>CM038679.1:236067247-238467247 GCA_021605205.1 Aegilops longissima
TCGAGGCGGGCAGATATTTTTGAGAGGGGGAGCCTCGTGGAGCCCAATGTACTATGCGGATGTGTGCGTGACAGGTGCACCGGTGTGGCACACGGTTAGTTTGAGTGAACCGTGTCTGTTGCGTCATCCGACTTGTCTAATGTTCATAAATTTGGCGAAAAATAACGCGGGAGAGGGTCAGAACACGAACACACTTGCATGTGGACCAAATTTATGTATCAAAAGGGTGGTTTGATTTTCAAATACCAAATGCAACTTCGATGTGGCACCTCTCTTGCAAAGCGCACGGTATTGCTTGCCCCCACCCCCCTCGTGTCGGCACGAAGGGAATCCTAAGCTATGAATGCTTACCCCCCCCCCCAACCAATGTTCACCTAGCAAAGTGCGAAGTAGCTAGCAGCCCCCCTCCTCCCTCGTGTTGGCACGAAGGGAATCCTAAGCTATGAATGCATGCCCCCCCCAACCGAGGTTCATTCACCTAGCAAAGTGCGAAGTAGCTAGCAGCCCCCCCTCCCTCGTGTCAGCACGAAGGGAATCCTAAGCTATGAATGCATGCCCCCCAACCGTGGTTCACCCTAGCAAAGTGCGAAGTAGCTAGCAGCTCCCCCTCCCTCGTGTCAGCACGAAGGGAATCCTAAGCTATGAATGCATGCCCCCCAACCGAGGTTCACCCTAGCAAAGTGCGAAGTAGCTAGCACCCCCCCTTCCCCATGTCGGCACGAAGGGAATCCTAAGCTATGAATGCATGCCTCCCAACCGAGGTTCACTTAGCAAAGTGCGAAGTAGCTAGCAGCCCCCCTCCCTCGTGTCGGCATGAAGGGAATCCTAAGCTATGAATGCATGCCCCCAACCGAGGTTCACCTAGCAAAGTGCGAAGTAGCTAGCATCCCCCCTCCCTCGTGTCGCCACGAAGGGAATCCTAAGCTATGAATGCAAACCCTCGCCCCCAACCGAGGTTCACCCTAGCAAAGTGCGAAGTAGCTAGCAGCCACCCTCCCTCATGTCGGCACGAAGGGAATCCTAAGCTATGAATGCATTCCCCCCAACCGAGGTTCACCTAGCAAAGTGCGAAGTAGCTAGCAGCCCCCCCTCGTGTCGGCACGAAGGAAATCCTAAGCTATGAATGCAGGCCCCTCCCCAACCGAGGTTCACCTAGCAAAGTGCGAAGTGGCTAGCAGCCCCCCACCCCGCCCCCTCGTGTTGACACAAAGGGAATCCTAAGCTATGAATGCATGCCCCCCAACCGAGGTTCTCCTAGCAAAGTGTGAAGTAGCAACCCCCCCACACACACACACACTTTCAGTCGGCGGGCCAGAGAGGCATATATCTCACCAAGATGGATCGTAAAACGAACCAAGAATAATTCACCTTGGTCGTACAAACTCTCTCTTGTTGTTGGTCAAAGTGATGGCCGTCCATGCGACCCCGGAGATGGGCTAGCTCACCAATAATCACGCAAGTAGCTAGTCCCCGAAGACAACCACTGCATGCGTGTGGCCCAAACATATGTATGGAGAGGTGTGTTTTTTTAGGAACAATGGAACTACTTTGGTGTGGCACCGTGACTTCGAACTAGAAATCCCCACACCGAGTGAGGGTTAGGTTGACGAAGCATATGTATGTTACACCACACTTCAAGCCAATGACGGGGATTCATGCATGCGTGCATAGTATATGCGCTCAAACTTAATTAGGTCTGAATCTCACCATGACCTATACTAAGATAACACGAACCAAATGAAGAATCCGCCATGGTAACCTATCTTGTTGTTGGTCAAGGTGATCATGGATGTCCATGCGGGCCCACGAATATATAGGCTTGTCGCCGATAACCACGCGAGGGAGTGTACCGTTCGAAGGCAACCACTACATGCATGTGTACTGGAGGTGATGCGTGCATGCATGTTTGAATACACAACTAGCTCCCCACACAGAGCGAGATCGGTTCATGATGTGTCGTTGTACTAGCCACTTCAACTCGATGGGAGGGATTCATGCGTACACATGCATGTGTGTGTGCTCAAACTGTATCATGCATGTCATCCCAGAGCAAAAATAATAATCCCCTCCTAAGTCAAATTAACCTCTCTTGTTGTCAGGCAAAAAGTAGTGATGGACCAAGCGGGCCCACAGATGGAAAGCATCGATATCGCTGATAACCGCTTAAGTGGGTGCGAGAGGACAACCACCACCGCTTGGCATGTGGGCCAAACATATATATGTTGAATACCCAAAATGCACAACTTTGATGTGCCACATGCCTCAAAAACCGTAAACCATGCACCCACACAGATTGAGGTTCATATCAAGCGTACCACATATGATGGTCCCCTTCCCCCCTCTTCACCGCATACTATATGCTCCTGCCGTAATATATGTAAAAACCAAAAGAATCCTCATCGATGGTGAAATTAATTAACCTCTCCCGATGTAGGTCAAAGTGATGCATGCATGCATGCATCGACGATGGCCTCATGGGCCCACAGATGGAAGCGTCACACGTGAGTGTCCTAGCTAGGATATATATGCATGTGGCCCAAAAAGGTGTTGTGTGATGTTTGAATAAACAATTTCACAATTTTGATGTGGCACGTGCCTCGGAAACCAAAAAGTCCCGACACTGAGTGAGGTGTACTTGTTCACGGACGCGTACATATAGTATATATGCTAGTCCCCTCCCACCTCTTTGACGCGTACTATATACCACCATAACACAAACAAAAATGATTCTACCTTGCTGGTCAAATTAACCTCACTGCCGGTTGTTCGTCAAAGTGATGGACGACGACCTCGCGGGCCCACAGAAAGCGCCACACGTGAGTATCGAGTGTCGTGTAGGACAACCATCGACTGCATGTGGCCAAAACATTTATGTATGAAAGGGTTGTGTAATGTTTTAAATAACGATTTCACGACTCTGATGTGGCACTGCCTGCCTAATAAAACGGCCAACCCACACGGTGGCTCACAACTCGTAGTGTACTGCGAGCCACCCGCCACCCCCAGACGCACACACCCACACACACACCTCGAATCCACCGCAACTACGATGCATGCTAAATTAATTATCCCATTCCGGCGACGACTCTGACGACGACGAACAGCTGGTTAGTCATCTATACCCATTTATGTGTCAAATAGATCATAGGGTTTCTCTGGTTACTCCTGCCTCCCCCTTTTTGGAATAGAAATCCTATGGTTATGTTCTCCCAATCCATGAAATCTGAGTAAGTTTCGCTAGATCCGTGTAGTGTATTGATTGTTTGAATGGTACAGGTGATAAGTGATTAGTTGTTCCATCTGTGCAAATGATTTCTGCTAGTAATCCGACTAGGGTTAGTGTTCGTGCTAATAATTCCTAGCCAGGGCTTGACAATTGATTTTGAATGACCTACATATGTTTGTGCCAATATTTTCTTCAAGATTGGTATGTACATAGACGAGTGGGCTTAAAAATCGAATCATAATCTCTGGATATGTATAGATAAATAGCCATAAATTCCTAATCCTACTTCACTGCATGTAATCATTGATTTGATGCCAAATTTGTTTTACTATTTGTATAGGTGTTGTCTGACGATGTGGACGGCAAGGATGAAGATGGCCAGAGGAGGTACAAGAGGCAAATCTTGAGGGAGCTTTATGCGGGAATGCATAACAACTACATTGGAACCGTGGCTCGGGAGGCACTCAGGTGGTGGCATGCAGATCTTTGTCAAGGTCATAAACACACAAGATCGATGAGGATCGAAGATTTACGCACCCTGCGGGATCCTAGCCGAGAAATTCACAAGACCCATGGCAAGCGCTTTGTTTGGGACAAGCAGGCGCCACACGGCAAGACCTTGCCGGGCCCGGCAAAGGCCCCTTGCCAAGGGCGCCGACAAGGCCAACCGCCAGGCCCGCGACCAAATTAAGACTCGCTGCCTGTTCGCATGCAAAACTGCCATTTCAACCAGCTGGCAGAGCACCGCGATGGCAACATGCGGCTTCAGATCAACTCAAGAAGCACCTGCGCAGGCACGAGATCTTCGTGGAAGACCCCGCCATCGGGCCACCTTAGCAGCCTGCTCAGCTTTCACATGGCGCTGCATGCATCGCTGGCTCGGGTGCGTGTCAAAGTGAGGCGGAGAAAGCGGCGACGGACGGACGAGTGCTGACTGCTCCCGCCCCCCAAAGGTGACCGGACAAGCTGACCATGGATTAAATTTTGGGCGCACTGCTCTATGGCATAGACGCCCTTTAACGCAGCGCTATGCGCCCCACTTAGGGATATGAGTAACATAGATCATGTTCACCGCTTTTGACCTCGGGGAAATTTCTTCTATCCTCTGTGTTCGTGAGCGAGGCTCTTCATCGTCAAGTTCTCATGGGCTTAATTCTTTCCCCTTGTGTTCGGGCGTTGAGCTTGTCATTCCTATTTAAAGACCCAACAATTTATGTTAGTGTGATTGGTAGGCTTATCGGTGTGCTATGAATCTCGCAAGGTCGACGAGTATTCTGTCCAAACTAGATGGACCATCTCTGTTTCCTTTGAATGGCTTCTTCAGTTTACCGGGTTTAGAGCCGCTAAATCCGGCGTTAACCATCTTTTCTTTGGTACCTTCGCTATTTCTTCGACGCTTGTGCTTGTTGCGTCGTGGCTTGCCAATGCCATCCCTAGCTTCGGAGGTTCTAGGGTCGCTGGTGCTATTGCTTCTACGAGCTAGCCAGCTATCTTCTCCCGCGCAAAAGCAGGTCATATGTGCGGTAAGGGCTACCATGGACTTCGACTTTTCTTGGCCGAGGTGTCAGTCGAGCCACTCATCTCGGACGCTGTGTTTAAAGGTCGTGAGGGCTTCAGCGTTCGGACAATCCACAATTTGGTTCTTTTTTATCAAGAACCTGGTCCAGAGTTCCCGGGCTGATTCTCCGGGTTGCTGGACTATGTGACTAAGGTCATCGTTGTCCGGAGGCTTAACATAGGTACCTTGGAAGTTGTCTCTAAAGCGCCCTCCAAGTCTTCCTGCCTTCCAATAGAGTTTTCTGGGAGGCTGTTTAACCAAGGTCGGTTGGTCCCTTTAATTTTAGCGGACGATTTGATGGCATAGATATCATCACCACGGGCCATATGAATATGGAGAAGAAAATCCTCGATCCTCATCGCAGGATCTGTAGTACCATCGATGATTCAATGTTCACGAGTTTAAATCCTTCGGGAACTAGTGCTCCATAACCTCACCAAGAAGCATAAGGTGTGCGGTGCCTCAGACGAGCGATGTCGCGCGTAGTTTAGATGAAGTCCAATGCGGTTTTCGGCTCAGTGAGGTTGTGCTCACATGCCAGGGCCGATGGCCGTCCTCTCACATCGAAGCACGCCCCCTAGACCCATAGATTGATCTTGTCTGACTGGCTCTATTGTCTAGGCCCTTGCATAGGTCATAGGTATAGCCCGAGGCCGCTGCCTCCCTGCCTCGACGGTGGGGTGGCGCGGGCTGGTGTTCGGCGTGGGTAGCTGGTCTGTCTGGCCCACGTGGTGGTTGGTCGGGTTCAGCAGTTTTATGCTTTGGGGTATTGGCTCAAGGGCCTCTCACAAATTGAGGTAGTAGCTTGCGCTCGGTAACTCTTAGTTGGGTGTTCGAGGTCATATTCTCGCCGCCGTGACATTAGTCCATCTGTCATTGAGTATATCATGTTCAGCTTGAAGCTGCTGCTACTTCTTTTTCAGGCTTCTCGCAGTGGCGATTAGCCTGCGCTTAAAGCGCTCTTGCTCGAGGGGTTCCTTTGGCACGATGAGTCTTTGTCGCTGAGGCTCACATTCTCTTCGGAGATCGGTAGGTAGTTACTATCCTCCGAGTCCTTGTTCCCGATTGGATCGTCGGGGTTAACTTGCCCATCCTCCCAATCATCCTGTTCAGATGTTGGGTCAACAGGGGCCTCGGGGTCTTCGGCATTCTCCGGAGTGTTATTGTCTTCGGTGCTGGTATTGCTGTCTTTTCACGACACGATTTTGAGCGGCGCCGCTGACGTCGACGCTTTGCAGGTGCTTCAGCAGACTTGTCCTCAACCGGATCCTTCTTTCCGTTGCCGTCATCCTCTTTGGGTGTGTCCACCATGTACACGTCGTATGTGGAGGTGGCCGTCCAACGTCCTGTAAACAGAGGGTCTTGGCCTTGTTCTTCTCCGCATCGCCGCCCATGCCGCCGATGTCTTCGGAGGCGAGTTGTCAAATTTCGGGTTCAGCAGACCTCTAGGTTCGAACTGGGTGCACGCAGAGATCTCGCCCCTACCTACATGCACCTCGTCACCGCAAGGATCTAAACTACAGAGAGCAACACAAGGGACACAAGGTTTATATTGGTTGGGCCACCATTGTGGTGTAATACCCTACCCAAAGGTGGTGTGGTGGATTGCCTCAGGCTGATGATGAACAATACAAGGAAGAACAGCCTCATGGGGTCTATTCTGGCCAGTGTGACGAATCGCTAGGGGAGTTCGTGGCTCTCTCTCTCTCTCTCTCTCTCTCTCTCTCTCTCTAGATTGCATGATGTAACGCCTGGATTCGATGCTGTGTGTCTTCCAGCTTATTCGCCGTTTTGCCATGTCATGTTCTTATGTGTTGCACTTTGCCATGTCATCATTTGCATTTCATATCATGTCATCATGTGCATCATTTGCATACATGTTCGCCTCATGCATCCGAGCATTTTCCCGTTGTCCGCTTTTGCAATCCGCACTTATGTCTCCCGGCGCCTCTTTTACCTCTTTTTCGTGTGCGGGTGTTAAACGGTCTCGAATGGACCGAGGTTTGTCAAGCTGCCTTGGTATAGCACCGTAGACCGCTGTCAAGTTTTCGTGCCATTTGGAGGTCGTTTATACTCCAACGGTTAACCGGTAACCGCAAAGCCTCTTTTGTTGCAGCCCAACACCCTTCCAAAGTGGCCCAAAACCCACCTAACTCCCTCCATGCTCTCGGTCGCTCGATCACGATCGCGGGTCGAAAACCGCACCTCATTTGACTCTCCTAGCTCCTCTACCTATAAAACTAGATCCCCGGATTTTTCAAGCAGTCCAAATCTACCCTAACCTTAGTTTTTCCGGACATTTCATCCGCTGACGTGTCACGGACATGTCCGCCGCCTCGAGCCACGCCGCCAGGCCAATCGGCGCCGACCATCGCCTCGCCGCCCGCTAAGCCTGCCAACCCCTGCCGCCAAGTGGCGCGCTGCTCCCTCTCTCCTCCTCCGCCAGCCCGTGAGGCCCAGATCCGCCCGGCTGGCCGGATCTCCAGGCCAAGCGAATCCTCCGCCGCCCGCTGTAACCCCGCCGCTTCGCCGAGGCCAGCGGCCGTCAAGCTTCCTCCCGGCTGCCTGCCCTGCCGCCGGCTGGCCCTTTCGCCCGCGCCTCCAGCGCTTCCACGCGCTGACGCCTTCCTCCTCCGGCTCGCCGGGCCATGGCTTCTGACCGAAGGCTCCACTGGCCGCGCCGATCCGCCCTGCTGAGCTGCTGGCCTGCACGCTGGCCTCCGCCGGATCCGGCAGCGGCCGATCCGCCTCCTCCGGCCTCTCCGCCCTCTCCCCGACTCCGCCAACTCCTCTCCGAGATCCGGCCCGCCTCCCGGTTCCCGTGCACGGAGGTTGACTTTTTCCCTCCAAATCCACTAAGTCCTGTGTGATTATTTTGTTGCATTTTCATTGCATCATAACTCTGTCATCGTATGTCTGCTTTATGCTGTAATATGTCAAAATGTTCATCTCGATGAGTAGATCATTTCATCTCATTGCATCATTTTCATTTGAGCTCATCTTGATGCCCGAAATGCTGTTATAAGAGTGCTATGTGATGTTAGTTTCTGATTTTTATCGTAACATGCACTTTTGTCATTTTTGCCATGATTGATGTGTGCACCCTATGAACTTGAGTCCTACATGTGTTTTGTAATATGCCATGCCATCTTTCCAGTGGTGTATGCTATGTATTTTGTGATCTATGTGGTGACTAGCACAAGCATGCAAACTAGGTGTCTTGATGTTGCTGATTTCAGCCCTGCTTTTGCTGATATTTTTATGCCATGTTAACTTGATGCTACTGAGAGATCCATGCATATTTTGAGATACTTCAGTAAGGATGTTTTGTTATACATGTCTAGCTCTATCCATCCATGCCCTTGTTTGCAATTATGAAGTGCCATAGCTTGAGTCAATCGAGCTCTACTTTTGCCATAAAATGTTCCTGGCAGATTGTTTACATGTTATTCAATTTTGCCAAGGTTGTTGTAGTTGATCCGTGTATGCTATGATGTTGTTCTTGCCATGTATAGCTTCTATGCCATGTCTTCTTGATGTATGCATGCTTAGTATATCATGTATTGCTCTGTGGTGAGTGATTCAAGCTCACCAACATGCCTACTTATCGTTGTTCCTGCCATGTTTAAATCTGTAATATAACTTGCCATGTTTACATGGGTGCCATCATATTTTCTCGATCCTTTTGGCTCATGGTCACTAAAGGACTTTTGTTCTATGCTTTGAGTAGATTCATGCCATGCCTTTGTTTGCCATGTTAAGTTCCTGTAACATGTTGTTTCATAGCTCTAAACATTGCAACCTGATGTTATTTCGCCAATGTCTAAACTGTTATTATTTGCAATCTTGCCATGTGTTTTTGAGCATGTTCTAGTTGTTTCGGAGATAGCTCAGTGTTCATGTTTTGTAATGCTTTACCTGTACATCATGCCCATGCCTTTTGTTTTCTTGTTGAAGTCCTGTAGCATGTTGTTTTGATGCTTGCAATATGCCTAGTTGCTGTTTTGGATGATTGTTACTATAACTTGTATAGTGTGTATGTGTTGAACCGCTGTTCGCTTTTGAGTGTGCTCTATATGAAACTTGCTTGATTTTGCATGTAGTTTCATATTATCATGTTGCATCCTTGTTTTGAGGTGTTTTCTTGATGTTTGTATGCATTTTGCATCAATGCCATGTTTATCTTGTTTTGCTCATATCTTCTAGGCCAGAGTCTCAATCTAATGAACTTTATATGTAACTTGACTAGAATTTCGTAGATCATCGTGGTGCATCTTAACTTGCTGTTTAACAACTTGAACATAAGGTTTATTCAGATCTGGACCAATTTCGAAATTTGCATATGAGGACTTACCGAATTGTTATATGTTGTTTCCGGCCTCATTTAAACTTGCTTTGATGTGTTGCTCTTGTTTGCATCATCTCTTGCCATGAGTAGCTTCATGTAGCTTTGTCATGCATCATGCTTGTTGTGCATCATGTCTTGTTCATGTGTGGTGTGTTTACTATGTTGTGTGCTTCTTCTTGTTAGTTCCTGCTTGCTATGATCGTGAGGATTCGCTCGCTCACGCTTGGTTCGCTTCATCCGCTCGCCTTCTTCATGGACTCGTTCTTCTTCCTTATGGGATTTCAGGCAAGATGACCGCTACACCGGATCTCACTACTATCATTGCTATGCTAGTTGATTCGTTTCTATCGCTATGCTGCGCTACCTATTACCTGCTTATCAAGCCATCCCATATTGCCATGTCAGCCTCTAACCTTTTGGACCCTTCCTAGCAAACCGTTGTTTGGCTATGTTACCGCTTTGCTCAGCCCTCTTATAGCGTTGTTAGTTGCAGGTGAAGATGAAGTTTGTTCCTTGTTGAACATGGAGATGTTGTTCCTTGTTGGAACATGTTTACTTGTTGGGATATCACAATATATCTTATATTATTAATGCATCTATATACTTGGTAAAGGGTGGAAGGCTCGGCCTTATGCCTGGTGTTTTGTTCCACTCTTGCCGCTCTAGTTTCCGCCATATCGGTATTATGTTCCCGGATTTTGCGTCCCTAACGCTGTCGGGTGATTTATGGGACCCCTTGACAGTTCGCTTTGAATAAGACTTTTCCAAAGAAGGCCCAACCTTGGTTTTACCATTTGCCTCACCTAGCCCTTTTTCCCTTGGGAGTAATTAACTCGAGGGTCATCTTTATTTTACCCCCGGCCAGTGCTCGTCTAAGTGTTGGTCCAAACCGAGCACCGCGGTGGGCCACCAGGCAACTCGAGGTTTGGTTTTACCGGAAGTTTGGTCTCAATCCGTGTGCCTCGAGAACGAGATATGTGCAGCTCCTATCGGGATTTGTCGGCACATCGGGCGGCTTTGCTGGTCTTGTTTTATTATCGTCGAGATGTCTTGTAGCCGGATTCCGAGACTGATCGGGTCTTCCCGGGAGAAGGAATATCCTTCGTTGATCGCGAGAGCTTATCATGGGCTTGTTGGGACACCCCGCAGGGTTTGAACTTTCGAGAGCCGTGTCCGCATGTTATGTGGCAGATGGGAATTTGTTAATGTCCGTTGTAGAAAACCCGGTTGATCTCAATTAAAATACACCAACCGTAGCGCGAATCGTGAGTGTCTCTTTTCGGGTTGATCGAGAGGAGAACACGGTTTCGGGTTATGTTTGACGAAGTAGGAGTTCGGATCACTTCTTGATCATTACTAGTTGACGACTGCCTTTGTTTCTCTCCTCGCCTCATTTATGTATGTTAGCCACCATATATGCTTAGTCGCTGCTGCAACCTCACCACTTTACCCCTTCCTTTCCCATTAAGCTTTGCTAGTCTTGATACCCATGGTAATGGGATTGCTGAGTCCTCGTGGCTCACAGATTACTACACCACCAGTTGCAGTGTACAGGTTTTGTGATGATCATGACGTGAGAGCGATGTTTGCTTGTGTTGGAGTTCTTCTTCCGCTTCTTCTTCGATCGTGGGATAGGTTCCGTGTCGGCAGCCTGGGCTAGCAGTGGTGGATGTCGCTTGAGTTTTTGTTTATGTTTCATCCGTAGTCGGATGTTGATCTTGTATATGATGTTGGTGTATTCTTGTGGCATTTGTGCCTTATGTATGTATCCCCATCTATTATGTAATGTTGATGTAATGATATCCACCTTGCAAAAGCGCTTCAATATGGGTCTATCCTTGGTGGGACCGTCGAGTTCCTTTTGGATAGGGTCGATATTGGGCGTGATAAGTTGGTATCGAGCCTCGACCGACCCTAGGAGCCCCTTGATTGATCGTAGTTTGGCCGTAGTTGAGTCTAGAATAAAACTGTTTTCGAGTCTAGTTATATCGAGAGTAGGAATTTTTTACCTCAGCCCTTCGCCGCTTTGGTGAGGAATCGTGACGAGGTGTTTTGAATTACCCTCTTCCCTTCAAATTTTTCTTTAGGATCACGCAGTTGGTTCTTCGATCGTTGTTCCTCAGCTCTTTTCATCTGGTGCATTTCTCGCCTAGTCGACTCGACCCTCTTCATCTTTGAGTTCAATCCTCAGTTCTTCCTCTGACGTCGTTGTTTCCTTGTCCGAAGTTGTCCTTGTTTTTTTCCCACCCGCCCACCCTTCTTCTTCTTCTCGAACCGAGTCCGTAATCGAGTATCCATCCTACTCGTATAAGTCTTTTCTTTCTTTCCTCAATGATTTCAACCGTGTTTTTCTTCAAGATATTCGTCGGTTTCCCTTCCAAGTTGTCTTTGTTTTCCGCCTCCCACCCTATTATTCCCGGAGTTCGAGTTTCTTTCGACCAGCTATTTCATTCGTGTGGAGTCTCTTCAGTCATTCCTCAATTATTTCAACCGTGAATTTCGCTTTGTACGACATTCTTCATCTCTTTTCTTCTCCGTGCACTCAATTCAAGTTTTCGGTTGATCACATTCTTTTCTTTGGATCAAATGTTCTCCCAGCTCGTTCGTCTCTCGCCAGTTTATCCTTCCGGAGTGTTCAAGATATCTCAGGAGATTCATCAGTCTTCCATTTAATTCGAGGTTATCACCTCATTCTAATTTTTCAATTGTTCCGGTGAATCATCTATCTGTTCAACATTCCTTTCCAACGGTGTTTTCTTTTAGTGGGCCCTAACCCATGTGTCTTTTCCTGTGATCTTACCCGACTCTTCTAATTTCCCGAGTTATTCTCAATTCTTTTCATGTTGTGACGTAAGAATGGATTCCATCGTTACATGCCTTCTCCAAGATCAATTTCAAATCTTTTCATTGTTGGCTCAACCTCTTCGCTTTTCATTCTCAGGAGTATCTCAGTAATTTTGGTGGTATTTTCGTCGTCTTTTGAAGATAGAAAGAGTTTTCTTAAATCTTGTCCGCTCCCGGAGATTCATGGTGCTAGCTCGATGTTATCCTATCTAATTGTCTCTAGTCATGCAAATTCTTTTCATCCATCCGAGTATTTCAGGAGTTACTTTCGTCTCAATCATCCGGAGGTCATCTTGTCGGAATATTTCTTCGCTCCAACTTTTGAGCTTCGCTCATCTCAATATTCTTCCGGTGCTTCGCTCAAGCATTATTTAATCAGTTCGCGATCTCTTCGTTCTCTTGTCTCTAATTTTCCTCAAGTATCTTCGTGCTTCTCTAATTCTTCCCGATGATTATTTCTTTTCATCAGTCATTTCAATTCTCACGGTGGTTCGCTCAAGATTCTTTTCCTTGTTTATCATTTTTATTCATTCGCTCCTTTCAATCCTACCGTGGTTCATGACGTCCTTCTCAAGTTTGCGATATGTCACTTCTCAATTCTTTTTCAAGAAGAATAAGTAATATGCAGAATCCATTGTTTGTCATCAATTTAATTTGATGAAGGATAAGCATACAATAAATCTTATTCTTATTTCATCCAAGTGAGTAATCCTTTCCTTCGGAGTTTGTTCTTGATGAATAAATTCTACTTCCAAGTGTTTTCATCTTTTCTTTTCCGGAGTTCAAATTTCCCTCGGCCATTTCGTCGGAATCCTCCATCTAATTCATCGCAGGCTCATCTTATTCTTTCATCTTTTCATTCTATCTCATCATCCTTTTTGTCAACGGAGTTCTTCATGGTGGATCTTCATGATTTAATTCTTTCTTCAAAGAGTTCATCAAGATTTTGTTGGAGGAGTTCAAATATCTTTTCTTCTTGCATCTCTAAGTGTAATTAATTCTCCGTATTCTTTAGAATTGGAGTTTTGCATTTCTTTGTTCTTCTCAGATATTCAAATCCACTCAATCCTTCCTTCTAAGTTCTTTTCATTCAAATTTTTCCAATTCTTCCGGAGGTATTATGTTGTTTATCTCACAAGTGTCTTTCCATCTTCTCAAGCTCATGTTCTATTCTTTCCTTGTTCAACCGGTGTGCTGCCTAAATCCTTTCAGTCCTATTCGTTTCTTTTTCTCATTCTAACCACTCCGTTAGAACGAGTGCTTTCATAGTCTATCTGATTCCGTGAGTTTTCAATTCTCGCCATTCTCGCTGTTCTCTCTTCTTCTCGAAAGTGCTCTCAATTCTTTGCTTCTTCTTCAGTTCTTGTTTCACCTCATCCCTTTTCCCTTCCGTTCGGTCCTAAGATCTCGGACGAGATCTCTTGTTAGTGGAGGAGTGTTGTAACGCCCGGATTCGATGCGCCTGTGTCTTCCAGCTTATTCGCCGCCTTTGCCATGTCATGTGCTTTGCGTGTTGCACTTTGCCATGTCATCATTTGCATTTCATATCATGTCATCATGTGCATTTCATTTGCATACGTGTTCGCCTCATGCATCCGAGCATTTTCCCGTTGTCCGCTTTTGCAATCCGCACTCCTATGTCTCCCGCGCGCCTTTTACCTCTTTTCGTAAAGGGTATTAAACGGTCTCGAATGGACCGAGGTTTGTCAAGTGGCCTTAGTATAGCACCGTAGACCGCCTGTCAAGTTTCGTGCCATTTGGAGGTCGTTTATACTCCAACGGTTAACCGGTAACCGCAAAGCCTCTTTTGTTGCAGCCCAACACCCTCCCAAAGTGGCCCAAAACCCACCTAACTCCCTCCATGCTCTCGGTCGCTCGATCACGATCGCAAGGGTCGAAAACCGCACCTCATTTGGACTCTCCTAGCTCCTCTACCTATAAAACTAGATCTCCCCGGATTTTTCGCAGTCCAAATCTAACCCTAACCTTTCCCGCCGCCGGACATTTCATCTCATGACGGCGGACATGTCCGCCGCCAGCAGCCACGTCGCCTGGCTAATCGGCGCCGACCGTCGCCTGCGCGCCGCCTCGCTACCAACCTCAGGCAGCCAAGTGGCGCGCTGCCGGCCTCTCCTCCTCCGCCGCTTGGGCTCTGGAGCTCAGATCCGCCCGCTGGGCCGGATCCCGCCCACAAGACGAACCTCCTCCGCCGCCAGTAACCCCACCGCTGCCGCCGCCCTTCAGTCGCGTCTCCCCGCGCCGCCGGGATCTCGCCGCCGCCGCCATGACGGGCCGCTTCGCCACAGATCCGCAGGCCTCCACGCTGCCGCCTCCTCCGCGCCCGGCCGCCGCCATGCCATGGCCCGCCTGGGAGCTCGGCCTCGGCCGGATCCGGCCTCGCGCCGCCGCGCCCTCGCCGCCGCCCGGTCCCGCTCCGCCGGATCCGGGAAGGCGGCCGGATCCGCCTCCGGCCCTCACGGCCTGCCCCCGACTCGGCGC
Organism: Aegilops longissima; assembly: GCA_021605205.1. Taxonomy (NCBI): domain Eukaryota; kingdom Viridiplantae; phylum Streptophyta; class Magnoliopsida; order Poales; family Poaceae; genus Aegilops; species Aegilops longissima. The sequence continues at coordinate 236,081,723 of CM038679.1, forward strand.
CAACTCCGCGAGATCCGCCCGCCTCGGTTCCCGTGCACGGAGGTTGACCTTTCCCCTCCAAATCCCCGAGTCCCAAACTGTGATTATTTTGTTGCATTTTCATTGCATCATAACTCTGTCATCGTAGTCTGCTTTTTGCGTGTGATATGTCAAAATGTTCGCCTCGATGAGTAGATCATTTCATCTCATTGCATCATTTTCATTTGAGCTCATCTTGATGCCGGAAATGCTGTTAGAAGAGTGCTATGTGATGTTAGTTTCTGATTTTATCGTAACATGCACTTTTGTCATTTTTGCCATGATTAATGTGTGCACCCTATGGACTTGAGTCCTACATGTGTTTTGTAATATGCCATGCCATCTTTCCAGTGGTGCTTGCTATGTGTTTTTTTGATCTATGTGGTGACTAGAACAAGCATGCCAACTAGGTGTCTTAATGTTGCTGATTTCAGCCATGTTCTGCTGATATTTTTATGCCATGTTAACTTGATACTACAGAGAGATCCATGCATATTTTGAGATACTTCAGTAAGGATGTTTTGTTATACATGTCTTGCTCTATCCATCCATGCCCTTGTTTGCAATTATGAAGTGCCATAGCTTGAGTCAATCGAGCTCTACTTTTGCTATAAAATGTTCCTGGCAGATTGTTTACATGTTATTCAATTTTGCCAAGGTTGTTGTAGTTGATCCGTGTATGCTATGATGTTGTTCTTGCCATGTATAGCTTATATGCCATGTCTTCTTGATGTATGCATGCTTAGTATATCATGTATTGCTCTGTGGTGAGTGATTCAAGCTCACCAACATGCCTACTTATGGTTGTTCCTGCCATGTTTAAATCTGTAATATAACTTGCTATGTTTACATGGGTGCCATCATATTTTATGATCCTTTTTGGCTCATGGTCACTAAAGGACTTTTGTTCTATGCTTTGAGTAGATTCATGCCATGCCTTTGTTTGCCATGTTAAGTCCCTGTAACATGTTGTTTCATAGCTCTAAACATTCCAACCTGATGTTATTTCTGCCAATGTCTGAAACTGTTATTATTTAAAATCTTGCCATGTGTTTTTGAGGATGTTCTAGTTGTTTCTGGAGATAGCTCAGTGTTCATGTTTTGTAATGATTTACCTGTACATCATGCCCATGCCTTTTGTTTTCTTGTTGAGGTCCTGTAGCATGTTGTTTTGATGCTTGCAATATGCCTAGTTGCTGTTTTAGACAGATTGTTACTATAACTTGTATAGTGTGTATGTGTTGAACCGCTGTCTGCTTTTGAGTGTGCCCTATATGAAACTTGCTTGATTTTGCATGTAGTTTCATATTATCATGTTGCATCCATGTTTTGAGGTGTTTTCTTGATGTTTGTATGCATTTTGCATCAATGCCATGTTTATCTTGTTTTGCTCATATCTTCTAGGCCGTAGTCTCAATCTAATGAACTTTATATGTAACTTGACTAGAATTTCGTAGATTATCGTGGTGCATCTTAACTTGCTGTTTAACAACTTGAACTTAAGGTTTATTCAGATCTGGACCAATTTCGAAATTTGCATATGAGGACTTACCGAATTGTTATATGTTGTTTCCGGCCTCATTTAAACTTGCCTTTGATGTGTTGCTCTTGTTTGCATCATCTCTTGCCATGAGTAGCTTCATCCAGCTTTGTCATGCATCATGCTTGATTGTGCATCATGTCTTGTTCATGTGTGGTGTGTTTACTATGTTGTGTGCTTCTTCTTGTTAGTTCCTGTTTCGCTATGCGATCATGAGGATTCGCTCGCTCACGCTTGGTTCTGGCTTCATCCGCTCGCCTTCTTCATGGACTCGTTCTTCTTCCTTATGGATTTCAGGCAAGATGACCGCTACCTGGATCTCACTACTATCATTGCTATGCTAGTTGATTCGTTTTATCGCTATGCTGCGCTACCTATTACCTGTTTATCAAGCCATCCCATATTGCTACGTCAGCCTCTAACCTTTTGCACCCTTCCTAGCAAACAGTTGTTTGGCTATGTTACCGCTTTGCTCAGCCCCTCTTATAGCGTTGTTAGTTGCAGGTGAAGATGAAGTTTTTTTCCTTGTTGGAACATGGAGATGCCGTTCCTTGTTGGAACATGTTTACTTGTTGGGATATCACAATATATCTGATATTATTAATGCATCTATATACTTGGTAAAGGGTGGAAGGCTCGGCCTTATGCCTGGTGTTTTGTTCCACTCTTGCCGCCTCTAGTTTCCGCCATATCGGTATTATGTTCCCGGATTTTGCGTCCCTAACGCGGTCGGGTGATTTATGGGACCCCTTGACAGTTCGCTTTGAATAAGACTTTTCAAAGAAGGCCCAACCTTGGTTTTTCATTTGCCTCACCTAGCCCTTTTTCCCTTGGGAGTCGCACTCTCGAGGGTCATCTTATTTTACCCCCGGCCAGTGCTCGTCGTGAGTGTTGGTCCAAACCGTCACCATCGGTGGCCACCGGGCAACTCGAGGTTCGTTTTACCGAAGTTTGGACAATCCGTGTGCCTCGAGAACGAGATATGTGCAGCTCCTATCGGGATTTGTCGGCACATTCGGGCGGCTTTGCTAGACTTGTTTTATTACTGTCGAGATGTCTTGTAGCCGGATTCCGAGACTGATCGATCTTCCCGGGAGAAGGAATATCCTTCGTTGATCGCGAGAGCTTATCATGGGTTGTTGGGACACCCTGCAGGGTTTGAACTTTCGAAAGCCGTGCTCGCGGTTATGTGGCAGATGGGAATTTGTTAATGTCCGTTGTAGAAAACCCGAAGTTGATCTCAATTAAAATACACCAACCGTAGCGAATCGTGAGTGTCTCTTTTCGGGTTGATCGAGAGGAGAACACGGTTTCGGGTTATGTTTGACGAAGTAGGAGTTCAGGATCACTTCTTGATCATTACTAGTTGACGCACTGCCTTTGTTTCTCTCCTCGCCTCATTTATGTATGTTAGCCACCATATATGCTTAGTCGCTGCTGCAACCTCACCACTTTACCCCTTCCTTTCCCATTAAGCTTTGCTAGTCTTGATACCCATGGTAATGGGATTGTTGAGTCCTCGTGGCTCACAGATTACTACACCACCAGTTGCAGTGTACAGGTTTATGATGATCATGACGTGAGAGCGATGTTTGCTTGTGTTGGAGTTCTTCTTCCGCTTCTTCTTCGATCAGGGATAGGTTCCAGTTGGCAGCCCTGGCCTAGCAGTGGTGGATGTCGCTTGAGTTTCGTTTATGTTTCATCCGTAGTCGGATGTTGATCTTGTATATGATGTTGATGTATTCTTGTGGCATTTGTGCCTTATGTATGTATCCCCATCTATTATGTAATTTTGATGTAATGATATCCACCTTGCAAAAGCGTTTCAATATGCGGGTCTATCCTTGGTGGGACCGTCGAGTTCCTTTTGGATAGGGTCGCATATTGGGCGTGACACATGACCTCTAGCTCTGTTCTGGATTCCGGATCTCCTACCCTGTGGGAGGCTAGTCCTATCTATAGGCAGGGGCCCTAGGCCTCTTCCCAAATATTGAGCGGGAAGGGCGCCAACAATTGTCCATTTTGAAGGGGAACATCTAGTACACTTATCCTAATTAAAGTTGGTCCTCGTGAAAGAAATATGCCCTAGAGGCAATAATAAAGTTATTATTTATTTCCTTATATCATGATAAATGTTTATTATTCATGCTAGAATTGTATTAACCGGAAACATAATACATGTGTGAATACATAGACAAACAGAGTGTCACTAGTATGCCTCTACTTGACTAGCTCGTTAATCGAAGATGGTTATGTTTCCTAACCATAGACATGAGTTGTTAATTGATTAACGGGATCACATCATTAGGAGAATGATGTGATTGACTTGACCCATTCCGTTAGCTTAGCACTTGATCGCTTAGTATGTTGCTATTGCTTTCTTCATGACTTATACAAAGTTCCTCGCAACTATGAGATTATGCAACTCCTGCTTACGGAGGAACACTTTGTGTGCTACCAAACGTCACAACGAATCGGGTGATTATAAAGGTACTCTACAGGTGTCTCCAAAAGTATATGTTGAGTTGGCATAATTCGAGATTAGGTTTTGTCACTCCGATTGTCGGAGAGGTATCTCTCGGCCTTCTCGGTAATACTCATCACCTAAGCCTTGCAAGCATTGTAACTAATGAGTTAGTTATGAAATGATGTATTACGGAACGAGTAAAGAGACTTGCCGGTAACGAGATTAAACTAGGTATTGATACCAAGATCGAATCTCGGGCAAGTAACATACCGATGACAAAGGGAACAACGATGTTGTTATGCGGTTTGACCGATAAAGATCTTTGTAGAATATGTAGGAGCCAATATGAACATCCAGGTTCCGCTATTGGTTATTGACCAAAAATAGTTCTAGGTCATGTCTACATAGTTCTCGAACCCGTAGGGTCCGCACGCTTAAGGTTTCGATGATGCTTATATTATGAGTTTATGAGTTTTGATGTACCAAGGAGTTCGAGTCCCGGATGAGATCGGGACATGACGAGGAGTCTCAAATGGTCGAGACGTAAAGATCGATATATTGACGACTATATTCGACTTCGGAAAGGTTCCGAGTGATTCGGGTATTTTTCGGAGTACCGGAGAGTTACGGGAATTCGCCGGGAGAAGTATTGGGCCTTATTGGGCCATACGGGAAAGAGAGAGGGACTGCCTAGGGCAGGCCGCGCGCCCCCCAAGGCCTAGTCCGAATTGGACTAGGGGGAGGGGCTGCGCCCCCTCCTTCCTTCCCTTCTCCTTTCCCCTCCTTCTCTCCTACTCCTACTAGGAAAGGAGGAGTCCTACTCCTGGGAGTAGGACTCCCCTGGTGCGCCCTCCTAGGCTGGCCACCTCCTCCCTTGCTCCTTTATATACGGGGCAGGGGGCACCCCATGACACACAAGTTGATCTACGGATCGTTCCTTAGCTGCAGGCGGTGCCCCCTCCACCATATTCCACTTCGGTCATATCGCTATGAGCTTAGGCGAAGCCCTCGCGCCGTAAAGTCATATCGTCATGAGCTTAGGCGAAGCCCGCGCCGGTGGAGCATCATCATCGCCACCACGCCGTCGGTTGACGGAACTCATCCCCGACGCTTTGCTGGATCGGAGCCCGGGATCGCCATCGAGCTGAACGTGTGCTGAACTCGGAGGTGCCGTACGCTCGGTACTTTGATCGGTCGGATCGTGAAGACGCACGACTACATCAACGCGTTGTTATAACGCTTCGCCACGGTTCACGAGGGTACGTGGACATACACTCTCCCCTCTCTGCTATGCCATCACCATGATCTTGCGTAGCGCGAGGAAATTTTTGAAATTACTACGCTCCCCAATAGTGGCATCGAGCCGGTTTTATGCGTTGATGTCATATGCACGAGTAGAACACAAGTGAGTTGTGGGTGATATAAGTCATACCGCTTACCAGCATGTCATACTTTGGTTCAGCGGTATTGTGAGATGAAGCGCCCGGACCGACATTACGCAGACGCTTACGCGAGACTGGTTTCACCGCCCGAGCACTCGCTGCTTAAAGGTGACCGGCGGTGTCTGTTTCTCTCACTTTAGTTGAACTGAGTGGCTACGCCTCGTCCTTGCGAAGGTTAAAACAACACCAACTTGACAAACTATCGCTGTGGTTTTGATGCGAGGTAAGAACGGTTCTTGCTAAGCCCGTAGCAGCCACGTAAAACTTGCAACAACAAAGTAGAGGACGCCTAACTTGTTTTTGCAGGCATGTTGTGATGTGATATGGTCAAGACGTGATGCTATATTTTATTGTATGAGATGATCATGTTTTGTAACCAAGTTATCGGCAATCGGCAGGAGCCATATGGTTGTCGCTTATTGTATGAAATGCAACGCCATGTAATTGCTTTACTTTATCACTAAGCGGTAGCGATAGTCGAGAAGCAATAGTTGGCTAGACGACAACGATGCTACGATGGAGATCAAGGTGTCGCTACCGGTGACGATGGTGATCATGACGGTGCTTCGAGATGGAGATCACAAGCACAAGATGATGATGGCCATATCATATCACTTATATTGATTGCATGTGATGTTTATCCTTTATGCATCTTATCTTGCTTTGATTGACGGTAGCATTTTAAGATGATCTCTCACTAAAATTATCAAGAAGTGTTCTCCCGAGTATGCACCGCTGCCAAAGTTCGTCGTGCCTGAGACACCACGTGATGATCGGTGTGATAAGCTCACGTCCATCTACAACGGGTGCAAGCCAGTTTTGCACACGCAGAATACTCAGTTAAACTTGACGAGCCTAGCATATGCAGATATGGCCTCGAACACGGAGACCGAAGGTCGAGCGTGAATCATATAGTAGATATGATCAACATAGTGATGTTCACCATTGAAAACTACTCCATCTCACGTGATGATCGGTTATGGTTTAGTTGATATGGATCACGTAATCACTTAGAAGATTAGAGGGATGTCTGTCTAAGTGGGAGTTCTTAAGTAATATGATTAATTGAACTTTAATTTATCATGAACTTAGTCCTGGTAGTATTTTGCAAATTATGTTGTAGATCAATAGCTCGCGTTGTTGCTTTCATATGTTTATTTTGATATGTTCCTAGAGAAAATTGTGTTGAAAAATGTTAGTAGCAATGATGCGGATTGGATCCGTGATCCGAGGTTTATCCTCATTGCTGCACGTAAGAATTATGTCCTTGATGCACCGCTAGGTGATGACCTATTGCACGAGCAAGATGCGACGTTATGAACGCTTGGCTAGCTCAATATGATGACTACTTGATAGTTTAGTGCACCATGCTTAAACGGCTTAGAATCGGGACTTCAAAGAAGTTTTGAACGCCATGGACCATATGAGATGTTCCGGAGTTGAAGTTAATATTTCAAGCAAATACCCGAGTTGAGAGATATGAAGTCTCCAACAAGTTCTATAGCTAAAAGATGGAGGAGAATCGCTCAACTAGTGAGCATGTGCTCAGATTGTCTGGGTACTTCAATCGCTTGAATCAAGTGGGAGTTAATCTTCCAGATAAGATAGTGATTGACAGAATTTTCTAGTCACATCACTAAGTTACTAGAACTTTGTGATGAACTATAGTATGCAAGGGATGACGAAAACGATTCCCGAGCTCTTCGTGATGTTGAAATCGACGAAGGTAGAAATCAAGAAAGAGCATCAAGTGTTGATGATTGACAACACCACTAGTTTCAAGAAAAGGGCAAAGGAAAGAAAGGGAACTTCAAGTAGAATGACAAGCAAGTTGTCACTCCCACGAAGAAACCCAAAGCTGAACCAAAGCCTGAAACTGAGTTCTTACAATCGCATAGGAAATGGTCATCGAAACGGAAATACCCCAAATATTTGGTGGATAAGAAGGATGGCAAAGTGAACAAGGGTATATTTGATATACAGGTTATTGATGTGTGCTTTACTAGTGTTTATAGTAGCCCTGAGTATTTGATACTTGTTCGGTTGCTAAGATTAGTAACTCAAACAGGAGTTACGTAATAAACAGAGACTAGTTGAAGGGAAGTGACGATGAGTTGTTGGAAGTAGTTCCAAGATTGATATGATCATCATCGCACACTCCCTATACTATCGGGATTAGTGTTTATAGTAGCCCTGAGTATTTGATACTTGTTGGTTGCTAAGATTAGTAACTCAAACAGGAGTTACGAATAAATGTAAACTAGTTGAAGGGAAGTAACGATGAGTGTTGGAAATAGTTCCAAGATTGATATGATCATCATCACACACTCCCTATATTTTCGAGATTAGTGTTAAAAGCCAAATAAATGTTATTTAGCATTTGTGTTGAGCATGAATATGATTTGATCATGTTTATTGCAAAACGGTTATTCATTTAAAGTTAAAGAATAATTGTTATTCTGCTTACATGAATAAAACCTTCATGGTTATACACCCAATGAAAATAGTTTGTTGGATCTCAATCGTAGTGATACACATATTCATAATATTGATGCCAAAAGATGCAAAGTTAATAATGATACTTATTTGTGGTAATCGCCGCTTGGGTCATATCGTGTAAAGCGCGATGAAGAAACTCCATAAAGATGGATTTTGGAATCACTTGATTATGAATCATTTGATGCTTGCGAACCGTGCCTTTTGGGCAAGATGACTAAAACTCCGTTCGCCGGAACAATGGAACGAGCTACTGACTTATTGGAAATAATACATACCGATGTATGCGATCCAATGAGTGTTAAGGCTCGCGGCGTGTATTGTTATTTTCTGACCTTCACAGATGATTTGAGCAGATATGGGTATATCTACTTAATGAAACATAAGTCTGAAACATTTGAAAGGTTCAAAGAATTTCAGAGTGAAGTGGAAAATCATCGTAACAAGAAAAATAAAGTTTCTACGATCTGATCATGGAGATAAATATTTGAGTTACGAGTTTGGTCTTCATTTGAAACAATGTGAAATAGTTTCACAACTCACACCATATGGAACACCACATCATAATGGTGTGTCCGAAAGTCAGAACCGCACTTTATTGGATATGGTGCGATCTATGATGTCTCTTATCAATTTACCACTATCGCTTTTGGGGTTATGCATTAGAGACAGCTGCATTCACGCTTAATAGGGCACCATCTAATCCGCTGAGACGACACCGTATGAACTATGGTTTAACAAGAAACCTAAGCTGTCGTTTCTTAAAGTTTGAGTTGTGATGCTTATGTGAAAAGTTTTCACCGATAAGCTCGAACCCAAATCGGAGAAGTGCGTCTTCATAGAATACCCAAAGGTAACTATTGGGTACACCTTCTATCACAGATCCGAAGGCAAGTTATTCGTTGTTAAGATGGATCCTTTCTAGAGAAGAAGTTTCTCTCGAAAGAAGTGAGTGGGAGGAAAGTAGAACTTGATGAGGTAATTGTACCTTCTCCCTTATTGGAAAGTAGTTCATCACGTAAATCAGTTCCGTGATTCCTACACCAATTAGTGAGGAAGTTAATGATGATGATCATGAAACTTCAGATCAAGTTGCTACCAAACCTCGAGGTCTTCCAGAGTAAGATCCGCACTGAGTGGTACGGTAATCATGTTCGAAGTCATGTTACTAGACCATGATGAACCTAATAACTATGAGGAAGCGATGATGAGCCCAGATTCGCTGAAATGGCTTGAGGCCATGAAATCTGAGATAGGATCCATGTATGAGAACAAAGTATGGACTTTGATTGACTTGCTCGATGATCAGCAAGCCATGTTAAATAAATGGATCTTCAAGAGGAAGACGGACACCGATAGTAGTGTTACTATCTACAAAGCTCGACTTGTCGCAAAAGGTTTTCGACAAGTTCAAAGTGTTGACTACAATGAGATTTTCTCAACTCAGTAGCGATGCTTAAGTCTGTCCGAATCATGTTAGCAATTGCCACATTTTATGAAATCTGGCAAATGGATGTCAAAACTACATTCTTTAATGGATTTATTAAAGAAGAGTTGTATATGATGCAACCAGAAGGTTTTTCAATCCTAAAGGAGCTAACAAAATGTGCAAGCTTCAGCGATCCATCTATGGACTGGTGCAAGCATCTCGAGTTGGAATAAACGCTTTGATAGTGTGATCAAAGATATGGTTTTATACAGACTTTTGGAGAAGCCTCAGATTTACAAGAAAGTGAGTGGGAGCACTACAGCATTTCGATAAGTATATGTGAATGACATATTGTTGATCGGAAATAATGTAGAATTATTCTGCAAAGCATAAAGGAGTATTTGAAAGGAGTTTTTCAAAGAAGGACCTCGGTGAAGTTGCTTACATATTGAGCATCAAGATCTATAGAGATAGATCAAGACGCTTGATAAGTGTTTTCAATGAGTACATACCTTGACAAGATTTTGAAGTAGTTCAAAATGGAATAGTCAAAGAAAGAGTTCTTGCTCGTGTTACAAGGTGTGAAATTGAGTAAGACTCAAAACCCGACCACGGCAGAAGATAGAAAGAGAATGAAAGTCATTCCCTATGCCTTGGCCATAGGTTCTATAAAGTATGCCATGCTGTGTACTAGATCTATTGTATACCCTACACGAAGTTTGGCAAGGAGTACAATAGTGATCTAGGAGTAGATCATGGACAGCGGTCAAAATTATCCTTAGTGGAATAAGGATATGTTTCTCGATTATGGAAGTGAAAAAGTTCGTCGTAAAGGGTTACGCCGATGCAAGTTTTGACACCGATCTGGATGACTCTAAGTCTCGATCTAGATACATATTGAAAGTGGGAGCAATTAGCTAGAGTAGCTCCGCAGAGCATTGTAGACATAGAAAATTGCAAAATACATCACGGATCTGAATGTGAAAGACCTGCTGACTAAAATTATCTCACAAGCAAAACATGATCACACCTTAGTACTCTTTGGGTGTTAATCACATAGCGATGTGAACTAGATTATCGACTCTAGTAAACCCTTTGGGTGTTGATCACATATCGATGTGAACTATGGGTGTTAATCACATGGTGATGTGAACTATTGATGTTAAATCACATGGCGATGTGAACTAGATTATTGACTCTAGTGCAAGTGGGAGACTCAAGGAAATATGCCCTAGAGGCAATAATAAAGTTATTATTTATTTCCTTATATCATGATAAATGTTTATTATTCATGCTAGAATTGTATTAACCGGAAACATAATACATGTGTGAATACATAGACAAACAGAGTGTCACTAGTATGCCTCTACTTGACTAGCTCGTTAATCAAAGATGGTTATGTTTCCTAACCATAGACATGAGTTGTCATTTGATTAACGGATCACATCATTAGGAGAATGATGTGATTGACTTGACCCATTCCGTTAGCTTAGCACTTGATCGCTTAGTATGTTGCTATTGCTTTCTTCATGACTTATACAAAGTTCCTGCAACTATGAGATTATGCAACTCCTGTTTACGGAGGAACACTTTGTGTGCTACCAAACGTCACAACGAATCGGGTGATTATAAAGGTACTCTACAGGTGTCTCCAAAAGTATATGTTGAGTTGGCATAATTCGAGATTAGGTTTTGTCACTCCGATTGCTCGGAGAGGTATCTCTGGGCCTTCTCGGTAATACTCATCACCTAAGCCTTGCAAGCATTGTAACTAATGAGTTAGTTATGAAATGATGTATTACGGAACGAGTAAAGAGACTTGCGTAACGAGATTGAACTAGGTATTGATACCGAAGATCGAATCTCGGGCAAGTAACATACCGATGACAAAGGAACAACGATGTTGTTATGCGGTTTGACCGATAAAGATCTTCAGAGAATATGTAGGAGCCAATATGAACATCCAGGTTCCGCTATTGGTTATTGACCAAGAATAGTTCTAGGTCATGTCTACATAGTTCTCGAACCCGTAGGGTCCGCATGCTTAAGGTTTCGATGATGCTTATATTATGAGTTTATGAGTTTTGATGTACCGAAGGAGTTCGAGTCCCGGATGAGATCGGGACATGACGAGGAGTCTCGAAATGGTCAAGACGTAAAGATCGATATATTGGACGACTATATTCGACTTCGGAAAGGTTCCGAGTGATTCGGTATTTTTCGAGTACCGGAGAGTTACGGAATTCGCCGGAGAAGTATTGGGCCTTATTGGGCCATATGGGAAAGAGAGGGACTGCCTAGGGAAGGCGCGCGCCCCCAAGGCCTAGTCCGAATTGGACTAGGGGAGGCTGCCCCTTCCTTCCTTCCCTTCTCCTTTCCTCCTTCTCTCCTACTCCTACTAGGAAAGGAGGAGTCCTACTCCCGGTGGGAGTAGGACTCCCCCTTGCGCGCCCTCCTAGGCCGGCCACCTCCTCCCTTGCTCCTTTATATACGGGGCAGGGGCACCCCATGACACACAAGTTGATCTACGGATCGTTCCTTAGCCGTGCGGTGCCCCCTCCACCATATTCCACTTCGGTCATATCGTTGCGGAGCTTAGGCGAAGCCCCGCGCCGAGAAGTCATATCGTCATGAGCTTAGGCGAAGCCCCGCGCCGGTGGAGCATCATCATCGCTACCACGCCGTCAGGTTGACGGAACTCATCCCCGACGCTTTGCTGGATCGGAGCCCGGGATCGCCATCGAGCTGAACGTGCTGAACTCGGAGGTGCCGTACGCTCGGTACTTGGATTGGTCGGATCGTGAAGACATACGACTACATCAACCGCTTTTATAACGCTCGCTTCACGGACTCACGAGGGTACGTGGACATACACTCTCCCCTCTCATTGCTATGCCATCACCATGATCTTGCGTGTGCGTAGGAAATTTTTTGAAATTACTACGTTCCCCAACACCTCGCCTGTCAAAGGCTCTAACGATGACGCCGGCTTGGGCTCCACGATGACCTCCTTCCTACCGTTGTGTTGGTCTTAGTCTTGTTGCACCGAAATGGTTGCCTTTGCTTGATGCTCTTGCCTGCGCTTGCCTCCTTTGCACCAAAGAGGAAATGAGGACACTGCGCGGGCTGGCGCCCTCGGTCGTCATGGCTTGCGTCATGGGCACCTCGTGAGGTACCCCGCCTTGATCTCTCCGCCTCCTAGCCAGCCTGACGAGGCCGCAGGCTCGAGAAGCTTCCTGTCGTCCGCCATGAGGCTTGGCCTCGCGAGGGTCTTGAGCTTGGCCGATGAAGATGGGCCGCACTGGGCCACCCCTTGAGCCACACCGCAAGCCGCAGGCAAGCAAGTCTGGGTACCCCCGTTCCCAGAACGCCGACAAGAGCCCTCGGCCCAAGCCACGCCCTGGACTTGGCTGAGCAGAAGCGAAGGGCAGGCGGCGCTTGCTGGCCCTATCAGCCTGCGGCCTTGGGCGCCGTGTGGCGGTTGATTGGACATGGGCGTCTCTGCTTCCCCATGACGCCTCGGCGACTGCACGAATTTACAAGTCCCTGCATGCAAAGAGGGTCATGATTACCTGTGAGCGTGGAGGTCGTCGGTTGGCCTTCCCCGGTTATAAGTACGGAACAACGCGTGCCCTTCCAGTCCATCTCTTCTTGCTTCTCCTTCTTCTCCATCCCTTGCTCCACTTTTCGGCAATGGCTCTGATTCTCCGGTTCTCCATGGAAGAGAAAGGAAAGGCTCCCCGAGAGGGTCCCGACCCGCTTCCGCAGAAGAAACGGCTAGCCCTCTGCCATCGAGATGAGGGCGCCCAGCAGGAGGTGTCGAGGCCCTGGTACGAGCGGCCGCCGCCAGGGTTCCGCTGCCCTTGTACGCCCGCATTGAGGGCCCTGAAGGAGTTGTCTCCGAGCGCCATGGACGACGCCGCCGTCGCCGCCGGCGGGTCACGGCGGTGCGCGTTGTTCCCCCCGGAGTCCATGCCGAGGGCTCCTCCCGAGAGTTTGTGCTCCACACCGCCATGCCTCCTCAGTCTTGGATTCTCCTTCCTCCCTCCTTTGCCTTCGCGATTCCGCAGAGGGGATCTCTGGAGCTCTGGTTGCAGCACGCCGGCTGCAGCACCCTTGCGACCGAAGCGGAGGTCGCGGTCGTCGCTCCGGGCAAGGTCTTCATGACTCGAGGCTGGGGCGAGATCGCCCAGGTCTGCAGAACAAAGGGATGCTGAAGTAGCGGACGTCGTGGGCTGCGGAAGCCGATCTTCACGAGCCCCCAGGCCCAGGAGCCTCGGGAGGCTCCAGAGGCGCTGGTGGCTCCTCGCGGACCATCTCCATCTCCGCCAGGACTGTGGAACGCCTGGCCTCTTGAGCCTCCAGGATGCTCCCTATGAGGCGCTGGCGTGTGGCAGCCGCGTTCAGCAAACCGTAAGGCATGTGAACATAGCTGTGGGGTGGAACTTCACAACACCCCACGCGTGAGGGCCAGAGGCGCTCCTGAGAGGCGGCTCTGTTGAGCCATGGTACGTCGATGCAGACGCGCAGCCCACCATCCTCGCCTGGATGGGGAGCTACAGCGGGTAAGCGGCGGCTGCCACTCGTGACTCTTGACTCCTGCAGCTCCTGAATGATCTGGCTGACGAACTCCTGAGGGTTTGTCCCTCCTTGCCTTGCTCCTTCTTGAGGGAAACGTGATTTGAAACACGCCTCCAAGTGGTGCCCAACCGCCTCCCTCGTGATCTTAGCAAGGTCGGTGGCCCTCCAGGAGAGAGCCCCCGAGCCTTGCTCGAGGAGGGCGCCGGGCGTGCCTTCCTATGCGACAGAAGGAGGTGCCCCCTGAACAGGCGCGGACCCCGAGGGGCTGGGCCAGGCGATGTCTTCTTCTTCTTGGGAGCAGCCTCGGGGAGCCTCCCGCTCCTGCGATCTGGGTCTTCAAGTGACGCGGCTTGAAAAGCACGCTCCAGGGAGCACACTGCGTCCCTCTCTTCACAAGGCACCGTGATGAATCCGCCGCTTCCCGGCATCTTGAGGACGTTGTAGCCGTGATGAGTCACGGCCATGAATTTGGCCAGAGCCGGGTACCCGAGGATGGCATTGTATGGAAGGCGAATGTTGGCGACGTCGAAGTTGATGAGCTCGGTGCGGTAGTTGTCGCGCGCCCCGAAGGTGACAGGGAGGCGGACCTGCCCAATCGGAACTGTGGAGCCATCGGTGACTCTGGAGAAAGGCTTGGTTGGCTGAAGCAGATTGTAAGGCACTTGGAGATTGTTGAATGTCTCTACGGACAGGAAATTGAGCCCTGCTCCGCCATCGATGAGGGTCCTGGTGACTTGCACGTTGCTGATGATTGGGGAACAAAGCATCGGGAGGACTCCGGCTGTGGCCGCGCACTTGAGCTGATCTGATGAGCTGAACGTGATGGCGCATGCTAACCACCTGAGAGGGCGCGTGGCTTCGATCTTGGGGAGGAGTGCATTCACTTCGCGGGCGAACTGCTTGAAGATGCGCTGGGAGGCTGGGGCTTGAGCTCTGCCCAGGATGCAAGCGATTGCGCGTGGCTCCTGGAAGCCCCCAGCCCCCTCGTCCTGATGACGGTCTTCATTTCTCCTTGGTTGCGGTGGCAGATGAGGGAGGCCTGCGTTGCCTTGCGGGCGATCCTCGCGAGGCTGATCCCTCCATCCTCCCTCGCGAGGCTGATCCTGCCAGCGGTCCTCGCGAGGTCGGTCGTGCCACCCTTGGCGAGGGCCACGGTCTTCCCAGCGTCCTGTGTTTCTTCCTCCTCCTCGGCCGTAGCCTCGATCACTGCGGTCGGGGCGTCGACCGATTCGCCGTTCTCGCACGGCTCTGAGTTCTTGACATTCGTTGGTGTTGTGGGTGTGGAGGTCGTGGTACACGCAGTACCGGCTGCCCTTGGAAGACTCAGGCTGA
This sequence comes from Aegilops longissima, assembly GCA_021605205.1. NCBI lineage: Eukaryota > Viridiplantae > Streptophyta > Magnoliopsida > Poales > Poaceae > Aegilops > Aegilops longissima. The sequence goes on from CM038679.1 coordinate 236,097,028, forward strand.
TCCCTGCCTCGCTTGGTGTCTGGTTCTGCCGCGAGCACGGCAGCCCCCTTGCGCTTCACGTCCTTGACCTTGGGCTTTCTTCTCTTCGGGTCTGCGGCGGCAGCTTGAGGAGGAAAGGTGTCCTTCCTCAGCCCTGGCGCACTTGGTCGCCAAGTTGAACAGCTCAAGGACGTGCACGGTCTTCATGCATCGGCTCCTCCTTCATCTTGGCGCCACGCACACCGTCGGAGAAGGCTGAGATGATGGCCTCCTTGGTCACCTTGGGAATCTTGAGGCGGCGTTGTTGAAGCTTGGATGTACTTCTGCAGGTCTCTCCGGCTGCTGCTTGATGCGGCGCATGTTGCTCACGGCGGGAGGCGGTCGCGAGTGCCTTGAAGTTGGCGATGAAGCGGTGCGCATCTCATCGAGGAGGAGATCGTGCAGATCCGTGTTCAGAGCCGTGGGGGCACCGTCTTTGGCGCCATGGGAAACCAGTTCGCCATGACCTTCTCATCCCTGTTGGGGGCTTGATGCCCAGCTCAGAGCTGAGGAACTCGCAGGGTCGGCCGTGCCGTCAGAGCGAGGAGGCAGGTCTGGCTTGAACTTGCCGGGCCACGCGACGCTACGTAGCTCGGCGGTGAAGGCACGGCAGCCTGCAGTGGCCATGGGAGGCCTTTGGTGACGAAGGGCTTGGTCTTGTGGGTCCCCATGCGCTGCCGCTGGGAGCAGCGAGGTCTTAGCGTCTTTGGAGCAGGAGCGCTGGTCGTGACGGGCCGGTGTGGAGCACTCGGGCAGCTTCTTGGGGCGAGGACCTCTTGACAGCTCTGCTCTTGCTGCTGGCCGGTGCCGGACGGAGTGGGTTCCGCCAGGCCACGCGCTTGGGGCCAAGGAGCCTTCTTGAGGGGAGACGGCCGAGGCGCCCGGAGCTTCATCGCCGCCCAAGGCGGGCGCGGTGCAGATGAGAAGGGCGGGCGGGAGACGAGCTCGGCGACGCGGTCGAGCCACTCCTGAGACGCTGTCGACGGGCGGTAGCGCAGGAGCTCGTTTGTCGCGATGAGCGTGGCTCGAGCCTCGATGGCGCGCAGCGAGCGCGAGATGAAAAACCAGCTGGGCGAAGCGGCGAGTAGCGGTATGGCCGTCTCGCCCACGGACGGATCTTTGGGGCGAAGCTTGCTGCTCCTTCCCACCGGGCGGTGGCGGCGTGGACGGCAGCGACGGGAACAGCTGGGCGGCCGTCGGCGGGCCGTCGGGCGACGCTGGTGGCGAGAGCGGCTCGGCGCTTCAGGCCCAACGAAGCGTCCGACATGGATGTGATGGGCGGCGAAGAACAGGCGGCGGAAGACGGATTCCGTGCACCTACCGACGCACTAAATGTCGAATTCGGGTTCCAGCAGACCCTAGGTTCGAACTACGGGGTGCACGTGGAGATCTTGCCCCTACCTACCCGCACCTCGCCGCCTCGCAAGGATCTAAACTACACAAAGAGCAACACAAGGGACACAAGGTTTATATGGTTCGGGCCACCATTCGGTGTAATACCCTACTCCGGTGTGTGGTGTGGTGGATTGCCTCGGGGCTGATGATGAACAATACAAGGAAGAACAGCCTCGTGAGGGTCTGTTTTGCGGTCTGCGATTTAACTGCTAGGGGAGTTCGGTCGCTCTCTCTCTCTCTCTCTCTCTCTCTCTCTCTCTCGATTGCATGACCTCTAGATCTGTTCTAGATTCCGAATCTCCTACCCTCGTGGGAGCTAGTCCTATTTATAGGCAGGGGCCCTGGGCCTCTTCCCAAATATTGAGCGGGAAGGGCACCAACAATTGGCCATTTTGAAGGGGAACATCTAGTAAACTAATCCTGACTAAAGTTGGTCCTCGCCTGTTAAAGGCTCTGACGATGACGCCGGCTTGGGCTCCACGATGACCTCCTTCCTGCCGTTGTGTTGGTATTGGTCTTGTTGCACCGAAATGGTTCCCTTTGCTTGATGCTCTCGCCTTCGCTTGCCTCCTTTGCACCAAAGAGGAAATGAGGACACTGCGCGGGCTGGCGCCCTCCTGGCGCCCTCGGTCGTCATGGCTTGCATCGTGGGCACCTCGTGAGGTACCCCGCCTTGATCTCTCCGCCTCCTCGTGAGCCAGCCTGACGAGGCTGTGCCTGAGGAAGCTTCCTGTCATCCGCCCCACGAGGCTTGGCCCCTCGCGAGGGTCTTGAGCTTGTGCTGATGAAGATGGGCCGTACTGGGCCACCCCTTGAGCTACGCCGCAGGTCGCAGGCAGGCAAGTTTGGGTACCCCCGTTCCCAGAACGCCGACACCAGCATGTCGGTTAGATCTTCGACAGTGGCTATGAAGTGGGTGGTGGGTGGGACATAAAATTCCCCGCTCTCAGCCCCTAGTCCGGGCTGGGCGTAATTCAGAAGCGACTCCTCTGTAATGGCGAGGGATTGCATTAAGTCCAGAGCCTCGTTTAGGAGCGAGGTTTGGAAAGAGAAGCGAGAGTCCGCAGGGCTGACCGGGGTGAGAGCCTCCTGGCCGCGCCCGTTTAACGCGGACATCGAGAGTTCAGATTTAGAGTCCAAGGGAGAATCCGTCACTTTAGCGACAAGGGGAGCTTGGTTCATCTTTGGGTTTGCTGATGACATCGTCCCCTCCAGATCTATGATAGCATGTTCCATAATTGTAAGGAGTCCGGCAGGCTCTAAACTCCCATCTTCGGACCTGGTAGTCTGCTCTGGATCTAAGGCCAGAGCGGGGGTCAGGGCCGCGAACCCTTCGAAGATCAAGTCTCCTTGAACATCGGCGACATAGTTTAAGTTCCTGAAAATGATCTGATGACCAGGCGCGTAGTTGTTGATCTGCTCAAGGTGGCCAATCGAGTTGGCACGCAGTGCGAAGCCACCGAATACGGAAATTTGGCCGGGGGGGGGGGAGTCTCCCCCGAAATAGTATCGTTGTAGATGATCGAAAGAGCCATTGAACCTTTTGTCGACAACACGGAGGAACTCTCAATGAAAGCACTATTGTCGGTGTCAAAACCGGCCGATCTTGGATAGGGGGTCCCGAACTATGCGTCTGTGGATCGAAGGTAACAGGAGGGAGAGGACACGATGTTTACCTGGGTTCAGGCCCTCTTAACGGAGGTAATACCCTACTTCCTACTTGATTGACTATGATGAATATGGGGGTTACAAGAGTTGATCTACCTCGAGATCGTAATGGCTCAACCCTAGATGTCTAGCCTGTATGATTGTGATTGCCTCTGCGGCCTAAACTCTCCGGTTTATATAGACAATGGAGGGGCCTAGGGTTGTACAGAGTCGGTTTACAGAGAAAGGTATATTCATATCCGAATGCCAAGCTTGCCCTCCATGCAAGGGAGAGTCCCATCCGGACACGGGGAAGGTCTTCTATCTTGTATGTCCACAACCCATGAGTCCGGCCCATGTCACATAGCCCGGACACCCAGGGACCCCCTAATCCATGACTCCCTCAGCTGGCGTGCTTCTTGTTGCCCCCTCCGGGGAGCACTTGAAGTACGTTGTCCAAATGCATTTTGCCCGGGAAGAAGCCAATAACAATAAAACTAAGTATGAAGGGCTCCTTGCCGGGCTCAGAATTGCAGCAGAATTGGGAATCAATAAGCTAATCATTCAAGGAGATTCACAGCTTGTGGTGAGACAAGTCAACAAGGATTATCAAAGCCCGTTGATGGAAGCATACGTCGAGGAAGTGAGGAGATTGGAGGAGCACTTTGACATGTTGCAAGCAGAGCACGTACCCTGTACGGAAAACAGCATAGCTGATCACCTATCAAAGTGTGCTGCATAGAAGCTTCCTGTGGAACTAGGAACTTTTGTTTTCCGTCTCTCTCAGCCCTCCATATCACCAGCCACAATGGCCCAGAAAAAGAGAAAGTGGACTACGGTAAGCCTCTCCCGGTCGAGCCGTCCGGTCCCAGCAGAGACCCTGCCGGTAACAACTCTTCACAGCCTGCCAGACCACCCCCGCCAGCCGGGCCCATGGACCCCACGAACGAGGCTGGTGCTCCCGCAGCAGAGGAGGTGCCACTAGTCCTCGTTGCTGAGCCCCAGGCTCCAACTTGGGCAAGGCACATTGTCCACTTCCTCCAAACCAACTACCCAGCGACCAAGATGAAGCTGAAAAAGTTGCCCGGATGGACAGTATGTATCAGTTTGTCGATGACACTCTATACAGAAGGAGGCCTAATGGTGTAAAATTGAAGTGTGTCTGCTGGGAGGATGGAAAGGAACTGCTGGTTGAGATTCACAGAGGAATGTGTGGCTCCCACATTAGATCAAGGGCATTAATTGGGAAAACATTCCGTGGATTCTATTGCCCCACAGCCCTCCAAGATGCGGTCGAGCTCGTCACGACATGTGAAGCCTGCCAGTTCCATTCCAAGAAAACACACCTGCCTGCCCAAGCCCTTCAGACAATCCCTCTATCATGGCCATTTCCGGTCTGGGGGCTCGATATCCTCGGCCCCTTCCCCCGAGCAACCGGGGGCTTTGAATTCTTTTTTGTTGCCGTTAACAAGTTTACAAAGTGACCGGAAGTGACTGTCGTGAGAAAGGTGACTGCTCAATCATCTATCAAGTTCTTGAAAGAATGGGTGTGTCCTTTTGGAGTTCCGACAAGGATCATCACCGACAACGGCACCCAGTTCACAAGCCATGCCTTCATGCAATATGTTCGTACCCTCAGATGCAAGATCTCATTCGCCTCTATGGCACACCCCCGGAGCAATGGACAAGCCGAGAGGGCGAATGCTGAAGTGCTACATGGACTCAAGGCAAGAACTTTTCATACGCTGCAAAAGCACGGCAGGCGGTGGATCGAGGAGCTGCCGGTAGTTCTCTGGTCCCTCAGAATGAAACCTAACCGAGCTACTGATCAGACTCCCTTCTCTCTGGTCTATGGGGCAAAAGCAGTTATCCCCACGGAACTCATTTACGGGTCCCCTCGAGTGCTTGCCTATGATGAAGTAGCGCAAGATCAGCTCTGGCGTGACGATGTTGTGCTACTCGAGGAGAACCGTCTCTGGGCTGCTACGCGTGCTGCACACTATCAGTAAGCCCTGCATCGCTATCACAGCCGCATGGTTCATGCCCGGTGTTTTGAGGAAGGTGACCTTGTCCTTAGGCGCGTTTAGTCCGCCAAGGGTACAAACAAGCTGTCACCGAAGTGGGAAGGCCCTTACCGGGTGGTACGAGTCACCAAATCTGGCGCAGTCCATTTGGAGACGGAGATGGCACTCAGTTGCAAAACTCATGGAATATTGAGCATCTCCGCAAGTACTACCCATAAGGCGCGCCCGACAGCCACCCTTTTGTACATGCCTTGCCTCAGCTGCATGTAACCCCTTGTACGAAGCCGGGGCGATGACCCCGTGCAAGGGAAAATAAAGAAGCACTATAGGGGGCCCCCAACTAAGATTGCATGCATGCATGAGGACACCAAGATCACTGCATAAGCATTTCATGAGCATTCGCATATGCATATAGATAGGATCCGTCAGATTCAGGGTTCTGCAGACCCGTGAGAGGTACGGACTATGGGGTGCGTGCGAAGAACTCTCCCCTCCCAGTGTGTCTGCTCAATGATTCCACGGCCTAGTTCGACAAACCCAAGGGACAAGAGACACAGTAGTTTGTTGGAAATATGCCCTAGAGGCAATAATAAAAGCATTATTATTATATTTCCTTGTTCATGATAATTGTCTTTATTCATGCTATAACTATATTATCCGGAAATCGTAATACACGTGTGGATACATAGACTACAATCGCCCCTAGTAAGCCTCTAGTTGACTAGCTCGTTGGTCAGCAGATAGTCATGGTTTCGACTATGGACATCGATGTCATTGATAAGCGGGATCACGTCATTAGGAGAATGGCGTGATGGACAAGACAATCCTAAGCATAGCACAAAGATCGTGTAGTTCGTTTTGCTAGAGCTTTTCCAATGTCAAGTATCTCTTCCTTAGACCATGAGATCGTGCAATTCCCGGATACCGTAGGAGTGCTTTGGGTGTATCAAGCGTCTGGCGTAAGCTGGGTGACTATAAAGGTGCACTACGGTATCTCCGAAAGTGACCATTGGGTTGACAGGATCGAGGCGGGATTTGTCACTCCGTATTACGGAGAGGTATCACTAGGGCCCACTCGGTAATGCATCATCATAATGAGCTCAAAGTGATCAAGTGTGCGGTCACGGGATCATGCATTCTTGATGCGAGTAAAGTGACTTGCCGTAACGAGACTAACGAGGTATTGGGATACCGACGATCGAGTCTCGGGCAAGTAACATACCGTCGACAAAGGGAATAGAATACGGGTTGCTTGAACCCTTGACATCGTGGTTCATCCGATGACAACATCGAGGAGCATGTAGGAGCCAACATGGGTATCCAGATCCCGCTGTTGGTTATTGACTTGAGGTAGTCTCGGTCATATCGCATGTCTCCCGAACCCGTAGGGTCTACACATAAGGTTCGGTGACGCGCTAGGGTTAATAGGAAGACAAGTATGTGATTACGAATGTTGTTGAGTCCGGATGAGATCCCGGACGTCACGAGGAGTTCGGAATGGTCCGGAGGTAAAGATTTATATATGGAAAGTGGTTAAGCGGACTCGGAAGTTTGGTAGTATACCGGTAAAGTACAGGGGCCACGGGAGGTTCCGGAGGTCCACCGAGGGGCCACCTCTCCCGGGGGCCACATGGGCTAAGTGGGAGGGAGCCAGCCCCTGGTGGGCTGGGCGCACCTCCCACCTAGGCCCATCGGCTAGGGTTTGGGAGGGTAAACCCTAAAGGGGCCCCTCAGCTTGGGGGCAAGCCACCCTCCCTCCTCCCTTGGGTCGCCGCCCCCATCTAGGGTTTACCCTAGATGGCCGGCCCCTGACCCTCTCCTCCTATAAATAGAGGGGGGGGGAGGGCTGCCAACACAGTTGAAGCGCAGCCCTCCCTCCCAACACCTCTCTTTCTCCACGCAAGCTTGGCGAAGCCTCTGGGAGAACTACCAGACCCCGCACCACGCCGTCGTGCTGCCATTGGAATTGTCTTCTTCAACCTCTCCTTCACTCTTGCTGGATCAAGGCGGAGGAGACGCCATCGTCCCGCACGTGTGTTGAACACGGAGGTGCTGTCCTTCAGTGCTTTGGTCATCGGTGATCGGAATCACGTTGGGAGCGTCTTCATCATCACCACTCTCAAGAACGCTTCCGTACTCGATCTACAAGTGGTATGTAGATGCAAACTCTCTCGTTACTCGTTGCTTAGTAGAACTCATAGATGGATCTTGGTGAAACCGTAGGAAAATTTTAATTTTCTGCAGCGTTCCCCAACAAGTGGTATCGAGCTAGGTCTATCGTAGTTCTCTTTGCGAGTAGAACACAATTTTGTTGTGGGCGTGGATCTTGTCAACTTACTTGCCGTTACTACTTGTTTCTTGCTTCCGCGGTATTGTGGGATGAAGCGGCCCGGACCAACCTTACGTGCTCTTACGTGAGACCGTTCCACCGACTAACATGCACTAGTTGCATAAGGTGGCTGGCGGGTGTCTGTCTCTCCTACTTTAGTTGGAGCGGATTCGATGAACAGGGTCCTTATGAAGGGTAAATAGAAGTTGACAAGATCACGTTGTGGTTATTAAGTAGGTAAGAAAACGTTCTTGCTAGAACCCAATTGCAGCCACGTAAAAGATGCAACAACAATTAGAGGGCGTCTAACTTGTTTTTGCAGCAATTGTCATGTGACGTGATATGGCCAAGTTGTGATGAATGATGATATATTGTGATGTATGAGATCATGTTCTTGTAATAGGAATCACGACTTGCATGTCGATGAGTATGACAACGGCAGGAGCCATAGGAGTTGTCTTTATTTTGTATGACCTGCGTGTCATTGAAGAACGCCATGTAATTTACTTTACTTTATTGCTAAACGCGTTAGCCATAGAAGTAGAAGTAGTCGTTGGCGTGACAACTTCATGGAGGCACGATGATGGAGATCATGATGATGGAGATCATGGTGTCATGCGGTGACAGGATGATCATGGAGCCGAAGATGAAGATCAAAGGAGCTATATGATATTGGCCATATCATGTCACTACTTTATAATTGCATGTGATGTTTATTATGATTATGCATCTTGTTTACTTAGAACGACGGTAGTAAATAAGATGATCCTTAGAACAATTTCAAGAAGTGTTCTCCCTAAGCGTGCACCGTTGCTACAGTTCGTCGCTTCTAAGCACCACGTGTTAATCGGGTGTGATGGATTCTTACGTTCACACAACGGGTGTAAGCAAGATTTACACACGCAGAAACACTTAGGGTTAACTTGACGAGCCTAGCATGTGAAGACATGGCCTCGGAACACGGAGACCGAAAGGTCGAACACGAGTCGTATGGAAGATCGATCAACATGAGAATGTTCACCGACGCAGACTAGTCCGTCTCACGTGTTGATCGGACACGGCCTAGTCGACTCGGATCGTGTAACACTTAGATGACTAGAGGATGTCTAATCTAAGTGGGAGTTCATTAATAATTTGATTAGATGAACTTTATTATCATGAACAATAGTCTAAAACTTTTGAATTATATGTCTTGTAGATCAAATGGCCAACGCTCATGTCAACTTGAACTTCAACGCGTTCCTAGAAAACCAAGCTGAAAGATGGCGGCAAGAACTATACGGACTGGGTCCGGAACCCGAGATCATCCTCATAGCTGCCAGAAACAATCGTCCTAGAAGGACCGCTAGGTGACGCTCCGTCCCGCAGAACCAAGACATTATGAATGCTTGGCAGTCTCGTCTTGATGATTACTCCCTCGTTCGGTGCGGCATGCTTTACTGACTTAGAACCGGGGCTCCAAAAGCGTTTTGAGCATCACGGAGCATATGAGATGTTCAAGAGCTGAAACTTGTTTTCCAAGCTCACGCCCGGTCGAGAGATATGACATCTCGACAAGTTCTATAGTTGTAAAATGGAGGAAAACAGTTCATCGGTGAGCACATTACGAAGATGTGCAGGTTGCACAACCGTATGACCCGGTGAATATTAACCTCCACGATGAGGCGGTCATTGACAGAATCCTCGATCGCTCCCACCAAGCTACAAGAGCTTTGTGATGAACTACAACATGCAGGGGATGGTAAAGACCATTCTGAAGTGTTCTCTATCTGAAGTCAGCCGAGGTTGAAATCAAGAAAGAACATCAAGTGTTGATGGTCAATAAGACCACTAAGTTTAAGAAGGGCAAGGGCAAGAAGAACTTCAAGAAGGACGGCAAGGAGGTTGCCGCCCGGTAAGCAAGTTGCCGGGAAGAAGTCAAAGAATGGACCCAAGCACGAGATCGAGTGCTTTTATTGCAAGGGAAGGGTCCTTTGAAGCGGAACTGCCCCAAATACTTAGCGGATAAGAAGGCCGCAACACCAAAGGTATATTTGATATACATGTAATTGATGTGTACCTTACCGATGTCGTAGTAACTCCTGGGTATTTGATACGGTGCCGTTGCTCATATTTGTAACTCTGGCGGGAGCTGCGGAATAAGCGGAGGCTGGCGAAGGGCGAGGTGACGATCTTGGCGTCGGGAATGGTTCAGTCGATGTGATCGCCGTCGCACGCTACCTCTTCATTTACCCACGGGATTAGTTATGAACCTTAATAATTGTTATTTGGTGCCAAGTTTGAGCATGAATATTGTATCCGGATCTCGTTTAATGCGAGATGGCTACTCATTTAAATCCGAGAATAATGGTTGTTCTATTTATATGAGAGATATGTTTTATGGTCATGCTCCGATGGTCAATGGTTTATTCTTAATGAATCTCGGCGTAGTATTACACATGTTCATAGCGTGAATACCAAAAGATGTAAAGTTGATAACGATAGTCCCACATACTTGTGGCTTCGCCGCCTTGGTCACATTGGTGTCAAGCGCATGAAGAAGCTCCATGCTGATGGACTTTTAGAGTCTCTTGATTATGAATCATTTGACACATGCGAACCATGCCTCATGGGCAAGATGACCAAGACTCCATTCTCTGCGGAACAATGGGCGAGCAACCAACTTGTTGGAAATCATACATACCGATGTGTGCGGTCCAATGGCGTTGAGGCTCATGGAGGATATCGTTATGTTCTCACTCTCACAGATGACTTGAGTAGATATGGGTATGTCTACTTGATGAAACACAAGTCTGAAACCTTTGAAAAGTTCAAGGAATTTCAGAATGAAGTAGAGAATCAACGTGACGAAAGATAAAATTCTACGATCGGATCGTGGAGGAGAATATTTAAGTCACGAATTTGGTACACACTTAAGAAAATGTGGAATCGTTTCACAACTAACGCGCTGGAACACCTCAACAGAATGGTGTGTCCGAGCGTCGTGTCGCACTTTATTGGATATGGTGCGATCTATGATGTCTCTTACCGATTTACCGCTATCATTTTGGGGATCGCTCTAGAGACAGCTACATTCACTTTAAATAGGGCACCGTCTAAATCCGTTGAGGCGACACCGTATGAATTATGGTTTGGGAAGAAACCTAAGTATCGTTTCTAAAAGTTTGGGGATCGATGCTTATGTCAAGAAACTTCAACTTGAAAAGCTCGAACCCAAGTCGGAAAAATCGTCTTCATAGGATACCCTAAGGAAACCTTTGGGTATACCTTCTACCTTAGATCCGAAGGCAAGATCTTTGTTGCCAGAGCGGAATCTTTACGGAAAAGAGTTTCTCTCGAAAGAAGTAAGTGGGAGGAAAGTAGAACTCGATGAAGTACTACCTCTTGAACAGGAAAGTAGTGCAGCTCGGAAAATGTTCTGTGATGCCTACACCAAGCGAAGAGGAAATTCATGATGATGATCAAGGTACTTGGATCAAGTTACTCTCTGAACCCGTGGGTCCACTAGGACACGCCCGCACTGCAGTGGTGCAGCAACCCTGTCACCGAAATCATGTTGTTAGACAACGGTGAACCTTGAACTATGAAGAAGCAATGGCGGCCCAGATTCCAACAAATGGCTAGAAGCCATGAAGTCCGAGATAGAATCCATGTATGAAAACAAAGTGTGGACTTTGGTGACTTGCCCGATGATCGCGAGCGATAGAAAACAAATGGATCTTTAAGAAGAAGGCGGACGCGGATGGTAATGTCACCATCTATAAAGCTCGACTTGTCGCTAAGGGTTATCGGCAAGTTCAAGGGTTGACTACGATGAGACTTTCTCTCCGTGGCGAAGCTTAAGTCCGTCCGAATCATGTTAGCAATTGCCGCATACTATGATTATGAGATATGGCAGATGGGCGTCAAAACAGTGTTCCTTAACGGCTATCTTAAGGAAGAGCTGTATATGATACAGCCGGAAGGTTTTGTCGATCCTAAGAATCTCGACAAAGTATGCAAGCTCCAGCGATCCATTTATGGGCTGGTGCAAGCATCTCGGAGTTGGAACATTCGCTTTGATGAGATGATCAAAGCGTTTGGGTTTATCTGAGACTTATGGAGAAGCTGCGTTTACAAGAAAGTGAGTGGGAGCTCTGTAGCATTTCTCATATTATATGTAGATGACATACTTGATGGGAAATGATATAGAATTCTTGGACAGCATTAAGGCCTACTTGAATAAGTGTTTTTCAATGAAGGACCTTGGAGAAGCTGCTTATATATTAGGCATCAAGATCTATAGAGATAGATCGAGGCGCCTCATAGGTCTTTCACAAAGCACATACCTTGATAAGATTTTGAAGAAGTTCAAAATGGACCAGTCCAAGAAAGGGTTCTTGCTGTATTGCAAGGTGTGAGATTGAGCTCAGCTCAATGCCCGACCACGGCAAAAGATAAAGAAGAGATGAGTGTCATCCCTATGCCTCAGCCATAGGATCTATTATGTATGCCATCTTTGTGTACTAGACCTGATGTAAACCTTGCCGTAAGTTTGGTAGGAAGGTACCAAAGTAATCCCGGCAAGGAACCTTTGGACAGCGGTCAAGAATATCCTGAAGTACACGAAAAGGACAAAGGACATGTTTCTCGTTTATGGAGGTGACGAAGAGCTCGTCGTAATGAGGTTACGTCGGCGCTTAGCCGACACAGATCTGGATGACTCTAAGTCACAAACCGGATCGTGTATATGTTGAATGGTGGAGCGATAAGCTGGTGCGCCGCAATGAAGCGTCGATGGCGGGATCTACATGAACGCCCGGATGGTTATGCAACGATAATCACCCGGTTATGTTAATTAACTTCTCGTTAATTCGGAACCGTCCAAACAAAATCAAAAATGAAACAAACGAAAAAAGGGTTTCGAAAACTAATTCTAAAATGTTCCGGGGTTTTCTAAAATACCTAACCTAATATTGGTGGGGTGCACTAATATTTACAAAATGCCAAAGCAATTTAAATAAACCAAAAGCGAAGGAAATAACAAAAGAGAAAAGAAAAAAAAACAGGAGGGGATAACCCCCCTCCGCCATTGACCAGTGGCCCCCTCCCCTCTCCCTTGGCCCATCCCCCTTCTCCCCATGGCCGCCCGCCGCCCCAACCGGCCGCCGCCCCACCCCACCCCAGCGGCCGAACCCTAGCGCCCGCTCCTCCCCCTCGCGCCCCTCGCCCCCTCGCTCCCGACCGATCTGGATCGAGGCAGGCACCTCTGACCGAGCCAGCCTTGGCCGTCCACCAACCTAGCCTCGCCGCCCGGGCCCCGCCCGGCCCCCGCCAGGCCTCCTCCTCCTCCTCATGCCAGGAGCTCCCTCCTCCCTCACTGCGCCCACCGAGCCCAGGCAGCCGCCACCATGGTCGGCTCGGCTCGCCGCTCCCATGCAGCGTGCTCCTCCGACCACTTCCCTTGGCCTTCCTCGACCTACACCGAACCCACCGGCCGAGGCCCTGCCCCCCCTTTGTGAGCCCCCCCCTTCTCCTCCCTCTCCCGGCGGCCGGCTCCGGCGGAATCCCGCGCAACGCCCTCCCCCGTCCCCTCCGGCTCCCCGGCTCCGGCCGCCCCTGCCGACGCGCGCCTCCCAACCCCTCCTTCCTTTCCCCCCTGCGGATCCGGCCCCGTGGCCTCGGGCCCACTCGCCCGGCGCCCTTGTGGCGTTCCGACCTCAGCCGGCGCCCTAGCGCGCCCGAGCCCTCGCTCCCCTCCCTCGTTAAGGCGCCCTCGCCTTCCCGATCAACGCAGCTCGTTCGTTCCCCCTTCTCTTGCTGTGGCCGCTCGCTGCCCCTCCCCCATCCGCCCGTCGCCTCCCTCGCTTGGCGCGCTACTTGGCCACGGTTGGTAGCCAGTGGCCAGCCGCTCCGGCCGCCCAGCGCCCGATCCGCCTGGTCGCCCCACCGACCGGGCAGGTCGTGCCCGAATCGAGAACGGCGCCAGATCGCCCGCGTCGCCCGCGCCCGTTTGGCCGTGGGCCACTGACGTGGGGGCCCCACCCCAAATGAACGTTTTAATAAAACAGAAACTAAAAAAAGGAAATAAAAAGGAATTAAACTAATTAACTAATTAATTAATTAATTAATTAATCGAGTAATTAATTAATCTAATTAATTCCGGATTAATTAACCCTAATCATTAGTTAAATTAATTGGGTAATTAATTAAACTAATTAATTCTGAATTAATTAACACTAATTATTAATTAACTTAATTAACTTAATTAACTAAGGTTAATTAATCTGATTAGGTTAATTAAGCTAATAGTGAATGACATGTGGGACCCACCTGGCAGGGTTGACCTAGTCAACCCTGTTGACTGATGACGTCAGCATGACATCATGCTGATGTCATAAATGCAATTTCGAAATTAATTAAATAATTAATTAAAATTTCAGAAATTAATAAAACCTTTTATAAATCATATCTTTTAATCCGTAACCCGGATTAAAATAATTTCAACATGAAAGTTGCTCGAGCGGCGAGGCGAATCCGGATCGCGATTCGTTCGTCCACCACACGTCTCTAACCTATTGAACCTGCAAACTTTCTCCTCCGGTTCATCATCGTTCGACAGGCGTCCGGAGGCGGGATAACTTCCCGGATGTTTTCCCCCTAAACCAGTACCCCTCTTACCACGTTAGGGCACGCCTAGCATCGCTTCTTGGCATGTCATGCATCGTTATGCATCTGTTATCGTGTATTCATTGTTTCTTCCCCCTCTTCTCTTCGGTAGACTACGAGACCGACCTTTGCAGGTGGCAGTTCGACTACAGTGTTGTGACCCTCTCTCTTGCCGTGAGCAACCAGGCAAGCCCCCTTGATCACCAGATATCGCTTACTCTTATCTACACTGCTTGCATTAGAGTAGCATAGCATATTCTTTTTTCGGATACTCCTATCTTTGCTTTGCATAGCTTTGTCCTTGTAACCATTTGTTACCTTACCTGCAATCCTATATGCTTAGTATAGGATGCTAGTTCTTTCATCTGTGGCCCTACATACTTGTCTGTCTGCCATGCTATACTATCGGGCCGTGATCACTCGGGAGGTGATCACGGGTATATACTATATACTTATACATGATACATGTGAGACTAAAGTCGGGTGGTGATGGAGCACCCATGAGTGGATCTTTGTGGCGAGGCGGCAGGCAGGTTGAGACCGCCTAGGAGAGAGGTGGGCCTGCCCTGTTCGGCATTCGCGAGTTACTTAACACGCTTAACGAGGTCTTGGTATTTGATCTGGGTTGGCTCTGAGCTTATACGCACTAACCATCTACGGGAGTAGTTATGGGTATCCCGCGTCGTGGTATCCGGCAATGCTTGACGTCGGACGGAGGCGGCAGCCGGATTGGATGGAGCGCTGTTAGGCTAGGTCGCTTTGGCCGCCCTCGCAACATGCAGGTGTGCTCGAGGCGATGGGCCCTGACCCTGCGGCGCTTAGGTTTGAACCGCGTCTTGGCCTCTCTGTTGTGCCTAGGTGGGGCTGCGGCGTGTTGATCTTCCGCGGCGGGCATGACCCGAGAAAGTGTGTCGGCCAAATGGGATCAAGCGTCTTGGGTAAGATGGTGCACCCTGCAGGAAGTTAATCTATTCGGATAGCCGTGATCTTGATAACAGGGCGACTTGGAGTTGTACCTTGAGCTTATGACAACTAGAACCGGATACTTGATAAAACACACCCTTCCAAGTGCGAGATACAACCGGTGGTCGCTCTCGCTCGGGGTTATGAGCGGGGATTGCGGGTAGGATTATTGCTATATGATGTTACTTGGAGGACTTCCGTTGTCCTCTTACATGCATTGCGGACGGTGTCGAAGCGTAGTCTTCGTTAAGACTAGCTATCCCCTCTTATTACGGCATTCTGCATTCAGTCCTTGATATGGCCTTTACACATATATCCATGCATATGTAGTGTAGCTCCTTGCTTGCGAGTACTTTGGATGAGTACTCACGGTTGCCTTGTTCCCCTTTTCCCCTATCTCTATTCGATTGCTGCAATCGAGGCGATGGAGCCAGGATCGACGCCACCACCGCCTCTGCGACTACTACTCGGGCGCCTACTACTACGTGCAGCCGTGGCGACGACGGGGAGTGACCTAGGAGGATCCCGGGCGGGAGGCCTGCTCCTCTTCGATCTGTATCCAGTTTGTGCTAGCCATCTTATGGCACCTTGTTTAACTTATATCTGTTCTCAGATATTGTTGCTTCCGTGACTTCGTCTATGATCGAGCACTTGTATTCGAGCCCTCGAGGCCCACGGCTTGTATTATGATGCTTGTATGACTTATTTTATTTGTAGAGTTGTGTTGTGATATCTTCCGTGAGTCCTTGATCTTGATCGTACACATTTGCGTGCATGATTAGTGTACGATTGAATCGAGGGCGTCTGAGATTGATATCGAGCCCATTTGCTGTAGGAATCCCCTTCCACACTCCTTGGCGAAGTCGAGTCTAGACATTGCAAAACTTTTACTAACTTGGCTGTGTGCCTTACGGGCCCACGTCGCCATCGGGTGGTATTAGGATCTTTACTCCTCGACCTTTACTCGGGACTCTGGACTCTCTTCTACTCGGGTTAAAGCGATTTTACTAACTATCACTAGGATCCGTGACCGCATTCACCCGAAGATGGATATAGCCTTAGTTGTTTTTGGAATTGTATTTGAACAATTTCCACTGTCATTTGACTCCTTTGAAGCGTCTTTGTTTTCGGATGGAACCCACGAGGCGGTAAATGCGCCACACGGCGGCCATTGGTGCCTCGGGATCACTGCGGTGCTAGCCGAGATGATGACCTATCGGGTTATCGCTGGCACCCTGAGTACACCGTCTATGAGGAGTACCGGGACTACAACCAGAGGAGCGATGCAGCGCCATCGTCCACCTCTACTCGGGAGTATGAGTCCACTCTTGTCTGCACACCGCACATGGTGTTGGAGTGACCATCGATATGGCAGTCCACGATCTGCTTATGCTGCTTGACACATCTTCGTGCGAGTATCGAGAGTTGGACACCTCCCCTTCAGGCACATTGCTATCGCGTCGATGTTGGTGAGGAGGGTTACTACTGCTGCCTACACCATCGTCACAGAGAGCCCTTCCACCATCGTAACTTTGTTACGCATGCCGATGGGCTGGATCGAGCTAACCGAGCTCTTCGCCACGAGTTGTACATCACCGTCGGCACCTCTACCGTGCTCGGCGCTGATGCACCCTTTGTCCGATCCGGAGAGCTGCGTTCTGCGATCTACCCAGCCAGGACCGTGATGCCCCGGGGTGTCGGTTGGCGGGCGTGGGAGGCTACTCTCCGCGCTTGGCCTTTCACGCCACACGGGCGTCGGTTCAGCACCGAGTATCCGCGCCCCAGTCAGCGGCGTGGAGGACTATCCTTCGCCGCACTATCGACTTTGGGCTACTGCTACCTCCAGCGATGCCGCGTGGGACTGATGTAGACTTGCTTGTTAGTATTTGATGTATTCGCCATGAGCACTGTGTGCGCCTATGATGTAGTAGTCTATGTCTTTGGACTCTATGTATCGAACTCTATGCATGATTCCTTTTGTAAGATATGCCAACTACTTTCTCAGGTCTCCCGGGTTGCTGCTGATGCGGCGATGTTGCTCACTAAGGAGGCCGGTCATGAAAGTGCCTTGAAGTTGGCGATGAAGCTGGTGCGATCTCATCCCAGAGGAGATCGTACAGATCCAGTTCGGGGAGCCGTGGGGCACCGCCTTTGAGCGCCTATGGGAAACCAGCCATGACCTTCTCATCCCTGTTGGGGCTTGATGCCCAGCTCAGAGCTCGAGGAACTCCCAGGGGTCGGCCGCGGCCACGAGCTGTCACGGTGCCGACGGAGTGGGTTCCGCCAGGCCACGCGTCAGCCAAGGGAGCTTTGAGGGGGAGACGGCCGAGGCGCCGAAGCTTCATCGCCGCCTAAGGCGGGGCGCGGTGCGTTGAGAAGGACGGCGCGACGAAGCTCGGGCGACGCGGGTCGAGCCACTCGTGAGACGCTGCCGACCGGGCGTAGCGCAGGAGCTCGCTTTGCGGCGATGAGCGTGGCTCGACCAAGGAAGCAAGCGGAGCGCGAGATGAAGAAACCAGCTGGGCGAAAGGGCGAGAAGCGGTATGGCCCCTCGCCACGGACGGATGCCGGACGAAGCTTGTTGCTCCTTCCCCACTGGCCGGTGGCGGCGTGGACGGCAGGCGACGGGAACAGCGGGGCGGCTGCCGAAGGCCGCTGGGCGACGCGGTGGCGAGCGGTCTGAGGCCGCGCTGGCCCAACGAAAGTCTGACATGGATGTGAGGGTAAGAACAGGGCGGCGGAAGACGATTCCGTGCACCTCACCGACGCACTAAATGTCGACTCGGTTCCAGCATTCTAGGTTCGAACTCGGGTGCACGTGGAGATCTTGCCCCTACCTACCGCACCTCGGCCGCCGCAAGGATCTAAACTACACAAAGAGCAACACAAGGACACAAGGTTTATATCGTTCGGGCCACCATTCCGTGTAATACCTTACCCAGCAGTGTGGTGTGGTGGATTGCCTCAACTGATGATGAACAATACAAGGAAGAACAGCCTCGTGAGGGTCTGTTCTTGGCCGGTGCGATTTAATCGCTAGGGGAGTTCCTCTCTCTCTCTCTCTCTCTCTCGATTGCATGACCTCTAGATCTGTTCTAGATTCCAATCTCCTACCCTCGTGGGAGCTAGTCCTATTTATAGGCAGGGCCCCGCCTCTTCCCAAATATTGAGGGAAGGCACCAACAATTGGCCATTTTGAAGGGGAACATCTAGTAAACTAATCCTCGACTAGTTGGTCCTCGCCTGTTAAAGGCTCGACGATGACGCCCGGCTTGGGCTCCAATGACCTCCTTCCCGCCACAGGTTGGTATTGGTCTTGTTGCACCGAAATGGTTCCTTTGCTTGATGCTCGCCGCTTGCCTTGCACCAAAGAGGAAATGAGGACATCGGCTGGTCGGCGCCCCGGCGCCCCTCGGTCGTCATGGCTTGCATCGTGGCACCTCGTGAGGTACCGCCTGATCTCTCCGGCCTCGTGAGCTGGCCAGCCCGGGACGAGGCTGTGCCCGAGGAAGCCTCACATCCGCCTCCACGAGGCTTGGCCTCGCGAGGGTCTTGAGCTTGTGCCGATGAAGATGGGCTGACCGGCCACCCCTTGAGCTACGCCGCAGGTCGCAGCAGTGCAAGTTTGGGTACCCTGCTCCTGTAATCACACACCAGATGTCTTAGATCTTCGAAAAGCTATGAAGTGGGTGGTGGGTGGACATAAAATTCCCGCCTCATTTCCCTAGTCCGGCTGGGCGAATTCTGGCGACCAGTAATGGCGAGGGATTGCATTGTCCAGAGCCTCAGGAGCGAGGTTTGAAAGAAGCGAGAGTCCGCAGGGCTGACCGTGAGAGCCTCCTGGCGCCCGCTTAACGCGACATCGAGAGTTCAGATTTAGAGTCCAAGGGAGAATCCGTTTACTTTAGCTACAAGGGAGCTTGGTTCATCTTTGGTTTGCTCATGACATCGCCCCTCCAGCATCTATGATAGCATGTTCCATAATTGTAAGGAGTCCGCAGGCTCTAAACTCCCATCTTCGACTCTGGTAGTCTGCTCTGGATCTAAGGCCGAAAGGGGTCGTGGGCCGCAACCCTTCAAGATCAAGTCTCCTTGAACATCGGGCGCATATAGTTTAAGTTCCCGAAAATGATCTGGCGACCAGCGCAGTAGTTGTTGATCTGCTCAAGGTGGCTAATCGAGTTGGCACGCAGGCGGCCACCAACACGGAAATTTGGCCGGGGGAGTCTCCCGAAATAGTATCGCTAGTAGATGATCGAAGAGCCATTGAACCTTTTGTCGACAACACGGAGGAACTCTCAATGAAAGCACTATTGTCTGTGTCAAACCGCCGATCTTGGATAGGGGGTCCCTAACTATGCGCCTGCGGGATCAAGGTAACAGGAGGGAGAGGACACGATGTTTACCTGGGTTCAGGCCTCTAACTGAGGTAATACCTTACTTCCTACTTGATTGACTATGATGAATATGGGGTTACAAGAGTTGATCTACCTCGAGATCGAATGGCTCAACCCTAGATGTCTAGCCTCAGAGTGATTGTGATTGCTTCATGCCTAAACTTCTCCGTTTATATAGACAATGGAGGGGCCTAGGGTTGCACAGAGTCGGTTTACAGAGAAAGGTATATTCATATCCTAATGCCAAGCTTGCCCTCCATGCAAGGGAGAGTCCCATCCGGACACGGGAAGGTCTTCTATCTTGTATGTCCATTAACCCATGAGTCCGCCCATGTCACATAGCCCGGACACCTGTGGACCCCTAATCCATGACTCCTCAAGCTGGCTTAGCTTGTCAAGTCCGGGAGCACTTGAAGCACGTTGTCCAAATGCATTTTGCCCGGAAGAAGCCAATAACAATAAAACTAAGTAGGGCCTTGCCGGGCCTGAATTGCAAGAGAATTGGGAATCAATAAGCTAATCATTCAAGGAGATTCACAGCTTGTAAGAGACAAGTCAACAAGGATTATCAAAGCCCGCTGATGGAAGCATACGAGGAAGTGAGGAGATTGAGGAGCACTTTGACATGTTGCAAGTAGCATCGCACTCAGACGGAAAAACAGATAGCGATCACCTATCAAAGTGTGTTGATAGAAGCTTCCCGGAACTAGGAACTTTGTTTTCCGCCTCTCTCAGCCTCCATATCACCAGCCACAATGGCCTTAAAAAGAGAAAGTGGACTCACGGAAGCCTCTCCTTGCCGAGGTCCTGGCCCCAGCAGAGACCTCGCTGTAACAACTTCAGTTCGCTGACCACCTCGCCACCGGGCCCATGGACCCCATTTAACGAGGCTGGTGCCCTGGCAGCAGAGGAGGTGCCACTAGTCCTCGCTGCGAGCCCCGTGCTCCAACTTGGGCAAGGCATTGTCCACTTCCTCCAAACCAACTACCCAAATGGACCAAGATGAAGCTGAAAAAAGTTGCTTGATGGACAAGAGGCACGCTTGTCGATGACACTCTATACAATGAGGCCTAATGGTGTAAAATTGAAGTGTGTCTGCTGGGAGGATGGAAAGGAACTGCTGGTTGAGATTCACAGAGGAATGTGTGGCTCCTACATTAGATCAAGGGCATTAATTGGGAAAACATTCCGGATTCTATTGCCCCCACAGCCTCCAAGATGCGGTCGAGCTCGCTTACACACGTGAAGCCTGCCAGCTCCATTCCAAGAAAACACACCGCTTGCCCAAGCCCTTCGCATAAACCTCTATCATGGTTTTTCCTATTCGGGGCTCGATATCTGCCCTTCCCGAGCAACCGCTTTGAATTCTTTTTTTGTTGTCATAAGTTTACAAAGTGACCTAAGTGACTGCTGGAGAAAGGTGTGCTCAATCATCTATCAAGTTCTTGAAAGAATGGGTGTGTCCTTGGAGTCTGACAAGGATCATCACCGTACTAACGGCACCTGGGCCCACAAGCCATGCCTTCATGCAATATGTTCGCATTCTCAGAGAAGATCTCATTCGGCCTATGGCACACCCCGAGCAATGGACAAGCCGAGAGGGCGTAATGTCAAGTGCTACATGACTCAAGGCAAGAACTTTTCACGCCGCAAAGCACGGCAAAGTGGATCGAGAGCTGCCAGAGTTCTTCGGGTCCTCGTAATGAAACCTAACCGAAGCCATGATCGCACTTCTCTCTCTCCGGGTCTATGGGGCAAAGCAGTTATCCCCATTTTAACTCATTTATTGGTCCCTCGAGTGCTTGGTTTGCGATGAAGTAGCGCAAGATCAGCTCCCGCGTGACGATGTTGTGCTACTCGAGAGAACTGCTCGTCGCTACTGCGGTCGCACCACAAGAAGCCCCCATGACGATTACAGCCGCATATGGTTCATGCCCGTGTTTGAGTGAAGGTGACCTTGTCCTTAGGCGCTTAGTCCGCCAAGGGTACAAACAAGTCGCCACCGGCGGAAGGCCTCACTGGGTGGTACGAGTCACCAAATCTAAGCGAGTCCATTTGGAGACTGAGATGGCACTCAGTTGCAAACTCCATGGAATATTGAGCATCTCCTCAGTATTTCTACCCATAAGGCGCCACCGACAGCTACCCTTTTGTACATGCCTTTGCCCACCTGCATGTAACCCTTTGTAATGGCCGGGCCATGACCCCTGCAAGGGAAAATAAGAAGCACTATAGGGGCCCCCTAACTAAGATTGTATGCATGCATGAGGACACCTAAGATCACTGCATAAGCATTTCATGAGCATTCGTGATATGCATATAGATAGATCCATGATTCAGGGTTCCGCAGACTCCGTGAGAGGTAATGGACTATGGGTGCATGGGAAGAACTCTCCTCCCAAGGTGTCTGCTCATGATTCCACGGCCTAGTTCGACAAACCCAAGGGACAAGAGACACAGAGTTTGTTGGAAATATGCCCTAGAGGCAATAATAAAAGCATTATTATATTTCCTTGTTCATGATAATTGTCTTTATTCATGCTATAACTATATTATCCGGAAATCGTAATACACGGTGGGATACATAGACTACAACACGTCCCTAGTAAGCCTCTAGTTGACTAGCTCGTTGGTCAATGATAGTCATGGTTTCCTCGACTATGGACATCGATGTCATTGATAACGGGATCACGCCATTAGAGAATGACGATGGACAAGACCCAATCCTAAGCATAGCACAAAGATCGGTAGTTCGCTTTGCTAGAGCTTTTCCAATGTCAAGTATCTCTTCCTTAGACCATGAGATCGCAATTCCCGGATACCGTAGGAGTGCTTTGGTGTATCAAACGTCACAACGAATCGGGTGACTATAAAGGTACCTACTGTATTCTCCGAAGTGACCATTGGGTTGACAGGATCGAGACTGGATTTGTCATCCGTGACACGGAGAGGTATCACTAGGGCCCACTCGTAATGCATCATCATAATGAGCTCAAAGTGATCAAGTGTCCGTCACGGATCATGTATTGCGGCAGATAAAGTGACTTGCCAGTAACGAGACTAACGAGGTATTGGGATACCGACGACGAAGTCTCGCAAGTACACCGCCGACAAAGGGAATAGAATACGGGTTATTTGAACCTTGACATCGGGTTCATCCGATGACAACATCGAGGAGCATGGGAGCCAACATGGGTATCCAGATCCCGCTGTTGGTTATTGACTTGAGGTAGTCTCGTCATGTCTCAGATGTCTCCAACCCGTAGGGTCTACACACTTAAGGTTCCGTGACGCTTAGGGTTAATAGGAAGACAAGTATGTGATTACCGAATGTTGTCGGAGTCCCGATGAGATCCTGGACACGAGGAGTTCCGGAATGGTCCGAGGTAAAGATTTATATATGGAAAGTGGTTAAACGGACTCCTGGAAGTTGGGTAGAGCACGGTAGTACCGCTACTGGAGGGTTCCGGAGGTCCACCGAGGGGCCACCTTCCCGGGGCCACATGCAGTGGGAGAGGAGCCAGCCCTGTGGCTGGGCGCACCTCCCCACCTAGGCCCATGCGGCTAGGGTTTGGGAGGGTAAACCCCAGCGGGCGCCTCAGCTTGGGGGCAAGCCACCTCCCTCCTCCTTGTCAGCCATCTAGGGTTTACCCTAGATGGCGGCCCCTTGACCCTCTCCTCCTATAACAGGGGTGGGGGAGGCTGCAACACGCTTGAAGGCGCAGCCCTCCTCCCCAACACCTCTTCTCCACGCAGCTTACGAAGCCGGAGAACTACACAGACAACCGCACCACGCTGTCAGCCATTGAATTGTCTTCTTCAACCTCTCCTTCACTCTTGCTGGATCAAGACGGAGGAGACGCCATCCTGCAGACGGTGTTGAACACGGAGGTGCTGTCCTTTCGCTTTTGGTCATCGGTGATCGAATCACATTGGGAACGTCATCATCACCACCTCAAGAACGCTCACTCGGATCTACAAGTGGTATGTAGATGCAAACTCTTCTCTACTCGCTGCTTAGTAGAACTCATAGATGGATCTTGGTGAAACCGAGGAAAAATTTTAATTTTCTGCAACGCTCTCAACAAAGGGTATCGTAGCTAGGTCTATGAGTTCTCTTTGCACCAGTAGAACACAATTTTGTTGTATGGATCTTGTCAACTTACTTGCCGTTACTACTTGCTCTTTTGCTTCCGCCGGTATTGTGGGATGAAGCGGCCCGACCAACCTTACACGCATTTCACGTGAGACCGTTCCACCGACTAACATGCACTAGTTGCATAAGGTGGCTGGCGTGTCTGCCTCCTACTTTAGTTGAGCGGATTCGATGAACAGGTCCTTATGAAGGGTAAATAGAAGTTGACAAGATCACGCTGTGGTTATTCGTAGGTAAGAAAACGCTCTTGCTAGAAACCCAATTGCAGCCATCGTAAAAGATGCAACAACAATTAGAGGACGCCTAACTTGTTTTTGCAGAATTGTCATGTGACGGATATGGCCAAGTTGTGATGAATGATGATATATTGTGATGTATGAGATCATGTTCTGTAATAGGAATCGACTTGTATGTCGATGAGTATGACAACCAGTGAGCCATAGGAGTTGTCTTTATTTTTGTATGACTCAGTGGTCATTGAAGAACGCCATGTAATTTACTTTACTTTATTGCTAAACTAGCTATAGAAGTAGAAGTAGTCGCTATGGACAACTCATGGAGGCACGATGATGGAGATCATGATGATGGAGACATGGTGTCATGCCGGTGACAAGATGATCATGGAGCCCAAGATGAAGATCAAAGGAGCTATATGATATTGGCCATATCATGTCACTACTTTATAATTGCATGTGATGTTTATTATGATTATGCATCTTGTTTACTAGAACGACGGTAGTAAATAAGATGATCCTTAGAACAATTTCAAGAAGTGTTTCCTCAATCGCGTAAATCGTTGCTACAGTTCGTCGCTTTAAGCACCACGTGTTAATCGGGTGTGATGGATTCACGCTCACACACAACGGTGTAAGCAAGATTTACACACGCATAAACACTTAGGGTTAACTTGACGAGCCTAGTATGTGAAGACATGGCCTCGAACACGGAGACCGAAGGTCGAACACGAGTCGTATGGAAGATATGATCAACATGAGAATGTTCACCGACGCAGACTAGTCCGCCTCACGTTGATCGGACACGCCTAGTCGACTGGATCGTAACACTTAGATGACTAGAGGGATGTCTAATCTAAGTGGAGTTCATTAATAATTTGATTAGATGAACTTTATTAATGAACAATAGTCTAAACTTTTGAATTATATGTCTTGTAGATCAAATGGCTAACGCCATGTCAACTTGAACTTCAACGCGTCTCTAGAGAAAACCAAGTTGAAAGATGACGGCAGAACTATACGGACCGGTCCGAACCCGAGGATCATCCTCATAGCTGCTGTGAAACAATGCCCTAGAAGGACCGCTAGGTGACGCCTCGCCCTGCAGAACCAAGACATTATGAATGCTTGCAGTCTCTGGTCGATGATTACCCCTCGCTCAGTATGCATGCTTTACATTTTTAGAACCGCTCCAAAAGCGCTTTTGAGCATCACGAGCATATGAGATGTTCAAGAGCTGAAACTTGTTTTCCAAGTTTCACGCCCGGTCGAGATATGACATCTCCGACAAGTTCTATAGTTAAAATGGAGGAAAACAGCTCACAAGGAGCACATTCAAGATGTCTGGGCTGTACAACCGATGACCCAAATTTGAATATTAACTTCGATGAGGCGGTCATTGACAGAATCTCCACTGCCCCACCAAGCTACAAGAGCTTTGTGATGAACTACAACATGCGGGATGGTAAAGACCATTCCTAAGTGTTCTCTATGCTCAAGTCACCGAGGTTGAAATCAAGAAAGAACATCAAGTGTTGATGGTCAATAAGACCACTAAGTTTAAGAAGGCAAGGGCAAGAAGAATCTTCAAGAAGGACGGCAAGGAGTTGCCGCCTCGCAAGCAAGTTGCCGGAAGAAGTCAAAGAATGGACCCAAGCCTGAGATCGAGTGCTTTATTGCAAGGAAGGGTCACTGAAGCGGAACTCCCTAAATACTTAGCGGATAAGAAGGCCGCAACACCAAAGGTATATTTGATATACATGTATTGATGTACTTACCGAATCGAGTAACTCGGTATTTGATACCGTGCCGCTGTTCATATTTGTAACTCATGCAGAGTCAAGCGGAATAAGCGAGACCCATGAAGGACCAGGTGACGATGTTACCGGAATGGTTCCGTCGATGTGATCGCTCGCTTTCGCACGCTTACCTCTTCATTTACCCACTCGGATTAGTTATGAACCTTAATAATTGTTATTTGGTGCCAAGTTTGAGCATGAATATTGTATCCGATCTCGCTTAATGGAGATGGCTACCATTTAAACAGAATAATGGTTGTTCTATTTATAAAGATATGTTTTATGGTCATGTCGGCTGGTCAATGGTTTATTCTTAATGAATCTCGAGCTTAGTATTACTACATGTTCATAACGCGGAATACCAAAAGATGTAAAGTTGATAACGATAGTCCCACATACTTGTGGCATCGCCGCCTGGTCACATTATGCCGTTTATGAAGAAGCTCCATGCCGATGGACTCTTTGGAGTCTCTTAATTATGAATCATTTGACATGCGAACCATGCCTCATGGGCAAGATGACCAAGACTCCATTCTCGAACAATGGAGCGAAAGCAACCAACTTGTTGGAAATCATACATACCGATGTGTGCGGTCCAATGAGCGCTGAGGCTCATGGAGGATATCGTATGTTCTCACTCACGATGACTTGAGTAGATATGGGTATGTCTACTTGATGAACACAAGTCCAAACCTTTGAAAAGTTCAAGGAATTTCAGAATGAAGTAGAGAATCAACGTGGACCGAAGATAAAATTTTACGATCGGATCGCGGAGGAGAATATTTAAGTCACGAATTTGGTACACACTTAAGAAATGTGGAATGCCACAACTAACGCCACCGAACACCTCAGCGAACGGTGTGTCCGAACGTCGTAATCGCACTTTATTGATATGGTGCATCTATGATGTCTTACCGATTTACCGCTCATTTGGGGATACGCCTAGAGATGCTTACATTCACTTAAATAGGGCACCGTCAAATCCGCTGAGACGACACCGTATGAATTATGGTTTGGGAAGAAACCTAAGTCATTGCTTCGAAAGTTTGGGGATGCTATGCTTATGTCAAGAAACTTCAACCCCAAAAGCTCAACCCAAGTCAGAAAATGCCTTCATAGGATACCTAAGGAAACCTTTGGGTATACTCTACCTTAGATCCCAAGGCAAGATCTTTGTTGCCGTGAACGGAATCTTCTCGAAAAGAGTTTCTCTCGAAAGAAGTAAGGAGGAAAAAGTAGAACTCGATGAAGTACTACCTCTGAACAGAAAGTAGTGCACTCAGAAAATGTTCCGTGATGCCTACACCAACCTAAGAGGAAATTATGATGATGATCAAGGTACTGATTGTTAATATGAATCAGAGGTCCACTAGACACGCTCCGCACTGTGAGTGGTACGCAACCCTGTCTCCGAAATCATGTTGTTAGACAACGTGAACCTTCGAACTATGAAGGCAATGGCGGCCCAGATTCCAACAAATGGCTAGAAGCCATGAAGTCCAGATAGAATCCATGTATGAAAACAAAGTGTGGACTTTGATGACTTGTCTGATGATCGGCGAAGCGATAGAAAACAAATGGATTTTAAGAGGAAGACGGACGCGATGGTAATGTCACCATCTATAAAGCCTGACTTGTCGCTAAGGTTATCGCAAGTTCAAGGGTTGACTACGGCGAGACTTTCTCCCGAAAGGCTTAAGTCCGTCTCAATCATGTTAGCAATTGCCGATACTATGATTATGAGATATGGCGATGGATGCCAAAACAGTGTCTTAACGGTTATCTTAAGGAAGAGTGATATGATACAGCCGAAGGTTTTGTCGATCCCAGAATGCTGACAAGTATGCAAGCTCCAGCATCCATTTATGGGCTGGTGCAAGCATCTTGAGTTAAATATTCGCTTGATGAGATGATCAAAGCATTTAGTTTATGCGCACTTATGGAGAAGCCTCACATAAGAAAGTGAGTGGGAGCCTGTAGCATTTCTCATATTATATGTAGATGACATACTGGATGGGAAATGATATAGAATTCTGACAGCATTAAGGCCTACTTGAATAAGTGTTTTTCAATGAAGGACCTTGAGAAGTCATTATATATTAGGCATCAAGATCTATAGAGATAGATCAGACGCTCATAGGTCTTTCTACAGCACATACCTTTGATAAGATTTTGAAGTTCAAAATGGACCAGTCCAAGAAAGGGTTCTTGCCCATTGCAAGGTGAGATTGAGCTCAGTCAATGCCCCACCACGGCAAAAGATAAAGAAGAGATGAGTGTCATCCCCATGCCTCAGCCATAGGATCTATTATGTATGCCATGCTGTGTACTAGACTCGATGTAAACCTCGCTGTCGTAAGTTTGGTAGGAAGGTACCAAAAGTAACCCGCAAAGGAACACCGACAGCGGGTCAAGAATATCCCAAGTAATTCAAAAGGACAAAGGACATGTTTTGCTTTTATGGAGGTGATTTAAGAGCTTCAGTCGAATAGGTTACGCCGACTTTTAGCTCGACACGCATCCGGATGACTCTAAGTCACAAAACCGATAATGTATATGTTGAATGGTGGAGCAAAGTATCGGTGTACCGCAAGCGAGGCGTCATATGGATTCATCAAACGCCTGGATGGTTATGCAACAAGAATCACCGTTATGTTAATTAACTCGCAATTCTGAACCGCTCCAAACAAAATCAAAATGAAACAAACGAAAAAAGGGTTTCAAAACTAATTCTAAAATGTTCCGGTTCTAAAATACCTAACCTAATATTGGTGGTGCACTAATATTTACAAAATGCCAAAGCAATTTAAATAAACCAAAACAGAAAAGGAAATAACAAAAAGAGAAAAGAAAAGAAACAGAGGATAACCCCTCCCCCTCCCTCTCCCCTGGCCCATCCCCCTTCTTCCCCATGGTCAGCCCACCGCCCCAACCGCCCAGATAACCCCATTCCCACCCCCTGGCTAACCCTAGCCGCGCCCCACCTCCCCCTCGCCTCGCCTCCCGACCTGATCTGGATCGCAAAGGTGGCACCCCTGACCGAGCCGACGCCTGGCCACCACCAACCTAGCCTCACTGGCCCTCACGCCCCGCTGCCCCGGCCTCCCTCCTCCTCCGCCTGGGAGCTCCCTCCTCCCTCAAGGCCCCACCGAGCCCATGATCACATCGCTGTCCGGCCGCTCGCTGGGCTTCGCCGGCGGCAGGTTCGACCACTTCCCGCCGGCCTCGACTCCACCGAACCCACCGGCCGAGGCCCTCGCCTCCGGTGAGCCCCCCCCTTCTCTCCTTCTCCCCGTCGGCTGACTGCCCGGCCGGCCCCTGGGCCAGAACGCTTCTCCCCGGCCCCTCCGGCCTCTGCCTGCTGGCCACAAGACCGACGCGCCTTCGAACCCTTCCTTCCTTTTCTCGCCGACCGCCTCAGGGCTCGGCGTTTCCACTTCGCCGGCTGCTTCACAAGGCGTTTCCGAATTGCCGGCGCTTCTAGCGCTACCAGCCCTCGCCTTCGCTGTTTCGCGCCGCTTTTCCTCGATCAACGCCGTTTCTTCTTCTTTGCGCGGGCGTCGCCTGCCGACTCAGAACCGGCGCCTGCTGCCTTCCTCGCCGGCTGGCCAGCTGGGCTGGGCTGCCAAAGGGCCGGTGGTTTCGTCAGCCCGGCCGCCTCATGCCTCGATCCGCCTCGGTCGCCTGACTGGGCCGGGTCAGGTTCGACCTGCACCAGATCGCTCAAGGCCGCCACGCCTGCTTCGCCGCGGGCCATCACGGGGCCTGCACCAAATGAACGCTTTAATAAAATGTAAAATCTAAAAAAGGAAATAAAAATGAATTAAACTAATTAACTAATAATTAATTAATTAATTAATTGAAAGTAATTAATTAATCTAATTAATTCGGAATTAATTAATCATTAGTAAAATTAATTGGTATTAATTAAACTAATTAATTCTGAAATTAACACTACTATTAATTAATTAACTAACTTAATTAACTAAGGTTAATTAACTGATTAGGTTAATAAGCTAATATGAATGACATGTGGACCCACCGTGGTGACTTAGTCACCTCGCTGGATCGATGACGCCAAGATGACATCATGTCGATGTCATAAATGCAATTTCGAAA
This sequence comes from Aegilops longissima, assembly GCA_021605205.1. NCBI lineage: Eukaryota > Viridiplantae > Streptophyta > Magnoliopsida > Poales > Poaceae > Aegilops > Aegilops longissima. The sequence continues at coordinate 236,126,756 of CM038679.1, forward strand.
TTAATTAAATAATTAATTAAAATTCAGAAATTAATAAAATCTTTTATAAATCATATCTTTTAACCGTAATCTGGATTAAAATATTTTCAACATGAAAGTTGCTCGTAACGACGAGACGAATCCGGATACGCAATCCGCTCGTCCACCACACACGCCCCTATCGAACTCTGCAAACTTTCTCCTCCGTTCATCTCGTCTGACAGACGTCCGAACGGATAACTTCCTGATGTTTCCCAAACCAAGACTTTCTACCACGTTAGGGCACGCCAGCATCGCTTGGCATGTCATGCATCGTTATGCATCTGTTACTGTATTCATTGTTTCTTCCCCTTCTTCTTCAGTAGACTACGAGACCGACGCCGCAGCCGGCTGCTCGACTACAAGGTTGACGACCCCTCTCTTGCTGTGAGCAACCAGCAAGCCCCTTGATCACCAGATATCGCTTACTCTTATCTACACCGCTTGCATTAGAGTATAGCATGTTACTGCTTTGATACTCCTATATCCGCATAGCCTCGCCTTGTAACTTCGTTGTTACTTCACCGCAATCCTATATGCTTAGTATAGGATGCTAGTTTTCATCCGTGGCCCTACATTCTTGTCTCCGCCTGCTGTTATATTATCGGGCCGTGATCACCGGAGATCACGTATATACTATATACTTATACATGATACATGTGAGACTAAAGTCGGGTCGGCCGATGGAGCACCCGCGAGTGGATCTTTGTGGCGAGCTGTATGTTGAGACCGCCTAGGAGAGAGGTGGGCCTGGCCCTGTCGCGCTCATGTTACTTAACACGCTTAACGAGGTCTTGGTATTTGATCTCGTTGGCTACGAGCTTATACGCACTAACCATCTACTGGAGTAGTTATGGGTATCCGGCCGCGGGTATCACCAAGCACTTCAGACTTGAGCGCTACCGGATTGGACCGAACGCCGCTAGGCTAGGTTCGTCGTCACAGAACGCAGGTGTGCTCAGTATGGCGGGGCCTGCACTGCTGCTTAGGTTTAGACCGCGTGTTGGCCTCTCTCACAGCCTAGGTGGGCTGCGACGTTGATCTTCCGCGTCGGGCATGACCTGTGAAAGTGTGTCCGCCAAATGATCGCGGTTGGTAAGATGGTGCACCCCCAAGGAAGTTAATCTATTCGATAGCCGTGATCTTCGTAATGTGACGCTTTGAGTTGTACCTTGAGCTTATGACAACTAGAACCGGATACTTGATAAAACACACCCTTCCAAGTGCCGACATAACCGGTGGTCGCTTCTCGCTCAGTGATATGAGCAGGGATTGCCGGTAGGATTATTGCTATATGATGTTACTTGGAGGACTTCTGTCCTCTTCGCTCTGCTGCAGATGGTGTCCGTGGTTAGTCTAAGACTAGCTATCCCCTCTTATTCTCGCATTCTGCAGCTCAGTCCACCGATATGGCCTTACACATATATCCATGCATATGTAGTGTAGCTCCTTGCTTGCAGTACTTTGGATGAGTACTCACTGTTGCCTTGTTTCCCTTTTCCCTATTCTACTCGATTGTGCAATCGCACGATGGAGCCAGGAGCCGACGCCACCGCCACGATTTACTACTACTCGGAGGTGCTTACTACTACGCAGCAGCCCGCCGACGATTTCCACTGTGAGTGACCTAGGAGGATCCCAGTGAGGCCTGCTCCTCTTCGATCAGATCCCGCTTGTGCTAGCCATCTTATGGCACCTTGTTTAACTTATGTCTGCTCAGATATTGTTGCTTCGCTGACTGCCTATGATCGAGCACTTGTATTCGAGCCCCGAGGCCAAACCAGCTTTGACTCGGTGGCTATCCTGAACTCACGACGCAAGTAACTCTTTTGAGGTGGCGCACACGAGTCCACATATTCACCATATCAATACACCACTATGGACCCGCTCCCATCTCCCTACGAGAACGCCATCCATAGCACTCACGCTTATCTTGCGCATTTTAGGGTATCCACTTTCACTTGTCTATGAACTGATACAGGGAACCCAGAAGTCCTCTTCCGCGGACACGGCTATTAGAATAGATCATATTAACCCTGCAGGGGTGTACTTCTTCACACACGCTCTCGCCACTTACCGCCATGTACACGTCATGTATCTCGGCAACCTTCAAGCAGAAGCCTGGCGAGGGTGTCGGCCACGGCCTACCTAAACACTCAAGTCCCTAGTCCAGGTTTATCGCCTATTCGGGTTCCATCCGCAGGGAGTCCGACCGAGGTTTCCACTAACGGCCCCGAACGATGTGTGCAGGGTTCCCGAGACACCAAACGGGCGAATTGGTACACCGGGCCACGGTGTATCTACCACATCATAGCCCACCCCTAGGGTCAGCGCTACGCACGGCCTCCAACACATATCCTACAAACACGTAAACTAGTTGCAACTCCTGGACAGAGAACAAGGGTGGTTAAGAAGCCGAGAGAGTCAATTAAGGATCCCAATGTGTGGTAGTAACTGTTCATGGATCACAAACACAGCACTCAGTTCCTGAGGACGGTTTCAATGAGACAACCCACCATGTACTCCTACATGGCCTCTCACCGCCACCTTTATCAAATCGTGTTCACACACTTAGCTCTCAACAGTAGGACATGTTTACACACCTCCGATTCATTCCCGATGAATCAGACCTGACTCAACTCTAAGCAGTAGCAGGCATGACAAACAAGCATGAATGAGTAGGCACAACAGGGATCAAACAACTCCTACTCATGCTAGTGGGTTTCATCTATTTACTGTGGAATGACAGGTCATGCAGAGGATAAAGGGGTTCAGCTACCGCAGCAAGTAACAGATGAATCGTTGTTGTCCTAATGCAGTAAAAGAGAGCAGGAGCGAGAGAGTGGGATTTGTCGGAAATAACAAGGGGGTTGTGCTTGCCTGGCACTTCTGAAGATAATATAGTTCTTCATCGGTGTCATTGAACACGTCGTCAGAACGTCGTCTACCGGAAGGGGATAACACCGGCAAACAAGAAAGAACACAATCAATGCAATGCAAAAATATGATGCATGAATGTGACATTGCAATATGCTGTGGTTTGAGCTAATGCAACTAGCAACAGGTTAAATGAAGTTGGTTTGAACCCTAGGTTCAAATTCAAACTCCACACAAGGCATTTCAATGCCATTTATTCAAATTGTTGTATACAGCAGATTTAAATTGTTCAAACATGCTTGAAAATTGTACAAATGGATAGATTGGATTTTTCTGATCATTTTTCGTATATAAATTATTTAATTTGGAGTTACGGTTGATTTTCTATGATTTTTAGAAGTTTAGGCAATTTTCTGGAATTTCCTGAATAAAAATAAATCCAGAAAGCCATTACTGCGTCAGCATGACAGCAGCATTGGGTCAGCAGGTCAACCAAGTTGACCCGGGTCAAACCTGACGACCGGTCCCACATGTCATTGACTCACTGCTAACTGGGAGTTAATCCCGTGTTGACTGGGATTTGACCAGCTACGGGGCCCACTGTCAGTGGCTGAAGGGCGGCTAATCAGTAGGATTAGCCCCTAATGGCCGTGCCACGTCGGCGTGGTTACGCCGGCGATGACCCGACACGGCGACGATCACCGGCCGGCCGTTTCCGGCCACGGCTGGTCGCGCGGTTAGGCGCGTTGGAGAGCCCGTGGTGCGGGGCATCCAGTGGTGGCTGTGGGGACGCCGGGGACGGCGTGTAGCGGTGGCGGCGGCGAGCATATGCGGCGGCGGAACTTGGTGGTGTGCGGGTGCTGTGCTATGGCTCGCTACCGAGCTGCCTGTGCTGCACGGCAGCGCCAGGGGTGCTCTAGGCCGCCCCCGTTCCACGACGACAAAGAATGGAACACGGGGAGCACGCGTGCCGCGGCAATGGCGGAGCCGAGCTTCGGCTCATGCGGCAAGGGAGCTAGAGGGCACGGGAGGACAGGGGAGAAGGGGAAGTCAATGCGGTGGCTCACAGTGGGTAGGCAGAGCAGATCAGCGGACTTGGGACGCTCTGGACGAGGCGAATCGACGGAGTCGATCTTCGGGCACCAGAGGTGAAGACGACGACGCTCCGGTCGACTGGGGCCTCTTCTGGTCGCGTGCGTCGGGTGTGTTGCTCCACGGGATCATGGCGGAGCTCGGGGACGCGGAGAGGGAGCGAGGGAGTGGCTGCGGCCGTGGCAACGGCGAGCGGCGGCGACGGTCGCTCTCAGGTGTGGCGGTGCAGAGGCGAGCGAGCGAACAGGGGATCGAGCGAGCGAGTCGGGCGATTGGAACGGCACCGACGAGGGGATTCGCGGCGTCGAGCTGTCCTCGGACGCAGGCAGGCAGCCTGGTGGCGTGGCGCTGCGCCTCTCCGTCTTGTTGTCTCTGCCTCTCGCCTCTTGGCAGAGGTGGGAGACGACTGGCAACGGGCAGGTGGGCTAGGCCGGCTCCTGGGCCACACAGGTGGAGTTGGGCCAGGTGGGCTGCCAGGTGAGCGCCAGGTAAGTCTCTCTCTCTCTCTCTCTCTTTTTATTTCTTGTTTTCTATTATTCTGTAGACGTTAGGGCTTTATTAAAAATACCTATGCACTTTCAAAAATCATGAGACTGCTTTTGGCCACTATTTGGATTATTTCCAATAACCAGAATTTCAGTTCATGAATATTTGGACATTTAATATAATATATAAAATTGAAATGCCCAAATGCAAATAAGGTATGATTTAAATCCAGAGCCCAATATGTCATGGAAAATGTGCATCACCTCTGTTATCAAGTTTCGGCATTTTCCAAGAATGATGAACATTTTTGGAAGTCATTTGGATTTATTGGAAATATTTTGGTTGAACCTAGTGAATTCCTTTAATGCTAGGGTTTAGGCAATCCCCATTTCAAGTTTCTTAGGAATTTAAACATGATGACATGATGAGCAAGCAAAGTCAAGCAAGGCTAATCTGGGGCTGTGACAACTCACCCCCACTAAACAAGAATCTCGTCCCGAGATTCAAGACGTGAGGTAAGAATATAGAGGGGGCACAAGACCAACACCATCTTCGCGATCCAGGTTGCACCTCATAAGGTTGTTGATTCGTTGCATACGTTGCTCTGGACATCTTTGCTTTCGAAATCTTCATTCAACTTGACAACGACAAAAGAGATTCTACAGGAAACGATCTTCTCGAAGATTAAGCAATTCACGATCAACTCACGGAATGGGACATAGAAACATCTCTGGAGATGAGAGGCAAACATACATTAGGAGGGACGGATGTAACAATTTGACGAGGGTTTCAAAGTAGCGAGGAAATAATTACCATGATCCCATAACGGGGCACCTTGGGAGAGGTGACTCGTAGAATTATTCCCTTAAGTGGCAAAAAGAATTACTTTTGATACAAAGATCATTGAAACTCTTCTCACCAGCCTGAGGCAATTTACGAACGATCGTTTAACAGAGTTCGGGAGAACGACACACTCGGCCTAGAATGGATGATGTGAACTACCTTGTTGAAGACAACGCAAGGAATGATTTGCTTGCGCGTGCTCTCAAGAACTTGAGCATTTCCAAATTCATCAAGGTTCTACCAACATCCGTGGCAAGGATCCTGGCAACACGACATACTACCATGATGACTGGTGATGGATGATGCGGATACAAAGGAAGATAACACCTTCTCAGACTTCCCCTTAGAGAAGCTAAGGAACAGAATCTGGATGATCGACCGAGAGACTTTTAGCACTCCGCTTCTAATGTTCTCCTTGATGTGCTAGCGTAATCCATTCATAGATATGGTTGGATATCTAGAACATCAAGTAAAAGGTCGGACTTCAGGAACACAAAAATCCATAAGGAACAACTATTGGAATAAATTCTACGAGATCCTTATGGGGAGGTGGCCAACTTTCTCAATCAAGATACTACAATAATAAGTCTTCCGGTTGGGTGTGTTGGCCACAACATCCACCTTACTTGGTTACAGGGAGACCAATATTATAGTTCTTGAGGAACGTTCCAACCATCATATCTGCCTGAGATTCAGATCTGGCTGGTGTCAGGATAATCCAAACTCATCAAGTCTAGAAAGAAAAATGAGAGTTTGCAACACAAATCGACGAGACGGCGTTGCGAGATTCTCGGGGAATGAACTACGATAGAAAGCTCCAAAACATGAGCTGGTTCTGCTACAACATGTGAACACGTTGTCTGAGACAATCATGACCACACAGTAGTCTTATAATAAAACACTACCGAGTTCAGGTGGGGAACCATCATTGAGATAACGAAGCCTTGTGCATATCCGTCCGGGCCCTTCAGGATTAGCGCATGAACTTCTTTTCTTTGAACAATTCAATCAGTGGCTTGGTGTGCTAGGAATTGCATATGAAATGAAGATGATCAGTCTATCAGACCATAGAATACTTTGCACAGGCATGACTGACTTGGGATGATTCCAGAGGAAGCAAAACAAACCTTTCTCAAATTCATGGCGGCAACTTACACCTAAAGCACATGAATTCGAGGAAGTCACTTCTTCCATCCAAGCATAGGCTTCATGAACGGAACACGAAGGCACTGCTTACAAAGTTTTCAACACTAGGTTGATGTTCAACATGAATCATGGGGGAGACAAAATGCTGCTGATGGGCTCAACAACAACTCATCGGAATTTCCATATCACTGGACTTCCACCATCATGTGAACATGGTGATAGCATTGGTCAGACCAAAAGATATAATGGTGTATGCCCGGGGGATAACCGCGAGTAAGACAACATTACGAACATTATTGGTTCTGATTTGACTTGACGATGGCCCATATCAAGTCAAAGTTTTGACAAGGCAATAGATCCAACAACTGATCACAAGGACCAACAGATGGAGATATCATCTTTCTTCAACACACACACACACACACACAAGGGTATCCCTTAATGATGAACTAAGTCGGACAAGCTTTTATCTTCCAACTCTCCAAGTTGTTGTTTAGCTCAACCAACTAGCTCAGGGGTATCCAACACAGATTCTTGGAGAATGGTGGTTTGGAGGAAAACCAACATGATCACGAACTCAACATAGCGGTCAGGTGACAACCTGGTAACACTTCCAAGAAGATATTTGGAAAGTCACGAACCACCGATATATTACTAAGCTCGAGAACAATCTTGCTTTTGAGGGCAAGACGATATGATCAAATGAGTGAGGACTTGACAAGATCCTAACTCATCAATCGAAGTGTGCACCAAAAATAAGGACTATGTAGCACGATCAATCTTAGGATGATGATTTAATAACCAACACGCTAAGAATGAGAATATTGTCCATTTACTACCAAGCAACAAGGTTGCTAGGAGTATCGATTTCACACACCACAGTTCACTTGCCAGCATTTCGGTTACGATAACACGGAATCGAGGAATGACCAATGATGGCAAGAAGTATTACTGCATCAAGAATTCATAGGAGGTGGTGCAACTCTCATGACACTCTTGACATAAAGATGGTAACACTTCAGAGTAGAACGGATCAAAAGCTGGATTGGCATTTGATCTACAGAACACAACTACTTTGACCCAATCCTGGATATGGATGAGGCACTGGAGTTTGTTTCTCCTAGTCATTCCAGAATAGAATGGCTCGACGGACCACAAGAATAATAGGCATCGATGAACACGAATGCACAATTACTCCTGACTATCAATTGATAGATGAAGGTCAGAAGACAACTAAGAGAACAACTCAAAGGAACATATAATTTTCTGAGTTGTGGATGCATAGATTACTATGTCGAGCGAAGCTCAACATTTCTTCCGGATAACCAATGCGGAAAGGGTAGAACTGGCAGATTCATAATTATGAATGGAGAACTCCTCAAGAGTACTCTGATTGTGATATTTTGATCCAACAAACTTCTGCCATAAGCGGTTCATAGTATTTGGAAGAAAAAAAATACCACGGACCTCGAGGACTAATGCAAAGGTTACTAATAACCTAAAGGAACTAGCAAATACTAACAACATGAAGTAGGGTGAATCTCGGGTTCAAGAACCTAGGAATAGAATGCCTACTAACTAATAACATCACGGGATGCTTTCAAGAATAATGGCCAGAATCATCACACTGGGGACACAAAGCATGGCTGGATTACTAAGTGATACTCTAGACACCTAGAGTCATAATAATAACTCCAACATATATGTCGAGGCAATAGGGTACCTCAACTCACCGATTATTGTGCTTAATCTGGCCCAAAAGGACATCAGGAAGGGATTTGCAAATGCATCAGATAGTTTAGAAACCTGGGATGACTCGGACAGCATAACGGCTGTAAATGCTCAAAAAGATTTGAGACATCATGCAAAATGGTGGCATAACCACTCAACATCACAATATCATGATTCTGAGACCAGCTATGAACATACGGAAGTAGTAAAAACTGAACTGAGACTTAAAACCAACAATCCTAAAAGTCTATGGATTAGTAACACGTCATCCTGATAGATAGATGAGAAGCCTAGTTCTTAAACCCCGTAGAAGAGAAGAGGTTGACTCAAATCAGAGGGCATGAGGTATAAGGAGTAAAAAGAGCCTTACGTTCCCTTCCACAATCAATTCCCTTACATAACTAAAGCATTTCTAGACACAACTTCGACCAGTTTGGCTTGGTAATCCTCACAGCAGTCGGGCTCGATACCAACGCTGTCGGGACCCGATTCCAAGTCACATCGATCTAGCCGGTAACACCTCATATCACTTTGCGGCCTCACGCACGGTATTCCACGGTGTCGCCTTACCATGGCCCGGGACCGCTTGCGCCTTTTGGCTCACGTATATGATAGTGTCGCTAGCATCCATATGACAGAGAACCCGGGCCGACATGGCTAGTCGTGAACCCAAAGCGGCATTAACCCATGGGGACAGGCATACATGAATCACATCGAGCATGTCGGTCATCAACGTGTGAATCCGGGCTATAGCACTGGGCTAACAGGACTCCGGTAACCCGGCTGTAGCAGCTAGGCAAGACTCGGATGTCACGCGTGACATTTCCCGAAGGGATGAACACAGAACGAAGTGAAACACATGCCGGCCAGTCAAGTGTCCAGAGCAGTAGTGCTGGGCTAGCAGGACTCCGGTGAACCGGGTTGTAGCAGACTACTATCGCTCAGGAAGCACTAGACTACATTTCCACATATGAGAGGCTACCAAGGATAAACAACTAGATTGTCGGATCCCACACATACCAAGCATTTCAAACATACACACAATATGCTCAATATGTGTAAATACAACATGGCATCACAACATAACTCTACGACTCAAATATTTATTCATTAGGCTCCGAGGAGCGAGATATTACAAACATGGGTCTCATGACCCAACATTCAGAGCATACAAGCAACAAGCACAAGCGGAAGCTTAACATGTCTGAGTACAGACATCTACAAATGAAAAAGGCTGAGAAGCCTGACTATCTACCAGATCCTGCCGAGGGCACAAGATCGTAGCTGGGGTATCAAGGTAAACGTCGAAGTCCACGCGGAACTACTAGCGAGACTGACGTCTCTCTGCAAAACATAAAATAAGCCAACGTGAGTACAAATGTACCCAGCAAGACATACATCAGAACTAACTACATATGCATCATTATCAACAAAGGGGGTGGTGGAGTTTGACTGCAACAAGCCAGCTTTGACTCGGTGGCTATCCTGAACTACGACTCAAGTAACTCTTTTGAGGTGGTGCACACGAGTCCACATATTCACCATATCAATACACCACTATGGACCCGCTCCCGTCTCCCTATGAGAACGCCATCCATAGCACTCACGCTTATCTTGCGCATTTTAGGGTATCCACTTTCACTTGTCTATGAACTGATATAGGCAACCCAGAAGTACTTTTCCGCGGGCACGGCTATTCGAATAGATCATATTAACCCTGCAAGGGTGTACTTCTTCACACACGCTCTCGCCACTTACCGCCATGTACACGTCATGTATCTCGGCAACCTTCAAGCGGAAGCCTGGCGAGGGTGTCGGCCATGTCCTACCTAAACACTCAAGTCCCTAGTCCAGGTTTATCGCCTATTCGGGTTCCATCCGCAGGGAGTCCGACCGAGGTTTCCACTAACGGCCCCGAACGATGTGTGCAGGGTTCCCGAGACACCAAACGGGCGAATTGGTACACCGGGCCACGGTGTATCTACCACATCATAGCCCACCCCTAGGGTCAGCGCTACGCACGGCCTCCAACACATATCCTACAAACACCAGAAACTAGTTGCAACTCCTGGACAGAGAACAAGGGTGGTTAAGAAGCCGAGAGAGTCAATTAAGGATCCCAATGTGTGGTAGTAACTGTTCATGGATCACAAACACAGCACTCAGTTCCCGAGGACGGTTTCAATGAGACAACCCACCATGTACTCCTACATGGCCTCTCACCGCCACCTTTATCAAATCGTGTTCACACACTTAGCTCTCAACAGTAGGACATGTTTACACACCTCCGATTCATTCCCGATGAATCAGACCTGACTCAACTCTAAGCAGTAGCAGGCATGACAAACAAGCATGAATGAGTAGGCACAACAGGGCTCAAACAACTCCTACTCATGCTAGTGGATTTCATCTATTTACTGTGGAATGACAGGTCATGCAGAGGATAAAGGGGTTCAGCTACCGCAGCAAGTAACAGATGAATCGTTGTTGTCCTAATGCAGTAAAAGAGAGCAGGAGCGAGAGAGTGGGATTGTATCGGAATGAACAAGGGGGTTGTGCTTGCCTGGCACTTCTGAAGATAATATAGTTCTTCATCGGTGTCATCGAACACGTCGTCGGAACGCCGCTCACCGGAAGGGATAACACCGGCAAACAAGAAAGAACACAATCAATGCAATGCAACAATATGATGCATGAATGTGACATTGCAATATGCTGTGGTTTGAGCTAATGCAACTAGCAACAGGTTAAATGAAGTTGGTTTGAACCCTAGGTTCAAATTCAAACTCCACACAAGGCATTTCAATGCCATTTATTCAAATTGTTGTATACAGCAGATTTAAGTTGTTCAAACATGCTTGAAAATTGTACAGATGGATAGATTGGATTTTTCTGATCATTTTTCATATATAAATTATTTAATTTGGAGTTACGGTTGATTTTCTATGATTTTTAGAAGTTTAGGCAATTTTCGGAATTTCTGAATAAAATAAATCCAGAAAGCCATTATCGTCAAGATGACAGCAACATTGCGTCAAGAGGTCAACCAAGTTGACCCGGTCAAACTCGACGACCGGTCCCACATGTCATTGACTCATCGCTAATCGGGAGTTAATCCCTTGTTGACTGGGATTTGACCCATTGCGGGCCCCTTGTCGATGGTCAAGGGCGGCTAATCAGTAGGATTAGCCCCTAATGGCCGTGCCACGTCAGCGTGGTTACGCCGGCGATGACCCGACACGGCGACGATCACCGGCCGGCCGTTTCCGGCCACGGCTGGTCGCGCGGTTAGGCGCGTTGGAGAGCCCGTGGTGCGGGGCATCCAGTGGTGGTTGTGGGGACGCCGGGGACGGCGTGTAGCGGTGGCGGCGGCGAGCATATGCGGCGGCGGAACTTGGTGGTGTGTGGGTGCTGCGCTAGGGCTCGCTACCGAGCTGCCTGTGCTGCACGGCAGCACCAGGGGTGCTCTAGGCCGCCCCCGTTCCACGACGACAAAGAATGGAGCACGGGGAGCACGCGTGCCGCGGCAATGACGGAGCCGAGCTTCGGCTCGTGCGGCAAGGGAGCTAGAGGGCACGGGAGGACAGGGGAGAAGGGGAAGTCAATGCGGTGGCTCACAGTGGGCAGGCAGAGCAGATCAGCGGACTTGGGACGCTCTGGACGAGGCGAATCGACAGAGTCGATCTTCGGGCACCGGAGGTGAAGACGACGACGCTCCGGTCGACTGGGGCCTCTTCTGGTCGCGTGCGTCGGGTGTGTTGCTCCACGGGATCGTGGCGGAGCTCGGGGACGCGGAGAGGGAGCGAGGGACTGGCTGCGGCCGTGGCAACGGCGAGCGGCGGCGACGGTCGCTCTCGGGTGTGGCGGTGCAGAGGCGAGCGGGCGAACAGGGGATCGAGCGAGCGAGTCGGGCGATTGGAACGACACCGAGGAGGGGATTCGCGGCGTCGAGCTGTCCTCGGACGCAGGCAGGCAGCCTAGTGGCGTGGCGCTCGTGCGCGCCCGTGCGCTGTCTCTGCATCTGCCTACTGGCAGAGGTGGGAGACGACTGGCAACGGCCAGGTGGGCTAGGCCGGCTCCTGGGCCACACAGGTGGAGTTGGGCCAGGTGGGCTGCAGTGGAGCCGAGTAAGTCTCTCTCTCTCTCTCTCTCTCTCTCTCTCTCTCTCTTTATTTCTTGTTTTCTATTATTCTGTAGACGTTAGGGCTTTATTAAAAATACCTATGCACTTTCAAAAATCATGAGACTGCTTGTGGCCACTATTTGGATTATTTCCAATAACCAGAATTTCAGTTCATGAATATTTGGACATTTAATATATTATGTAAAATTTAAATGCCCAAATGAAAATAAGGTATGATTTAAATCCAGAGCCCAATATGTCATGGAAAAATGTGCATCACCTCTGGTTACTGTTTCCAGCATTTTCCAAGAATGATGAACATTTTTGGAAGTCATTTGGATTTACTGGAAATATTTTTGTTGAACCTAGTGAATTCCTTTAATGCTAGGGTTTAGGCAATCCCCATTTCAAGTTTCTTAGGAATTTAAACATGATGACATGATGAGCAAGCAAAGTCAAGCAAGGCTAATCTGGGGCTGTGACAGTTGCTCAAATTTGTTCTGGACAGAGAGGGTTTTGGGGCACTTATGTGAACCCAAACTATTTTTATTGGAATGAAACTTTGCAAGATCATCACATTATGCATATGTGTCTTGCTAGAATTTTCCTGGATTTATTTCAAAATATTTCTTATATAAATATTTCAAATACTTGAAATGATCAGAAATGGTTTTGGAGGGTTTTGTCCAATATTTTGAACATGACCATGTGTTGAAACTCTTAGATATGGACAATATATGTCCACTGAGCTTCCCTAAATTTTCTCAAATATTTTTGAAACATTAAAATAATTTTAACCTATTAAAGACTATTTCTGGCCTTAAGAAAAAGCCTTCAAATAAAATAGGAAAATAACTTTTAAAATTATATTTTTGTGGTTTATGGGAATCCTATACCTAATAGGACTCAAATATGCTTTTGAAAATATTTTTCATGCCCTAAATTAAGTACTTGTAGTGCAAGCCTCAATTTAGGGGTTTTTGGAAAACCTAATTTAGAAAATACTTTTTGGCCAAATTATTTTTGCAAGAAATTTTTTTTTGTCCCATACACACGGAATGATCATTGGGCAAGGCTTTGGATCAAGGAGAAGGAGTATAAGAGTTGGAGAATTTTTTTTTGAGCACTTGCAAACAGCAGTCAAACATTCAATCAAAGCAAAGACAAAACACTCAGAAGTTTTTGTCAGACCATGTTTTATCATGATTTATTAGCTTAAGTGTTGTGGCATGAAAATCAGGGTGTGATAGACCTACCCCCCTTACAAGAATCTCGTCCCCGAGATTCCCAAACTAGGCGTGGAAAGGAATACGGAATCTTGGATCTGGGGTAGTCTTCACGTCTTCATGTTGCTTCTGCTTCTGTGCGGTTCTCCATTGATCCTTGAAGTTCATGATGGTGTGGCTTCGTGTATGACGTTCTGCTTGTTCTCGGTTGCTAATGGGTCTCTCGCGTAGGTCAGATTGGGCTAGAGGTCGATGGCTCGGTGATCCATGTCTTTGTAGAGATCGGGCTAGTTAGGAGGTCGGAAACATTTCCGGAGTGGTGTCGTGTGGAAAAACGTTGTGCCCAGTGGGTGACTCAAGTGGTAACTCTAGCTAGTATCCGTTTATTCTTCGTCTTGCAGTGATCTTGGAGAAGGCCAATAAATCTTGGCGTGAGCTTCCCTTTGACATGGAAATGCTTGTTTCCTCTGAGAGAAGTGGCTTGCAGATACACCTGGTCTTCGACGTGGATGTTTACTTCTTGACGACGGTGGTTGGTATAGTTCTTCCTCCTTGACATGGCGGTCTTCAAATGTTCCCTAACCAGTTGAACGGTTCTTCTTCCGTCTTCGGGTAGACAAGTATGTCATCAAATAAAGGTAACCAACCAACTTGTCCAAGTACGCCATGAAGTCTATGGGGTACATAAGGTAGGCTGGGGTATTGGTGGCGGTCTCGGTTGAGTTTTGGCCAAGGTCTTCTCGACCTAGAGTCAAGCCCGTGGTCATGATCCGTCCATGTTGTGGCTTGGTATTAAGGGTTTCAAGGATTCTAGTGCACTAGTGAACATTTATTGTCTTATCCTTGAGCGCAGTTTCTGAGATGCCACTAGTTCTATCTAGTCTTTTAAACAAATAACCTTATACCATTGAAAGCATCATCCCTTTTGTTAAATCCAATCATCACTCATGCTATTCATATCCTCATGACTCTCGAGAGGAGGTCTCACAAAATCATATATGTCTATGATCCCCAAACTCGTATGTATGTCTACCCCTAAAAATCCATGGGTATACAAGCTTCCAAGCTTCAGTGAAACATGACAATCCAAGTGCTCAGCCTATTCTTCCAAGATCCAAGGTAGTGTATTTCTATCCTAAGGAAACACGTCGTATGCCACTCCAAGATCTTGTTTCCTTCCTATGAGTCAACTCTAACAGCCCATTATCTACCATCAATCATTACATAATCCATTAATTCTAGAAATCTAAAGTCTATAGTGTTCCACACGACCTTCTAATGTCCCCTATAATCCTGCAATTCTTGAAAGGCTATCTTTGCTATAGTCAGTCCACCGATTTCCATTATCGGGGTCAAGTAACTTCCAACCTCAAGCTTATATAGATTCTCTAATTCAACTCCGACAATTAGTCCAATCTCATAGTTTATGGTCCACCGAGAAACATGGCATCATGATCGAGATCATCATTCTAAATCCAATTTACTCCGAACCATGTAGACATACTCAGCATCTATACTCAACTAGGATCACCTACTTAAATCCAAATCTTACGTCCCACGATAATTCCTACATGTTTCCCCCAAGTCATTATCGTATTGGCAGCTATCTTCTATCAATATCCCCTGGCTAAGTCAAATCCTTATACCTCCAAGAATTTCATCGTGCAATCATAATTGTCCTACAAAATCCAATTTAATTCAGGGTAATGAAAGTTATGCTACTCTATCAACATGATCCCACCAAGTTCAACTACCAACATGAAAGCCTCATAGTCCACCAAAGTCTCAGATAATTCCTCAAGGTCACTAATATAAACTCATCAAGTCATTTATCCTCTGTTTCTATATCCTCAAATTGTTCTTCCCTATGGCATTGTTAGTTCTTGTGCTATATTAAGATGACAATGTGCTTGCTCACTATGTCCACTAATTTCATAATGAACCCCGTGTTGTGCAAGGTTACGGAGGCTTAATTGGTTTTCTTGCAATTTGCTAGTTAAGCTCATGGTTAAGGATTCGAGTGAAGTCTCGAGGGGTCTAGGGATGGGTCTCTGATCTTTGAGGGGTAAACATAACTCTACGGGGTTGCACTGGGTCGAGGAAGCTGTAGCAAGAAGTCTCAGTGCTAGTTGGTTGCTGAAGTAGAATCCTTTGGTGTATCTTGTCTTGCTGGCCTTCAGTTGAGGAGAGAGATGAGAGGGAAAAGTAGCATATAGGAGGGGGATGCCTAAAGGGGGTTCTGTAGTGCAAGTGCAAACAAACAGGTGCAAAAAGGGCCAAACAAAAGAAACAAGGTAAGGAAGGTGATATAGTCGTGTACTTGTTACCTAGGGCAAAAGAGTGACTTATATCAAAACACAAACAATAAAAACAAGCAACACACAATCATTGTTCTACTCGAACCATCATACGGACTCGACTTCGCATAGGGGGTACACGACTCATCCTACCCTAGGGGTTCTCAGACTCAGTAGTTGTGCCTTGTGCCTCGTGCAGTCTTCTGAGTTTTTCTCAGGTGTTGCTACGTCTCTTATTTTGACGAAACAATCTGGGTTGAGCCTGAAGAATCTTCAACAACTTCTCACATGTTGAAGTGATGGGGTGAAGGTGGCTCCTCATAGCTGGCGTTGACTTGGTCTCCTCTTGTCTTCTTATTCATGATGATCCTTTTTGCATTCTAAGGCATCGGCGGTTCCAGATGGCAATCCTTTATGCAATGACATTAACAAGGCATAGTAGAGGTCCAATCTGTCGGGCACATTGTTGAAAATATCATCACCGAGAGCGGGGGATGAAGAGAACCGTTTTCCTGCTCACTATAGTGGGGCAGACCAAATGGCAAGGTTCTCATCCACCGGTGGTTGCCGATACAACAACGGTAGTGACAGGGTTACTCTATTAGCGATTTATATCATGATCTTGCATATCCTATGCCCTGATCATTGCATGCTAAGGTCGCATCATCTTGGGGAAGTGTCAAGGGTGTCACCATCTTCTGGGTATTCATGTCCTCATTCCTTGAGGATGTATCTTTTGTTGGTATCGTCTTGTTGAGGTGTCGCCAATCTTGTGTTTAGAAGATGTGGGTGAATGTCTGACAACACATCTTTGTTCTAGATTATCCACGAGGATTACAAGGAATCTAGTGGTCAGGGGCATAAGGGTCCTAGCGACCAAAAGTTTTGAAGGGGAAGATATCACTAAGGAAAGTATACCTTAGTTTTTGAAAAACTGAGAAGGGAAGAGAAGTGTAGATAGTTTTGAAAACTGGTAATAGTTTTTGAAAAAGTTTTAACCCTAACTAACAACCATGCTAACTAAGGCTTCCTTCAGTCAGGATGGCTCTGATACCAGCTCTGTGGGGACCCTGACTCATAAGCCGTGATCACCGAATGCACATGTACAGTGATCCCAGAGATCAATGGTCACTGAACACACAGAAGCTGTATAACAAGAGTCTTACATCCATACACACCGTCTTACATAAATTATGACCATTATGGTCAAGTCTTGAGTATAACTTCGCAGCCAAAATCTTCGTCGATAACTTGGACCCATGCCATCTGCCTTAACCCTACATGCATTCTGACTGGGAAGCGTCCTAGCTCGCATGTTCATCACCGAAGTATTCTTCATCATATCCTGTTCTTTCATGCTTGCCAATAAAATAACCAGTGGCAATACAATGAGTACTTTGAATGTACTCGCAAGCAACCCATGTTTTGGTTCAAGATACAACAATGCATGATATAGGTAAATTTTGCAGAAAACTAGTTTTGTTGTGCTATGACATGTTCAACAATTGGTAAAAAATTCATCATACGAATTCAAATAACCATAGGGACTGGTTACAGATATCAACATAAATGGAGTGGGCATCATCCCAACTCAATCATGTCAAGTCCTTTGACTTGACCCAAGTAGTTCTTCCCACTTATCCAAACACACACACACTAGTTTGTAAACATGTGGACAAAGCCCAAGAGCGGTTACCCAACTGTCCTTAACCGTGGATACGGCTATTCAAATAGTTTTACACTCTGCAGAGGTTGCACACTTTACCCACAAGATCCGGGGAACTTCCGTGTCATCCACGACCCGCGGTACCTCAAGTACCCGGGGTAAGCACCCGATCACTATCTTTCCCTAGACGACACTAGCATAAAGTCCACTCAATTGATAGTAACCCCCGTGCCCAACATTTCACATATCAAAATTGTGGAGCCTCGCTCCCATATTCATCACATACAACAAGCACGGGGTACCAACGGTGTGTCCGGTGCCCTGTAAAAACAGTCATGGCCGCCCTACCTGGCACGACCCCGTCCCGTGAGTGACCTCGTGTCACCCCCGTCACTAGTAATAAGGGCACCATGCTAGTATCAACCTAGTTAATCAATAATGCCCTTTCCCATATAAGGTTAGAGTGGTTGCGCATGTAAGGTTGGAATAACAGTCGCAACTTAAACCAATCCGTTTTGAAAATAACACACACACTTGCCTCCGTACACCACTGCGCCATCAAGTGGTTACCTAACTCATTATCTCCCTCAGGCATAAGTGGCACCCGACAGGGTTTTCGAAAAGTCTTTTGAAAGTACTCTGCCTCCTTCACCATGCATATTCCCGTCCCATTTGTGTAGCCACTACTATAGCATCCTATCTACTCCAACCGGCATAACCCTCATAGGAAGGTAGGGTCATGCATAATGCAAGTATCAACAAGGAAGTAACGGAGGCAACCCATCAAAGTGGTTACCACCTCATCATGATTCCGTTGCAACAATATGGTGGTATATGACATGCATAAAAAGGGTTTCATAGACATGGTCAAAGGGCTGCTTGCCTGGTTCATTAGAGTCTTCAAGTCTTCTGGTCCTTCTCCAAGTACTCCGTCTACTTTGTCAACTAACGTCGGAAACCATCACAATAAGCAACACAACAAGGCAAAAAAAATGTGCTCTAAAAATGTGAGTTGGACTTTTCTAGGATACCCTTGGTCATATGAGGAATGACCAAAGTGGTTTCATTGGGGTTTCATGAATGTATATCTCTGAACAATTCAATACGATGGAGTCAAGGGATTTGTGGATTTGCAAGAAGTGTACAGAAACATTATTTACAGAAATGGGCAAATGCACCCATTTTACAAAGCATGATTTTATAAGAACCTAGGAGTTGTTTTCACTGGATTTGGAGTTCAAACGATTTTCCTATGAATTTGCAAAGTTGTCTATATATGGAGAAATGGACCATTATTTCATGTGGCATTGAAAGTATTGGGAAAAATGTTCCAACTCTAAGTTAAGAACTTAGAAGTATATAGGAATTTGAATCATAGAATTTGGATCAATCTTGAGCTCTCTGTGATTTTCTAAAATTTATCACAAAAATTATAAAATGGGGATTTGATAAATATTTGTGAAGGAAATGTTTCTGGAAAATGCGCAAATAGCACCATGTTATAGGGTATAATTTATGGAGCTTCTAGAAATTTGAATCGTCAAATTTGGACTCCATTTGTATTATATATGAATTTTTGAAGTTGACAGGAAAAAGAATAAGAAAAAGGCTATACCACTTATTCTGCGCGTTGGGCGAGGGATAGCTGACGGGCCGGCCCGGTGGCTCAGCTGCGCGGGGCGCCCAGGCGACATCGATGGCGCACTTTGGGAATGCGTCAACGGAGTGGGGGAGACGGTAAGCAGCTGTACCCGCCTCCACTTAAATGACGTGGCAGCCGGTGGGTCGCTGACGCGCGGGGCCCGCCTACAGGTCGCCCCATCGCCCCTGGTCGTCTTCTTCCGCCCGACGCCGGGCAAGGAAGGGCTCGGCCGCCGGCGCAGCCGTCGCCAGGCGACGCGGGAGAGCCGACCGACGAGCACAGGAGCTCCGGCTCTCCTCGCCGCACCCAAGGTGGCTGCGGGCTCGCCCAAGGCAGCCTACAGTGCCGCCACCATCGGCAGGTCGTGGCGGCCATGGAGCTTCTGCGGCACCACACCGGGGGGGCGCTTCCCAGGCCAAGGGGAGGATGGGTCCGGCCTTGAGACTCCCTGGGGAGGGCCCGGACATGGAATAAAGCAATGGGGGAGAGCCATGGTGCTCGAACTTGAGCACGGGCCTGACGGCAAGGCTTCGTCCTTGGAGGGAGCAGGGGGCACGAGAGGGAGAGGGAGTGTGTCTAAGAGGATGCACGAGAAAGAGGGGAATCATCAGAGGCAAGAGGGAGCTCGGGGGTGACTCTATATAGGGGAGGCGCTGGTGCACCGTGGGCTGCGTCCGCGGACGCGCTCGAGTGAGCCCGTGGAGGGAGAAGGATGGCAAAGGAGGAGGGGCCCGACATCCTTGATTGTTGTGTATGTCGAGGCGCATCGTCGGACGCGGGGGGAGGGCCGAGGTGGTCGGAGGTGTTGGGCAGGAGTCGCTACAGCACCCTGATGCACTGTAGCATGCTCCAAAGCGCGTCTTTGGCTGGCATGGTCATTTTTCTGGCGCTCTGGGCTTGGCCTCTAGTGTCACGGTCCTCTAGGGGGAAGTAAAGAAGAGGGGAGGGGCATTGGATGCCCTGGAGAGCCAGTAGGAGAGGAGTGGGGTGAGAGAGAGAGAGAGAGAGAGAGAGAAATGGGCTATTCAGAGAGAGAAAGTGGGGATTTACCCCCAATAATTGATCTGAGGACTTGCAAATGTTACTGGAGGTAGAAGGCTACTAGGAGGGGTTGTGGTAAAAAGTTGAAGCAAAGGAGAAGAGTAAAAAGGGTCAAAATGATGTTTTGGCAAAATTCCATAAGGTGTTTGATAGAGTTTTCGGCAAGCAAATGAGTTCAACTTGACCTTAATTAACAGGAGTGAGTAGCACCACAAAATAGTAGCGTCCACAAAATTTGAGACCAAAAGGAGAAAGTAGCCAGTGCAACTTTTGTAAACCCTAGAAATCAACAGAAATGGGTTTTCCAAGATTTAGCCATGCAAATCTTTTCTCCTTGATGCACCACTTGGTATAGTGTCATAATTTGGATATTGAATATGTCCACAAAAATATAGACAAAAAGGAGACAGTTGGTAATGTAGAGTTGCTCAAATTTGTTCTGGATAGAGATGGTTTTGGGGCACTTTTGTGAACCCAAACTATTTTTATTGGAATGAAACTTTGCAAGATCATCACATTATGCATATGTGTCTTACTAGAATTTTCGTGGATTTATTTGAAAATATTTCTTATAGAAATATTTCAAATACTTGAAATGATCAGAAATGGTTTTGGAGGGTTTTGTCCAATATTTTGAACATGACCATGTGTTGAAACTCTTAGATATGGACAATATATGTCCACTGAGCTTCCCTAAATTTTCTCAAATATTTTTGAAACATTAAAATGATTTTAACTTATTAAAGACCATTTCTGGCCTTACGAAAAATCCTTTAAATAAAATAGGAAAATAACTTTTAAAATTATGTTTTTGTGGTTTATGGGAATCCTATACCTAATAGGAGTCAAATATGCTTTTGGAAATATTTTTCATGCCTTAAATTAAGTACTTGTAGTGCAAGCCTCAATTTAGGGGTTTTTGGAAAACCCAATTTAGAAAATAGTTTTTGGCCAAATTATTTTTGCAAGAAATTATTATTTGTGTTCCATACACATGGCATGATCATTGGGCAAGGTTTTGGATCAAGGATAAGGAGTATAAGAGTTGGATAATTTATTTGATTTTTATAGCACTTGCAAACAGCAGTCAAACATTCAATCAAAGCAAAGATAAAACACTCAAAAGTTTTTGTCATACCACATTTATCATGATTTATTAGCTTAAGTGTTGTGGCATGAAAATCAGGGTGTGACAAGATGCCACCTTACCTAGAGCCATCATTAGAAGTACTCATATAGGCATTTAATATTTGCATGGTTAAGTAATACTTGGCTCTTAGAATGGCTATTAGGTTAGCTCTAAGCATTTACTATTTGCATGAGCAAGGTATATGATTGGAAGAGATTTGCATGCACACTATTTTTTCTTGATCAATGTGTTATAGTCGGGCTGTAGAATAAAAGAGCCCGCTTCACTCTCTCTCTCCTCTCTTCTCACTCGTCCAAGTAGGATTTTAATGACATGTCAAGTGTTATAGCATGATGACTAGGCATTATTAGACTTGCTCTTAGGCCCTATATAAATGGAAGGAGGGAGTACTATGAGCACTGCATACTCTACTACAAATGTATTCAGCACTCCACTAGTACTATTGGACAGGGAGCTTAAAAAGTTACTATTGGACTGGCTATACATGGCGAAATCATAGTAGGAAGAGCATGCGTGAGAACAAGCACATTCACGTGGTTGAAAACAAATCGGAAACCATCTATGTTTGAATACAAAACTAGGAGTATGTATGAATCTAACAGTATTGATTGGGCGTTGTTGAATGTTGATACTTTTTCTGTAAGTTTGATCAAAGTAGAGATACTTTGACTACACATAAAACTTATATGTAAACTAGAAAGGATCGGAGGGAGTATATTGTACGTTCAAAAGCGAAACGAACATTGAATACCCTTTATATATGATTTGCGGATGCTATGATCACCGGTTCAAAATTTTGAATCCGCCTTAGGCATCACACATGCACCCACTCGTTCTCTCTCAATTTCATATCGGAGTCCGGAGATCGATTGAAAGAGGACTAGGGTGGGTACTATACGTTCATTTCGCTTATGAACGTGCAATATATTCCCTCTGGTCCCCACAGACCCCCCACCCCGTGCGTGTCATTTCTATCATAGAAACATACCATACCTTTATCTCCTTGCACGACATGCAATTGATCTCTCAACATCAATCAATCTCGTCAAGATGTGTCGGGGCATGAACCGAATGGGATGTCAAAACTAAGACGGGAAGCGACATGTAGTGGAGGCAAAGTGAAACTTTAAACGAACCGTTTGTTTGTATGCATGTCAACAAATTACAACATTGGAAATACAAGCATGGTCTAGGCCCACATGTGAATGATACTTGGCGGAATGTTCAAATGAGGCATGCGGGAGGATGGACTCGACCGGAGGGCAGCATGATCGATGGAGAAGAGGGTTCAAGAGGAATGAGAAATAAGCAACGCCACATGATTATACTTGAACGGCTCAAATAAACAATAAGTTGTCTCGTTTTCCCTTCCGTCTTGGCCACGGAGTAAGATACTCCGTTCATTTTTATTTACTCTGCATATTAGGTTTGACTGAAATCAAACTTCATAAAATTTGACCAAATTTATAGAAAAAATATCAACATTTACAATGGAAAATCTATATGATGTGAAAGTATATTCAATAATGAATCTAATTTTATTGATTTTCTATTGTATATATTGTTATTTCTGTCTATAAACTTTGTCAAAGTTTACAAAGTTTGACTTCGAGCAAAGCTGAAATGCAGAGTAAATAAAAACAGAGGGAGTACGCAGGGACTAGTATAGTTACTACTGCCCGAAAATGGTAAGTTGGACCCCTAAATGCGGGCACAGACCGGGCACACCTCAACTATTCCTGCAAACAGTCGGACACCTACATTAGCACACCATTGCTACATCTTGAGCTTGCTTTGGTTTTCCCCGAAGAGGAGAGGATGATGCAGCACAGTAGTGTAAGTATTTCCCTCAGTTTTTGAGAACCAAGGTATCAATCCAGTAGGAGGCCACGCGTAAGTCCCTCGTACCTGCACAAAACGATAGCTACTCGCAACCAACGCGATTAGGGGTTGTCAATCCCTTCAAGGTCACTTACGAGAGTGAGATCTGATAGAGATAATATTTTTGGTATTTTTGGTATAAAGATGCAAAGTAAAAAAGTAAAAGCAAAGTAAAAACAAAGCAAGTATAAAAGTGATAGAGATTGATATGATGAGAATAGACCCCAGGGCCATAGGTTTCACTAGTGGCTTCTCTCAAGAGCATAGATATTCTACGGTGGGTGAGCAAATTACTGTTGAGCAATTGACAGAATTGAGCACAGTTATGAGGTTATCTAGGTATGATCATGTATATAGGCATCAGTTCCGAGACAAGTAGATCGAAACGATTCTACATCTACTACTATTACTCCACTCATCGACCGCTATCCAGCATGCATCTAGAGTATTAAGTTAAAAACAGAGTAACGCCTTAAGCAAGATGACATGATGTAGAGGAATAAATTCTTGCAATATGATAAATACCCCATCTTGTTATCCTCGATGGCAACAATACAATACGTGCCTTGCAACCCTTTCTATCACTGGGTAATGACACCGCAAGATTGAACCCAAAGCTAAGCACTTCTCCCATTGCAAGAACTACCAATCTAGTTGGCCAAACCAAACGGATAATTCGAAGAGACTTGCAAAGATAACTCAATCATACATAAAAGAATTCAAAGAAGATTCAAATATTATTCATAGATAAGCTGGATCATAAACCTACAATTCATCGGTCTCAACAAAAACACCGCAAAAAGAAGATTACATCGAATAGATCTCCACGGGAGAGGGGGAGAACATTGTATTGAGATCCAAAAAGAGAGAAGAAGCCATCTAGCTACTAGCTATGGACCCGAAGGTCTGAAGTAAACTACTCACACTTCATCGGAGGGGCTATGGTGTTGATGTAGAAGCCCTCCGTGGTGGATGCCCCCTCCGGCGGAGCTCCGGAACAAGCCCCAAGATGGGATCTCGTGGATACAGGAAGGTACGGCGGTGGAATTAGGTTTTTGGCTCCTCTTCTGATCGTTTGGGGATACGTAGGTATATATAGGAGGAAGGAGTACGTCGGTGGAGCGTCAGGGGGCCCACGAGGTAGGGGGCGCGCCCAGGGGGCACGCCCTCCACCTCGTGACCGCCCTGCACTTCTTGGAGTAGGGTCCAAGTCTCTGGATCACGTTTGGTTGGAAAATCACGTTCGAAGGTTTCATTCCGTTTGGACTCTGTTTGATATTCCGTTTCTTCGAAACACTGAAATAGGCAAAAAAAAAAACAGCAATTCGGGGCTGGGCCTCCGGTTAATAGGTTAGTCCCAAAAGTAATATAAAAGTGGAAAATAAAGCCCAATATAGTCCAAAACAGTAGATAAAGTAGCATGGAGCAATCAAAAATTATAGATACGTTGGATACGTATCAAGCATCCCCAAGCTTAATTCCTGCTCGTCCTCGAGTAGGTAAATGATAAAAAAAAATTGATGCGGAGTGATACTTTGGCATAATTTCAATGTAAATCTTATTAATCATGGTATGAATATTCAGATCCGAAAGATTCAAGACAAAAGTTCATATTGACATAAAAATAATAATACTTCAAGCATACTAATCAAAGCAATCATGTATTCTCAAAATAACATGGCAAAAGAAAGTTCATCCCTACAAAATCATATAGTTAGGCTATGCTTCATTTTCGTCACACAAAGATGTTCCCAACTTCTATACCCCCGATGACAAGCCAAGCAATTGTTTCATACTTAAATAATCTCAAACTTTTTCAACCTTCACGCAATACATGAGCGCGAGCCATGGATATAGCACTATGGGTGGAATAGAATATGATGATGGGGATTGTGTGGAGAAGACAAAAAAGGAGAAAGTCTCATATTGACGAGGATAATCAATGGGCTATGGAGATGCCCATCAATTGATGTCAACATGAGGAGTAGGGATTGCCATGCAACGGATGCACTGGAGCTAAAGTATATGAAAGCTCTACAAAAGAAACTAAGTGGGTGTGCATCCAACTTGCTTGCTCACGAAGACCTAGGGCACTTTGAGGAAGCCCATCATTGGAATATACAAGCCAAGTTATAATGAAAAATTCCCACTAGTATATGAAAATGACAAAATGAGAGACTCTCTATCATGAAGATCTTAGTGCTACTTTGAAGCACAAGTGTGGTAAAAGGATAGTAGCATTGTCCCTTCTCTCTTTTTCTCTCATTTTTTTGGGCCTTGCTTTTTTTTCGTCCGGAGTCTCACCCCGACTTATGGGGGAATCATAGTCTCCATCATCCTTTCCTTACTTGGGACAATGCTCTAATAATGATGATCATCACACTTTTATTTCTCTTACAACTCAACAATTACAACTCGAAACTTAGAACAAAATATGACTCTATATGAATGCCTCCGTGATGTGTAGGATGGTGCAATGAATCAAGAGTGACATGTATGGAAAATAATGCATGGTGGCTTTGCCACAAATACGATGTCAACTACATGATCATGAAATGGCAATATGACAAAAGTAATGTATGTCATAATAATGATGACGGAAGTTGCATGGCAATATATCTCGGAATGGATATGGAAATGCCATGATAGATAGGTATGGTGGCTGTTTTGAGGAAGATATAAGGAGGTTTATGTGTGAAAGAGCATATCGTATCACGGGGTTTGGATGCACCGGTGAAGTTTGCACCAACTCTCAAGGTGAGAAAGGGCAATGCACGGTACCGAAGAGGCTAGCAAATGCGGAAAGGTAAAAGTGCGTATAATCCATGGACTCAACATTAGTCAAAAGAACTCATATACCTATTGCAAAAATTTAGAAGCCATCGAAAATCAAGTACTACGTGCATGCTCCTAGGGGGATATATTGGTAGGAAAAGACCATCGCTCGTCCCCGACCGCCACTCATAAGGATGCACAAGCCAGGTACACTTCATGTTTCAAATTTGTTACACAACTTTAACCATACGTGCATGCTACGGGACTTGCAAACTTCAACACAAGTATTTCTCAAATTCACAATTATCAACTAGCACGACTTTGATATTATTACCTCCATATCTCAAAACAATTATCAAGCAACAAACTTATCTTAGTGTTTAATTCACTCAAAAAAAGAAAGTTTCACATATCTTGAACACTAAGTATATTAACATTAAGCAAATTACCATGCTATTAACGACTCTCAAAATAATCTAAGTGAAGCATGAGAGATCATGTTTATTTAAAACAAATCCACCACCGTGCTCTAAAAGATCTAAATGAAGCACTAGAGCAAAAATTATCAAGCTCAAAAGATATAAGTGAAGCACTACGAGCAAACTATCAAGCTCAAAAGATATAAGTGAAGCACATAGAGTATTCTAACAAATTCCAAATCATGTATGGCTCTCTCAAAAGGTGTGTACAGCAAGGAAGATTGTGGTAAACTAACAAGCAAAGACGCAAATAATACAAGACGCTCCAAGCAAAACACATATCATGTGGTGAATAAAAATATAGTTCCAAGTAAATTACCGATGGAAGTAGACGAAAGAGGGGATGCCTTCCGGGGCATCCCCAAGCTTTGAATTTTTGGTGTCCTTGGATTATCTTGGGGGTGCCATGGGAATCCCCAAGCTTAGGCTCTTGCCGCTCCTTGTTCCATAATCCATCAAAAGAATTCACCCAAAACTTGAAAACTTCACAACACAAAACTCAATAGAAATCTCGTGAGCTCCGTTAGAGAAAGAAAACAAAGACTACTTTAACGTACTGTAATGAACTCATTCTTTATTTATATTGGTGTTAAACCTACTGTATTGCAACTTCTCTATGGATTATAAATATTTTACTAGCCATAGATTCATCAAAATAAGCAAACAACACACGCAAAACAGAATCTGTCAAAAACAGAATAGTCTGTAGTAATCTGTAACTAACGCAAACTTCTGGAACTCAAACAATTCTACCAAAATTAGACGACCTGGAAATTCTTTTTATTGATCAGCAGCAATTGGAATCAGTATTTTATCACGTTTTGGTGATTTTTAACAATTCGGGCACTGAGCGCAAAGATTCTGGAAATTACAGCAAGATCAAATAACTATCACCCAAGAAGATCTAATAGGTTTAACTTGGCACAAACACTAATTAAAAGATAAAACCACATATAAACAGAGGCTAGATGGATTATTTATTCCTAAACAGAAGCAAAAACAAAAAACTAAAAATAAAATTGGGTTGCCTCCCAACAAGCGCTATCGTTTAACGCCCCTAGCTAGGCATAAAAGCAAGGATAGATCTAGGTAGTGCCGTAGTAATAAGATAGATCGGTGAAAATCATTTCATATTCTCTTCGTTCGACAGCAAGTTTTCTTTGAGGCAGGCAAAAGTAATCAAAAGGGCTAAATTTAATAGGACAAAAGTCCCCAAGATCAATTTTAGGAGGTATAGGTTCCTCTTTCGGCCCTTCATATTGCACAACCAATTCATCATTGTAAGCATTCTTTTGACAGAACTTTGTGAGCCTATACTCAAGAGAGCATCCTAGCTCATTATTTCTAATAGCCAAATCATCATTAAGCTCAGAGATTCTATCAATTAAAATATTGGTAGGCACTTCTTTTCTAAGATTTTCATTGAAAGCAACATAGTCGATAGATTGAAAACGCATTATTTCTTGATCAAAAAGGATAGATTCTATGGGAGGACGGCAAGCGTCCACCCTATAATGCGCAAAGATTTCTTTGGCTTCTTTTATTATAAATCTGAATTCATGAGCCAAAAATATAGCAGCGGCACGCTTAACAGAGGAGTGTTCAATATTAAAAAATTCTAGGAAAATTCTTTGTATAGAAGGGTGCATATGCATAAATTGCCTTTCAAGTTCAACGATAAGCATGGCAATAGCGTCCGCAAGACTACTAGTTCTATGGAGAATAGAACCACCCATAGAGGGTAAAGCACCAGCACAAGTAAAGAAATCTTGAATAACTCCTTTTCCAATAATATTACCACTACCGATTCGAAATCTTTTTGTGTGATAGGTAGGGGATTCTTCAGCAGGAGCTTCAGAATTTTCCATATTATTATCACCCATATCGGCGATAATTTCCCCAATTTCAGACATAGCGACAAGCAAGCAAACTAACACACGAGCAAACAAAAGGCAAAGGGAAAAAGAGGAGGAGATTGGGAAAGAGAGGGCGAATAAAACGACAAGGGTGAAGTGGGGGAGAGGAAAACGAGACGCAAATGGCAAATACTGTAATGCGAGAGATAGGGATTGTGATGGGTACTTGGTATGTTGAATTTTATGAGACTCCCGACAACGGCGCCGAAATCCTTCTTGCTACGTCTTGAGCTTGCGTTGGTTTTCCCGAAGAGGAGAGGATGATGCAGCACAGTAGCGTAAGTATTTCCCTCAGTTTTTGAGAACCAAGGTATCAATCCAGTAGGAGGCCACGCGCAAGTCCCTCGTACCTGCACAAAACGATAGCTACTCGCAACCAACGCGATTAGGGGTTGTCAATCGCTTCACGGTCACTTACGAGAGTTAGATCTGATAGAGATAATATTTTTAGTATTTTTGGTATAAAGATGCAAAGTAAAAAGTAAAAGCAAAGTAAAAGCAAAGCAAGTATAAAAGTGATAGAGATTGATACGATGAGAATAGACCCGGGGGCCATAGGTTTCACTAGTGGCTTCTCTCAAGAGCATAGATATTCTACGGTGGATGAACAAATTACTGTTGAGCAATTGACAGAATTGAGCATAGTTATGAGGTTATCTAGGTATGATCATGTATATAGGCATCACCTCCGAGACAAGTAGATCGAAACGATTATGCATCTACTACTATTACTCCACTCATCGACCGCTATCCAGCATGCATCTAGAGTATTAAGTTAAAAACAGAGTAACGCCTTAAGCAAGATGACATGATGTAGAGGAATAAATTCATGCAATATGATAAATACCCCATCTTGTTATCCTCGATGGCAACAATACAATACGTGCCTTGCAACCCTTTCATCCTCGGGTAAGGACACGCAAGATTGAACCCAAAGCTAAGCACTTCTCCCATTGCAAGAACTACCAATCTAGTTGGCCAAACCAAATGGATAATTCAAAGAGACTTGCAAAGATAACTCAATCATACATAAAAGAATTCAAAGAAGATTCAAATATTATTCATAGATAAGCTGGATCATAAACCCACAATTCAGCGGTCTCAACAAACACACCGCAAAAAGAAGATTACATCGAATAGATCTCCACGAGAGAGGGGGAGAACATTGTATTGAGATCCAAAAAGAGAGAAGAAGCCATCTAGCTACTAGCTATGGACCCAAAGTTCTGAAGTAAACTACTCACACTTCATCGGAGGGGCTATGGTGTTGATGTAGAAGCCCTCCATGGTGGATTCCCCCTCCGGCGGAGCTCCGGAACAGGCCCCAAGATGGGATCTCGTGGATACAAGAAGGTACGGCGGTGGAATTAGGTTTTTGGATCCTCTTCTGATTGTTTGGGGATACGTAGGTATATATAGGAGGAAGGAGTACGTCGGTGGAGCGTTAGGGGGCCCACGAGGTAGGGGACGCGCCCAGGGGGGCGCGCCCTCCACCCTCGTGACCGCCTCTGGCACTTCTTGGAGTAGGGTCCAAGTCTCCTGGATCACGTTCGGTTGGAAAATCATGTTCCCGAAGGTTTCATTCCGTTTGGACTCCGTTTGATATTCCGTTTCTTCAAAACATTGAAATAGGCAAAAAAAAACAGCAATTCTGGGCTGGGCCTCCGGTTAATAGGTTAGTCCCAAAAGTAATATAAAAGTGGAAAATAAAGCCCAACATAGTCCAAAACAGTAGATAAAGTAGCATGGAGCAATCAAAAATTATAGATACCTTGGAGACGTATCAACCATCCAACTACTTAATCAAGTGTTACACTTCACTAGTTGAAAAAGAAAACGGTTGTACCGTACCCATAACCACCACACTTGGGGCTAGCGTAATGTAGCGACCCGACCTCAGACGATCAATTCTCTGTGCTTAAGTGTCATCCCTGGATTGGTATGCTGACACACGCAGTACTCGAGGATTTATAAGGTAAATCACATGTATAAAGTAACGTAAATACCATTACCTCAATCCAAATAGCGAAAGTAACAACAAGGTTTTGGATTCCCATCAACACCAATGGCAAAGTCGAGTGTAGAAATCGTAACCCTAACGTACCACTTACTCGTCGTAAGAATCCTACAACATGAGACGTTGCAGCCACAAAGGGTCAGTACATTGAATGTACTGGAAAATTCACACCATAGGATAATGATGAATATATAGCTATCACTACATCCATATATGGCTTGTGGAAAAGCTCTATGATTATAATGTTTTTGCGAAAAGCCAATTTTTCCCTACTGCAAAGGAATATATTTTATTTAACTACAAAGTTTGTTGAAAACATTGAGAAGTTAAATCCCCATCTAAATCCCAATTAAAAGGTAATTAACAACCCGACAAATTAATTATATAGAGTGATGAGATCAACATGATAATTCAAGAACCTGATACTCAAGATGTCCATAACCGGGAACACGGCTAATGATGATTAGTTTGTACACTCTGCAGAGGTTTGCGCACTTTTCCCCACAAGACTCGATCTCCTCCGTTGGATTTCTCGCACTACATGGTGTTTGAGAAATGGATGACCGAGACACAGTCTTTCGGAAGCATTAACTCTTTACTCTGGGTGGACAGTTACACCTACTTTCCCTCTACATCTTCTAGCCCACCACTAAAAGAGGTCACACAACATACTCAACTATGCCAGAGCCCATAATGGCTTGTGGCTGCACACAGAAGTTTATAGCATGAATAATCTTATGATCCCTTTGAGCCTGGGTGGTGAACCGTAGGATGATCACATGGTATAACCCCGGGATATCCTAGGACAACATTGGATTTCCCAGGGGCCCAAAACAAGCAATCCTCCCAGATTTGTATTAAAGTTGACACCTTAAGTTGAACCATTAATTAACAAGCTCACATCTGTCATGGATACGCTCTGTCGGTGTACTAGAGTAGGGGTACCCTAGTATCCCGAACTTGTGCACCGGCAGTTGCAGCACCCCGCGGCAAGGCTTGCCGGGTGACCGCCAAGGTCCTCCGTGGTTCCTTTGGAGCCATTCAAGAACAAAGTATTCAAGCCAAGGAGATAAGGCCCGGCAAGAGGAGCTTGCCGAAGGCTAACCAAGGCATCTAGGAGACAAGGCCCGGCAAGAGGAGCTTGCCGGGAAGGCCAACCAAGGCATCTCAAGGAACTTGCCGCGACGCCGCCACGCGTCCGGCGAGGCCCTCGTGAGCGACAAGCTTCCGGACGCGACAAGACAACGATCATGGCAAAGGCGCTTGTCGCGCACACTACCACTCTGTACCGACTCCAAAGACATCCACCAACGTGTCGCCACAGGACCTTTCGGTAGCGCGTGGCAAGAGGTCTGTCTTGCCAGCGGTGCTTGCTGTGGCAAGCGGCGCTGACAAGATTGCCATCGTGGCAGCGGTGGCGCCCCGACGGTCCCTTTTGCACTGTTTGGGCTACGTGAGCGGGCATTTAATGCCTTTGTCCCTGCCGCCGTGGTTAGGTATGATACATCGTATGTGTAGTTGTACCAACCGCAATTCCTTTTCCATTTTTACCCTTGTCTACGTTGCCACCTGTCGGAGACCCCTTGAGCATATAAAAGGAGGCCCATGCGCAACATAGAGAAAGGTTCGGGAGGCAGAAAACACTCACGCTCGGTCTCGTTAGCAGCTAGCGTGTACTGTAGCACTTAGCGCTCCCGAGCAAGAACTCAATACACTCAGACATGCAGCAGTAGGAGTGTTATCTCTCCGGAGAGCTCTGAAGCTGGGAAAACTGCTTGTGTGCTTCGCCTCGATCCGCTCTTCGTGCGATCTCCGCCCCCCGCCGAACCGAAAGGGGCTCGGTCCGCCGGTCCCATAGGTGTTCGTGGATCAGCTTCCCCGACATCGGTGTTCGTGGATCAGCTTCCCCGACATCTTTGGCACGCCAGGTAGGGGCGTCGAGGTTGTGTGAACCTGATCCGACGTTCACACGAGCTAGATCTTCATCTTCTTCATCGACATGCCACCGAAGAAGAAGGCTTCGGCGGCAGCTGTTCCGTCCACGTCGAACCCACCACCACCGGAGCAAAAGGGTGGTGGGGTAGACGCCGGCGGAAGAATGGGCATCGACGAGGGAGCCCACGGTGCTGCCAGGTCCAAGGACAAGGCTGCGCAGACCTCGGCATCCGTACATGCACCGCGCCCATCTCAGGAGGCGCGGGACCGACAGCGTCATGGTATTCACAATGCCATACGTTCGTTGGACCAAGATCGAGCTGGTGGATTTCGGGGTGCTCAAGACCAGCATGCACGCCAACATGCTGGCACGAGCGAGGCACGGTCGCCTGGACGGGATACTGCTCCTTCTAACATAGTTGGAAGTCCGAGCATATCCCGCTCCTCGCGCCGTTCGCTACTGCCCCCCACCACTCCGGCAGAAGCTTTGGCGCGAGCTCAACTGCTCCTGGATTACCCTCCAACGGCAGACAAGATCGATGAATGGAGGCCACCATTCAGAGTCTCATCGGCCGCTGCGGTGACACTCGCGGCGAGCGAGTACATCGCTGCCGCGGCAGGACTGCCAGGCACGAGCCGATGGCGACGAAACCGGTGGAGGTGCAACCACCATGCACTCTCCACCCCGAAGGCCAAGATCACCGACTCGCCGGATCCACCTCGACAGCGACTCCACCGCATCATCAGATCCACGAGCTCGTCACGATCAGCGCCAAGTTCTTCACGAACGACGGCAAGAAGACGCCGAACTCGATCGAGCGCCAAGAGAAGCGGCGTCAATCGAACCAGCGCTGCTGGCCCTCTGTCGACATGCATGCACCAGGGGAACCAGCGACTTGCCGACGCTGTAGGTTGCCCTGCGTTCACTCGTGAGCTGCGGCAAGTCCAAAGGGCCCAAAGACGAAGAATTTCAAGCCAGACGTACCAGAGAAGTACGACGGCAAGTCGCATCCGTCGGAGTTCCTCAACATCTACACCATCGCGGTGCAAGCTGCCGGGGGGCCGGACGACAAGATCCTGGCCAACTACTTCACCGGTGCTCAAGCCCAATGTCGATCTGGCTCATGCACTTGCCGGACAACTCCATATCCTCCTGGGCAGACCTATGCCATCAGTTTGTCGGCGCCTTTACAGGCCGCCACAAGCCCCATGGCCAAGAGAGCGACCTTCATCTGCTCGCCCAGAAGGAAGGAGAGCCCCTGCGCAAGTACATTCAGAGATTCAGCCACAGACAAAGACAACATCCCAGATGTCCACCTGTCATGGTAATCAGCGCGTTCCATCGAGCGCGCGAAACCGCAGGATGCGGAGGAGATGGCGATGTGCAAGATCGAGACGTCGATGAGCTATATGCCTGGCCGACAAGTGTGCGTCTTTGAGGAAGGAGGAACTCCCGGAGAGAATCTGAAGCAGGAGAATCGATAGTGAGGAGGCTGCCCGGCAAAGAAAACCGCGGCGGAACAACGGGAAGAAGAAAGGCAAAGATGTGCTAGTCGTTGAGCAGTCCGGCAACGGAGGTGGAGCCAAGAAAGCCAAAGCTGGTAGCTCCGGCGAGCAGATTGCCACAGCACCAACTACTGGGCTGTGGCGGTCGCCGACAAGCGGGGACGGCACCAACAAGCAAGATCTTGCAAGATCCACCGCACCAAGGGCCATGACCTCGAGCTGCAAGAAGGTCGAGCAGCTTGTCGAGCAGCAAAAGGCTGAATACTGAGCGACGCGACAAGGAGAAGGCCCAGAAGGTCTTTGGAGGAGCCGGCAAGAAACGCCTGCCGAGGAGGACGCCGCGGCAAGGCCAAGCAGCGGCAAGGAGACAGACCTCCAGCGGCGCGACAAGGATGAAGATGACGACGATGATGAAGATATGGATGATGACGGACCGATGAGCAGGAGTTCCGAAAGCCACAGAGGTCATGTGCGTGACGGCGGTGCTTCTGCGATACTTCACACCGCCAGCTCAAGCAAAGTGAGTGCGGGAAGTCAATGCGGCGTAACCACCCGTCGAGTCACGCAAGCCTCGAAATGGTCCAAGACGCCTATCATCTTTGATAATGAGGACCACCGATCGCATAACTGCGGTCGGTGCTTGCCGATGTTGGTTTCACCAACTATCCGCAACCTCAAGGTCACTAAGATGCTAGTTGACGGCGGGGCCGGCTTGAACCTGATCTCCTCCGCGGTACTCCAGAAAATCTAGATCCCTGATGGCGAGCTCGAAGAGACCGGCTCATTCCAAGGAATCAACCCGGGAAGGAGCAAGCCGAAGGGAAAGATCACGTTGCCGGTGACATTTGGCAGCGAGTTGAACTTCAGGACTGAGAGGGTCACTTTTGACGTCGCTGATTTTCCATTGCCTTACAATGGGATACTCGGCCGTCCAGCACTCGCAAAATTCATGGCAGCCTCTCACTATGCATACAACATGCTGAAGATGCCAGGCCCGATAAGTGTCATCTCTGTCCCTGGCGACAAGAAGGATGCTCTTATCTGCGCCGACAAGATCTACCGGGAAGCAGCAGCCGCAACAGATCGCAAGTCACTTGCCGTTGAAGCTCCCGGGGTGAAGAAGAAGACCAAGTCCGGCAAGAGTTATGATGCCCACTCCGACAAGCGCACCTCTTCGGAGTGCTGCGCTACCGTCGAGGACGCACCATCGACCTCCACCGGCAAGTGTAAGAAGACAATGGCAGCTCCACCAGAGACCAAGAAGGTGTCCGCCAAGGAGGATGGCACTGGTGGTACCTTCACAATCAGTGCCACTCTCGACCCTAAATAGGAAAAGCGCTCGTTGCTTTCTCTGCGGGTAACGCCGACGTATTTGCGTGGCAACCGCCCGACATCCCGGTGTTCCTGTGAAAGTAATCGAGCACCATCTTGCCGTCTGTCCTCATGCGCGGCCCGTCAAGTAGAAAGTCAGGAAGCAGGCAATGGAGCGCCAAGAATTCATCGCAGAAGAAATCAAGAAATTGGAAGCAGCAGGCCTTGTTAGAGGAGTGCTCCATCCTACATGGTTGGCCAACCCTGTAGTCGTGTGCAAGGCAAACGGGAAATGGAGGCTTTGTATCGACTTTACCGACGTCAATAAAGCTTGTCCCAAAGACCCATTTCCCTTGCCGCGCATCGACCAGATTGTTGACTCCACAGCCGGATGTGACTTGCTTTCATTTCTTGATGCATACTCAGGATACCATCAGATCTTCATGGCGGAAGAGGATGAGGAGAAGACCACATTCATCACCCCATGTGGCACCTACTGTTTCGTACGGATGCCTTTCGGTTTAGAGAATGCTGGTTCAACATTTGCGAGGGTAGTCCATGATGCTTTTGAGCCGCAAATACACAGAAATGTGGAAGCCTACATGGATGACATAGTGGTCAAGAGCAAGGACAAGGCGACTCTGATTCAAGATTTAGACGAAACCTTTGCAAATCTGCGCAAGATCAACCTCAAGCTCAACCCCAAGAAGTGTGTGTTTGGAGTCCCCTCCGGCAAGCTTCTCGGGTTCTTCGTGTCTCAGAGGGGAATTGAAGCCAATCCCGACAAGATCAAGGCCATTGAGCAGATTGAAGCACCAAAGCGCGTCAAGGATGTACGAAGACTTGCTGGTTGCGTAGCTGCTCTCAGCAGGTTTATCTCTAGGTTCTGCTGAAGCGCCCGCCATTTTTCAAAATATTGAAAAGGCAGGTCCAATGAAATGGACTCGGAAGCGGAGGCTGCACTGCAGACTTAAAGAGATACTGTCCTCCACTCCAACACTTGTCGCACCTAAGCCACAAGAGAAGTTGCTGCTATATATAGCGGCAACCAATCAAGTGGTTAGTGCTGTGTTAGTAGCGGAGAGGAGGCGGATGATGAGCCAGCAACCACGGCAGATGCATCCAGCGACAAGCAAGGGACTTCACCGGCAAGCTCTGGTCCCGACAAAGATGGATCTGCAGCAGCGCGTGAGAAGATGAGAAAAGAATGGTGTAGTGCCCAGTTTACTTTGTCGGTTCCCTTCGCAGGGGCTAGGTCAAGGTACTCGGTGTGCATAAATTGCTTTCGGCCTTCTCATGGCCTCGAGAAAGCTGCGCCATTACTTCCAAGCACATGAGATCACAATCGTCACTCGTTTTCCGCGGAAGAGGATCTTGCAAAATCCGTAAGCAACAGGCAGGATTGTCGAGTGGGCCTTTGGAACTGTCAAGCTTTGGCCTCAAGTTTGAGAGCACTTAAACTATCCAAAGCGAGCATTGGCGGAGTTCATAGCAGAATGGACGCCAACACAAGATGAAGAAATTCCAGAAACAAGCATCCCCGTCAAGGAAGCAAGCAAAGAGTGGCTGATGTACTTTGATGGTGCCTTCTCGCTGCAATGCGCCGGTGCGGGCGTGCTACTTGTTGCACCCACCGGAGAGCACCTCAAGCACGTAGTCGGATGCACTTTCCCAAGGAGCAAGCAACGAACAATACCGCAGAGTATGAAGGTTTGCTTGCGGTCTCGAGATCGCCGCAGACCTTGAGATCAAGAAGCTCATTGTCAGGGGTGACTCACAGCTTGTCGTCCGCCAAGTGAACAAGAATTATCAGAGTCCGTTGATGGAAGCTTACGTTGATGAAGTGAGAAAGCTAGGAGAGCACTTTGACGGCCTCTGAGATGGAACATGTTCCAAGAGCTCGAACGACATTGCCGATGGCTCTGTCAAGTGCGCCGCGACTTAAGTTACACCGTGGAACCAGGGATCTTTGTGCTCAAACCGACTCAACCGTCGTAACACCATCAACTGGACAAAACAAGAAGAGGAAGTTGATTTCGGTGACTATTTTCCGCAGAGCTCCCGAAGCCGCCGCCAAGAAGTTCCTCAAGATCAACACCAAAGGGTCTTTGAGGAGCGATCTGCTCCGGCAAGCCCTAGGGTTTGTTCCGTTGAAGCGGATGCTCCCGACAAGTTTTGCTCCGGCAAGCTTGCCGGGAACGTCAAGCTCGGCTGAGCCGCAGTTCTCGCCAGAAGCGGGTGTTCCGCAGCAGCGGATGTGCCTTTAGTCCTTGTTGTCGAGCCGCAAGCTCCAAAGATGGGCACGCAGATTGTCCGTTTCCTTGAGACGGGAGAACTTCCCAAGAGCAAGAAGAAGCGGAAAGAGTAGCCCGGCAGTCAAGTATGTACCAGTTTGTCGACAACACACATGCAGAAGAAGACTCAACGGGTGAAATTGAAGTGTATTCACCGGAAGACGGACAAAAGCTGTTGGCGAGATACATGGAGCCATATGTGGTCACCACATTGGCGAAGAGCACTTGCCGCAAAGCGCTCCGGCAAGGTTCCTTTTGGCCGACAGCCCTCCGTGATGCAACTGCACAAGTAACCAAGTGTGAAGCGTGCAGTTCCATTCCAAGCAGATACACCAGCCAGCTCAAGCTCTCCAGCGATCCCTTTATCCTGGCCATTTTGGTGCGGGGCTCGACATCCTCGGCCCCTTTCCCGAGCTGTCGGGGCTTTGAGTACTTGTACGTTGCAATCGACAAGTTCACAAAGTGGCAAGAAGTGGAAGCAGTGAGGAAGGTGACAACACAGTCAGCAGTCAAGTTCTTCAGGTCGATTGTTTGCCATTTGGGATCCCTAACGGGATCATCACCGACAACAAAGACGCAATTCACGAGCCGCACCTTCATGCAGTACGTCCAAGATCTTGGCGCCAAGGTCTGCTTCGCTTCTATTGCTCATCCGAGAAGTAACGGTCAAGCGGAGAGGCGAATGCTGAAGTGCTGCGCGGGCTCAAGACCAAGACTTTCGACAGGCTGCACAAGTGCGGAAAGAACTGGATTGAGGAGCTGCCGGTGGTTCTTTGGTCGATCAGGACGACGCCAAATCGAGCCACCGCGGACACCTTCGCTCTAGTCTATGGAGCGAGGCAGTTCTCCCCACGTAACTCGTGATACGGGTCACCTCGAGTGCTCGCTTATGATGAGCTTGAGCAAGAGCAGTTGCGACAAGATGACGCGCTGCTCCTTGAGGAGGACCGTCTTGAGCCGGCCAGACGAGCTGCTCGATACCAGCAAGCTTTGCGCCGCTACCATAGCCGCAGTTAATGCCAGAAGTCTCGAGGAAGGCGACCTTGTTCTTCGCGTTCAGTCCGCCAAGAATTCCAATAAGTTGACGAAGTGGGAAGGCCCTTACCGGGTAAAACGAGTCACTAGGCTGGCGTTGTCCGCTTTGAGACCGAAGATGGCATTCGGTGAGCAACTCCTGGAACATTGAGCATCTTCGTAAGTTTTACTCAGAAGCGCGGTTGCCAGAACCTGTTCCGGCAACCACCTTTTGTACAAGTCTTGCCGATGTTGCATGTAATCCTTTGTACGAAGCCGGGCGCAGACCCCGTGCATAAGTAAAGCTCATGTGCTCCGCACATCCTGTCAATTTCATGCTTTCTACTTTATTTTTGCATGCGTTATCTGACACTTTGTGCAGCGCCTACCCCCGGTAAGCAATAACGAGCCGTAAAGCTCCATATCTTTATTTTCTCTTCTTTCTCTTTCTCAAAGAAAGGAAGGTTCCCTCGCCCACAAGTTTGCCGGGGGGAAAGGAGAAGATAATGGTGTGGACCAAGCGTCGTTCGAGGAAGTTTAAGCCTTACCGGAAGCAAGCGACAGAAAAGCTAAGTTGCTAAAGTTTGAGCAATCAGTTTTAAAATTTTAAGTTATCTTCCTCAACGACCATGCTTTGTATGGAAAACCTGTGCGCGGAGGAACCAACTCGTAGCTAGTTGCGCCCTTACTTTGTTTCGAGTCCGCTCAACAACTTAAGTGAGATGCAACTAGTTGCGACAAGGTTTCTTGTCGGTGGCGGCACCGCCAAGAAGGCTCTTGACGTCCGCACTCAGCGCTTCATGACTAAGGTGCTCATACGACAAGTTCCCTAAAAGCGTGGGCAAAAACATACAAAGGAAGGAATCAAGTAAAGGGAATAACATAGCAATCGCTACCCGAAATAGAGTCATATTACAAGATAGTTTGTCGCAGCTCTAACAGATTGTTCTCATAACATGACCAGCAGCGACAAGAAGAAGAGAAAACGGGCGGCCTAATCTACGCGATCGCCCGCAACCCTTTTGATCCCGCTCACCTTGTCCACAATGGGTGCGACAAGGGTCTTGAGCGCTTCGAGATCAGCATCCGCGGCAAGGTCCCGAGGGCGTTGGTGAGGTTGAGGCCAGGTTGCGGAAGGCCACCTTCACCAGCACCTTTTGAAGAGCTCCCGCAGATTTGGCGCGACTCGTCGGCCAGCTGCTTTGGGATCTTCTCCCGGAGTCGCTGGAGAGCCGTCGCCACGCCTTTGAAGAACAAGCTGAGCTTGGCGCTGGGTTGGAGGTGCTGATCGGAGGAATACCGAGATCCTCCATCCCAGTGCGCCGGCTCCCC
Organism: Aegilops longissima; assembly: GCA_021605205.1. Lineage (NCBI taxonomy): Eukaryota > Viridiplantae > Streptophyta > Magnoliopsida > Poales > Poaceae > Aegilops > Aegilops longissima. Next base: position 236,166,554 of record CM038679.1, read on the forward strand.
CGTCGATGGCTGCGGCAACATCCACGAGACCCTCGGTCCAGTGCTCCACATTCTCCCTAAAAGTGTTCTAGGCGGCAGCAGCACTCGCCAACAGCGCCTCGTCGGCCTTGATCTTCTCCTTCAAGGCCACCTCCTGCTCCCTGGCGCCGTCCAGCGTATTGGTCAAAGTAGTCAGCTTCAACTCAAGATCTGCATTGGAGTCCTTGGCGGCGCTAAGCTCCTTGCTCCTCTCGACGAGACGACCCTACAGCTTGCCAAGGGTGTAGGCATCCTTCTCGCGCTCACGCTTGAGCGCAGCAAGCTCCTCGCCGCTCACCTTGAGATCGGCCTCCAGCTGCGTCACCTTCGTCTCCAACTCCTTCTTGGCGGCCTCGGCAGCTGCGGCAGCATCCTCTGCTTCCTTGAGAGCCCCGCCGAATGTTTGCTCGCGCGCGGCAAGATCCTCCTCGTGGCTGTCAAGGTTAACCTTCCGCTGCGCCAATTCGCCTTCCTGCGCAGACAGCTTCTCGGCAGCAAGCCGCTATTGCTCTTCAACTTCAGCCTTCTCGAGGAGGAAGGCTTTATGCTCCTCGGCGAGTTGCTCCCGCTCCTCTGCCAAGGACCGGAGAGCTTCTTGGTTGAGGCCCCGGAGCTCCTCCGCGCGCTTCTCGATGTCCACTCCGCCCGCGACAAGCGCTTCTCGGGATACCAGCTTGGCTGTCGGGCGCGGTAGAGCGACAACAACTTCCGCAGTTGCTCCTCCTCGAGGCTCGCCGCTGCTGCTGTCCGGCGTCGACCAGCGTCAGCCAGCGGAGGCGAGCAACTCTTCATCAAAGGTCTCTCCTTGATCGGCGCTGGAGCTCGGCGCCTGTGGGAGCTTGATGAAGACGCCATCGCCGCCTTCAAATAGGCGCTGGCTGGGGTTCTTGAACTGGCGCTGCTGCAGCAGACGGAGGGATCAGCGGTCGGCGAAGCGCTGGCGCTCCTGCGGCCTCGGGGCCATCGGTCGATCGCGGACCCCTCGCCGGCTTCTGCGGCGGCAGCTTTGGCGGCCTCTCCGCCGGCGGGATCATCAGCACCGGCTTCTTCTTCGGTGACAATGGCGGCGTCGATATATTGCTGCGTCCTCCTCGCCGGCGACCTCGGTCTCCATCGGCTCTATGGCGAGATGGATCGGCGACCGGAAAATGAAGAAAAGTCAAGCAAATATCCAAAAGAAAATCAGAAGAAAAGAACCCAAGGGAAGTTTTCAAGCAAGAGGATTACTGTACTAGGATCTCTGATCGTGGTCTCCGCCACCGGAAGTCGCTGGTGTTGTCCCTTGCCGGAGAACTGTCCCTTGCCGGAGACTTCCCCCTTGCCGGAGAATTCTCCCTTGCCGCGGAATCCTCCCTTAGCGGTGTAGTCGAAGCAGATGGCATGTCGGGAGCGGCTTTCGGGCACTCCTGGTGAGACTGCTCTACTCCTACGCAAACCAATAGACAGATGTCAGCAAATAAAGAGCACCCATGCGCGCCTAACAGCAGGAAGTAAACCATATACTTACGCTGGGGGCTGCGCTGGGGGCTGCTTTGGGGAATAGTTGCCGGGTCCGGCAAGATGGTCTCGGACACGCCTCCTGCTGTCGCGGTGGGTTCGTCCTCGATGACAATCACCGGGACCTTGGCTCTCTTCGCCGCTCTCTGGGCCAGAGTCCTGAAAAGGAATGGGTTCGGAGTAAAGCAAATCAGATACAAGACAAAACAGCAAAAATTGAAGAACTACAAGTACAACAAAGAATCTTACTCTTCTTCTTCCTCGTCGGAGCTGAGCGCGGAGAGATCGAATTCCGGCTCGCCTCCGGTGCGACGAGGCGGAGGAGTAGGTTCCCTTGTCCGCTTGGCAGGAGCAGTAGCGGTAGACCGGGAAGACCCCGCTCCAGTTGCCGCAGCGGCGTGAGGTGCTCCCGCGGCAACAGTGCTTGCCACGGTGGAGCGCGTCGCGCGGCGCGGTGGCTGTTGACCTGTCTGCCGCCCCGTTACGTCTCCAGCCTTGCAGAGACGCATTCTTGGTGGAGCTGGGGGCTCCGCTTGCGGCAAGCTGTCTGAAGGTGAGAAGGAGGAGGAGTCGATCTTCAACGAGTCGCTCGCGCCCTCGGCGGGCTCGCTCGACTCAGCTTCAGGCCCGACAAGCTCTTCCTCGCCGGCAAGCTCAACACGCTCGGCAAGGCTTGCCGCCTCTGCTGCCTCTGCCTCCTCCACGGTGAATCTGAACTCACCCGCGGCTGCGGCTACTGCCGCCTCTTCCAGCCTGGTGGCGATGCGCTGCATCTCATCATCGGTGGTGTCGCGGGTGAGGCTCTTCTGTTCATCGGGGCGGACCGGCACTTCTACCAGGCCGTCAAAGAACTCCTGCACGACGTCATCTGCAGGCTCTTGCCAAGTTGGGACAATTCCATGCGAGTCGCACAGCGGCATCATTGCACGGATGCGGTCGAGCGAGGAGTTGTTGCACAGCGGAACGACACTCCTCGGCAACCTGAATGCTCCGGGATGTTTAGGATCGTGCTTGAACAGTTCCAGGAGCATCGCGTCCAGTTCCAGGACAGTGAAGTTAAAATTGAGGCCCGGGCGCAGCCTCATTATATCCGCCGATTACGGAACTCCCGGCGGGTCTCCTCCTCTCTCTGCAAGGCGATGCAGCGACGAAGAAAATCCGCGCCAGCGGGCGCCTCGATGAGCCCGGCAAGCCTAAGGCGAGGATCCGGTGACGGCAATCTTCACCTAAGCGTCTTCCGGGGCCACGCTGCTCCAATCGTTGCGCGACCATCGGGGCTTGGCGCTGGGCGGTAAATGGCTGCGGGTTCTCCTCGACAATCCAGCACCAGTCCGCTCTCCACTCATCCCACTTGCGCGGAGCTCTCCCTCCGATAAGCTTCCTTCTTGCGGTTCTCGAGATCCAGCGATTCCGCGGATAAAGGCTCCCTCTCTCAACTCGGGGCATGAAAAAGTGGCGAAAAAGAGCTACATTTGGATAGACTCCGACAAAGTTTTCGCAGAGATGTGTGAAAACTGCCATGGTCGAAACGGCGTTGGGGGTGAAGTCAAGGAGGCGGAACCCAGAGGTGTTCATAATGTCACAAAAAATTCAGAGAAAGGCGGGCAGAGCCCGCGAGAAGAACAACGCGAAGAAGGGATATCCATTCGAGCCGTTCAGCGGCAGCTGGGAGTACCTTCGTCTTGCGCGGATGCGCTCGCGTCTCCGTCGACCGAAGAGGTAGTAATACTCCCTCGAGATCCTTGGCGAGCTGAGGGGGAAGATTGCCCACCTTCGCAGCGCGCCGCTGAAAGCCATGCGCCTCGGCCGACTTCACGACCTTCCCTTGTCGGCCTTGAGCCATGGCGAGGTGGTGGGGAGATCGACGGCGTTAGCGATCTTTGGTGGCGATGGGGGCGAACCTGCTCTCTTTCAGCTTTGGGAAGAGGGGGGCGGCGGAGGTTTTGAGATTGGAATAGCAACCGGCGAGATGGACGAACTGCCCTGTTTCCCCGCTTATAAAGAGGAAGGGGCAGACGCCCGTCTTTCGAATAAAGAGACCACCCACGATCTCTCCCACGACGCCGCATTCGACGCGTGCCGTTCGTGGGGGGGCGCGGTGGATCGGAGTGAGATCTGGCGTAACCCGGCAGCGCGTGCCGTGCCTGTTTTGGGCCTGGCCCAATAGCGCTTCGGCACCGTGTGTGGCCCAGCCGGGGCTCTGCCGGTGTACTAGAGTAGGGGTACCCTAGTATCCCGAACTTGTGCAGGCGATTGCAACACCCGCAGCAAGGCTTGCCGGGTGACCGCCAAGGTCCTCCGTGGTTCCTTTGGAGCCATTCAAGAACAATGTATTCAAGCCAAGGAGACAAGGCCCCGGCAAGAGGAGCTTGCCGGGAAGGCTAACCAAGGCATCTAGGAGACAAGGCCCCGGCAAGAGGAGCTTGCCGGGAAGGCCAACCAAGGCATCTCAAGGAACTTGCCGCGACGCGCCACGCGTCCCGGCGAGGCCCTGTGAGCGACAAGCTTCCGGACGCGACAAGACAACGACTGCGGCAAGGCGCTTGCCGCGGCACACTACCACTCTGTACCCGCACTCCAACACATCCACCAACATGTCGCATACAGGACCTTTCCAGTAGCGTGTGCAAGAGGCTGTGCGGCCGGTGGTCTTGTGATGTGGCAAGCGGCGCCGACAAGATTGCCATCGTGGTAAGCGGTGGCGTCCCCGACGGTCCCTTTTTGCCTTGTTTGGGCGGCGTGAGCGAACATTTAATGCCTTTGTCCCCCGCTGTCGTGGTTAGGTATGATACATCGTGCAGTAGTTGTACCAACCGCAATTCCTTTTCCATTTTACCCTTGTCTACGTTGCCACCTGTCGGAGACCCCTTGAGCATATAAAAGGAGGCCCATGCGCAACGTAGAGAAAGGTTCGGGAGGCAGAAAACACTCACGCTCGGTCTCGTTAGCATCTAGCGTGTACCGTATCACTCAGCGCTCCCGAGCAAGAACTCAATACACCTAGACATGCAGCAGTAGGAGTGTTATCTCTCCGGAGAGCTCCAAAGCTGGGTAAACTGCTCGTGTGCTTCGCCTAGATCCGCTCTTCGTGCGATCTCCGCCCCCCGCCGAACCGAAAGGGGCTCGGTCCGCCGGTCCCATAGGTGTTCGTGGATCAGCTTCCCCGACATCGGTGTTCGTGGATCAGCTTCCCCGACACACTCAAACCCAATCCACGTCTACGAGCATAGCATGGCAATATAAGCATAACGTAGTAGTAACTCCCAAGGTTTGAATGCAGGGCAATAGGTTCCTACCTCATCAACTACTTCCCAATACCCACATGTTATCAATCATACTCATGCAATGTTTGAGGGTGAGACTAATGCGTAAAAACTGGGTATGAAAAGGGATATGATCAAAGTGTGAACTTGCCTTGTACTGTTTATGAAGATGACTCGCACTCATAACTCCTGATAGTTCTACTCGTCACAGTCCGGTCAATCTATCATAATAAAGCAATAGTAACCACACATAAGCAATCACTCAAAAGATCAGAAAGAACGAAGAAGACGATTCGGAAAACATCAAAACCAAGAAAATAACTCTTGCAACATAAAACAAATTCTAACAGTACCAAAATTATGTGAATTTGGCCTTATCAGAAAGTTTAGGGCAAGAGCTTTGAATAGCAAAAAGAATCAACTAAATCGGAGTTATAAAACTCAAGTTACGATCAAACGAAGTTCAAATACAATTCTATTTGAATTCAAAATTTTAAAACTTTCAAAAACATGTTCAAGTTGCTTTACTGGAAAGAGAGGATCATAACGAAGAAGTGGGCGTTGGTTTCGTTGAATTTGGACTAACGAGTAAAAAGTTGTGGTCATTTGAAAAACAGGGACTAATCTGTAAATAAAATAATTACGAATAGGTCCCTAACGTAAATAAATAGAAAAGGAAAAGATTAAAAAGCTAACATTCGTTTTTCTGATCTAGACAGCGGACATTCGCTGTATAATAAAACCTAAAACAAACAAGATCTAGGGTGTTTTAAAAAAACGTAAAGAAAACCAGGAAAAACTAATCGGTTTATTAACCGTACGGGACGATTTTTCCGTCGAAAACCACAGCGGCAGTTAGCGAGTCCGCCGGCGGCGTCGGACTTCACCGGCAGCGGCGAGGTTTGCCGTGGCGAGGCGCTGGCGGCGACTTCTGGGTGGTGGTGGCGCAGGGCGGTAGCGTAAGCGAGTCTTGGTGGCACAAGCGAGAGGCGGCGGTTTTGTGGCGGCTGCTTGGCGAATCGTCTGTGGCGGCGGCGATGTGGGAGGCAAGAGGGGGTCCGGGTCCAGCTTTTAAGGGCGGAGAGGAGCGGTGGCGGCTGGCGAGCATGAGGGGGCAGGGGAAGGCGGCGGCGAAGTGTCCGGGCGGACACGGGCAGCAAGGCGTCGTGGTCGGCGGGGTCTCCTTTCGGCGTGAAGTGAGCGGTGGTGACTGGACTGGTTGGGCTGGGCGCGACCAGCCGGTCGGCCCAAAGAGTTTTTTGGAACACAGACAGAAAATAATAAATAAAACAAAATAAAAAAATTATATAGGCATATAATATATCAAAATTTTCAGAAAAAGATTTCTCGCAACATGAACATTTTTCTAACGTCAAATAAAATACACAAAAATTCAAATAAATCAAACAGTGCTACTCCTCTAATAAGATCCAATAAAAATCATTTTAAAATACCAAAATGATTTCAAATTTATTCTCTCCAATTTTCTAATGTAGGGAATCATTTTACCCTATTTTCCATTTTTTTGGAGAAAATAATTTGAATAAAACCAAAATAACTCTAAATTAAAAATAAGTTTAAAAGGACTTTAAGTTGGTCCTTTTAAACTTCCAACTCATATTTCATATGTTTTGAAGAAGTCATTTTATCTTCTCTCATGAAAATCATTGAGTTGCTTAAAGTTTCTGAATTTGAAAATATTTTCAAATGAAATTCAAATATTTTCAACAACCCTTTTCATTTAAATAAATGGAAGAAGTCATGTCATCTTCTCTCTAGGGTTTTATGATGAAATGGATTTGAATTCATGGATATCATAAAAGCAAGATGAAAGTTTGGGAAAGTCCTTTCACTCCCTCTCATTTAACTTTCAAAAAGTTTCGAATTTCACTCAATTTCACTCAAGTAAGCACACCACAATCAAACAATCAATCAAATCTATCTATTTAATATAACATTCCAAAATTTAGAATTTTGGGATGTTACAAACCTACCACCCTTAAAATGAATCTCGTCCTCGAGATTCGGAGAGGCTAGAAAGAAATAGGTTAGGTTTGGGGATCTTATCAAAATCCATCGACCATCTCAGGGGGTCTAGGGTGCTACCACCCTTAGAAACATCGTTACGGTCCCATCAATACTCAGATACTCCATCCTTATTCTTTTGACAGGGCCGGTCTTCTCAGATCTTCAGTATAATTCCTTGTCTGGCTCTTCCGGTAGCGGCATAACCTTTAGCGCAATTCTTTTGTCCTTTCATCTTGGTAAGGTTCTTCTGTGACTGGGTCTTCTTACCTGACAGGTCTGGCGCCAAAACTAAACAACTATCAATATCTCATGGTGGTCAACAATTTATGGTTTCTCTTGCAGGAAATGGGTCTGGGTTGAACCTCACTGTATGACCTACGATTGGCAACGGCTGCCTTGTACAAAGGGAAAAAATTGTCATACCATTCTAAGGTTCAAACAAGGTTTTGATCATCGTCACTCTACTATAGGTAAGTCACTAAGATTTAAAATCCCATATGGCAAGGCGAATAATAAGAGTTAGTCGGTATGGTGATCAATCCATCCCGCACCCAAATCATTACCTTGTACATGGTTTAGCGAATCTCGCATTCTAACACTCGGTCATCCTCATAAGCATTGCAGAATTTCTGTTGTCAACGAAGCAAGTTCGGATAAATCCATTGATTCTGCAAGCCAAACAAACATCTATCGTTCCTTCACAACTATCAGGTTTTGCGTAACTCCTATAAGATCGTCTGTCGATAAAAATCGTAACTTCTTCCTGGGTTTTTCCTTCAGCAAGAGTGTTCTTGCTTCTTGGCAGGTCCTGGGGCATGTGGGTTATGGCCCATCTCATCACTTGTAAACCTTGAAGTCATCATCGGGCAACTGATCATTATCCAACATCCAACTTCCTAGTATACTTCAAATCCCTCCAATTTTACTGTCTTCCTTCCTTCTATTGGTACCAAACTAAGACGTGTTTACTCAGACTCATCCTTGAGTTACACTTGCTCCATATTACCAACATCATATCTCCATTATATACAATAGTACTTCCTCCCTTCATACTCTTGGGATACCCCACGTATCGAGACAAAACTCCTACTTATGTTGTCTGAAATACATTTTGCGGAATATCATCTTATTTTCCAGGGGTCAAGGGTCCTCACAGTTACTACCACCCTTGAAATGCAGAAACTCATCCCTAGACCATATTTCTCATATCCTCGAAAAATGGTCAAAATCTTTCTTCATCGAGTAACAAGTCATAAAATCCAAATCAGCACCAATGATGCTAGCTTTATTGATTCTCCAATTACTACAATCTCCTGTATTTCCATTACATGCCTCAACTCAACACCTCATTATAAAGGAGATGTTCTCACTACTACTACTATTCTTCTCACAGACACAACTAATTATCACAAGTCTCCTTCTCCTTGGGACAATCTCTGGCAAAGTGTCCTGCTTCATTACAACGAAAACATATTACTTCTGACAAGTCTCGAGGTTTCCTTTTTGGGCAATTGTTGAAGTAGTGCCCTGACTCCTTACACCTGTAACAGGTGATATGACTCGGGTCCTTCCTGGAATCCAATCTGTTTGTCTTTCTGGACTTTTCCGTTCCAATCAGGGCTTCTATTTACCGTGGGTCATACTCTACTTCCTCCGTTGGGAATTCTACTAGATCCCCATTCATACAATTCTGGGAGATGTGTCCTTCTTCTCCACATGAATAGCATGACTTTGTGCAGGGTTTAATTGGTTCTTCTTTGGGTGTGTCCTCCAGCTCTTCCTTCATGATAGGTTCTTCTAAAGTTTCCATGAGGGCTCCTTTCATTGCTTCTTTGTTCGGCTGGATGGTTCTTTGTACCATGGGGTAAATGTGACACTGAGCAGGGTAGTGGGTAGTTCTTTCATATAAGAAACAAGTAATCTGCCTAGTTGGGCATTCTTCGGCTAGGTGACTTCCTTCACAATTAGGGCATTCATCCTTGTGTTCTTTATGGTCATGTCCTATTTATCCACAGAGCTTGCGTGCACAAGGTTTCTTCATATCCTTTCCATAAGGCTTCAATTTCTGGGACACAAGACAAGACTTTAGTAGAGTCAACTTAAAATTCTTTCCAAGTGGTTACTCCTTGCCATCCATTGATGGTTTGGTACATCCTCCACCAAGTAGTAGCACCTCTTTCAAAGCACTGCTGGGTCATATCCTTTCTGACTATAGTGTTATTCTCCATATGATCTTCCATGTTCTGAATCCATCGATCTGTCTCCAATTGACTCATCGGTCCAGAAAATATGAGTTCATCTCCATTCATCCTCTATTGGTTCCAAGGGTTTGGGGGGGGGGATAAGAGAGATAGAGAGGGATGCACACAATACAATAAATAGTTTTGAAAAGATAGATTTTATTGTGGCTGTCGGGAAAACATCAAACAATTGATAGCTCACAATCATCGCATCTAACGTAGGTTTATAACAGGGGTTTGGTCTTCTAAAGGTCAATAAATCTTCAGTCATCAAACATCTTCACATCTTGTTCATGTCTCTGATAGTTGCTTCCGATCGTGCTTGTCCTTCTCAAGTTCTTTTGCCAGATCAACTCTGTTGACGCGAAGTCTCTCATGACGTCCTTTAACATTCTGCAGTTGCATTCCAAAATTCTGGGTATCAACATCCTTGGCATGAACCATGGTCCTACTGTCCTTCAATTCCTGACGAATCTCCGGTATTCTCGAGGTTTTGCTCCTCTCGCTTGGCTACTTTCAGCTTCTAGGTCCTGACTTCTTCACGAAATGCTTCTGAAAGATCGTGGATGTCACCTAGAGGGGGGGTGAATAGGCGCTTTAAAATAATTATGGTTTAGGGTTGAACAAATGCGGAATAAACCTAACGGTTAAATTATCAAGCAGAAAACCTAAAACAACTAGGCTCACCTATGTGCACCAACAACTTATGCTAAGCAAGATAAACAACTATGTGATAGCAAGATATATGACAAGAAACAATATGGCTATCACAAAGTATAGTGCATAAGTAAAGAGCTCGGGTAAGAGATAACCGAGGCGTGCGGAGACGACAATGTATCCCGAAGTTCACACCCTTGCGGATGCTAATATCCGTTCGGAGCGGTGTGGAGGCACAATGCTCCCCAAGAAGCCACTAGGGCCACCGTAATCTCCTCATGCCCTCGCACAATGCAAGATGTCGTGATTACACTAAGGGACCCTTGAGGGCGGTCACCGAACCCGTACAAATGGCAACCCTTGGGGGCGGTCACCGAACCCGTACACTTTGGCAACCCTTGGGGCGGTCACGGTACCGTCAAATTGCTCGGGCGATCTCCACAACCTAATTGGAGACCCGACGCTGTTCAAGCTTTACACCACAATGATTGAGCTCCAAACACCACCAACCGTCTAGGGCGCCCAAGCACCCAAGAGGAACAAGCTCAAGGGTACCAAGCACCCAAGAGTAATAAGCTTCTCAACTTTAACTTCCATGTATCACGTGGAGAACTCAAACCGATGCACCAAATGCAATGGCAAGGGCACACGGAGTGCCCAAGTCCTTCTCTCACAAATCCCACCAAAGCAACTAATGCTAGGGAGGAAAATGAGAGGAAGAACGAAAGAAGAACACGAAGAACTCCAAGATCTAGATCCAAGGGGTTCCCCTCACTTAGAGGAGAAAGTGATTGGTGGAAACGTGGATCTAGATCTCCTCTCTCTTTTCCCTCAAGAACTAGCAAGAATCGTTGGAGGGATTGAGAATTAGCAAGCTCGAAGAAGGTCAACAATGGGGGAAGAACATGAGCTCAAAAGGATAAGGTCCATTGGGGAAGAAGACCCCCTTTTATAGGTGGGGGAAAATCCAACCGTTATCCCTCACTCAGCCCAAGACGACGCAAGATTATCAAGACGGAGCAGCGGTACTACCTGCATGTTGGCTGCGGTACTACCATCGCAAGTTGCGGTACTACCGCATGTGCAGCCTTGGCCGATGAAGGCTGTTATTGCGAGAACGAGAGGTAGAACCGCCGGAGCGGTACTACTGTGCGCCCTCACGGTACTACCGTAAGGCAGAAACACTAAGCGCAGAGAAAGCATGTAGTAAAAATTACTTTCGTACCTACTTCACCGAGGGTGGACTGCGCAAAAATCCGCACGGTACTACCGACACGAAGAGCAAGATTACTACAGAGGGCGCGGATGTAAAAATTACATCCGCCCTACTTCCGCTCATCTTTGCTAAGCTGGCTAGAGCCCACGGTACTCTGCTCCCATAGAGCGGTACTACTGTGAGCACCTCTGATATTATCCGAGGGACTGCGGTACTACGCAAGGGCTGCGGTACTACCGCTCCGGAGAGCAGTACTACCGCATGCCCCGAACAGCAACACTAGGAGTCCTTCATTTTGTAGAGAAGACAACAGAGGGATACAGTAAAACCAGAACTGCCATAACTTCTACAAATGAGCTCCGAATTGAGCAAACTCAAGTTTGTTGGATACAAGACAATGAGTAGCATCAAAACAGAGACAGGGGAGGTATGCCTAACAAAAGGAGGAGAGAAACCTCCAACAGAGAAGAACCAGCATACCCTCCAACATCGAAAACATCATAGAAGATGCAAGTGAACTCCGTTTTTCGATGAACTCGAGCTTGTCATAAAAATGACCATAAGCTCCAAATCTCACAAGGAGAAGAACCAAACAAGAACCAATAAAGATGATGCAAGGATGCAATGGTTTGAGCTCTCTACGAACGAGACGATCAAGCAACTCATCGAGAGCCCCCCTTGATAGTACGGCAATCGATCCTATAACCCGGTCTCCCACAACTACCATGAGACTGGTAAAATAGAAAACCTATCAAGGGCAAACCTTTGCCTTGCACAAAGTCCACTTGAGCTAGATGATGACGATCTTGACTCCCTCAAGTTGGACCACCTTTCTTGATTGCGTTGGCTCGATGAAGACTAGATGATTTCTCCCCCATAGTCCACTATGGGTGAGCCACTCTTTGGCTCATCTTCACAAGTCCATTGTCACCACAATGGACGGCAAGCTTCAAGCACTTGATCTCTTCGTGATGCATCACTTGAACTTGCACACTGCATCCTAACCCCACAAAGAACTCTCACAAAGACCATGGGTTAGTACACAAAGCATAATTGACAATGCTTACCATACCATGGGATCACTTGATCCCTCTCGGTACTTCTTCTACGCTTTGTGTGTTGATCAACTTGATTCACTCTTTGACTTAGTCTTGATCAACCTCTCACAAGACCAATCTTTTAGGTAATTCCTTGAATAGCACCTTGGCCGACACAAACTCTCCTTAAAACCAACACATGTACTCCAAGAAAAGCCTATGGACAAAACCTTCAAATATAACTCAAGGCAACCATTAGTCCATAGAGATTGTCATCAATTACCAAAACCAAACATGGGGGCACCACATGTTCTTTCAGCTTCCTTGTCAAATATGGCTTCCTAAATGTCCCTCTAAAATTCTTCATGTAATACTCCAGATCCTAGCGATACACCAGCTAAGGTTAAAACTGCATCTTTTGCTGACAGATGCTCCATCAACCTTCTACCATCCAATCCTCCCGAAGAAATGCATTCTTATCTCAGCATGGTGACAATAGCATAAGCGGGCGATAACATCATGGATAGCCGTGTTTCTGCCTTTGTCATTACTATGAGCTATCATTCCATAGTTGACATCTCCTGCCTTAGGGTTTCTTGACAAAAACTTTGAGTTTTATGCTCCATGTTCCGGTCTTTCTCCGATACACCTTGATCTCGGGTATTGACAACTTTCATAGTCTGCCAAGTTCCATAAGGGATACTTTCCTAGGTCACACAAGTCTGGGGATTCTTCAGAGCCTTCAAATTCTCCTAGTCTTCAGAGTCTTCAACCGTTGTAGTTTCCATTATTCGGATGCACGGTAAAATCTTCTTCATTTCGTAGTGGTCTTAGTTGTCCGATATCTTGTACTTCTTGGAGTGGTCTCATCAGTCGAATCTTCGAGTGGTCAAAAGGGAAAAAGAGGGTATGGTCTCACTAAAAGGGAATATTTGAATAAGCTCAGAAGAGAAGAGAGGTAAAAGATCCTTTTGAAAAGAAAGTTGTAGAGAAAAGCTTTCCTATGGGCTTGCTAGATTCTAGGGGTCACGTCCTACAGTCAACATGTGCTCTGATACCATCTTGTAGCGACCCGACCTCAGACGGTCAAGTCTCCGTGCTTAAGTGTCATCCCTGGATCGGTAAGCTGACACACACAGTACTCGAGGATTTATAACAGAGGTAAATCACATGTATAAAGTAACATAAATACCATTACCTCAATCCAAATAGAGGAAGTAACAACAAGGTTGTCGATTCCCATCAACACCAACGGCAAAGTTGAGTGTAGAAATCGTAACCCTAACGTATCACTTACTCGTCATAAGAATCCTAGAACAAGAGACGTTGCAGCCACAAAGGGTCAGTACATTGAATGTACTAGCAAATTCACACCTTAGGATGAAGATGAATAATAGCTATCACTACATGCATATATGGCTGGTGGAAATGCTCTATGATTATAATGTTTTTCCGAAAAGCCAATTTTTCCCTACTGCAAAGGAATATATTTTATTTAACTACAAAGTTTGTTGAAAACATTGAGAAGGTAAATCCCCATCTCAATACCAATTAAAAGGTAATTAGCAACCCGACAAATTGATTATATAGAGTGATTTGATCAACATGATAATTCAAGAACCAGATACTCAAGATGTCCATAACCGGGGACACGACTAATCATGATTAGTTTGTACACTCTGCAGAGGTTTGCACACTTTTCCCCACAAGACTGGATCTCCTCCGTTAGATTTCTCGCACTACATGGTGTTTGAGAAATGGATGACCTAGACACAGTCTTTCAGAAGCATTAACTCTTTACTCTGGGTGGACAGTTACACCTACTTTCCCTCTACATCTGCTAGCCCACCACTGAAAATAGGTCACACAACATACTCAACTATGCCAGAGCCCATAATGGTTGTGGCTGCACACGGAAGTTTCTAGCATGAATAATCTTGTGATCCCTTTGAGCCTGGGTGGCGGACCGTAGGATGATCACACGGTATAACCCCGGGATATCCTAGGACAACACTGGATTCCCCAGGTGCCCAAAACAAACAATCCACCCAGATGTGTATTAAAGTTGACACCTTAAGTTGAACCATTAATTAACAAGCTCACATCTGTCATGGATACACTCAAACCCAATCCACGTCTACGAGCATAGCATGGCAATATAAGCATAACGTAGTAGTAACTCCCAAGGTTTGAATGCAGGGCAATAGGTTCCTACCTCATCAACTACTTCCCAATACCCACATGTTATCAATCCTACTGATGCAATGTTTGAGGGTGAAACTAATGCATAAAAACTGGGTATGAAAAGGGATATGATCAAAGTGTGAAGTTGCCTTGTACTGTTGATGAAGATAACTCACACTCATAACTCCTGATAGTTCTACTCGTCACAGTCCGGTCAATCTATCGTAAGCAAGCAATAGTAACCACACATAAGCAATCACTCAAAAGATCGGAAAGAGCGAAGAAGACGATTAGGAAAACATCAAAACCAAGCAAATAACTCTTGCAACATAAAACAAATTCTAACAGTACCAAAATTACATGAATTTGGCCTTATCAGAAAGTTTAGGTCAAGAGCTTCAAATAGCAAAAAGAATCAACTAAATCGGAGTTATAAAACTCAAGTTAAGATCAAACAAAGTTCAAATACAATTCTATTTGAATTCAAAATTTTCAAACTTTGAAAAACATGCTCAAGTTGTTTTACTGGAAAGAGAGGATCATAACGAAGAAGTGGGCATTGGTTTCGTTGAATTTGGACTAACGAGTAAAAAGTTGTGGTCATTTGATAAATAGGGACTAATCTGTAAATAAAATAATTACGAATAGGTCCCTGACATAAATAAACAGAAAAGGAAAACACTAAAAAGCTAACGTTCGTTTTTCTGATCTAGACAGCGGACGTTCGCTGTATAATAAAACCTAAAACAAACTAGATCTAGGTTTTTTTAAGAAAAAACGTAAAGAAAACCGGGAAAAACTAATCAGTTTATTTACCGGCTCGGGATGGTTTTTCCGTCGAAAACCACGGCGGTGGTTAGCGAAGTCCGGCGGCGGCGGCGGACTTCGACGGGCGGCGTCGGACTTCGACGGCGGCGGCGAGGTTTGCCGTGGCGAGGCGCGGGCGGCGACTTACGCGCGTGGGAAGGCGGCGTGGTGGTGGCGCGGACGACGATAGGCGAAGCGGCGACGGCGGCGCAAGCGAGAGGCGGCGGTTTCTAGCGGCGGCTGCTCGGCGAGATCGTGCAGCGGCGGCGGTGATGTGGGAGGCGAGAGGGGGTCCGGGTCCAGCTTTTAAGGGCGGAGAGGAGCTGCGGCGGTGGCGTCGGCGTGAGGGGAGGGAAGGCGGCGGCGAAGTGTCCGGGGCGGACACGGGCGGCGGCGGCATTGTGGTCGGGCGAGTCTCCCGCTCGGCGGCGGAGGCGGCGGTGACCTGGGCCGGCTGGGCTGGGCGCGGCCAAGTTCGGTCGGCCCGAAGAGTTTTTTTTAAACACAAGCAGAAAATAATAAAAACAAAATAAAAATATTATATAGGCATATAATATATCAAAATTTTCAAAAAAAGATATCTTACAACTTTGAACATTTTTCTAACGTCAAATAAAATACACAAAAATTCAAATAAATCAAAGCAGTGCTACTGCTATAATAAGATCCAATAAAATCATTTTAAAAATTCCAAAATGATTTCAAATTTATTTCTCTCCAATTTTCTAATGTAGGGAATCATTTTACCCTATTTTCCATATAATTTGTTTTTGGAGAAAAATAATTTGAATAAAAACCAAAATAACTCCAAATTAAAATAATTTCAAAAGGTCTTTAATTTGATCCTTTTAAACTTCCAACTCATATTTCATATGTTTTGAAGAAGTCATTTTATCTTCTCTCGTGAAAATCATTGAGTCGCTTAAAGTTTCTGAATTTGAAAATATTTTCAAATGAAATTCAAATACTTTCAACTACCCTTTTCATTTAAATAAATGGAAGAAGTCATGGCATCTTCTCTCTAGGGTTTTATGATGAAATGGATTTGAATTCAAGGAGATCATAAAAGCAAGATGAAAGTTTGGGAAAGTCCTTTTATTCCCTCTCATTTAATTTTCAAAAAGTTTCGAATTTCACTCAATTTCACTCAAGCTAACACACCACAATCAAACAATCAATTAAATCTATCTATTTAATATAACATTCCAATTTAGATTTTTGGCATGTTACAAACAACTTGGTACTGTACCACATTTGAACGAGGGCACAAAAACCACCTATTCTGCGCCCAATGCGCAACGCGGAGCACTAACGCTCGAATTTGGCTGGGAAAACAGGGAAACCGACATGTGGGGCACACCTATCGGGACGACATGGTGCAGACTAGTCCAATGGAGGAGCTGGCCCACGACCTCCTCGCCACCCGCAACCGTTCATGTGGGTCGTGGGGGCCAGCAATGTGGCGCAGCTCACGCACCGCCTCTGGACACGACGACCGTGGTGAGCGACACGCTCATCGTCGCTGGACACAGTCGGCTTCAGTGTGCCCAGGGTGGCTTTAGCACTGTGGCACGACCAGCAGATCAACACTCGGCTCGTCAAGGATGCACCGGGCGCCGAAGTGCGCGCGCGTAGCGACGCGTCTGCGGAGTGGTGTAGCGCGGCCAACTGCATCCCCAGGACCTGAGAACATGCCGGGTCGTCTTGCTTTTTCAATGACATGTGGGATTCGCATGTGAGCAAAGGGCATCTCCCATGTTGCCACGATCGCAGCTAACTACCCTGGCACACCAAAAACCCTCGTCCCTCGGGCTGTCCCGCGGTGCGTTTCCAACCGGCGCCAGCTGCTCGCATTCATGTCGTCCATCCATATGCCATCGTTAAGAGGCTCGGTGCCCGAGGAACCAACTACGACAACTTAATGACGCACCCGGACGCTTGGACTAACCGGAATGCGCTACTTAAAGCGGCAACGCCCAGCTAAACTCCACACCATAGCGCATCGTCCTGCTACCTGGCACCACATCTGCCATGACCGTGAGCGCGAAGGCTCTGCAGGAGAGCTTGTCTTCGTGGATGAAGCTCGAGGTTGCCGCCCTCGCTCAAGTCGCTGCTCGCGATGCAATAGCGGCATAGCCGGACGTGGACGCGACCGCACAAGCGGTGGCCATGCTGGGGGCCGACGACAGGAGCACCGTCAGCCACACGTCCTACTTGCCGTCGTCAAACGTCCGGCACCGCCGAGGTCGGGGACTCCTCCGAGGATGAGTAGGGCATGGGAGGCGGCAGAGCAGGGTGTGTCAACTGGCTGGTCCATCTCCCGTGTTCTATTCTTCCTCGCCGGAGACCGCACCTTCACTTGACGGGTCTTGAACCCCGCCCCCATACATGCAGATCGCAGATGGAGGACGTCGGTCACCACCGTAGAATAGGTTTAGGGTCGGGTTTCTTTTATTTTTCTGTCCTATAAAAGTTCGGAATGTAATGAAAATCTTCTGTGTTTGCATTAGTCTCGTCCGATGTATATGAACTTCCACAATAATAGTAAGATATATTGTATGAGTATATTGAATGATGATTCGTTTTTGTGTGTATAAACTTAGAAGGTTTGACTCGAGACAAAGCTAACATGCGAAGTAAATAAGCACGTAGGGTCTACATACATAATTTATCTTAGGCACTCCAATAGTACGCCCACTACACATTCACGCATTTCACATCTTTTTACATCTACGGGAACCTACGAAAGGGTTAACGTAAATTGCCTCTCTCTCTCTCTCCTCCCTGATTTTCATGGTGGTGGGCCCCTCCCTCCCCCAATCTACAATCAACAGCTCACACGTTTTTCATTACGTTAATTACATAACTGGGATTATGTAGGTGTAGCATTACTCGTCCTAAAAAATCCAATTAAGCCAACCTCCCAGCATATCGCGCGGGAAAAGACCCGGCCGCGCCGTTTTAGTCGGGACTACCGGATTACTAGTAGTAGTATCGATGGATCGCGCGAAGCACCAAGTTATTTTTGAGGGGGCGAACCACTAAGTTTAAAAGAAAAAAGGCGGTACACTCACAGGACCCCTGTCGCGGTCGCATAGCACCCCACACACGTCGGTCCTACACACGGCTCACGTAAACGAAATGCGCTTCGGCTTGCCTCTTCACTGACACATGGGACTGCACTTGGAGAAACCGACCATGCGCCAATCTCCCCCCGCCTACTGCGCGACCCCCCCCCCTACCGCGCGACCCCCCCCCCCCCAAATTACCCCAAATTCCGAATTCAATCGCCCTTCGGCCAGCTAGCCAATAATATTCCCCAAACCACCTGCCCTCGGCCCCCTCCACTCAATTCGCTCCGCCAAAGCCGCCCTCCCCACCGCGCCGATACGTCGGCGTCGCGGTTCATCGTGGGGACGCACGACAATCCTCTCACTCCCATGGTATGCTCTCATAGACTACCGTCCTCTAGCCGTGCCGCCACGCTGGCGACGTTCTTGTGGAGACGCACGGTGGTCAGTGCAGCCACCGCTGGCGACGTTCGCGTGGAGACGCACGGCGGTCAGCTTCTCCCACTGCACGCAAGATTCTAGACCGAGGCCCACAAGATGTCGGTAGTAGCGCCAAATGTTAGCTGATAGACGTTGTTAATCTCACTGTTTGCCGAAATAGTTTACAATAAATATGCTCTGCTTAAGAAGCTTCCTTGCCCTCTTCTGCACTCAATCTGCTTAGCTGAGATGGCATCCCAAGCCCGATTAGTTGCTAAATATCCTGCCATATATTTATTGTGACGTAGATTGCCATGGTCTAGTGGCCAATCTGTTAGGTGAAATAGCTCTACACCGTTTTATACTCGAACTTTGTTGCTGAGATGGCCTTCGGTAGTTCGATGGCTGTGTGCTCGGCCTCATTGACTGCTGAAACAGCCTGCCATAATTTAGCACTCAAATCTGTTTGCTGATAACCCACAAGTATAGGTAATCGCAACAGTTTTTGAGGGTAGAGTATTCAACCCAAATTTATTGATTCGACACAAGGGGAGCCAAAGAATATTCTCAAGTATTAGCAGTTCAGTTGTCAATTCAACCACACCTGGATAACTTAGTATCTGCAACAAAGTATTTAGTAGCAAAGTAGTATGATAGTAACGGTAACGGTAGAAAAAGTAATATTTTTGGGTTTTGTAGTGATTGTAACAGTAGCAACGGAAAAGTGAATAAGCGAAGAACAATATGTGAAAAGCTCGTAGGCATTGGATCGGTGATGGAGAATTATGCCGGATGCGGTTCATCATGTAACAGTCATAACATAGGGTGACATAGAACTAGCTCCAATTCATCAATGTAATGTAGGCATGTATTCTGAATATAGTCATACGTGCTTATGGAAAATAACTTACATGACATCTTTTGTCCTACCCTCCCGCGGCAGCGGGGTCCTATTGGAAACTAAGAGATATTAAGGCCTCCTTTTAATAGAGTACCGGACCAAAGCATTAACACATAGTGAATACATGAACTCCTCAAACTATGGTCATCACCGGGAGTGGTCCCGATTATTGTAACTTCGGGGTTGTCGGATCATAACACATAGTAGGAGACTAGAGACTTGCAAGATAGGATCAAGAACTCACATATATTCATGAAAACATAATAGGTTCAGATCTGAAATCATGGCACTCGGGTCCTAGTGACAAGCTTTAAGCATAGCAAAGTCGTAGCAACATCAATCTCAGAACATAGTGGATACTAGGGATCAAACCCTAACAAAACTAACTCGATTACATGATAAATCTCATCCAACCCATCACCGTCCGGCAAGCCTACGATGGAATTATTCACGCACGGCGGTGAGCATCATGAAATTGGTGATGGAGGATGGTTGATGATGACGATGGCGACGGATTCCCCTCTCCGGAGCCCCGTACGAATTCCAGATCAGCCCTCCCGAGAGATTTTAGGGCTTGACGCTAACTCATTGTAAAACGCGATGAATCTTTCTCTCTGATTTTTTCTCCCCGAGCACGAATATATAGAGTTGGAGTTGAGGTCGGTGGAGCTCCAGGGGGCCCACGAGGCAGCGGGCGCGCCTCCCACCCTCGTGGACAGGGTGGGGTCCCCTGGCCTTGATTCTTTCGCCAGTATTTTTATTATTTCCAAAAATAATCTCTGTGGAGTTTCAGGTCATTCCGAGAACTTTTGTTTCTGCACAAAGATAACACCATAGTAATTCTGCTGAAAACAGCGTCAGTCCGGGTTAGTTCCATTCAAATCATGCAAGTTAGAGTCCAAAACAAGGGCAAAAGTGTTTGGAAAAGTAGATACGACGGAGACGTATCAACTCCCCAAGCTTAAACCTTTGCTTGTCCTCAAGCAATTCAGTTGATAAACTGAAAGTGATAGAGAAAAACTTTTACAAACTCTGTTTGCTCCTATTGCTGTAAATATGTAAAGCCAGCATTCGAGTTTTCAGCAAGGATTATGAACTAACCATATTCACAATAACACTTAGGTCTCATGTTTACTCATATCAATGGCATAATCAACTAGCGAGCAATAATAATAAATCTCGGGTGACAACACTTTTTGTAAACAATCATAATATGATATAACAAGATGGTATCTCGCTAGCCCTTTCTGAGACCGCAAAACATAAATGCAGAGCACCTTTGAAGACCAAGGACTGACTAGACATTGTAATTCATAGTAAAAGAGATCCTATCATAGTCATACCCAATATAGATTAATAGTAATGAATGCAAATGATAGCGGGGCTCTCTAACTATTGCTTTTTAATAAGAGGGTGATGACACAACATAAAAGTAAATAGATAGGCCCTTCGCAGAGGTATGCAAGGATTTGTAGAGGTGCCAGAGCTCAGTTTTGAAATAGAGATAAATAATATTTTGAGCGGTATACTTTGATTGTCAACATAAAAAAACCGAGAGATGGCGATATCTTCCATGCTACACATATTATAGGCGGTTCCCAAACAGAATGGTAAAGTTAATACTCCCCCTCCACCAACAAGCATCAATCCATGGCTTGCTCGAAACAACAAGTGCCTACAACTAACAAGAGTCCCGGGGGAGTTTTGTTTGCAATTATTTTGATTTGATTTGCATAAAGCATGGGACTGGGCATCCCGGTGACCAGCCATTTTCTCGTGAGTGAGGAGCGGTGTCCACTCCTCTTGAGAATAACCCGCCTAGCATGGAAGATACAGACATCCCTAGTTGATACATGAGCTATTCGAGCATACAAAACATAATTTCATTTCAAGGTTTGGAGTTTGGAACATACAAATTTACTTGGAACGGCAGGTAGATACCGCATATAGGAAGGTATAGTGGAATCATATGGAATAACTTTGGGGTTTAGGGATTGGATGCACAATCAGTATTCCCGCTTAGTACAAATGAAGGCTAGCAAAAGACTGGGAAGCGACCAACTAGAGAGCGACAACAGTCATGAACATGCGTTAAAATTAATAAACATTGAGTGCAAGTATGAGTAGGATATAATCCACCATGAACATAAATATCGTGAAGGCTATGTTGATTTTGTTTCAACTACATGCGTGAACATGTGCCAAGTCAAGTCACTTGAATCATTCAAAGGAGGATACCACCTTATCATACCACATCACAACCATTTTAATAGCATGTTGGCACGCAAGGTAAACCATTATGAACTCCTAGCTAATTAAGCATGGCATAAGCAACTATAATCTCTAATTGTCATTGCAAACATGTTCATTCATAATAGGCTGAATCAGGAACGATGAACTAATCATATTTACAAAAACAAGAGAGGTCGAGTTCATACCAGCTTCTCTCATCTCAATCAGTTCATCATATATCGTCATAATTGCCTTTCACTTGCATGACCGAACGATGTGTATAATAGTAATAGTGCACGTGCATTGGACTAAGCTGGAATCTGCAAGCATTCAATAAAAAGAAGAAGACAAGGCAATATGAGCTCTTGGTTAAATCAACAATAATGCATATAACAGCCACTTCAACATTTTCATTATGGTATTCTCCCATCGACCCTCAAAGAAAAGAAATAAAACTATTTACACGGGAAAGCTCCCAACAAGCAAAAGAAGAATAAGAAATCTTTTTGGGTTTTCTTTTTAATTACTACTACTACAAGCATGAAAGTAAACTAGCTAAACGCTACAACTAATTTTTTTTGGTTTTCTTAAGGTTTTTCAAACACACAAGAAGAAAGCAAGAAAAAAGTAAATAAACTAGCATGGATATTACAGTGAAAAAGTATGAGCACCGACATCTAGCAATGAGTGTGTGAACATAAATGTAATGTCGGTGAGAAAAATACGCACTCCCCCAAGCTTAGGCTTTCGGCCTAAGTTGGTCTATGGCCACGGCTGGCCTGGCGGATATCCAAAGTTGTAACTGGCGTCGTACTGAGATGAAGCCTCGGATTGCCACTGGTTGGCAATCACCTCCGGATCCCACTGGTAATCAGACTGTCGTGTAGGATCGAATTGTGGTTCCGGCTCTGGCTCTGTAGCTGATGTAAGGTTCCGGTAGGCATGAAATGCCTCCAACGAAACAAGGTACTCGCCTGCAGATAAATCAAACAAGGAAGGATCGGGCAAGGTAATAGTCTCAGGACGATTTTTACCAAATATTAATTTGTACTTAATCGCCTTTTCCCTATTCTTAACAATAAAATCATGTGCTATCATACCCTTATAATCTAGATAAATAGGAGGCATCAATTTTTCTTCTTTCTCATAATGCCTAATAGGTATGTTATAGTATGCAGCGAGGCGCGAGGCCAAGATGCCTCCCAAGATGGGGCCCTTTGTACGGTTAAGGTTTAACTGCTTTGCAACAATAGCGCCCATACTAAATGTGTCATCACGAAATAAGGCATGGCACAAAATAAAAATATCAGGGGCACTCAGGTTTCCACAGTTTCCGTGACCAATTAAGCACTACTAGCAAATAATGCAAAATAACGTAAAACAGGAAAATGTATGCTAGTGATTCTTGCATCGGAAAATTTCCTAGTTTCCCCTACAGCAATTGTATCAATAAACCCCTCCACATCGTCACAATGTGGTTCCTCTACGCTGCCCGGAAAAGGCAACTTGCAAACCTCACAAAATTCATGAAGGGTCATCTCCTTATACTCATCATATAAATAAAAATCCACCGAAGGTGGAGACCTCCTAGAATGGAAATGAAAATTTTGCACAAAGATATTAGTGAGTAAGAGGTACTGTTCGCGTTGGTCGTGGAGGAAGTCGGTGAGGCCTGCATTGTCAGCCAATTCATAAAAATCATCATAAATCCCGGCTGCTCTCAAGATATCACCACAAGGCCATTCACACGGCCGAACTTCCACGGTGAGAGTGAGATTGTACTTGGGCCTTTCTTCTTCTTCACTTTGCTTTTCCTTCGAGCTTCGGCTCGACGAACCCCTCAAAAATCTCTTCATCATTTTTCTGAAAATTTCTGAAATTTTTAGTAACTTCAAATAAAAGTGAACCAAACTTAGCAAAATTGATAGAAGCTACTCCCACAAGTGCCTAAAGACTATATCATGCATTAGAACTACTTGGGACCATATAAATTTGACACGCAAGCTCAAGAACATGGTCACCTAGACAACACAAATTTGCAATGAATAAATCACTAGAACAAAAACTAATTGGACCTTTAAAGGAGTCACATACCAAGGAACAATCCCCCAAAGCAGTTTCCTGAGAGGTGCTTTCAGCAAGGAGATCAAAAATGGCAGCAAAATGAGCTAGAACTCGTGCTTGAGCTGGTTGGTGATTTTTTTTGGGAGGAAGAAGGAGTGTGTGGTGGCTGGAATAAGTGGAGGGGAGCTACCATGGGCCCACGAGGCAGGGGGCGTGCCCAGGGGGTGTGGGCGCACCCTGGATCCTCGTGGCCAGGTGCTTGCTCCCCCTGCTGTGTTCTCAGTGCCAGATATTCTCAAATATTCCAGAAAAAATCATATTTCAATTTTGGGGCATTTGGAGAAATTTTTATTTTCGGGGTACTTTTTATTGCACGGATAAATCTGAAAACTGACAGAAAATACTAATTTTACTTTATCTAATCTAAATAACAGAAAGTAAAAGGAGGGTACAGAAGGTTGTGCCTTCTAACTTCATCCATCTCATGCTCATCAAAAGGAATCCACTAACAAGGTTGATCAAGTCTTGTTAACAAACTCATTCCGTATAACATGGAACCCGAGAAATTTCGAATAACACTATGTAACCTCAACGGGGATATGCACGTCCCCAATAATAAGAATATCATATTTCTTCTTGGCAGTAGGAAGAGGAATTCAAAACCTCCAAAAATAATCGATGTAATTTTTCCAATAGAGTTTATACTATGAACTTGAGGTTGTTTCCTCGGAAAGTGTACCGTATTGTCGGTGTACAAAAGTAGGGGCGCACCATTGTACCCCTTTACTTGTGCACGGGCAGTCAGAGCCGCGCGCCGCAGCCACACGTAGCAGGGCAAAGGAGGGAAGCCGAAGAGAAACCAAAGCCCAAGACAGCCAGAGCAACGCCAAGGCCGAGACCACAAAAGAGCAGAGAGACGAAGTAGGTTCCCCCGGCAAGACCCTTGCCGGGGCTGCCTCTGCGGCCCCGGCAAGGCCCTTGTCGGGTCGGCTCGTCCAACACCAGCGGAGCACACCACCCTTGAGCCCACGGTCTCCAACACCATCAACAACGTTGGGCCAGGGCTCGGGAGACACCTCCATGGTGGCATGCAGATCTTTGTGAATACAAGGAATATTCAAGATCAGATGAGGATTAAAAGAAAACAATCCTCGGCAAAATCCTTGCCGAGGGGAGCCACAAGACCCCCAGCAAGATCCTTGCCGGGGACAATAGCACGCCACGGCAAGGCCCTCGCCAAGGTCGCCAGCAGGGCCACCTCCAGGCCCGCACCAACACGGTCACCACCACCGTTCGCATGCAGCTGCCTGCCCAACCAGCCGGGCAGGCACGTGCGTGGCAACATGCAGCTCCCAGGCCAACTCAGCAAGCGCCTGCGTGGCGGCATGCAGATCTTCGTGAAGACTTTGCCACCGCGCCACCTCAGCTGCCTGCCTGCCTACATGGCACCGCATGCGTTGCTGACCAGGGCGCGTGTCGAAGCAAGGAGGAGCGGCAACGGACGGGATGGTCCTCGTTCCCGTCCCCAATAAAGCAAGGGGACACCTAAGCGATGCATTAAATGCGTCTTGTCCTGTAATACGAGCGATAAGCTTGTAGCATCACGCTTTCGACCTCTGCTTGCCTTTGTGGCAGCCCCTTTCAACTATAAAAGGAGGCCCATGGCGTACTGGAGAAGGATTCGGCTCTTTGAAACCACGCATCCACCATAGCTAGTTCGAGAGCTTAAGAACTCTTTGAAATACAGCCACGAAAGCAGGACTAGGGTATTACGCATCCTTGCGGCCCGAACCTGGGTAAACGTTCCTTGTGCTGACTGCTGCTCCTGCTCTTCTCACAACCCTACGCCTCGGCAACGGTAGTAGGGATTCTTGTGATCCCATAGGTGTCGTTCCACACCGACATCTTTGGCGCGCCAGGTAGGGGGTGCAATTCTGAGAATCTTGTCTAGTAGTTAGCCGAGCGGTTCTTCATCGCCATGGCTTCTAAAAGAAGAAGATGGCCGGGAGAAAACGATGCCGCCTGCGAGCATGAAGGATGCCAGAGCGGCAACCAAGCAAGAAATCTAAGTCATTCAGAGCCTTGAGCTATTTCCTTTTGTATATAAGGTTATCATCCTCGGAGATCCTGCCTATGTATGGGAAACATACACGCAAGGGGGCCCTCCCGCGGTTGGCAATGCCCTTGTTCTATTTCGAGTCTGCTCAACAGCTCAAGTCGTCGTGTCGAGAGTGGCAGGGTAGCCTTCCGCACCTGGCAACGCTCTTGATTCTGACTCGACTCAAGCTCGACAGTTCAGGCGGCCGCATTAAGGGCGGTAAGGTGGTTCGCCCGGCAGCAAGCACACCCAGCAGGCCAATGGGGATCCGTCCTCAAGACGCCGCCCTGGGTTTACGCGCCAGCAAGCCTACCCGATAAACATAGGGTGGACATACAGAGAGAGGTCGAACAGGAAAATAACATGCATAATATCAAAGTACTGCAAAGTTATATTACATCAAGTTGTTGCTGCGGTTCTAACTAAAGATAGAAATTGTCTTGGTCATGAACCTGCAGTGACGATAAGAAACGGGGTGCCTAGTCCCGGCGCTGGCCCTCCACCCTTTGAATTCCGTCGATGAGGCTGATGATGGGCTTAATACACTCCCTGAGCGGCGCGAGGTCAGTATCCTCCGGCAAGCTATCCAGCGCGGCGACGAAGTCAAGGGTGGGGTTCCAGTACGTCACCATGGTGAGGACCTTGGTCATGGCACCCCGGCAGAGACTCCGATTCTCGTCGGCCAGTGAAGCCGCCCTGTTGGAGTGGAACTGCTCTAGGGCCCCGAGAACACCCCCGAAGAACAGGGTCAGCTTGGCGTTGGTGGTCCCACTGCGCTCTGTGGTGTACCTCACATTTGGCATCCCCATGGCGGCTAGCTATGTGGTGATCCTGCCAAAGACGTATTCAAGGCGGCTGATCCAGCGATTCTCGCCCTCCACGAAATCCTTGTGGCTGGCGGCTTCGTTCCTCCGCTGCAGCTTCTCGGCCTCCAGATCCTTGGCCAGGGTCTCCTCCCGACCCTTGGCCTCTGAGAGCATCTCCTCGAGGGCCTCCAGCTTCAGCTTGAGGTCTTTCATGGAGTTGTTGGCCTCGGAAAGCTCCCCGGCCCTGCTGATGACCGCGCCCTGCGCCTCCGTCAAGGCGCCGTTGAGCGTGTCCTTTACCTGGGACATCTTCAGGGCCTGCTCCTTCATCCCGTCCTGCTCCACCTCCAGCTCCTTCATCTTGCCGGCGTGAACTAGAGCCTGGGCATTGAACTCCTCCCTGTGGCTCTGCTCCAGCTCTTGGGTCCGCTGCAAGACAAGTTTCTCCACCTCCCCGTCCTTGGCGTGGAGTTTGGCATCGATGTCCGCCTCACGCTTGGCGAGATCCTCCTCCTGGGAGTTTAGTGCGGCCTCGTGCTGGGTTCGCGCGGCCTCAGCGCCGGCCAAGTTCTCCGCCGTCTCTTGGGCATTCTCGATGTCAGCCCGCTGCATGGTGAGCTCCACCTCGCGTTTGGCCAGCTCACCCCGGGGGGTCTTCAGCTCTTCACAGGCTTGGTGGAACTAAGTCTGTGCCTCGGCGATGCGCACCTTGAGGTCCGCCTCTGCCTTCTCCACCACGGCCATCTTGGACTTGGCCTTGTCCAAGCACGCACGGTGGAGCGCCTGGAGCTTCCGGAAGCTAGCGCCCATGGCCTCGAGGAGCCGCTCCTCCTGGGAGCCATCACCACCAGTGCTCGGCTCGTCAATGACCTCGAGCCCGGCGGCGGCAAGCACTTCGTCGTCAAACACCTCTCCCTTGACGGGCGTTCTGGTGCTCGACACGCCTGGAAGGTGGACGAACAGATCGTCGCCCACCCTTAGATACTTGCCGGAGCCAGAGGCAGCGGAGGAGGAAGGCTGGTCATAGACCACCTCCTCCTCGGCGGTGGCCTCGCCGGTCTCTCCGGTAGGCCCCTTGCCAGTTTCCTCGGCAGTAGCCTTGCCGGGCTCCCTGGCAGGCCCTTTGACGGCATCCTCCGCAGCACCACTGGCGTTTTCCTTGGCACTGATCTTCTCGGCCTCCGCCGCGGCATCCTTGGCCACGTCCTCGATGACGGTGTCCAGGTCCTCCCGGTCCGCCGAGAGAGGATCTGGATATCAAGAAGAGGGTGAGTTAGAGCCATGATCCAGGATTCAAAAAGAAGAGAGAGAGAGAGCCGGGACGGAAGGCCAGAGACTTACCAGTGCCAGGCTGGGAAGCAGAAGTCCCCTCCCCGCAAACATCTGGCGCCGAGGCGAAGCCACCAGCGCCCAGGTTCTCCTCCTCCTCATCCATGTGCGTGGGCTCGGTGCCTGGCGCCCTTGCCGGGGACGACCATCGAGGCGGTGTGATAGATGAGGGCGTTGTGTTGAGAGTGGCCCTCTATGGCTCCTCCTGCTGCTGCTCTCCTCCTGCATACGCGGCAAGGTCGGCGCCAAAGTATCATACCCCTGACACATGTCGACGAGGGGTGAGTGGTGAACGTATGCTGGGGCTGCGCCAGGGGCTGCTGTTCGGGCTGCTCAATACCACCAGTGGCGCCCTTGAAGCACCAGCCGGGGCTGGCCACCCGCTGAGGCCTTGGCCCTCTTCACTCTCTGGGCCAGCATCTCCGCATCCCTACAAGGATGAAAACAAGTCAAGACATGCGGCACGGACTGAGGAAACAGAGATGGAGAAAAAGAGCAAGTTGCTTACTCGACATTCATCTCCTCCTCTATTGCCTTACTCTTCCTCCTTGGGCTGAGGGACCCGTAGTCGAAGTCGACCTTCGTGCCGACGTCTACCGGAGGGGGGGAAGAAGGTGGAGTCAAGCTACGCCTGGTCGAAGAGGAGGCAGTTACCTTCTTCTTCGCCACTGCGGCCTTCGCCAGCTTCCTCGCCGCCGCACCCCGGGTTTGGCGTGCAGACCCCTCCTGGGCCCGCTGCGATGGGACAGCCCTGCCAGACCGCACCGGCTCGCCAGAGATGGCATGCCGCTGGGCTCGCCCGCTTCCCGTGGCCGAAGGGTCGACGGCAACGACCTCATCCTCATCGGCCTCCTCCCCCAACAACTCGCCGACCACGTCTTCGACGAGAGGAGCCCCGGCGCCGGCGCTGCTGGCCTCCCCAGTGGCCTCCGCCCACTGGGCGAACTCCTTCTCCCCCGCTTCTGCCACGGCCTTGTCCTCCACACCGCCGGTGCTGCCGGCCTCCTCGGCAAGCTTCGCCTCCGCCACCCGGACGGTGATGTAGTCCAGCTCCACCTGGGTGGGGTCCTGGATGAGCCGTGGCTCGTCGGTTACGTACCCCTCGTGCAAGGAGTCGAAGAACTGCTGCACCTGGATGTCTTCCGGCTCGACCCAGCTCGGGTCCGGGCCATGCGCGTTGTAGAGCGGCATCATGGCGATGATGTCGGTCCGGCGCGAGTTGTTGCTCAGCGGGACCACTCCTGCCGGCAACCGGAATAAAGGCCCCTTGGCGACCTTGCCGGACTTCGCAGCGGCCCTCGCAGCCTTACCGGTTCGCTCGACCTCGCCGTCGCGGCCCACGTCGAGCTGAAAGAGCCACTGGCAGAAGTGAGCGTGCCCCATCACCGTGAAGTTGTGGTCGAGGCCGGGGCGAAGCCTCATGATGTCAGCGGCTTTCATGAAGAGCCAGGCCGGCCGCCCCTTGTCGTGCAGCGGAGCGATGCGGCGGCGGATGAACTCTGCCCCGATCATCTCAAGGGTGAGCCCGGCCTCGGTGAGCCGAAGGATCCTTTGTGGTGGCGATCGTGAGCTTCTAGTCATCGGCGTCGACGTCGCCCCAATTGCTTCTGCGGAGCAGAACGCTGGCGGGTCTTTCTCCTTGATCCAGCACCATCGGCCCCGCCATTCTACCCACCTCTCTTTCATGGCGCCCTCCGGGTACGCCCCCTTGGACCTTGGGATCCAGGTGATGCAACCAGAGATGGCGCCCCCCGGTTGGATCTGAGGGGAGAAATAGTGGCAGAAGAGCGCCATGTTGGGATGCACCCCGGTGAAGCCCTCGCAGAGGTGTGCGAAAAGAGCCATGCAAGCCACAGAGTGTGGAGTAAAATCCAAATGGTGGAAGCCGTAGGTGTGCATGACGTCGCTGAAGAAATCGGATAAGGGAGGACAGAGCCCGCAGGAGAAGTAATCAACGAAGAAAGGGTACTGGTTTGGGGCGGCCTCTGCGCAATTAGCGGGGACGACGCGCGTAGCTGGATGCCCCGTCTTTACCCCCCACAGGGGTTTGAAGGGCTCCCGGAGCTCGAACACGTCAACCGTCGAAGGGAAGTAGGCGAGTTCGCCTCTGCGTGCCGCCAGGCAGCTCTCCGGCGGCTCCGCCGCCCGGCGCCCTGGCCTACCCTTGCCCTTGGTGGATTTGGGCGCCATATGCTAGGGGAGCAAGAGATGTATAGCGGCGGAGACACAAGGACGGCGAGAAAGAACGAAGCTTAGGGAGGAAGGAGAAGGGGGCGGCGACTCTGAGATTGGAGAAGACACAAGGGGGTAAAATGAGTAGCGCGCCCGTAGTTATTCCCTTTTTACGGGGAAGACGCGGGCCGCCTCTTTACCCATTAACCACGATGTGACGCATGCGTGCGGGAACCACCCCACGCATGCCGCCCACGTCACGCGCCACTCCCCCATGTCGCGCGGGTCATGGGGAAGCGCAACAGACAGAGAATTACCACGGTAAAATCCACCCCTCTTGCCCGCTCACCATTCTGGGCCTGGCCCAACAACGTGTCACGCTTATGTGTGGCCCAGGCCCGGGGGCTCCAGTCGGTGTACAAAAGTAGGGGCGCACCTTTGTACCCCTTTACTTGTGCACGGGCAGTCAGAGTTGCGCGCAGCGGCCACACGTAGCAGGGCAAAGAGGGAAGCCGGAGAGAAACCGAAGCCCAAGACAGCCAGAGCAACGCCAAGGCCGAGACCACAAAAGAGCAGAGAGACGAAGCAGGTTCCCCCGGCAAGACCCTTGCCGGGGCAGCCTCCGCGGCCCCGGCAAGGCCCTTGTCGGGGCGGCTCGTCCAACACCAGCGGAGCGCACCACCCTTGAGCCCACGGTCTCCAACACCATCAACCACATTGGGCCAGGGCTCGGGAGGCACCTCCATGGTGGCATGCAGATCTTTGTGAAGACAAGGAATATTCAAGATCAGATGAGGATTAAAAGACAACGATCCTCGGCAACATCCTTGCTGAGGGGAGCCATAAGACCCTCGGCAAGATCCTTGCCGGGGACAACAGCACGCCAAGGCAAGGCCCTTGCCGGGCCACCCGGCAAGGCCCTCGCCAAGGGCGCTAGTAGGGCCACCTCCAGGCCCGCACCAGCCATGTCTCCACCGCCGTTCGCTTGCAGCTGCCTGCCCAACCAGTTGGGCAGGCACCTGCGTGGCAACATGCAGCTCCCAGGCCAACTCAGCAAGCGCCTGCGTGGCGGCATGCAGATCTTCATGAAGACTTTGCCACCGCGCCACGTCAGCTACCTGCCTGTCTACATGGCGCCGCATGCGTCACTGACCAGGGCGCGTGTCGAAGCAAGGAGGAGCCACGACGGATGGGACGGGCCTTGTTCCCGTCCCCAATAAAGCAAGGGGACACCTAAGCGATGTATTAAATGCGTCTTGTCCTGTAATACGAGCGATAAGCTGGTAGCACTATATGCCTTTCCACCTCCTGTGTGCCACTGTGGCAGCCCCTTTCGACTATAAAAGGAGTCCCATGGCGTACTGGAGAAGAATTAGGCTCTTTGAAACGGCGCATCCACCATAGCTAGTTCGAGAGCTTAAGAACTCTCTGAAATACAACCACCAAAGCAGGACTAGGGTATTAAGCATCTTTGCAGCCCGAACCTGGGTAAACGATCCTTGTGCTGGCTGCTGATCCTGCTCTTCTCACAATCCTGCGCCCCGACAACCGTATTAGGGATTCTTGTGATCCCATAGGTGTCGTTCCGCACCGACACGTATGCTCATTGCCATTAACATGAAATGTGACATTGCCTTTGTTGCAATCAATAAAAGCCCCTGCAGTATTCAAAAAGGGTCTTCCAAGAATAATAGACGTACTATCGTCCTCGGGAATATCAAGAATAACAATGTCCGTTAAAATAATAACGTTTGCAACCACAACAGGCACATCCTCACAAAGCGGGTATAGCAGTTGATTTGTCGGCCATTTGCAAAGATATTTCCGTAGGTGTCAACTTATTCAAATCAAGTCTACGATATAAAGAGAGAGGCATAACACTAACACCAGCTCCAAGATCACATAAAGCAGTTCTAACATAGTTTCTTTTAATGGAGCATGGTATAGTGGGTACTTCTGGATCTCCTAACTTCTTTGGTATTCCATCCTTAAAAGTATAATTAGCTAGCATGGTGGAAATTTCAGCTTCAAGTATCTTTCTTTTATTAGTGACAATTTCTTTCATGTACTTAGCACAAGGATTCATTTTAAGCATATCAGTTAAACTCATACGCAAAAAGATAGGTCTAATCATTTCAGCAAAGCGCTCAAAATCCTCATCATCCTTTTTCTTCGATGGTTTGGGAGGAAAAGGCATGTGTTTCTGAACCCATGGTTCGCTTTCCTTACCGTGCTTCCTAGCAACAAAGTCTCTCTTATCATAACATTGATTCTTTGATTGTGGGTTATCAAGATCAACAGCGGGTTCAATTTCTACATCATTATCATTGATAGGTTGAGCATCAACATGAACATCTTCATTAACATTATCACTAGGTTCATGTTCATTACCAGATTGTGTTTCAGCATCAGAAATAGAAATATCATTGGGATTCTCAGGCGTGTCTACAACAGGTTCACTAGAAGCATGCAAAGTCCTATCATTTTTCTTTTTCTTCCTTTTAGAAGGACTAGGTGCATCAACATTAGTTCTCTGAAAATCTTGCTCAATTCTCTTGGGGTGACCTTCAGGATACAAAGGTTCCTGAGTCATTCTACCCCCTCTAGTTACAACTCTAACATCATTATCATTCTTCTTATTATTTAATTCATTGAGAAAATCATTCTGAGCTTTAAGTACTTGTTCTACTTGAGCGGTAACCATAGAAGCATGTTTACTAATGAGTTTAAGTTCACCTTTAACTCTAGACATAGAATCACTCAAGTGTTCAATCATATAAGTATTGTGTTTCAGTTGTCAACCAACATAAGCATTGAAGTTTTCTTGTTTGGCAATAAAACTATCAAACTCATCTAAGCATTGACTAGCAGATTTATAATGAGGAATATCACCTTCATCAAGTCAATAAAGAGAATTAACCTTTACTACCTGTGTCGGGTTATCAAGACCATGTGTTTCTTCAACAGGCGGTAAATTAAAACGATGTATTTCTTCAACAGGAAGTAAATTCTTAACATCTTTAGCTTTTATACCTTTTTCTTTCATAGATTTCTTTGCCTCTTGCATATCTTCAGGACTGAGAAATAGAACACCCCTTTTCTTTGGAGTTGGCTTAGGAGTTGGTCCAGGAAGTGTCCAATTATTTTCATTTGTCAACATATTATTCAATAGAATTTCAGCTTGATCGACAGTTCTTTCCCCGAAAACACAACCAACACAAGTATCCAGGTGGTCTCTGGAAGCATCGGTTAGTCCACTATAAAAGATATCAAGTATTTCATTTTTCTTAAGAGGATGATCAGGCAAAGCATTAAGTAATTGGAGAAGCCTCCCCCAAGCTTGTGGGAGACTCTCTTCTTCAATTTGCACAAAATTATATTTTCCCTTAAGGCAGCTTGTTTCTTATGAGCAGGGAAATATTTTGCAGAGAAGTAATAAATCATATCCTGGGGACTACGCACACAACCAGGATCAAGAGAATTAAACCATATCTTAGCATCACCCTTTAATGAGAATGGAAATATTTTAAGGATATAGTAGTAGCGAGTTTTCTCATCATTAGTGAACAGGGTGGCTATATCATTTAATTTAGCAAGATGTGCCACAACAGTTTCAGATTCATAGCCATAGAAAGGACCAGATTCAACCAAAGTAATTATATCAGGATCAACAGGGAAATCATAATCCTTATCAGTAACAAAGATAGGTGAAGTAGCAAAAGCAGGGTCATATTTCATTCTAGCATTCAGAGATTTTTGTTTCAGTTTAGCTAATAATTTCTTAAGATCACTTCTATTATTGCAAGCAAGAAAGTCTCTAGCAGATTCTTCATCCATAACATAACCCTCAGGTACAACAGGCAATTCATATTTAGGGGGACAATCTTCATCATCACTTTCATCAATATTATTAGTTTCAATAATTTCATTCTCTATAGCCCTAGCAAGTTGTTCATCAAGAAATTCACCAAGTGGCATAGTAGTATCAAGCATAGAAGTAGTTTCATCATAAGTATCATGCATAGCAGAAGTGGCATCATCAATAACATGCGACATATCGAATTAATAGCGAAGCAGGTTTAGGTGTCGCAAGCTTACTCAAAATGTATATTAATCAAGTGCAGAGCTAGATGGCAGTTCCGTACCTCCCCTCGTAGTTGAGGGATACATTTTTGTTTTCTCGTCTTTCAAGTTCTTCGTAGTGACCAGTAGATATAAATCCCAAGTGACTCAAGCAATCCCCGGCAACGGCGCCAGAAAATAGTCTTGATAACCCACAAGTATAGGGGATCGCAACAGTTTTTGAGGGTAGAGTATTCAACCCAAATTTATTGATTCAACACAAGGGGAGCCAAAGAATATTCTCAAGTATTAGCAGTTGAGTTGTCAATTCAATTCAACCACACCTGGATAACTTAGTATCTGCAGCAAAGTATTTAGTAGCAAAGTAGTATGATAGTAACGGTAACGGTAGCAAAGTAATAGTTTTGGTTTTGTAGTGATTGTAACAGTAGCAACGGAAAAGTCAATAAGCGAAGAACAATATGTGAAAATCTCGTAGGCATTGGATCAGTGATGGAGAATTATGACGGATGCAGTTCATCATGTAACTGTCATAACATAGGGTGACATAGAAGTAGCTCCAATTCATCAATGTAATGTAGGCATGTATTCCGAATATAGTCATAAGTGCTTATGGAAAAGAACTTGCATGACATCTTTTGTCCTACCCTCCCGTGGCAGCGGGGTCCTATTGGAAACTAAGGGATATTAAGGCCTCCTTTTAATAGAGTACCGGACCAAAGCATTAACACATAGTGAATACATGAACTCCTCAAAGTATGGTCATCACCGGGAGTGGTTCCGATTATTTTCACTTCGGGGTTGCCGGATCATAAAACATAGTAGGTGACTATAGACTTGCACGATAGGATCAAGAACTCACATATATTCATGAAAAAATAATAGGTTCAGATCTGAAATCATGGCAATCAGGCCCTAGTGACAAGCATTAAGCATAGCAAAGTCATAGCAACATCAATCTCAGAACGTAGTTTATACTAGGGATCAAACCCTAACAAAACTAACTCGGTTACATGATAAATCACATCCAACCCATCACCGTCCAGCAAGCCTACGATGGAACTACTCACGCACGGCGGTGAACATCATGAAATTGGTGATGGAGGATGGTTGATGATGATGATGGCGACGGATTCTCCTCTCCGGAGCCCCGAACGGACTCCAGATCAGCCCAGCCGAGAGAGTTTAGGGCTTGGCGGCGGCTCCGTATCGTAAAACGTGATGAATCTTTCTCTCTGATTTTTTTCTCGCCGAACACGAATATATAGAGTTGGAGTTGAGGTCAGTGGAGCTCCAGGGGGCCCACGAGGCAGGGGGCGTGCCCTAGGGGGGCAGGCGTGCCTCCCACCCTCTTGGACAGGGTGTGGGCCCCCTGGCCTTCATTCTTTCGCTAGTATTTTTTATTATTTACAAAAATAATCTCCGTGAATTTCAGGTCATTCCGAGAACTTTTGTTTCTGCACAAAGATAACACCATAGCAATTCTGTTGAAAACAACGTCAGTCCGGGTTAGTTCCATTCAAATCATGCAAGTTAGAGTCCAAAACAAGGGCAAAAGTGTTTGGAAAAGTAGATACGACGGAGACGTATCATTTGTTGAATTCGCTTTACATATATTTCGTTACTTAGATCTGCTTGTCCAAATATCTTGCCATAGCTTTAGACATCGAGCTAGGTATTTTTTTCTGGACTTCATAAAAAACATATATGTTTTTCCTGTAACATCTAGTAGAAGAATGAATTTGTATGTCTAACAGATGGACAAGACTTGGATAGCTTCTGCTCAAAGATTCTCCGCTGCATATGTTGAGGGGGTTGAAAACTTCATGAACTTTATCATAACTGAGTATGGTGGTCCGAAATCGGATGTGCTCTGCCCATGTAGCAGTTGTATGAATTCAGTTAAAAGACCCCAGTCAACTGTGCAAAATCATCTACACTTGTATGCGATGTCGGTCACATATACTAGGTAGGTTCATCATGGTGAAGCTGTGAACGTCAATTTTACTGACTATGTGGAAGCAGCAGATCACCATATTGATCTGCCTAATGCTCAGGTGGAAGAGGAGGAGGAGGTGGTGCTGGTGGAGGAGCCAGTGAGTTTGTCTAACATTGAAACAATGCTATGAAATGCTCGTGCATTTCGTGAACTTTCACCTGTAGAAGAAAAATGGTGGGCCCGCATGTTGGAACAATGCAACATGGCTGTCACCCTAGGAAATAAGCTGTCGGTATTCTCAGCTATGGTCACCTTTCTTCAGGTGAAGACATCTGAGCGGATGCCCAACAAAACCTTCGATGCGATGTTGGCTGCTTTCCGCAAATCTTTCCCAGATGCGTCTGAGTTGCCACACACCTACAGTAAAATGAAGAATTTCCTTCGTGCAGTTGGAATTGGATATGATATGATCCATGTTTGTAACAATAATTGTGTTCTGTTCCGGAAGGATTATGCCAACTTAAGTGAATGCCCAAAATGCAAATCATCAAGATGGAAAGATGGCGATGCTGTGAAGAAGATTCCTCATAATGTTCTGAGACATTTTCCAATTATACCAAGATTGCACAGGTTGTTTCATGATGCTGAGACAATAGAGGATGTACTGTGGCATTCTAGGAACCAAGAGTACAGAGATCAGAATGTAATGAGCCATCCATCTCATGGTAGTGACTGGAAAAGCTTCAATCAGAAACACAAAAAGTTTGCTGCTGACACGAGAAACATTAGACTTCGCTTAGCTTTAGATGCATTTAACCCATTTGGCCACCACAGCGCCACATATAGCATGTGGCCAGTGCTTGTTATACCTTACAACATGCCTCCAAATCTCTGCACCAAAGAACCAAACTACATGATGGCCTTGCTCATCCCAGGTCCAAAAAGTCCTTGAAAGGATTTTGATTTATTCATGGAGCCTCTTGTGGAGGAAATTCAACAGCTATGGAGGGGTGTTCTCACTCGAGACCTATATAGCAGCCTACCAGCTGATTTCTTTCTGCGCGCTGTTATAATTTAGTGCATCCATGATTATAAGGCTTTGGGCACTATGTAAGGGTGAACGACACATGGTTACAATGCATGTGTTCGCTGTGATAGGAATCCGCTGTCATACGCAATACTTAGCAAGATATGTTACATTGGACACCGCCGTTTCCTTGCCAAGGACAAGCCGCATCTTACAAAATACCGAAGACATGTGTTCAATGCAAAGCATGAAAACCATGATACGCCAAAGAGGCTCACCGCCGATGAGTTGCAAGTGGAATTTGAGAAGGTCAGGCATATTACATCAGGAAACCATCCTCATAATGGTAGCGGGAAAAGGAAGTGTGGCAGGGTATAAGAGAGATTATTGTTTACCCGCAGGTCCACTTTGTGGGACTTGGCATATTGGAAAGATTTGGATCTGCGGCATAATCTTGATGTGATGCACATCAAGAAAAATATATGTGACAGCATTATTGGCACACTTCTTAATATTGAAGGTAAGACGAAAGATACCTTAAAATCTAGGATTGATTTGACACACCTCGGTATCAGAAAGGATTTGCAGGTGCAAGATGAAGGTAAACCACGGGATATGGCACCAGCTGTGTACATCTTGGACGAGGTAAAAAGAAAAGAATTCTGTGAGGTCCTATCACATGTGAGATTCCCACATGGGTTTGCTTCCAACCCTGAAAGGAGAGTCAGTGCATATGGAAACAAGGTACAAGGGTTGAAAACTCATGACAGCCACATCCTACTTCAAAGGGTTTTACCTGTTATCCTTAGAGGATTGGGCCGCCCTGACTTGTACAGAGCAGTTGCAGAGTTGGGACAATTCTCCAGGGAACTCTGCAGTAGAAATATCAGGATAGATGCTTTGGAGCATCTTAGAGACAAGATACCAACTATCCTATGCGACCTTGAGAAGATATATCTTCCAGCCTTCTTTGATGTGATGTTGCATTTGGCTGTTCATCTACATGATGAGGCACTACTTAGAGTTCTAGTACAATATGACTGGATGTACCTTATTGAAAGGCGACTAGGCACTTTCAAGGGCTATGTTAGTAATGGAGCTAGACCCGAGGGTTCCATTGCAGAGGCCTACATTGCTACAGAAGCGTTGACATTCTACTCAAAATACATTGAAACAGTTAATCAGCTTAGCAAAGAGGTGGGTGAAGACAATCTCGGGCTCAATGTTTTCGATTGTTCTGTTCGAGTTACAGTGAAGAGTCGACAAGGCGACAAACCTAAAGATTTGTACAAAATGGTTTGGTATGTGTTGAATAAATGTCCTGAGAAACTACCTTATATCAAGTAAGTGCTAAGTATTGCAGCTTATACATCATAATCTACTAAAACTTGCAGCACATTATTATATATTTAGATGTTTGACGCGATCACTATGTTGTGCAGCATCTACAAAAAGGAGTTACTGCCGAAAAATCCACGGAACATTGACAAACTGGTTATGGCAGGATGTGCGGAAGTGTTCAAGAGCTATGTAAGCTTTTGAATTACATTGTTAGTGTTTTTAGTATATTGAGTACATAAGATGATCAAGTTTTCGATTTTCTAACCATAGGTTAATAAGATGCGAGAGGATGGGCAGGTAGTTGATGATGTCCTTTACGCACTAGCAATGGGTCCCGATACTCGGGTAAGACATTATGAATCTTGCGTTGTTGGAGATGTGCGCTACAACACCCTTGCACGCGACGAAGGCAGGAAGACACAAAACAGTGCCATCATGAGCACGGCATAACAAACATTGTTCAAATTGTTGTATATCTCTAGTTTCGAGGTTCATCGGTGTGTGGTTCTGTTGTGCTGTCGTTGGTATAACCTGTTTTCTAGGATCGCAAAACGAAGAGCTGATAATTATTTCAAATCCATCAATGTCAAGGCGGCGTACCAGACCAACGAGCCTTTTATTTTGCCAAATCAAGCAACAAAGATATTTTTCTTGGAAGACACATTTGCACGTAGAGATGTCTGGAGAGTATTGCAAAGGTATGAGCAGAGGATTTCGTTCAATGAAGTTGGACAACAAGATGATGCTTACACTGCTCCTGATGTACAAGATTCCACAGATGTTCCTAATATCTTTGAGAACCATCACGTCAATGATGCTGGCGAAAAGATTTCCCGTCGGGCTGTGGACATACAAGAGTTGGTCAAGAAGAAGCCAACGTTTGAGGACATTGAGGATGAAGAAGAAGATGACACTGTTGGGAATTACGATTCCGACTGATACACATGGCAAAGATGTTGATGCTGTGGCTGCGGACGATGATTAGATTGCATTTGTCGTATTTGCCTGTCAGAAGAAGTTTTTTATCTACTATGCGAAATTGTGTTTGCTATGACAACTCAAACCTGATGAACTTGTTGTTTGGTATTTTGTTGTGAGAACATCACTTATTATGTTTGTTGATTTGTGTTTGGTGATTGTATGACGACTAAAACATGATGACATTGTTGTTTAGTTGTACTTATATTTGGCTATGAAACTTGAATTTAATGACATAGTTTGCTGTTGGACTAAAATTTGCTCGACGTCTTCGAATAGGAACAAGCTGACCACACAGGGCCTCGGCTAATTTATTTATTTATTAGCAAAAGGGCCTCTGCTATTTATTTATTTATGGGCAAAAGGGGATACCCCCGATTTCCCTTAATAAAAATCATTAGATGTTCAAAATACTACACCGCCCAGCCTGCTAAACAGGTTTCATTCATTACTAGTTTCAGCAAAGTGCTCATGTCATAGCCACTGAATACTTCATGAGTGCTACATACACTGCAAATAAAGAGACAATCATCCTACAGAGCACATCAATTTTGCCCCTTATCTTCACAAGCTCTTTCATCTCCTCATTGCTGCCAAGGCCGTTCAACAGCTGTTGCTTGGCCATGATTAGAGGAACTGCATCTTTAACCTTCTGCTCTGCATCCTCCTCTTATGTCGTTCCTTCAGTTACTTGTCCAACACCCCAACCTGCTGGTATTGGGATTCCTTGGCTAACCAAATAATCAGCATAGTTGCATTCCCCCACATCAACAACTTCCCAGAAATACAAATCACACGAATCTTCCCTTTTCTGCACGAATCAAATTGGAAGATCATCAACCAAACTATTAAAAAAATCAGCAACTGAAAGCAGCAGAACAACACTTAAACATATTATTACCCCATGATTTGGCCATTTGTAGAAGACTCGGCCAGGGTTGAGGATTGTGGTTGAGACGCGACGGATGACTCTGCGTGATTTGCAGCAGTGGCACCACACCAACGACAGCAGGTTCCGATGAGAAACTGGCTACGGTGCATGTGCTGGCGGGAGTGTGGTGAGACCCACATGCGATGGTACGGGTGGCGACTTGGCGCATATCTAGTTGTTGCCTGCAGAAGAGCAGGTGGACGAGTAGCCAACGGATATGGTTGCTGCGGCTAGAGCTTCTGATGCTAGGCAGAGTAAGAAGAGAACAGGAGAAGCGAATGTTGGATATGTCAGTTTCATTACTTGCAGAGTAGCATAGCACCATATATAGTCATAGTCTAGGTCTGGATTTGAACCAGCTACATGAGCACGTCTCTCTTTTTTCTAAAACTCAACAACGTCTCTATACTGGTACACTAGCTTGTTCTGTACGCCTTCTCGAGTCTTTGATTTTCTTTTTTTTTGCAAGGAAGGAAGGAGGACAAAATTGAGAGTTCCTGGGACTCAAACCCAAGACCTCTCGATTGAAAACCAAGGGTGCTAGTCACTTATGTGACGAACGTTCCCTCGGAGGAGGACGCCAGACAAACACATGTTCCTCACAGTTTTAGTTGCAACACAAGATCGAACGGTCACAGTTTAGGGAATGTTATGAGGCGAACGAGCCCAGTTTTTCTTTTCTTCCTATATATAAAAAAGTATGCTACTTGGTGTCGGCTTAATCAACAAACGATTGCGCCAACCTTGACCGTTGGGTTGACATTCAACGATTGTCATGTTTCTTCAGTCTCTTCTTCCTCCAGCCACCAAAGCCAAACCAGCGCCAGCAGGACCGCCTACTCTTGCCTCCCACGGCTGGCTGTGCTTCCGCGCACGCATTATGGCCACATCGCACCCTAAAACTCTCCACATCCTCCCTGGCTCCTGTTCATTCCCATCCGAGGCCTCACCATCGTCCTCTACCTTGGTTCGCTCGCCGCGGTGCCGTCCTCCGGTGTTTTCAACATGGTTAACAACCGAGAGGAATAAGGAGATGACTATACATGGTGAGGATGACAGTAGGGACCCAGCAGCGTGTAGTTATTTTTTTGGGATGGAGAAGGGTATCAACTGTGTTGTGCAGGAGCAGTGGCCCATCTAGCCCATGCTTTTATTTCATATGTTTACCACATGACCAGCCCAGTTCGTTTTTTTCCTTTCTGAAAATGGCTAATCCAGCTTTTCTACGCCCTACTGGGCCGGAAATCTTTCAAGACGAGGAGGGAAGCATTCGGGCTTTCCTAGAAAATGGGCTATAAGTAATAAGAAATGGGCTATAAGTAATAATAAATGGGCTATAAAATGAAAAAATACAGCAAACATACAATTAGTTCCAAAATACTTTTTGCTTTCAGATTTTGATATTTTAAATTTTATTGTTTTTGTGCGGGTAAAATTTCATTGGATGTAAATTAAGGTATGTTTAGTTTTAAATTAATTTGAATCTGGCTAGAAATGTCGGGTTGTATGCTGTTTGGAACAGAT
Source organism: Aegilops longissima (assembly GCA_021605205.1). Classification (NCBI taxonomy): domain Eukaryota; kingdom Viridiplantae; phylum Streptophyta; class Magnoliopsida; order Poales; family Poaceae; genus Aegilops; species Aegilops longissima. The sequence goes on from CM038679.1 coordinate 236,208,417, forward strand.
TTGGAGGCTAACTTGTGGGTCTACTAGGTTGACGTGTATGAAAGTCTTTGTCAACTTAGTCCACAAACGATTCTAGCAACAATGACCGGTGGATGTTAATACAATGGCGGTGCTGCTTCTTCAATATCTGATCTTCTTACTCCAGCCGCCCAAACCAGCACCGGTGGGACTGCCTACTCCAGCCTCCCGTGGCCGGCTTTGCTGCCACACAGGCCGCACCGCCCCACCCTACTCCATCATTGGCTAGATCATTCCTCTACTCACCCACACCTCCTGTTATTTTCCAGCGACGATAGCCGAACCGGTAAACCCTCTTACTCCCCACTGCGTGGGCAATCACTGCCGAGTCTTTCATCGGCTCCATGTCGTTCCCTTCCTAGGCCTCGCCGTCGTCCACCGCCCTGGTGCTCTCGGTGCGGCGTGGTCAACGTGGTCAACGAACGACATCCATCTGAAGTGGACTGTACATGGAGAGGCTGACAGCTGGGTCCACGGCCACACACAAGGAAATGGCTCCTTATTACACGCAAAATAATGATTCCTCCACCTGACAGCTGGGACCCACCAGAAGGGCCTCTGTATTTCGCCAAAAAAACGTCCCCCGCTATCAGCTCGGACCCACCAGCTATATCTTCGCACGCAAGGAAGTGCCTCCTTATTACACAAAAAATGAATACTCTCCCTGCTAGGTGGGACCCACCATAGTGGGAGGCTGACTTGTGGTCCTACTAAGTTGATGTTGACGGAGGGTTGTCAACTTAGCCAATACGAACGATTCTAGCTCCAATTACCGTACGATGTCCATCCAACGATTGTAGTGCTTCTTCAACCTCTGGTCTTCTTGCTCTAGCCGCCCAAACCAGCACCGGTCGTGTTGCCTGCTCCTGCCTACCGTGGCCGGCTGTGCTGCCGCGGAGGCCTCACCGCCCCCCACTACTCCCACCGCTGGCCAGGCCATCCCACTACTCACCCAATCCCCCTCTTATTCTACGGCGACGGCAGCCTAACACCACAGCCGAACCTGTGAACCCTCGTACTCCTCTCTGCGTGCGCATCCACTGCCGCATCTTCCCCAGCTCTGCATCATCCCCTTCTTAGGCCTCGTCGCCATCCACCGCCTTGGTGCTCTTGGTGCGGCGTGGTCAATGTGGTCAAGGAACGACTTCCATCAGAAGAGTACTGTATGTGGAGAGGCTGACAGCTGGGTCCACGGCCTCAGCAAGGAAGTGCCCCCTTATTACGCGAAAAATAATTATTCCTCCACCTGACAGCAGGGACCCACCGGACGGGCCACCATATTTCACGAAAAAACATTCCTCCCTGACTGCTGGCACCCACCAGCTACATCTTTGCACGCAAGGAAGTGCCTGATAGTCGGGACCCACCTGGTCGAAGCGTACATAGCATTGTCATTCTGCTCATGAACATGTATGTACATACTTGTTGATCGATCTATCTGCAGGCTGCAGCGATGAACCATGGCCGAGCAAGGAAGGGCACGTGTCGTAGTAGAGGCGCGCACGTAGCATGTACACGTACGTACAACCAGGGTGCAAGAAAGTAAATACGGCCACGTACGTACATACGGTCGATGTCTCGAATGCCCACTCGCGCATACGTATGGCCAGGTCTCGTGTACACGGAGAGGCAACGACGGTGTCGTGTTCATCGGCAGCCAACCGGCTGGGTCGGAACAGAGAAACTGTATCATCGTGTTCATCGGGAGCCAACCGGCTTGGACGGAACAGCTGATCGAAATGAGGCTTGGCGTACCGCCAAACGGAGGAAACGGCCTTGTGTTCGACAGCCTACAGTCAAAACGGGATCTTGTGCACCGGGAGGGGTGTGGCGTATCGCAAAACGGAGGAAACGGACTTCTCTTGGACCTCCTACGGTTGAAATAGGGTCCTGTTGATCGGGAGCGGTGTGGCATACTGCAAAACGGAGAAAACAGACTTGTGTTGGAGCGCTACGGTCGAAACGGGGGTCCTGTTCATCGGGAGGGGTGTGGCGTACCGCAAAAAGGGACTCCACGAGCTAATTTTCATCTCCACCGTCGACCTCCTCCAGCCTCCACGGGCTACTGTTCATCCACCGTCGACCTCCTCCAGCCCCCACCTATGACTGTTCATCCACGGGCTCCTGTTCATCCAGCCTGCACCGCTTCTCCACCGGCTACTATTCAACCAGCCCTCTCCACGGGGTCATGTTCAAGTTCCCCTCCATGGGATACTATTCATCCAGCCCTCCACCGGCTACTGTTCAACCAGCCCTCCGCGGGGTCCTGTTCATCCAGCCCTCCACGGGGTCCTGTTCATCCACCCCAACCGGCTCGATCGATCGGGGTCATATTCATCCAGCGGCAACGACCTCTACTACCTTGGGGTCCTGTTCATCCAACCCCCACAGGGAACTGTTCATACAAACCCCCAACAATGCTCACTGTTCATCAAGAGGCAGCAGGTACGATCGGCTTCATTTAGTAGCAGTAGCAAAGGAATTGCTCGATCGGGTTTAGTTAACAGCCAGATCGATTGATCGCTCGGGTTCAGTAACACGTAGCCTGTAGTGCAATCGCTCGGGTTCAGTAGGAGAACGCCTTGCTCAGGTTCAGTTAGAGCGCAACGCCTCGCACACACGCGCGTACGTGTACGAGAGAAACGCATATCGCTCGGCCCCCGACCACCCACCGTAACCGGTAACTCCCCAATATTGTCCTTGCCCTCGCTTCTACCATGGTTTTTCCCATCATGGACGACCCAAAGAATGTCATCCAGCTGCGTCTCTGGCCCGCCCAAGACGAAAAGCCCATTTTCTGTCATGATTTTTTGTCATAGAAGTAGGAGCCCACCACATCGATGATGATACCGGGTTTTGTCACAATTATCGTCATAGAAGTGTCATAAGCATGACATAAATTTTTTTCGTTCGGCCCAAAATGTCATGGATGTGTCTTTTTTTTGTAGTGTTGGTACTCGTTAGAAGTAATTTCTGTGAGATGAAGATCAAGGCATTCAATGGGATTGTTATATTCCCCCACATTTTCTACTTTCGGGCCTGCTAGTATCTGCAAACGAAGACAACATATTAGTGCCCAGCTGCAGATCTGAACACTTCGGGCCTCTTTGATTTGCAAGATTTCTAAAATACATGAAAAGAGTGAAATGCCACCTTCAATCTTTCATGATTAACATCTCAAAAAATATATGTATTGAAATCCTCCAAATTTCCTTTAGAAATCATTCTACATTTTTCATTGTAATCATCGGTAAAGGTAACAACAAATTGAGCTTTGTTGTGGTTAACAATTAACAAGAAAGGAACATCACCTCGATGCATAGCTTATCCGTGCAACAAAAGCATATAAGGAATCTAACAACTTCATCCAGATCAGGGCCGACAGATTGTAGTGTCAAGATCTTCACTGTGCGTGGGGGCCGGGTCAAGCTTGTGGGAATCATTTTCTGGATGACAGGCGGACATATAGATGAAAAAAAATTAGATAAAATGTGTTGTCCAATAATATATAAGAAGGAGAAGAAGCTGACTATTGTACCAGAATGGATAATGATCCAGTAACAAGTTTGTTGAATTCAGCACACTAATATCCCAACACTATCAATTTCGGTGCGTGAATGACCCTGATTCTTGCTGGACCTAATTTATCAAGTACATACAATCTCCCGAGGAAAGGCACATTTTCAATGACCATATCATGAAACACCTCAAATGACAGCATTGGGCGGTGCTAGCAATGCACATAAATCGCACGGACATTCGTCGAGGTGATGTGGGGGCTACTAAACCCGTACATCACATCAAGACGAAGGTACTCGAGCGCTGTATAGCCGACGAGCAGGCGTTCCAAATCCTCCTTCGAGATGTGAACGACAATGCACTCTAGGTGCTTATGTTTAGGGAGATGTAGAGCGTGTGCGGCATCAATCCAGGGGAAAATGCACTGCCTAAATGTAGCGAGCTCAACGTAGGCGCGAGACGGAGCGTGGATGGCGGCAGCGAGCATGGACGCCCAACATGAAATTTGAGCTCCTCTAGCCGATCTAGGGATGGGGATAGGAACCAGTAGTGAAATCTGGGTTCGGCCTTGCAGTTGGAACTGAACTTGCCGATAGCAATAGCAAGGCGTCTGACTGGCCCTGGGTGCGTTGCGAGGATGTGGGATAGTGCGTCCAGGCGTTGCCGCTCCCTGCTACAGATGTTCTGTGGTCGATGATGAGGTCATGGGGGGTGGAGTGCCAGAGGGGGCGCCACCGCCGCGAGAGGTCAGTGGTCTGCATGCCAGATTTGATGGGGAGGTGGGAGATGATAGTTACCAACAACTCACCGGGGAGGCTGTTGATGAAGTCCACGCTCGCCGTAGGCTCTTGCGGTTCTGGGCCGACCCACCCCCGCTTATTGGCCGGCTCATCCTCCATCTCGCAGCAGGTGATGATCCTCGGCGGCGGTGCTTGTAGATGAGAATGGAGGACTATTCTATATACCTTCCCGAGGCGGCTGGAACAAAAGTCCAAAACCAGCAATAAATTGTAGCGCTCATGGCTCGCTTCCCTGTACGGTGAGCATGCGCGGCGGACTGCTCGCAGTTGTCCCATCTAATCAAACAACTACCCGCGGTAGTAAATGGTTAGTTGAACGTCCATGGTTGGAATAATACGATTGTTTGCGACAATAACATGGTGGCTATTTGTTAAAAAATGCCTAGGAAAATCAATGAATAAAAAGGCAAAATGAACCATGAATAATTTCATATTTTTAGCATGACACTCCTATAGTTGCATGTTATCTCTGTAAAATAAATCAAGGCGGGAAGAGACAGTGTATGTCGCTTCGCACATAGATCAGGTGACCAAGTTCCCTCTTAGAACCATGAGGCTTCTTGAGAGAAGCTCCGGTTTGTATGAAAGAAAAGATGAGTCAAAGTCGAGTTGAAAAGGGCAACAATGTCTAACTCCAGCTTACAAAAGGTCCAAAAGCACACTGAATAATTATTCATCTGGTTACACAAAATCCAGAAATAATAGGACAATAACATCTAACTCAACCGAAGTTTTTAGCAGTCACAATCAAATGGATCAGTCTGATCCATAAAATGAAGATCATGCGCCAGAAAATCTACTGGTACATGAAGACAAGTTGTTGTAAATAGAAGACGAGCATGTTCAGAAGCCCTTTTGTCCACCCGAAACTTCTTTTTATGTTGTTCAATGTGTCCATTCATGAGAAATTTTTGTTAAAAAACTTTATCCTCGCGGACAATAGTACTCTCGCATTCAACAGGAAGAATGTGACAAAGCTAGTGTTTGCATGATTGGATGAATATCCTTCCAGCGTTATTGTCCTCAAATGAATGTCATGAGAACTGAGAAAATCCCGGCGCTTCTTATGCCCCCGGTTGGTTATACCTTTTTGTCCATGTCCTTTTGCCTAAATAGAGATGAAGACTGGAAACAGTTAATGTCTAAAAAAAGAGTATGTCGAAAGAGCAACAACTGAATGGTTAATTCTAGTAAATTATATCAATGTGCTTGATATCATCACCTCTATATACAAATTTTCCATACATGGAAAGCATTGCAGCAAGCCGATAATCATGTTCAGATCAAAACACCACATACTGATATGTAAGGTCTTTTCAGAATCTAGAAACATTGATAGGGTATCCATGGACAAACTCTTCATTGAGCATAGAACATAATATTAGTACCAAAAGTGTCCTTGATACGTCTCCACGGTATCTATAATTTTTGATTGTTCCATCTTGTTATGTTATCATTCTTGGATGTTTTATATTCATTTTATAGCAACTTTATATCATTTTTGGGACTAACCTATTGGCATAGTGCCCAATGCCGGTCGCTGTTTTTTGCTTGCTTTTACTTCGCAGAATATCCATATCAAACGGAATCCAAATGCAGCGGGACTTTTTGGAGTTTTTTCTTCCCAGAAGACAACTTGGGAGCCAAGGAAGTGCAAGAGGGGAGGTCTGTGGGGCCCACAAGGCACCAGGGTGCGCCAGAGGCCCTAGGCGCGCCCTGGTGGGTAGTGCAGCCCACGGGGGTCCTTTCCACCTCCTCTCAGCTCTATAAATGCCCAAACATTCTAGAAGCCCTAGGGGAGTCGACAAAACACAATTCCAGCCATTGCAAGTTCCAGAACCATGAGATCCAATCTAGAGCCCTATTCCGGCACCTTGCCAGAGGGGAACACGATCACGAAGGGGTTCATCATCCTCATTGGTGCTCCTCCAATGATACATGAGTAGTTTACCATAGACCTACGGGTCTGTAGGCAGTAGCTAGATGGCATCTTCTCTCTTTTTGATTCTCAATACAACGTTATCCTCGATGTTCTTGGACATCTATTTGATGTAATGACTTTTTCAGGTGTGTTTGTTGGAACCCAATGAAATGCGAGTTTATGATCAGTTCTATCTATGAATATTATTTGAGTCTTCATTGATGTGTTATATGCATGATTATTATAGCCTCGTATTTGTTCTCCGAAACTTTGGTTTGGTTTGGCCAACTAGATTGATTTTTCTTGCAATGGGAAGAGGTGCTTTCTGATGGGTTCAATCTTACGGTGTCCTCACCCAATGACAGAAGGGGTAGCGAGGCACGCATGTATCGTTGCTAATAAGGATTAAAAGATGGGGCCTATTCCTACATGAATAGATCTTGCCTACATCATGTCATTGTTCTTATTGCATTACTCCGTTTTTCCGTTAACTTAATACACTAGATGCATGCTGGATAGCAGTCGATGTGTGGAGTAATAGTAGTAGATGCAGGCAGGAGTCGGTCTATTAATCTTGGGTGTGATGCCTATATACATGATCATTGCCTTGGATATCTTCGTAATTATTTGCTCTTCTATCAAGTGCCCAACAGTAATTTGTTTACCCACCGTATGCTATTTTCTCGAGATAAGCCACTAGTGAAATCTACGGGCCCCGGGTCTATCTCCTATCATATTATTTTCAGATCTATTATTCCAAAAACCCGAAAATACCTTGTTGCACTTTTCTTTCTTTATTTTATTTTGTGCTTTTGTCAGATCTATTTATCAAATCTCATACAATTTAATCTATCTCAATACCGAGGAGATATTGACAACCCCTCTTATGCGTTGGGTTGCCAGTATTTGTTGTTTCTGTGTAGTTACCATTTACATAGTGTTGCTTGGTTCTCCTACTGGATTGATAACCTTGGTTTCATAACTGAGGGAAATAGTTAGCGCTGATGTGCTGCATCATCCTCTCCTCTTCGTGGAAATACCAATGCAGATACAAGCAATCACGAGGAAGACGAATTTCTGGTGCCATTGCCGGGGAGGATCAAGTCAAGGTAGTCTCTCGTCAACTTGCCAATTTCTGGAAGCCGTTGCTGGGGATACATCATAAACATCTATCAATTAAACAATCACAAACCTCATCTCCTTGCAATTACCTTGTTTGCTATTTGCCTCTCATTTCATCTCCCCCACTTCTAAAAAAAGTTCTACAAAAATACAAAAATGTTTTTCGTTTCCCTTTTTTGCGTGTTTTTCTTGTCTGCTACATTTGCATGTGTTTCCATGTGCCTTTTATTTGGTTGCATCTTCTCTTGATAATTATTTATTGATATGGGTCCTCATCCACTTGCTAATCTTTTTAAATGATCCAATTATGATGAACCAATTGCTAGTGAATTGAGTTCACTAGATTATATTATGAAGTTTTGCTTGAGATTCGTGAATCTAAAAATTGTGATGAAGTGTTAAAAGAAGAAATTTATAAAGTGATTCACGATAGCTCCTTGAATGAAAAGCTTGATTGCAATGATGTTATTATAAACTCTATTATTGTCAGTTGTGCTAATAATATGCAAAACCCCAAGCTTGGGGATGCTAGTTTTGCTATGTCCACTACTTATTGCAATGATCATGATAGGGGTGATTCTTATTATGATCTTGAAAATTTATTTAAGCCTCATGATGAATATGATATTGATAATAGTTTTTGCAATAATATTGAAAGTGGGTTTGGAAGAGTGTCAAGTTTAAGTAAAAATAATCCCACATATTTGGAGTGTGTTCAACCTTATGATTTTTTTTATGAAAGTGGGTTTGGAGAGGTCATGAATTTAGTTGATATTAATCCCACTATCTTGGAAGATTATAAAAGTTTTATGCATGTGGATCATGAAGCAAAAAATTTATATGATAGCTATCACCGGTACGCGTCGGTGCTATACAAACGGTTTTTAACACCTTTCTGCGACGATATTTGGAACGATTGCCTAGTGTGTGACGGTGATAGGGGGGTCCTTCCCACACGAACCAGAAACCGTCGGGGATAGGGAGCCTTGATGCATACAGTAATCCCTATATAACCATTTCCATTATCTCGAATATCCCAAATGCTTCATCCTTGCTACTCGTTTGTGCTTGCATTGCCATCGTAGTTGGAGCTTTGTGGTTTTACCTAAAACCAGGCAGATTCCAGGCACATGAGTTTTCCAGGCAGATTCCAAGCATGGGAGTTTTACGATGCCTGGCACATCACAAATAGTTCATGATTACAAACCGTGTACGATAGGTAGACAATCACACACATTTAGTTTTCCCGCACCGTATGTGATAGTGTCTGACATCACACACACTTTCCAAACGGCAACCGTGTGCATTGTTACACACGTTTTCTCTCCGTGAACCATGTCAGATTATGATGTATATTGAACACGCTGTGCTTTATTAACCGTGTGTGCCGTAATGACCTGAACACCGTAATTTTGCCGTAATTTAATTGCTGCTATTTTAAATTATACCTAATTTAAACTTGAAAGTAGGCTATAGCTTTATTCATATCCATCAGGTTCAAAGAACCAATGCATTATTCTATTCATAGGTACATATGTTTAAGAATTACATAAGCACCAAATAAAGAATGATGAACTAGGGTTTTATACTTGTAATTTACAGATGGTAAAGAAAGAGGCGACATCCATTCCGGTCGCCGAACAAGGTGAAGCGGAATGGCCTTATTGTGCTCTCCTGGATGCAGAAGGCATACAAGACTCTAGTCCAACCCCTTGTGATGGTCGGCTGCCAATCATGTAGTTTGAGAGGTAATCTTGACTAAACTGCTTCAGGATCCACTTCAAAGGAAAAAAGATTCAGACATTGTCATCCAACACAACTCATTACAGGCAGTAAAAAGAAGGTTACAGGGTTCTTACTTACCATCCTGCAGTTCACTGTTGTCTGTCATAAAGTGCAAATAAATAGTTCGATGGACGTCTTTGGACCCATTTTAATATAAGTTTCCTCACTTCATGCTGGTTCATGAATATCTCATTGCCCCAGAAAGGGTCGAAGTGTGGAACTTTGGCAATGATATATGTACCTAAAAGCACCAAGTTAATATTAGAACCTAAACAACAATTGAAAAATGATGTAGTACAACACTCCCTCCATCCCATTATATAAGATTTTATTACATGTATATCTAGACATCATTAGAACATTAAGGTAACACTCTTCCTTGTTGCTATGTAGCTTGGGATTGCATACTTAGTAATTCAGTACAATGCATGTTGCTATGTAGCCTCAGATATATTAAATATGGACCTAGTTAACCTATTGATAAATGGGTTGTAGATATATTCAGTGAAATGTCCGATTCGACGATTAATCCCTTATCAGCCCCAGGCTATATGGTACCACCTACCGATATCCCGAACAGTGAGTACATATAAGCAATGCGATGAAGCTGACCTTGATGGAAAACAACACTGTTCTCAATATTGTCCTGCATGAGTATTATAAAGGCATGTTAAGCACAACAGGCTAAACATCAACCAAATATATCCATGGTAGACAACATGATCTACAAATGATAGCTTCAGTGTGCAGGCTTAAGCACGCTTGTTAAGCAAAACAAGAAGTGGAAAGGTGTGTTAACTACATCAGGCATAATATTTAAAACAAGCAAATCGTCATTCAAACTGGTATTGTGTAGGTCTAAAGTATACTAGTTATTGTTAAAAAAAATGAAAAGGCATGTTAACTGCAATATCCTTAACAGCAAACCAAATATCGTAATTCATAATGGTATTGTTGAGACTGTTATTGATGAAATTGAATTGCACGGCAAATAGTTGCACATATAAAGTATCACATTGTGAACAACTGAAATAAACAAGTCATAAAGCCATCTCTAGCCGATCCTTTAAAAGTTAAAGGACTAAAACCACTGAGTGGATATATATATATATATATATATATATATATATATATATATATATATATATATATATATATATATATATATATATATATATAGCTATTCTAAGCGTGAGTGTAGAATAGCTTATTCTACACCCCTAGTAATGCTATGTACAAAATCTAGTAAAAACAGTGTATAAAATGTAGTACTTAGGAAAAAAATATCATCTAAGTTTGTAATTTACTACATTATTATGAAAATTACTATATTTTACATAATGTGTTACTGTATTTTGTATGTACGTTCTTGGGGTGTAGAATAAGCTATTCCACACTCACGCTTAGTTTAGCATTACTATATATATATATATATATATATATATATATATATATATATATATATATATATATATATATATATATATATATATATGTATATAGAGTAGCACTATTCTAATCCCAGGATTAGAATAACTATTTGGATCACGGCTCGTCCTATATAGGGCCCGATCAGATGTTCCCGAACTCGCCCCGTCCGCATCTACCGCAACAGTTCTTTGGCCCGATCCGCCCGCACCATCTCTCTGCCCCCAATCCTCGTAGCAACCCCGCCGCCGCCCTGGCTCCTGCGCGCCACCCCGCCGTCGCCCTGGCTCCTGCGCCGCCATGGCCCAATGCGCCACCCGCCAACAGCCCCTGCCTCCGGCACCCTACCTTGTGCCGCCGCCCCCACGGCCCTAACGCGCCACCCGTCACCACCCTGCCTCCGCCGCCCCACCTTCCGCCGCCCCGCCCATGGCCCCAATGCACCACCTACCACCGCCCCTGCCTCCGCCGCCCTACCTTCCGCTGCCGCCACGTACGGCCTCGACGCACCACCCATCACCGAATTGTGGAGGCAACCAGAAACCTTGTCACCGACACGATCCACTCGCCGGCGACCACCAGCTCACGTGCGCAAGGGATTGGGCCATTGGGCGCTTCTTGAAGCTGCAGGAGGTATTGACCTGCTACTGGAGCAGGCCTCGACCTGCAGCTTGCCGCGTGTGCCATGACGGTCCACCACCTACAGTCCTCGACGTGCAACTAGCACTACCTTTAGATGATGATGCCTTCGTTACTTCCGGCAACCAGGGATGGAAGCTACGCGGCCATTCCCATGTGTACAAGATGCATGGGGCGCACAGACCACCCTCCCGCCCGGCCGCCATGACATGTGGCCGCCTAGCACATCTACGCCCGATAGTTTTCTGTTGTTCCGCTGCTGTTATACTGTATCTAGATCAAGTGTTGATTCCTCCCCCTGTCCAGTTCTGTATTGTTTCTAAGTAATTTTGATGTCTAAAGTTTAGCTATATGTGCAGGTGCAACAAAGTGATGTTTTCCGTTGGTTTTAGTTTGACAGATCCTTCAGAAAATGGGAAAAGGGGTTTTCTTCCATGTTTATCTACAAAATGTTTCAATGCCTCTGTTTATAGGAGGCACGGAGACGTTTCCTGGACGGATGTGCGTTCTGGTTTAAATGGGCGATGCCACAAAATTAGGCTCTCTTAGGAGTCGGAATGGCGCTCTTAGATGCCCATTTGATTTCAGTGGAGCTGGTGCTTGTGTGTTCAGATGAAGACGGGAATTATGTGAGGGATTAGAAAAGAAAAGTGTGGCAGAGATCATGCCATAGGCGTGGGTTGTGATGTGAGGAAATGCATACACATGTGTATACATTCCAATTCTGCACTCATATGTACTCCTGCTTTTTTAGACAAAAATGTGCTCCTGCTAAGAAAGAGAAACTACATGTACTTATGTATTTATGCTTAAAAAATCACTGAAAAAACCCAGTCCTATTGAGTGCTCCATGTACATCAGTACAATGTGTGCAAAGCTGAAAAAACTAGATAGGATTACCTACGTTGGAACCAATTTCAGTCTATATTCCAATTCAACGGTGTTAGTCTGACAGAGATGTTGTACGCAGAGGTCATAGCATGGCTGCAGTTAACTACAAAAACATTCGAAAGCATTATAGAGTAGAGAAAAACAATACGGTCGAGAAGTTCCACTTTATCGTGTGCGATAGTTCGAAGGCGGACATCCGAGGAGTTCAAAAATTCTTTGGGAAAACAGAAAGTGTAACGCCATTTGTTCCTTGGGTGAATATACTTGGGTTTGTATGTGAAGTAATTTTTTATTCCTGGACTAAGAACATTATGTCCCCAGTGTGAATATATTTGTATTCCTATGCGAAGTACCTTGTTGTTCCTGGATAAAGAGCATTTTGTTCGCATATACTTCCTGTCTTTAAAGAATGAAGTTCAAAAACAACAAAATGAGAAGTTCGGACTGTTCAACTTTTACAAAAAAAAACTCAGATATTTTACCCGTTACTATATGAATAAAACGAAGAAGTTCAATTAAAATAGCAGAACAATTCAATGTTTATATACCAAGAATAAAACATGTCTCGCCCAGAAAAATTTACTTTCGAAGTTCAAAATTAATAAATTGCAGAGTTTAAAAAATTAGAAAACAAAAAAGAGACACAAATTATATCTGGACAAAAAAACATTTCCATGTATTTTCCCTTTTTCAATAGAACCCAAGAATGGCGAAACTAAAAAACCAAAGCATCTCAACACAAATTTATAAAAAGGATTTTCTCAATTAAAAAAATCCTAGAAAATCAAATCCAAAAACTGAGCCACGCGATGTTTATTAAAAAAACTAAGAACTTTTTGCCATTACTAAAAGAAATAAAACGAAGAATTAGAAATTAAAAAAAAAGAGGAAGTTCAATGTTTATACAAAATCTAGATTTTCCTCATTATTAAAAGAATGAATGACTAAAGTTCGACAACGAAAAAACAGGAAGTTCAAATTTTAAAAATAGTGCAGTTAAATATTCAGAAAAAAAATCATTTTCACTATTTCTAAATGAAAAACTAGAAGTACAAATTTAAATAACGGACCAGTTCAAATATTTGTTACAAAACTAGGATTTTTGTGTTACCAAAAGAAATAGATCACGAAGTACAAACTACAAAATTAGAGCACTTCCATATTTACAAGAAAATATAGATTTTCAATGTTACCAAATAAATGAAATCAAGAAGTTCGAATTAAAAAACGGAAGTAGTTCGATGTTTATGAAAACCCCAAAAAAAATTCTAGGAAGAATAAAAGTCTGAAGTTCAATTTAAAAGAAATATTGATGGTTATTTAAAAAACACAGATGTTTTTCGTTACTAAAAAAACTCAGATTTGTAGCAAGAAGTTCACGTGCACCTCCATGCACGGTTCATAATTTATATTGCGGGACGTCCGATCTCCAATTACATGTTTTAAAATGGCATAAAAATGGCGTCCGACCTTCAATTGTATGTAATTCGACGTATACGCAAAAATGTGACAGAAGTTTATAGTGAAAGCAACGAGAAGTTCAAGTACTGCAAGGAATGCATATTAGATAATAAAACTATAGAAAAATAGAATTTTAAAAGGTTTGTTGAAAGAAGTTCAAGTGATGTGTCCAGAGAAGTTTAAAAATTCTTGCGAGAGAGGGTCACCTTGTATTTCAATGTTCGATTTTATTCGTATAAAAACCGAATTTTCTTTACTCAAAAAATATAAAAAGGTGAAGTTCAAATTGAAATAACAGAGAAGTTCGGAGTTTATTAAAACCTAGGATTTACATGTTCAAAAAAATAAAAAACACAACGCCTTTTTTTACACTTTTAAAAACAAATCATAAACGGAAAAAATGCTTGCTAGAAGTTCAAGTGCTCGGCGAGGAAAAGTTCAAAAAATTCTTGTGAGAGAGGTTCACCGTGTGTTTAGATGTCCGAAATACATAAAAAGATGTTGCTTGTTGTGTTTTAAAATAATTCACTCAAACCAGAGAGAAGTTCAAAGTGATAACATCCAGAAGTTCACGTACTACATGGTGTGTGTTTCGTATAAGAAAAATCCAATAAAGTGAAACAGAGTGAAGTTCAAACAGACATGCCCCAGAAGTTCAACTACTTCACGTAGTGCAAAAAACAGCACGTCAAAAACAGAGTGAGGTTCAAACAGACATGCCCGTGAAGTTCAACTACTTCACACAGTGCATTTCCATTCGCAATGAAGGCAGAAATCATGATCTCATCATTTCTCTAATTTACTTCAAAACCACAGGAATATCATTTTTGTAAGTTCAAGTCCTCGGTCGCAGAAAGTTTAAAAAATATTGTGAGAGAGGTTTGTAAAAAAAAATATCATTTGTGTAACACTGACGAAATGGATGAGAAAATTACAAACGAAAATACGTCACAGAAGTACAACGTGAAAACAGCAGGAAGTTCGACTACTACAGTGGATGAATTTCAGATGAAAAACTATTAAAACCGTCGCGAGTATGAAAAAATGATCAACACGGAAAAGTTACGTGTTTATAGCACCTTTCCATCGGTATATCACTTGCTTAATTTCGAAGAGTGAATGAAGAGCTACGAGCAAAAAAGAGCACGTGAAAAATAGAGTGAAGTTCAGGTAGAAATGCCACAGAAGTTCAACTACTTCACGCAATGCATTTTCGACGAATCTGTTTCGCGATAAAGGCAGAACGAGTGATCTCGCTGTTTCTGAAATTACTTGAAAATGGCTGGGATTCAGAGAAAACCATCAACATGAAAAAGTTTCGCATTTTTCGTAGCTTTTCAACAGTATATTATTTGCCCCGTACCGATGAAGTTTGTAGAAATTAAGGCGAAAATATGTTTTTAGCCATTTTCAAAATCAACGTAAAACCGTAATCAATTTGGAGAAACAATATATAACAAAAAGTTTCGCATTTGTTCAGGCTTTCCAACACCATATCATTTTCTACATTCGGACGTATGATCAAAAAAATAGATCAAAAATATAAACTTGGTAGAACTTGTACCGTTTTCTAAATTACTCTTAAACTATTCAAAATTAGAAAAAAAACTTTCAACATGAGAAAAAAGCGCATTTTCACAAGCTTTCCAGCGCCATATCATTTGTCTCAATTGGATGAGGCATTTAGAAATGGCAATGAAAATACAAACTCGGTTGTTCGGATTGCGAAATTTTACGATTTTCCACATTACTCTTTAACCATAGGGAATTAGAAAAACTTTCAGCATCTGAAAGGAGCGGTTTTAGAGCAGCTTCCCAACGCCATATTATTTGCCTCGTTCCGATAAATGGTTTAGAAATGCGATCGAAAATACGATTCATGTTTTTTGTATGAAGAAAAAATGGTTTTCAAAACTGCTCTTAAACCACTTACATTTTGCCAAATTTTTAAGTTGGGTCATGATACTGGTATCCATAGCTTTCCAACGGTATATCACAAGCCCCATTTGGGCAAAGTTGACAGAAGTTCAACCTAGCACTAGGGGAAGTTCAGGTCGAACAACTCAAGCAGTAAAATTTTAAAAAACGCAATTTCATCACGACTCGAGAGCAAAATCCGCCAGCGAGCTAGATTTCTATTTAAAACCAGTATTTAGTCGCTAAAACACGTTTCTAGATTATACTAACATCATATAGAACACTACTAACCAGAATAATTCGCGGGGGGAAGCCACGGTTGCAAAGATAACCCGAAGGTCGGGTTCGTACAGAGTGAAGTTCAGGCGCGCGTACAAACAAATACGCCACAGAAGTTCAACGTGAAAACAACATCAAGTTCAACTACTATGCTGAATGAATTTCAGATGAAAAACTTTTAAAATCGTCGCGAGTATGAAAAAATGATCAACACGGGAAAGTTGCGTGTTTAGAGCAGCTCTCCATCGGTATATCACCCGCTCAATTCCCGTCAGTGGGATGGAGAGCTACGAGCAGTGGATAGAGATATACGAGAAAAAAAGCACGTGAAAAACAGAGTGAAGTTCAAGGTTTCATACCGAGAAGTTCAGGTACTTCACGCGATGCATTTTTGGTGAATCTGTTCCGCGATAGAGGCAGAACGAATGATCCTGCCATTTTCGGAATTACTTGAAAACGGCTAGGAATCAGAGAAAGCCATCAACATGAAAAAGTTTCGTATTTTCCGTAGCTTTTCAATGGTATATTATTTGCCCAATTCCGATAAAGTTCGTAGAAATTACGGTGAAAATACGTTTTTCGCCATTTTTGAAGCTGACTTAAAACCGTAAAGAATTGGGAGAAACAATACATACGAAAATGTTTCGCATTTGTTTAAGCTTTCCAACGCCATATCATTTGCTGCATTCGGACGCACGGTTAAAAAATTAGCTCGAAAATACGAACTCGGTAGGACTTGGACCATTTTCTAAATTACTCTTAAACCATTCAAAATTAGAAAAAACTTTCCAGATGAAAAAGTAGCGCATTTTCATAAGATTTCCAACGCCATATCATATGCCTCCATTGGATTAGCCGTTCAGAAATGACATTGAAAAAACGTACTCAGCTGTTCGGTCTACGAAATTTTACGTTTTTTCAAATTACTCTTTAACCATAGGGAATTAGAAAAAACTTTCAACATGTGGAAGGAGCGGTTTTGCAGCAGCTTTCCAACACCATATTATATGCCTCATTCCGATAAACGGTTTAGAAACGCGATCAAAAATACGTTTCACGTTTTTTGTGCAAAGAAAAAACGGTTTTCAAAACTGCTCTTAAACCGCTTATATTTTGCCAAAAATTTAAGTTGGGTCATGATATTGGTGTACATAGCTTTCCAACGTTATATCGCAAGCCCCGTTTGGGCAATGTTGGCGGAAGTTCAACCTAGTTCACAGAGAAGTTCAACGTACTACTAGCGGGGCAGGTGAGGTTGTGCTCAGAATATTATTCTGATCCCGTGATCAGAATAGTGTTTATGTATGTATATATATATATATATATATATATATATATATATATATATATATATATATATATATACTCCAGCAATTTTTGGCCTTTTCTAGTCGGTCCCCTAAACTTAACGTTGTAAGCTTCAATTTGATCAAGTTCAAAGCAGGTTCAACCAAAAGTAGCATGCATTCAAACAAAAACATAGATAGTTTTGCATAACCGAACATAAAACATAAATTTAAACTAAGCTAAACTACTTTCGGCCGAGCCAATCCTTCCTCATCATGTACGGTGTGCCAGAGCCGAGTCCGGACCGGTGCTGTCGTCGGGGTCATTGGGGAAAGCATTCCTCCACTCGTCGACGTCGATCTCCTCGTCCTCGGGGCCCACCTTGACGCCCTCCGTGGCGCCGTCGCTGCCGCCTTGGACCTCATCATTGGAGGAGAGCGCGATAACCTCGCCACCCTCCGTGCCGCCATCCTCGCCGCCTTCGACCTCATCATCGGAGGAGAGCGCGATAACCTTGCTGCCCTCAGTGCCAACAAAGATCGCCCACTCCACCTCCCCGAGCTCAGGGTGCTGCCGGCGGAGCTCTTGCATGTAGGCCTCGTCGATGGCCTCGGCCTCAAGGCACTCCCACGCCTCGCTGTCCTCCTGCGCCATAGCCGAGATCACCACCCCTGGCTCCAGCGGAACGAGGTTGACCGAACATGTGCCGAAGGGGAAATTGAGCCTAGCCGCCGCGCCGTGGTAGCGGACCTGCCAGCGGTCGTACTCCATGGATGCGAGCTCGGCCGTGAGGAAGTTACCAAGCCACCAGCGGGTGTGGGTCTCCTGATCTGTAATCTCGACCACCCACGTCCCCCAACGCCGTTGCCATACTCCAAGGTAGGACCTCGTCGGCTGCCGGGTACGAGGGAGGACGAGGAAGTCATCGAACTGCGTAGGGGCGTGGTGGCGGGTGGATCAGGGGATCGGCGATGACAGATCGAGCCCGCGGAGGACGACGGGGACACCTCGGCGGGCACCTCGCCGGCGTCGAGCGAAAAGGCCGGGATAAACCTATTTTTTCCATTGGCTCCTCGAGCTCCCTGGCACACATGCAAAGGTTGAGGATGGAGGCGCCAGCGATGGCGGTGACCTACCATTGGTTTCAAGGGTTGTGTGTGTCTGTGTGAGCGAGGTTTTGGGGAGTGTGTGGTGTGTGTGGAGAGGGGCGGGTGGGGGCAATGTGTTGTTTGAGGAAATACTGCAGCAACTGAAAATTTTACTAGGTGGGAGTAACAAGGTGGGGCTACTGAAAATTTGGATCAAGGGCGAGAAGATATTTTTGATATTGAGAGGGATTCAGAGGCGGGAGTAAAATGTCGGGGCTACTGAAATTTTGAATCAAGGGACTGAAGCAGAGCGCGAGTAACAGACATCGCACCCGGTACGCACATACCAATCATGTGCTATCAAACATTAAAACCTTCCAGGCGGTAGATATTTTCGAGATTACGAGGCAGTAATATTTTCGAGATTGAGAGGGATGCAGAGGTGGGAGTATTTGGGGAGCGAGCTAGTGTGCTTGACACGCCGGCTATGGACTGTAGCCGATGCACCATCTCGCGTAAGCCATAGGTGTACTATACACCGATGGTGCTCCAAGATATTTTGTGCTACATCTCACACGGTTGGTGAAAATAAACTGTGTGCGATCTACTTGATTTTTCGTCTTGATTTGAATTACATAATGGGGTCACAGCTGCAAAGGATGGTGTTTTAATTGCTAGAACTTTTATCTGCAGTGAACATGGAACTATACGTGTGTCGTCAAAAAAATTGGAATTATTCAGGGTCCGTTTGGACGTTTATATACATTAACTTGGTTTTGTAGGCATTTCAGGCGCATAATTCAAATTTGAACTACATGCACCTGCTTCGGTGCATATAAATTGGTTGAAAAATCAAATCTGTGTCCTTGGGTGCATGCTTAGGTCCCATGCAAGAAACGGGAATGAGTTTCAAACACCAGGGCAATCTTGTCGCTGCTTCGGGAATGGGGTCACCAGACTTGCACTGCTCATGCCCACGAGTGGTTTCCGCAAGTGGGCCCGTATGGCCCATCTTCACCAACAAGCTTTCAAGACCCTCGCGAGGGACCAAGCCTCGAGAGGTGGACGACACAAGACCTCCTAAGGAGCGGCCTCACCAAGTTGGCTCGCGAGGGGCGGAGAGTCAAGGCAGGGGAAACCTCGCGAGGTTCTCGTGACGTGAGCCATGACGATCGAGACCAGGCGGGCGCCAGGGTGCAGTGTCCTTGTTTCCTCTTTGGTGCTAAGGGGGAAAGCACAGGCGCGGAGTACCGAGGCATCAAGCAAAGGTTTACATATCAATGCAACAAGACCAAGACCAGCAGGACGGCAAGACGGAGGTCACCACGGTGCCCAAGGCGGTGTCACCACTAGAGCCTTTGGGAGGCAAAAACTACTTTTGTCAGGATAGCTTGTACTAGTTGTCTCCCTTCAAACTGGCCGTTGTGGAATCCCTTCCCGCTCAATATTTGGGGAGAGGACCAAAGCCTCTATAAATAGGACTAGCCACCACAGTAGGAGGCAACTGAACTGAGCCTGAACCAAGCCTCAGGCATCTGATCTTGAGCCAATCCTTAGCCACGAACCGAGCACAAGAACACCTCAGGCTCAGGAGGCTGTTCTTCCCCTTTTAACTGTTCATCCTCAGCCCGAGAGGCAATCCACCACCACCACACTGGAGTAGGGTATAACACCACAACGGTGGCCCGAACCAGTATAAATCTTGTGTTCTTTCTGTTGCTAGTTCGTCGAGTTAGTCCTTGAGATCTTAGCAAAGCTAGGACGCGGATCGGTAGGGGGAGAACTTCACGCACCCCAGTGTTCGAACCTTAAGGGTTTTTCCGGAGCCCAAAATCCAACATTTGGCGCGCCAGGTAGGGATGCGCAAAAGCTTCCCTTCCATCGCACCGCATCCCGTTGCTTCATCGTCTCCATGGCGGACGCACGCCGCGCTCGCGCCGAGCGCCGGGCTGCCCTCGCCACCTGTGTTGCTCAGACGGCTACCGTCAGCGGGCCACCCTGTCGTTCTCCATCACCTGCCGCCAATGCCGCCACCGGCCAGGCGGGGAACAAGCAGCAAGCATCCATGCGGCACCCCTCGGTGCAGCGGGACGGCCGCACAGCCACTCCGTCGCTGACCCTGGCCGGTTCATCATCCCACGCTCGACGCGCTCCCATGGACGCGCAGGTCGCTCTGTGCATGGCGCGTGAGCTCCTGCGCTACCGCCCCGTCGATGAACTCTACGAGGACTGGCTCGACCGCATCGCCGAGCTTGTCAGCACTGCAGGGGGCTCCCCTGCGCTGTCCCTCTCACTACCTCGCCCTCCACCACCTGCAGGCGGCGTGGCCCATGGTGCGCCTCCACCACCTTTGCCCCAAGACGGAGCCTTGGCGCCAAGGTGCGCGGCCCCACGGCGCGACCTGCCGCGCCCGGCACCCGTGCAAGAAGAGAGAAGCTACAAAGAAGTCCCTCGACCGCAAGAAAACGCTCCACTCCCACTTGCTGCGGTAGGGCCCCGCGCCGCTTGCCGTGGCGGCGCGCGGGCGCCAAGACCAAGCCCTGCCTCCAAGACAGGCCCCGGTGACAACGGCCGGCTGCCGCGCCTTCACCCCCGAGCTGCGTAGTGTCTCCTGGCCGGGCAAGTTCAAGTCGGATCTACCTCCTCGCTATGACGGCACCCCCGAGCCCGCGGAGTTCTTGCAGCTCTACGAGCTGAGCATCAAGGCGGCCAATGGTGACGAGAAAGTCATGGCGAACTGGTTCCCCATGGCTCTCAAAGATGGTGCCCGCTCCTGGCTCCTCAACCTGCCTCCAAGCTCGATCTCCTCCTGGGACAAGATGCGCAACAGCTTCGTCGCCAACTTCCAGGGCACTCGCGACCGCCCATCGGCCGCGGGTGACCTACGTCATGTCAAGCAGCAACCAGGAGAGACCCTCCGAAAGTTCGTCTAGCGCTTCAACAACGTTCGCCTCAAGATCCCCAAGGTGACGGAAGAGGCCATCATCTCCGCATTCTCTGATGGCGTCCGCGACGTCAAGATGAAGGAGGAGCTCGCCATCCACGAGGAGATGTGCACGTCTCTGGAGCTGTTCAACCTGGCGACCAAGTGCGCAAGAGCTGAGGAGGGGCGCCTCTCCCTCCTCGAGCTCCCAGGTGCGGACCTGGAGGAGAAGAAAGCCAAGGCCAAGGATGTAAAGAGCAAGGGAGCGGCCATGCTCGCGGCGTAGCCGGACACCAAGCGTGGCAGAGACCAGCCTGAGTCATCCAAGAGCAGCCGACCGTTCTGCACCTTCCACAACCTGCATAGCCACAACACCAGCGACTGTCAAGAGCTCAGAGCCATTCGAGAAGGACGCTTCGAGCAACGCCCCAAGTGCAATGACCGGGGCTATGGCCAAGGAGGAGGACGTGGTGGCGGACGCTTGGATGACCGCTGCCCGCGCCAGGAGTGGCGCGAATGGCCTTGTGAGGAACGCAGGCAGGAT
This sequence comes from Aegilops longissima, assembly GCA_021605205.1. NCBI lineage: Eukaryota > Viridiplantae > Streptophyta > Magnoliopsida > Poales > Poaceae > Aegilops > Aegilops longissima. The sequence goes on from CM038679.1 coordinate 236,230,039, forward strand.
CAGCCTCGCGAGGGCGCCTGGAGGGATTAGCCTCGTAAAGACCATCCTCAGGGCAACACCGGTCTTCCTCCACTACCGCCACCACCAAGAAGGAATGATGACCACCATCAAGACGAGGGGGCTGGGGGCTTCCAGGAGCCGCGTGCTATCGCCTGCATCTTGGGCGGAGCTCAGGCACCAGCCCCGCAGCGTATCTTCAAACAGTTTGCTCGTGAAGTGAATGCAGTACTCCCCAAGCTCGAGGCCACGTGCCCGCTCAGATGGTCCAAGTGCGCTATCACGTTCAGTTCGGCAGATCAGCTCAATTGCGCGGCTACCACTGGCGCCCTCCCGATGCTTTGTTCACCAGTCATCAGCAACGTGCAATTCACCAAGACCCTCATCAACGGCGGCGCAGGGCTCAACGTCCTGTCTGTCGATATGTTCGACAACCTCCAAGTGCCGTAAGACTAGCTTCATCCTGCCAAGCCTTTCTCAGGAGTGACCGGCGGCTCCACTACCCCGATCGGGCAGGTTCGCCTCCCAGTCACCTTTAGAGAACGCAACAACTACCGCACCGAGCTCATCGACTTTGACATCGCTCACATCCGTCTGCCATATAATGCCATCCTCGGGTATCCAGCCCTTGCCAAGTTTATGGCGGTGACCCATCATGACTACAATGTCCTCAAGATGCCAGGAAGCGGCGGAATCATCACAGTCCCGTGCAAAGAAAGAGACGTGGTGTGCTCCCTCGAGTGCGCCTTCCAAGCTGCAGCAATCGACGACCCCGACAGCAAGGGCGAGTGCCCTCCTAAGGCCACCCCCATGAAGAAGAAGCAGCTGCTCCGTGCAGGACCTCAGGAGGATGGCGTCGCGAGCGGTACCTCGTTAGGATCAGCGCCCACACCAGGGGCGCCTCCCTCCCTTGCATAGGAAGGCGCGCCTGGCGCCCTTCTCGGGCAGGGCCCGGGGGCTCTATTTTGGAGGGCCTCAGACCTTGCCAACATCACGAGGGAGGCGCTTGGGCACCATTTGGAGGCGTGCTTCACGGCACGTTTCCCTCAGGACAACATGGGGCGAGGAGCGCCCACCGCTTAGGAGTTCATCACTAGGACCACTCAGGAACTACAAGACGCAAGGGCCATGCGCGGGGACCGCCGCTCACCAGGCGCAGCTCCCCATCCAGTCGAGGATGACGGGCTGCGCGTCTGCATCGACGTCCCTGGGCTCAACAGTGCCGCATCTCAGGAGCGCTTTTGGCCTTCGCGCGTGCGATGCTGCGAGGGTCCACCGCACAGCTACGTTCGCATGCCCTTTGGCCTGCCGAGCGTGACGTTTGCCTATCAGCGCAACTTGCAGTGCACCCTGGCGACTCAGGAGGCCAGGCACCACGCCGTCCTGACGGAGATGGAGATGGTCCTCAAGGAACCGCCTTGACCCCCAGAGCCTCCCGATGCTCAGGGCACCGATGGCTCGTGAGGAGCGACCCCTTCGCCGCGTACCTTCAGCTGCTCCGACATCACAGCATCAACAAAACCAGGTGACATTTTCCAAGTTTATTTGGCTGGGAGCGCCCCCCCGGGCTGCATCATTCCCAGGCCGCGTGGGTCCATCCCTGTGGCATGTATACCTTTTCATATGTCTTTAGCTTACCTTGCCGGGGGTGCCCCTCGGGCTGCATCATCCTCAAGCCGCTCGGGCCTGGCCCAGCAGCATGTATCTTCCCTGCATTTACTTAAGCCATTATGCTTTCCATGCTCGATCTACCTATGAGTATTACCTACTTGATCGTCACCCATCATGGGAGCCGCGCGCCGGCCGTCTTTCTTCAGGATCCTTCGCGTGAGTAGGTTGAGCACGGTGTCTGTGCTTGGGCCTGTCCCTACAGCATCGATAAATCCAGCGGCTGAGCTCTGTCTGGCAGGCCGGCCCCGTTCACGTCACCTCCTGGGGCCGTTGGTTCTTGGCATTCTCACGCGATAACCTCAGGAGATTCGTTCGGCGTAGGTTGTCCGACCACCTCGCAGGACCAGCGCGGCGAACAAAAACAAAGACCAGGCGCAACCCGCCTTGAGGTAGGGCCTCAAGAGTCCCGCACTGGCTCATGAGTGCCTAGATACACCTCATCTAGCCCTGCCGTGCAAGCCATGTGACAGGGCGGGGTTGTACACGCCCCGGGGGCTCTCCGCAGTAGGGAGTCCCCTCCCACGCACCAGTGGAAGCACCATGCTCCGCGTTGGCCGTCGACACTGCCGAGGAGCGGCTATGCCCGTGCACAAGCGGAAGCACTATGCTCCGCGCTGGTGATAAACAACTGAGGGCGGCCTCACACCCGCACCAACCTCAGGGAGCCTCAGAGCTCAGTGTCCGGCCTCACTGCAACACCCTCCCCTCGGGAGAGTCGCGCGAGGGGGCTGGCCATAGGGGCTACGCTCGGGTCACGCCCAAGCGTACGCCACCTAGCCAGGTCCCCCGGACCTGGTCGTCACGCGCCCCTCCCGAGCCGAGCCTCGGTGAGGGCAAAGGTATGAAGGTTGTTTGCACGTCAAGGGGGACTCCTGAGCATCGCGACTCAGGAGCCTAACTGGTCACCTAGCCCCTCACTCCTTGGGTCTGTCCTGGTCTCCGGTCAGTCTAACAGCGGTTGAGGTATGCGCGGGGTCGGGCTCTACCGACATAGAACACTAATCCTACCCTCACGTCTCCTTCCTATAAGTTGTTTGCGCATCAAGGGGGACTCCTGATAATCGCGAATCAGGAGCCTAACTGGTCACGTAGCCCCTCACTCCTTGGTTCCGTCCTGGTCTCCGGTCGGCCCAACGGCGGTTGAGGTATCCGCGGGGCCGGGCTCTGCCGACATAGAATGCAAAGTGAATAGGAAGAAAAATCACAAACTCTCAAACTTCAAACATATATTACAAGACATATTGTTCTCACAATATCAAACACGAGTTTAACGCCTCCACGAGGCATGATGCATGCTGTAGGAATAAAATAGGAAAGGAGTTGCAGGTCATCCCTGAACACCATCGACGCCCGCGAGAGGCACTCCTCCCTTGATGATGTCGCCTTTGTCTTGGTCACCATCCGGAGCTGCAGGAGTGGCGGCGCTTCCGGTTGAAGGCGCGGAAGCGAAGCCGCAGAACTTCTTCAGCAGAGCCTCCACCTGACATTTCACGGCTGCGGCGGAAGCCATGCAGTGTTCATCAGCCACAGGCTCCAGTAGCTCGTCAAGACGAGTGCTGAGGTCACAAAGGTGCAGATGGCTGAAAACACGCGTTAGCGCAGCAGAAGAAAGGACACGAGCCTCTGCCTCTACCATGGGTCCGATGCCCTCCACGACTTCCTCGAGCGCCTTCACCAAGAAGGGAAGCAGCTGGGCGGGGCCATCCTCATTAGTGGTCAGCGGCCTCTCCAAGCCCTTCTCATAGAGTGACTTTAGAGCCTCGCGGGACCTCTTCTCGAGAAGCGCAAAGGCTGTGCGGTCCTCAGCCAGGATCTTCGGCTTGGCGTCAAGATCGACCTTCTTCGCCTCCACCTTCCGCTCCAGCTCCTCCAGCCGGCTGCGTTCGACGGCCTGCGTCTTCGCCAGCTCCCCCAGCTCGGTGTCGCGGTTCTTGATGGCGTCCTCCCAAGCCCTCATCTCCTCCTCCTTCACCCAACGGTCACGATCTTCTTCTGCGTGCTCGTCGCACAGGCCCTTTAGCTCATCCTCTAGCACCCGGCAGTGGTCGTGGGCGTCCTCGCGATCAGCCGCAGCCTGTGCGGCGGCTCGCTTCTCCTTCTCGAAGACCGTTGCGGCCTGGCTTAGCGTCGCTCGGACCGCCGCGTCAGACTGAAGCCAGCCGAATGCTAGCTCCAGGCGCCCGGCTACCAGGCGCAGATCCGCGCCCAGGAGATCTTCCCGTAGCTGGGTCATCTCTCAAAGGGCACGCTCCAAGACAGTGGAGGAGGCAGAAGAACCTGGGAACAATGGCGTGGCAGGAGAAGGAGGCGACACCATCACCAGGGCCTGGGAGACCAAGGGCTCCTGAGCCTTTGGGACCTCGGCAGCCGAGCCGGACATCGACACTTCCGGAGCCAGCGGGACCTCGGGGGCTGACTCCACCTGACGACGCCCCTCCTGGTCTTGCGAGGGCGACCGGGCCGGGGAGATGCGAGTGCTGTCGCCTCCTTTCTTCATGGAGGGGGCGCGGCCGCTACATCCTCCTTCCTCTTCTTCGCCGAAGGCAGTGTCCTGGTCAACCAAGGACGAACGTCAGGAAGCATCAGTATAAGCAAGAACAAGATGGAGCTAGAGCACTTACTGGTCCACCGCGGCGTAGTCCACCCTCCGCTTGGTGAGCTTGAAGCCCGAGAGCCTCAGGCCTGAGGTCTGGGCGCACAGGCTCCGGGAGCAGAAGATGGAGCAGCACAGGGGCTGGAAGCAGCTCCAGACGACGCCAAGGCGGGAGTAACGTCTCGAGAGACCAGCGACGATCTGCCCCTTGTCGGGATGACGGGCAGCTCCCCCTTCTCCTGGCGGGCGTCGGCCTCGGTGTCGTCAGGAAGGGCGTGGAGGATGTCAGCTTTGCTCAAGGGGACGGTCTCCCCCACCCCTTCAGGGGTCACCGCCGAGTTTTCCTCCTCCCCGTCTTCCTCATCGTGGGACTCATCAGAAGACAGCTCCACCGGCATCGGCGCCGCAGGGGCCCCGGTAGGCGCCGGCGGCACCAACCCGCGACCGTCAAAAGTCAGCCTGGAAGCCACGATCTGCTCCCAGTCGTTGCGGCGGAATGATGTCTACTACACAACCTTCTTCTTGTAGACGATGTTGGGCCTCCAAGTGCAGAGGTTTGTAGGACAGTAGCAAATTTCCCTCAAGTGGATGACCTAAGGTTTATCAATCCGTGGGAGGCGTAGGACGAAGATGGTCTCTCTCAAAAAACCCTGCAACCAAATAACAAAGAGTATCTTGTGTCCCCAACACACCCAAATACAATGGTAAATTGTATAGGTGCACTAGTTCGGCGAAGAGATGGTGATACAAGTGCAATATGGATGGTAGATATAAGTTTTTGTAATCTGAAAATATAAAAACAGCAAGGTAACTAATGATAAAAGTGAGCGTAAACGGTATTGCAATGATAGGAAACAAGGCCTAGGGTTCATACTTTGACTAGTGCAAGTTCTCTCAACAATAATAACATAGTTGGATCATATAACTATCCCTCAACATGCAACAAAGAGTCACTCCAAAGTCACTAATAGTGGAGAATAAACGAAGAGATTATGGTAGGGTACGAAACCACCTCAAAGTTATTCTTTCCAATCAATCCATTGGGCTATTCCTATAAGTGTCACAAACAGCACTAGAGTTCGTACTAGAATAACACCTTAAGACACAAATCAACCAAAACCCTAATGTCACCTACATTCTCCAATGTCACCTCAAGTATCCGTGGGTATGATTATACGATATGCATCACACAATCTCAGATTCATCTATTCAACCAACACATAGAACCTCAAAGAGTGCACCAAAGTTTCTACTAGAGAATCACGACGGAAACGTGTGCCAACCCCTATGCATAGGTTCATGGGCGGAACCCGCAAGTTGATCACCAAAACATACATCAAGTGAATCACGTGGTATCCCATTGTCACCACAGATATGCACGGCAAGACATACATCAAGTGTTCTCAAATCTTTAAAGACTAAATCCGATAAGATTACTTCAAGGGAAAAACTCAATTTATTATAAGAGAGTAGAGGGGGAGAAGAAACATAAGATCCAACTATAATAGCAAAGCTCACGATACATCAAGATCGTGCCAAATCAAGAACACGAGAGAGAGAGAGAGAGAGATCAAACACATAGCTACTGGTACATACCCTCAGCCCCGAGGCTGAACTACTCCCTCCTCCTCATGGAGAGCGACGGGATGATGAAGATGGCCACGGTGAGGTTTTTCCGCAGGGTGCCGAACAGGTCTAGATTGGTTTTTGGTGGCTCTGGAGGTTTGCGGCGGCGGAACTGCCGATCTATTCTCTGTTCTGGAAGTTTTAGGATACGTAGGTATATATGGGTGAAAGAAGTATGTCGGTGGACCGAAGGGGGGGGGGGGCACGAGGCAGGGGGACGCGCCCCCCACCCTGGTGGGCACCTCCCTTCTTTCCTGACGTGCACTCCAAGCTTTTCCGGTAGCTTTCCTTCAAAAAATAACTTCTCCAGCTGATTTCGTTCCGTTTCGACTCCATTTGATATTCCTTTTCTTCGAAACACTGAAATAGGCAAAAAAAACAGCAAACCTGGGCTGGGCCTCCGGTTAATAGGTTAGTCCCAAAATTAATATAAAAGTGGAAAATAAAGCCCAATGTCGCCCAAAACAGTAGATAATATAGCATGGAGCAATAAAAAATTATAGATACGTTGGAGACGTATCAAGCATCCCCAAGCTTAATTCCTGCTCGTCCTCTAGTAGGTAAATGATAAAAGAAATAATTTTTGATGCGGAGTGCTACTTGGCATAATTTCAATGTAATTCTTCTTAATTGTGGTATGAATATTCAGATCCGAAAGATTCAAGACAAAAGTTTAATATTGACATAAAAATAATAATACTTCAAGCATACTAACAAAGCAATTATGTCTTCTCAAAATAACATGGCTAAACAAAGCTATCCCTAAAAAATCATATAGTCTGGCTATGCTCTATCTTCACCACACAAAGTATTTAAATCATGCACAACCCCGATGACAAGCCAAGCAATTGTTTCATACTTTTGAGATTCTCAAACTTTTTCAACCTTCACGCAATACATGAGCGTGAGCCATGGACATAGCACTATAGGTGGAATAGAATGGTGGTTGTGGAGAAGACAAAAAGGGAGAAGATAGTCTCACATCAATTAGGCGTATCAACGGGATATGGAGATGCCCATCAATATATATCAATGTGAGTGAGTAGGGATTGCCATGCAATGGATGCACTAGAGCTATAAGTATATGAAAGCTCAACAAAAGAAACTAAGTGGGTGTGCATCCAACTCGCTTGCTCATGAAGACCTAGGACAATTTGAGGAAGCCCATCATTGGAATATACAAGACAAGTTCTATAATGAAAGATTGCCACTAGTATATGAAAGTGATATCATAGGAGACTCTCTATCATGAAGATCACGGTGCTATTTTGAAGCACAAGTGTGGTAAAAGGATAGTAGCATTGCCCCTTCTCTCTTTTTCTCTCATTTTTTAATTTTTTTTATTTGGGCCTTTTCTCTTTTTTTATGGCCTCTTTTTCTCTCTTTCTTTTAGTCCGGAGTCTCATCCCGACTTGTGGGGGAATCATAGTCTCCATCATCCTTTCCTCGCTGGGATAATGCTCTAATAATGTAGATCATCACACTTTTATTTACTTACAACTCAAGAATTACAACTCGATTCTTAGAACAAAATATGACTCTATATGAATGCCTCTGACGGTGTACTGGGATGTGCAATGACTCATGAGTGACATGTATGAAAGAATTATGAACGGTGGCTTTGCCACAAATACGATGTCAACTACATGATCATGCAAAGCAATATGACAATGATGGAGCGTGTCATAATAAACGAAACGGTGGAAAGTTGCATGGCAATATATCTCGGAATGGCTATGGAAATGACATGATAGGTAGGTATGGTGGCTGTTTTGAGGAAGGTATATGGTGGGTGTATGATACCGGCGAGAAGTGCACGGTATTAGAGAGGCTAGCAAGGGTGGAAGGAAGAAAAGTGCGTATAATCCATGGACTCAACATTAGTCATATAGAACTCATATACTTATTGCAAAAATATACAAGTTATCAAAGCAAAGTATTACGCGCATGCTCCTAGGGGGATAGATTGGCAGGAAAAGACCATTGCTCGTCCCCGACCGCCACTCATAAGGAAGACAATCAATAAATAAATCATGCTCCGACTTCATCACATAACGGTTCACCATACATGCATGCTACGGGAATCACCAAATTTAACACAAGTATTTCTCAAATTCATAACCACTCAACTAGCATGACTCTAATATCACCATCTTCATATCTCAAAACAATTATCAAGCATCAAACTTCTCTTATTATTCAACACACTCATAAGAAAGTTTTTACTAATCTTGAATACCTAGCATATTAGGATTATTTAAGAAAATTACCATGCTATTTAAGACTCTCAAAATAATCTAAGTGAAGCATGAGAGTTCATATATTTCTTCAAAATAAATCCACCGCCGTGCTCTAAAAGATATAAGTGAAGCACTAGAGCAAATGACAAATTACTCCGAAAGATATAAGTGAAGATCAATGAGTAGTCGGATAATTATGCAACTTATGTGAAGACTCTCCAATTTAAGGATTTCAGATCTTGGTATTTTATTCAAACATCAAGTAAAACAAAATAAACGGACATTTCAAGGATAGCACACATCATGTGAAGAAGCAAAAACTTAGGTTCAACCGATACTAACCAATATTTGTTGAAGAAGAAAGGTGGGATGCCTACCGGGGCATTCCCAAGCTTAGATGCTTGAGACTTCTTGAAATATTATCTTGGGGTGCCTTGGGCATCCCCAAGCTTGAGCTTTTGTGTCTCCTTAATTCCTCTCATATCACGGTTTTCTAAATCTCAAAAGCTTCATCCACACAAAACTCAACAAGGACTTGTGAGATAAGTTAGTATAAACCAATGCAAAAACCTTATCATACTCTACTGTAGAAAATCACAAAAATTATTATTCAACATTGCATACTAAATGCCTCTGCATATTTAATATTCCTATACTCAAATAGAATCATAAACAAGCAAACATATGCAAACAATGCAAACATAACAGCAATCTGCCTAAACAGGACAGTCTGTAAAGAGTGCAGCAAGATCCACACTTCCCTAGCTCCAAAAATTGTGGAATAAAATTCCCACTGTAGTAAATTTATCAGAGATTATTATGCAAGAGGTTTCAACATTTTATCACATTCTGACTTTTCTAGGGAATTTTTTCAACAGCGGTAAACTTTCTGTTTTCAAACAGCAATATGTATACTTGCAAAATAAGCATAGTAAAGGCTATCGTTGACAATATTATTGAAAATAAAGATGCAAAACACTAATCTAAATGACATAAAGCAAATACTAACAAAAGTAAATGACGCTCCAAGCAAAACACATATCATGTGGTGAATAAAAATATAGCTCCAAGTAAAGTTACCGATGGAAGTAGACGAAAGAGGGGATGCCTTCCGAGGCATCCCCAAGCTTAGGCTCTTGGTTATCCTTGATTATTACCTTGGGGTGCCTTGGGCATCCCCAAGCTTAGGCTCTTGCCACTCCTTATTCCATAGTCCATCGAATCTTTACCCAAAACTTGAAAACTTCAGAACATAAAACTTAACAGAAAATCTCGTGAGCTCCGTTAGCGAAAGAAAACAAAACACCACTTCAAGGTACTGTAATGAACTCATTATTTATTTATATAGGTGTTAAAACTACTGTATTCCAACTTATCTATGGTTTATAAACTATTTTACTAGCCATAGATTCATCAAAATAAGCAAACAACACAATGAAAACAGAATCTGTCAAAAACAGAACAGTCTGTAGTAATCTGTAACTAACGCAAACTTCTGGAACTCCAAAAATTCTAAAATAAATTGTTGGACCTGAGGAATTTTTCTAGTAATCATCTTAAAAAATAATCAACTAAATATCACTCACCAGTAAAAAGTTGAAGCTAATCTCGTGAGCGCTAAAGTTTCTGTTTTTTACAGCATGATCATAAAGACTTCACCCAAGTCTTCCCAAAGGTTCTACTTGGCACAAACACTAAATTAAACACAAAACCACATATAAACAGAATCTAGATGGATTATTTATACCTAAACAGAACCAAAAACCAAGAAACTAAAATAAAATTGGGTTGCCTCCCAACAAGCACTATCGTTTAACGCCCCTAGCTAGGCATGATGATTTCAATGATGCTCACATAAAAGATAAGAACTGAAACATAAAGAGAGCATCATGAAGAATATAACTAGCACATCTAAGTCTAACCCACTTCCTATGAATAGGGATTTTGTGAGCAAACAACTTATGGGAACAATAATCAACTAGCATAGGAAGGTAAAACAAGCATAACTTCAAAACTTTAAGCACATAGAGAGGAAACTTGATATTATTGCAATTCCTACAAGCATATATTCCTCCCTCATAATAATTTTCAGTAGCATCATGAATGAATTCAAAAATATAACCAGAACCTGAAACATTCTTTTCATGATCTACAAGCATAGAAAATTTACTACTCTCCACATAAGCAAAATTCTTCTCATGAATAGTAGTGGGAGCAAACTCAACAAAATAACTATCATGTGAAGCATAATCCAGTTGAAAATTAAAATCATGATGACAAGTTTCATGGTTATCTTTATTCTTTATAGCATACGCGTCATCACAATAATCATCATAAATAGCAACTTTGTTATCATAATCAATTGGAACCTCTTCCAAAATAGTGGATTCATCAATAGATGAAGTCATGACCTCTCCAAATCCACTTTCATCAATATAATCATCATAAATAGGTGGCATGCTTTCATCATAATAAATTGGCTCATCAAAACTTGGGGGACAAAAAATATCATCTTCATCAAACATAGCTTCGCCAAGCTTGTGGCTTTGCACATCATTAGCATCATGGATATTCAAGGAGTTCATACTAACAACATTGCAATCATGCTCATCATTCAAATATTTAGTGCCAAACATTTTAATGCATTCTTCTTCTAACACTTTTGTCGGTGTACTAGAGTAGGGGTACCCTAGTACCCCGAACTCATGCACGGACAATGTGACACCAGCGGCAGGGCTGGCCCGGTGACCGCCAAGGTCCTCGGCTCCTTTGGAGCCATTCAAGAACAAAGTAATCAAGGCCCGGCAAGAGGAGCTTGCCGGAAGGCCACTCAAGGCACGAAGGAAACAAGACCCGCAAGAGGAGCTTGCCGAAGGCTTGGTGAGCGACAGCTCCCGCGCGACAAGAACCTTGCAGCGGCAAGGCGCTTGCCGCGCAGGTAACCTCTCTTCATCTCCGCTCCAGCTCATCCGCCAACGTGTCGCCATGGGGCTTTCCGCACGCAGCGTGTCAATGGGCTGTGCAGCCAGCCGGGAGCGGCGATAAGCGGCGCCGACAAGCTACCATCGTGGCAAACGGAGGCGCACTTGACGGTCCTGTTGCATTGTTCAGCGATGAGGACGGACATTTATGGCTTTTGTCCCTTGCCGCCGAGTTAGGTATAGATCATCGTACACCTGTATAAAGCGTGTACCAACCTCTGTTTTTCCTATTTTACCCTTGTCTACTTGCCACTGTGGTGACTCCTTGTGCCTATAAAAGGAGGCCCAAGTGCAACGTAGAAAGGGTTCGGCTCCGGTTCAGTTCATTTGCGACATACAAGACTAGAGACACTCAGACTAGGTTTTGTAGCTCTCATTGCTCCCTAGCAAGAACACAATACAATCAACCAAGCAACAGTAGGAGTATTATCTCTCCGGAGAGCTCCGAAGCTGGGTAAATCTGCTCGTGTGCATCGCTTCGATCCGCTCTTTGTGCAATCTCCGCCCCCCTCCGAACCACAAGGGACCCGGTCCCATAGGTGTTCGTGGGTCACTATCAGCTTCCCCGACATCTTTGGTGCGCCAGGTAGGGGGCGTCGAGACTGTGTGAACCTGATCCAGCGGTCACACGAGCCACTTCATCATCATCTTCATCAACATGCCACCGAAGAAGAAGGCTTCGGCGGCAGCAGAGCCGTCTGCGTCGAACCCACCACCACCGGAGCTGACGGGTGGTGGGGAAGACGCCGGCGGAGGGACGGGCGTCGTCGAGAGAGCCCACGACGCCGCCAGGTCCAAGGACAAGCCAGCGCAGGCGTCGGCGTCGAATCCGCACGCGCCCTTCTCGGGAGGCGCGGGACCGAGAAGCGCCATGATGCTCGCAGCACCATACGCTCGTTGGATCAAGGCCAAGCTGGAGGATCCCGAGGCCCTCGAGACCCGCATGCACGCCAAAGATGCGGTATGAGCGAGTACGGTCGCTTGGCGGGATGCTGCTCCTCTAACTTGGTTAGGGAGTCCGAGCACATCCGTTCCTCGCCCGCACGCCATTGCCACCCACCACTCCAGCAGAAGCCTTGGCGAGAGCTCAGCTACTTCTAGACTACCCTCCAACGGCCGACAAGGTCGACGAATGGAGGGCCACAATCCAGAGTCTCATCGGCTTTGCCAACGGCGACGTTCCGCGGCAACCAACTGCGTCCTTGCCGCGGCGAGGCGACAAGGCACGAGCCGGTGGCGACGACCAGCGACAGCGACTCCACCGCGTCGTCGGATCCACCTCGACAGCGACTCCACCGCGTCGTCGGATCCACGAGCTCGCCGTGATCAGCGCCAATTTCTTAAAGAACGGCAACAAGAAGACGCTCGAACTCGCATCGAGCGCCGAAGAGAAGCGCGGCGTCAATCCGACCAGCACGCCGGGCCCGCTGTTGACATGCATGCACCAGGGGAACCAGGTGACTTGCCGTACGCGGTAGGTTGCCCTGCGTTCACCCGTGAGCTGCGGCAAGTCCAGTGGCCTGACAAGAAAAAATTTAAGCCAGATGTGCCAGAGAAGTATGATGGCAGGACACACCCATCGGAGTTCCTCAGCATCTACACCATCGCGGTGCAAGCTGCGGGGGGACGAGATGACAAGATCCTTGCCAACTACTTTCTCTCGGTGCTCAAGCCAAACGTCGGTCTTGGCTCATGCACTTGCCGGACAGTTCCATATCTTCTTGGGCAGATTTGTGCCATCAGTTTGTCGGCGCCTTCACGGTGCCACAAGCCTCATGGCCAAGAGAGTGACCTTCACCTGCCGCCTGAAGGAGGAGAGTCCTGCGCAAGTTCATCCAGAGATTCATCGTGTGCACTACAACATCCCAGACGTCCACCCTGCCGCGGTGATCAACGCGTTTCATCAGAACGTGCGGAACCGCAGGATGAGGGAGGAGATGGCGATGTGCAAGGTCAAGGGCGTCAGCGAGCTATATGCCTTGGCCGACAAGTGTGCACGCGCTGAGGAGGGATGAAGACTCCCAGGAGAGAATGTTGGAGCAGAATCTGACAGTGAGGAGACCGCCCCCGCAAGGAAGAGCCGACGGCGGAGCAACAGAAAGAAGAAGAACAAGGAGGTACTAGTTGTCGAGCAGTCCGGCAACGGAGGCGGCGCCAACAAGGCTAAGGTTGGTAGCTCCGGCAAGGAAGTTGCCACTAACACCGATCGTCAAGCTGTGGCGGCCGCCGACAAGCCTGACAGCTCCAACAAACAGTACTGTAAGATTCACCGCACCAAGGGCCACGATCTCCAGAGTTGCAAGAAAGTCGAGCAGCTCGTTGAACTACAGAAGGCAGAGTACGAGCGGCGAGACAAGGAGAAGGCCCAGGAGGGTGCTGGTGCAGCTAGTAAGAAGAGACCCGGCCGGGGAGGACGCCGCGGCAAGGCCAAGCAGCGGCAAGGAGACAGACCTCCCCGCGGCCGCGACAAGGACGAAGAAGAAGATGATGATGAAGACATGGAAGACGATGAAGTTGATGAGCAGGAGTTTCAGAAGGCAACAGAGGTTCTCTGCATTGACGGTGGTGCTTCTCTGCATACCTCGCACCGCCAACTCAAGCAATGGATGCGGGAGGTCAATGCAGCAGAACCATCCGTGGAGTCACGTAGACCTCTGAAGTGGTCCAGCACGGCCATCATTTTCGATATTGAGGACCACCCTGATCGCATAACTGCGGTCGGGTGCTTGCCGATGTTGGTCTCACCAACTATCCGCAACCTCAAGGTCACTAAAATGTTGGTTGACGGCGGGGCCGGCCTGAATCTGATCTCCTCTGCAGTGCTCCAGAAGCTTCAAATCCCTGACAGCGAGCTCGAAGAGACTGGCACTTTCCAAGGAATCAACCCAGGAAGGAGCAAGCCCAAATGGAAAATCACGTTGCCGGTAACATTTGGCAGCGAGCTCAACTTCAGAACTGAGAGGGTCACATTCGACGTTGTTGATTTCCCATTGCCCTACAATGGGATACTTGGCCGTCCAGCACTCGCCAAGTTCATGGCAGCCTCTCATTATGCTTACAATCTGCTCAAAATGCCCGGCCCGATAAGCGTCATTTCCGTCCATGGCGACAAGAAGGATGCGCTTATCTGCACCGACAAGATTTACCGGGATGCAGTAGCCGCGACAGATAGCAAACCACTTGCCGCTGAAGCTCCCGGGGGGAAGAAGAAGACCACCAAGTCCGCAAGAGATCGATGCCCACTCCGCAAGCGCACCTCTTGAGTGCTGCGCTACCGTCGAGGACGCACCATCGAGCTCCACCGAAAGTGCAAGAAGATGATGGCGGCTCACCAAGACCAAGAAGGTGCCCGCGAAGGAGGACAGACTGGTGGTACCTTCACCATCGATTGCCACGCTTGACCCTAAATAGGAAGGCGAGCTCGTTGCTTTCCAGCATGGCGAATGTCGATGTGTTTGCATGGCAACCATCCGACATCCCCGTGTTCCTGTGAAAGTAATTGAGCACCACCTAGCTTTCTGTCCTCACACGCGGCCCGTCAAGCAAAAAGTTAGGAAACAGGCAGTGGAGCGCCAAGAGTTCATAGCTGAAGAGATCAAGAAACTGGAAGCAGCAGGCCTTGTCAGAGGAGTGCTCCATCTCACGTGGTTGGCCAATCCGGCAGTTGTACGCAAGGCAAATGGGAAATGGAGACTTTGTATTGACTTCACAGATGTTAATAAAGCTTGTCCCAAAGATCCATTTCCCTTGCCACGCATCGACTAGATTGTTGACTCCACAGCTGGATGTGATCTGCTTTCATTTCTTGATGCATATTCAGGATACCATCAAATCTTCATGGCAGAAGAGGATGAAGAGAAAACCGCATTCATTACACCATGTGGCACTTACTGTTTCATACGGATGCCTTTCGGTTTGAAGAATGCTGATTCAACATTCGCAAGAGTGGTCCACGACGCTTTTGAGCCCCAAATACACAGAAATGTAGAAGCCTACATGGATGACATAGTGGTCAAGAGCAAGGACAAAGCAACTCTAGTTCAAGATTTGGATGAGACTTTTGCAAATCTGCGCAAAATCAACCTCAAGCTCAACCCCGAGAAGTGCGTGTTTGGAGTCCCTTCCGGCAAGCTTCTCGGGTTCTTTGTGTCTCAGCGGGGAATTGAAGCCAATCCCGACAAGATTAAGGCCTTGAGCAAATTGAAGCACCGAAGCGCGTCAAGGATGTACGAAGACTTGCCGGTTGCGTGGCTGCTCTCTGCAGGTTTATCTCTAAGTCAGCTGAGCGCGGCCTGCCATTTTTCAAAGTTTTGAAGAAGGCAGGTCCAATGAAATGGACTCCCGAAGCGGAGGCTGCGCTGCAGGACTTAAAGAGGTACCTGTCCTCCACTCCAATACTTGTCGCACCTAGGCCACAAGAGAAGTTGCTGCTGTATATAGGGGCAACCAATCAAGTGGTTAGTGCTGCGTTAGTAGTGGAGAGGGAGGCGGATGATGAGCCGGCAACCGAGGCAGATGCATCCAGCGACAAGCGTGGGGCTTCGCCGTCAAGCTCTGGTCCCGATAAGGACGGATCTGCGCAGGATTGCGACAAGATCTGTAAAAGGATGGTGCAGCGCCTAGTCTACTTTGTCGGTTCCTTCGCAGGGGCTAGATCAAGGTACTCTGGCGCGTAAACTGCTTCGCCTCCTCATGGCCTCGAGAAAGCTGCGCCATTATTTCCAAGCACATGAGATAACAGTTGTCACTCGCTTTCACCAAGAGGATATTGCAAAACCCGAAGCAACAGGCAGGATTGTTGAGTGGGCATCGAACTGTCAAGCTTTGGCCTCAAGTTTGAAAGCACTTCGACTATCCAAAGCGAGCATTGGCAGAGTTTATAGCAGAATGGACGCCAATGCAAGATGAAGAAATTCGAGACGAGCATCCCGTCAAGGAAGCAAGTAAAGAGTGGCTGATGTACTTTGATGGTGCCTTCTCGCTGCAAGGCGCCGGTGCCGGCGTGCTGCTTATCGCACCCACCGGAGAGCACCTCAAGTACATAGTCCAGATGCACTTTCCCAAGGAGCAAGCAACAAATAATACTGCAGAGTATGAAGGTTTGCTTGCCGGTCTCAGGATTGCAGTAGACCTTGGGATCAAGAAACTTGTCGTCAGGGGTGACTCGCAGCTTGTCGTCCGCCAAGTAAACAAAGATTATCAGAGTCCATTGATGGAAGCCTACGTTGATGAAGTAAGAAAGCTAGAAGAGCACTTTGAAGGTCTACAAATGGAGCATGTTCCAAGAGCTCAGAATGATATTGCTGACGGCCTGTCAAAGTGTGCTGCACTCAAGTTACCTGTGGAACCAGGAATTTTTGTGCTCAAGCTGACTCAACCAACTTTGGCATCATCAACAGGACAGAGCAAGAAGAGGAAGTTGGTTTCTAGTGATTACTTTCCGGCAGAGCTCCCTGAAGCCGCCGCCAAGAAGGTCCCCAAAATCAACACAGATATCGCTGAGGAGCAGTCTGCTCCGACAAGCCCTAGGGTTTGTCTCGTTGAAGCAGACGCTCCCGACAAGTCTTGTTCCGGCAAGCTTGCCGGGGATCATCAAGCTCCGGCTGAGCCGCTGGTTCTTGCCGTAGAAGCTGATGTTCCCGCAGCGGCAGATGTGCCTTTAGTCCTTGTTGTCGAGCCACAAGCTCCAGCATGGGCACAGCAGATCGTCCATTTCCTTCAGACAGGAGAACTTCCCGAAGAGCAAGAAGAAGCGGAAAGAGTAGCCCGGCAGTCAGCTATGTACCAGTTTGTTGACAACATCCATGCATGTAAGAAGACTCAATGGTGTGAAATTGAAGTGTATTTGCGGGAAGATGGATGAAGCTGTTGGCGAGATACACGGAGGCATATGTGGTCACCACATTGGCGCAAGAGCACTGGTGGCAAAGCTTTCCGGCAAGGATTCTTCCGCCGAAGCCCTCCGTGATGCAACCGCACAAGTAACCAAGTGTGAAGCGTGCAAGGCCCATTCAAAAAGATACACCAGCCAGCTCAAGCTCTCCGCACGATCCCTTTATCCTCGCCATTTTCGGTATGGGGCTCGACATCTCGCCCCTTCCCCGAAGTTGTCGGGGCTTTGAGTACTTGTACATCGCGAATCGACAAGTTCACAAAGTGGCCGGAAGTGGAAGCGATGAGGAAGGTGACAGCACGACAAGCGATCAAGTTCTTCAGTCAATTGTTTGCCGCTTTGGGATTCCTAACCGGATCATCACCGACAATGGCACACAATTCACGAGTCGCACCTTCATGCAATACGCCCAAGATCTTGGCGCCAAGGTCTGCTTTGCTTCATTGCTCACCCGAGAAGCAACGGTCAAGCGAGAGAGGGCAATCTTTGAAGTGCTGCGAGGACTCAAGACCAGAACTTTCGGCAGGCTGCGCAAGCGCGGAAGAAACTGGATTGAGGAGCTGCCGGTGGTTCTTTGGTCGATCAGACGACGCCAAATCGAGCCATCGCCGACACCTTTTGCTCTAGTCTATGGAGCAGAGGCAGTTCTCCCCACGGAACTCAGATACGGGTCACCTCGAGTACTCGCTATGATGAGCTTGAGCAAGAGCAGCTGTGACAAGATGACGTGCTGCTCCTCGAGGAGGATCGTCTTCGAAGCCGCAGACGAGCTGCTCGTTACCAGCAAGCTTTGCGCCGCTACCATAGCCGCAGTTAATGCCGAAGCTTCGAGGAAGGCGACCTTGTTCTTCGCGCGCTCAATCCGCCAAGAATTCCAACAAGTTGACGCCTTGAAGTGGGAAGGCCCTTATCGGGTGAAACGAGTCACTAGGCTGGCGCTGTCCGCTTTGAGACCGAAGATGGCGTTCCGTGAGCAACTCTGGAATATAGAACATCTTCGTAAGTTTTACCCATAGAGCGCGTTGCCGGAACCTGCTCCGCAACCACCCTTTGTACAAGTCTTGCCGCTGTTGCATGTAATCCTTTGTACAAAGCCGGGCGCAGACCCGTGCATCAAGAAGCTCATGTGTTGCGCACAATTTGTCAATTTCATGCTTTCGTCATTATTATGCATGTATTATCCGACATTTTTGCAGATCCACACCGTAAGCGATAACGAGCCACTAGGCTCCATAACTTTATTTTCTTCTTTCTTCTCAAAAGAGAGCAAGGTTCATCCACCCACAAGTTAACCGGGGAAGGAGAAGATAATGGTGTGGGCCACCAAGTGTCGCCGAGGAAGTATCACCTTGCCGGGAAGCAAACGACAGAAAAGCTAAGTTGCTAAGTTTAAGCAAACAGTTTTTAAATTTTTAAGTTATCTTCCTCGAATGATAAGTACTTTGTATGGAAAACCTGTGCGCGGAGGAACCAACTCGTAGCTAGTCGCACCCTTACTTTGTTTCGAGTGCGCTGCAACTAGTTGCGACAAGGTTGCTTGTCGGAGGCAGCATCGCCAGCAGGCTGCTGACGTTCCGCACTCAGCGCCGGCGGCAAAGGTGTTTGCACCGACAAGTTCCCTAAAAGCGTAGGGCATGAACATACAAGGGAAGAAATCGAGTAAAGGAAATAACATTGCGATCGATTGCCTAAGATAGTGTATATTACAAAATGACTTGTGGCAGATCTAATAAATTGTTCTCCTGAACATGATCTGCAGCGACAAGGGAAAGATAAACTTGGCGGCCTAGTCTACGCGGTCGCCATCGACCCTCTTCACTCCGCTCACCCTGTCCACAATGGGTGCGACAAGGGCCTTGAGCGCTTCAACGACAGCACTTGGCGGCAGGGACTTGAGGACATTGGTGAAGTTGACGCCTGGATTGCGGAAGGCCACCTTCATCAGCACCTTCTGGAGGGCCCCGGCGCAGATTTGGCGCGACTCGTCGGCCAGCTGCTTTGGGACCTCCTCCCGGAGCCGCTGGAGACCCGTCAACACGCCCTTGAAGAATAGGCTGAGCTTGGCGCTGGGTTGGAGGTTCTCGTCGGTAGAGTACCCAAGATCCACCATCCCCAGCTCCATCAGCTCATTATGGATGGCGGCGGCGGTGTCCACAAGACCTTCTGTCCAGTGCATTATGCTATCTCTGAGAGTGTCTTGGGCGTCGCGGCATTCGCCAACAGCTCCTCGTTGGCCTTAATCTTCTCCAAGAGCCTGCTTCCGCTCCTTGGCGCCTGTTCAGCGCCTCTGTCGGGTGGTCAGTTTCAGCTCTAGATCCGCCTTGGAGTCCTTGGCGGCGTCGAGCTCTTTGATCTTCTCAGCGAAACGACCCTGCAGCTCGCCGAGAGTGTAGGCGTCCTTCTCGCGTTCGTGCTTCAGCCCGGTGACCTCCTCGGCGCTCTTCTGGAGGGTGGCCTCCAGCTGGACCACCCTCGTCTCCAATTCCTTCTTGACGGCCTCGGCAGCTGCGGCGGCGTCCTTTGCCTCCTGGAGTGCCCCGCCAATTGATTGCTCGCTCGCAGCAAGATCTTCCTCATAGCTGTCGAGGTTGATTTTCCGCTGCGCCAGCTCACCTTCTTGCGCAGAGAGCTTCTCGCCGACAAGCCTTTTGCTGCTCCTCGACCTCGGCCTTCTCCATGATGAAGGTCGTGTGCTCCTCAGCAAGCTGCTCCCGCGCTTCTGCTATGTCCCGGAGAGTTTCCTTGTTGGCGCGCCGGAGCTCTTCTGCGCGCTTCTCCATGTCAGCTCCCGCCCTCGCGACAAGTGCTTCCCGTGACTCCAGCTTAGCTTGTCGGGCGCGGTAGAGCGACAACAGCTTCTTCAGTAGCTGCTCCTCCTCAGACTCGCCACTGCTGCTGCTTGGCGCGTTAACCAGCGACAGTCCAGCGGAGGCGAGCAGCTCCACGTCGAAGGTCTCTCCCTCGACCGGCGCCCTGGAGCTCGACGCCCATGGAAGCTTGATGAAGACACCTTCGCCGGCCTTCAGATAGGCGCCGGGCTGAGGCTCTTCAGAGTCTGGTGCGGCATCGGTGGCGGGGGGATCGGCGGTCGGTGCAAGGCTCGGCGCTCTCCGGCCTCGTGGCCGCCAAGACGATCACCGGACCCCTCCCCAGCCTCTGCGCCGGCAGCCTTGGCGGCCTCCTCGCCGGCGGACCCGTCGGCGCCGGCCTGCTCCCCCATGTTGGCGGCGTCGTCATTGTTGCCGCGAGCGTCCTCCTCGCCGGCAACCTCAGTCTCCATCGGCTCTCCGGCAGATGGATCTGATGATCAGAAAAAGAAAGAACAGTCAAGCGCAAATGTTCAGAAAGAAGAACAGAAGAAAAAGAACCTAAGGGAAATTTTCAGTCAAGAAGATTACCTGCAATAGGATCTGTTGCCGCGGTCTCCACCACCGGAGGGTCGTCGGTGTTGCCCCTTGTCGGAGAAGCTCCCCTTGTCGGAGAGGCCTCCCTTGCCGAAGAGCGCTCCCTTGGCGGAGATTTCTCCCTTGGCGGCGTAGTTGAAGCAGACAGGACTTCAGGAGTGACTTCCGGGACCTCCTGATGAGGCTGCTCTGCTCCTACACAAATCAACAAGCCAGAAATCAGTAAAGGAGAAGCACCCAAGCACACCTAACCGTAAGAAATGAATCAAATACTTACGCTGGGGGCTGTGCTGGGGGCTGCTCTGTTGAAGGGTTGCCGGATCCGGCAAGGGAGTCTCAGACGTGCCCCCTGTCGCCACAGGGGAATCGTCTTCGACGACGACCACCGGAGTCTTGGCCCTCTACGACGCCCTCTGAGCCAGCGTCCTGAAGAAGGAAAGAGCTCAGAATGAAGCAAGTCAAATACAAGACAAAAGCAGTAAATTGAAGAATTACAAGTAGCAGCGACAAGAACTTACTCTTCCTCTTCTTCCTCGGAGCTGAGAGCGGAAGTCAAATTCTGCTCCGGTGCGACGAGCTGGAGGAGTAGGCTCCCTTGGACGCTTGGCGGGTGCGGGGGCCATGGCTCCAGAATGCCCCGCTCCCGTTGTTGTGGCGGCAGGAGGCGCTCCCGTGGCAATAGTGCTTGCCGCGGTGGAGCGCGTCGGGCGGCGAGGCGGCTGTTGGGCCGTCTGCCGCCCCGCCGCTTCTCCGGTCTTGCGGAGACGTATTCTTGGCGGGGCCGCGGGCTCCTCCCGCGGCAAGCTACTTGACGGCAGAGGGGAGGCGCCCCCGGCAGGCTCGTTCGGGTCAGCGTCGGGCTCGGCCTGCTCCTCCTCAACGGTGAACTCCTCTCGATCGGCAAGGCTTGCCGCCTCGGCTGCCTCTGCCTCCTCGACGGAGAACCCAAACGCGCCGGCGGCAGCAGCTTCTGCCGCCTCCTCCAACCTTGTGGCGATGCGCGCCATCTCTTGCTCGGTGATGTCGCGGGTAAGCCGCTTCTGCTCGTCGGCACGGATCGGCACTTCTTCCAAGTCGTCGAAGAACTGCTGCACGACGTCGTCGGCGGGCTCCTGGCAAGTTGGAACGATTCCATGGGAATCGCACAACAGCATCATCGCGCGGATGCGGTCATGCGACGAGTTGTTGCACAAGGGCACGACTCCCCTCGGCAACATGAACCACTCGGGGTGATCTGCATCAGGCTTGAACAACTCCCGCAGCATGCCATCCAGCTCCAAGACAGTAAAGTTCCAGTTCAAACCCGGGCGCAGCCTCATGATGTCCGCCGCGTTTTGGAACTCCCAAGCAGGCCTCCCCTCTCCCGCAAAGGCGCAATGCGGCGCGGCGAAGAAGTCGCGCCAACTGCTCCTACGGTAAGCCCGGCATGCCCGAGGCGCAAGATCCTAGTCACGGCAATCTTCAACTTGGCATCCTCCGCGCAAAGTTGCTCCAATCGCTGCCGCGCACTATGGGAGTTTGGCGCAGGCGTAAAAGGCTGTGGCTCCTCCTCTAAGATCCAACGCCGATCAGCTCTCCTCCTCCCACTTGCTGCGCAGCTCTCCGTCAAGATATGCTTCCTTCTTGCCGATCCCGGAGGTCCATGCAATTCCTCCGCAAGCGGCTCTCCTCTCTACGCTGGGCGTGAAGTAATGGCGGAAAAGTGCTACATTTGGGTGGACCCCGACAAAGTTCTCGCAGAGGTGTGCGAAAACGGCCATGGTGAGGACGGCGTTGGGGGTGAAATCAAGGAGGCGCTGGCCATATGTGTTCATGACATCGCAAAAGAATTCGGAAAAGGGCGGGCAGAGCCCGCAGTGGAAGAAAAGCGCGAAGAAAGGGTACCCGATGGAAACCTTCTCGGATGTGGCGGCGGAGATCAACCTCGGCGCTGGTGCGCCTGCGTCTCCGTCGACTGAAAAGGTAATACAGCTCCGCAGCTCCTTCTGTCAGCGTGGGATCAAGAGGCCGCTCCTTCCGCAGCCCATGAGCCGCTGCGCCTCGGTCGATTTCACGCCTTTCCCCTTGTCGGCTTTTGGAGCCATGGGGGGAGGTGGTGGGGGAGGTCGACGGCGTTGGTGGCGCCGGTGGCAATGGGGGGGCGGAGCGTCGCTCTCTGTGGACTTGAGAAGAAGGGGGGAGCGGCGGTGGTTTTTGATGTGACAGCAATGGCAAGTGGGCGCCCTGCCCCTGTTCCCCCTGCTTATAAGGGGGGAGAGGGGACGGGCGTTCCGGTTTTCCCATTAAAGAAAGCCCCCACGATCTCTCCCACGATGCCACGTCCGGAACGTGCCGTTCGTAGGGGACGTGGTGGGTCCGAAGCGAATAACTGCGCGATCCAGGCCGCGCGTGCCCGTGCACTGTTTTGGGCCTGGCCCAACGGAGCTTGGCGCCGTGTGTGTCCCAGGCCCGAGGGCTCCTGTCGGTGTACTAGAGTAGGGGTACCCTAGTACCCCGAACTCGCACAGACGATCGCAACACCAATGGCGGGCTGGCCTGGTGACCGCCAAGGTCCTCAGCGGCTCCTTTGGAGCCATTCAAGAACAAAGTAATCAAGGCCCCGGCAAGAGGAGCTTGCCGGGAAGGCCACTCAAGGCATGAAGGAAACAAGACCCCGACAAGAGGAGCTTGCGGGAAGGCTTGGTGGCGACGAGCCCCGAAGCGACAAGGACCTTGCAGCGGCAAGGCGCTTGCCGCGCAGTAACCTCTCTTCATCTCCGCTCCGGCTCATCCGCCAACGTGTCGCCATGGGGCTTTCCTGCGCGCGTGTCAATGGGCTGTGCAGCTAGCGGGAGCGGCGATAAGCGCCACGACAAGCTACCATCGTGGCAAACGGAGGCGACTTGACGGTCCTCGTTGTAATTGTTCAGCGACGTGGACGGACATTTATGGCTTTGTCCCTTGCCGTCGAGTTAGGTATAGATCATGTACTTTGTACAAGCGGTGTACCAACCTCTGTTTTTCCTATTTTACCCTTGTCTACTTGCCACTGTGGTGACCCCTTGTGCCTATAAAAGGAGGCCCAAGTGCAACGAGAAAGGGTTCGCCCGATTCAGTTCATTTGCGACATACGAGACTAGAGACACTCAGACTATGTTTTGTAGCTCTCATTGCTCCCTAGAAAGAACACAATACAATCAACCAAGCAGCAGTAGGAGTATTATCTCTCCGGAGTGCTCCAAAGCTGGGTAAATCTGCTCGTGTGCATCGCTTCGATCCGCTCTTTGTGCAATCTCCGCCCCCTCCGAACCACAAGGGACCCGGTCCCATAGGTGTTCGTGGGTCACTATCAGCTTCCCCGACAACTTTGGCACAATTTTCCTTCCCATCATACTCACGAAAGATATTAAAAAGATGAAGTGTATGAGGTAAACTCAATTCCATTTTTTGTAGTTTTCTTTTATAAACTAAACTAGTGCTAAAACAAGAAACAAAAAGATTCGATTGCAAGATCTAAAGATATAACTTCAAGCACTCACCTCCCCGGCAACGGCGCCAGAAAAGAGCTTGATGTCTACTACACAACCTTCTTCTTGTAGACGTTGTTGGGTCTCCAAGTGCAGAGGTTTGTAGGACAGTAGCAAATTTCCCTCAAGTGGATGACCTAAGGTTTATCAATCCGTGGGAGGCGTAGGATGAAGATGGTCTCTCTCAAACAACCCTGCAACCAAATAACAAAGAGTCTCTTGTGTCCCCAACACACCTAATACAATGGTAAATTGTATAGGTGCACTAGTTCGGCGAAGAGATGGTGATACAAGTGCAATATGGATGGTAGATATAAGTTTTTGTAATCTAAGAATATAAAAAGAGCAAGGTAACTAATGATAAAAGTGAGCGTAAACGGTATTGCAATGATAGGAAACAAGGCCTAGGGTTCATACTTTGACTAGTGCAAGTTCTCTCAACAATAATAACATAGTTGGATCATATAACTATCCCTCAACATGCAACAAAGAGTCACTCCAAAGTCACTAATAGTGGAGAACAAACAAAGAGATTATGGTAGGGTACGAAACCACCTCAAAGTTATTCTTTCCAATCAATCCATTGGGCTATTCCTATAAGTGTCACAAACAGCCCTAGAGTTCATACTAGAATAACACCTTAAGACACAAATCAACCAAAACCCTAATGTCACCTAGATACTCCAATGTCACCTCAAGTATCCGTGGGTATGATTATATGATATGCATCACACAATCTCAGATTCATCTATTCAACAAACACATAGAACCTCAAAGAGTGCACCAAAGTTTCTACCAGAGAATCATGACGAAAACGTGTGCCAACCCCTATGCATAGGTTCATGGGTGGAATCCGCAAGTTGATCACCAAAACATACATCAAGTTAATCACGTGGTATCCCATTGTCACCACAGTTACGCACGGCAAGATACATCAAGTGTTCTCAAATCTTTAAAGACTCAATCCGATAAGATTACTTCAAGGGGAAAACTCAATTCATTACAAGAGAGTAGAGGGGGAGAAGAAACATAAGATCCAACTATAATAGCAAAGCTCGCGATACATCAAGATCGTGCCAAATCAAGAACACGAGAGAGAGAGAGATCAAACACATAGCTACTGGTACATACCCTCAGCCCCGAGGGTGAACTACTCCCTCCTCGTCATGGAGAGCGCCGGGATGATGAAGATGGCCACAAGTGAGGGTTCCCCCCTCCGGCAGGGTGCCGGAACGGGTCTAGATTGGTTTTTGGTGGCTCTGGAGGTTTCCGTCGGCGGAACTCCCGATCTATTCTTTGTTCTAGAAGTTTTAGGATACGTAGGTATATATGTGTGAAAGAAGTACGCCAGTGGACCGAAGGGGGGGCCATGAGGCAGGGGGCGCTTCCCAGGGGGTGATCGCGCACCCCACCCTCGTGGGCACCTCCCTTCTTTCCTGACGTGCACTCCAAGCTTTTCCGGTAGCTTTCCTTCCAAAAATAACTTCTCCAGTTGATTTCGTTCCGTTTCGACTCCGTTTGATATTCCTTTTCTTCGAAACACTGAAATAGGCAAAAAACAGCAAATCTGGGCTGGGCCTCCGGTTAATAGGTTAGTCCCAAAAGTAATATAAAAGTGGAAAATAAAGCCCAATGTTGCCCAAAACAGTAGATAATAAAGCATGGAGCAATCAAAAATTATAGATACATTCGAGACGTATCACAAAACAAGGGAACGAATACACTCGGCGGGTACTCTTGGTTTTCCCCGACCAAGAGGCGCAAAACTGCGAACTGCTCATCGTCAGGCAAGGCCTCCGGGCTCAGGCGAATCTTGTCCTCCTCATCTCCAAGCCTCCATAGGGGGCGCGCACGAGCCTGAAGTGGAGCAACACGCAGCGTCAAGAATTCCCTCAGGAGCATGGCCCCTGTCACTTTGGCCGCCCTCGCGTTGCCCGGCTTCAAGTCGGCCTTCATCTGTTCCAACACCGACGACGCCCTCTCATCAGTAAGCTCGCGCAAGACCACCCCTTGTTGGACTGGGGCATCTCCGTCGGCATCGCCAAGCGCGGGTGGACACACTTGGCACCTATCATGACCCATTTGGCCATGAGGTTGTCAGCCTTCTTCTCGGTATTCGAGATCGAGTTGGCCTTGCCGGCCGCGATGAAATTGGCGCACCCAGAGATATGATCCTCGCTGACGCGGAGGAAGAAGAAGTGGCGCAAAAGAGCCACGGACAAAATCACACCGAGGTACGCCTCGCAATAGTACGCGAAGATGGACAGGAGAAGGATGGAGTTGGGATGAAGATGCAGCGCATACAGCCCGTAGTGGCCAAGGAACTTGTAGAAGAAGTCATAAAAAGGGGGGACCAGCCCCGCAGCGATGCTACTCATGAAGAAGGGAAAAAAGGTACTCCCCTCAGGTTCCGGCGCGTCGGAGGCAACCCGGAGCTCTGTCTTCCCCATCTCATTGCTCTCCGCTGCCGTCAGCAAGTGCGTGGCGGCGAAGCTCTTCTCCGAGACGTTGGGCGCATCGAGAGCTGGTTCGTACCAAGCCGGCGACGAGGAGGGCTTGACCTTGCGTGGCGCCATTGGTCACTGATGCGGTGGAGAGTGGAAGCAGATCGGGGGATTTCGGAGGCAAGGCGCAAGAAAGGGGATCTGAGCAAGGCGAAAGGAAGCAATGAAGGCAAGCACTGTCTGCGCCAGCCTTTTTGACAGTAGCGCAGTTGCCGAGGTAGCGTGGGAAAGCGGAGACGCCCACGTCCAGTCAACCGCCACACGTCGACCAAGGCCGTAGGCTATTGGGGCCCGCGGTGCTCCGCGCTTGCCCTTTGGATTTGCCTCGAAGCCAAGCCCGAGCACGCCTTGGGCCCGGGGGCTACTGTCGGCGTTTTGGAACAGGGGTCCCCAGACTTGCCTAATTGCGGCCCACGGCGTGGCTCTGCAAGTGGGCCCGTACGGCCCATCTTCGCCAACAAGCTTTCAAGACCCTCGCGAGGGACCAAGCCTCACGAGGCGGATGACACAAGACCTCCTCAGGAGCGGCCTCACTAGGTTGGCTCGCGAGGGGCAGGGAGATCAAGGCAGGGAAAACCTCGCGAGGTTCTCGTGACGTGAGCCATGCCGACCGAGACCAGGCGGGCTCTAGCGTGCAGTTTCCTTGTTTCCTCTTTGGTGCTAAGGGGGCAAGCGCAGGCGCAGAGTACCGAGGCATCAAGCAAAGGTTTCCATATCACTGCAACGACACCAAGACCAGCAGGACGGCAAGAAGGAGGTCACCATGGATCCCAAGGCGGCGTCACCACCAGAGCCTTTGGCAGGCGAAGACTACTTTTGTCAGGATAGCTTGTACTAGTTGTCTCCCGTCAAACTGGCCGTTGTGGAATCCCTTCCCTCTCAATATTTGGGGAGAAGACCAAGGCCTCTATAAATAGGACTAGCAACCACAGTAGGAGGCAACTGAACTGAGCCTGAACCAAGCCTCTGGCATCTGATCTCGAGCCAAACCTTAGCCACGCACCGAGCACAAGAACACCTCAGCCTCAGGAGGCTGTTCTTCCCCTTGTAACTATTCATCCTCAGCCCGAGAGGCAATCCACCACCACCACACTGGAGTAGGGTATTACACCACAACGATGGCTCGAACCAATATAAATCTTGTGTTCTTTGTGTTGCAAGTTCGTCGAGTTTGTCCTTGAGATCTTAGCAAAGCTAGGACGCGGATCAGTAGGGAGAGAACTTCACGCACCCCAGTGTTCGAACCTTAAGGGTTTTTCCGGAACCCGAGATCCCACAACTGTTGATTGCCGGTAAAACATTGAGATACCTGGTTTTCAAATTCTAGTAAATCCAGAACTTGTCTGAAATTCATAAAACTTGGCATGGTATCATGGGGCGGCATCAACATGCCGTGGTAAAACATTTGTCCCATTTGGGGTAGGATTGGGTATAAGCTTCTCACAAACTAGAGCTTCTCACAACAAGCCTGATGGTTTCGGTAGGGAACGTTTCACCTTTCTGGACGAAACGATATCCGTTGCCTATTCTTGATTTATATTTTTTTCCTAGTGTCAACATAGAACAACATGAGTGTTGTGTTAATTTTTTGAATTTCTCGGGGTTCGTTTGGACATTTTTATACATTAATTGAGTTTTCAATGCATTTATGTGCATAATTAAAATTTAAACTACATGGACATGCTCTAATGCATCTAAATTGGTTGAAAATTCAAATACGTGTCCTTGGTTGCATGCTTAGGTCCCATGCAAGAAATGGGGATGAATTTCGAACACCACAGCACCATGGCTCTCCGGCAAACGTCGACGTACTTGCTTTTGTAATTATAGTAAATCCAAAATTCGTCCAAAATTCATGAAACATGGCATGCTATCATGGAGCGGCATCAACATACCGTGGTAATTTTTTTGTCCGATTTGGGGCAGGTTTGGGTATAAGCTTCTCACAAACTAGAGCTTATCACAACAAGTGTGATGGTTTCGGTAGGGAACGTTTCACCTTTAAATATGGACGCAACGATATCCGTTGCCTCTTCTTGATTTCAATTTTTTTCCTAGTGTCTACATAGAACAACAGGAGTGTTGTGTTAATTTTTGGATTTTTTCAGGGTCCGTTTGGACATTTTTATACATTAATTGAGTTTTCAATGCATTTATGTGCATAATTCAAATTTGAACTACATGCACATGCTCTAATGCATCTAAGTTGGTTGAAAATTCAAATCTGTGTCCTTGGTTGCATGCTTTGGTCCGATGCAAGAAATGGGGATGAATTTTGATCACCACGACACCGTGGCTCTCCGGCAAATGTCGACGTACTTGCTTTTGTAATTCTAGTAAATCCAAAAGTCGTCTGAAATTCATGAAACTTGGCATGCTATCATGGAGCGGCATCAACATGTCGTGGTAATTTTTTTGCCCCATTTGGGGAAGGTTTGGGCATAAACTTCTCACAAACAAGAGCTTCTCACAACAAGCCTGATTGTTTCGGTAGGGAACGTGCCACCTTTGGGGACAAAACAATATCCGTTGCCTCTCATTGCTTTCAAAAAAATTCTAGTGTCAACATAGAACAACAGGAGTGTTGTGCTAAGTTTTGGAATTTTTGGGGTTTGTTTGGACATTTTATACATTAACTGGGTTTTCTAAGCATTTTATGTGCATAATTCAAATTTGAACTACATGCACATGCTCCAGTGCATATAAATTGGTTGAAAAATCAAATATGTGTCCTTGGGTGCATGCTCAGGTTCCATGCAAGAAATGGGAGTGAATTTCAAACACCAGAGCACTGTTGATTGCCTGCAAAACGTTGAGATTCCTGGTTTTCAAATTCTAGTAAATCCAAAAATCATGTGAAATTCATGAAACTTGGCATGCTATCATGGAGCGGCATCAACATGCTGTGGTAAAGCTTTTATCTCATTTGGGGCAGGTTTGGGTATAAGCTTCTCACAAACCAGACCTTCTCACAACAAGCCTGATGGTTTTGGTAGTGAACGTGCCACCTTTGGGGATGAAACGATATCCGTTGCGTCTTATTGCTTTCAAAAATTTTCTAGTGTCAATATAGAACAACAAGAGTGTTGTGTTAAGTTTTGGAATTTTTCGGGGTTCGTTTGGGCAATTTTTATACGTTAACTGTGTTTTCTAGGCATTTTATATGCATAATTCAAATTTGAAATACATGCACATGCTCCAGTGCATATAAATTGGTTGAAAAATCAAATATGTGTCCTTGGCTGCATGCTTAGGTCCCACGCAAGAAATGGGGATGAAATTCAAACATCTGGGCATCGTGGCTCGGTCGGAAAGATTGAGAAACTTGGTTTTTTAATTCCTGTAAATCCAAAATATGCCTGAAAATCATGAAACTTGGCATGGTGGCATGACATGGCACCAACATGTTGTGGTAATTTTCTGTCTGATTTGCGAAGGCGCACACATTAACAATCAACAAAGTCATTTTGGAACCAGTGCTGTCACGTTACAAATCGGAAACCCACCATTATTCAAACCGTGGGCGTTCTACTTAGCAATTACTTGGCGCCACGCGTCCCCTTTTTTATTGGCTAGGAGGTGTCGTGCGGGGTAGCTATTTGAGTACGGGAGGTGTGCGATCAGACCCCTGCGCGTGCTCATCGGGAGGAGGGCCCTTTGACCTCTATCCGTCGCGCACCTCCCTCCCAACGTCTCCATTAATGGCGCCCGAGCCGCTGTTGCACGGCGTGGCTATGTCTCACTGGACTGAGATTTAAGAGAGAAAAATGAAAATCTAAAAAGAAAGTTTGCATGGATTTTGATGTAAGATCCGACGGACCTATATAGCATCGATTGCGACTTATAGCAAGCACGATGAATATAAGGGCGATGACAGTGGATAATAATTGTCTTACATAGTTAGGAACATAATTAAAAAAAGCCACATGTGGCAACGCCTGAAATACACAAGGGCAAAAGAAGAAGGAAGACAACGATCTGGCTCGTTGATCTCTACTTTCTTGATGCGTTGCTGCAGGCAGGGGAACTAGTCTCCACGGCGAGCAGTGATGAGCCCTTTCGTGTCCTCAAGATGCTGCTTGGGAGTATCCACGGATTCCTCCACCAGCCTTTGGCGCTCGGTGCGCAGCATGACATTCTCGTCCATAAGTTTCTCGACGATGACGCCGGTCCTCTTCAAAAAGGCAGTGGTCTCCCCCTGCTGCTCAGCACTTCCGATGATCTTCGCCCTCAGTAGGTCGCACTTGGCCCGGAGCTTCGGTTGCTCTCATTAGTTTTCGGATGACGCCGGTTGCCTGTTCAAATGAGGCTTTCATGTCATCCTGCAACCTCGCCCAGCCGGAGATCTGATCCATCTGGCTAAGGACGATGGTATGCATGCGCATGTAAGAGTCCTTGCCTGCCCGCGAGACATTTTCCCAGGCCACCGTGGCACGGGAGGACATCTCTGCTACATTCGCGGCACGGCGGGACATCTCTTCTGCTTCCACGGTGCGACCGGACTAGTTTGCTGCATCGACGCCATGACGGGACCTTCGTGCTGCTTCGGCAGCGCGGTGGGACCTCTGCGCTGCTACGGCCACGCGGCAGGACATGTCGGCTGCTTTTGCGGCGAGGCGGGATATCTCTCGTGCTTTCGCTTCCATTCTCGCCTCTCCCTAGTGGCAATCTCTCGACCCAGAACTCACGCTGGACATGGTAGACGCAAGGGAACGATGATGAATGACTTGTTTGTTTTTGTGGATGAGGAGTTGAGGAGGAATGTGCAGTCATCTTGGAGTAGTAGTATTTATAACTGAGTACTAATACGCTCCTAAGTGGGAAACCGTTTAGGTTGTGATCAGTGTGAACAGGTTTGTGCAATTAAATATAGCATGCTAGTAATTTGGAATGTGACGGGACGCAGGCTCAAAATTTATTGATAGTTCTAAGTGCAGCACTATTCCCGGAAGGCGTAACGTGGGCACGCTTTCTCGGGCGCGTACATGGCGTTTGCACCATAGGGTGCACCGCAATAGGCAATGTCAGCATACGTCTTTTTCCAACAACCGTGCGTGCTCGTTATTACCATCGTGCACGCTTCTTTTAATTAGAATATGTGTCCGTCTAGCGCACACATGTTGATCTGTCTAACTGTTTCTGTTTGTTTTGGCTAATCGCAAACAGTTCATCCGTGTGAAGTGTATGCCATCAATCATATACACGTTGATCTGGCTGACCATTTCTGTTTTGTTGCCTAATCGCAAACAGTTAATCCTTCTGAAGCGTATGCCCTCAATCGCACACACCTTTATCTAGCAGCCCATTTATGTTGTTCCTCCTCATCACAAACAGTTCATCCGAGTGAACCATATGCTGTATATCACACACACCTTCATCTGGCTGCCTGTTTCTTTTGTTCCTCCTCATCGCAAACAGTTACTTGAACTGAACTGTATGCCCTGCATCACACACGCAACTAAAAATTGTACCGTGTTGATGCATCCATCATCACAAACATTTTGCACTTTTTGACGGTTTTTTTACACCACAGTTCGCGATTATTGCATCACACATAGTTTCATTGAAGGGTCTCTGATCGTAGTGTCGCGTTAGCAGCATCCTGCAGTAGTGTATATTGTTGAATTTGATTATGATCTTACATGTAACTATTATTAAAGAGGAAAATATGGTTGTGGAAATTTTCATGTTACTAAATTGCCTATCCTTATGTTGTGATTGTCAATGCTTTATTGCTCTCCTTCGCATATGCTAGATATTTCTTGTCTTGATAATTTGTTTGCTTATAAAATGCATATGCATAGGAAGTATGTTATACTTAAATGTGATTTTCACATGCTTTATGATTCTCTCTTTGTGCTTCAATTCTTGTCTTTCATGCGAGCATCATTAAAATTATCAATGCCTAGCTAGGGGCGTAAAACAATAGCGCTTGTTGGGAGGCAACCCAATGAATAAAATATGTTTTCTCTTTTCATTTCTGTTCTTCAATAATTATGAAATTATACTTCTGTTATGATTGTGTTTTTTATGTTTCAGTTAGTGTTTGTGCCTAGTAAAACCTTTAGGATCATGTTGGGTGATAGTTGATTTGATCCTGTCAAAAATCAGAAACTTCTGCGTCCAACAGCTGAACTTTTAAAAATCACAGAAGCGACGAAAAATTCTGATTTTTTTCACAAGATTTATATACAAATTGCCTATGTTGTCCTAATTTTGAGAATTTGTGGAGTTACAGAAGTATGGGCAAAGTCCAGATTACTACAGACTGTTCTGTTTTTGATAGATTCTGTTTTCATTGCATTGTGTGCTTATTTTGATGAATCTATGGATTGTATCGGAGGGTATAAGCCATGGTAAAGTTGGAATACAGTAGGTATAATGCAATAATGAAATATGAATGTGTTTGCAACAATACTTAAAGTGGTGATTTTCTTTATTGTACCAACGGATCTCACGAAGGTTTTGTTGAGTTTTGTGTGATTGAAGTTTTCAAGTTTTGGGTGAGATCGCAATGGATGAAGGAATAAGGAGTAAAAAGAGCTTAAGATTGGGGATGCCCATGGCACCCCAAGTTAATATTCAAGGAGAACCAAGCAACTAAGCTTGGGGATGCTCCAGAAGGCATTCCCTCTTTCGTTTAACGACCATCGGTAATTTTACTTGGAGCTATATTTTTATTCGTCACATATCATGAGTTTTGCTTGGAGCATCTTGTATGATATGAGTCTTTGCTTGTTTTGCTCTTTAGTTTGTCACCATTATCCTTGCTTGCTATGGATGGCTCCCCCTCTCCCCTCTCCCCTCCCTCCCCTCCAGCACCTAGCCATGATGATCTCTGATGCCTATGGACGGGCTCTGCCATTGGGATTTTGCACCGGGAATAGCCCTGGCCGAAGAGGTGAGAACAAGGTTTGGATCAACTGTCCATTTTCCCCCTCCCGAGATACCAAGGAATTCTTTTTGGTGGTTACTTTTTCTTAGGCCTCTTTTCCTCTCTCGGTGGATTCAGTGAGTATTGCATTACAATGTTGTATTGGTGGAATCGGCTCTAGTTTTAAGGTGCTTCAAATCCATTTTCATGCATTTCGGTTTTCTATGGCTAATAAGACATTTCATACATGGCCTTAGAGACCGAATATGGCCGGATTTTGTTTGTGATTTTCATCTCTTTAATGGAAGTTCTACCCTGCTCCAACCTCTGAACTTCATTGGCATGCCGATGAAGAACTAAATGACATTGCTGGTCGGATCCCTATTGCCATCACCTCATCTCTCGATTTTTTGAAAATGGGCAACAAAGAAGATCTCCAGTCATCCAAATTGCCCCGAGGCACGTCGATGCTGACTCATATTGGGCACCAATCCTTTTCAAACCAACATGCTCATGAGGCTTCTACCTCGCATGCTCATTCTTCATCTCGTTTGAACTCCGTTCATGATGGAAATTATGGTGTTCAAATTTCAAATAATTTGGTATTATTGCGCCCTGTAATGCAGCAACATTCAAGTCAGGAGAAAGCTATTAAGACTGCTAATCTTTTGGAAATTCATGCGGCAAGCAACCAGGAAGAATCTCAGCTACCCAGCCATATTAAATTTGGGTCCTTTTGCTGCTTAATTGATGCTCATTACCCATCGCGACCTCAGTGCTTTCTTACTTCGGCCTTCAAATATGCCCCTCCTCATGAAAAATGCCCCCCTGCTCTTGGGGCCCGGCATATGGTGGATCTGGCCCAAGCCCAATATGTGGAATCAGAAATCTCCACCTTATCTGCTAATTGGGTTGTGTTATGCGCTAAATGTTTACAATGGGGCCACCCAAAGATTTCATGCGAAGCACATGTTATTTGCCTTAATTGCTCTATTTCGGGACACAAAGCCATTGACTGTACCAAGTATGGCAAGTCGAAATATCAAGATAGTACTGAATCAGGGGCGCCTGGGAATCATATCAACGACCCAATTTCCTCAAATCATGCCAAAAATGCAAATACCAACATCTTCGTTAGATGCTCTACATGTGGCTTCTATGGGCACGTGGCAAGATCTTGCTTCAAACACCGAAGAGAGTTGAAATGGAAGTGGGTGCCCCAAAAATCAAGAGTTTCCAACTTTACCCCCGACGCTGTGCCTTCCATCTCGTCTCCCCATACGCTCCCACCACAGTCCACCATTGATGCACCACCCCCACCGCCCACTGTGACACCCAACGTAAGGGCGATTTATCCCCTGAATCCCGTCCCCCTCCTCCCTCTGGGCTTCGCCATTGAGCGTGGACCAGCTGATCGACTAGTCCGCAGCGGCATGGTGGTCCACCCGATACCACCCCTCAACCATGACTTTCTGGCGATTGCTGAAGCTAGTCAGTATGTGCCACTTCATTGCCGGGTAGCCATCAGAAACACTATGGAAGGTCTGCTCCATGAACTTCAGCTCTTCACCACTGAATCTAGTGAC
This sequence comes from Aegilops longissima, assembly GCA_021605205.1. Lineage (NCBI taxonomy): Eukaryota > Viridiplantae > Streptophyta > Magnoliopsida > Poales > Poaceae > Aegilops > Aegilops longissima. The sequence continues at coordinate 236,264,914 of CM038679.1, forward strand.
CACTGCTTTGGTATTGGTGTTTTTGGTTTTGTGGATTCTTTCATCCGTGATTCTGCTGTCAATACCCCAATTGAGCTTGAGGATGAGGATCTGCTCATCACCTTTGTCCCACACAACGCTACTCTTAATCGTCGCACCGCCACTTTTGGACCAGAACTATGGATTATGTATTTTGGTTTCCCCTATGATTATCAGAAGGATTATTACATTAACAAGTCTCTGTGGGGATTTGGTACTTTGGTGTCTTGGTACAACCCTAGTAAGGACCGCCGCTACATTCTGCTTAAAGCTCAAGTGATTCACATGAGATTGATCCCAAAAAGTTTTGTAGTGCATCAGCTAGGCAGAGTTAGAGATTGCTGGACTGTGCATGTAACTATATTACATAGCAATGAGTGCAATGCTCTATTACCAGAAGTTCGTCCGGCGGGGGAAGAACACCCCCTCCCGATGGAAACCCACACCCACAATTTGGCCGTGAGTTAACCGCTGAACAACTATATCAGTAGTAGGTCCATAACTTGCTCGTGCAGAATGTAGCTCCACACCCGAATCAAGCACCAACTGGAAACAATGACAATGTGGCAGATGATGCTCCAATGGATGCAGGTTGTGAAGAATGGGCTACACCGCCTCCTCAAGTCCAACAAATGCCTCCATATCTTATGAATTTTCAGGCTTGGCTGGCTGCACATGGTCTGGCAGTTCAGGATGGACTGTTACCTGAAGATAATATCAGCGATAGTGCAACACAATCTTGGAATGATTCGATCATGGTTCAGGAATCCAGCTCTCATGGTTCAAGCCATGACCTGATGATCACTGAAGATCCGACTGTCCCTACCATGAGTCATAATTCCCGTGATGTGGTTACTTTTAATATTAGCATGCACAACCAAGGATTATAGTTTGGTCTCACAGCCCAGGGAAATGAACTTCTTGCTCTTCTGCTCGCCAACCCTGTTCCACGCCAGCAACTTAATGATCTTCTATTCACAGCCTTACGCCCTATGATTGCTACTATGGGCCCTTGGAATGGTGGTTATGGCACTAGACATGGCAATTTTCAAGTAAGTATACAAGTTACTGACTTCCCTCATGGTCGGAACTTTCTGTCCTCTTATCAGCAACTTGAAGCCCTGCCGACACCTGCCACTTCCACTGTCAGTCTTATGGAACTCACTGCTTCTAAGAACTTACAAAGCACTCATGAGATCATCGCTGAGAGCGCTGCTGCTGAAAGGGAGGACAGTCTTCAATCAGATCTCACCGCCCCTGCTCTGATGATGAATCAACCACCTCAGGCCGATACTGCACCTTCTAAATCTTCTATTGGCATGGCCATCGTACTGCAATCTGAACCCGATGCTCCTTTGGTGTTAACACACGACAATGCTGAAGTTCATAACAACATCACAACTGGGCGTCGCGGCAGATCCGCAGCTCCACTGGTTGCAACTCATCGTAGGCGTAGTGCACGACCAACAAATATGATGGATTTAAGATCCCCCTGGTGGATGATAACAAACCTTATATATCAAAAGTGAAGAAGCATGTCATACCTTCTGATCCAGGATCAAGCTCTGCCCCCACTCAAAATGTGATACACTTCAGGGAGGAAGATGTTCCACCTCCAACTCCTATTCCAGCAATGCAAGTTGAAGGGATCAATATGTGTGCCATTCCTGAAGAGGAGCTCTCCACTGATGCCCTGCTGGCTGAAGGGTCTGGCCCTTCCTCCACCTCGGCCTAGTTACTGCGCTGCCACCTTAGCTATTTTATCCTTGCATTATCTTCTTTTGCGATGGGCTTTAAGTTGAACTGGAATCTTTTGTGCTGGAACGTTCGTGGTCTTAATTCGAGCAAAAAAACATTTAGCACTCTCCAATGATATCACTTCTAGTGGATGTGCTATCATCTGTCTTCAGGAAACTAAAATGCCTTTCATTGATCCTCAGTTAATTAAATCCATATGCCCTCGTCGTTTTGACAATTTTGTGTTTATTCCTTCGATGGGAGCCTTGGAGGAATTCTTATGATTTGGAACAGCGCAATTTTTAAGGGGTAGTGTCTATTACTGAATCTTTCGCTCTGGGTGTTACATTCACCTACAAATCCTCAGCACAACACTGGACTCTTCTTAACATTTATGGACCATGTAGAGGCGAGGAGAGACGTCACTTTAGTCAATGGCTTTTTGAACTTGATATACCTACCTCCAAAGACTGGATGTTGCTAGGCGATTTTAACTTTATCAGAGCCCCAGAGAATCGCAATAAACCCGGCGGTGATGCAGCTGACATGTTCACCTTCAACGATTTTATTCGAGAACAACATCTCATGGAGATACCACTCAAAGGTCGACGTTTCATTTGGACCAATATGCAACAGGATCCCCTACTTGAACAATTAGATTGGTTTTTCAGCACTACCAGTTGAACATTATGTTTTCCAAATACTATGGTGAAACTTCTTGGTCCTCCCACATCTGACCACACTCCGTGCAATGTGATAGTTGAGACCAATATCCCCAAGAGCAAACTCTTTAGATTTGAATCCTTCTAGATTGCACATCCTGAGTTCATGGACGTTGTCAAAGATGCCTGGTCATGCCCTGTCTGATACGGTAAAAATAAGAATGCGGCTGCTTTTGCTTTGTCAGAAGCTTAAACTGGTCAGACAAGCCCTCACAACTTGGAGCAAGATAATTTCTAGACTATCCATTGCAATCCAAAACACCAATACAACCATTTTAAAAATTAATACTTTAGAGGAACGACGTGCCCTCTACGTCCGGGAAGTAAATTACAGAAAAATTCTTAAAACCCACCTTATCAGACTCCTCCAGTTTCAGAAACAATATTGGCAGAAAAGATGCATGCTACGATGGATCTGGTTTGGTGATGAAAGTACAATTTTTTTCAATCTATGGCAACCGAGCGGTATAGGAGAAATTGCATAGCCACTCTCAAAGCTGATGATGGATCATATGTTGATGATCATGCAGGCAAAGAATCCATCATTTTTACATCTTTTAAACAATGGATGGGCAGTTCTACACCGCCCAATATGCGCTTTGATCTTGCCTCACTGATTCACCCCACTCTTCATCTAGACGAACTCACTTCCCCCTTCACTCAGAATGAGATCGATCAGGTTGTCAAGGAAATACCTTCGGACCGTGCCCCATGACCCGATGGATTTAATGGAGCATTCCTTAAACCTTGTTGGCCAATAATGAAAAATAATTTTTACAGATTAAGCCATGCATTTCATGAAGGAAAGATCATCCTGGAAAGCTTGAACTATGGCTACATTACACTTATCACTAAAAACACCTGTCCTGAATCCATTAATGACTATCGGCCGATCACTTTGCTGAACTGTTGCTTGAAACTGATCACCAAACTTCTTGCGAATGACTCCAGCGGGTGATCTTGAAGCTGGTTTACAAAAACCAATACAGATTCTTGAAGAACCGATACATCCAAGACTGCCTGGCCTGGGAGTTCAAATTCATTCACCAATGCCACAACTCGGGAAAGAAATAGTTCTAATCAAACTTGATTTTGCCAAAGCTTTCGACACAATCGAACACTCTGCGATGTTGCGGATCATGAAGCACATGGGGTTCAATGACAAATGGTTGGGCTGGATCCAGACAATATTTGTATTAGGGAAATCATGTGTAATCCTCAATGGGGTGCCTGGATGCCAATTCCATTGTTGCAGTGGTGTCCGACAAGGTGACCCATTGTCCCCCCCTAATTTTTGTCTTAGCTGCCGACCTATTACAGGCCGCCATCAATGATGCTTACCGTCGCAACCTGATCGCACACCCTATCCCCCAGCCAGGCAACTCGAACTACCCAGTCATACAATACGTGGATGATAAAATTATTGTCATGCTATCCTGCCCGATCATGAAAGAAATTCCGTCTGACTATGCAGATTCGATAGGCGTGAAGATCAACTTTTAGAAATCTACACTTGTTCCCATTAACACATCAGGCAGCCTTTGCCAGGAGATTGCTAGTATTTTCGGTTGCACTCTGGGCACAATGCCATTCACATATTTAGTGCTGCCCCTTGGTCTTTCTAAACCCACGGTGCAAGATTTAATGACACTGTTATGCAAAACGAAGAGAAGTATCACAACCTCCATGTCCATGATGTCTCAAGCGGGGAGACTAGCGCTTTTAAACTCTATCGTGACCTCTCTCATTATCTATGCGATGTGTGTAACTAAAATCCATCCCCGAATCCTGGAGCAGCTGGACAAAATAAGAAGGCACTATCTATGGAACAAGAGAACTGATAATGGTGAACAATGCCACTCTCTATCGGCTTGGGACATGGTCTCTCGAACCAAGAAACATGGTGGGCTGGGTGTCCTCAATCTAAAAGTCCAAAATGAAGCCCTATTGATGAAGTTCCTCCATAAGTTCTACAACCGCAGAGATATTCCCTGGGTGACCCTTGTTTGGAACACCTACTCTAAGGATTCTGTACCACATGCCACTGATCCCTGTGGATCGGCGTGGTATCGAGAGGTCATGCAAATAAACTCGATGTTCAGAGGGATAACCAAGATTGGAATTCGATGTGGAATGACTGGTCTGTTTTGGAAGGATGACTGGTTAGATCCAATCGTGGCCAAGCAACCCCCGCAAGCATTTTCTTTTGCCACTGGTGAAGATACCTCGGTTCGACACTTCCTACTCATTAGTGAACTTAGCCAAGCCTTCTGGTTACCGCTCTCAACGCAAGCCCATGAGGAGGTCAGGTAGATGCAGGAGGAGGTGGCTGACACAACGATCACAAATGAAGCCTCTGATGTTTGGTCATATGTTTGGGGGAAGTCTGAATTCAGTGCTAAAGACTACTATGCTTTCTTCTTCAGAGAGGTTCAAGCACACGAGGCATTCAAATGGCTCTGGAAGACATGCTGCATACCCAGAATCAAAGTCTTTCGGTGGTTGCTGCTATCAGAATGGCTTAACACCAGGAACAGGCTTAAACAAAGACATTATAACATAGGCGACAACCTTGACTGCCTGCTTTGTGGATCACATGTTGGGAAACGATAGAGCACCTCTTCTTCCAGTGTGACCTCAGTGCGGCATGTTCAAATATCTCGGGATCTGATGGACCAGCCATTCTCACAGACTACAAATGCTTGATGAGGCAAGATCAGCCTGGAGGAGGCCAATGTTCATGGATATATTCCTGGTAGCTGCTTGGAGTCTGTGGAAAGAACGCAACAACCACCAATTTCATGGGGTCATCCCCTCTTTTGACTCTTGGAAGATAAGATTTACTAAGGACTACTTGAACACATCATATAGAGCCTCAGAGAAAAAGAAGCAGCTTATTGCTACCTTTTTATCTTCCCTTACCCCCCCTCTACCCTAGTTGATAGACATATCTTTCTCTCCTAACCCCCCTGCTTAGGGCGGCTTGTAAAAAGGCTCTTGCCACAATGTAAATTGTAAATTCATATATTAATACAAAGATGCAGTAAGGGACCTCCCCTACAGTTTTACTGTAAAAAACCCATTATCCTTGCTGGACACACCTATTTGAGAGAGCCATAATGACTCTATGATTTGTTAGAATTGCTCTATGTGCTTCACTTAAATTTTTTGAGCTATGGAATTGTTGTAGTGCTTCACTTATATATTTTTGAGCATGGTGGTGCTTTAATTTTGAAAGAAATACTCTCATGCATCACTTAGATCAATTTGAGATTTAGTAAAATTTTAAAGAAATTCTCTCATGTTCACTTATATTATTTTGAGGGATGAAAAAAAACTATTATTTATGCTCATGTTATTGACTTAAATTTGTTTGAGATCTTGTTATAAGCAATGGTAATATATGAAACTAGTCCCAAAGTGATATATCCAAGAAGGTATAACAAAAACTTTCATGAAGAGCATTGGATATTATAAACTAGATTCTTTGTAATAGTTTGGCGATATGGAGATAGTAATATGTGAGTCATGTTGGTGAGTAATTGTTATTTAGTAAGAATATTGGTGTTAAGGTTTGTGATTCCATATGCAATCACGAAAGTCAATATTTATGCAATGAAATTACATCCTACTTGTGGTGCATTATTCGGTGTTAGTTATGTTTAATGCTCGTTTATGATCATTTTTGTTTTTTGGTTGGCTGCTTCTCAATCTATTTGCTAGACTTTCCTTGTACTAACTGGGAATACTACTTGTGCATCCAAACTCCTTAAGCCAAGTTGTGCCAATGAGTCCACCAATACCTACCTACATGTGGTATTTCCATGCCGTTCCAAGTAAATTTGTATGTGCCAACTCTAATTTTCAAAATGAATTTCTTTTTTGTGTGCCCGTACCGCTCATGAAGCGCCAGGGGGTGGCCAATATTTTTCCATGCTAGATGTGTTATTATCAAGATGAGTGTTTATTCACTTGCCATTGCATGAGAGTGTGGCAAGGTAATAGGGATGCCCAATCCCGAAATGAAAAAAAAATATTTATGTTGTCAAATAATAAATTCCATGGGAAGTGTTGGTATGGAAGGCACCCGTGGATACGGCTAGCCATGGATTGAGAAAGAATGATGGAAATAGGAATAAACTTTATTTTATGTTTGGGAACCGCCTATGCTGTATCTAGCATGGAAAGTATCGGGAATTCTCGATCATTTTCATTGCCGGGAAAAGCATGCCTCCCAAAATATTTTATCTCTCAATTTAAGCTTTGAACTCTCGCACCTCTACAAATCTCTGCTTCCCTCTGTGAAGGGCCAGTCTATTAACTTTATGCAATTTTTATTTTTTATGTGAGTCTCCATCTTCTTTTATAAAAGCACCAACTAGGGAGCACTATGATCATACTTGTGCATTGGATGTAGCTAATATTCAAGTGTGCCTCATGAATGGATTAATGATTGAGCATGATGGGCTAGGGATAACTTTTTTTAGTGTTGATATTTTGAAAGACACGGTTGCTTATTGATATGCTTGAGTATTGAAATCTTCCTGTCAAATATAGACTATTGCTTTGAACCATCTAAAAGTCCAAATTTCCACGCTACAAAAGAAAATAATATGTGATGAACATGTTAGGAAGCATTCCACATCAAAAATTCTATTTTTATCATTTACCTACTGGAGGACGAGCAGGAATTATGCTTGGGGATGCTAATACGTCTCCAACGTATCTATAATTTTTTATTGTTCCATGTTGTTATATTATCATTCTTGGATGTTTTGTATTCATTTTATAGCAACTTTATATCAATTCTTGGAACTAACCTATTGACATAGTGCCCAATGCTAGTTGCTATTTTTTTGCTTGTTCTTTACTTCGCAGAATATCTATATCAGACGGAGTCCAAATCCAGCGAAACTTTTTGGAGATTTTTTCTGCGTAGAAGACAACTTGGGAGCCAAGGAAGTGCTAGAGGGGAGGACCGTGTGGCCCACAAGGCACCAGGGCGCGCTAGACGCCCCAAACGTGCCATGGTGGGTAGTGGGGCCCACGGGAGTCTTTTCCACTGCCTCTGAGATCTATAAATACCCAAATATTCCCGAAACACTATGGGAGTCGACGAAACACAATTCTAGCCGCCGCAAGTTCCAGAACCATGAGATCCAATCTAGAGCCCTATTCTGGCACCTTGCCAGAGAGGAACATGATCAGGGAGTGTTCATCATCCTCATTGGTGCCCCTCCAATGATGTGTGAGTAGTTCACCACACAACTACGGGTCTGTAGGTAGTAGCTTGATGGCTTCTTCTCTCTTTTTGATTCTTAATACAATGTTCTCCTTGATGTTCCTGGAGATCTATTTGATGTAATGACTTTTTGCGGTGTGTTTGTTGGGATCCGATGAATTGCGAGTTTATGATTAGTTCTATCTATGAATATTACTTGAGTCTTCTTTGATCTCTTATATGCATGATTATTATAACCTCTTACTTCTTCTCAGAAACTTTGGTTTGGTTTGGCCAACTAGATTGATTTTTCTTGCAATGGGAAGAGGTGCTTTGTGATGGGTTTGATCTTGCGGTGTACTCGCCCAGTGACAGAAGGGGTAGTGAGGCATGCATGTATTGTTGCTAGTAAGGATAAAAATATGGGTTATATTCCTACATGAATAGATCTTGTCTACATCATGTCATCGTTCTTATTGCATTACTCCGTTTTTCCATGAACTTAATACACTAGATACATGCTAGATAGCGGTCGATGTGTGGAGTAATAGTAGTAGATGTAGTATGGAGTAGGTATACTAATCTTAGACATGATGCCTATATACATGATCATTGCCTTGGATATCTTCATAATTATTTGCTCTTCTATCAATTGCCCAACAGTAATTTGTTTGCCCACCATATACTATTTTCTCGAGAGAAGCCACTAGTGAAATCTACGAGCACCGGGTCTATTTCCTATCATATTATTTTCAGATTTGTTATTCCAAAATCCCAAAAATACCTTGTTGCAGTTTTTCTTTCTTTATTTTATTTTGTGCATTTGTCAGATCTATTATCAAATCTCATACAATTTAATCTATCCCAATAACGAGGAGGGATTGACAACCCCTCTTACGTGTTGGGTTGCAAGTATTTGTTGTTTGTGTGCAGGTACCGTTTACATAGTGTTGCCTCGCTATCATACCAGATTGATAACCTTGGTTCATAACTGAGGAAATTACTTACCGCTATTGTGCTGCATCATCCTCTCGTCTTCGGGGAAATACCAACACAGATACAAGCAATCAGTACACCAAGATTACATAAAACTTATGTGCACAAATGAAAAATGCAGCTTATGATTACAAAAGTGTTGATGATATATAACTTAAGCACACAAATGAAAAATGCAGCTTATGATTACAAAAGTGTTGATGATAATATACAATACCTGAATAAGTGTGGAGCCAACCACTAACTTGTAATCTTCAAACAGATTAGGAATTGCACCCAAGGTCTCCAGTTTAGGTGTAGAGACCACAGTTATTTGCAAAGGTGTATAACGATAATCAAGGAGCAGCCTTTGGAGTGAAGGGGCGTCTTTGATGATGAGCTCCTCTCCTTTAAAGAAAATTCCAATGCTTACAAGGTGAGGTGACTTTCTTTGGAGATAACGTATATGAATTTCTTTTCCAAAAACAAGAGGCAAGCGCTCCAAGGCAGGGCAGCAGGAGTGGATGATGCTATGCAATGAGGCCTCCGATAGATCGACCACAAAAAGCGCGTGTTTTTTTAGTAGTGGGAGTCGAAGCATTTGTACCAGATTGTCTGCTAGATGGCACCGGGCCAAGGTGCAGTGTGGAGAGAGGAGGAAAATATTGATATGGACATTGGTGGTGAGGGCACAACTACAACGCTTGGTGGGAAGCTATTTGCATAGTAATGGTAGAACTCAAGATGCTGGAGTATTTCGAATTGACGGGATGTCAGCCAAGCGTCCACCATGCAGGGTATGTGCAACATGCAGCATGCCAGGATGCATAGGCGTTGAACTGAGCCCTGTTGGGAGGAGATGATGGCTCCGAGGAGTTTAATATCATGAATGACAGATAGCCAGCGACAATCGATATTAAGAGGTGCAACGTGCCACAGATTGCGCCACCGAGATGCGAGGACCTGTGTGCGGCAACCATCCTTGGTGGGAAGAAGGAAGATGATCTCCCCATGGATGGCTTCCCGGGGATCGCTGATGCGGTCCACCAACATTCGACGGGTTCCTCGGATCCAGGGGGTGTGGCCGCCTCTTCCCGCGCTGCCATGTGAAAGATCTACAGCCGGTGGCGCTGCTGGACGGAGCCTCATCTATGTACATACCAATCTGAAAAATGGCAGAAACATATATGTAGGACATTAAAAATCAATTCTTAAGATCTGGAAGAAAAAAACGCACAAACATATATGCAGGACATTCAAAATCAACTCTCAAGATCTGGCTACGAATTATTAGCACGAATGCTAACACTAGTCAGATTATTAGCAAAAGAATCATTTGTACAGAACAAACAATTAATCACTAACAATAGATACCATTCAAACAATCAATACACAACACGCATCTAACAAATCTTACTCAGATTTCATGGACTGGGTGGACATAACCATAGGATTTCTATTCCCAAAAAAGAAGGGGGGGGGGGGGAATAACCAGTTTTCCGTCGGAGTCGGAGTCATTGCTAGAATAGCTGTGGACCTGTGGCTCCGGCTGGGGAGGCACGACGACAGAGACAAAGTCAAGGTCGCGCTTCTGCCCTTTCGAGACCTCGTCAGCGGCGACCGCAACCTCCGTGACTAGCTTCATGCATTGCGCGGGTGCTTCACCAGCCTCGGCGTTGCCACTCCCTTTGGTGGTGCACTTCAGCAACATCTTAATACACTCAATGCGGTGGTAACAACTGTGGACGGGGGAATGGGGGTGCGGCTTCCTATTATGACCAGCGGATCGGGAGCGCCATTAATATGGAGCAGCGTGAGCGAGCTGGGTGGCGATCAAAGGGCTGGCTCGCCTCCCGGTGAGCCCGTTCAATGGACTGCTGGCATGCCTACGCCCCCGGTGACATTGCTAAGCGAACGCGCGCATGCCTCGGCCTCCCAGTCTGCCTACGGGGTGGATTTCTAGCATGGAACTCGTCAACTCACGCATGTTCGTATGTCACACGGGACGCATGGCGACACGTGTTATATTGATTTTTTCTTTTTGATGATTAATTCTTCCTCTTTATTGCTTAACCGAAGCACGACCCGTACATTGTTGGTCTAATGCACACGATTTGAATAAAGAGTCCGTTTGCGATATTTGTTGCTAATTATTGATAATTTCCTGTCTGTAAGAAGATTATATCAAAATATGTGTCCATATGACACCATATATGTCCATATGACACCATGATAAGTTTCATGAATTTCAACTTAGTTTTGGATTAACTGGAATTTAAAATCAAGATTCTCTGTGTTATAAATTTCTTGCATGGGGACTAAACATACACCCAGGGACACGTACACATATGATTTTCCAATCCATTTTGGTGCACTATCACGGGTCTCATCTAGGTGAAATTTGATTTTTGCGCATTAAGTCCCTATGAAATCAATCAATGTATAAAAACGGACAAATGCTATCAATTATTTTATTTTTAGCACTAAACTCCTTTGGTCACATGTTCGCCGCAGAAAAAGTTTGACATGCATCTTTGGGCCACATGCACGCGGTGGTCCTAGGACACTCACTCGCGTGTGACTCTCTTTGTGGGCCCGCGAGGTCGTTTTCCATTACTATGACCTGGTGAGAGAGGTTAATTTGACCAACAAGGATGGCTATTTTTTTGATTTGTGTTACATACGGTAGGTGTCAGGGGAAATCGACACCTATGGAATCACTGGGATCCCTTCTACGGTTGGCGGGCGCGAGATTGTGCAAAGAGCAGGTCTGACAGGAAGCACACAGATCGTTTACCCAGGTTCGGGCCGCGGAGATGCGTAATACCCTAGTCCTGATTTGGTGGATGTATTTGAGTGTTCTTGTGTTCTTGAGCTAGCTACAGGGTGCGACTTGCCCAAAAGATCCGAATCCTCCTCCTGGTCGCCTCGGGCCTTCTTTTATAGGAAAAAGGGGTTGCCACAGCGGCACACAGGAGGTGGAAAGGTCTACAGTCGATGAGTCTATCCTCTGGCACCGCCAGACAAACGCATTTAATGCACTGCCGACGTGCCCCTCTTGCTTTATCGGGGACGGCAAGGAAGCACATCCATCTCAGCTGTCGCCGCCTCGCCTGGTTCCGACGCGCGTACGAGCTGATGAGGCGTTGTTGCGCCACGTTGGCTGGCTGCTGTGCTGGCGCGGTGGCGGAGTCTTCAGGAAGATTTGCATGTCACCACGCAGGTGCTTGCTGGGTCGATATAGAGGCCGCACGTCGCCACGTAGGTGCCTGCTCAGTTGGTTGAGCTAGCAGCTACATGGGGATGGTGGTGGAGCCTTGGGAGGTGCAGACCCTGCTACGGCCCCGTAGGTGTCTTCGGCAAGGGCCTTGCCGGGGCCCCGGCAAGGGTCCTACCGTGGTCTTCCCCGGCAAGCGTCTTGACGGGGGTCTCGTGGATTTCCTCGGCTAGGATCCCACCGAGGATCGTCGTCTTCTGGTCCTCATCTGATCTTGTGTGTTTATGATCTTGACGAAGATCTGCATGCCACCACAGAGGCGCCTCCCGAGCCTTGGTTCCAATGTAGTTGGTTGGTGGTGTTGGAACCCGTGGGCTTAAGGGTGGCCTGCTATGATGGCGTCGGGCAAGTTGCCCCAGCAGGGCCCTTGCCGGGGCCACGGAGGCCGCCCCGGCAAGGGTCTTGTCGGGGGAGTCCGCCTCGCCCCTTTGCTCTTTTGTGTTTCTTGGTCTTGGTGCTACCTTGGTTGTCTTGTACTCCGGCTTCCCTCCGGCTTCCCTCCTCTGCCCTGCTAACTTTGGCCGCGGGTGCGGCTCTAACTGCCCGTACACATGTAAAGGGGTCAAAAGGAGAGCCCCTAATTTTGTAAACCGACAGGATCCCCGGACCTGGGCCACACATAAGCGCGACACGTTGTTCGGCCAGGCCCAGAACGGTGCGCGGGCAGGCGGGGAGGATTTTTACCGTATAACTTTTTTTCGTCCGCTGCGCTCCCCCACGACCTGCATTGAACGCGTGACGTGGAGGATCGTGCATGACGTAGGGTTCATGCGTGGGGCGGTTTCCGCACGCCTGCGTCACATCGCAGTAATGGGAAAAGAGGTGGTCCGCGCCTTCCCCGTAAAAAGGAATAACCGCGGGCGTGCTGCTCATTTACCCTTCGTTCTTTCTCCAATATTGGAACCGCCGTCCCCTTCTTCCTCCCTCACAAGCTCTTGCCTTTGCTCGCTGCCGCCGCGCCTTCGTTGTCCTTCCCCCTTCGCCTCTCGTAGCCGCCATGGCGCCCAAAACCAGCAAAGGCAAGGGAGTGGCCAAGGACGCCGGGGCGAAGGAGCCGCCGAAGAGCGAGTTGGCGGCGCGGCGGACGCAGTCCGCCTACTTCCCCATGACGGTCGACATGGTCCATCTCTGAGACTATTTCAAGCACCTGTAGGGGTGCAAGACAGGGGGGGGGGGATGACGGGGCATCCGGCCACGCGCGTCAACCCGGCTGCTTCCACCAAAGCTGGCCCGAATCGGTACCCATTCTTTGCCGACTACTTTTCCTGTGGCCTCTGGCCCCCTTCTCTAATTTCTTCAATGATATCATGCACACCTTTGGCTTCCACCTTCTGGATTTCACTCCAAACGCCGTGGCATGCATGGCTCTTTCTGCGCATCTCTGCGAGGGGTTCGTCGGAGTGCTCCCCAACACGGCGCTCTTCCGCCACTACTTTTATCCTCGAATCCAAAAGGGAGGCGCCATCTCTGGTTGTGTCGCATGGATCCCAAGGTCCAAGGGGACATACCTGGAGGGCGCTCAGAAGGAGAGGTGGGAGGAGTGGCGGGCCCGGTGGTGCTGGATTGAGGAGGAGGACCTACAGCAATTCTACCAGGTTCGCCAGCGCTGCCGGCTCATAGAAACGACTGGGGCGATGTCGACACCGACGACGGGAAGCTCACGGTCGCCACCACCAGGATTCTTCGTCTCACCGAGGCCGGGCTCACCCTTGAGATGATCGGGGCGGATTTCATTCGCTGCCGAATCGCTCCGCTGCACAACAAGGGGAGGCCGGCCTGGCCCTTTACGAATGCGGCCGACATCATGAGGCTTCACCCCGTCTGGACCACAATCTCACGGTGATGGGGCACACCCACTTCTGCCAGCGGCTCTTCCAGCTTGACGTGGACCGCAACGGCAAGGTCGAGCGGTCCGACAAGGCCGCGAAGGCCGGCAAGGTCGCCAAGGGGCCCTTGTTTGGGTTGCCGGCGGGGGTGGTCCCGCTGAGCAATAACTCACGCTGAAGCGACATCATTGCCATGATGCCGGAGTTCAACGCGCACGGCCTCGTCCCAAATTGGGCCGAGCCACTGGCAGAGCAAGTGCGGGAGCTTTTTGATACCTTGGAGGAGAAGTACATCCGCAACGAGCCGTTGCTCATCCAAGGCACCACCCAGGCGGAGCTGGACTATATCGCCGCCAGGGCGGCAGAGGCGGAGCTCGCCAAGAAAGCCGGCAGCGCTGGTGGCATGGAGGATAAAGCCGCGGAGGCCACAGAGGAAAAGGAGCTCGCCCAGTGGGTGGAGTCCGCTGGGGAGGCCAGCAGCGCTGGCACCTGGGCTCCTCTTATTGAGGATGTGGTTGACGACTCGTCGGAGGAGGAGGTCGGGGCTGTCGACCCTCCGACCATGGAGAGAGGGCGAGTCCTGCAGCGGGCCAGATCTGGCGAGCCGGTCTGGCCCGGCAGGGCTGCGCAACTGCAACAGACCTACGAGGGGTCTATGCGCCAGACAAGGGCCGCGGCAGCGAGGAAGTTGGTGAAGGCCGCGGTGGCGAAGAAGAAGTCAACTGCCTCTTCTTCGTCCAAGCGCGGCCAGACCCCACCTTCTTCCCCTCCTCCGGCATATGTCGACGCGGAGGGCGTCTTCGACTTTGGGTCCCTCAGCCCAAGGAGGAAGAGGAGGTGGAGGATGAATAAGTATCTTTCTCCTTTTTGTCATCTCCGTCTCCTCAGACTGCGCCACTTATATCGATTTGTTTTCACCTTTGCAGGGATGCGGAGATGCTGGCCCAGAGGGTGAAGAGGGCCAGGGCTTCGGCGGGCGGCCAGCCCCCGGCAGGCACTTCCGGCACATTGCTGGTGGTGTTGAGCAGCCCAGACAGCAGCCCCCGGCACAGCCCCCAGCGTGAGTTCATCACTCGCCCCTCGTCAACGTATGTTGGGGGTACGATCCCTCGGCGCTGACCTTGTCGTGATTGCAGGAGGAGGACAGCAGCAGGAGGAGCCACTGAGGGCTACCCTCACCACGCCGCCCCCATCAACCACACTGCCCCGAGGGGCGTCCCCGGCAAGGGCGCCAAGCACCGAGCCCATGCACACGGAGGAGGACGAGGCAAGCTTGGGCGCTGGTGGGTTTGCCTCGGCGCCAGATGTTGGTGGGGAGGGGGCCTCTTCTTCCCAGCCTGGCACGGGTAAGTGACTTGCCTGCCGTCTCTGTTCTTTTTCTTTTTGAATCTTGGTCCTGGCTTCGCCTCATCCCTTTCTCGATGTCCAGATCCTCCCTCAGTGGACCGGGAGGACATAGACACCGTCATCGAGTATGTCACCAAGGACGCCGCGACGGAGGCCGAGAAGATCGCCGCCGAGGAGGCCGCCAAGGATGCTGCCGAGGACGCCGCCAAGGAGTCTGCCGGTGAATTCGAGAAGTCTACTGCCGGGTAGGTCGGCAAGGGGCCTTCTAGGGAGGCCAGCAAGGCCGCTGCCGGGGAGGGGGTGGTTGACGACCAACCTTCTTCCCCCACTGCCTCTGGCTCCGGCAGGTACCTGAAGGTGAGCGACGACTTGTTCATCCACCTCCCAGGGGCGGCGAGCACCAGGGTGCCCACCGAGCAAGAGGTGTTTGATTAGGAGGTGCTTGCCACCGCCGGGCTCGAGGTTGTTGACGAGCCGAGCACCGGTGGTGATGGTTTCTAGGAAGAGCGGCTCCTTCAGGCCATGGGCGCCAGCTTTCGGAAGCTCCAGGTGCTCCACCGTGCCCGCCTGGACAAAGCCAAGTCCAGGATGGCAGTGGTGGACAAGGCGGAGGCAGACCTTGAAGGGCGCGTCACCAAGACACAGGCTTGGTTCCACCAGGCCTGCGAGGAGCTGAAGACCGCCTAGGACGATCTGGCCAAGCGCAAGGTGGAGCTCGCCATGATGCAGGCTGGCATCGAGAAGGCCCTGGAGACGGCGAAGAACCAGACCGCCAAGGATGAGGCCGCTCGGTCCCAGCATCAGACCGTCCTGAACTCCCAGGAGGAGGACCTTGCCACTCGCGAGGAGAAGCTTGATGCGACACTTTGCGGCAAGGACGAGGAGGTCGAGAAGCTTGTCCTGCAGCGGACCCATGAGCTGGGGCAGAAGCACGAGGAGGCGCTCAATGCCCAGGCTTAGGTCCACGCTGGCAAGGTGAAGGAGCTGGAGGTGGAGCGGGACGAGCTGAAGAAGCAGGTCCTCGGGCTGACGGGGGAGAGGGACGCGGCCAACGGCGCCTTGGCTGACGCGAGGCCGCAGTTCTTAGCAAGGCCGAGCTACTCTCCACGGCCAATGAGTCCATCAAGGACCTGAAGCTGAAGCTAGAGAGCCTTGAGGGGACGCTCTCAGAGGCCAAGGCCCGGGAGGAGATCCTGGCCAAGGATCTGGAGGCCGAGAAGTAGCTGCGGAAGAACGAAGCTGCCAACCACAAGGATTTTGTGGAGGGCGAGAACCGCTGGAACAGCCGCCTCGAAGACGTCGCCGGTAGGATCACCGTAAAGCTGGCTGCCATGGATGCCAAATGTGAGGTACACCCCGGAGCGCAACGTGAGTCCCAACGCCAAGCTGACCATATTCTTCGAGGGTGTCTTAGGGGCCCTAGGGCAGTTTCGCTCCAACAGGGCGGCCTCTCTGGCCGATGAGGCCCGAAGGCTTTGCCGGGGTGCCATGACCAAGGTCCTCACCAAGGTGGCACACTAGAACCCCACCCTCAACTTCGACGCCGCGGTGGAGAGCTTGCCGGAGGATGCGGACCTCGCGGTGCTCAAGGAGCATATCGAGCCCATCATCAGCCGCATCGACGGAATCCAGAGGGTCGAGGGCCTGCGCCGGGAATAGGCACCCCGTTTTTCACCGCCGCTGCGGGTTCAAGACCAAGACAATTTCTATCTTTAGTTAGAACCGCATCAACAATTTGATGTAATATAACTCTGCAGTACTTTTAGAAACGATGCATGTTATTTCCCTATTTGATCTCCCTTTGTATGCCCACCCTATGTTAATCGGGTAGGCTTGTCGGCGCGTAGCCCAGGTGAACCACCTTACCGCTCTCAACGCGGCCACTCGAACTGTCGAGCTTAACTCGTGTCAGAATTGAGAGTGTTGCCAATTGCGGAACGCTACCCTGCCGCTCTCGGCGCAGCCGCTTGAGCTGTGGAGTGGACTCGAAATAGGGCAAGGGCGTTGCCAATAGCGGAAGGGCCCCTTTGCGTGCAGGTTTTCCATACATAGGGCAGGACCTTCGAGGACAATAACCTTGTATATAAAAAGAAATTGCTTAAAGTTCCACATGACATAGCTTTTTTGTCGTTGCACGAGCGTCCACCGCATTTGCAGATGGTGCCATCAAGCTTGGTCGTCTTCTTCCTTGGACCGACGGCCACGAAGAAGCCGCTGCTCTGATCAGACCAAATTTCCACAACTGCGCCCCCTACCTGGCGCGCCAAAGATGTCGGGGGAAATCGACACCTATGGAATCACTGGGATCCCTTCTACGGTTGGCGGGAGCGAGGTTGTGCAAAGAGCGGGTCTGAAAGGAAGCACACAGATCGTTTACCCAGGTTCGTGCCGCGGAGATGCGTAACACCCTAGTCCTGCTTTGGTGGATGTATTTGAGTGTTCTTGTGTTCTTGAGCTAGCTACCTAGTGCAACTTGCCCAAAAGATCTGAATCCTCTTCCTGGTCGCCTCAGGCCTCCTTTTATAGGAAAAAGGGGTTGCCACAGTGGCACACAGGAGGTGGAAAGGTCTACAGTCGATGAGTCTATCCTCTGGCACTGCCGGACTAATGCATTTAATGCGCTGCTGACGTGCCCCTCTCGCTTTATAGGGGACGGCAAGGAAGCACGTCCCAGCTGTCGCCGCCTCACCTGGTTCCGACGCGCGTCTGAGCTGACGAGGCGTTTGTTGCGCCACGTTGCCTGGCTGCTATGCTGGCACGGTGGCGGAGTCTTCAGGAAGATTTTCATGTCACCACGCAGGTGCTTGCTGGGTCGATGTAGAGGCCGCACGTCGCCACGTAGGTGCCTGCTCAGTTGGTTGAGCTAGTAGCTGCATGGGGACGGCGGTGGAGCCTTGGCAGGTCCAGACCCTGCTGCGGCCCCATAGGTATCTTTGGCAAGGGCCTTGCCGGGGCCCCGGCAAGGGTCTTTGTCGGTGTCAAAACCGGCAGATCTCGGGTAGGGGGTCCCGAACTGTGCGTCTGGGCGGATGGTAACATGAGACAAGGGACACGATGTTTTTACCCAGGTTCGGGCCCTCTCGATGGAGGTAAAACCCTACTCCTGCTTGATTAATATTGATGATATGGGTAGTACAAGAGTAGATCTACCACGAGATCAGAGAGGCTAAACCCTAGAAGCTAGCCTATGGTATGATTGTTGTTCGTCCTACGGACTAAAACCCTCCGGTTTATATAGGCATAGAATAGGGTTAGGGTTACACAGAGTCGGTTACAATGGTAGGGAATCTACATATCCATATCGCCAAGCTTGCCTTCCATGCCAAGGAAAGTTCCATCCGGACACGGGACGAAGTCTTCAATCTTGTATCTTCATAGTCCAGGAGTCCGGCCAAAGGCTATAGTCCGGCTATCCAGACACCCCCTAATCCAGGACTCTAAGCTATTGCTGCTTTTTCCTGAGGCTGCTCGCCATGTCCATTAGCCTGCATTTGAAACGCTCTTGTTCGACGGGATCCTCGGGCAACACGAATTCGTCGTCGTTGAGGCTTGCCTCATCTTCGGAGGGAGGCATGTAGTTATCGTCCTCTACCTCTCTCTCTGCGGCTCTCTCATGAGGGTTGGCTTCTCCATCCTCCTACGCTGAATCATGCCGAGGGGTTATCTTCGCACCTGTCCGGTGTTATTGTCTCCGTGCGGAATCACCGCTTTTCTTTGTGGCAGGATTTAGAGCGGCGCCACGACGCCGGGCGCTTAGGCTGTTTCTTGGAGGGGTCATCCTCCACTGTTCCATCACCATTCCCATCTTTTGGGATGTCCACCATGTATATATCATATGACGAGGTGGCCTTCCAGTGTTCTGTGGGTGCTGGTTCTTGGTCGTCTCCTGCATCATCGTCCATACCGTCGATGTCTTTGGAGTCGAAGTCGACCATGTCGGTTAAATCAGCGACAGTGGCTACGAAGTGGGTGGTGGGTGGGGTTTGAATTTCTTCGTCGTCCGCATCCCAACCTTCGACCATAATCCGCCAGGCTCTCCGAGAGAGAGAGACTTTAGTGAATTCAGGATGTCGCCAAAGGGCAAGTGCTGAAAGATGTCCGCGGCGGTGAATTCCATGACCGGCGCCCAATCGAATTTGATTGGCGGGGGCGCGGAAGGCTCGGAGTCCGGAGAGGAGTCCGACACCTTGGAGTCACGAGGTTCGCAAAGGACAGGGTAGGTGTATGGCTCAATCGCTATAGAGATCGCAACCCCCGAGGCGGTGTCCCGCCACCCGTCCTCGATCGGCGCTTGATCGGCTCCGAAGCTAAAGGTCGAGCGGACATCGGTGCGACCTCCAGACACCGCCCAGTGGCAGGGCTAGATCATGCCCTCGGTGACGGTCAGGCGCGCTTGGCTATGGCTCGAACCCGTCAAGATCAAGTCTCCGTGGACGCCACCGTAGTTCAAACTTCCAAATCTGACCTGGTGGCTGGGCGAGCTTTCAATCTGCTCCAGATGGCTGCTTAATTGCCCGCGATGCAAAGCCGCCGAATACGAAGATCTGTCCGGGGAGAAAAGTCTCACCCTGGAGTGCATCGTTGTTGATGATCGGAGGAGCCATCGGGCCTAAGGATGACAACATAGAGGAACTCTCAATGAAAGCACCAATGTCGGTGTCAAAACCGGCGGATTTCGGGTAGGGGGTCCCGAACTGTGCGTCTGGGCGGATGGTAACAGGAGACAAGGGACACGATGTTTTACCCAGGTTCGGGCCCTCTCGATGGAGGTAAAACCCTACTCCTGCTTGATTAATATTGATGATATGGGTAGTACAAGAGTAGATCTACCACGAGACCGGAGATGCTAAACCCTAGAAGCTAGCCTATGGTATGATTGTTGTTCGTCCTACCGACTAAAACCCTCCGGTTTATATAGGCACCGAATAGGGTTAGGGTTAAACAGAGTCGGTTACAATGGTAGGGAATCTACATATCCGTATCGCCAAGCTTGCCTTCCACGCCAAGGAAAGTTCCATCCGGACACGGGACGAAGTCTTCAATCTTGTATCTTCATAGTCCAGGAGTCCGGCCAAAGGCTATAGTCCGGCTATCCGGACACCCCCTAATCCAGGACTCCCTCAGTCTTGCCGTGGTCTTCCCCGGCAAGCGTCTTGCCGGGGGTCTCCTGGATTTCCTCGGCTAGGATCCCGCCAAGGATCGTTGTCTTCTGGTCCTCATCTGATCTTGTGTGTTTATGATCTTGACGAAGATCTGCATGCCACCATAGAGGCGCCTCCCGAGCCTTGGTTCCAATGTAGTTGGTTGGTGGTGTTTGAACCCGCAGGCTCAAGGGTGGCCTGCTCTGCTAGCGTCGGGCAAGTTTCCCCGGCAGGGCCCTTGCCGGGACCGCGGAGGCCGCCCCGGCAAGGGTCTTGTCGGGGGAGTCCGCCTCGCCCCTTTGCTCTTTTGTGTTTCTTGGTCTTGGCGTTACCTTGGTTGTCTTGTACTCCGGCTTCCCTCCTCTGCCCTGCTAAGTGTGGCCGCGGGTGCGGCTCTGACTGCCTGTGCACAAGTAAAGGTGTCAAAAGGAGAGCCCCTACTTTTGTACACCGACTATAGGAGTATATATACAGTACGCGTCAAAGAGAGTGAGGTCAACATGTACTACACGTCATATAGGACAGTCACTCGCATGCGATGCTCCCATCCGTGGGCCCGCGAGGTTGTCCTCCATCACTTTGACCCAACGAGAGAGGTTAATTTGACCAACAAGGAGGTTTCTTTATGGGTTGTGTTGCGGTAGGAGTATATAGTATGCATCAAAGAGGGGAGGAGGGGGGAAGCACATACTACACACACATCACGAACGATCTCGCTATGTGTGGGGACTTTTCGGTTTCTAAGGTCGGTGCCACAAAGAAGTTGTGCATATTGGGTACTAAAAAAATCACCAACACCTCTTTGGGCCACGTGTAGATGATGGTTATCACTCACTCGCCTGCGGCGCTTCCCTACATGGGCCCGCGAGGTCGTCGTCCATCTAATATGACACAACGAGAAAGGTAATTTGACGGACAAGGAGGACTACTCTTGGGTTGTGTTACGGTAGGAGTATATATTACACGTCAAAGATGGGAGGGGCCAGCATATACTGTGCATCATGAACCTCGCTTCGTGTGGGGGACTTAAAGGTTTCCGAGGCAGGTGCCATATCAAAGTTGTGCATGTATATTAGGTATTCAAACATCACAACCACACATCTCCATACATGTGTTTGGCCCACATGCAAGCGATGTCAGTTGTTGTGACGCCCCCGATTCAATCATACACTAATCATACATGCAAATGTGTACGATCAAAATCAGGGACTCACGGGAAGATATCACAACACAACTCTAGACACAAATTAAAATCATACAAGTTTCATATTAAAAGCCAGGGGCCTCGAGGCCTCGAATACAGAAGCTCGAACACAAACGAGTCAGTGGAAGCAATAATATCTGAGCACAGACATAAGTTAAATAAGACTGCCTTAAGAAGGCAAGCACAAACACGATACAGATCGAAAAGGCAAGGCCACCTGCCTGGGACCTCCTAACTACTCCTAGTCGTAGCGATTTCCACGTAGAAATATTTCTTTCTCTCAAATTAATTTAAGTGAAGCAAGAGAGAATTTCTTAAAAAAATTAGGAACTCTCAAATAAATATAAGTGAAGCATGCGAGCATTTCTTCAAAAATACTAAAGCACACCATGCTCAAAAATATATAAGTGAAGCACTAGAGCAATTCCATAGCTCATAAAGATTTAAGTGAAGCATATAGAGCAATTCTAACAAGTCATGGCATAATTTTGGCTCTCTCAAATATGTGTGTCCAACAAGGATTCAAGACTTAAAGCAAAAAGCAAAACAATCAAGGTCTCATATCATACAAGACGCTCCAAGCAAAACTCATAGTATGTGACGAATAAAAATATAGTTCCGAGTAAAATACCGATGGTCATTAGAAGAAAGAGGGGATGCCACTCAGGCATCCCCAAGCTTAGTTAGTTGCTTCTCTTTGGATAATAGCTTGGGATGCCATGGGAATCCCCAAGCTTAGGCTCTTCTTACTCCTTATTCTTTCATCCATCGAAGCATCACCCAAAACTTGAAAAACTTCAATCACACAAATCTCAACAAAACCTTCGTGACATCCGTTAGTATAAGAAAGCAAATCACTACTATAAGTAATGTAGCAAACTCATTCATATTTTATTCTTGCATTATATCTACTGTATTCCAACTTCTCTATGGCAAAATCTCTTCAAAAAAACCATAGAATCATCAAAACAAGCACACAACGCAAAGAAAACATAATATGTCAAAAATAGAACAGTCTGTAGAAATCTGGATATTTCGAATACTTATGAAACTCCAAAAATTCTGCAAAATTAGGGACACATGTGCAATTTGTATATTAATCTCCTGCAAAAAGAATTGGTATTTTATCATTCTTACATGAAAAATGAGAATTATTTTACTGAGCACAAAAGTTTATGTTTTTCAGCAATATCAAATCAAGTATCACCCAGCATAATCCTAAAGGCTTTGCTTGGCACGAACAGTAACTAAAACACAAAAACCACAATCATAGCAGTAGCATAATTGTGCAAACACTCAAGAACAGAAAGGAAAAGGCAAAAATAAATTTTATTCATTGGGTTGCCTCCCAACATGCGCTACCGTTTTATGCCCTTAGCTAGGCATAAAACAAGGATCTAAGTATTGTCGTCTTTGTTTCTAGATCCATAAGATGCCCTCAAGATTGAATCATATGGTGACATAATTCTTGTTCTAGGGAAGTGTTCCATACCCTTCCTTAGTGCAAATTGAAATTTCATATTTCCTTCTTTCATATCAATCACGACACCAATAGTACGTAAAAATGGTCTACCAAGAATAATTGGACAATACGGATTGCAATCAATATCAAGAATAATAAAATATATGGGCACATAATTCCTATTTGCAAGAATAAGAACATTATTAATTCTTCCCATAGGATTTTTAATAGTAGAAGCCGCCAAGTGCATATTTAAAGAACATTCTTCAATATCGGTAAGACCAAGAACATCACAAAGAGATTTCAAAATTGAAGAAACACTAGCACCCAAAGCACATAAAGCAAAACACTCATAATTTTGAATCTTGAATTTGATATTAGGTTCCCATTCATCATGTAGTTTTCTAGGAATTGTAACTTCTAATTCCAATTTTTCTTCCAAGGATTTTATTAAAGCATCAACGACATGTTTAGTAAAAGCTTTGTTTTGTTCATAAGCATGGGGTGAATTTATCATGGATTGCAACAAAGAAATACAATCAATCAAAGAGCAACTATCATAATTGAAGTCTTTGTAAACCAAAAGAGTCGGCACATCACTAGTTAAAGTTTTGACCTCTTCAAACCCACTCTTATCAATTTTCTCAACAAGATTTTCACCCTCTGAATTATCGGGACGCCTTCTAGCTAAAGTTGGCTCTTCTCTAGTCCCTTTTTCATCCATATTAATTTTGCTAAACAAAGAATCAGTAGAAGAAACACCAATCATTTTAATATCTTCATCATTTTTATGAAAGCAATCACTAGAAAAACGCTTTTTCTAAAAATTCTCTTCTAGCTCTAAGCATAGCAGTTCTTTTCTTACTTCCATCCATAGAAACATAAAGATCTTTAATTGATTCTTCAACCTTAGGCACAAAAATTTTCATCTTGAGATTTTCTACATCATAATAAATTCTATCAACACTTCTAGAAAAATCATCAATCTTATTTAATATTATTCTCAGGATCAGAGGTGTTCCTATTATTATTATAAGAAGGATTACCTTAATTATTAGAGGAATTACTAGGAAAAGGCCTAGGATTAAAATTACCTCTATAAGCATTGTTATTGAAATTGTTTCGCGAGATAAAATTCACATCTATAGCATCACTATTTTGCTCAATCAAAGTAGACAAAGGCACATCATTAAAATAAATATGAGCATTTTTATTAACAACCAATTTCATAAGAGCATGAACTTTTTCACTCAAAGATGAAATTTCTTCAACCGAATTAACTTTTTTACTAGTAGGAGCTCTTTCGGTATGCCATTGTAGATAATTTGCCATGATATTATCTAGAAATTTGGTGGCTCCACCCAAAGTAATTTCCATGAAAGTACGACCCACGGTGGAATCTAAAAGATTACGAGAAACAAAATTCAACCCCGCATAGAATTTTTGTATGATCATCCAAAGATTTAACCCATGAGTTGGGCAATTCCTTAGCATCAATTTCACCCTTTCCCAAGATTGTGCAACATGCCCATGTTCAAGTTGCTTGAAATTCATGATCTGGGTTCTAAGGGAAATAATTTTCGCGGGCGGAAAATACTTAGTAATAGAAGCATCCTTGCACTTATCCCAAGAATCGATACTATTTCGAGGGAAAGAAGAAAACCAAATTTTTGCACGATCTCGCAAAGAAAACGGAAATAATTTCAACTTCACAGTATCATTGTCCACATATTTTTTCTTTTGCATATTGCATAATTCCACTAATGTGTTAAGATGGGACACGACATCCTCATTAGGAGTACCGGAAAATTGATATTTCATAACAAGATTCAACAAAGCGGTATTAATATCACAAGACTCCACACTAGTGGCGGGAGGAGCAATCGAAGTGCTAATAAAATCATTGTTGTTGGTATTGGAGAAATCACACAACTTGGTGTTCTCTTGAGTCACTGTGACTACGCAACAAGATTGCACTCGAAAACAGACCCGACAAGGAAACGGGGGATAAAAAAGAGGGCGAATAAAATGGAAATTTTTTGTGAAGTGGGGGCGAGGAAAACGAGAGGGAAATGGAAAATAATGTAAATTACAAGGAGATGAGATTTGTGATTAGGAACTCGGTAGATGTTGATGATGTCTCCCCGGCAACGGCGCCAAAAATTCCTTTTGATGTCTGCTAGAACTATGTCGGTATTTCCCCAAAGAGGAAGGGATGATGCAGCACATCAACGGTAGGTATTTCCCTCAGTGATGAGACTAAGGTTATCGAACCAGTAGGAGAACCAAGAAACACTACGTAAACAACATATGCACACAAATAACAAATACTCGCAACCCGACGTGTTAAAGGGGTTGTCAACCCTTTTCAGGCAACGACGCTAGAAATTGGCAAGTGGACGTGAGAAAGTTGTAATAGATTGAATAAATGGATCGAAAATAAGATAAAGTGCAGCAAGGTATTTTTGTATTTTTGGTTTAATAGATCTGAAAATAAAAGCAAATAAAAATAGATCGCGAAGGCAAATATAATAAAGAAGAGACCCGGGGGTCATATATTTCACTAGTGGCTTCTCTCGAGAAAAATAGCAAACGGTGGGTAAACGAAATATTGTTGGGCAATTGATAGAACTTCAAATAATCATGAAGATATCCAGGCAATAGTCATTATGTAGGCATCACATCCAAGATTAGTAGACCGACTCCTGCCTGCATCTACTACTATTACTCCACACATCGAGCGCTATCTAGCATGCATCTACTGTATTAAGTTCATGGAGAAATGGAGTAATGCAATAAGAATGATGACATGACGTAGACAATATCTATTTATGTAGAAATAGACCCCATCTTGTTATCCTTAATAGCAACGATACATACATGTCAGTTCCCCTTCTGTCACTGGGATCAAGCACCGTAAGATCAAACCCATTACAAAGCACCTCTTCCCATTACAAGATAAATAGATCAAGTTGGCCAAACAAAACCCAAATATTGGAGAAGAAATACGAGGCTATAAGCAACCATGCATATGAGAGATCAAAGAAGACTCAAATAACTTTCATGCATAAAAAGATAGATCTGATCATAAACTCAAAGTTCATCGGATCCCAACGAACACACCGCAAAAAGGGTTACATCATATGGATCTCCAAGAGACCATTGTACTGATAATCAAAAGAGAGGGAGGAAGCCATCTAGCAACTAACTACTGACCCGTAGGTATACAAAGAACTACTCACGCATCATCGAAGATGCACCAATGGGCATGATGAACCCCTCCGTGATGGTGTCTAGATTGGATCTTGTGGTTCTGGAACTTGCGGCGGCTGGAATTGATATTCGTCGACTCCCCTAGGGTTTCTGAAATATTGGGGTATTTATAGAGAAAAGAGGCGGTGTGAGAGGCCACTGAGGTGGGCACAACCCACTAGGGCCCGTGTAACGCCCTCGATGCGGCTATATCTCCCACGTGTCGAAGCACGACTTAGAGGCATAACCGCATTGAAAGCAATGTCGCAAGTGAGGTAATCTTCACACAACCCATGTAATACATAAGGGAAAGAGATACATAGTTGGCTTACAGTCGCAACTTCACAATACATAAATAAACATCCATCATCCAGATTACACTCAAGGTCCGACTACGGAACCAAAATAAAAGAAGACTACCCGAAATGCTACACAGATCCCGATCGTCCCAACTGGCTCCACTACGATCATCGGGAAAAGACACATAGTAACGACCACGCCTCGTCGAACTCCCACTTGAGCTCGGTTGCGCCACCTGCACTGGCATCGTCGGCACCGCAACTGTTTTGGTAGAATCTGTGAGTCACGGGACTCAGCAATCTCACACCCGCGAGATCAAGACTATTTAAGCTAATAGGAAGGATAGAGTTGTGAGGTGGAGCTGCAGCAGCGACTAGCATATATGGTGGCTACATTCGCAAAAGAGAGAGAGAGAGAAGCAAGGCACGGTCGTGAAGCTAGTAGCGATCAAGAAGTGATCCTGAAACTACTTACGCCAAACATAACTCCAACATCGTGTTCACTTCCCGGACCACGAGAAGAGACCATCATGGTTACACACGCGTTGATGTGTTTTAATTAAGGTCAACTTCGGTTTTCTACAACCGGACATTAACAAATTCCCATCTGCCTCATAACCGCGGGCACGGCTTTGAAAGATAATACCTGCAGGGTGTCCCAACTTAGCCCATTATAAGCTCTCGCGTCAACGAAGGATATTCCTTCTACCGAAGACCCGATCGATCTCGAATCCCGGACTACAAGACATCTCGACAATGGTAAAACAAGACCAGCAAAGCCGCCCGAATGTGCCGACAAATCCCGATAGGAGCTGCACATATCTCGTTCTCAGGGCACACCGGATGGGCAAGACGTCGGGTTGGCATAGACCCTGGATTGCCCAGGGGGTATTGGACATCGCCAGTTGGGCCAGCACTCGAAGGAGCACTGGTCCGGGGGTTAAAATAAAGATGACCCTCGGGCTCGCGAAAACCCGGGGGAAAAAGGCTTAGGTGGCAAATGGTAAAACCAAAGTTGGGCCTTGCTGGAGGAGTCTTATTCAAGGCGAACTGTCAAGGGGGTCCCATAAATCACCCAACCGTGTAAGGAACGCAAAATCAGGAACATAACACCAGTATGACGGAAACTAGGGCGGCAAGAGTGGAACAGAACACCAGGCATAAGGCCGAGTCTTCCACCCTTTACCAAGTATATAGGTGCATTAATTAAATAAGAGATATTGTGATATCCCAAAATATCCATGTTCCAACATGGAACCAACTTCATCTTCACCTGCAACTAGCATCGCTATAAGAGGGGCTGAGCAAAGCGGTAACATAGCCAAACAACGGTTTGCTAGGAAAGGATTGTTAGAGGTTTGACATGGCAATATGGGTGGCATGATATAGCAAGTGGTAGGTAACGCAGCATAGGCATAGCAAAAGAGCGAGCATCTAGCAAGCAAAGATAGAAGTGATTTCGAGGGTATGGTCATCTTTGCGCAAGGTTCTCGAGTTGTCGAAAGCTTGATCCTCGTAAGCGTTCTCAACAGGTTCCTCGCTCACGCACTCGCCTCCCAGCTCTACCCAAAGCAAGAACACAAACAATGGAACCACAATAAATCACGGCGATGCACAAACAACATGATGCAATACATGGCATGATATACGAGATGTGAGATGCAATGCGTATGCGTGCTCGGAAGGAAAATGATGAACAAGGCATCAACTTGGCAAACCAAGTATACCGCTGAAAGGTGAGATGATTTCGTTGAAATCGATATAAAGATCACCGGAATCGGATGCACGGTTTGCAAATGGCAAGCAAAACAAGAATGGCACAAATCTGCCATTAACAGCATGATGCCATATAGCAAGCAATAAGAAATTAAGCTACTGCACCCAAACGTACCAACAAAGCATATGGGAGTGATCTAC
Organism: Aegilops longissima; assembly: GCA_021605205.1. Taxonomy (NCBI): domain Eukaryota; kingdom Viridiplantae; phylum Streptophyta; class Magnoliopsida; order Poales; family Poaceae; genus Aegilops; species Aegilops longissima. Next base: position 236,293,312 of record CM038679.1, read on the forward strand.
TCAAAATGCTTGACAAAAGATGAACACTGATCTACGGCTAATTCACAACATAACAGGTCCAAACAAGCATGGCAAAAGTGCAAAATTTATCAGCTTCACAGACTTAGAGAAAATACTAACATGCCAGAAATTAACATCAGGAAGGCATGTTTAGAGCAAGCAAACAACCTGCTATAGGAACAATACATAGCAAAATATGGCACCGAATGAATCTACTCAAGGCATTGAACAAAAGTCCCTTACTGACCAAGAGCCAAAAGTGATCAGAAAATGTAATAGCACCCATGTCAATATAGCAAGTTCCGTTAACAGATTCAGCAAACAGGGCATGAAATTGATAGAATTATGAAGGCATCTTCGCGAGCTCGATGCACTCACTACAGAGCATTTCATGATAAACTAAGCATACATCCATCAATAAGACATGGCATAGAAGCTATAAATGGCAAGAACAACATCATAGCATACACGGATCAACTACAACAACCTTGGCAAAATTGAATAACATGTAAACAACCTGCCAGGAAACATTTTATAGCAAAAGTAGAGCTCGATTGACTCAAGCTATGGCACTCCATAATTGCAAAAAAGGGCACGGATGGATAAAGAATAACCATATGTTCAAAACACCCTTACTGAAGTAGCTCAAAATATGCATGGATCTCTCTGTAGCATCAAGTTTACATGACATAAAAATATCAATGATAAGGGGCTGAAATCAGCAACATCATGAAGCCTAGTTTGCATGCTTGTGCTAGTCACCACAGAGATCACAAAAATACATGGCATACACCCCTGTAAAGATGGCATGGCATATTACAAAACACATGTAGGACTCAAGTTCATAGGATGCACACATCAATCATGGAAAAAATGACAAAAGTGCATGTTCTGATAAGAATCTGAAACTAACATCACATAGCCCTCTTCTAACAGCATTTCGGGCATCAAGATGAGCTCAAATGAAAATGATGCAATGAGATGAAATGATGTACTCGTCGAGGCGAACAATACGTTATGCTATACGTCCAAAACGGAGCCACGAGTAGAGAGTTATGGTGCGATGAAAATGCAACAAATAATCTGCAGGATAAATAACTTAAGAGGATTTCGGGGGAGAAAGAAGTCAACCCTAGGTTCCAGATCTGGATCCGGCTCGGGCGCGCGGACCGAGGCGGGCCAGCGGCGGCTCGCCGGAGTTGGGGCGACGCGGTCGCCGGAGTTGGACGGGAGGCGGAGCTGCCGGATCCGCACCGGCGGAGGCGGTGGCGAGGCCGGGCGACGCGACGGCGGGCGGGCGCGGAGCGGCGGACGGCGGCGGCTTGCGCGCAGGCAGCGCCGGCGGCGGTGGCGTGGCGGGCGGCGGCGGCGCAGCAGAGCCATGGCCTTCGGGCGCTGGGCGGCGGCGGCGAGGCGAGGCGCGAGGGCCTGCTGCTGGCTCGGCGGGCCGGGCGGCGCGACGATGTGGACGCGCCACACGGGGGCGCGTGGTTCGTCGGGCAGCGGCGGCGGACGTGTCCGGCCGGTCCGGACGTGTCCGTGGCGGCGAGAGGAGCGGGCTAGGGTTAGGGCGGATTTGATCCGAATTTCGGGAGGAGGTGTTTTATAGGTAGGAGGAGTTAGGAAGCTCCAAATGAGGTGCGGTTACCACACGATCATGATCGAACGCGATGGACATGGAAGTGACTTAGATGGGTTATTGGGCTGTTTTGGAGGAGTGTTGGGCTGCAACACACAAGAGGCCTTCGCGGTTACCCGGTTAACCGTTGGAGTATCAAACGACCTCCAAATGGCACAAAACTTGACAGGTGGTCTACCGGTGGTGTACCAAGGCCACTTGGCAAGCCTCGGTCCATTCCGAGAACGTTTAACACCCGCTCGCGAAAAAGATACAAGAGGGGTGCGCCGGTGCATGTAGGAGTGCCGGATTGCAAAACGGACAACGGGGAAAATGCTCGGATGCATGAGACGAACACGTATGCCAATGAGATGCACATGATGACATGATATGAGATGCATGACATGGACAAAATGCAAAACGAAAGACAAAAACCCAACCACGGAGGGAATACCATAGCACATAGCCGAAAATGGCAAGAGTTGGAGTTACAAAGATGGAAAGTTACATCCGGGGTGTTACAACACTCCACCACTACAAGAGGATCTCGTCCCGAGATCTAGGACTGAAAGAACTCCGGATATTCGAATGGAGGTGATCCTCGCGCCCCGTGTGGCTTTTCGGTCGGAATGGTGTGACCACTTCACTTTCAGGAATTTGATTGACTTGTTGTGAGTCTTGCGCCGGTTTCTTCAAGAATAGCAACGGATGCTCATGATAAGAGAGATCTTCTTGGAGGTCAATTTCTTGAAGTTGATAGTGCGCTCAGAGTCTTGAAGCACTTGCGATGGCTGTGACACATGAAACACATCGCACGCTCGCGGTTGGACGGAAGCTCGTTGATAGGCGAGATCGCCTCTTTTGCCAATGATCTTGAAAGGACCCATGTATCTAGGGGCAAGCTTCCTTTGATACCGAGGCGACGAGTGCCTTTCATTGGAGAGACGCGGAGGTAGACATGGTCTCCGGTTTCAAAAGCCACATCACGGTTCTTGTCATCATAATAGCTCTTCTGGCGCGATTGCGCGGCCTTGAGATTCTCACCAATGACTTTGCACATTTCTTCGGCTTCTGTGATCAAGTCGTTGCAAAGAAGTTGGCGTTCACCTGCCTCGGACCAATTGAGAGGAGTACGGCACTTTCTGCCATAGAGAATTTCGAATGGGGCCTTGCCCGAACTCGCTTGGAAGCTGTTGTTGTAGGAGAACTCGGCATATGGAAGACAATCTTCCCACTTCATACCGAAGGAAATGACACAAGCCCTGAGCATGTCTTCAAGGATTTGATTGACTCGCTCGACTTGGCCACTTGTTTGAGGATGGAAAGCTGTGCTGAAACGAATGTTGGTGCCCATGGCCTTCTGAAAGGAGTCCCAAAACTTAGAAGTGAAGATGCTTCCACGGTCTGAAGAGATCAATTGTGGAATGCCGTGCAAGGAGACAATCCTGGAGGTGTATAGTTCTGCCAATTGAGCTGCTGTGATAGATTCTTTGATAGGAAGGAAATGAGCCACTTTAGTAAGCTTGTCAATGACAACGAAGATAGCATCATTTCCACGCTTGGACTTAGGAAATCCAGTCACGAAGTCCATCTCGATATGATCAAACTTCCATTCTGGAATAGCAAGAGGTTGGAGGAGACCAGCTGGTCGTTGGTGTTCTGCTTTCACCCTTCTGCAGACATCACACTCATTCACAAATTGAGCAATTTCTCGCTTCATTCGAGTCCACCAATATGACTGCTTGAGGTCATGGTACATCTTCGTACTTCCAGGATGAATGGATAGAAGAGAATTGTGCGCCTGCTCATAATGACTTTACATAGATCACCCTTTGGAACCACAATCCGTCCTCAAGAAAAGAGTATCTTTGTCATCAATGTGGAAGCACTTGTATTTGGAAATGCCCTTGTCGATACCACGTTTCACCTTTTTCACCATGGTATCCAGGAGTTGAGCCTCACGAATTTGGTCTTCCAAAGTAGGAGAGACTATGAGGTTGGCAAGAAAACCTTGAGGGACAACTTGAAGATTCAGCTTGCGGAAAGCTTCACAGAGATCCGGTTGGAAGGGCTTGAGAATTAAACTGTTGCAATAAGCCTTCCTGCTCAAAGCATCTGCAATCACATTCGCCTTGCCTGGAGTATATTCAATACTCGGGTTGTGCTCTTAAATCATTTCGACCCATCGAGTTTGCCTGAGGTTGAGGTTGGGTTGAGTGAAGATATACTTGAGGCTCTTGTGATCGGTGAAAATGTCCACTTTCCTTCCCAACAAGAGATGTCTCCATGTTATCAATGCATGGACAACTGCCGCCAACTCAAGATCATGAGTGGGGTAGTTCTTTTGTTGGGCTTCGGTGACGAGAGGTATAGGCCACAACTTTCTTCTCTTGCATTAACACAACACCGAGACCTTGAAGAGAAGCATCACGTAAAACTTCAATGGCTTGGATTCATCAGAGGAGTTAAGACAGAGCTGTGACGAGTTTCTCTTTGAGAGTATTGAAAGCAACGCCACACTCGGGAGACCGACATACTTGACATGCTTCTGGAGGAGGTTGGAAAGAGGCTTTGCAATCTTAGAGAAGTTCTCAACGAATCTTCGGCAATAGCTTGCAAGTCCAAGAAAACTGCGAAGCTGCTTGACATTCTGAGGAGGTTCCCAATTCACAACTGCAGACACCTTCTCGGGATTAACAGCGATGCCCTTGGCGGAGATGAAATGACCAAGGTAAAGAACTTCATGAAGCCAAAATTCACATTTGGAAAACTTCGCATAGAATTGATGCTCTCTGAACTTGTCGAGCACCAATCGCAAATGTTTGGCATGATCCTTCTTATTCTTGGAGAAGACCAAAATATCATCAAGATAGACCAAGACGAATTCATTGGTGTAGGGGTTGAAGATGAAGTTCATCATTCGAGAGAATGTTGGAGGAGCATTGACAAGGCCGAAAGACATGATTGTATATTCATAAGAACCAAAGCTTGTTCTGAATGCTGTCTTGGGAATATCTTGTTCACGAATGCGAATTTGATGATAACCCATACGAAGGTCAAGCTTGGAGAACACTTTAGCACCTTTGAGTTGCTCGAAAAGCCCATTGATGTTGGGGAAGTGGATACTTGTTCTTGATAGTCTTCTTGTTCAATGGACGGTAATCAACGCAAAGTCGGTCCGTGCCATCCTTCTTCTGGACAAAAAGAACTCCACAACCCCATGGAGATGAACTCGGTCTGATCAAACCCAGACGCTCTTGTTCATCGAGCTGTTTCTTCAATTCCTTCAGCTCTTTTGGTCCAAGCTTGTATGGACGCTTGCAAACCGGTTCCGTGCCAGGCTCAAGATCGATAACGAATTCGACTGGCCAATGAGGAGGCATACCCGGGAGCTCTTCTGGAAATACATCTTGATACTCACAAACGACTGGAATCTGAGAGATAGCATCCAACTCGCCCTTCTCATTGAGAGAAAACAACCGAATGGTTTCATCACGAGCGGCATAGATGATCACATCCTCAGAAGAGTGTGTCAATTGAATTTCCCTGGCAGCACAATCAAGCTGAGCTTTGTGCTGAGAAAGCAAGTCCATCCCGAGAATTAGATCAATATCGGAGTCACCAAGAACCATTGGAGAAGAAAGAAATCTATAGTCGCCCATCTTGATAGAAACATCCGGGGCCATCATTTTTGTATTCATGAACAAACCCGGAGAGGAAACCGCTATCGGCTTAGGCAGATCGACAGTATGCAAACTGTTCATGGATGCAAAAGGTCTTGATATGAAAGAAATAGATGCACCAGTATCGAATAAGACTTTTGCAGGAATATCATTAACTGGAAGATTACCCATAATCACATCAGAAGAATCCTCTGCTTGCGCTGCATTCATCATGTTCACCTTTGCAGACTTGGGATTATGCTTGACCACTGCATTGCTGGAAGATCTCATAGGAGGAGGAGGCGGAAGGCGCCTTTGGTTGAAGCACTTGTTCGCGTAGTGACCTTTCTGCTGGCACTTGTTGCAAGTCACCTCTGAGAGCGGACGGTGATTGAGCATTTGACCTTGGAGCTTGAGAATTAGACTTGTTCTGATAGCCTGGGTTGGGTGGGTGGGAAGATCCATTGCCACCTTTGTTCTTCTGCTGATAAGGCTGACGGAACGGAGGAGGGGGAGGCAACCAGAACTTCTGTTGCTTAGCTGCCACTAGTGAGGAAGAAGAGGACTGAACTGCGTCTCTGACTCTCTTCTTAGAAGCCTCACATTTGAGCTGGGCAGCTTCTTGCTTCAGTGCCATGTTGTAGAATTCATCATACTTTTTGGCTCAAAAGCACGAGAGCTAATTGCAGATCTTCTCCGAGGCCACCTCTGAATTGATAGATCATACTCTTTTCATCGTGGACGCCTTGCTTAGCGGCGAGCGAGTTCTCGAACTGGATATTGTATTGGTACACGACATGTTGCCTTGCTTGAGATTGCGGAACTCCTCACGCTTGCTCTCAACAACACTTTGTGGAATGTGGTGAGCGTTGAAGTCTCGGCATGAACTCATCCTGTAATTACGACCTCCTCTCGAATCTTTGTATTGCTGATACCACTCGGCAGCTTGGTCCTTGAGTTGAAACGAAGCAAACTTGACAAAGTCCTCGTGTCCGACATTGCTACATTCAAAATGTTTGCAGATGTCCACAAGCCAATCGTCGGCGTCTGTGGCCTCGCACGAAGCTGAAAGACTTCGCTGATTAGCAAGGAACTGATTGAGGGTAGCGGCGCGCTGATTGTTGCCTTGGCCTTGATTTCCTTGGTTGCCTTGCCCTTGGGTACGTTCTTGCAAGAGTTGCAAAATCATCTCGAGCATTTGCGTTGGCGGCTGCCATGATAGTTGCCATGCCTCCGGAGGCGGAGGTGGAGGTGGAGGTTCGATCGACTCCCATCATTGCATTCTCGGATTGAGGACGCTGGCGGAGCCATCTCAAGAGGGTGACATCCGTTAGCATCTTGATAGACAGATGGAAAAGTTGAATCAACGGATAGAAATTGCAACATATAGTCTTCACAATAAACATTCGAACAAGGATGAACGAATGAATTCCAAAAGCTAACATCACACGCCCATTAAGGTGAGAAGCCACTTGATTAAGGGTTGATGAAAAAAATAACAAGGCACGATCGAACAAATAAGTGGTAAGGATTACCCAATCGCAAACCAAATATCTCAAGGGAAGAAATGCTAAGAGCTACTTGAATCCCACCTATAAACTCCGAAACTTTCGGTTATGCAATCGGTGTTGGGGATACAGGGGACACAAAATATATCACCCAAACTAACAATACCTAGATCCAGCTGTATCCATCCATCAACACATAACCAAGAAACCTTCGGAAATCGTGTACCTCGACCTTCGAAAAGCACCCGTTATACGAGTCATGGCAATACTCCCGAGCTCGCCCCAGTACTGGGTTATCGGGGTTATCTCACCAACAACTGTACAAAAGAGTTTTTCGATGTCGGCAAAGCTCAGGTATTCCAGAACTGCAACGATAAAATTGCGACGACAACACCTCGGAGCTCAACTCCCCGGGACACTGCCACAACCCCTAAATGTCAGGAGGCACCAAGAACAATGTTCTCGTCACAAAACCATCGGAAGGATTCCAAGATACCCACATGATCCTAAATTTTTTTTTAGTGAAATTTGAGGAGAGGAGAGTCAAAACTTCTACGTCAGGAGACCTCACCAGAGCGACGAAGGGACTGAGGAGTAAAAAGAATCCTACTCTCCGATATATATAATCCTAAGACTCAAAACATTTTTGTTCTAGACTCAACAACGCCAAACAAACAATCAGCAGGGCTCCTAAGTCGGGATGGCTCGACACCAACTTGTAACGCCTCGATGCGGCTATATCTCCCACGTGTCGAAGCACGACTTAGAGGCATAACCGCATTGAAAGCAATGTCGCAAGTGAGGTAATCTTCACACAACCCATGTAATACATAAGGAAAGAGATACATAGTTGGCTTACAAATGCCACTTCACACAATACATAAATAAACATCCATCATCCAGATTACACTCAAGGTCCGACTACGGAACCAAAATAAAAGAAGACTACCCCAAATGCTACACAGATCCCCGATCGTCCCAACTGGCTCCACTCTCGATCATCGGGAAAAGACACATAGTAACCACCACGCCTCGTTGAACTCCCACTTGAGCTCGGTTCGCCACCTGACCGCATCGTCGGCACTGCAACTGTTTTGGTAGAATCTGTGAGTCACGGGGACTCAGCAATCTCACACCCGCGAGCTCAAGACTATTTAAGCTAATAAGAAGGACAGAGTTGTGAGGTGGAGCTGCAGCAAGCAACTAGCATATATGGTGGCTACATTCGCAAAAGAGAGCGAGAAGAGAAGCAAGGCATGGTCGTGAAGCTAGTAGCGATCAAGAATTGATCCGGAAACTACTTACGTCAAACATAACTCCAACACCGTGTTCACTTCCCGGACTCCGCCGAGAAGAGACCATCACGGTTACACACGCGGTTGATGTGTTTTAATTAAGGTCAACTTCGGTTTTCTACAACCGACATTAACAAATTCCCATCTGCCTCATAACCACGGGCATGGCTTTGAAAGATAATACCTGCAGGGTGTCCCAACTTAGCCCATTATAAGCTGTCACGGTCAACGAAGGATATTCCTTCTACCGGAAGACCCGATCAGTCTCGAATCCGGACTACAAGACATCTCGACAATGGTAAAACAAGACCAGCAAAGCCGCCCGAATGTGCCGACAAATCCCGATAGGAGCTGCACATATCTCGTTCTCGTGGCACACCGGATGGGCAAGACGTCGGGTTGGCATAGACCTGGATTGCCAGGGGCGCCGGACATCGCCAGTTGGGCCAGCACTCAAGGAGCACTGGTCCGGGGTTAAAATAAAGATGACCCTCGGGCTCGAGAAAACCCGGGGGAAAAAGGCTTAGGTGGCAAATGGTAAAACCAAAGTTGGGCCTTGCTGGAGGAGTCTTATTCAAGGCGAACTGTCAAGGGGGTCCCATAAATCACCCAACCGTGTAAGGAACGCAAAATCAAGGAACATAACACCGGTATGACGGAAACTAGGGCGGCAAGAGTGGAACAGAACACCAGGCATAAGGCCGAGTCTTCCACCCTTTACCAAGTATATAGTTGCATTAATTAAATAAGAGATATTGTGATATCCCAAAATATCCATGTTCCAACATGGAACCAACTTCATCTTCACCTGCAACTAGCATCGCTATAAGAGGGGCTGAGCAAAGCGGTAACATAGCCAAACAACGGTTTGCTAGGAAAGGATTGTTAGAGGTTTGACATGGCAATATGGGTGGCATGATATAGCAAGTGGTAGGTAACGCAGCATAGGCATAGCAAAAGAGCGAGCATCTAGCAAGCAAAGATAGAAGTGATTTCGAGGGTATGGTCATCTTGCCTGCAAGGTTCTCAGAGTTGTCGAAAGCTTGATCCTCGTAAGCGTTCTCAACAGGTTCCTCGTTCACGTACTCGTCTCCCGGCTCTACCCAATGCAAGAACACAAACAATGGAACCACAATAAATCACGGGCGATGCACAAACAACATGATGCAATACATGGCATGATATACGAGGTGTTTTTATAGGTAGGAGGAGTTAGGAAGCTCCAAATGAGGTGCGGTTTTCGCCCACACGATCGTGATCGAACGGCGATGGACATGGAAGTGACTTAGATGGGTTATTGGGCTGTTTTGGAGGAGTGTTGGGCTGCAACACACAAGAGGCCTTCGCGGTTACCCGGTTAACCGTTGGAGTATCAAACGACCTCCAAATGGCACGAAACTTGACAGGTGGTCTACCGGTGGTGTACCAAGGCCACTTGGCAAGCCTCGGTCCATTCCGAGAACTTTTAACACCCGCTCACGAAAAAGAGACAAGAGGGGTGCGCCGGTGCATGTAGGAGTGCCGGATTGTAAAACGGACAACGGGGAAAATGTTCGGATGCATGAGACGAACACGTATGCCAATGAGATGGACATGATGACATGATATGAGATGCATGACATGGACAAAATGCAAAACGAAAGACAAAAACCCAACCACGGAGGGAATACCATAGCACATAGCCGAAAATGGCAAGAGTTGGAGTTACAAAGATGGAAAGTTACATCCGGGGTGTTACAGCCCGCCTGGCCCTCCACTCGCCCTGGTGTGTTTTGCTCACCTCGGGCTCCCTCTTTGGTACTTCTTTGGCCCACTGGATGGCTTCTGGTCCAAAAAATCCACAAAATGTTTCACTGCGTTTGGACTCAGTTTGCTACTGATTTCATGCGATGTAAAAAACATGCAGAAAATAGCAATAGGCACAGGCACTATGTCGATAGGTTAGTACCAAAAAATGATATAAAATGATTGTAAAACATCCAAGAATGATAATATAACAACATGGAACAATGAAAAATTATAGATACGTTGGAGACGTATCATAGCCATAGCCGTGGACAGCAGCGAGCAGGGCACGTGGCTTGAGGCGGTAGCGGCGGCAGGCAAGCATGGGGCTGCGGACGCGACCAGGTTGCGCGGACACGTTCGGTGAGTTTGGACGGGCGTGTGCGGGGCGGCCATGGACGCGGTTGGCGCGCGCGGTAGCATGGCCGGGCGAGCAGGGCACGACTCCCCGGCAAGGTTGGCTATGGCTTACGAGGAGGAAAGAGGGGAGACGGGCTGGACGGTGCGCTCATCGGGCAGCTCAAGAAGGTCGGCAAGAGTTCAGTAGCGCAGGAGGGTGACGAAGCAGTTCGGCGTAGCTCCGGCAAGCGAAGTTGTGGTCGAGGTCATTCCCAAGGGCGCGGCCTCTTTCGGTTGGTTCCAGCGGCCGGAGTCGAAGCAGAGGACCGCGGCGCACCTAGTTGACACGCTCGTAGAGCGCGCAGTTCGGGGGGGGGGCGTGGGCCCTGGTGCTGACAGCGACAGTGGTTGCGGCGAATCTAGGGGGAGAGTGTGGGGGGAGAGGAGGGAGGAGAGGGCGAGTGGGCTTGCAGGGGCGAGTGGGAGGGGACCACGAAGAGGCGCGGAGCTGGCTCCCTTATCCCCTCGTCAGTGCTGTCAACGAGGTGGTCGGGGGTAACCACGGTGCACGGTCCGTCTGTGACGCCCCCGATTCAAACATACACTAATCATACACGCAAATGTGTACAATCAAGATCAGGGACTCACGGGAAGATACCACAATACAACTCTAGACACATATCAAAATAATACAAGCTTCATATTACAAGCCAGGGGCCTCGAGGGCTCGAGTACATGCTCGATACACAAGCGTCAACGGAAGCAACAATATCTGAGTACAGACATAAGTTGAACAAGGATGCTTTAATAACGCTAACACAAAAGCAACAACGATCGAAGAGGCAAGGCCTCCTGCCTGGGAGCTCCGAACTACTCATGGTCTTCGGCGGCCTCCATGTAGTAGTATCCATCGGCGGTGGCATCTAGCTCCAGGGATCCACCATCTGGTTGCAACAACTGGAAAGAAGGAAGAAGGGGGGAAAAGGGGTAGCAAAGCAACCGTGAGTACTCATCCAAAGTACTCGCAAGCATCTGATCTATACTAACTATGCATTGGTATCAAATGGGAGGGTTGTATCTGTGGACTGAACTGCAGAATGCCCGAATAGAGGGGAAGGCCTAGCCTATCGAAGACTAGCATCTTCAAGCAGCTCCAAGCATCTTGCAGCAGGTAGAAGAGTAAAGAATAGCAGTTTATATTTAACAAACATGTTGTAGTATTAACGCCCAGAGATCCTTCCTCGACTCCCTGCGAGAAAGCAATCTCGGAGCCACATATCCATCACATGTCTCAAGTAACCAGTTCTAGTTGTAATAGATCAGGACACAATTCTGAACGTCCATTACCGTGGACACAACTATTAATAGATAATCTTCCCTGCAGGGGTGCACCACGTTTTCCAACACGCTTGATTACTCTAGCGGGACACACTTTTCTGGGTCAATGCCCGGCCTCGGAAGATCAACACGTCGTAGCACTACCTAGGCTCTGTAGAGAGGTCCCCGCTGGTCTACATCCTAAGCACTCCGGGGTCTGGGCCCATCGCCCATTACACTCTAGGTCATTGCATGCAGGGCGGGTCCAGGCTCCACCACTACAGGATGGTGCTGGCCCAGCCGTGCCGTAATACTGAACTGGACGTCTGACAAAGCTTCGGTTGATACTGCGACATCGAGGCCCATAACTATTCTCGCATGGTGGATAGTGCGTAATGGCCAGAGGCCAACTCAAAACAAATGCCCAAACCTGTTAGTGCATTGGGGGCTCGCGGAGACGAGCAAAGACTCACGATAATGTGACCCTGTCGCCTTGTCTCATGGTCTTATGGCAAGGGCCTAGAATGCCCGGCCGTGCCACGTAGAAAACTCGCGGGTGCTCTACGGGCCCGTCCGACTTTCACATCAACTCGCGGGTACCCCTCAGGGCCAACCCGACTTCAACAATGCTCTAAAGTAAAGTCCGGGTAACCGTGTGTCCAAACATCAAGAGAAAACCCGAGGAATCACCCTCGCTGGATTCCACTCGATGTAATCATCAAGGTGAACATAAGAGGAACCACCCACGAGGTTCACTCTTGAGGGGTTGCACGACAGAGTCGTATCAGGAGTGGTGAAGGAGGAAGGATCCTAGTTGACCACGACCGAATAGCTAAACTACAGAGTTGTCATCAGGAGCGCGTTGTGAGGTATCACCCTCGACACTCAATAGTAACTCTTCAGAGTCGAGCAACAAAAGGGGCGTGATGTGATGTGAGGTGCCGGGCTCTGGTCGTCGATCACGTTCACCGAGTCGTTGATGATGAAGCAGGGGTAACAAGACAAGGTGTGGGTCACTGATGGATCACTAACCGACCTATACTAAGGAGGTAGGTAACAATAGCAGGTTACAAAGATAGGCTATGCATCAGAATAGGAGCAAACAATAACAATAGCAAAATCTAGTGCAAGCATGAGAGAATGGAATGGGCGATATCGGTATGATCAAAGGGGGGGCTTGCCTAGAAGCTCCGCTGAAAGGGGAGAAGGGGTCATCGTCGACGTAGTAGATCACAGGGACAACATCAGTCTCGGGGTCTACCGAAGAGATGAGGGGGAAGAAACAATAAATACAGAGGAAGCATGTGCAATACTATGCATGACAACACAATAAGCAGCGCTAGGGGTGTTCTAACGTAGGGCTACATGATACCGGCAAAGGGGGATAACATCCGGGAATGTTTTCCCAAAGTTTGCATTTTCACAGGTGAAACGGAGGGGTATGGTTGATGGTTCGCTATGCTAGGGACATGTGGCGGATGAACGGACCGTGTATTCGGATTTGTCTCGTCATTCTAGGCAACTTTCATGTAGAAAGTATTTTCATCCGAGCTACAATTTATTTTATATTATTTTTCCAAGTTTTAATAGTTTTCTAGAATTTCTGAAATTCTACAGTCTTAGAATCTGTTTATTGACTAGCCAATTTGTGAGGGCTATAATGGGTTATTAAAAGCTCTAATGGGGATGATTCCTATAGATGATTTACTCTACTCCAAGAGTACTACCAATCCATTCCATCTGATGGCATGAACAGTGCACGTAGCTAGTCCAAATATAGCCCCAAACTAGCTTAGTTAGTAATCTGTTTCTTCAGTTTTCTCTGTTAACAGAATATGCACTTCTGTGATTTTTGTAGGTTTTAATCCATGCATCAAAAGGATTTGGTCCAGTGGGATAAAATAAAGTTTGTCAAGTATACTTTGTACTCATATTTTTCTTAGTGTTGTTAACAGTTGTTTAACCGCAGTTTAAGGGCTGCCCAGGGGGTTACTCAATGTAAAAACTTGAAAGCTAGCTAGTAGCTACATTAGCTACAAGTAGTATTACAGCAAAGCAGCGGCGGCACTAGCATCAGGGAGCGCAAGCGGCAGCGGCGACGGGCGTAGGTGGCTGCAGGAAGACACGCGCGAGCACGCGACACACGCACAACGCAAGGCCGCGGCCGAACGGGCGACGGCGTGTGAGGGGCAGAGGGGCTGCACGAGCGGCAGCGGGAGTTGGGCACGACCAGACGTGCGGGGAGCGGCAACATGAGGAGGGCAGGGCAGATCAGGGTGTGCAGAGGAGGCCTGAGAGGGGGGTAGGCGGCAGCGCAGGCGCGTGGGGGAGCGCGCATGGCCGTGAGCGGAGGCGCGGGCGGACAAGCAGGGTTGTGGCCCTGGCATACCAGGCCGTCGTAGGGAAGGTGGACAGCGCAGGGGGAGCGGGGCTAGTGGCGGTAGGCTAGGTCGAGGCCTCTCCCAGGAGCGTGAGCGCTAGAGAGCGCGGGCGCGACCGGAGCGAGGACGTGCAGCGAGCGCGACTGGGTGGGGCAGCAGGCACACAAGGCCATGGCGGTCGTGCGTACGGATCAGAGGGGCGAGCGAACCAGTGGCTCGCGCGGTCGCGGACTACGGCGGGACACAGAGAGGAGGGGAAGGAGGGGGTAGCTCACATCAGAGCACATGGTGGCTCAGTGACAACTTAGGAGCAGCAGGGGGCGACGAATCCGACTCGGCGGAGCTCGGTGGTCAGAGGTTGAAGACGACCTCGTCCTTGGCATTGCGGTGGCGCTGAGCTCGAACGGGGCGAGGTAGTCCACGTAGGCGAGGAAGAGGGAGCTCCTGGATGCAATATGTGGGACGGGGAGTGGCGGTCACCGCGGCGGACGATGGCATCGGGTGACAGGAGGCGCTCGGGCGGAGGAGATCGACGGGAAAGGGATGAGTGGATCTGGGCGCGGGGCTAGGTGGAGGGAAGCGAGCAGAAGAGGTGGGGAAGTTGAGCGGGGAGGCGAGGGGACCGAGGGGAGGGCGGCCTTATCCCCTCCCCGTCGATGCCGGCGAGACGGTCGGGGGCGACCCGCCCCTGTAGTGACCCGGTCGCGTGAATAGGGGAGAGGGGAGGGATCGCGAGGGTGAGCCTCCTGGCTGTTTAGGTAGATGGGCCAAAACGCTTAGTAGATTAGGTCCTTTTCTTTTTCTATTTTGTTTTCCCTTTAAAACTTTTCTGTTTTATTTAAGTTTCCAAATTGTTTTAGGTTTGTAAAACATATGGTTAGCACCTAAATTAGTAACACTGATTATACCAGTGCCACATTAACCTTTATTCCTAAACAAAATACTTTAATAATTTTTAAGTTTAAAAGCATTTAATAATTATTTTTAGCCACCATTATATTCACAAAAGAGCATTAAAATACTTTACAAAAGTGTTGGGTCACCACCATAATTAGTTATGGAATATTTTCCACACTTTGAACATTTTATTTTGCGTGTTTGAGAAATTTAAATTCTGGGCTTTAATTTCAATTTGAGTTTGAGCTAAGGTTTGGATGAAGCGAGGATTAGCAACAGTAATATGATGACCTGGCATCATTTGCATGGGATTACTGTAGCTTAATTATCCGGGTGTCACACGGTCGAGCAGTGGAAGACGACCAAGGGGGTGGGGTTGGGCTGGCTGGGTCGGCTGGCTCGGGTGGGCCGAGGTCCGGGGGGCAGGGGCCCTTTCCAATTTTGTTCTTTTGCCTTTTATTATTTTCTTTAAATAGTTTCTATTTTCTTTTTAGTTTTATTAAATGCAACTCTAGCCCCTAAATTAGTATTATTAATTAAGCCACTACCACAAATAATTTGGCACTTTAATAAAATAGGTTTGCATTTGTTTATTATTTAAAAGCATTTAATAAAAAGATTAGGCACTACTTTAATTATATTAGGGCACTTAAATATTTTATAAAATGTTTGGTTCACCACCAATATTAACAAATGATTAATTGCCATAATTTGAACATTTTAGTTTTGATATTTGAAAACTTTAATTGTTTGACTTTAATTTTAACTGAATTTGAACCGGTTTGAATCAAAGTGATTTATAACAACAATAAAAGTGAAGACATGGCATCATTAACAGGGGATTACTATAGCTTAATTATCTGGGTGTTACAGTTGTCCTCTAGCACCCACTCACGGGGTTATCGGTGAGATGCTTCGTCCATCTATGTGTGCCCGCTTGATCAATCACTTTGAACGACAGCGATAGAGGTTAATTTGACTTATAGTTAGGAGGGCATCAATTTTTTTCGTCTTGTACGATACAGTACATGCATGTCATGATGTGAGATAACATAATATACTTTGTGCGCATGTGTACACATCAAAGTTGGGGGGGGGGGGCGAGCACGCGACGCGTCATGAAACTCTCTCTGTGTGGGGGCTGTGCGATTTTCAACGCATGCATGCGCCACGTCAAAATGCTGTGCTTTTGATATTCAAACCTATGCATGCACGCCCATCACTTCAACCAACAACGAGAGAGGTTACCAGGTTGTATTCTACTTCTCTTGGTTTGGCGTTACCGTATAGTCATATGTCGATCATGGTGAGATTCCAGACCGAAGTTTGAGGGAATGCATAAGCATGAATCCCTCGCTCAGTGTGGGGACTTTCCGGTTCCAGAATCACGGTGCCACATCAGAGTTGTGCATTTGGTATATTCATACACCACATAACTATTCTCGCGTGGTGGTTAGTGCATAAAGGCTAGAGGCCAACTCAGAAAAAATACCCAAACCTGTTAGTGCATTGGGGGCTCGCAGAGACGAGCAGAGACTCACGATAATGTGACCCCGTCGCTCCATCTCATGGTCTTACGGCAAGGGCCCAGAATGCCCGGCCGTGCCACGTAGAGAACTCGCGGGTGCTCTACGGGCCCGCCCGACTTTCACATCAACTCAGGGCCGACCCGACTTCAACAATGGTCTCAAGTAAAGTCCAGGTAACCGTGTGTCCAAACATCAAGGGTAAAACCCGAGGAATCACCCTTGGTGGATTCCACTCTATGTAATCATCAAGGTGAACATAAGAGCAACCACCCTCGAGGTTCACTCTTGAGGGGTTGCACGACAGAGTCGTATCAGGAGTGGTGAAGGAGGAACCACCCTCGTTAACCATGACTGAACAACTACACTACAGAGTTGTCATCAGGAGCGCGTTGTGAGGTATCACCCTCGGCACTCAATAGTAACTCTGCAGAGTCGAGCAACAAAAGGGGCGTGATGTGATGTGAGATGTCGGGCTCTGGTCGTCGATCACATTGAACGAGTCATCGATGATGAAGTAGGGGCAACAAAACTAGGTGGTGGTCACTGATGGATCACTAACCGACCTATACTAAGCAGTTTAGGATAAGCAGATAGGTAACAATAGCAGGTTACAAAAATAGGCTATGCATCAGAATAGGAGCAAACAATAACAATAGCAAATTCTAATGCAAGCATGAGAGAATGGAATGGACGATATCGGGATGATCAAAGGGGGGGCTTTCCTGGAAGCTCCGCTGGAAGGGGAGAAGGGGTCGTCGTCGACGTAGTCGATCACAGGGACAACATCAGTCTCGGGGTCGACCGGAGAGATGAGGGGGAAGAAACAATAAATATAGAGCTAGCAAGTGCAGTACTATGCATGACAAGACAATAAGCAGCGCTAGGGGTGTTCTAACGTAGGGCTACACTATACTGGCGAGGGGGATAACATCTGGGAATGTTTTCCCGAAGTTTTCATTTTCGGACAGGTGAAATGGAGGGGGACGGTTGCAAGTTCGCTTTGCTAGGGACATGTGGCGGACGAACGGACCGCGTATCCGGATTCGTCTCGTCATTCTAAGCAACTTTCATGTACAATGTATTTTCATCCGAGCTACAGTTTATTTTATATTATTTTTCCAAGTTTTAATAGTTTTCTAGAATTTCTGAAATTTTACAGTCTTAGAATATGTTTATTGACTAGCCAATTTGTGAGGGCTATAATGGGCTATTCAAAGCTCTAATGGGGATGATTCCTATAGATGATTTACTCTATCCAAGAGTATTACCAATCCATTACATCTGATGGCATGAACAGTGCATGTAGCTAGTCCAAATACGGCCCCAAACTAGCTTAGTTAGTAATCTGTTTCTTCAGTTTTCTCTGTTAACAGAAGATGCACTTTTGTGATTTTTGTAGGATTTAATCCATGCATCGAAAGGATTTGGTCCAGTGGGATAACATAAAGTTTGTCAACTATACTTTCTACTCATATTTTTCTTAGCCTTGTTAACAGTTGTTTAACTGCAGTTTAGGGGCTGCCCAGGGGGTTACTCATTGTAAAAACTGAAAAGCTAGCTAGTAGCTACAGTAGCTACAAGTAGTATTACAGCAAAGCAGCAGCGGCACTAGCAGCAGGCAGCGTAAGGCAGCACAAGGTGACGGACGCACAAGGCGAGGCCGCGACCGGACGAGCGACGGCGAGCGCGGGGTGGAGGGGCTGCATGAGCGGCAGCGGGAGTTGGGCGTGGCCCGACACGTGGGGAGCGGCATCATGAGGAGGGCAGCACAGATCAAGGCATGCAGGGGAGGCCGGAGAGGGGGGTAGGCGGCAGCGCGGACATGCGGGGGAGCGTGTGTGGCCGTGAGTGGAGGCGCGGGCGGACGAGCAGGGCTGTGGCCCTGGCATACTAGGCCGCAAAAGGGAAGGTGGAAAACACAGTGGGAGCAGGGCCAGTGGCGGTTGGCCAGGACGAGGCCTCGCACGAGAGCACGAGCGCGGCCGGAGCAAGGACGAGCAGCGAGCACAACTGGGCGGGGCAGCAGGCACACAAGGCCTCGTCGGTCGTGCGTACGGAGCAAAGGGGTGTGAACTAGTGGCTACGGAGGGACACAGAGAGGAGGGGAAGGAGGGGCTAGCTCACATCAGAGTACATGGAGGCTCGGTGACAACTTAGGAGCGGCAGGGGGCGGCGAATCTGACTCAGCGGAGCTCGGTGGTCAGAGGTTGAAGACGACCTCGTCCTTGGCGTTGCGGTGGTGCCGAGCTCGAACGGAGTGAGGTAGTCTACGTGGGCGAGGAAGAGGGAGCTTCTGGACGCATCGTGCGGGACGGGGAGCGGCAGTCGCTGCGTTGGTGACATGAGGCGCTCGGGTGGAGGAGATCGAGGGGAAAGGGATGAGTGGATCTGGGCGAGGGGCTAGGCGGAGGGAAGCGAGGAGAAGAGGTGGGGAAGTGGAGCGGGGAGGCGAGGGGACCGAGGGGAGGGCGGCCTTATCCCCTCCCCGTCGACGCCAGCAAGACGGTCGGGGGTGACCCACCCCTGTAGCGACCCGATCGCGTGAATAGGGGAGAGGGGAGGGATCGCCAGGGTGAGCCGACTTGGCTGTTTAGTTAGATGGGCCAAAACGCTTAGTAGATTAGGTCCTTTTCTTTTTCTATGTTGTTTTTCCCTTTAAAACATTTCTGTTTTATTTAAGTTTCCAAATTGTTTTAGGTTTGTAAAACATATGGTTAGCACCTAAATTAGTAACACTGATTATACCAGTGCCACATTAACCTTTATTCCTAAACAAAATACTTTAATAATTTTTAAGTTTAAAAGCATTTAATAATTATTTTTAGCCACCATTATATTCACAAAAGAGCATTAAAATACTTTACAAAAGTGTTGGGTCACCACCATAATTAGTTATGGAATATTTTCCACACTTTGAACATTTTATTTTGCGTGTTTGAGAAATTTAAATTCTGGGCTTTAATTTCAATTTGAGTGTGAGCTAAGGTTTGGATGAAGCGAGGATTAGCAACAGTAATATGATGACCTGGCATCATTTGCATGGGATTACTGTAGCTTAATTATCCGGGTGTCACATGGTCGAGCAGTGGAAGACGACCAAGGGGGTGGGGTTGGGTTGGCTGCGTCGGCTGGCTCGGGTGGGCCGAGGTCCGGGGGGCAGGGGCCCTTTCCAATTTTGTTCTTTTGCGTTTTATTATTTTCTTTAAATAGTTTCTATTTTTCTTTTTAGTTTTATTAAATGCAACTCTAGCCCCTAAATTAGTATTATTAATTAAGCCACTACCACAAATAATTTGGCACTTTAATAAAATAGGTTTGCATTTGTTTATTATTTAAAAGCATTAAATAAAAAAATTAGGCACTATTTTAATTATATTAGGGTACTTAAATATTTTATAAATTTTTTGGTTCACCACCAATATTAACAAATGATTAATTGCCATAATTTGAACATTTTAGTTTTGATATTTGAAAACTTTAATTGTTTGACTTTAATTTTAACTGAATTTGAACCGGTTTGAATCAAAGTGATTTATAGCAACAATAAAAGTGAAGACATGGCATCATTAACAGGGGATTACTATAGCTTAATTATCTGGGTGTTACAGTTGTCCTCTAGCACCCACTCACGGGGTTATCGGCGAGATGCTTCGTCCATCTATGTGTGCCCGCTTGGTCAATCACTTTGAACGACAACGATAGAGGTTAATTTGACTTATAGTTAGGAGGGCATCAATTTTTTCGTCTTGTACGATGCAGTACATGCATGTCATGATGTGAGATAACATAATATACTTTGTGTGCATGTGTACACATCAAAGTGGGGGGGTGGGGGTGGGGGTGGGGGCGAGCATGCGACGCGTCATGAAACTCTCTCTGTGTGGGGGCTGTGCAATTTTCAACGCATGCATGCGCCACGTCAAAATGCTGTGCTTTTGATATTCAAACCTATGCATGCATCACGCATGTCCATACATATGTTTGGGGCACATGCATGAACTGGTTGTCTTTGGACACTCTCCCTCACTTGGTTATCATCGACGACCTATATATTCATGGGCCTGCGTGGACGCCCATCACTTCAACCAACAACGAGAGAGGTTACCAGGTTGTATTCTACTTCTCTTGGTTCGGCGTTACCGTATAGTCATATGTCGATCATGGTGAGATTCCAGACCGAAGTTTGAGGGAATGCATAAGCATGAATCCCTCGCTCAGTGTGGGGACTTTCCGGTTCCAGAATCACGGTGCCACATCAGAGTTGTGCATTTGGTATATTCATACACCACATTCCACTTCATACATATGTTTGGGCCACATGCACGCAGTGGTTGTCTTAAGGCACTCCATTGCGTGGTTATCGGCTACAAGCTAGCCTATTTGTGTGGCCGCGTGTGGACGTCTATGACTTTGACCCTACAACAAGAGATGTTATAAGACCAAGGTGGTGATTCTTCTTGGTCAGTGTTACAATACGCCTTGGTGAGATGCCCCTCCCACCGACTCAAAGTGTGTGTGTGTGTGGGGGGGGGGGGGAGGGGGCACAGTACTACTTCACACTAGATGAACCTCCATGGGGTCGGGTGATAATCCCCAAGTGCAGGGAATCATCATAGCAATTTCCAAAGGTGGAAGTGATAAGTATGGAGTGTCGAACCCACAAGGAGCTAAAGGTAAGATCCGTATTCTCTCAAGTCCTATCTGCCACTAATATGACTCTACGTACATCGAACGTTTGTTTCCAACTAGATACGAGAAATAAAACTACATTGTGGGTATGAAGAGGATAACTTTGCATGATATCGGAGAGCTAAAATATGAAAGTAGGTGATGTTATCATAAATTTAGAATATATTACTGAATATTATAAATAGCGAGTGTGGAATAATGATGGATCGGTGTGCGGAATTATCCTAGGCAGTTGTTAAGAAGACCGGTAGTCGTCATTGTAATTTCATATGAGGGAGAGGCATAAGCTAACATACTTTCTCTTCTTGGACCATATGCACTTATGATTGGAACTCTAGCAAGCATCCGCAACTACTTAAGATCATTAAGGTAAAACCCAACCATAGCATTAAAGCATCAAGTCCCCTTTATCCCATACGCCACAACCCCCTTACTCGGGTTTACGCTCATCACTCAAGCAACCCACTATAAGTTTAATCATGAGCGATTGCAACACCCTACAGCAGGAATCCCTCACGCTTGCGTGACACGGAGGGCACAATAGGACAGCACCAAAATAAAACATACAACTCGTACCAATCTAGATCATCAATCAACCCAAAGACAAAAGATATCTACTCAAAATATCATAGGATGGCAACACATCATTAGATCATAATATGTGGCATAATGCACCATGTTCAAGTAGGGATTACAGCGGGGTGCGGGAGAGTAGACCGCGTAAAACAGATGAGGATGGTGATGATGACGGTGATGTTGATGACGACGATCACCGCGGCGATGATTCCCCTCCCGATGGCACTCCGGCGCCACCGAGAGAGAGGAGGAGAGGTCCTCCCCCTTGTGCTTCCTCCTCCATGGCCTCCCCCCTGGATGGGGAGAGGTTCTCCCTCTGGTCCTTGGCCTTCATGGCGATGATGGCCCCTCCGAGATCCTCCTCCATGGCCTCCGGTGATGATGGCCCCCTCCGGCAGGGTGCCAGAGAGGGCCTAGATTGATTTCTCGTGGCTACAGAGGCTTGCGGTGGCGGAACTTCCGATCTAGGTTATTTTCTGGGGGTTTCTGTATTTATAGGAATTTTTGGCGTTGGTTTCACGTCAGGGGGGTCTCCGAGTTGTCCATGAGGCAGGGGCCCCCGCCCAGGGGGTGGGTGCGCCCCCACCCTCATGGACAGCCCGGGACTCTTCTGTCCCAAATCTTTTACTCCAGGGGCTTCTTTTGGTCCATAAAAATCATCAAAAATTGGCACGTCAATTTGACTCCGTTTGGTATTCCTTTTCTATAAAACTCAAAAACAAGGAAAAAACAGAAACTGGCACTGGGCTCTAGGTTATTAGGTTAGTCCCAAAAATCATATAAAATATCATATAAATGCATATAAAACATCTAAGATGGATAATATAATAGCATGAATACTTCATAAATCATAGATACATTGGAGACGTATCAGCATCCCCAAGCTTAATTCCTGCTCGTCCTCGAGTAGCTAAATGATAAAAGAAATAATTTATGAAGTGTGAATGCTAGCAAGTGCACACGTTTGATCAATGAGAGTTCCAATCACTTTTTCTAGCATCAATACATGTCATAACAGTAGCTAATCTCATAAAACTTTTCATGATCAAGTAACGAGCTATTCACATGTTAAAGTATAGATCATAAACTTTCTTGAAAACTAACAAACAGTGCTCTTAGTCATCAAACAATTGCAATTCATCTTACTTTCAGGAAGGGTCTATGTTAGAGCTTTGATTAAGAAAACTCCACATACTCAACTATCATTTAATCTTTCGCAATTGCTAACACTCACGTGATATTTATGGGTTCGAAGTTTTAATCGGACATAGAGAAAGATAGGGGCTTATAGATTCTCCTCCCAACCTTTTTCCTCAAGGGTAATGTCAACAATGATAGTTCATGATAACTTACATCCAACTGGATATATATATCAAGATCCTTCCAACACAATGTGCTTGCCGAAGGATAAAATTTAAAAAGAGAAGGTGAAGATCACCATGACTCTTGCATAAGGTAGAAGGTAAAAGTAAAAGATAGGCCCTTCGCAGAGAGAAGCAGAGGTTATCATGTGCTTTTAAGGTTGGATGCACAAAATCTTAATGCAAAAGAACGTCACTTTATATTGCCTCTTGTGATAGAGACCTTTATTATGCAGTCCATCGCTTTTATTTCTTCCCTATCGCAAGTTCGTATAAAGCTTATTTCTTTGCACTAATAGATCATGCATATTTAGAGAGCAATTTTTATTGCATGTACCGATGACAACTTACTTGAAGGGTCTTACTCAATCCATAGGTAGGTATGGTGGACTCTCATGGCAAAACTCGTTTTAACAAATGTTTGGAAGCACAAGTAGTATTTCTACTTGGTGCAAAGAATTTGGCTAGCAATGAGAGGGAAAGGCAAGCTCATAATGTTGGATGATCCAAGACAATATACTTTATTTCGGATATAAGAAAACATAACCCATTACGTTGTCTTCCTTGTCCGACATCAACCTTTTAGCATGTCATATTTTAATGAGTGCTCACAATTACAAAAGATGTCCAAGATAGTATATTTATATGTGAAATCTCTCTTCCCTCAATATTCTTTCATGAATTGTTCAAGTGACCCATTCTAGTTTGCTAACTTTCAGTGAGTTTACTTCCTATACTTATTATGTGTGAAGTCATTACTCCCTATTTTATAAGCATATGAAACATATATAAATTCAGATTTATGACATTCAATTCATTCAACTATTTACTCATAGGATATACGTGAAGCACATGAGTAAATGACAAACTACTCCAAAAGATATAAGTGAAGAACACTGAGTAGTCAAATAATTAACTCATATCATGTGATTTTATTCAAACAGCAAGTAAAATTGAAAATACGCTCCAAGCAAAACTCATATCATGTGACGAATAAAAATATAGCTCTGAGTAAGGTATACCGATAGTTTTGAAGACGAAAGAGGGGACGCCTTCCGTGGCATCCCCAAGCTTAGGCGCTTGAGTCTTCCTTGAATATTACCTTGGGGTGCCTTGGGCATCCCCAAGCTTAGGGTCTTTCCACTCCTTATTCTCCTCATATCGATATCACACCCAAAGCTTGAAAACTTCAATCACACAAAACTTAACGAAACTTCGTGAGATAGGTTAGTATGATAAAGAGTAAACCATTCACTTTGGTACTGTCAAAGGCAAGGTTCATAACTGTTTCCACACAATGTCTACTGTACCATATCATTTATACAATTTATATTGAGAAACATATGCCATAGAAACTAGAAAACAAGCAAACTATGAATGAAAACAGAATCTGTCAGAAACAGAATAATATGTAATGATATGAACAACAACCATACTTCTGCTACTCCAAAAGTTATGAAATAAATTGGTGGACGTGAGGAATTTTTCTATTAATCTTCTGCGAAAACAATCAACTCAAAAGCACTCTTCTGTAAAAAATGGTATATAATCTCGTGAGCGCAAAGTTTCTGTTTTTTTACAGCGAGATAACATTAACTTTCATCCAAGTCTTCCCAAAGGTCTTTGTCGGTGTCAAAACCGGCGGATCTCGGGTAGGGGGTCCCGAATTGTGCGTCTAGGCGGATGGTAACAGGAGACAAGGGACACGATGTTTTTACCCAGGTTCGGGCCCTCTCGATGGAGGTAAAACCCTACTCCTGCTTGATTAATATTGATGATATGGGTAGTACAAGAGTAGATCTACCACGAGATCAAGGAGGCTAAACCCTAGAAGCTAGCCTATGGTATGATTGTTGTTAGTCCTACGGACTAAAACCCTCCGGTTTATATAGACACCGGATAGGGTTAGGGTTACACGAGTCGGTTACAATGGTAGGAAATCTACATATCCAGATCGCCAAGCTTGCCTTCCACGCCAAGGAAAGTCCCATCCGGACACGGACGAAGTCTTCAATCTTGTATCTTCATAGTCCGAGTCCGCCAATGGTGATAGTTCGCTATCCCGACACCCCTAATCCAGGACTCCTCGGTAGCCCTGAACCAGGCTTCAATGACGACGAGTCCGGCGCGATATTGTCTTCGCCATTGCAAGGCGGTTTCCTCTTCCGAATACTTCATAGAAGATTTTGATCACAAGGATAGTGTCCGGCTCTGCAAAACAAGTTCCACATACTACCGTAGAGAGAATAACTTTTGCACAGATCTGCTGACGTATTCCGCAGCGTGACATCACACCACGGCCAGGCCTTTATACGAATCGTTTTTACTGTTCCACCTCAGCGCATTTAGCGAGGCGGTTTCCTTGGCACGTCTTATCAGAGCGGAGATCGTGCCCCCTTATTCCGGGATTCCCATCAATACGGACGTGGGTAACCCAACCACGCCATTGATTATGTGTCACACCCTGATTTTCATGCCACTACACTTAAGCTAACAATCATGATAAAATGTGGTTTGACAAAAACTTTTGAGTGATTTGGACCTTGCCTTGATTGGTTTTTGTCTGTTGTTTGCAAGTGCTTTAAAAATCAAATAAATCCTCCTACTCCTATACTCCTTCTCCTTGATCCAAAAACCTTTCCCAATGATCATGCCATGTGTATAGGACATAAAAATAATTTCTTACAAAAATAATTTGGCCAAATAGTATTTTCAAAAATTAGTTTTTCAAAACCCCTGAATTGAGGTTTGCCATCGCAAGTACTTAATTAAGGGCAGTAAAGATCTTTCCAAAATTATATTTGACTCCTATTAGATATAGGATACCCGAAACCACAAAAATATAATTTTAAAAGTTATTTTCCTATTTTATTTAAAAGCTTTTTCTTAAGGCCAGAAATGGTCTTTAATAGGGAAAAATTATTTTATTGTTTCAAAAATATTTGACAAAAACCTAGGGAAACTCAGTGGACATATATTGTCCATATATAAGAGTTTCAACACATGGTCATGTTCAAAATATTGGTCAAACCCCTCAAAAACCCTTTCTAGATATTTCAAGCTTTTGAAATATTTACAAAGGAAATATTCTCCAAAAATTCCAAGAAAATTCTAGCATGTCACATATGACATGTTGGATGATCTTGATAAGTATCATGTCATGGAGAATAGTATAACCCCATGAAATCCCCTCAAAACCATTTATGTCCATTTTGAAGTTTGAGCAACTTTACATTGCCAAACATGTCCAAATGCTCTCAAATCTTGTGAACATGCTCAAATGGTCTAATAATTCATCTAGACCAAATGGCACAAGTTGGATAAAATGTTATATTGATCAAAGTGCCCCAAAACCCTCTCTGACCAGAATCTAATTTGAACAACTTTGTACTACCAACTTTCTCTCCTTGACCCCAACCTTGGTGAGCATATTCACATGACCAAATGAGGCCACTACACCAAGTGGTGCATCAAGGAGAAGTGATTTGCTCAACTAGATCTACACAAGTTCATTTCTGCTAATTTCTAGGGTTTGCTAAAGTTACATTGGCAACTTTCTTCAAATGAGATCAAACTTGGTGATCATCCTCAATTATATATTCCATTTGATCCTGTTGATTCTCATGTCAAGTGGGATCCATTTTCTTGACCAAACTACCATCAAACACCTTCTGCCATAATTTTGTGATCAACATTTGGGGCACCAGATGGATTCTCCTTGAGCCACAATTCCTACCACATCATGTCCTAGAACCCCTCTACCATTTGGCGAAAGTTGGATGGCTTCACTCAAGTATTTGGGGCGAGAACCTCATTTTCATCTTTGTCCAGCAACTTTCCCTCTCTTTCTGCTCTCCTCTCTCTTTCTTTGACTTTGCTAGCTCTCCAACGTCAGCCCAGTGCTTTAGCCCATCACCCAAAGACACCCGAAGCAAGTGGACATGGCAGAGGCGTGCAAACGCGCTCATGCCGCCAAAGCCTGCTGGAGGCGCCTTCTGATGGCGGCCGAGCCTTGCCGCCGCCTCCCGTCCACCTCGGGCCGCCCAAGGCGCCCCGGACGCCGCGCCTCGGCGTCCGCGACACGCCAAGGCATGGTCCCCCTTCCCCTTCTCCCTCCTGCTGCCCCCTCGCACGTGCGCCAGAGCAGCCCGAGAGCCCCAATGGGCGAGCCCACACGCGTGGAGCTCTGGCACTTCCCTGCTATCTCTATTCTCTCCCTCGCCCTAGACCAACCCCACGAGCACCCAGACACGCCCACTTGAGCCCCGTGACCTGCAGCAACAGCAACAGCCTGGCCGGCAAGATGGACCACAGTGAGCCACGGGCGGCTATATAAAGCCGCCCAGGCCCCTATGGACCTCCTTCGCTCTCTCTCCTCCCGAGACCCCTAAAACAAGCCACTCCCTCCTTGTGCCCTCCATAGCCCCCATGGCGGAGAGCCGCCGTTAGCACCGTGTAAATTCGCGGCCCGAGCCCGTCCCTCCACCTATGCATCTCAATGCATCTCCACCGACCCGAATCTCCCCTGCACTCGGTTACTCCTCCGGTGGCCGTAGTCTGTGCCCCCGTCACCGTCGGCCACGTCCGCCGCGACCAACGCCCTGCTCGACCCCGTACTCCTCGGCGATCGTGCCACCGGCGGATGGATGCGTCTTGGCACCCTGAGTACACTGGTGTGCCGAGCGCCGTGGGAGGTGGTCGGGGTCGCCGGCAATCATCGCCGGAGTCGTCGGCCGCGCCAGCCGCTTGAGGTTGAAGACGACCGCGGCTGTGTGCGAGCGGGCCCCTCACGTCAGCGAGTCAGCGCCCGGGCCCGCGGGTTTAAGTGAAGACGGCTTCTGCCTCTGCCGCTTCCCCCGCGAAAGACACGCCCATCATGGATTACGCCTTCGACGTGGCCCTTTCCCGCACGCTGCTGAGCCGCTGGGCCGACCCACTAGCTATCTCACGCCCAGTGCGTCTTTTAGGTATAAGCCTAAACTTTTCCTTTTCCTTTTATTCTGAACTTCTAAAATCGATAATCAATTCATTTTAACTCCAAATTTGTTGATTCAAATTCCTAGTGACCCCATAAATCATTACCTACCTCCAGGAGTACCATGCACATTTTTCCAGAATACTTTCTTTCACACATATTTCACAAAACCCAATTTTCCATTTCTGTGATGAACTTTAGAAAATCACAGAGAGCTCAAAATTGATCCAAATGCCATGATTCAAATTCCTAGATGTTTCTAAGTTCATAACTTAGTTTATGAACATTTTTCTTAATACTTTCCATACCCCACAAAATAATGAGCCATTTCTTCATGTTTGTCAACTTTGCAAATCCATAGAATATTCATTTGAACTCCAAATCCAGTGAAACCAACTCCTAGATGCTTCTAAAATCATTCTTTGTTCAATGGGTGCCTTTTCTCATTTTTCAAAATAATATTGTTGTGCACTTATTGTAAATCCACAAATCCCTTGATTCCATCATGTTGAAATGTTCAGAGATATCCAGTAACCAAATCCCAATGAAACCACTTTGGTCATTCCTCATATGACCAAAGGTATCCTAGAAAAGTCAAATTCATATTTTTAGAGCAATTCTATGTTTGCCTTTTTGTGTTGCTTATTGTGTTTGTTTCCGACGTTAGTTGACGAAGTAGACGGAATACTTGGAGAAGGACCAGAAGACTCGAAGACTCTGATGAACCAGGCAAGCAGCCCTTTGACCATGTCTATGAAACCCTTTTTATGCATGTCATATAGCACCATATTGTTGTTGCAACGGAATCATGATGAGGTGGTAACCACTTCGATGGTTTGCCACCGTACTTCCTCGTTGATACTTGCATTGTGCATGCCCTACCTTCTTATGAGGGTTATGCCGGTGGGAGTAGATAGGATGCTAAAGTAGATGCTACGCAAAAAGGGACGGGTATATGCATGGTGAAGGAGATAAAGTATTTTCAAAGGACTTTTCGAAAACCCCGTCGGGTGCCAGCTATGCCCGAGGGAGATGATGAGATGGGTAACCACTTGATGACGAAGTGGTGTACCGAGGCAAGTGCGTGTGTTGTTTTCCAAACGGATTGATTTAAGTTGCGGCCGTTATTCCAACCTTACATGCGCAACCACTCTACCCTTATATCGGAAAGGGCATTGTTGATTACCTAGGCCGATACTAGCTTGGAGCCCGCATTACTAGTGACGGGGGAGAGTTGGTGCTCTCTCTCGGGACGGGGTCGTGCCTGGTAGGGCGGCCATGACTGTCTTTACAGGGCACCGGATACACCGTTGTGTCCCCTCTCGGATGTTACGATCTCGAGTGAGTCTCGTATGATGTACATCATGAGGATACGGAACAACGAGTGGACTCCTTGTTAGTGTCGTCTAGGGAAAGGTAGTGATCAGGTGCTTACCCCGGGTACTTGAGGTATCGCGGGTCGTGGATGACACGGAAGTTCCCCGGATCTTGTGGGTAGTGTGCAACCTCTGCAGAGTGTCAAACTATTCGAATAGTCGTGTCCACGGTCAAGGACAGTTGGGTAACTGCTCTTGGGCTACGTCCACATGTTTACAAACCAGTGTGTGTGTTTGGATAAGTGGGAAGATCTACTTGGGTCAAGTCAAAGGACTTGACATGATTGAGTTGGGTTGGTGCCCACTCTATCTATGTTGATATCTGTAACCTATCCTCATGGTTACTTGAATTCTCCTGATGCATGTCTTACAAGTTGTTGAACATATTATTGCACTCAAAACTAGCTTTCTGCAAAAAATTACCTATATCATGCATTGTTATATCTGGAACCAAAACATGGGTTGCTTGCGAGTACATTCAAAGTACTCATTGGCTTGCCACTGGTTATTTTATTGGTCAGGCATGAAAGAACAGGATATGATGAAGAATACTTAGGTGACGAACATGCGAGCTAGGACACTTCCCAGTCAAAATGCCTATAGGGTTAAGGCAGATGGCATGGGTCCAAGTTATCGACGAAGATTTCCGCTGCAATGTTATACTCAAGACTTGACCATAATGGTCCTACTTGTGTAATACGGTATGTATGGATGTAAGCCTCTTGTTATTCATCTTCTGTGTGTTCAGTGAGCATTGATCTCTGGGATCACTGTACACGTGCATTCGGTGATCACGACTTATGAGTCGGGGTCCCCACAGAGCTGGTATCAGAGCCATCCTGACTATAGGAAGCCTTAGTTAGCATGGTCGTTAGTTAGGGTAAAACTATTTTCAAAACTATTACCAGTTTTCAAACTGTCTATACTTCTCTTCCCTTCTCAGTTTTTCGAAAACTAAGGTATACTTTCCTTATTGATCTCTTCCCCTTCAAAACTTTTGGTCGCTAGAACCCTTATGCCCCTGACCACTGGATTCCTTGTAATCCTCATGGATAATCTAGAAGGAGGATGCCTTGTCAGACATTCGCCTACATCTTCCGAGCACAAGATTGGCGACACCACAACAAGACGATACCAACAGAAGATACATCCTCGAGGAATGAGGACATGAAGACCCAGAAGATGGTGACACCCTTGACACTGCCCCAAGATGATGCGACCTTCGGCTATGATGATCAGGGCATAGGAAATGCAAGATCATGATATACATCGCTAATAGAGCAGCCATGTCCTTACCATTGTTGTATCGGCAACCACCGGTGGATGAGAACCTAGCCATTTGGTCCGCCTCACTATAGTGAGCAGGAAAACGGTTCTCTTCATCCCCCGCTCTCGGTGACGATATTGTCAACAATGTGTCTGACGGGTTGGACCACTATTATGCCTTGATAATGTTATTGCATAAAGGATTGCCTACTTGGTACCATCGACAGCTTAGAAGACAAAAAGGGATCGTCGTGATTAAGAAGACAATAGAAGACCAAGTCAATGCCAGTTACGAGGAGCCACCTTCACCCCATCACTCCAACAGTCGAAAAGTTGTTGAAGAATCTTCAGGCTCAACCCGGATTGTTTCATCCCGGATTGTTTCATCGAACAACTACAAGAGACGTAGCAACACCTGAGGAAAACCCAGGAGATTGCACGAGGCACGAAGTAAAGCACGACTACTTAGTCCGAGAACCCCTAGGGTAGGATGAGTCGTGTACCCCCCTATGCGCAGTCGAGTCCGTATGATGGTTCGAATAGAACCATGATTGTGTGTTGCTTGCATTTATTTGTTTGTGTTTTGATATCAGTTGCCCTTTTGCCCTAGGCAACAAGTACGCGACTATATCACCTGCCTTATTTTGTTGTTTATGTTTGGCCCTTTTTGGCACTTGTTGTTTGCACTTGGACTATAGAACCCCCTTTAGGCATCCCCCTCCTCTATTCTACTTTTCTCTCTCACCTCTCTCATCAACTAAAGACCGGCAAGACAAGATACACCAGGGATTCTACCTCGGTGACCAACAAGCACTGAAGACTTTTGCTACAGCCTCCTCGACCAAGTGGAACCCCGTAGAGCTGTGTTTACATCTCAAAACTAGAACCCTATCCCTATACCCTACAAGACTTCACGAGATACCCTAGCCTACTTTGCGTACCCCATAGACTTCATGAAATACTTGGACAAGTTAGTTGTCATCTTTCTTTGATGACATACTTGTCTACCCGAAGTCGGAAGAAGAATCATTGAGCTGGTCAAGGAACATCTGAAGATCGTCATGTCTAGGAGGAAGAACTATACCAACCACCGTCATCAAGAAGTAAACCTCCGCGTTGAAGACCAGGTGTATCTGCAAGCCACTCCTCTCTAAGTAACCAAGCATTTCCATGACAAGGAAACCCACACCAAGATTCATCGGCCCTCTTCGAGATCACTCCAAGATTCAACAACCCCCTTAGAGACCGCCACAAGATGAAGAGAAGACAGTTACCAGATGGAGTTACCACCTGACTTACCCATTGTGTGTAATGTTTCCACATGACACAACTCCGGAAGTGTTTCCAACTTCCTAACTTGCCCGATCTCTATGAGGGCATTGACCACCAAGCCATCGACCCCTAACCCAATCTAACCTACCGCGAGCTACCCATTAGCAACCTGGATCAAGAAGAGCATCATACACGAAGCCACATCATCAAGTACTTCAAGCTCAATGGAGCACTACACGAAGCGAAGCAACATGAGGACTTGAAGACTACCCCGGATCAAGTTTCAGTATCCCTTTCCACGCCTAGTTTGGGAATCTCGGGGACGAGATTCTTGTAAGGGGGGTAGGTCTGTCACACCCTGATTTTCATGCCATTACACTTAAGCTAACAATCATGATAAAATGTGGTTTGACAAAAACTTTTGAGTGATTTGGACCTTGCCTTGATTGGTTTTTATGCATTGTTTGCAAGTGCTCTAAAATCAAATAAATCCTCCAACACCTATACTCCTTCTCCTTGATCCAAAACCTTTCCCAATGATCATGCCATGTGTATAGGACATAAAATAATTTCTTACAAAATAATTTGGCCAAATAGTATTTTCAAAATTAGTTTTCAAAACCCCTGAATTGAGGTTTGCACTGCAAGTACTTAATTAAGGGCAGTAAAAATCTTTCCAAAATATATTTGACTCCTATTAGATATAGGATACCCGAAACCACAAAATATAATTTTAAAAGTTATTTTCCTATTTTATTTAAAAGCTTTTCTTAAGGCCAGAAATGGTCTTTAATAGGAAAAATTATTTTATTGTTTCAAAATATTTGACAAAAACCTAGGAAACTCAGTGGACATATATTGTCCATATATAAGAGTTTCAACACATGGTCATGTTCAAAATATTGGTCAAACCCCTCAAAAACCCTTTCTAGATATTTCAAGCTTTTGAAATATTTACAAAGGAAATATTCTCCAAAAATTCCAAGAAAATTCTAGCATGTCACATATGACATGTTGGATGATCTTGATAAGTATCATGTCATGGAGAATAGTATAACCCCATGAAATCCCCTCAAAACCATTTATGTCCATTTTGAAGTTTGAGCAACTTTACATTGCCAAACATGTCCAAATGCTCTCAAATCTTGTGAACATGCTCAAATGGTCTAATAATTCATCTAGACCAAATGGCACAAGTTGGATAAAATGTTATATTGATCAAAGTGCCCCAAAACCCTCTCTGACCAGAATCTAATTTGAACAACTTTGTACTACCAACTTTCTCTCCTTGACCCCAACCTTGGTGAGCATATTCACATGACCAAATGAGGCCACTACACCAAGTGGTGCATCAAGGATAAGTGATTTGCTCAACTAGATCTACACAAGTTCATTTCTGCTAATTTTTAGGGTTTGCTAAAGTTACATTGGCAAATTTCTTCAAATGAGATCAAACTTGGTGATCATCCTCAATTATATATTCCATTTGATCCTGTTGATTCTCATGTCAAGTGGGATCCATTTTCTTGACCAAACTACCATCAAACACCTTCTGCCATAATTTTGTGATCAACATTTGGGGCACCAGATGGATTCTCCTTGAGCCACAATTCCTACCACATCATGTCCTAGAACCCCTCTACCACTGGCGAAAGTTGGATGGCTTCAGCTCAAGTATTTGGGGGCGAGAACCTCATTTTTCATCTTTGTCCAGCAACTTTCCCTCTCTTTCTGCTCTCCCTCTCTCTTTCTTTGACTTTGCTAGCTCTCCAACGTCACCCCAGGCTTTAGCCCATCACCCAGCACACTCCAGACGCAAGTGGACACGGCAGAGCGCGCAAAACGCGCTAATGCCGGCCAAAAGCCTGCTCTGGAGCGTGCTACAGTGGCAGCCGAGCCTTGCCGCCACACTCCCGTCCACCTAGGGCCGCCCAAGTACGCCAGTCGACGCGCCTCGGCGTC
Organism: Aegilops longissima; assembly: GCA_021605205.1. Lineage (NCBI taxonomy): Eukaryota > Viridiplantae > Streptophyta > Magnoliopsida > Poales > Poaceae > Aegilops > Aegilops longissima. Next base: position 236,327,120 of record CM038679.1, read on the forward strand.
CGCGACACGCCAAGGCCTGGTCCCCCACCCCCTTCTCCCTCCTGCTGCCCCCTCGCACGCGAGCCAGAGCCGCCCGAGAGCCCCAATGGGCGAGCCCACACTCGCGGAGCTCTGGCCCTTCCCCGCTATCTCTATTCTCTCCCCTCGCCCTAGACCAACCCCACGAGCACCCGAGACACGCCCACTTGAGCCCCCGTGACCTGCAGCAACGACAACAGCCTCGCCGGCGCACTGGACCACGGTGATCCACGGGCCGGCTATATAAAGCCGCCCCAGGCCCCCTATGGACCACCTTCGCTCTCTCTCCCTCCCAGAGACCCCCAAAAACAAGCCACTCCCTCCTTGTGCCCTCCATAGCCCCCATGGCCGGAGAGCCGCCGTTGGCACCGGGCTAAATTCACGACGCCCGAGCCCCGTCCCCTCCACCTATGCGTCTCAATGCATCTCCACCGACCCCCCGAATCTCCCCTGCACTCCGGTTACTCCTCCCGGTGGCCGTAGTGCCGTGCCCCCCCCCCCCGTCACCGTCGGCCTCGTCTGCCGCGACCAACGCCCTGCTCGACCCCGTACTCCTCGGCGATCGTGCCACCGGCGGATGGATGCGTCTTGGCACCCTGAGTACACCCGTGTGCCGAGCGCCGTGGGAGGTGGTCGGGGTCGCCGGCAATCATCACCGGAGTCGTCGGCCACGCCAGCCGCTCGAGGTTGAAGACGACCGCGGCTGTGTCTTGGCGGGCGACCCTCGACGTCGCCGAAGTCGCGCCGGGCCCTTGGGTTTAAGTGAAAACGTCTTCTGCCTCTGCCGCTTCCCCCGCGAAAGACACGCCCAACATGGATTACGCCTTCGACGTGGCCCTTTCCCGCACGCTGCTGAGCCGCTGGGCCGGCCCACTAGCTATCTCATGCCCAGTGCGTCTTTTAGGTATAAGCCTAAACTTTTCCTTTTCCTTTTATTCTAAACTTCTAAAATCGATAATCAATTCATTTTAACTCCAAATTTGTTGATTCAAATTCCTAGTGACCCCATAAATCATTACCTACCTCCAGGAGTACCATGCACATTTTTCCAGAATACTTTCTTTCACACATATTTCACAAAACCCAATTTTCCATTTCTGTGATGAACTTTAGAAAATCACAGAGAGCTCAAAATTGATCCAAATGCCATGATTCAAATTCCTAGATGTTTCTAAGTTCATAACTTAGTTTATGAACATTTTTCTTAATACTTTCTGTACCCCACAAAATAATGAGCCATTTCTTCATGTTTGTCAACTTTGCAAATCCATAGAATATTCATTTGAACTCCAAATCCAGTGAAACCAACTCCTAGATGCTTCTAAAATCATTATTTGTTCAATGGGTGCCTTTTCTCATTTTTCAAAATAATATTGTTGTGCACTTCTTGTAAATCCACAAATCCCTTGATTCCATCATGTTGAAATGTTCAGAGATATCCAGTAATCAAATCCCAATGAAACCACTTTGGTCATTCCTCATATGACCAAAGGTATCCTAGAAAAGTCAAATTCATATTTTTAGAGCACTTCTATGTTTGCCTTGTTGTGTTGCTTATTGTGTTTGTTTCCGACGTTAGTTGACGAAGTAGACGGAATACTTGGAGAAGGACCAGAAGACTCGAAGACTCTGATGAACTAGGCAAGCAGCCCTTTAACCATGTCTACGAAACCCTTTTTATGCATGTCATATAGCACCATATTGTTTTTGCAACGGAATCATGATGAGGTGGTAACCACTTCGATGGTTTGCCACCGTACTTCCTCGTTGATACTTGCATTGTGCATGACCCTACCTTCTTATGAGGGTTATGCCGGTGGGAGTAGATAGGATGCTAAAGTAGATGCTACGCAAAAAGGGATGGGTATATGCATGGTGAAGGAGATAAAGTATTTTCAAAGGACTTTTCGAAAACCCCGTCGGGTGCCAGCTATGCCCGAGGGAGATGATGAGATGGGTAACCACTTTGATGACGAAGTGGTGTACCGAGGCAAGTGCATGTGTTGTTTTCAAAACGGATTGGTTTAAGTTGCGACCGTTCTTCCAACCTTACATGCGCAACCACTCTACCCTTATATGGGAAAGGGCATTGTTGGTTACCTAGGCCGATACTAGCTTGGAGCCTGCATTACTAGTGAAGGGGGAGAGTTGGTGCTCTCTCTCGGGACGGGGTCGTGCCAGGTAGGGCGACCATGACTGTCTTTACAGGGCACCGGATACACCGTTGTGTCCCCTCTCGAATGTTACGATCTCGAGTGAGTCTCGTATGATGTACATCGTGAGGATACGGAACAACGAGTGGACTCCTTGTTAGTGTCGTCTAGGGAAAGGTAGTGATCGGGTGCTTACCCCGGTACTTGAGGTATCATGGTCGTGGATGACACGGAAGTTCCCGGATCTTGTGGGTAAAGTGTGCAACCTCTGCAGAGTGTCATACTATTCGAATAGCCGTGTCCACGGTCAAGGACAGTTGGGTAACCGCTCTTGGGCTACGTCCACATGTTTACAAACCAGTGTGTGTGTTTGGATAAGTGGGAAGATCTACTTGGGTCAAGTCAAAGGACTTGACATGATTGAGTTGGGTTGGTGCCCACTCTATCTATGTTGATATCTGTAACCTGTCCTCATGGTTACTTGAATTCTCCTGATGCATGTCTTACAAGTTGTTGAACATATTATTGCACTCAAAACTAGCTTTCTGGAAAAATTTATCTATATCATGCATTGTTATATCTGGAACCAAAACATGGGTTGCTTGCGAGTACATTCAAAGTACTCATTGGCTTGCCACTGGTTATTTTATTGGCCAGGCATGAAAGAACAGGATATGATGAAGAATACTTCGGTGACGAACATGCGAGCTAGGACCCTTCCCAGTCAGAATGCCTGTAGTGTTAAGGCAGATGGCATGGGTCCAAGTTATTGATGAAGATTTCCGCTGCAATGTTATACTCAAGACTTGACCATAATGGTCCTACTTGTGTAATACAGTGTGTATGGATGTAAGACTCTTGTTATTCAGCTTCTGTGTGTTCAGTGAGCATTGATCTCTGGGATCACTGTACACGTGCATTCGGTAATCACGACTTATGAGTCGGGGTCCCCACATTACGGCGCTTGGGAGATAAGCGAGTTTTACCAGGCTGGCGGGGGACGCATAGCTTCGTCCGTCCATATAAGGGGATAAGGATCCACCTTTCCACCTACGCCTTCTTCCTCCTTTGCTCATCCATTTCCGCGCACTCGAGCTCCAGCGCCCAAGTCCGCACATCCCACCTCAACCTTCTCCAACTATGTCCGGAGCGGGAGGCAAGTGGATGGCCTCCTCCGTCACGGAGGGGCACATCAAAAAGCTGTGGAAGGCCTGATACTTGTCCACCGACATCGCACACCGGCTACCCGATGAGGGGCAGCTCATTCCCTCCCCCGGGCCCCATGAGAGGGTGGTGTTCCTCACCCACTTCCTCCGCGGTAGGTTTTCCACTTCACCCATTTGTCCGGGGGCTCATGTTCTACTACGGCCTGGATTTCCATGATCTGGCCCCGAACTTCATCCTCAACATCTCGGCATTAATCGTCGTGTGCGAGGCCTTCCTCTGCATCTAGCCCCACTTCGGCTTTTGCTGAAGACCTTCAATGTCAAGCCGAAGGTAGTGGGCGGCCGCCAAGCGGAGTGCGGAGGCGCCATGGTTGGCAAGATGGCCAAAGTCCTATGGCTCGAGGGCTCCTTTGTGGAGACCATAAAGGGGTGGCAATCGGGGTGGTTCTACATCACCGAGCCGCGCGACTCTCAATGGGCAGCGGCCCCCGAATTCCGATCTGGCTCCCCCACACGGCTCACGTCATGGAAAGAGACGGACCTGACGTGGGGTGATTCAAAAGAGCTGTCCGGACTCCAAACCTGCGTCCGGAACCTAGTGGACAAGAATCTCAAGCTTGTCAATGTAATCCAGGTGATGCTCATCCGCCGGATTCTCCCATGCAAGCAACGGGCCATCAAATTGTGGGAGTTCGATCCGGCACAACACCAAAATCTAAAAAGGCTCTTCGACACTACGTACGAAGATGCCTGGAAGGTGCTGTTCAAGGGCGCCAAGGCTCCCACATCCACTACTGAAGATCGCGGATTCAGCTCGCAACGTCAAGCCAGCAAGGTAAGTTATTTTACCCTTTATGGGACTCTTTTTTCATAGTTTGACTCTATGGGGATCTAAAACTCCCTAACCTTTGACAGGACTGGCTGAAGACGTCCGGACAGATTAACTGTCCGGCCCCCTTACCAGAAAACCCAGCGGACGCCCGATTAATGGGGCTGCTGGCTCCGGCACCTCATGTGGTGCCGGAGAAGAAGGCCAAGAAGGAGGCCACGGGAACTCGAAGGAGCTCCCGGCGCCAGGTGCTGTCGGACTCATTATCCGATGACTCTGAGGTGGAATCCTCCTCTGAGGACGAGGGGGAGGAAAAAGAAGCCTCTCCCCCAGCGGGGGAAGAGAAGAAAAGGAAGGACGCCCCGACTGGGGAGGCCGAAGGGTTCAAGAAAGGAAGGACCCTTCCTCCGGACTTCTCCACCAACGCCGACAACGATGAGGAGGAATGGCCAACAAGGGCCAAGCCCCTGGCGAGATCGTAAGTGTCCGGACTCCGGAATAGTTCATGACTTTTTATTTGTCACATAGTGTCTTCTAATGCCGAATATGACGATGTAGCCTGCCCAAGGACGAGCTCTCCGGTTCATCGAGCGGCTCCCTGGGTTCGTCGGATGTGAATAGCACTTCACTTCCGACCGCCTCCTCTCCTCGTGTCGCCTACGACATTGCGGTGGAGTCCCAAAAAGGGCCCAGCCAGGAGGAGGTGGTCCTGGAGGCGCCGCAAGGCGACCTCCCGTACTCTGGGCGCAAAGGGGGCGAAACCCCAGAGGGCTCTAAGTCCGCCTGTGCGGACTCGCGTCTCGAACCTCGGTGGTTCGAAGTCCGCAAGCGGCTCCTTCGTAAGAAGGGCAAGATCTGCGACGCCGGTGACCTCCGTCCATCCGGAGGCTTTGGATAGCTTGCTGGAGGCGCTTAACGGCGCCTCCGGTGACGACACACCGCATTGTTATGAGTGTGGTGATCCAGAAAGTTCATCCGCCAAGAGCGGGCTGTCTGAAGCCTGTACCAGCCTTCTAACGAGGCTTTGAGGTAAGTTTAGAATATGTAAAATATTACGCATAGGCGGTAGCCCCTGATGCTTAGTTCGGTGTTCGGAAAGAAAAGTCGGACTGAGGATCTAAAAAGATATACGCAGGAGTCTAACATAAGTATGTCAATATGGGAATGCAGGCTGCACTGCTGACCTCTGCCGCACTAACTGCGGAGGTTAATGCATTGAAGCATAGCCTCGAGCGGTCCGAGAACGAGCTCGGCCTTGCCAAGAAGCAGCTCGAGGACAAGGAAGGTAAGTAATACCTCATTAAAGTAATTCCTTATGGAAAGGATTTGGTTGCAAAAATGACAGGATTAACGTGGGTATTTTAGGGGCCACTAACGAGGTGGCGACCCTGAAGGAAGCGATGTCCACGGCCGAAAGCAACGCGGCCGCGGAACGCGCCGAGCGAGAGAAGCAGGTGGCATGGGTGGCGGAGGTGCGGCAAGAGCTCCAGGCTCTCATGGAAAAACACGAGAGTTTGGAGCGTGACTCGAAGACTCGAGAGTCCGAGCTCGCCTCGGCTCTTGAGAGTGCCAAAGCCGCTATGGCCGAAGCCCAAAAAGCCCTCCAAGAAATTGAATCATTAAAGAAGATAGCGGCTGGTAAGGCATTCTTTATGCAAAGAAAGCATGTGAAAGTGAATTACCTATTACTTACCCGAATCCGGAGCTCTCCAGGAGCATTCGCAGATCTGCCCCGTAGTGTGTCTGATGTTGCCGCGTTCTACCGCGCCAAGGAGGGGGCTTCGGCGGAGAAGATGTTCTGGTCTCGGTAGATTTGAGGCCGAACATCCGATGCCTGGCGACCAGGTGGACGAGCTGGTCGAGCTCCACAAGGTCGCCGAACAGGCCATGAAGGGCCTCATAGTTGGCTGTGGCCATTGGAAGCCTTGCACAGGAGCTACTTGAGGCTAGTGCGGCGGCTGGTGGGCCTTTGTCCATGGATTGAAGTCATCAAGCGCTCCGTCTGCATTGAAGGTGCCCGTCGGGCCTTGCCCGTGCTAAAGTGCACTTTGGGGCAATCTGGATGCGGAGAAGCTTGTGACGGATGGGCCACCGAAGGGCAAGGAGCATCGCAAGCCGAAATGTACTATGAGGCGTCTGAAGGGTTCCGCGTATATAGCGGTGAATGCTCCAAAGATGTAATTTTTGAATAGACTCGCATTTGTTATCCTGTACGCTGAAAACTTGTTCATATGCGCTAAGCAACGCTTGTGAATTTAAAATATTACCTTTTGTGCGGCCGTTTATCAAATTTGAGAGATGGCAAGTCGTTGGCTTCAGCCCCCATGCCATGAGTGCTGGGGTGTTCGGGATAAACTTGAGCGCTCTTGTTCCCATTCTTGGGTCCTTCGAGGGAGGCGCTCAATGCAACGAACAAGGCAACCGGACTTATAGTGCTTGAACACTCTCACTTAGCCATAGAATTCTATAATTTTAAATTTCGGCGAAGCCCCTAGTATTCGGAAGATCGAGTTCGGGGCGCTATCCACGCCTTGGCCGGACAATGCCGACTCCTCGCTCTAAGCGGCATAAGTCTATAGGGACCCGAAAAAACCTCTCGAACAGCGACCGGCTCTCGCCCTATCATGACGGTCAGTTTTAGCTTTCTCCACTGAGGTGCTCAACCCAGCTCAACCGGGGCACTATCGCAGTGGTTCTCCCAACGCTACCTTAGCCGATAAAACGGAACGCAAGGTACCAAAACATGGGAGCCGGGCAAACCCAACTATTGATCCAAGACATGATTCGGAGCCGATGCATATAATGCTATAAGTTCGGGGTGCCGCACTTGAGAAAGTGTTCGGACTTATCACACCATATTTTTTGGGGTACTTAAGCCCCTGGTGTATTGGCTGTACCAAAGTGTACGGGTGCGACATGTCATAAATGAACATATATATGGATAAAGAAAGGAGTGCAATAATAGGCGAAAGCTACGTATTTTTTATTCAAAAAAGGTACTGCGATGAAAGCAGAACGATACAAATAGTGCGATAAGCAAGGGATGGGACTATTTAACATGTCCCCCTCGAGGGTAAGCTGCGGGATGGTATGTAAAACAGGTATAATGCTCGTAGTAGAGACCACTGGACACTCGGCGTAACTTACGCTTCCCTGGCTGTTGCATCGTGAGTTCGGCAATTCTAGTGCGGACGGGACTTCCGGAAAGCGGAGTCCTGAAAGTAAAAAAGAAGAAGAAAAGAATGACACAATCGGGGCCCCAGTGCGGTTGAGCCGCGTGCAGGCGCCGTGGTCGTGCCCTCTCCTTATGCCCATGGTATCTCCGGGCGTAGTTATGTACGCGTAGTAATGGCTTCGCAGTTTCGCGAGGGCTGGGGTTGGGGCCGGATTGCTACGCGTGCTTGGATCATGCCAGGCAGTCTTGTTGTAGGTTACTCCGAGCGCTCTTGACGATGGTCGGACGTTTAATAGCCGGACTTGAGAATTGTTGTGAGAGGCTGCTTTGCACCTCCGCCGCGAGGGCCGCCGTGTGCTCCTCCGTTCGGAGAGAGCGTTCGGTGTTTCAATTGACCGTGATTACTCCTCGAGGGCCTGGCATCTTGAGCTTGAGGTATGTGTAGTGCGGCACCGCATTGAACTTTGCAAATGCGGTTCGTACAAGCAGTGAGTGATAGCCGCTTCGGAACGGGACTATGTCGAAGATTAACTCTTCACTTCAGAAGTCATCCGGGGATCCGAAGACCACTTCGAGTGTAACTGAACCTGTACAATTGGCCTCTACACCTGGTATGACGCCTTTAAAGGTCGTCTTTGTGGGTTTAATCCTTGAGGGGTTTATGCCCATTTTGCGCATTGTATCCTGATAAAGCAGGTTCAGGCTGCTACCGCCATCCATCAGGACTCTAGTGAGGTGAAATCCGTCGATGATTGGGTCAAGAACCAATGCGGCAAATCCGCCGTGGCGGATGCTAGTGGGGTGGTCCCTTCGATCAAAGGTGATCGGGCAGGAGGACCATGGGTTGAACTTCGGGGCGACTGGCTCCATCGCATATACGTCCCTTAGTGCACGCTTCCGCTCCCTTTTGGGTATGTGGGTTGCGTATATCATGTTCACCGTCCGCACTTGTGGGGGGAAGCCCTTCTATCCTCTATTGTTCGGCGGCCGGGGCTCCTCCTCGTCATCGCTATGCAGCCCCTTGTCATTGAGTTCGGCATTTAACTTGCCTGCCTGTTTAAAGACCTAACAATCCCTGTTGGTGTGGTTGGCTGGTTTTTCGGGGGTGCCATGTATTTGGCGCGAGCGATCGAGTATTCGGTCCAGATTGGACGGGCCCTGAATATTTCTTTTGAATGGCTTTTTCAGCTGACCGGGTTTAGAGCCTCTGAATCTGGCATTGACTGCCGTATCTTCAGAATTATCGCCGTTAATGCGGCGCTTGTGCTTGTTGCGATGCGACCTGCCATTGCTGTCCTTGGTATCCGAACTACCAGGGTTTTTGGTCAAGTTGTTGCTACGAGCTAGCCAGCTGTCCTCTCCCGCGCAAAAGCGGGTCATGAGCGTTGTGAGGGCTGCATGGATTTCGGCTTCTCCTGTCCTAGGTGCCGGGCAAGCCACTCATCACGGATGTTATGTTTGAAGGCCGCAAGGGCCTCTGCATCTGGACAGTCAACAATTTGATTTTTCTTGGTTAGGAACCGTGTCCAGAATAGTCTGGCCAATTCTTCTGGCTGCTGAATTATGTGGCTGAGGTCATCGGCGTCTGGTGGTCGCACGTATGTGCCCTGGAAGTTATCAAGGAATGCGGTTTCCAGGTCCTCCCAACAACCAATTGATTCTGCTGGCAAGCTGTTAAGCCAATGCCGAGCTGGTCCTTTGAGCTTGAGTGGGAGGTATTTGATGGCGTGTAGATCATCGCCGCGGGCCATGTGGATATGGAGGAGGTAGTCCTCGATCCAAACCGCGGGATCTGTTGTGCCATCGTATGATTTGATGTTTACGGGTTTGAAACCCTCGGGGATTTGATGATCCATTACTTTGTCTGTGAAGCATAGTGGGTGTGCGGCGCCTGTGTATTGAGCTATATCACGACGCAGCTCAAATGAGCTTTGTCTATTGTGTTCGTCCCGGCCGAAATTGATGTATCCGGCGTGATGGTTGTCATCACGTGTCGTGGGGCGCCCACGCGATCCGTAGATCGATCTTGTTTGCCTTGCCTTGTCCTCCAATATGTCTCGCAGGTCTGCCGTGTTTCCCCATGCCTTGGTACTTTTCGAGCGATGCCGGAGTGCGGCTTTAATGCAGGGTCTAGAGGCCTCTCTGTCGCGACCACGGGGTGGCCGGTCGGTCGCATCATGCGCTGGTGATGTAGGTTTGGGTGCTGCTTCCTCTAACTGGGGTAGCAGCCTGCGTTTTGGGTATCTCTTGGAGGCGTTCGAGTTCGTACTCTTGGCTGCAAGGACTTGATCCATCTGTCGACTAGCAAGTCTTGGTCAGCTCTAAGCTGCTGCTGCTTTTCTTGAGGCTGCTTGCCGTGGCCATAAGCCTGCGTTTGAAATGCTCTGTTGGCGGGATCCTCGAGCACGACAAATTAAGCCGTCGTCAAGGCTTGCCTCATCTTCGGAGGGAGGCATATAATTATCGTCCTCCACCTCCCTGTCGCCGCTCTATCATGAGGGCTGGCTTCTCCCTCCTCTGTGCTGAATCCTGCTGGAGGGGTTGTCTTCAACCTTGTCCAGGGGTGTTATTATCTCCGTGCGGAATCACCGTTTTCTTTGTGGCGGGATTTAGAGCGGCGCGCCGACGCCTTGGCGCTTGGGCTGTTTCTTGGAGGGGTCATCCTCCGTTGTTCCATCGCCGTTCCCATCTTTTGGGATGTCCACCATGTATATGTCGTATGACGAGGTGGCCTTCCAGTGCCCTATAGGCGCTGGTTCTTGGTCGTCTCCAGCATCGTCGTCCATACCGTCGATGTCTTCAGAGTCAAAGTCGAGCATGTTGGTTAAATCATCGACAGTGGCTACAAAGTGGGTGGTGGGTGGGCGTAGAATTTCTTCGTCGTCCGCATTCCAACCTTCCTGACCATAGTCCGGCCAGGGCTCTCCAGATAAAGAGAGAGACTTTAGTGAATTCAGGATGTCGCCAAAGGCTTAATCTTGAAAGATGTCATGGCGGTGAACTCCATGACCGGCGCCCAATCAGATTCGATTGGCAGGGGCGCGGAGGGTTCGAAGTACGGAGTGGATTCCGGCACCTTGGAGTCACGGTCTTCGCAAAGGACAGGGATGGAGTTCGGCTCAATCGCCGTAGAGATCGTAGCCCCCGAGGCGGTGTCCAACCACTCGTCCTCGATCGGGGGAGTCGGCTCCGAGCTAAGGGTCGGAGCGGACTCTGGTGCGCCTGTGGGCCTTTCGTGGCAGAGCTAGGTCATGCCCATCGAGACAGTGCGGCGCTTGGCTGTGGCTCGAATCCGTCGAAGATCAAGTCTCCGCGGATGTCGGCCGTGTAGTTAAAACTCCCAAATCTGACCTGATGGCCAGGGGCGTAGCTTCGATCTGCTCGGATGGCCAAGTGAATTGGCCCGCGATTGCAAAGCCGCCGAATCTGAAGATCTGTCCGGGAGAAAAGTCTCACCTGGACCGCGTCGTTGTTGATGATCGAAGGAGCCATCGGGCCTAAGGATGGCGACAGAGGAACTCTCAATGAAAGCACCAATGTCGGTGTCAAAACCGGCGGATCTCGGGTAGGGGGTCCCAAACTGTGCGTCTAGGCGGATGGTAACAGGAGACAAGGGACATGATGTTTTTACCCAGGTTTGGGCCCTCTCGATGGAGGTAAAACCCTACTCCTTCTTGATTAATATTGATGATATGGGTAGTACAAGAGTAGATCTACCACGAGATCAAGGAGGCTAAACCCTAGAAGCTAGCCTATGATATGATTGTTGTTCGTCCTACGGACTAAAACCCTCCGGTTTATATAGACACCGGATAGGGTTAGGGTTACACAGAGTCGGTTACAATGGTAGGAGATCTACATATCCGTATCGCCAAGCTTGCCTTCCACGCCAAGGAAAGTCCCATCCGGACACGGAACGAAGTCTTCAATCTTGTATCTTCATAGTCCAGGAGTCCGGCCAATGGTGATAGTACGGCTATCCGGACACCCCCTAATCCAGGACTCCCTCAGTCTTACTTGTCACTTAATTGAAACAAAAGATATCAAACATGATTACTAAAGTAGCTTAATCATGTAAACACACAAAAACAGTAAGGGTAAATATTGGGTTTTCTCCCAACAAGAGCTTTTCTTTAGTGCCTTTTAGCTAGGCATGATGATTTCAATGATGCTCACATAAAAGATAAGAATTGAAACATAAAGAGAACATCATGAAGAATATGACTCGCATATTTAAATTTAAACCACTTCTATGCCTAGGGATTTTGTGAGCACATAATTTATAGGAACAAGAATCAACTAGCATAGGAAGGCAAAACAAGTATAACTTCAAAACTTTAAGCACATAGAGAGGAAACTTGATATTATTGCAACTCCTACAAGCATATATTCCTCCCTCATAATAATTTTCAGCAGCATCATGAATGAACAACAATATAACCATCACATAAAGCATTCTATTCATTATCTACAAGCATAGAAATTTTTCTACTCTCCACATAAGCAAAATTCTTCTCATTAGGAATAGTGGGATCACTAGTTCCTAAAGTTGACACTCTTCCAAACCCGCTTTAGATGATAGTATTATTCATACTCCAAAATATATAATTGAAGTTCATGGAGAATTCTACAATTAATATAGACTAACCAATATCCAAGCTCAAAATATGTAAGTGAAGCACACGAAGCATTCTATAAAACCATACTCAAAAGATTTAAGTGAAGCATAAAGAGCAATTCTATAAGATCATACTTAAAAGATATAAGTGAAGCACATGAAGTATTCTATAAATCAATGAAGGGCTATCTCATACTAGCATGGTTCTTAAAGTAAATACAAAAACACAAAGGACATAAATCATGTGAACAAAACAAAAACCGAGGTATACCGATATTTGTTGAAGAAGAAAGATGAGATGCCAACCGGGGCATCCCCAAGCTTAGATGCTTGAGTATCCTTTGAAATATTTACTTGGGGTGCCTTGGTAATCCCCAAGCTTGAACTCTTGCCTCTCTTTATTTTTCTCATATTGATAGCTCCTCGATCTTCGATCACTTCATCCACACAAAACTTCAACAAAAACTTTGTGAGATCCGTTAGTGTAATAAAGCAAATCACTACCTTTAGGTAATGTTGCAAACTTATTCCAATTTCATATTATAACTATATCTACTGTATTCCAACTTCACCATGGTCCATACCCCCCGATACTACCCATAGATTCATCAAAATAAGCGAACAACACTTAGAAAACAGAATCTGCCAAAAACAGGACATTCTGTAGTAATTTGGAAGTTTAGTAAACTTATGTAACTTCAAATATTATAAAATAAATTTTCAAATTTCAAAACTTTGTACAGAAGTAATGTGAAAAAAGTTTCAGACCCATTTGACCTTCCAGTAAAAAATTTAAAATCACGCACTACAGCCAAAGTTTCTGTTTTTGTTCTGCACATAGTAAACAAGCAATCTAATCATCCTAAAACAAAAGCTTCGCACATTATTTTTATAATACAATGGATATACACAAGGGGATAACTATTTACAGAGAAACTTCGATGAAAAATTCTACATTGTTTCCGTGAGCATGAACACAAGTGCTCAAGGTCGACCCTCACTTCTTCAATGCATAACTTTCCAATCACTTCTCTTTTTGAAAAACTTTTTAGGCATGAGAGGCAAGTAATTTTTTTTGTATTTTCATTCTTAATTTTTTTTGTATGTTTCACCCACAACTAAACAGAAACAAAAAGGAAAAATAAAATCTACTTAGTGAAGAAAGCAAACAAGCACACACGAGAATATCAACCCCACGCTATTGCTCCCCGGCAACGGCGCCAGAAAAGAGCTTGGTAATCCCCAAGTGCAGGGAATCATCGTAGCAATTTCCAACGGTGGAAGTGATAAGTATGGAGTGTCGAACCCAAAAGGAGCTAAAGGTAAGATCAATATTCTCTCAAGTCCTATCTACCACTAATACGACTCTACGTACATCGAACGTTTGCTTCCAACTAGATACGAGAAATAAAACTACATTGTGGGTATGAAGAGGTAACTTTGCATTATATCGGAGAGCTAAAATATGATAGTAGGTGATGTTATCATAAATTTAGAATATATTACTAAATATTATAAATAGCGAGTGTGGAATAATGATGGATCGGTGTGCGGAATTATCCTAGGCAATTGTTAACAAGACCAGTAGTCGTCATTGCAATTTCATATGACGGAGAGGCATAAGCTAACATACTTTCTCTTCTTGGATCATATGCACTTATGATTGGAACTCTAGTAAGCATCCGCAACTACTAAAGATCATTAAGGTAAAACCCAAACATAGCATTAAAGCATCAAGTCCCTTTTATCCCATACGCCACAACCCCCTTACTCGGGTTTATGCTTCTGTCACTCAAGCAACCCACTATAAGTGAATCATGAACGTATTGCAACACCCTACAGTGGGAATCCCTCATGCTTGCGCGACACGGAGGGCACAATAGGACAGCACCAAAATAAAACATACAACTCATACCAATCTAGATCATCAATCAACCCAAAGACAAAAGATATCTACTCAAAACATCATAGGATGGCAACACATCATTGGATCATAATATGTGGCATAAAGCACCATGTTCAAGTAGGGATTACAGCGGGGTGCGGGAGAGTGTACCGCGTAAAAGAGATGAGGATGGTGATGATGATGGTGATGTTGATGACGACGATCACCGCGGCGATGATTCCCCTCCCGATGGCACTCCGGCGCCACCGAGAGAGAGGAGGAGAGGTCCTCCCCCTTGTGCTTCCTCCTCCATGGCCTCGCCCCTGGATGGGGAGAGGTTCTCCCTCTGGTCATTGGCCTTCGTGGTGATGATGGCCCTTCCAGGATCCTCCTCCATAGCCTCCGGTGATGATGGCCCCCTCCGGCAGGGTGCCAGAGAGGACCTAGATTGATTTCTCGTGGCTACAGAGGCTTGCGGCGGCGGAACTTCCGATCTAGGTTATTTTCTGGGGGTTTCTGTATTTATAGGAATTTTTGGTGTTGCTTTCACGTCAGGGGGTCTCCGAGTTTTCCACGAGGCAGGGGCCCACGCCCAGGGGGTGGGCGTGCCCCCCACCCTCGTGGACAACCCGGGACTCTTTTGGCCCAAATCTTTTACTCGAGGGGCTTCTTTTGGTCCATGAAAAATCAGCAAAAATTGGCACGTAAATTGGACTCCGTTTGGTATTCCTTTTCTGTAAAACTCAAAAACAAGGAAAAAGCAGAAACTGGCACTGGGCTCTAGGTTAATAGGTTAGTCCCAAAAATCATATAAATGCATATAAAACATCTAAGATGGATAATATAATAGCATGAATACTTCATAAATTATATATACGTTGGAGACGTATCATCGGGGTTGTCCGGTTAATTTGCGATGCACATGTGCCACACAAAATTTGTGATTTAGTTATTTAAATATCACACCACACCATTCACATATCACACCACACCGTTCACACACACACACACACACACACACACACACACATATATATATATATATATATATATATATATATATCTGGCCACCCGTAGGTGTGGTTCGTATGTGGTAGACACATATATCGGGCCACCCATAGATGTGGTTCGTATGTGGTCTCACCCATCTCGCACCAAAAGCACACATTTGTGGGCCCGCACACGGTCCACATTTGACTGAAAGCAAAGGGGGGGGGGCGTTGACAATGATGTACTCCTTTCGGTTTTGTGTTACGGTAGGGTGAGATGTCAGACCTAGCTATTTGGGGGCAAGCGTTCATAGCTAGGATTTCCTTCCCGCCAACATGAAGTGTGTGTGTGTGTGTGTGTGTGTGTGTGTGTGTGTGTGTTTGTGGGGGAGGGGGGCTAGCAATAATAACGTGCGGTTTGTGCGACAGGTGCCACATCAAAGTTGTGCATTGGGTATTTGCACATCAAACCACCCTTTTCATACATATATTTGGTCCACATGCGAGTGTGTTCGTGTTCTGACCCTTTCCCGCGTTTTTTCGCCAAATTTATAAACAACAGACAAGTCAGACGCAGTAACCGTCTGCGATCGGGTACGCAATAGACACGGTTCCCTATTACTACCCTGTGCCGCGCCCCTGCCCTTGTCATGCACATCATCATAGTAGATTGGGCTCCATGAGGCTTCCCTCCCGCTCTCGAAAATATCTACTCCCTCGCAATCTAGAAAATATCTACCTGTCTAGAGGGTTTTTCTGTTTGATAGAACACGACTAGCATGTGTGGACCGTGTGCGATGTATGTTACTCTCACTCTGCTTCAATCAGTTGATCCAAATTTTCAGTAGCCCCAACATTTTACTCCCGCCTGCATCCCTCGCAATCTCAAAAATATCTACTTGGCTGGAGCGTTTTTCTGTTTGATAGCACACGATTATTATGTTTTAACCATGTGTAATGTTTGTTACCCCCGCCCCGCTCTGCTTCAATCACTTGATCCAAATTTCGATAGCCCCGCCATTTTACTCCCGCCTAGTAAAATTTTAAGTACCCACGGCATTTCCTCAAACAACACCTTGGACCCCCTCCACACACACACCCCAAATCCTTCGCTCACCCCAAATCCCCCGCTCACACACACACACACACACCTCCTCTCCCTCGCTCAAAACCCTAGCTAGGTTACCCTCGCCGCCTTGAGTTTCTTAGATGATGCCTGTGAAATGCCCCTTTCCCACAGATCCCCATCCCCACCCCCTCCCCACTCCAGAGCATCGCAGCCTAAGCGCGGCTACGCTTCCCAGGGAGCTCGAGGAGTGAATGACCCAAAAGAGCTTTACCACGTCCTCTTCGCCCGACGTCGACGAGGTGGCCGCTGAGGAAGCTGACGACGATTACTAGCCGTAGCCTTTCAATCAGCGGGCTAGAGTATTCTGGCATGTCACGGACGCCGGCTACGACATCGAGGTCGTCGACGGGGACGACTTGACGCGGGCTATGTCACAGGTTCAATTGCCCACCCCCAACCCCTTGTGTTCGACAGCCGTCGATCTCATCGATGGCCCTACCATTGATCTCCCGCGGATGAACAATTTGACATCCTTCATCGCCATGGAGCCCCTTTTGTGATTTCTGAAGGACACGTTCTATGATGCTGGGTTGGGATCCTTAGCTGCCAAGTCATACCTCATCGACGGCGACCACGAGGAGGATCCCATATGTGACAAGTGAGGAAACCCATGATTTGTTTTCTCAAACCCCTTTTGTAGTGAGAACCTGTCCAATATTTATTTCTATATTTGGTTGTTTGCATTAAGCCTTGTTTATTTCTATGTTTTTTGGTTGTTCGGTTGTTTGTAGTTAGCATATGTCCAGTTTCAATTGCCATCTTTGGTTGTTCGTAGTATGCGTTGTTTATTTCGCTTATTCACAATGTGATGTTCTATATGTGCTAGTATGAACTATGCAGTTCAATTTCATCAATACCAGTTTTAACAATATCTCTATGAATGACTATTTTTGGTTGTTGTTAAGCATGTTGTACTCCCTCCGGTCCTTTTTAGTTCTCATATAAGATTTGTCTAAAGTCAAGCCTCGTAAAGTTTGACCAACTTTATAGAAAAAATACCAACATTCACAATATCAAATCAATATCAGTAGATGTGTTAGGACTTCAATTTTCATATTGTATAACTTTAGCATGGTAGATGTTGATATTTTTCAGATAAATATGGTTAAACTTTATGAAGTTTGACTTCAGATAATTCTTATATGCGGAGTAAAAAGGACCTGAGGGAGTATTTAACACACCTTTCCATTTGATTTAATAATAACTAGTGTGCTTAGACCTGCACAATACAAGTTTGAATGACTATGTTTGCTTGTTTTTAAATGTTAGGCCTGTTGCAGTTAATAACACACCTTTCCACTTCTTGTTTTCCTTAACTAGAGTGCTTAAACCTTCAGCATGAAGCTATCATTTGGAGATTATGTTCTCTACCATGGATATATTTGGTTAATGTGTAGCTTGTTGTGCTTAACATGCCTTTAGATGTACTTACACATGACAATATTGGGAACATCTGTTGTTTACCATCAAGGTTAGTTTCATCCCATGTCTTATATATACTCACTGTTCAGGATATTAGTAGCTGGTGCCATATAGTCCAGGGGCTGATAAGGGATTAATTGTTGAATTGGACATTTAACTGAATATATCTGTAACCCAATTATCGGTAGGTTAACTAGGGCCATATCTAACATATCTGAGGCTACATAGCAAGATTCATTATACCGAATGACTAAATATGCAATCCTGCGCCACGCAGCAACAAGGAAGGGTTGTTTGGTTTTTGGCCTAGGAGTGCCACACTTTGCCATACAATGTTGCCAAACTTGCCAAAGGGTTCGTTCTTCAAAACAAGAGCCACTTGTTGGCACGCCTAAGAGAATCTTGCCACACTTTTCCAGTGTATGTGATGTGGGACCATAGTGTGGCTTGCCTAAGATGTGGCTTGAACTAAACACACACCTAACCTTAGGTGTGGCAACCTTGGGCAAATATAGTCTCAAACCAGGGGTGTTACCTTAATGTTGTGATGATGTCTATATTTACATAGAAGAGCAACAAGAAAGCCAACAACACATCAGCAGTTAATCGGCTGATATTTGTAAAAATGTAATAAACTCCCTCCTCCCCATAATGTAAGATGTTTATTCATCCACGCCGTGAGTATATTGGATGCTATAAGATCTTATATAATGGGACAGAGGGAGTGTTGTACTACATCATTTTAAAATTGTTGTTTAGCTTCTAATGTTAACTTAGTACTTTTAGGTACATGTCATTGGTAAAGGTTCGTGCTTCCACCCTTTCTGCGTATGGGGCAATGAGATATTGACGAAGCAGCACCAAGTGAGGAAACTGATAAAGATTTTTTGTAAAATGGGTCAAAATACGGCAATTAAACTATTTGTTTACACTTTATCCAAGACATCAGTGAACTGCAACATGGTAAGTAACACTACAGAAAAAATACACTTCCGTGATAATACGTGTTTGTCATAGTAGGTCACGTTTTCTGTCATGCATGTACATCCATGATGATTTTATGACAGAATCAAGATATTCATACAAGTACTATCGTCGAAGTGTTCCATGACATTACCACAATTATCATCACGGAAGTGTCCACTTCCACGACGATAAATGTCGCGTGATGGAAGTGCTTTTGTCAAGGGTAACCGACATGTGGCATCCACCATAACGGGTCGCCTTTAAGCTATTGTGTTCCTGTTTGGATCCGATAACCCGTTAACAGGCCAGACCAATGGCGATTTTCCACATGTAAAATTCTCATTCGCCGACGATCCACGTGTCGGCTCAGTGTTGGGACAGATGTCAACCGTCCATTGGACAAGAATCGCCAATGAAATGCTGAAACGTGAGACGGCCCAATAGAGGACCATATAGGTTTGAAAGCCGGCCCAGGAACAAGCCACAAGATTTCGTCAGATCTAATGGGCTGGCCCGTTAACAACCTAACATTTTCTAGACGAAATTATGGCCCACATCAGATACGGGCCGTTAAATGACTGCAATATTATGGGCCAGTTTACGGCCCTTATCAGATCCGGCCCGTTAACATGCTGCAATAGTTTGGGCCAAATTAAGGTCCATACCAGATCCGGCCCATTAACTGTCTTTCATTTCTTGGGCCAAATTATGGACCATAACAAATATGGCCCTTTAACATCTATTGTGCCGTCGAGCCATTGGGGGCCTGATTTGCTCTTCGGCCTCTTAATAGCCCGGTTAATAGTTCGGCCAGATATTAGTTTCGGCCTGTCAGCGGCCCTGTCTACATATGGGCCTCATTCGGCCCGTTTTCACTTTCTGCCATTTAAAGGCCCGAGTTGCACCTGGGCCTAATTCTGGTCCGTAGTAACTTTTGGCCTCTTAACAGCCTGTAGTCTTCATGCATACATTCCAGCCCAAACTGCATATCGGCCCGTTAAAGGCCCTTAAGAGTGTTGGGCCTAATTTTGGCCCATTATACATCCAACATGCTTCCCTCCCATCATGTAATTGGGTCAGCCAAGGCCCAGAGACATGTCAGCCCGTTAATGGCCCATCACACGAATGGGCCAATAATGGGCTGATATATATTACAGCACGCTGTCGGCCCGCCATTTGTTCGCCACTATTAAGGCTCAATCTAGTTCTTAACCTATTAAAAGCCTATTTAGTTTTCTGGCCCAATTAAGGCAAGCAGTTTACTCGGTCTTTTAAAGGCCCAAAACTAATAGTGGGCTAGATTAAGACTAGACCTAACTAATGGCCCAAGATGATTGTAGGCCCATGGTTCGACCCATACTAGCGATTGGCAACCGACCTATTTTAGTACATTAAATATTTTTTATAAACCTAACCTATTGGCTCATTGCTGAAAGTGCAACTATCCCTAGGTGGTTTTGGTAATTCATAACAACATATAGCTCATTGAGCTAATGCTATTCCAAGACTATTATTTCAGGAAAGCTCAATGAATGGCATGGCGTGGATGATGAAAGTGGATCCCTCAAAATACTAAGGACAAAGGATTGGCTCAAGCTCAAAAGCTCAAGACTCTTCATTTTACATTTTAGTGGTCCAAGATCACATTGAGTCTATAGGAAAAGCCAATACTATCAAGGAGGGATGAGGTGTTGCTTAATGAGCCTCTTGCTTCATGTGCTTAGTGATATGCTCCAAAACCCTCAGCTACTTTCTCACAATCCACAAATGACCTAAACCTAAAGCCAAAATCGGTCACACCGATTCTTCCTACCCGGCGCCACCGATTTCAAATGTCATAGCCACTGCCACAAACCCTAGGCAAATCGGTCCTACCGATAGGGATCTCGGTCTCACCGAGATGGGATTGTAATCTCTCTGTTTCCCTTCGTAACGTTTCGGTCTAACTGAAGTGAGCGATCGGTCCCACCGAGATTGCAATGTAAACTCTCTGTTTCCCTTTTGTAACATTTCGGTCTCACCGAAAAGAGCAAATCGGTCCCACCGAGTTTACCTGACCAACTCTCTGGAAAGCTTATTACCAAAATCGGTCTTACCGAGTTTGTGTAATCGGTCTACCGAGATTATGTTATGCCCTAACCCTAACCGAATCGGTCTCACCGAGTTGCATGTCAGCCCACGAAAATCACTAACGGTCACTAGGTTTACTAAATCGGTCCGATCGAGTCTGTTGAATCGGTCCCACGAGTTTGGTAAATTGTGTGTAACGGTTAGATTTTGTGTGGAGGCTATATATACCCTCCACCTCCTCTTCATTCGTGGAGAGAGCCATCGACTGAACCTACACTTCCAACTTACCATTTCGAGAAAGAACTACCTACTCATGTGTTGTGGCCAAGATATTCCATTCCTACCATATGAATCTTGATCTCTAGCCTTCCCCAAGTTGCTTTCCACTCAAACCCTCTTTCCACCAGATCCAAATCCTATGAGAGAGAGTTGAGTGTTGGGGAGACTATCATTTGAAGCACAAGAGCAAGGAGTTCATCATCAACACACCATTTGTTACTTCTTGGAGAGTGGTGTCTCCTAGATTGGCTAGGTGTCACTTGGGAGCCTCCGACAAGATTGTGGAGTTGAACCAAGGAGTTTGTAAGGGCAAGGAGATCGCCTACTTCGTGAAGATCTACCGCTAGTGAGGCAAGTCCTTCGTGGAGACGGCTATGGTGGGATAGACAAGGTTGCTTCTTCATGGACCCTTCGTGGGTGGAGCCCTCCGTGGACTCGCGCAACCGTTACCCTTCGTGGGTTGAAGTCTCCATCAACGTGGAGGTACGATAGCACCACCTATCGGAACCACGCCAAAAACATCCGTGTCTCCAATTGCGTTTGAATCCTCCAAACCCTTCCATTTACTTTCTTGCAAGTTGCATGCTTTAATTTCCGCTGCCTATATACTCTATGCATGCTTGCTTGATTTGTGTGATGATTGCTTGACTTGTCCTAAGATAGCTAAAATCTGTCAAACTCTAAAACTGGGAAAAGGTTAAGTTTTTAATTGGTCAAGTAGTCTAATCACCCCCCCTCTAGACATACTTCAAGGTCCTACAAGTGGTATCAGAGCTTTGGTCTCCATTTGCTTTGATTTCCATAGCTTTTGGTGGTCATAGCCTTGGTTTCACAACCTAGGAGAGTATGGCGTCTAGCGAGGGAAATTATCACCGTAGAGGTCCTTACTTTGATGGTACTAATTTTGCTAGTTGGAAGCATAAGATGAAAATGCATATTCTCGGACATAACCCCGCCGTTTGGGAAATTATTTGTATTGGCTTGCAAGGTGAATTCTTTGATGGGAGAGAGCCGAACCGTGAAGCTAATGTGGAAGAATTGAAGATGTTGCAATACAACGCTCAAGCTTGTGATATCATCTTCAACGGATTGTGCCCCGAAGAATTCAACAAAATCAGCTGTCTTGAGAATGCAAAAGAAATTTGGGATACTTTGATTGATATGCATGAAGGTACCGAATCCATCAAGGAATCCAAGTTGGATGTGCTCCAAAGTCAGCTTGACAAGTTCAAAATGAAGGATGGTGAAGGTGTCGCTGAAATGTACTCTAGGCTTGCTCTTATTACAAATGAGATTGCCGGCTTAGGGAGTGAAGAGATGACCGACAGATTCATCATCAAGAAGATCCTAAGAGCATTGGATGGAAAGTATGATACCGTGTGCACATTGATCCAAATGATGCCAAACTACAAAGATCTCAAGCCAACGGAAGTCATTGGAAGAATTGTTGCTCATGAGATGTCACTCAAGGATAAGGAGGAACTTCATAACAAGTCAAGTGGTGCTTACAAAGCCTCAAGTGAAGCCCCCACATCATCAAGTGAGAAACAAACCTTGAATGAAGAATTGAGCTTAATGGTGAAGAACTTCAACAAATTCTACAAGAGTAGAAGCAAAGAAAGAAGCTCCAAGTCAAGGACTTACCATGACAAAAGATCTTCTAGTCGAGAGCGCAATTGCTACAATTTTGGGAGGCCTGGACACTATTCCAATGAGTGTACGGCACCCTACAAAAGAAAGAAGATTCTCCAAGAAGAAGAAGCAAAAGAGAAGAATCACCACCAAGAGAGAGGAGGAGTAGAGATGATCGCTATGAACGAAGATCCTCACGGAGAAGCAAGGATTCGGAAAGGAAGGACAAGTCATCAATGAGCTACACAAAACGAAGACATCAAGCTCATGTTGGTGAATGGGTATCCGGCTCCGACTCCGACAAACACTCCGAGAGAAGCTATCACTCCGACTCCGAATATACTCAAGATGAAGGTATTGCCGGTCTAGCACTTGTGTCAACCAACTCCTACGACATATTCGATTCACCAAATGAAGGAACTGGAAGATGCTTCATGGCCAAAGGTCCAAAGGTAACACATCCTGAGTATGTTGATTTCAATAGTGATGAAGATGACTTGCTTGTGGATGATGATTTACATGTTGACAACTCTAGTGATGAATACTATGATGAAACGTCAATTAATCATGCTAATCAAGATAAAACGAATAACAATGATAAGGAGAAGATTGAGCTTCTAACTAAAGAATTAAAGACTCTTAAGTTGGCTCACGAAACTATCTTGAGCAAGAGCTCATGAGAAGTTACACTTTGAAAAGCTCAATCTTGAGCAAGAGCATGAGTTCTTAAAAGCAATCAATGATGATCTCCGTAAGAAAAGTTCTTCTTACATTGCCAAGCGTTTACTCCTATCTACTTACATGCCTCAAGTCAAGTCTAGTAACAAGTACAAGAAAGATACTTCCTCTAGTAGTAACAATAATAATGTCAAATCCAATATTGTTGCTTCTAGTAGTTCTCTTGATTCCACTAATGATTCTCTTAGCCAAGTTACACTTGAGCAAGAAAATAGCTTATTGAAGGAAATTATAGAAAGGTGTTTACAAGAGCCTTGCGGGAGTAAGCAATTCGAGGAAATTATGCGCAAGCAAGGAAGACACGGAAGAATCAAGGTGTTGGTTTTGAGCGAAAGTTCAATGCCAATGGAGTTGAGTGGGAAGAAGATCAATATCCCAAGACAAAGTTTGTTCCTCAACAAGAGAAGTATGATCCTACTTCCTTCAAGGGAACACAAGCACAAGATGATCTTCCACCACAAGACCACAAGAACAAAGGCAAGGACAAGCTTCAAGAAGAGATTGATGCATTTGAAGAAACACCTAAGGTCTCGGTCAAGTGGATTCCCAAGACTATGTCAAGTTCTACTTCATCAAGTACAACTACAACTCCAAGGATTCCCATCAAGATGATGTGGACCCCGAAGAAGAAGAACTAGAGAGTTCTTGAGGGTGACTCCGCCAACATTCTTCACACATATCATTATGGCAAGGACAAGTGCAATCAACTTTCACATCTTGCACTAGTTCAAGGAGTCACAAACCCTCATGTTGGTAAGGCAAGGGACAAGGTAACCTAATGATTTCATGGACATCATCTTGTGTGTGCATCACTCTATGTCTATGGATATTCTTGTTTGTTCCTTGTGGGACTAACCCATGTAGGCAAGTTGAAAGTGCAACTCACTCCAAAGAATTGCTCCAATTGATCTACATCAACATTGAGCATCCACATCTTCAACACCTACATGAAGTCATCATCGACAAAACCCAAGGTTAGTTCATCCCTCTAAGGGGGGATCTCACATCTATGGGGAGCTTAACTCTAAGAATTGAGTCAAAGCAACTCAAATGGTG
Organism: Aegilops longissima; assembly: GCA_021605205.1. Lineage (NCBI taxonomy): Eukaryota > Viridiplantae > Streptophyta > Magnoliopsida > Poales > Poaceae > Aegilops > Aegilops longissima. The sequence continues at coordinate 236,351,245 of CM038679.1, forward strand.
TGAAGACATCAATGTATTATGTAAAAGTGGTAACCCCACTTGAGCTTAAACGATGAGTATGACCTATGATCAAATGTTTCTCATTTGACTCCTAAGTCAATATACGCATATATAGATGACCTAGTCATCGCCAATTGTTTGATAGATGCTAGAATTGGTTGTGCATGCTTTGTCACATATTTTATTTGTCATCTTATTGTGTGAGCATGTTGGTTGCATATTTACTCATTCGAGGACATCCACTTGTTGTTTTGATTGTTTGGTTATTTCTTCTTTTGGCCAAGTGGATGGACAAGAATGCCTAAGAACCTTCTCTAGCTATCTATGCTTTTCTCGTCTCAAACTCTATTCATGCTACATCACAAAATTTGATCAAGTCAGATTCGAACCATTCTGTGTGAGGAGCACTCGGAATCCCCGATTCGTCATAGACTTAAACTTCCAAAACTTCTTTGTGATTCTCGGTCTGACCGATTCCTCCATTTCGGTCCTACCGAGATCACTAAGTAGATCTATGTTTTCAATCTCGGTGCAACCGATATGAACTTCGGTCACACCGAGTTCTTGTATGCTGAACACGATTATGCATCTCGGTGCCACCGAGTTGTTCCACTCGGTCACACCGATAGGGTCGGGCTATATATAGTCACGGGCAAAATTTGGAAATTTCTCCGAACCCCTTCGCCCGCGCAATAGCTCGCTCTGCCTCCAAGGTCTCCGGATCGTCTCCTCGTCGCCAGCCGCCTCCTGTCGCTGGTCTCCGCCGCCGTCAACGGAATTCAACCCCGCCATTGCCGCCGTAGCGAGTTCATCGCCGAGCTAGGGTATGGACTCGATCACAGTGCTATCCTCGTCTGATTCCTAGCACATTGTGTTCTTATTGATTCTTGCCACGATTGAAACACTCCTATCCAGTCAATGCAATCCGTAGATTAGATGAGATTTGAAAATTTAGGGTTAGGTTTCCGCCGAAACCATCTCGGACCCACCGAGTTGAAAAACTCGGTCCCACCGATTTGGCTTATGCCATTGCACTAGTAACTCTCGGTCTGACCGAGAATTGCTAATCGGTGCGACCGATTTTAGGACTTTGTGAAACCCTAGCAGTCTCGGTGCCACCGAACTGTGACTCGGTCCAACCGAATTCATTAGTTTAGGTTCCAAAACTGCTTCGGTATCACCAAGTTCGAAAATCAGTTGATCCGAAATGTTTTCTGTGGAAAACTAAAACTGAATTTTTGAATCATTCTTTTGCAAAAACCTCTGCATTTTGTGATGCTCATCCACTCTATCTCATCTATAACTCTTCACAGGGCCAGCAGTCAGTGTTTGCAGCATGTCAGACCAGAGTGATAGTCAGAACATGTCAGAAGGGCAGATGCACATGAGTGAGGGCACTAGTCCCTCAAGCAGCTCAGATGAGGGGAGCAGAAGCACTCCTAGCAATTTGCCCAAGGCTGCCACAAGGTCAAGAAAGAAGAAGACCTCAGAGTCTGAAGATGAGGATTACGTGGCAGTTGAGGATGAGGCAAGCTCCAAGAAGAAAGTGCTCAAGAGGGAGTTCAGTTCATCTGCAGTGAAGCCTGGCTTGAAAATCAAAAGGCCAGCAGGAAGACAACCAATGTCCAAAGCCAGAATGTCTACTCAAGCTCCTTTGGAATCTCAACCCAAAGAGCCTGTCGCTGCAGAGGGAAAGAAAAGGAAAGAAAGGGTCAAGAAGACCATGGCAAGAGTGATTGGGAAGCCTTCCATGATGGAAGAGGAAGAAGAAGAAGAGGTTGCAGAGCCAGCACCCAAGGCACAAAATCTGATGGGTGATGCAATCAAGTCAGGAGCTGCAACTTCCAAACCCAAAGCTGCCTCCAAGCCCAAGAATGCACCCAAGAGGAATACCAGGAGCATACCAGCAGCTGAAAAGAACAAGGCCCCAGTGCCTGAGGTTGCCGAGGAGGAAGATGAAGAAGGACAAGTTCTGAGGAAGCTCAGGCCCAAGATACCAGACCACAATGATGCCCATCCTGTGGCTGAGGACATGAACATCAGAAAAGATTCAGGGTTGAGGCTATGGAGGTTGGCAGATCCATATGCCACAAGGAGAAGGACTGCTGTTGATTACAGGTTCCATACAAAGGAACAGTAGGACTTCTATGAGACAATCTTGTTGGACAAGAAGCCCATTGTGTGTGATATGAGGTGGGTCGACTGGACCTACATGAAGGAAAATGAAGAGCACTATCCTGGAGTGCAAGAAAGTTTTGTTGCTTGTGGAGTTGCAGATTTTGTTGGGCAAAAGCTCACCAACTAGAATGATGAACTTATCATGCAATTCTACTCCACAGCACACTTCTATCCAGATGGGAGGATAGTTTGGATGTCTGAAGGTACAAGGTACCGATCAAGCTGTTGAGGAGTGGGCAAAACGATAAATGCCCCAAAGGAAAATGATGATGACCTGGATGTATATGCCAAGAAGAAAATGGGACACAATACCATGGCACATATGTACAAGGAGATCCCAGACAAAGCCCTAGAGACTTTCTCTTTTGGATCAGTCCACTTTCTTCTGTTAGGGCTGCCTACAATCAATTGGATCCTAAGGCACACTCTATTGCCTAAGTCGGGTGACCACAACATGATCAGAGGGCATGCAATCAATATGTTGCATTTATTTGATGTGCCTCAGAAATTCAAGGTCACGAGCTTTATAGTTGAAACCATTAAGAGGACTGCAACAGATCATAAGAGGAGTTGTGGATATGCCCCTCAGATTCAGGAGTTGATTAACTCAAAGATGGGCACATGCAAATATGTATTGGATAAGGAACATTTTCCACTTTATCCAGACTTTGAGGACAATCAGGTTGTCATGAATGAGAATGATCCATCATCAGTTCAAGCTCAAGAGAAGAAGGAGAAGGCAAGGAAGGAGAAGGCTGCCAAGATGCCAACTCAAGAGGAGGCATCTGAGTATTTCTTGAAGAACAAGCAGGAGCAGCTTGGTTACTTGATAGCATCATCTCTGAGGATTGAAAAGGGATTGGCCACCCTCACTAAAAATCAGGAGAGCTTGGAAAGAATCATGGAACAAAAATTCTATGATCTAGATGTCAAAATGGCGAGATTGATCGGTTGTGGAGCAGCTGCAGGATGACATGCAGGAGAGGAAGGGCAAGACTACCACCATTGTATTTGCCAGAGTGCCTAGAGCTCAGAGATCAGATGCAGTGCCAGTACTAGACACTAGAGCAACATCATCTGTACCAGCTACAGCTCCTACAGCTCCAGTGCAACCAGCTCCAGCACCAATTCCTCCAGCTCCCTCTACATCAACTGAAGTCTTCGTCCAAGGAGCCATCTCTACACCACCACCTGAAGATCAAGCCTGAGAGTTGATCTAGCACTATGCATTTTCTATGAACTTTTTGGTAACTTGTTGCCAAAGGGGGAGAAAAATGTATAGATCATAGGCTTCGAGAGAGAGAGAGTGTTGCTTTTGTTCTCTCTTGCTTTGGTGGTTTCAAACTTGTTTGCTTTTGATTGATTGAGATACTATGCTATTCTTGTGAGACATTGATGATCATGTGTTTGATCATAAGCTACACTTATGCATGTTTGATGATATTATCTTATCTATCCTATGTGATCATTCACTTTGCTTGGTGATGAGTGCATGTATTCAATCTTTATCATTTTGAGCGCTCCACCAAGATGTATGTGACATGGAAGAGTAACCCATGAGCCTAATTCCTTGTGCATTTGCAGTCCAAAGCAAATCTTAAACTATGCACAAATTTAGGGGGAGCTCTTGCTTGTTACATACTTCTCAAAGCGACGATGCTTTTCAATCTTATTATCATTTGTCGAGCTTTGATCTATATGTTGTCATCAATTACCAAAAGGGGAGATTGAAAGTGCAACTATCCTAGGTGGTTTTGGTAATTCATAACAACATATAGCTCATTGAGCTAATGCTATTCCAAGACTATTATTTCAGGAAAGCTCAATGAATGGCATGGCGTGGATGATGAAAGTGGATCCCTCAAAATACTAAGGACAAAGGATTGGCTCAAGCTCAAAAGCTCAAGACTCTTCATTTTACATTTTAGTGGTCCAAGATCACATTGAGTCTATAGGAAAAGCCAATACTATAAAGGAGGGATGAGGTGTTGCTTAATGATCCTCTTGCTTCATGTGCTTAGTGATATGCTCCAAAACCCTCAGCTACTTTCTCACAATCCAGAAATGACCTAAACCTAAAGCCAAAATCGGTCACACTGATTCTTCCTACACGGCGCCACCGATTTCAAATGTCATAGCCACTGCCGCAAACCCTAGGCAAATCGGTCCTAACGATAGGGATCTCGGTCTCACCGAGATGGGATTGTAATCTCTCTGTTTCCCTTCATAACGTTTTGGTCTAACCGAAGTGAGAGATCGGTCCCACCGAGATTGCAATGTAAACTCTCTATTTCCCTTCTGTAACATTTCGGTCTCACCGAAAAGAGCAAATCGGTCCCACCGAGTTTACCTGACCAACTCTCTGGAAAGCTTATTACCAAAATCGGCCTTACCGAGTTTGTGTAATCGATCTTACCGAGATTACGTTATGCCCTAACCCTAACCGAATCGGTCTCACCGAGTTGCATGTCAGTCCCACCGAAAATCACTAACGGTCACTAGGTTTACTAAATCGGTCCGACCGAGTCTGTTGAATCGGTCCCACCGATTTGGTAAATTGTGTGTAACGGTTAGATTTTGTGTGGAGGCTATATATACCCCTCCACCTCCTCTTCATTCATGGAGAGAGCCATCAGACTGAACCTACACTTCCAACTTACCATTTCTGAGAAAGAACTACCTACTCATGTGTTGAGGCCAAGATATTCCATTCCTACCATATGAATCTTGATCTCTAGCCTTCCCCAAGTTGCTTTCCACTCAAACCCTCTTTCCACCAGATCCAAATCCTATGTTAGAGAGTTGAGTGTTGGGGAGACTATCATTTGAAGCACAAGAGCAAGGAGTTCATCATCAACACACCATTTGTTACATCTTGGAGAGTGGTGTCTCCTAGATTGGCTAGGTGTCACTTGGGAGCCTCCGACAAGATTGTGGAGTTGAACCAACGAGTTTGTAAGGGCAAGGAGATCGCCTACTTCGTGAAGATCTACTGCTAGTGTGGCAAGTCCTTCGTGGGCAACGGCCATGGTGGGATAGACAAGGTTGCTTCTTCGTGGACCCTTCGTGGGTGGAGCCCTCCGTGGACTCGCGCAACCGTTACCCTTCGTGGGTTGAAGTCTCCATCAACGTGGAGGTATGATAGCACCACCTATCGGAACCACGCCAAAAACATCAGTGTCTCCAATTGCGTTTGAATCCTCCAAACCCTTCCCTTTACTTTCTTGCAAGTTGCATGCTTTAATTTCCGCTGCCTATATACTCTTTACATGCTTGCTTAATTCGTATGATGATTGCTTGACTTGTCCTAAGATAGCTAAAATCTGTCAAACTCTAAAATTGGGAAAAGTTTAAGTTTTTAATTGGTCAAGTAGTCTAATCACCCCCCCTCTAGACATACTTCAAGGTCCTACAATTGCTCACTGACTGAAGATTACGACCTTTTCTCAGAGCGAGACAGCATAAACAACAAATAAATTACAGCATCATGACTAAGAATAAACCTAGACTATACAACAAAGAAATTACAGTATATTACATCCCGTGCGCATCAAAGTTCGCCGCCAGTGATAATAAAGGGCAACTAGACAACAGATTCCATAAACTGGGCAGGTTGCCACCAGTGGAAGTAAACAGGCCGACAACATAATAGATAGAACCGACAACACAGCTCAAGAAAGCTTAGCCCGGCCCAGGAGCTGCAGCGCAAGCAACTTAGCAACCTGATAAGACTATGCTTGTTTGACACTTATATCCACCAACTTAAGCTGCATAACATCAATACACGTCATGTACTTATGGTTAATCTTGCATAGAGATTGGAGTTCTAGTCGGATTTGAGCGGAAGCATGTCTTTCTACTTGAATTTCATACTAAAGAAGTCGAACAGATTCAGGCAGCGACTTCATCGAGCTTGTGTCACTGAGTAAGTTCGATACTACATCAAGACATGACTTTGTGGTTGTATCCCTACCCTCAAGATGTGTTGCCTTCTTCTCTGGAATATATGTTAGAGGGACAAACAATGGGTTCATCTCACTATCATTGTGGTAGTTCTTCCAAGTATCAGTGTTGTCACCCTGAAAGAGAAACAAGTAGGTAGATAACAGGTTTTGCACGTATAAGCATCATAATTGTCAATTCATCTCATTTCTTTGTCAGAAATAAAGAGACATGGTTTAAAATAGCATTAACATAATAGGCATTGTTCATAGTTAAGACAGCAGGAAATGACATGGTGCAGGAGCGGCCAGCTTCACCACACCACTGGACTACAGATCAAGAAGACAAGCATACATGTAGTTCTAAACAACGTATAAGCATGAATGGTGAGTGTACTATCAATTTATACCATTTTAGATTGGTAAATAAAGAGACACTATTTAAATAACATTAATATAATATGGCATTGTTCATAGTTGAGACATAGCATGATATGACATTGTGCTGGAGTTGGTAGTTTCACCACATCACTGGATTACAGATCAAGAACAGAAGCATACACACAGTGGTAAAGAAGATAACTTGCTATGTTTAGTTTAATTTAGATGGTATGAATAAGGAACTAGGTTGTACAACTAAAGACTGAAATTGAGAAGGACAAACTTATGTTTATGTACTTCTTCGTTATAAACTTTGAACAAGCAATTTGATGCAGACGACAAAAATAAACAACATTTGCATTCATAGCTATCCAAATATACACAACAAAGTTTGAAGGCTCGAGGAGGAAAAACATACATTGGTAGTGAAGACCAGCTCTATAAAGCCCTTGTCCATATTGATGGGGGGCAATTGAAGAAGTTTACCACACACTCTTCTTCAAGAACATTGACTTTATTCCACATTTTGTCAAGAGTAAATATAGATGTGAAAATATAAGAACAAATGGCGATTATTAAATCTAATATGCAGAGTACAAATGTAAATACACCATACATGCAAAAGGCACTAACAAGAGCAATGCGAAGCTGAACTTCTTGAGTAACATTGGTTGTATTCAATATTTTTGCAAGAGTAAATGTAGATCTGATGTGTAGAAAATGGAGGGCAAGGGAAAATAAGCTACAAAGTGTACATGAAGAACTAGCTAACAATATAAGTATAGTGATGAAGGACAGCAGATACTTACAAGAACAATGCAGAACTAAATTTGTTCATAAGAATTGGGTTTATTCTACATTAATGTAAGCATTAATATAGATCTGATAATTTGGAGCGAACAGTGGATAAGCAAGCTATAATGCACAATGATGTCACATAATCCACCGGGTATGAATGTAAGAGCAGCGATAGGACAATAGGTAGTCACACGAGCAAAGCAGCAACCAGCATAGTTTCGATATCCTAGGTTTTGCGGTGCTGGTTCTATCGCCAATATACGTCGGGAGCTATGTGATTTCTCCGGTAGCACAACCTTTTCATGGACTTTGCTTGTAGTCCTTCAGGTTCTGCAATCACTGTCTTTCTTTTGAATGTCTGAAACACAAGAACAACATTCGAATGGAAAAACATGGTAGGACGACAAATGGAATAGTTATTGATAATGGATGGGCATGGCTTGTTCACATATATCATGAGTAAACTAAGTAGATGGCGGTGCAACGAAGCAAAAGAAATGCAAGACACCTTATGCAAGATATGTGCGACCAATAAAACCTTGCCAAATTAGAACAGGCACCTTATTGGTGAACAGGATAGGCCATATGCCTTTGACTCCTTGAGCTCAGAATAGTCATTAGGATCATATTCTTAATACGAATCTATATGTCGGGAGCATGTGGATTTCATTGCATCCACAATGGACCTCAATACCTTGATGCCAAGTTTGTTACCCATTGAACTGTTCTGCAATATTCTTCTGATGTGCTCATTCTTATATTCATTGTGATTATGTACAATATCTGAAAAGCATGAAAACATAAATAGTAGTGAGATCATCTTTGTAATGCAGAGGATATTTTAATATAATAGGGGCTCCCTGTAAACCCTTGTGTGTTATCACTGGATTTTGATGAGAGAGCCCATGTGTGATGTAATATGGTGAGTAGATTAATATAATCTGGCACAACTCCACAAGAAATAGGCTCCTTGTTGGGAGCTCCAGATGTAACCATAGTTGGCAGATGATAGGTTCATAATATACCATATAGAAAGTTTATTGCCAAACCATGATAACGAGAGCACACAACCACTAGGCAGATCATAGTGTAAAAAATAGGGGTAGACCTTAACCACCATAAATAAATCAGGAAAGCGGAACTGGCTGGAAAATACAGGGTTTTGTCGCTACTAATATGCAGCCTATCGATCACCTATAGGCCATCTCTATTCATCTGAAGGTGCACAGCTGTTACTATCAGTCTAGTCTATCAAAAACCTCACGGCTCCCACCATTTCTAGGATATTATGGCAGACCAACTCAAAGTGTGAAATCATGTAGCAGAATCGGCCCAATAGAGCCGTCGACTGCATATGTCCCTGCTCCCCATCCTGACAAGGAACATATTATACTTACTAAAGAAGAACGAAAGAGGAACACGTTAAAGAATAGAAGGGGAAGCATATTATTGAGATTCCCCTTCTTTCTCTATAATGTTGGTTGCCCACCCATGATGAATCAGAGCGCCCAAAGAAATGCCATTCCATGATGTCTCTCTATATGTGGCCACATGCATTTGGAAACTCAAGTGGGAGCATTAGCTAACCAATTAAATGTGTATCTGTTAGCTAATGTCAGTATCATATTACATTCGTATTTGAAGAACCTTAGGACGTATGATTGGTGTGTTATTTCGCTTTAAAGGGTGGACAGCTGCTAGTAGGACACAAAGCAGCTATGCAGATCGTAGTGTTGATATAATGGGAAAACCCTAAGCATCAGGAGTTAAATCAGGAAAGTGGAACTTGCTGGAATATATGTGCTAGTATTTCCGGTACGGGTAGAAAGGCTTTGGATACCAGCTCTCAACAACTGAAGGTGTAGTACTATTACTATTAGTCTAACTCTCCAAGGCGACAAATACGATCGAATACGAAGAGTTGAAAGCGTCCATGACAATCGACATGAAGACCAACACGAAGAGTTGAAAGTGTCCATGACAAGCGACCTAATAGACCTGTACACTTCAAATATCCCTGCTCCTCTTCACTACAAAGAACATACTGTACAACTATTATACTCCCTCTGTTCCCAAATACAAATCTTTATAGAGATTCCACTACAGATCACATATAGATGTATACTTATTTAGCTCAGAAAGTCATTAAATGCATGAAAAATAGCAAATGAAGTCAGAATAGGGTTGTAAATTGATGATGTGGCTTTGAATGGTGCATACTGAACGCACAAAAAGTCTGGAGTTAAAATAAGTTAAAAATGAAATCCTTTGTAATAGATGACTTTTTGTATGAAACCCGGATACTTTGAAATAGATTGTCAAGTTTGTACACGAAGTGGACCGAGTATTTGTTGTAACCCTCTGAACTTTTTAGCACATGCCATGTGGGTGAAATTATGATACTATGCCAAGTTTCAACCTTTTCAGAGTTCACTTGTAGTGCTTTTCAATTTCAGGGTCAGTCAGCTCAAAAAAATCATTAAATGCATGAGAAGTAGCAAGTAAAGTCAGAAAAGGGTTGAAAATTGATGATGTGGGTTTGAATGGTGCATATTGAATGCAAAAAAAATCTGTAGTTAAAATAAGTTAAAAAGTGGAATCCCTTTGTAATAGATGAATTTTCGTCCGAAACCCTGATACTTTGAAAGAGATCGTTCAGTTTGTACATAAAGAGCATCCAATTTTTGTTGTAACCCTCTCAACTTTTTAGCACATGATGCGGGTGAAATTATGATACCATGCCAAGTTTCAACCTTTTCAGAGTTCATTTGTAGTATTTTTCAATTTTAGGTCATTTAGCTCAAAAACTCATTAAATGCATGACAAATAGCAAATGCAGTCAAAAAAGGGTTGAAAATTGATGATGTGGATTTGAATGGTGCATATTGAACGCACAAAAAGTCTGAAATTAAAATAAGTTAAAAATGAAATCCCTTTATAATATATGTGTTTTCGTCTGAAACAGTAATACTTTAAAAGAGATTGTCCAGTTTGTACACGAAGTGCATCTAGTTTTTATTGTAAAACTCAAGCGTTTTAGCACATGCTATGTTGTTGAAATTATTATACCATGCCAAGTTTCAACCTTTTCAGAGTTCATTTGTAGTGATCTTCCTGGGTTTGCAGGAGGAGAGCGGCAACAGGAGGAGCCGTTGGGGGCCGCCCCTGACACGCCGCCCCCGTTGACCACGCCACCTAGAGGGGTGTAGCGACCCGACCTCAGACGTTCAAGTCTCTATGCTTAAGTGTCATCCCTGGATCAGTATGCTGACACACACAGTACTCGAGGATTTATAACAGAGGTAAATCACATGTATAACATAACGTAAATACTATTACCTCAATCCATATAGCGAAAGTAACAACAAGGTTGTGGATTCCCATCAACACCAACGGCAAAGTTGAGTGTAGAAATCGTAACCCTAACGTATCACATACCCGTCGTAAGATTCCTGGAACATGAGACGTTGCAGCCACAAAGGGTCAGTACATGGAATGTACTGGCAAATTAAGACCATAGGATAATGATGAATAATAACTAACTCTACATGCATATTTGGCAGGGGGTAAGCTCTAAGTTTATTTTTGCATAAAGCCAATTTTTGCCTACTACAAAGGAATGAATTTTATTTAACTACAAAGTTTGTTGAAATCAATGAGAAGGTAACCTCAACTCAATCCGACTTAAAAGTTAACAACCCAACAAATTAATTAAGTATAGTGATGAGATCATCATAATAATTCAAATACCAGATACTCAATATGTCCATAACCGGGGACACGACTAATCATGATTAGTTTGTACACTCTGCAGAGGTTTGTGCACTTTTCCCCACATGACTCGATCTCCTCCGTTGGATTTCTCGCACTACATGGTGTTTGAGAAACGGATGACGGAGACACAGTCTTTCAGAAGCATTAACTCTTTACTCTGGGTAGACAGTTACACCTACTTTCCCCTACGTCTGCTAGCCTACGATTGAAAGAGGTCATGCAACATACTCAACTAAGCTAGAGCTCATAATAGCGTGTGGCTGCACACAGAAGTTTCTAGCATGAATAATCTTATGATCCCTTCGAGCCTGGGTGGCGAACCATAGGATGATCACATGGATTCCCCGGGATCTCCTTGGACAACACTGGTATATCCCCAGGGTGCCCCAACCAATCCACCCAGATGTGTATTAAAGTAACCACCTTAAGTTTCCCTTAATTAAATATAACTCTCACATCTTTCATGAATCTCACAAACCAATCCACGTCTACGAGCATAGCATAGCGGTGTAAGCATAACGTAGTAACACCATGGGTTTGAATGCAAGACAATAGGTTCCTACCTTATCAACTACTTCCCAATACCCACATGTTATCATATCCTACTCATGCAATGTTTGAGGGTTGAAACTAATGCGTAAAACTGGGTATGAAAAGTATGATCAAAGTGTGAACTTGCCTTGTATTGTTGATGAAGATGATTCGCACTCATAACTCCTGATAGTTCTACTCGTCAAACTCCGGTCAATCCAAACTCCGGCGAGGTTGGGCAGACGGCGGTGGTGGCAGCGGACTGCGGCGGTGAGGCGGCAGCGGCGGAGTCAGCGAAGCGCGGCTGCCCGGCGTAGGCGTGTGGTGGCGGTGGCGGAGCGCGGCAGGGGCGACTGCTTGCAGCGAGATGCGGCAGTGGTGCTACGCGAGTGGCGGCGGCGCCGTTGTGCGGGCGGCGGCGAGAGGAGAGAGAGAGGGTTGGGGTCCGACCCCTTTTTAAGGCCCGGGGGAGGGGCGAGACCTGCCTTGGGCGAGGGGCGCCCAGCGGCGTGGCGGCGCCGGACTCTGGGAGGAGTCCCTGTCGTGCACGGGAGGAAGACGGTGGCCGACTGGGCTTTCGGCCTAGTTCGTCGGGCCGGGAGTTTTTCTTAAACATTTTTCCAGACAAACAAAAATAATAAAAACAAAATAAATAAAAATATTATATAGGCATATAATATATCAAAATATTTAGAAAAATATTTCCTACAGCATGAACATTTTCTATCGTCAAATAAGATCCACAAAAAATTAAATAAAGCAAAGAGTGCTACAGCTCTAATAAAATCCAATAAAAATCATTTTAAAAATACCAAAATAAATTCAAATTTAGTTCTCTCCAAATTTCTAACGAGGGAATCATTTTACCCTATTTTCCATATATTTTATTTTGGAGAAAATAATTTGAATAAAAACAAAATAACCCCAAATTGAAAAAAAATTCAATGGGACTTTGAATTTAATCCTTTTAAACTTCAACTCATATTCATATGTTTTGAATAAGTCATTTTATCTTCTCTGATGAAAATCATTGAGTTGCTTGAAGTTTCTGAATTTGAAATATTTCCCAATGAAATTCAATTTTTTTTCAAAAACCCTTTTTCATTTAATTAAATGGAAGAAGTCATATCATCTTCTCTCTAGGGTTTTGTATTTGAAAAGAATTTGAATTCATGGAGAGAAAAAAGCAAATTGAAAGTTTTGGGAAGTCATTTTATTCCCTCTCATTCAACTTTCAAAAAGTTTCAAATTTCCACTCAATTTCACACAAGCAACTGTTGGGGAACGTTGCAGAAAATTAAAATTTTCCTACGGTTTCACCAAGATCTATCTATGAGTTCATCTAAGCAACGAGTCACGAGAGAGAGTTTGCATCTACATACCACTTGTAGATCGATGCAGAAGCGATCGAGGGAGTGGTGATGATGAAGACGTCCTAACGTGATTCCGATCACCGATGACCAAGTGCTGAGCGGACAGCACCTCCGCGTTCAACACACGTGCGGGGACGGCGTCTCCTTCGTCTTGATCCAGCAAGGAGGAAGGAGAGGTTGAGGAAGATCACTCCAATGGCAGCACGACGGCGTGATGCGAGATGGAGGGGCAGACTCGGCAGGCTTCGCCAAGCTCACGCAGAGGAGGAGAGGTGTTGGGAGGGAGGGCTGCGCCTTCAATGGTGTTGGCAGCCCTCCCCCACCCTCTATTTATAGGAGGAGAGGGCAAGGGGCCGGCCATCTAGGGAAACCCTAGATGGGCGGCGGCCCAAGGGAGGAGGGAGGTGGCTTGCCCCCAAGCTGAGGCGCCCCTTTAGGGTTCCCTCCCATGCCCTAGCCGCATGGGCCTAAGGGGAGGTGCGCCCAGCCACCAGGGCTGGCTCCTCTCCACTTAGCCCATGTGGCCCCAGGAGGTGGCCCCTCCGGTGGACCTCCGAAACCTCCGGTGGCCCGGTACATTACAGTATACCCCGAAACTTTCCGAGTCCGTTTAACCACTTTCCATATATAAATCTTTACATCCGGACCATTCCGAACTCCTCGTGACGTCCGGGATCTCATCCGGACTCGAACAACATTCGGTAATCACATACAAGTCTTCCTATTAACCCTAAGCGTCACCGAACCTTGAGTGTGTAGACCCTACGGGTTCGGAGACATCATGAACATGACCGAGGCGCTCTCAGTCAATAACCAACAGCGGGATCTGGATACCCATGTTGGCTCCCACATGCTCCTCGATGATGTCATCGGATGAACCACGATGTCTAGGGTTGAGCAACCCGTATGCTATTCCCTTTGTCGACGGTATGTTACTTGCCCGAGACTCGATCGTCGGTATCCCAATACCTCGTTTAGTCTCGTTACGGCAAGTCACTTTACTCGTACCGCAATGCATGATCCGTGACCGGACACTTGATCACTTTGAGCTCATTATGATGATGCATTACCGAGTGGGCCCGGTGATACCTTTCCGTAATATGGGTGACAAATCCAGTCTCGATCCGTGTCAACCCAATGGTCACTTTCGGAGATACTGTAGTGCACCTTTATAGTCACCCGCCACGTTGTGACGTTTGATACACCCAAAGCACTCCTACGGTATCCGGAATTGCACGATCTCATGGTCTAAGGAAGAGATACTTGACATTGGAAAAGCTCTAGCAAAGCGAACTACGATCTTTGTGCTATGCTTAGGATTGGGTCTTGTCCATCACGTCATTCTCCTAATGGCGTGATCCGTTATCAATGACATCGATGTCCATAGTCGGAAACCATGACTATCTGTTGACCAACGAGCTAGTCAACTAGAGGCTTACTAGGACGTATTGTAGTCTATGTATTCACACGTGTATTACGATTTCCGGATAATACTGTTATAGCATGAATAAAAGACAATTATCATGAACAAGGAAATATAATAATAATGCTTTTATTATTGCCTCTAGGGCATATTTCCAACAGTCTCCCACTTGCACTAGAGTCAATAATCTAGTTTACATTGTGATGAATCGAACACCCATAGAGTTCGGTGTTGATCATGTTTTGCCCATGGAAGAGGTTTAGTCAGCGGATCTGCGACATTCAGATCCGTATGCACTTCTAAATTTCTATGTCTCCATCCTGAACATTTTCACGGATGGAGTTGAAACGACGCTTGATGTGCTGGTCTTCTTGTGAAACCTGGGCTCCTTGGCAAGTGCAATAGCTCCGGTGTTGTCACAGAAGAGTTTGATCGGCCCCGACGCATTGGGTATGACTCCTAGGTCGGTGATGAACTCCTTCACCCAAATTGCTTCATGCGCTGCCTCCGAGGCTGCCATGTACTCCGCTTCACATGTAGATCCCGCCACGACGCTCGCTTGCAGCTGCACCAGCCATTGCTCCACCATTCAACATATACACGTATCCGGTTTGTGACTTAGAGTCATCTAGATCGTGTCGAAGCTAAGCGTCGGCGTAACCTGTTCTGACGAGCTCTTCGTCACCTCCATAAACGAAACATGTCCTTTGTCCTTTTCGGTACTTCAGGATATTCTTGACCGCTGTCCGGTGTTCCTTGCGGGATTACTTTGGTACCTTCCTACCAAACTTACGGCAAGGTTTACATCAGGTGCAGTACACAGCATGGCATACATAATAGATCCTATGGCTGAGGCATAGGGATGACACTCATCTCTTATTTATCTTTTGTCGTGGTGGGGCATTGAGCTGAGCTCAATCTCACACCTTGCAATCTGAGCAAGAACCCTTCTTGGACTGATCCATTTTGAACTTCTTCAAAATCTTATCAAGGTATGTGCTTTGTGAAAGACCTATGAGGCGTCTCGATCTATCTCTATAGATCTTGATGCCTAATATATAAGCAGCTTCTCCAAGGTCCTTCATTGAAAAACACTTATTCAAGTAGGCCTTAATGCTGTCCAAGAATTATATATCATTTCCCATCAAGTATGTCATCTACATATAATATGAGAAATGCTCTGAGCTCCCACTCACTTTCTTGTAAACGCAGGCTTCTCCATAAGTCTGCATAAACCAAACGCTTTGATCATCTCATCAAAGCGAATGTTCCAACTCGAGATGCTTGCACCAGCCCATAAATGGATCGCTGGAGCTTGCATACTTTGTCGACATTCTTAGGATCGACAAAACCTTCGGCTGTATCATATACAGCTCTTCCTTAAGATAACCGTTAAGGAACGCTGTTTTGGCGTCCATCGCCATATCTCATAATCATAGTATGTGGCAATTGCTAACATGATTGGACGGACTTAAGCTTCGCCACGGAGAGAAAGTCTCATCGTAGTCAATCCCTTGAACTTGCCGATAACCCTTAGCGACAAGTCGAGCTTTATAAATGGTGACATTACCATCCGCGTCCGTCTTCCTCTTAAAGATCCATTTGTTTTCTATCGCTCGCCGATCATCGGGCAAGTCAGTCAAAGTCCACACTTTGTTTTCATACATGGATTCTATCTCGGACTTCATGGCTTCTAGCCATTTGTTGGAATCGGGCCCGCCATTGCTTCTTCATAGTTCGAAGGTTCATTGTTATCTAACAACATGATTTCCAAGACAGGGTTGCTGTACCACTGCAGTGCGGGCGTGTCCTAGTGGACCCTCTGAGTTCAAGTAGCAACTTGATCCAAGTACCTTGATCATCATCATGAATTTCCTCTTGATTGGTGTAGGCATCACAGAACATTTTTCTGCGCTGCATCACTATCCCGTTCAAGAGGTAGTACTTCATCGAGTTCTACTTTCCTCCCACTTACTCCTTTCGAGAGAAACTCTTTTCCGAAAGGTTCCGTTCTCGGCAACAAAGATCTTGCCTTCGGATCTAAGGTAGAAGGTATACCCAAAGGTTTCCTTAGGGTATCCTATGAAGACGCATTTTTCGACTTGGGTTCGAGCTTTTCAGGTTGAAGTTTCTTGACATAAGCATCGCATCCCCAAACTTTTAGAAACGACAGCTTAGGTTTCTTCCCAAACCATAATTCATACGGTGTCGTCTCAGCGGATTTAGGCGGTGCCCTATTTAAAGTGAATGTAGCTGTCTCTAGGCGTATCCCCAAAATGATAGCGGTAAATCGGTAAGAGACATCATAGACCGCACCATATCCAATAGAGTGCGATTCGACGTTCGGACACACGTTACGCTGAGGTGTTCGGCGGCGTTAGTTGTGAAACGATTCCACATTTTCTTAAGTGTGTACCAAATTCGTGACTTAAATATTCTCCTCCACGATCCGATCGTAAGAATTTTATCTTTTGGTCACGTTGATTCTCTACTTCATTCTGAAATTCCTTGAACTTTTCAAAGGTCTCGGACTTGTGTTTCATCAAGTAGACATACCCATATCTACTCAAGTCATCGTGTGAGTGAGAACATAACGATATCCTCCATGAGTATCAACGCTCATTGGACCGCACACATCGGTATGTATGATTTCCAACAAGTTGGTTGCTCGCTCCATTGTTCCAGAGAATGGAGTCTTGGTCATTTTGCCCATGAGGCATGGTTCGCATGTGTCAAATGATTCATAATCAAGAGACTCCAAAAGTCCATCAGCATGGAGCTTCTTCATGCGCTTGACACCAATGTGACCAAGGCGGCAGTGCCACAAGTATGTGGGACTATCGTTATCAACTTTACATCTTTTGGTATTCACACTATGAACATGTGTAACATTACGTTCGAGATTCATTAAGAATAAACCATTGACCATCGGAGCATGACCATAAAACATATCTCTCATATAAATAGAACAACCATTATTCTCGGATTTAAATGAGTAGCCATCTCGCATTAAGCGAGATCCAGATACAATATTCATGCTCAAACTTGGCACCAAATAACAATTATTAAGGTTCATAACTAATCCCGTGGGTAAATGAAGAGGTAGCGTGCCGACGGCGATCACATCGACTCTGGAACCATTCCCGACGCGCATCGTCACCTCGCCCTTCGATCTCCGCTTATTCCGCAGCTCCTGCTGTGAGTTACAAATATGAGCAACGGCACCGGTATCAAATACCCAGGAGTTACTACGATTACTGGTAAGGTACACATCAATTACATGTATATCAAATATACCTTTGGTGTTGCCGGCCTTCTTGTCCGCTAAGTATTTGGGGCAGTTCCGCTTCCAGTGACCCTCCCTTGCAATAAAAGCACTCGGTCTGGGTTTGGGTCCATTCTTTGACTTCTTCCGGCAACTTGCTTACAGGCGCGGCAATCTCCTTGCCGTCCTTCTTGAAGTTCTTCTTACCCTTGCCCTTCTTGAACTTAGTGGTCTTATTGACCATCAACACTTGATGTTCTTTCTTGATTTCAACCTCGGTGACTTCAGCATAGAGAACACTTCAGGAATGGTCTTTACCATCCCCGCATGTTGTAGTTCATCACAAAGCTCTTGTAGCTTGGTGGGAGCGGCGGAGGATTCTGTCAATGACCGCCTCATCGGGGAGGTTAATATTCATTGGGTCATACGGTTGTGCAACCAGACATCTTCGAATGTGCTCACCGTGAACTGTTTTCCTCCATCTTACAACTATAGAACTTGTCGGAGATGTCATATCTCTCGACCGGCGTGAGCTTGAAAACCAGTTTCAGCTCTTGAACATCTCATATGCTCCGTGATGCTCAAAACGCTTTTGGAGCCCGGTTCTAAGCTGTAAAGCATGCCGCCTTTGAACGAGGGAGTAATCATCGACGAGACTGCCAAGCATTCATAATGTCTTGGTTCTGCAGGATGGGAGCGTCACCTAGCGGTCCTTCTAGGATGTATTGTTTCACGGCAGCTATGAGGATGATCCTCGGGTTCGGACCCAGTCCGTATAGTTGCTGCCGTTATCTTTCAGCTTGGTTTCTCTAGGAAGCGTTGAAGTTCAAGTTGACATGGCGTTGGCCATTTGATCTACAAGACATATCATGTAAAAGATTTTAGACTATTGTTCATGATAATAAAGTTCATCTAATCAAATTATTAATGAACTCCCACTTAGATTAGACATCCTCTAGTCATCTAAGTGTTACACGATCCGAGTCGACTAGGCGTGTCCGATCAACACGTGAGACGGACTAGTCTGCGTCGGTGAACATTCTCATGTTGATCGTATCTTCCATACGACTCGTGTTCGACCTTTCGGTCTCCGTGTTCGAGGCCATGTCTGTACATGCTAGGCTCGTCAAGTTAACCCTAAGTGTTTACTGCGTGTGTAAATCTGTCTTACACCCGTTGTATGTGAACGTAAGAATCCATCACACCCGATCAACACGTGGTGCTTAGAAGCGACTTAACTGTAGCAGCGGTGCCGATTAGGGAGAACACTTCTTGAAATTGTTCTAAGGGATCATCTTATTTACTACCGTCGTTCTAAGTAAACAAGATGTATAATCATAATAAACATCACATGCAATTATAAAGTAGTGACATGATATGGCCAATATCATATAGCTCCTTGATCTTCATCTTGGGCTCCATGATCATCCTGTCACCGGCATGACACCATGATCTCCATCATCATGATCTCCATCATCGTGTCTTCATGAAGTTGTCACGCCAACGACTACTTCTACTTCTATGGCTAACGCGTTTAGCAATAAAGTAAAGTGAGTTACATGGCGTACTTCAATGACACGCAGTCATACAAAATAAAGACAACTCCTATGGCTCCTGCGGTTGTCATACTCATCGACATGTAAGTCGTGATCCCTATTACAAGAACATGATCTCATACATCACAATATATCATCATTCATCACAACTTGGCCATATCCGTCACATGACAATTGCTGCAAAAACAAGTTAGGCGTCCTCTAATTGTTGTTGCATCTTTTACGTGGCTGCAATTGGGTTCTAGCAAGAACGTTTTCTTACCTACGAATAACCAACGTGATCTTGTCAACTTCTATTTACCCTTCATAAGGACCCTGTTCATCGAATCCGCTCCAACTAAAGTGGGAGAGACAGACACCCGCCAGCCACCTTATGCAACTAGTGCATGTTAGTCGGTGGAACCGGTCTCACGAAAATGCGTGTAAGGTTGGTCCGGGCCGCTTCATCCCACAATACCGCGAAAGCAAGGAACGACTAGTAACGGCAAGTAAGTTGACAAGATCCACGCCCACAACAAAATTGTGTTCTACTCGTGCAAAGAGAACTACGCATAAACCTGGCTCTGATACCACTGTTGGGGAACGTTGCAGAAAATTAAAATTTTCCTACGGTTTCACCAAGATCTATCTATGAGTTCATCTAAGCAACGAGTCACGAGAGAGAGTTTGCATCTACATACCACTTGTAGATCGAGTACGGAAGCGATCGAGGGAGTGGTGATGATGAAGACGTTCCCAACGTGATTCCGATCACCGATGACCAAGTGCTGAACGGACAGCACCTCCGCGTTCAACACACGTATGGGACGACGGCGTCTCCTTCGTCTTGATCCAGCAAGGAGGAAGGAGAGGTTGAGGAAGATCACTCCAATGGCAGCACGACGGCGTGATGCAGATGGAGGGACTGATTCTCGGCAGGGCTTCGCCAAGCTCACGCAGAGGAGGAGAGGTGTTGGGGAGGGGAGGGGCTGCGCCTTCAATGGTGTTGGCAGCCCTCCCCCACCCCTCTATTTATAGGAGGAGAGGGCAAAGGGGGGCCGGCCATCTAGGGGAAACCCTAGATGGGGCGGCGGCCCAAGGGGAGGAGGGGAGGGTGGCTTGCCCCCCAAGCTAGGGGGGCGCCCCCTTTAGGGTTTCCCCTCCCCATGCCCTAGCCGCATGGGCCTAAGGGGGGAGGTGTGCCCAGCCCACCAGGGGCTGGCTACCTCTCCCACTTAGCCCATGTGGCCCCCGGAGGTGGCCCCTCCGGTGGACCTCCGAAACCTCCCGGTGGCCCGGCACATTACAGTATACCCCGAAACTTTCCGGAGTCCGTTTAACCACTTTCCATATATAAATCTTTACATCGGACCATTCGGAACTCCTCGTGACGTCCGGGATCTCATCCGGACTCGAACAACATTCGGTAATCACATACAAGTCTTCCTATTAACCCTAGCGTCACCGAACCTTAGTGTGTAGACCCTACGGGTTCGGGAGACATCTGAGACATGACCGAGACGCTCTCGGTCAATAACCAACAGCGGATCTGGATACCCATGTTGGCTCCCACATGCTCCTCGATGATGTCATCGGATGAACCACGATGTCTAGGGTTCAGGCAACCCCGTATGCTATTCCCTTTGTCAGACGGTATGTTACTTGCCCGAGACTCGATCGTCGGTATCCCAATACCTCGTTTAGTCTCGTTACCGGCAAGTCACTTTACTCGTACCGTAATGCATGATCCCGTGACCAGACACTTGATCACTTTGAGCTCATTATGATGATGCATTACCGAGTGGGCCCAGTGATACCTTTCCGTAATACGGAGTGACAAATCCCAGTCTCGATCCGTGTCAACCCAATGGTCACTTTCGGAGATACCTGTAGTGCACCTTTATAGTCACCCAGTTACGTTGTGACGTTTGATACACCCAAAGCACTCCTACGGTATCCGGGAATTGCACGATCTCATGGTCTAAGGAAGAGATACTTGACATTGGAAAAGCTCTAGCAAAAGCGAACTACGATCTTTGTGCTATGCTTAGGATTGGGTCTTGTCCATCACGTCATTCTCCTAATGGCGTGATCCGTTATCAATGACACATCGATGTCCATAGTCGAGGAAACCATGACTATCTGTTGACCAACGAGCTATTCAACTAGAGGCTTACTAGGACGTATTGTAGTCTATGTATTCACACGTGTATTACGATTTCCGGATAATACAGTTATAGCATGAATAAAAGACAATTATCATGAACAAGGAAATATAATAATAATGCTTTTATTATTGCCTCTAGGGCATATTTCCAACAGCAACCACACCACAATCAAAAAATCAATCAAAACTATCTATTTAATATAACATTCCAAAATTTAGAATTTTGGGATGTTACAAACCTACCACCCTTAAAATGAATCTCGTCCTCGAGATTCAGAGAGGCTAGAAAGAAATATGTTAGGTTTGGGGGTCTTCTCAAAATCCATCAATCATCACAGGGGGTCTGGGGTGCTACCACCCTTAGAAGCATTGTTACGGTTCCATCAAAACTCATATACTCCAACCTTATTCTTGAAAGTGTCGGTCTTCTCAGATTCTCGGGAAAATTCCTTCTCTGGGCTCTTCCGGTAGTGGCATAATCTTTACCGCAATTTTTCTGTCCTTTCATCTTGGTACGGTTCTTCTGTGACTAGGTCTTCTTAGCTGACGGGTTTGGTGCCAATACTGGACAACTATCAATATCTCATGGTGGTCAACAATTTATGGTTTCTCCTGCAGAAAATGGGTCTAGGCTTTATTCTCACTGTATGACCTACGATTGGCAACAGCTACCTAGTACAAGGGAAAATTGTCATACCATTCTAAGGTTCAAACGGGGTTTTGATCGTCGTCTCTCTACTATGGGTAAGTCACTCAGATTTACCATCCCATATAGCAAGGCCAATAATAAGAGTAAGTCGGTATGGTGATCAATCCATCCCGCACCCAAACCATTACCTTGTATATAGTTTAGCGAATCTCGCATTCTAACTCTCTGTCATCCTCACAAGCATTGCAGAATTTATCTTGTCAACAAACCAAGTTCGGGTAAATCCAAGGGTTCTGCAAACCAAACAAACATCTATCATTCCTTCACAACTCTCAGGTTTTGCGTAAACTCCTATAAGATCGTCTGTCGATAAACGTAACATCTTCCAGGATTTTTCCTTCAGCAAGAATGTGCTTGCTTCTTGGCAGGTCCTGGGGCCTGTGGGTCATGCCCCATCTCATCACTCGCAAACCTTGAAATCATCATCGGGGCAACTGATCATTATTCCAACATCCAGCTTCCTAGCATTTTTAAATCCATCCAATTGTACTGTCTCCCTTCCTTCTATTCGTCAGAAACTAAAACGTGATTACTCCGACTCATCATGGAGTTACAATTGCTCCATATTACCAACATTCTACCTCCTTCATTTCCAATGGTACTTCATCCCTTCATATTCTTGGGGTATCCCACATATCGAGATAAAACTTATACTTATGATGTCCACCCCGTGGAACATCATTATCCTTTCCAGGGGTCAAATCTCCTCACAAGGTACTACCACCCTTAAAATGCACAAATTCATCCATAGACCATATTTATCATATCCTCGAAAATGGTCAAAATATTTCTTTATAGAGTAACAACTCATAAATCCAATCAGTACCAATGATGCTAACTTTATTGATTCTCAAATTATTACAATCTCCTGCATTTCCATTACGTGCCTCAACTCAACACCTCAATATAAAAGAGTTGTTCACACTACTACTACTATATTTCTTTTGTTGCAAACTCAACTATTTAGCATAATCCTCCTTCTCTTTGGGACAATCTCAGACAAAGTGCCCTGCTTCATTACAAGAAAAACATATTACTTCTGACATGTCTCGAGGTTTTCTTGTGATTACATAGCCTCCTTGTGTCCTCGGCTTCCCTTTTTGGGCAATCATTGAAGTAGTGCCCTGATTCCTTGCACCTAAAACAGGTGATATGACTCAGGTCCTTCCTGGAATCCAATCTATTTCTCTTCCTGGACATTTCTGTTCCAATCATGGTTTCTGTTTCCTATGGATCATATTCTACTTCCTCTGTCGGGAATTCTACTAGATCCCCATTCAGACAATTCTGGGAGACGTGTCCTTCTTCTCCACATGAATAGCATGACTTTGTGCAGGGTTTAATTGGGTCTTCTTTGGGTGTGTCATCCATCACTTCCTTCATCACAAGTTCTTCTAAAATTTCCATGAGAGCTCCTTTCATTGCTTCTTTCTTCTGTTGGATAGTTCGTTGTACTATGGGGTAAATGTGACACTGAGCAGGGTAGTGGGTAGTCCCTTCACATAAGAAACAAGTAATCTGCCTATTTGGGCATTCTTTAGCTGGGTGACTTTCTTCACAATTAGGGCATTCATCCTTGTTTTCTTTATGGTTGTGTCCTATTTCTCCACAAAGCTTGCATGCACGGGTTTCTTCATATCCTTACCATAAGGCTTCAATTTCTGGGACACAAGCCGAGATTTTAGCAGAGTCAACTTAAATTCTTCTCAAGTGGTTACTCTTTGCCATCCATTGATGGTTCGGTACATCCTCCACTAAGTAGTAGCACCTCGTTCAATGCACCGAAAAGCATGTTGGGCCATATCCTTTCCAGCTATAGTGTTATTCTCCATACGATCTTCCATGTTCTGAATCCATCGGTCTGTCTCCAATTGACTTATCGGTCTCAGGAATGAGAGTTCATCTCCAATCATCCTCTATGGGTTTTGGGGTGGGATAAGAGAGATAGAGAGGGATACACACAATACAAACAATAGTTTTTGAAAAGACGGATTTTTATTTTGTGGCTGTCGGAAAAACATCAAACAAAGGACAACTCACAATCATCGCATCTAACATAGGTATATAACAGGGGTTTGGTCGTCTAAAGGTCAACATCGCCAAACTCTTCAAGTCTTGTTCATGTCTCCGATGGCTTCTTCCGGTCGTGCTTGTCCTTCTCAAGTTCTTTTGCCAGATCATCTCTGTTGACACGAAGTCTCTCATGACGTCCTTTAATATTTCTGGAGTTGCGTTCCAAACTTCTGGGTTTTCAGCATCCTTGGCATGAACCATGGTCCTACTATCCTTCAGTTCATGACGAATCTCTGGTATCTTGAGGTTTTGCTTCTCCCAATTGGTTACTTTCAGCTTCTGGGTCCTGAGTTCTTCATGAGATGCTTCCTTATCAAGTACGGCTTCCTAAAGGTCCACCCTAAACTTCCTGATGTATTACTCCAGATCCTGGTGATACACCAGCTAAGGTTAAAACTTCATCTTTTGCTGGCAGGTGCTACATCAGCCTTCTACCATCCAATCCTTCCAAAGAAATGCCTGCTTACTCAGCACGGTGACAATAGCATAAGCGGGCGATAACATCATGGATAGTTGTGTCTATTCCCATGTTACTTCCATGAGCTTTCATACCATAGTTGATATCTCCTGCCTTAGGTTATTCTTGACAAAACTTTGAGGTTTAATGCTCCATGTTCCGGTCTTCCTCCAACACCTTGATCTCGGATATTGACAACTTCAATAAGGGTAGCTTTCCAAGGTCATACCAATCTTGAAATTCTAAAGAGCCTTCAAATTCTCCTAGTCTTCGGAGTCTCCAACCATTGTAGTTTCCATTATTATAGTGCACGGTGAAATCCTCTTCATTCCGACGTGGTCTTAGTTGTCCGATATCTTGTACTTCTTGGAGTGGTCTCATCAGTCGAATCTTCATGGTCAAAAGGGGAAAAGGGGTACAGTCTCACTAAAAGGGAATATTTGAATAAGCTCAGAAGAGAAGAGAGGTAAAAGATCTTTTTGAAAATGAAGTTTTAGAGAAAATATTTCCTATGGGCTTTCCATTTTCTATGGGTCACGTCCTACAATCAACATGTGCTCTGATACCATCTTGTAACGACCCGACCTCAGACGGTCAAGTCTCTGTGCTTAAGTGTCATCCCTGGATCGGTATGCTGACACACACAATACTCGAGGATTTATAACAGAGGTAAATCACATGTATAACATAACGTAAATACTATTACCTCAATCCATATAGCGGAAGTAACAACAAGGTTGTGGATTCCCATCAACACCAATGGCAAAGTTGAGTGTAGAAATCATAACCCTAACGTATCACTTACTCGTCGTAAGATTCCTGCAACATGAGACGTTGCAGCCACAAAGGGCCAATACATTGAATGTACTGGAAAATTCACAACATAGGATAATGATTAATATTAACTAACTCTAGATGCATATTTGGCTGGTGGAAAGCTCTAAGTTTATTTTTGCATAAAGCCAATTTTTCCCTACTACAAAGGAATGAATTTTATTTAACTACAACGTTTGTTGAAATCATTGAGAAGGTAAACCCAAGTCAATCCTAATTAAAAGTTCACAACCCAACAAATTAATTAAGTAGAGTGATGAGATCATCATAATAATTCAAATACCAGATACTCAAGATGTCCATAACCGGGGACACGGCTAATCATGATTAGTTTGTACACTCTGCAGAGGTTTGTGCACTTTTCCCCACAAGACTCTATCTCCTCCGTTGGATTTCTCGCACTACATGGTGTTTGAGAAACGGATGACCGAGACACAGTCTTTCAGAAGCATTAACTCTTTACTCTGGGTAGACAGTTACACCTACTTTCCCCTACATCATCTAGCCTACCACTGAATGAGGTCATGCAACATACTCAACTATGCTAGAGCCCATAATAGCTTGTCGCTGCACATGGAAGTTTGTAGCATGAATAATTTTATGATCCCTTTGAGCCTGGGTGGCGAACCATAGGATGATCACACGGATTCCCCGGGATCTCCTTGGACAACACTGGTATATCCCTAGGTGTCCGGAGAAACCACTGGTATATCCCCAGGGTGCCCCAACCAATCCACCCAGATGTGTATTAAAGTAACCACCTTAAGTTTCCCTTAATTAAATATAACTCTCACATCTTTCATGAATCTCACAAACCAATCCACATCTACGAGCATAGCATAGCGGTATAAGCATAACATAGTAGCACCCTGGGTTTCAATGCAAGACAATATGTTCCTACCTCATCAACTACTTCCCAATACCCACATGTTATCGTATCCTACTCATACAATGTTTGAGGGTCGAAACTAATGCGTAAAAACTGGGTATGAAAAGTATGATCAAAGTGTGAACTTGCCTTGTACTGTTGATGAAGATGATTCGCACTCATAACTCCTAATAGTTCAACTCGTCACACTCCGGTCAATCCAAACTCCGGCGAGGTCGGGCAGACGGCAGTGGTGGCGGCGGACTGCGGCGGCGAGGCGGCAGCTGCGGAGTCGCCGAAGCACGGCAGCAGCAGGCGACTGCGTCTGTGGCTGAGCACGGCAGCGGCGATGGCTAACACCGGTGGCGGCGACTGCTTGCGGCAAGATGCGGCGGCGGCACGGTTGTGCGGGCGGCAGCGAGAGGAGAGAGAGGGGGGGGTCCGGCCCCTTATAAAAGCCCGGGGGAGGGGCGAGACCTGCCTTGGGCGAGGGGCGCCCGACGACGTGGCGGCGCCAGACTCTGGGAGGAGGCCCGGTCGTGCACGGGAGGAAGACAGTGGCCGTCTGGTCTTCCGGCCCAGTTCGTCGGCCCGGGAGTTTTTTTAAAAAAATTGTAGACAAACAAAAATAATAAAAACAAAATAAATAAAAATATTATATAGGCATATAATATATCAAAAATTTCAAAAAAAGATTTCCTACAGCATGAACATTTTTTTATCGTCAAATAAAATCCACAACAAATCAAATAAAGCAAAGAGTGCTACAGCTCTAGTAAAATCCAACAAAAATCATTTTAAAAATACCAAAATAATTTCAACTTTAGTTCTCTCTGATTTTCTGATGTAGGGAATCATTTTACCCTATTTTCCATATATTTTATTTTTGGAGAAAAATAATTTGAATAAAAACCCAAATAACCCCAAATTGAAAATAATTTCAATGGGACTTTGAATTTAATCCTTTTAAACTTCCAACTCATATTTCATATGTTTTGAAGAAGTCATTTTATCCTCTCTCATGAAAATCATTGATTTGCTTGAAGTTTGTGAATTTGAAATATTTTCCAATGAAATTCAAATATATTTTTCAAAAACCATTTTTCATTTAATTAAATGGAAGAAGTCATATCATCTTCTCTCTAGGGTTTTGTATTTTAAAAGAATTTGAATTCATGGAGAGCAGAAAGCAAAGTGAAAGTTTTGGGAAAGTCATTTTGTTCCCTCTCATTCAACTTTCAAAAAGTTTCAAATTTCCACTCCATTGCACACAAGCAACCACACCACAATCAAACAATCAATCAAAACTATCTATTTAACATAAAATTCCAAAATTTAGAATTTTGCGATGTTACAAGGGGCGTCCCCGGCAAGGGCACCTACCGCCGAGCCCACGCGCATGGAGGAGGAGGGGGCAAGCACGGACACTAGTGGCTCTGTCCCGGCAACGAATGTTGGCGGGGAGGGAACCACTTCTTCTCAGCTCGGCACAGGTAAGCGGCATGCCTCCCGTCCCTTGCTATCTCTGCCATGCAATGTCCTTTCTTTTCTTTGTTCTGAACTTTGATTTTGGCCTTGCTTCATTCCCCTTTCTAGTTTCCAGATCCTCCCTCGACTGACCAGGAAGACATCGTCACTGTCATTGAGGAGGTCGCCAAGGATGCCGAAGCTGAGGCCACCAAGATCACGGCTGGGGAAGCCACCAAGTCCGCCACCGAGGAGGTCGCCAGGGGGCCTGCCGGGGAGACCGGTGAGGCTGTTGCCCGGGAGGCCGGCAAGGGGCCTGCTGAGGTGTCCGGCAAGGCTTCTGCCGAGGAGGCTAGCAAGGCTGCTCCCGAGGAGGCCGCCAAGGAGCTCGCCAGGGAGGGGGCGGCCGACGACCAACCTTCCTCCCCCGCAGCCCCCGCCCCGGGCAAGTACTTGAAGGTGGGTGATGATCTGTTCATCCGCCTCCCAGGGACGGCAGACAACAGAGCGCCAGCCGATGGGGAGGTCTTCGACAACGAGGCCCTCGCCACTGCTGGGCTCCAGGTTGTCGATGAACCGAGCGCCAGCAGCGGTGGTTTCCAAGAAGAGCAGGTCCTCCTGGCCATGAGCGCCAATTTCTAGAGGCTCCAGGCGCTCCATAGTGCCCGCCAAGATAAGGTGAACTCCAGGATGGCGGCCATGGACAAGGAGGAAGCAGATTTTCAGGAGTGCATCACTCAGACGCAAGTTTGGTTTGGTGAGGCCCGGGAGGAACTAAGGACCGCCCAGGGTGAGCTGGATGAGTGCAAGCGAGAGCTCCTCCTGAAGCAGGACGACGTCGAGAAGGCCCAGGAGGCGGCGAAGGAGCAGGCCACCATGGACGAAGCTGTCCGACGGCAGCAACAAGCTTTGTTCGACACCCAGGAGGAATACCTCGTTGCTCGTGAGCAGGCGCATGCCACCACGCTTCACGGCAGGGACGAGGAGATCGGGAAGATCGTTGCACAGTGGACCCAGGAGCTGGAGCGGGAGCACAAGGATGCACTTGATGCTCTGACCCTGGACCACGCCGGCAAGGTGGAGAAGCTGGAGCTGGAGCGGGAGGAGCTGAAGAAGGAGGTCTGAAAGCTGACGGAGGATAGGGAAACGTCTAACCGCTCTCTGGAGGATTCGCAGGTCACCATCTCCGACAAGACCAAGCTGCTCTCCGAGGCCAACGACTCCATCAACGATCTGAAGGTGAAACTGGACGACTTGGAAGGGACGCTTTCGGAGGTCAGGGCTCGTGAGGAGACCCTGAACAAGGCCCTTGAGAGCGAGAAGTAGGTGCGGAAGGATGATGCCGCTACCCACAAGGACAATGTGGACAGCGTCAATCCCTGGATTGGCCGCCTCATCGACGTTGCAGGGAATCTCATCACGCAGCTAGGCGTCATGGGCATGCCGGACATCAGGTACTCCCAGGAGGCGAACATAAGCCCCAATGCCAGGCTCACCTTGTTCTTCGAGCGCATCCTCGACGCCCTGGAGCAGCTCCGCTCCAATCGAGCGAATTATCTGGCGAATGAGGCCCGGAAGCTTTGCCGGGGCACCCTGACCAAGGTGCTCACCAAGGTGGCCTTCTGGAACCCCAGCGTCGACTTTGCCAACGCGCTTGAGAGCTTGCCAGAGGATGCGGACCTCACGGCGCTCAAAGAGCGCATCGAGCCCATCATCAGCTGCGTCAACAGAGTCAAGAGGTTGGAAGGCCAGCTCCAGGACTAGCCACCCTATTTCTCATTGCCGTTGCGAGTTCATGCCCAAGACAATTTTATCTTAAGTTAGAACTGCGGCAACCATTGATGTAATATAACTTTGCAGTATTCTGAAATAGTGCGTGCTATCTTCCTGTTTAATCTTTCTTTGTATGTATGCACCCTACGCTTAGTTGGGTAGGTTTGCCGGCGTGTAAACCCGTGCTGTGGCGCTTTGAGGAATGGATCCTTAGCAGCCAGCCAGGGGCGCTTGCTGCCGGGCAAGCCACCTAGCCGTTCTCAGCGCAGCCGCTTGAACTGTTGAGCGGACTCGACACAGAACAAGGGCGTTGCCAATAGCGGAAGGGTTCCTTTGCGTGCAGGTTCTCCATACAAGGAGCAAGATCTTTCAAGGGAAGTAACCTTATAAAAAGGGAACTGCTCAAGGTTTTGCGTGATTTAGCTTTTCGTCCAAACGCAGATGGTTGTTGCAGCTGCAGACGACACCGGTCGCCTGGCCGATGGCACCAGAGAGATGGAGATGATTTTGACCTCCTCCGCGGCCAACGTCTGCCCTGTCGCCCGCCCGTGCTGGCACGGGCAGACCAGCTCCAGATGAGCCGACCGCTGGGGCCGCTTTCTTCCTCGGAGCCGTCGCGATGAAGAAGTCGATGCACCAACTTCTAAACCAGATTTTCACAGCCTTAGCCCCCCTACCTGGCGCGCCAAAGATGTCGGGGAAAACAACACCTATGCGATCCCCGGGAATCCCTTCTATGGTTGGCGGGGCATGGATGTGCGCAAAGAGCAGGTCTAAAAGATTAGTGCGAGGGGATTTTTACCCAGGTTCGGACCGCAAATGATCCGTAAAACCCCAGACCTACTTTTGTGTATATTTGGTGTTCTTGAGCTCTTGAACTAGCTGCGGTGCTTGCCCAGTCCAAAAAAGTCCGAAATCCTTCCACAGTATGCCTCGGGCCTCCTTTTATATGTCGAAGGGGTCGCCACAGTGGCACATAGGAGGTGGAAAAGTGTCTACAGTGTACAAGTTTATCACCTGGCACCGTGAGACAAACGCATTTAATGCGCCACCTACGTGCCCTCTTGCTTTATCCGGGACGACAACGAAGCTCGTCTCGTCCGTCCCCGCCTCGCCTTGCTTCGACGCGCGTCCAAGCTGACGAGGCATGCAGCGCCATGCTGGCTGGCTGGTTGCAGAGCTGGTGTGGTGACAGGGTCTTCACGAAGATCTGCATGCCACCACGCAGGTGCTTAACTAGTTGGCCTAGAAGCTGCATGCTGCCACGCAGGCGCTTTCCTAGTTGGCGGGCTGGTTGCCGCGTCAGGTGCGGGCCTAGCCGTGGCCCCGCAGATGCCCCCAACAAGGGTCTTCCCGGGGTTTCTTGGCCGTCGCCGGCAAGGATCTTGCAGGGGGTCTTCGTCTGTTCCCGGCAAGGATCTTGCCGGGGGTCTTCGTTTGTCCCCGACAAGGATCTTGCCGGGGGTCTCCTTCTTGTGGTTCCTATCTAGACTTGCAGGCCTTTGTTCTTCACAAAGATCTGCATGCCACCACACAGGCGCCCCTGAGTCTTGGTCTCGATATTGTCGATGGTGTCAAAGCTCTCGGGATCAAGGGTGGTGGTCTTGCTGGGGTTGGGCAAGTCGCCCTGGCAAGGCTCTTGCCGGGGCTATGTAGGCCGGACCGGCAAGGATGTTTCCAGGGGAAATCCATTTTGCCCCTTTGCTATTTATGCTTCGCTCGAGTACTGCCTTGGCAATCTTGTGCCTTTCCTTTCTCTGCTCCGCCAAGCATGGCCACAGGCGTGGCTACGACTGCCCATGCACAAGTAAAAGGGGTACAGAGAGGCCCCTACTTTTGTACACCGACACACTGCCGTGTCCAGAAGATCCGCCAACATCTTCTTCGTCTTCCTCACCCACACAAGCCGAGAGCCACCGCACCGCCAACATCGAGCATCTTCTTCCTTTGCAACTCCGGAGCTTCGTCGCGCCAATACGAGCCAACTGCTGCTTCTAGTCACTCACCGGGCCGTCGTGCACCTCCTCGGTGAGCTCCTCCCTGAGATCCCCCTTTTAGCCCTTCGATTTGAATGCCGTAGGCCGTCATCTCCATCGAACTCGAACCCCCACGTACACGTACATGCATGCGCTTGATGCCACCTATTACTGCTTCTACTATCGCTGTTGCCCGTTCTGCCTGTTGCTCTGTATTGCTGCAGCTTCGTGACGCTACTGCTGCTTGTCCCGCGGCTGCTCTTCTTGCTACTGCTCTCTGCTGCAGCTTCGCTCTGCTGTCGTTGCTCCGTCGTGGTTGCCCGCCTACGTGCCGTGAGCGCCGCGACCCGCGTCGTCCCTAGCCTCGCCCTCCTCTGCCTCGCCTCGCAGCGCTCACCTGCTCGCCACACGCTCTCGTGCTCATCGGCGCCCTGCCCGCGTCCGCCCGCTTGCTTTGCTGCTGCACTCGCCCCAGTGCCGCACCCTGCTCCTCCTCCCCTCCCACGTGTGGCGCTGCTGCTTCTGCATCTGCTGCTGCGGCCGCCCCATTCGGGAGCACCACCGGCCGAGGCCTCACCTCGTGTGTGCGTCGCGTGCTCGTGCGTGTCTCCTGCAGCCACCTGCGCCCGTTGTCGCTGCGCTTGCGCTGCCTGCTGCTAGTGCCGCTGCTGCTTGCTCCTGCTTGCAACAGCTGCTGTGCTGAATCTATTAATGCTACTAGCTACTGTAGCTGCTACTAGTTGGCTTTTCAATTTATACATTGACTAACCCCCTAAACAACCCCTAATCAGCGTCTAAACAACTGTTAACATGAGTAAAAATAATATGAGTAGAAAGTATACATGACTAACTCCATTTTATCCCACTGGACCAAATCCTTTAGATGTATGGATTAAATTCTATGAAAATCGCAAAGTGGTATGTTCTGTTAACTGAAAAACCGAAAAACAACTTTATTTTCTTAGCTACTTTGCTATTGATGATCAAGAAAATGAACTCCAATATGGATGAAAGTGCTACTATCTGGTACATCACAGAGATTACTCAAAATTGGTACAAGGCACAAAATCATAGGAGGTATAGATCCATTGTTGTAGCCTTTTGAAAACAGCTAAAAGATGTTTCAAACTGACGAATTCTCAGACTTAGCCAAATTTCAGTAAATCCTAAAAATAGCTTAAACTTTGGAAATTCATCGGAAAATAACCGTAACTCGGATTAAAAAGTTTTATACATGAAAGTTGCTCAGAAAAGCAAGGCGAATCCGAATACGCTCTCCGTTAGTCCGCCGCACGTCCCTATCATAACGAACATGCAACCTTCCCCCTCCATTTCTTTTGTCCAAAAACTGCAAACTTCGGGAAAATATTCCTGGATGTTTCCCCCTTTGCCTGTATCGTGTAGTGCCGCGTTAGAACAATCCTAGCGATGCTTATTGCCTTGTCGTGCATAGTATTGCGCTTGTTTGCTCGGTATTTATTGTTTCTTCCCCCTCTTCTCTCCGATAGACCCCGAGACCGTTGCTGATGTCCCTGTGATCGACTATGTCATCGATGACTCTTCTTCCCTTTCAGCGGAGCTTCCAGGCAAGCCCTCCTTTGATCATCCCGATACCGCCCATTCCATTCTCTCATGCTTGCATTAGATTTTGCTAATGTTATTGATTGCTCCTATTCTGATGCATAGTCTGTTTTTGTAACCGGCTATTGTACCTTACCTGCTTATCCTAAACATCTTAGTATAGGTTGGATAGTGATCCATCAGTGACCCCCACCTTGTCCTTGTTGCCCCTGCTTCATCATTGATGACTGGATCAACGTGATTGATGACTAGATACTGACACAGCACCTCACTCCCTTTAGTTGTATGACTCTGCATAGTTACTATCGAGTGCCGAGGGTGATACCTCGCAACACACTCTTGATGATAACTCTGTAGTGTAGCTATTCGGTTGTGGTCAACGAGGGTGGTTCCTCCTTCACCATTCCTGATACGGCTCTGTCGTGCAACACCTCAAGTGTGAACCTCGAGGGTGGTTCCTCTTACGTTCACCTTGATGATTACATCGAGTGGAATCCACTAAGGGTGATTCCGCAGGTTTTCCCCTAGATGTTTGGACACACGGTTACCTTGACTTTACTGAGACATTGGTGAAAGTCGGGCGGGCCGAGAGAGCACCCGAGGAGTTACGGTGGCGGCTGGTTGTTTAGCGGTATCACCCAGGAGGGGGTGATAGCTCCGGACTTGTCCCGACAGTCGTCACTTCTTTTAATAATGCATTAACAAGTTTGGGTATTTGGTCTGAGTTGGCCTCTGGCCTTTATGCACTAACCACCACGCGGGAATAGTTGTGGGCCTCGACGTCGTGGTATCAACCGAAGCTTTGTCAGAAGTCCAGTTCAGCATTGTGGCACGGTCGGATAGTGCTGGCCATTCAAGGTGGTGCTGGTATCCACCCTGCTCGCAATGACCCGGAGTGCAAGGGAGCGATGGGCCCTAGACCCCGGAGTGCTTAGGATGTAGACTGGCGGGACCTCTCTAGTGAGCCTAGGTAGGGCTGAACGTGTTGATCTTCCAAGGCCGGGCATGACCTAGAAAAGTGTGTCCGGCCAGAGTGATCGAGCGTGTTGGGTAACGTGGTGCATCCCTACATGGAAGATTATCTATTAATAGTTGTATCCACAGTAACGGACATTCAGACTATTATCCCGACCTTATATAACTAGAAAAATATTTGTGATGGATATGTAGCTCCGGGATTGCTTTCTCACAGGGAGTCGAGGAAGGATCTCTGGGCGTTAATACTACAACATGCTTGTTAATTATAAACTGCTATTCTTTACTCGTCTACATGCTGCAAGATACTTGGAGCTGCTTGAAGATGCTAGTATTCGATAGGCTAGGCCCTCCCCTCTATTCTGGCGTTATGCAGTTCAGTCCACAGATACAACCCTTCCATTTGATACCAATGCGTACTTAGTATAGATCTGATGCTTGCAAGTAATTTGGATGAGTACTCACGGTTTCTTTGCTACCCCCTTTTGCAACCAGATGGTGGATCCCAGGAGCCAGATGCCAGCCTAGTCGACTACTACTACTACCCCGAGGGTGCCTACTACTACGTGGAGACCGCCGACGACCAGGAGTAGTTAGGAGGTCCCAGGCAGGAGGCTCTGCCTCTTCAATCGTTGTTGCTTTTTTGTTTTCCTACTTAAGACATCCTTGTCTAACTTTATGTCTGTACTCAGATATTGTTGCTTCTACTTTCTCTGGTGTATCAAGCTATGTATTCGAGCCCTCGAGTCCCCTCACTTGTAATATAAAGCTTGTATTGTTTTTATTTGTGTCTAGAGTTGTGTTGTGATATCTTCCCGTGAGTCCTTCATCTTGGTCATACACATTTGCGTGCATGATTAGTGTATGGTCGAATTGGGGGCGTCACAAGTTGGTATCAGAGACGACTGCCTGTAGGAATCCCCTTTCCAACTCCTTGGCTGAAGTTGACTCTAGTCTTTGAAAAACGGTTTTACTAACATGGATGTGTGGCTTACGGGCCCATGTCACCATTGAGTGGTATTAGGATATTTTTATTCCTTGTCTATACTCTGGGATTCTGATCTCTCTTCTATTCGGGTTGAATGATTTTACTAACTATAACACTAGGATCTCGTGATCACATCCATCCAGAGATTTGTATTACCCCTTTCTTGAATTGGGAGCCAAGTTCTGCTTCACAATATACACTGACCGCAGGGTCCTCTTATCAAGGGCACCCTTCATCGTCACTTGCAAATCCCTCGCTCTAGAGGTTTTCTCCAACATTGATGTAGCCTTTGCTATGTCCCGTTGTGATATCCCTCCATCGCGTGCATGCGTGCCGCCTAGTATGTCTGGGATGTTTCTCTTGTCCGAAGTCATTCGAACAACGTGTAACTGGTAGTATATATGTATCAGCATGTCTTTAATGACTACTGCCTTGTACATACCGCGCCTTTGCTCACTGTTCAAATTACATCATGAATAATGATAACCCACAAGTATAGGCGATCAATTGTAGCCTCTTTTGATAAGTAAGAGTGTCGAACCCAATGAGGAGCTAAAGGTAGAACAAATATTCCCTCAAGTTCTATCGACCACCGAAACAACTCTACGCACGCTTGACGTTCGCTTTACCTAGAACTAGTATGGAACTAGTAGTACTTTGTAGGTGTGATAAGATAGGTTTGCAAGATAATAAAGAGCACATCAATAAAATCTAGGGGCTGTTTAGATAAAGACACAACTAAGTTAGTTTTAGTAGAGAGCTTTTGTCAACAAGAAAGTTATTTGTCCTAGGTAATCGATAACAAGTACCGGTAATCATCTTGTAATTTTATATGAGGGAGAGGCATGAGCTAACATAATTTCTCTGCTTGGATCATATGCACTTATGATTGGAAATTTAGCAACCATCCGCAACTACTAAAGATCATTAAGGTCGTGAAACCCAACCATATCATTAAATATCTAGTCCTCTTTACTCTGATACGTCATACCCCAGTTACTCGGGTTTAAGTATTTGTCACTCTCGCAACCCACCGTAAGCGAACCATGAACTTATTGCAACACCCTACAACATGGGCCCCTCACGTTTACACAAGATGGAGGGCACCGTAGGACAGCACCATAAATAAAATATGCAATCATACCAACCAAGATGATGATTAACCCACAGGACAAAATGGATCTACTCAAACATCATAGGATAACAATAGATCATTGCGAAATAATATATGGAGTTGAGCACCATGTTTAAGTTGAGATTACAGTGGGGGGAAGAGGTGTTACACCGTTGCATAGAGGGGGAGAAAGTTGGTGTTCACAGTAGCAAGATCGTTGCCCCCGGTGGCACTCGAGCGCCACCAGAAGCGAGGGGGAGAGAACCCCCTCCTTATTCTTCTTCCTTGGCCTCCCCCCTAGATGGGAGGAGAGTTCCCCCTCTGGTCCTTGGTCTCCATGGCACCGGAGGGGCGGGAGCCCCTCCGATATTGGATCTCCCTCTCTGTTCTCTTCTGTTTCGCGTTTTCAGATCTGGTAGAAAACCGTTTCTCATATTCCCGGAGATCCGTAACTCCGATTGCGCTGAGATTTTAACATGTTTTTTTTCAGATATAAGCTTCCTTGCGCCCGAAGTAGAGGTCCAACCGACGTATGAGGTGAGCACAACCCACCACGGCACGCCTGGCTCCTCTGGCAAGCCCTGGTGGGTTGTGCCCACCACGGGCCTCCGTTTGCGGTGATTCCAACTCCCAAAAATCACATATATTCCAAAATAATTCTCTGTGGAATTTTATTGCATTTGGACTTAGTTTGATATGGATACTCTGCGATACAAAAAACATGCTGAAAACAGGAACTTGCACTGGATCAATAGGTTAGTCCAATAAATCAAATAAAAAGCTGCCAAAAGTATGTAAAACTTGTATAATATTGGCATGATCAACACTTATAGATACGACGGAGACGTATCAAATAACTCCATACACCTGCTCCACCCCTTGTGAAACCGCTCCCTGATGTTTTAACCAGGATGGTTAGACCCGCTAGTTATGGCCGCGGTGGCGACAATCCACCATCGTCCGAATTCATGGCCCGAATGATACATCAGTTTGATGCTGAATCACTAGTTTATCAAAAAAGTCATGGCTTAGATTCCGCTCCCCAATATGAATCAGCAGGCAACCCCAGCGACTTTGCAAGACTTTGCGCCTCTAAACCCAACCATCTACCATAGCTCAACTCAGCCACTTGATGCTGATGATTGGCTCAGTGACATCACTTTCGAGTTGGAGTCTGCTGATGTAGCCCCTACCAACTATGTCACCTTCGCGGCTTATTACCTGAAAGGTCCCGCTGCTCAATGGTGGGACAGCCACAGGCATTCCTTACCTGTTGGAACCGCCATTGCTTGGCCGGAATTCGGAACTGCATTCCTTGGGCCAATGTGGAACCACCTTCGTTACTCACAACGTCCCCATTGAAATTGAAGGTTTGAAACTCCACGTTTCTCCCATTGTTTTGCAGCCTTCCAATATTGACTTCATTATCGGAATTGTATGGTTGAAAACACATACTGCATCTATCATTTGCGCCACTAAAACCGTCCATCTACTACATCCGTCGAGTGAGATGGTGAGCTACCATGCTCATCTTGTTCGTAATGCCGAAGCACGGGTTTATTCCTGGAATGTGTAAAACGCTTCTCCTCTTGTGAGAATTGAAAACGCTCCCGTCATATGTGAATGCCAGAATGTCTTTCCAAAAGAACTACCCAGTCCATGACCTTGACCTTGCTGCAGTTAAGTTTGCATTGAAGTTGTGGCAGCATTTCCTTCTTGGTAATCATTGCAAGATCTTCACCGATCATCAATGTCTGAAGTAATTGTTTACTCAGCTAGATCTGGATCTCCATCAACAGCGATGTATGGAAACAATCACAGACTATGACTACGGGTATTTGTTATACCCTTGTCAAGGCTAATATCGTGGTCGATGTTCTGCGTCGCAAGTCTTATTGCAACAACCACACGGCTTATAAAGCTCAGACCCTGCAGGATGATCTCACTTACAGAGAGCATCTGATCCGCATTCTCGTCAAGCTGAACATCGCACCCGTTAGAGAGCTATCAAATTTCTAAAAAGGCCAGTGGTCAAATCCTTCTGAATATGAAGCCACTTGGGAACTCGAGGATCGTCTTCGAGATGAATACCCCGTTTTGTCTTCTTCAACCTCCTAAAATCTCGGGACGAGATTTCTTGTAGTGGAGGAGATTTTTAACGCCCGAATAATTAAGCTACAGTAATCCTCTACAAATGAGGCCACATCACCACTGTCACTGTTGCTAATCTCACTTAGATTCAAATCGAATTCAAATTTAATTTAAAGTCCAAATTTAAAGTTTTCAAATGTCAAAACTAAAATGTGCAAACTGTGACAATTAATTCATAGTAAATATTGGTGAAGAAACCACACTTTTATAAATTTTTTAAATGCATTAAGATAATTAAAACAGTGGCTTAAAATATTATATAAATGCTTTTTAAAATAGTAAAATATTTGGACTAAATTAATTGAGTACCAAACTTTTTGTGGCAGAGTGTTAAACTAAAACATTAGTTTAGGTGTTGGTCTCATATTTTTATAAAACTAAAATATGCTAATAGTAAAATAAAATAGTAAATAAAAATGAAAAAAGGATAAACAAAACAAAATTATAAAAAGGTAAAACCTCCCCCTCCCCTGGGTCTTGGCCCTGCTAGCTGGCCAGGCCAGCCCACCGAGACCCCGTCCCCCTCCTCTTTTCACACAGGAGGCGTGGACAGCGCCGATGGCCTTCACGGCCCCGGCCATTGCCATGGCGCCCATCCCCCCCCCCCCCCCCCGCCGACGTCTATAAGGGACTCTCCCCTAGCCTGGAACCCTAGCCCACCCGTTCCCCTTCCTCCCTATCCTCGCGCCCTCGTTTGCACGATCCCGCACGTCACCGCGCGGTTGTCGCCTTGTCGTCCCCGTCCTCGTCCCCGTGGTCGGCAGCATCTCCGCGTCGCACCGCCATGTCTAGAAGCTCCGCCAACGTCTTCTTTGTCTTCCTCGCCCACTAGAACAAGTCGGGAGCCACGCATCGCCCGCATCGAGCATCTTCTTCCTCTGCATCGCCGGAGCTTCGCCACGCCAATCCAAGCCAACTGCTGCTTCTAGTCACTCACCGGGCATTCGTGCGCCTCCTTGATGAGCTCCTCCCTGGGATCTCCCATTTAGACCGTCGATTTGAACGCCGTAGGCCGTCATCTCCGTCGAGCTCGAACCCCCACATACGCGTACGTGCGTGCGCTTGATGCCGCCTGTTACTGCTTCCGTTGTCGCTGTTGCCCATGCTGCCAGTTTCCATCGCTGCTCTGTCTTGCTGCTACTGTGTGATGCTACTCCCTGCTTGCTGCTACTGCTGCTTGTGCTGCGACTGCTCTGCTTGCTACTGCTCTCTACTGAAGCTTCGCTCTGCTAGAGCTGCTCCGTCGTGGTTGCCCGCCTATGCGTCGCGAGCGCCACAACCCGTGTCGTCCCTAGCCTCGCCTTCCTCTGTCTCGCCTCGCTGCACTCGCCTCTCGCCCACACGCGCTCGCGCTCACCGGCGCCATGCCCGCATCCGCCGGCTAGCTCTATTGTTGCACTCGCCCCAGCGCAGCCCCCGGCTCCTCCTCCCCTCCCACGCGCGGCTCTGCTGCTTCTGCATCTACTGATGTAGTCGCCCCGTTCGCGAGCTCCACCGGCCGCGGCCTCGCCTCGTGCATGCGTCGCGTGCTCGTGCGCCTCTCCTGCAGCCACCTGCGCCCATCGCCGTTGCCGCTTGCGCTGCATGTTGCTAGTGCCGATGCTGCTTGCTCCTGCTTCCAGCTGCTGCTCTGCTGAATCTATTAATGCTACTAGCTACTGTAGCTGCTACTAGTTAGCTTTTCAATTTATATGTTGACTTACCCCCTAAACAACCCCTAATTAGCGTCTAAACAACTGTTAACATGAGTAAAAATAATATGAGTAGAAAGTGTACATGACAAACTCCATTTTATCCCACTGGACCAAATCCTTTAGATGTATGGATTAAATCCTATGAAAATCGCGAAGTGGTATTTCTCTTGTCCGAAGTCATTCAAACATCGTGTAACTGGAAATATATATGTATCACTATGTCTTTAATGACTACTGCCTTTTACATACCGTGCCTTTGCTCACTATTCAAATTACATCATGAATAACTCCATACCTGATCCACCCCTTGTTAAACCGCTCCCTAATGTTTTAAGCAGGATGGTTAGACCCGCTAGTTATGGCCGTGGTGGTGACAATCCACCATCTCCCGAATTCACGGCTGGAATGATACAACAGTTTGATGCTGAATCGCCTGTTTATCGAAAAAGTCATGGCTTAGTTTCCGCGCCCCAATATGAATCAGCAGGCAGCCCAAGTGACTTTGCAAGACTTTGCGCGTCTAAACCCAACCATCCACCGCACCTCAGCTTAGCCACATGATGCTGATAATTGGCTCAGTGACATCACTTTCGAGTTGGAGTCTGCTGATGTAGCCCCTGCAACTATGTCACCTTCAGAGCTT
Organism: Aegilops longissima; assembly: GCA_021605205.1. Classification (NCBI taxonomy): domain Eukaryota; kingdom Viridiplantae; phylum Streptophyta; class Magnoliopsida; order Poales; family Poaceae; genus Aegilops; species Aegilops longissima. The sequence continues at coordinate 236,391,914 of CM038679.1, forward strand.
ATTACCTGAAAGGTCCCGCTGCAAAATGGTGGGACAGCCACAGGCGTTCCTTACCTGTTGGAACCGCCATTGCTTGGCCGGAATTCCAAACTGCATTCCGTGGGCCAATATCGAACCACCTTGGTCACTCACAACGTTTCCGTTGAAACTGAAGGTTTGAAACTCCATGTTTCTCCCATTGTTTTGCAGTCTTCCAATATTGACTTCATTATCAGAAAGGAATGGTTGAAAACACATACTGCATCTATCATTTGCGCCACTAAAACCATCCATCTACTACATCCGTTGAGTGAGATGGTGAGCTACCATGCTCATCTTGTTTGTAATGCCGAAGCACGAATTTATTCCTTGAATGCGTGAAACACTTCTCCTCTTGTGAGAATTGAAAGCGCTCCCATCGTTTGTGAATTCCAAAATGTCTTTCCAAAAGAACTACCCAGTCCATGACCTTGAACTTGCTGCAGTTAAGTTTGCACTGAAATTGTGGCAGCATGTCGGTGTACAGAAGTAGGGGTCCTTTTTGCACCGCTTTACTTGTGCACGGGCAGTCGTAGCCACAGGCCTGCGGCCGCGCTTGGCGGAATAGAAGAGGAAGCAAAGTCACGAGACTACCAGAGCCATGCTCAAGACCAGAAGCATGAAGAAGCAGAAGGGCGAGGTGAAACTCCCCCGGCAAGGCCCTTGCCGGGATGGCCTTCACAGCCCTGGCAAGAGCCTTGCCGGGGCAACCTGCCCAACACCAACGGGGCCGCCACCCTTGAGTCTAGAAGTTCTGACGCCATCAACCACATTGGAACCAAGGCCTTGGAAGCACCTCCATGGTGGCATGCAGATCTTTGTGAAGACAAAGGGCCTGCGAGGCCTAGGTAGGAATGAGAAATCACGTCAACGGCGAGCCTCCTTGCCGAGGATGCCCATGAGGCCCCGGCAAGGCTCCTGTCGAAGATACCCACGAGGCCCCAGCAAGACCCTTGCTGAGAATATCAGCAGGACCGCGACAAGGCCTTGCTGCCCCATCGCCGCCCCAACCCAACGGCCGACCCACCAGCTAAGAAGGTACCTGCGTGGCAGTACGTGGCTCCTAAGCCAACTAGTCAAGCACCTACGTGGTGGCATGAAGATCTTCATGAAGACCCTGCCACCACACTAGCTCAACAGCCTGCCAGCCTACATGGCGCTGCATGCCTCATTGGCCTGGACTCATGGCGAAGCAAGGCGAAGCGGTGACAGACGGGATGGGCCTCATTACCATCCCTGATAAAGCAAGAGGACACCTAAGTAGAGCATTTAATGCATTTTGTCATGTGATGTCATGCGATAAACTCGACTACTGTACAACTTTCCACCTCCTGTGTGCCACTGTGGCAGCCCCTTTGACTATAAAAGGAGGCCCGTGGCGTACTGAGAGAGGATTCAGACTTTTTGGACCCTTGCATGCTTTGTAGCTAGTCCAATGTCGGTGTCAAAACCGGCGGATCTCGGGTAGAGGGTCCCGAACTGTGCGTCTAAGGCGGATGGTAACAGGAGGCAAGGGACACGATGTTTACCCAGGTTCGGGCCCTCTCTATGGAGGTAATACCCTACTTCCTGCTTGATTGATCTTGATGAATATGAGTATTACAAGAGTTGATCTACCACGAGATCGTAGAGGCTAAACCCTAGAAGCTAGCCTATGGTATGATTATTGTTTTCCTACGGACTAAACCCTCCGGTTTATATAGACACCGGAGGGGGCTAGGGTTACACAGAGTCGGTTACAACAGAAGGAGATCTACATATCCGTATCGCCAAGCTTGCCTTCCATGCCAAGAGAGTCCCATCCGGACACAAGACGAAGTCTTCAATCTTGTATATTCATAGTCCAACAGTCCGGCCAAAGGATATAGTCCGGCTGTCCTGATACCCCCTAATCTAGGACTCCCTCAGTAGCCCATGAAACAGGCTTCAATGACGATGAGTCCGGCGCGCAGATTGTTTTTGGCATTGCAAGGCGGGTTCCTCCTCCGAATACTCCATAGAAGATCTTGAACACAAGGATAGTGTCCGGCTCTGCAAAACAAGTTCCACATTCCGCCGTAGAGAGAATAATATTTCCACAAATCCAATCTGCTGACGTATTATAGCATGACATCACGCCATGGCCCGGTCATTATTCGAACCGTTTTTCACAACCAGCCACCGCACATATCGCGAGGCAGTTTCCTAGGCACGTCATGTCGAAGCAGAGATCGTGTCCCCTTATCACGGGATTCTCATCAATACGGACATGGGTAACCCAACCGCGCCATCAATTACGGCGCTTGGGGATCAAGCGAGTTTTACTAGGCAAGTGGGGGCGCATAGTTTCGTCCACCTTTATAAAGGGATAAGGACTTCACCTCTTTCACCCACGCCTTCTTCCCTCTTGCATATCCATTCTTGCGCACTCGAGCTCCAACGCCCAAGCTTGCACCTTTTCTCCTCAAACCGCTTCAATCATGTCCGGAGCGGGAGGCAAGTGGATGAAATCCTCCTTCACGGAGGAGGACATCAAGAAGCTGTGGGGAGCCGGATACTTGGCCGCGGATATCGCGCACCGGCTGCCCGACGCGGGGCAGATCGTTCCTACCCCGGAACCTTACGAGAAGGGTGGTCTTCCTAACCCACTTCGTCAGCGGACTGGGATTTCCTCTCCACCCATTCGTCCGCGGCCTTATGTTCTACTACGGGCTGGACTTCCATGACCTGGCCCCGAACTTTATCTTCAACGTCTCGGCGTTTATCGTCGTGTGCGAGGCCTTCCTCCGCATCCAACCCCACTTCGGCCTGTGGCTGAAGACCTTTAATGTCAAGCCGAAGGTTGTAAGAGGCCAGCAAGTGGAATGCGGCGGCGCCATGGTGGAAAAAATGCCCAATGTCACATGGCTCGAGGGCTCCTATGTGGAGACCATAAAGGGGTGGCAATCGGGGTGGTTCTACATCACCGAGCCGCGCAACACCAACTAGGTGGCGGCCCCCGAGTTCTGATCCGGAATCCCCACGTGGCTCACCTCCTGGAAAGAGAAGGGCATGTCCTGTTGAAACCCGGTAGAGCTGACCGGACTCCAGACCTGCATCAGGAACATGATGAACAGGAAAATCAAGCTTGTCAATGTGGTCCAGTTCATGCTCTTCCGTCGGATTCTCCCGTGTCAACAACGGGTATTCAATATGTGGGAGTTCGACCCGGACAAGCACCAGACGCTGCAGGAGCTTTTCGATACGACGCACAAGGACGTCTGGAAGGTGCTATTTAAAGGCGCCGAGGTACCTCCTCCCCTTACCGAGGACCGCGGACTTAGCGCAAAGTGCCACGCCAATCCGGTAGGTTTTTACAAATCACAATATGTGTAGTTTCCTCAGTTTGATCATGTGCAGGATCTAAGCCCTCATGCCTTTGACAGGACTGGGTGGAGACGGCCGAGCAGATTGACTACCCAGCCCCCTGCCCGAAGATCCAGCAGACGCTCTCTTGACGGAGATGCTGACTCCGGCACCTTACGAGGTGCCAGCGAAGACGACCAAGAAGAAGGCCACGCGGATCCGACAGGGTCTCCGGCGCAAGGTTGTGTTGGACTCATCGTCCGAACACTCAGGCGCCTCCTCCCACGATGGCGAGGAGGAAGAGGAAAGTTCTCCCGGCCGGGAGACAAGAAAAGGAAGGCCGCCCCAACCGGGGAGGCGAAGGAATCAGAAAGGAAGGACCTCCTTCCGGACTGCTCCACGACCGCCGCCCACAGCGACGGCAGTGGTTGCCCTGGACAAGCCTGGCGAAGTCATAAGTATCCGGATACCATAATAATTCTTGATATATTTTATTGCACTGCTTCTCATCACGCCGAACATGATTATGCAGTCCGTCCCGAGCCCATACCGACGTATCTTCGTCGGATGGTTCTTTGGACCCGTCGGATATGCATAACGATTCACTTCCGATCGCCTCCACCCCTCGCCCTACGGACAACACCGAGGTGTTGTATCCAAAGGCACCAAGCCGGGGGGAGGTAGTCCTGGAGGTGCCTCAAGGCGACACTCCGGACCCTGGGCACAAAGGGAGCAAGACTCCCATGGGCTCCGAGTTCGGCCTCCAGTCAAACACTGCGTCGGAACCTCCAATGGTTCCGGATTCTGTCAGGGGACCCTCTGTGAAGAGGGGCAAGCCGCCCGTGCAGGTGACCTCTGTCCATCCAGAGGCACCGGACAACTTCTTTGAGCGCTCAGGCGCTTCCATCGACGAAACACCGCACTATCATGAGTGCGGTGATGAAGAAGGATTCGATCCGCCAAAAGCGGACTAAGCGAAGCTTCGCCAGACCTCTAACGAGCTTTCGGTAAGTAATTAAATTATAGGGAAATATCACCGCCTGACGGTAGCCCCGATGCTCATTTTGGCGTTATGAAGAAAAGCCGAATAGAGGATCGAACAATAATCGCAGGAGTCTAATTATAGTATGTCTATGTGAATTTGTAGGCTTCCTGGCGGCGCTGCCGCACATCTGCGGAGGTCACGCTTTTCTGGCGGGACTGGAGGCGATCGGGGAAGAGCTCGGCCTTGCCAAGAGGCAGCTCGAGGAGAACAAAGGTAAGCAATACCTTGTCAATATGAAAAAAAGAAAGATTTGGTTGCAGGATAATAGTATCATCACGACCGAGTGGCGACCCTCAAGAAGAAGCCTGTCGAGGGCCAAAAACAAAGTGGCCAAGGCGCCTTGGCGAAAGACACGAAGCCGGGTAGAGTGAGGTGCAGCAAGAGCTCAGGTTCTCATCAAGAAGCATGAGTCCACGGAGCTTGAATCGAGGCATAAGAGTCAGAGCTTGCCCGAAACCCTCGAAAGTGCAAAAAATGCCAAGGCGAAGCCCATAAGGCCCTCCAGAAGTTGAAGCGGTGAAGAAGATAGCGGCGGGTAAGGCATTCATTATGCAAAGTAGGTATCGAAAGAAAATTTCCTTTTACTTACCCGGGTTCGGAGCTCTCGGGAGGCGTTCGCAGATCTGCCCGTAGTGTGTGCGATGCCGCGGAGTTCTACCGGGCCGAGGAGGGCTTCGGCGGAGAAGTTGTTACGGTCTCGATTATCTAGGGACCGAACACCACGATGCCATGAGCGACCAGCTGAAGAACTGGTGAGCTCCACAAGGTGGCGAACATGCCATGAGGGGCCTTATAGTCCGGATGTGGCCTAGCGATTCCCTTCCCAACATCTACTTCGGCCTGGTGAGGCGGCTTGTAGATGCCTGCCTGATTGGAAGTCATCAAGCGGTCCGTCTGCATCGAAGGTGCCGCGAGGGCTCTTGCACATGCAAAGGTGCCTTTGGGAAGATGGACGCCAAAATGCTGGTGAAGGAGGGGGGCGCCGCAGGGCAAGGAGCATCGCCACCCCGAATTGTATTATGAAAGTGTACTGAAGGGTGCCCGTCTCGTGGCGGACGAATGCACCAAAGATGTTATCTTTGAATGAACTTGCTCCTGTGGCCCTTGTGTTTATGAAAACTAGTTCATGTTCGTTATGCAACACTTTTGTATTTAAAATATTACCTTCTGTGCGGCCGTTTTATAAATTCTGAGAGTTGCTAGTCGTCGGCTTCTGCCCCCATGCAACTAGGGCTGGGGTGTTCGGGATAAATCTGAGCACTCTTTTTCCCATTCTTGGGTCCTTCGAGGGAGGTGTTCAGCGCAATGAACAAGGCAATCAAACTATAATGCTTTATCGCTCTCACTTAGCCATAGAAGTCTACAATTTTAAATTTTGGCGAAGCCCCTAGTCTTTGGAAAGCCGAATTTGGGGCGCTATACACGCCTAAGCCGGACAAGGCCGGCTCCTCGCCTAAAGTGGAAAAAGTCTTTAGGGACTTGAGACCTCGCGAATAGCGACCAACTCTGGCCTCATCATGACAGTCAGTTTTAGCTTCCTCTCTTGAGGTGCTCGGCCGGAAGAACCGGGCACAATCACAAGATGGTTCTCAGTCTGCTACCTTAGCCGATATAAGCGGGCGTAAGGTACCAAAACATGGGGCGGGCAAACCAACTATTGACCCAAGACATGATTGGAGCTGATGCATATAATGCTATAAGTTCGGGGTGCCGCACTGTCGAAAGTGTTCGGACTTCTCACGCCGAATTATGGGGTATACGGAAGCCCCTGGTGTATTTGCCGTACCACAGTGTACGGGTGTTGATTGTCATAGATAAGCATATATATAAAAGAATATAGGATGCAATAATAGACTAGTACTATGCATTGTTTATTTAAGAAGTGCATTAAAGCATAATGATACAAGTGGTGCGGTAAGCAAACAATAGGATTATTTGACATGTCCCATCCAAGGGCAAGATGCGGACTGGTATCTTAAAACAGGTATTTAGCTCATTATCAGAGACCACCTGGGGATTCCGTTTGTACGACATAGCCTCCTGCCTCCTTGGGTGTTGTATCATATGTCCGGCTACCGTACTACCAGACAAGGCTTCCAGGGAGTAGAGTCCTGAAAGAGAGAGAGTGATGAAGGTAGTAAGCCCCTAGTGCGGTTAAACCGCATTGTGGGACACGCCGTGACCGTGCCCCCGCCTATACCCATGGTATTTTCAATGCATAATTATGCACACGTGGGACGAACTTTGCCATTGTACTAAGACTAGGGCAGGGGCGGAATTGCTAGGCGAGCTCTGAGCATGCCAGGCGATCCTGTTGTAGGTTAATACAGACGCGCTTGACGGTGTCCGGGGGCTTGATCGCCGAACTTGTCGATTGCCTCAAAAGGCTGCTTTGAGCATCTGCTGCGAGGGCCGCATTGTGCTCCTCCGTACGGAGCGAGCGTTTTGTGTTTCCATTGACTGTGATGACCCCCCTAGGTCCTAGCATCTTGAGCTTGAGGTATGCGTAATGCGGTACCGCATTGAATCTTGCAAATGCGGTGCGCCCGAGCAGTGCATGATAGCCGCTGCGGAACGAGACGATGTCGAAGATTAACTCCTCGATTCGGAAGCTGTCCGGAGATCCGAAGACCACTTCCAGTGTGATTGAGCCCGTACAGTGGGCCTCTACACCAGGAATAACGCCTTTAAAGGTCATTTTGGCGGGTTTGATCCTCGAGGGTTCTATACCCATTTTGCGCACTGTATCCTGGTAAAGCAGGTTCAGGCTGCTGCCGCCGTCCATAAGGACTCGAGTGAGGTGATATCCGTCGATGATTGGGTCTAGGACCAATGCGGCGGATCCGCCATGACGGATACTCGTGGGGTGGTCCCTACAATCAAATGTGATCGGACAAGAGGACCATGGGTTGAACTTTGGGGCGACGGGCTCCATCGCGTATACGTCCCTTAGTGCACACATCCATTCCCTTTTGGGGATGTGGGTTGCGTATATCTTGTTTACTGTCCTCACTTGTGGGGGGAACCTCTTCTGTCCTCCCCTGTTCGGCGGCCGGGGATCCTCCTCGTCATCGTTGTGCAGCCCCTTGTCCTTGTCTTCGGCATTTATCTTGCCTGCCTGCTTGAACACCCAACATTCTTTGTTGGTGTGATTGCCTGGCTTATCGGGGGTGCCGCCTATTTGACACGAGCGATCGAGTATGCGGTCCAAACTGGACGGGCCCGGAGTACTTCTTTTGAATGGCTTTTTCTGCTGACCGGATTTAGAGCCTCTGAATCCGACATTGATTGTCGTGCCCTCAGCACTATCACCGTTGCTGTGGCGCTTGTGTTTGCTGCAACGTGACCTGTCGTTGTTGTCCTTGGTATCCGAAGTGCCAAGGTTCCTTGATATGTTATTGCTACGAGCCAGCCAGCTATCCTCTCCCGCGCAAAAGCGGGTCATGAGTGTTGTGAGGGCTGCCATTGATTTCGGATTTTCCTGACCGAGGTGCCGGGCGAGCCACTCGTCACCGATGTTGTGCTTGAATGCCGCTAAGGCTTCTACATCCGAACAGTCAACATTTTGGTTTTTCTTTGTTAGGAACCGTGTCCAGAATTGCCTAGCCGATTCCCCTGGCTGCTGAATTATGTGGCTCAAGTCATCGGCGTATGGTGGTCACACATAAGTGCCCTGGATTGTCGAGAAATGTGTCTTCCAGATCCTCCCAACAGCCGACGGAGTCTGCTGGCAGGCTATTCAGCCAATGCCGAGCTGGTCCTTTGAGTTTCAATGGGAGTTACTTCATGGCATGTAGATCATCACCGTGGGCCATGTGGATGTGGAGGAGGAAGTCCTCGATCCATACCATGGGATCTGTTGTACCATCATATGATACGATGTTTACAGGTTAAAATCCTTCTGGGAATTCATGCTCCATTACTTCATTGGTGAAGCATAGGGGGTGTGTCGCGCCTCTGTGTTGTGCTATGTCGCGACGCAGCTCGTATGAGTCCTGCCTCTTTGTATTCGTCCGTCCAGAATTGCTTTTCTTTGTATCCGTGGCGGTCACCGTCCTTGTAGGGGCACGGCCCGTGATCCATAGATCGATCTAAGCGTGTTTTGCCCTATCTTTGTCGTCGCTTGGTCTCGTGTGTTTCCCATTGCCTTGGTATGTTTGTTTGAATGGTGCGAGGTGCGGGCTGATTTTCAGGTCGTCTTGCCTCTCTATCTCGACCACAGGGTGGCGATCAATTTTATCGAGCAGGGTGACCTCTGGAAGGCGTTCGAGTTCGTACTCCTCGGCCGCAAGGACTTCAGTCCATCTATCGCTAGCAGATCCTGATCCTTCGAAGCTATTGCTGCTTTTCCTCGAGCTGTTTGTTGTGGCAATAAGCGGCCTTAAAAGCGCTCCTGCTCGACGGGATCCTCTGGCATGACAAATTCTTTGTCGTCGAAGCTCACTTCGTCTTTGTAGGGAGGCATATAGTTGTCGTCCTCCGTTTCTCCCTCTGCCGCTCTCTTAGGAGGGCTGGCATTCATCCTCGGCTGCAGGATGGTTACGGAGGGATTGTCATCATCTTGGCCACTGCCGGACTCTGTAATCTCTGTGCGGTATCACGCTTTTCTTTGTGGTGAGACTTAGGCGGCGCCCGGCGGCGTCGGCGAGGTTGCTTCTTGGAGGGGTCATCCTCCGTTGTCTTGTCGCCATTGCCTGCTTTGGGTGTGTCCACCATGTATCTATTGTATGATGAGGTGGCGGTCCAGTGCCCTGTGGGTAGTGGTTCCTGTTCGCCTCCGGCATCGGTGTCCATACCATCGATGTCTTGGTCGAAGTCGAGCATGTCGGTTAAATCGTCGTGATGGCTACTAAGTGGGTGGTGGGTGGGGATTGAATTTCTTCGTCGTCGCATCCCACTCTGGCGGACATAGTTCGCCAAGGTTCTCCGGATATGGAGAGAGATTTCAATGAGTTACGTATATGCTTGAAGGCAGTGGTGAAAAGATATATGCGGAGGTGAACTCCATGACCGGTGCCCAATCGGAGTCCATAGGCATGGGCGCGGGTGGTATGGAGTCCGTGGCCTAGGACGAGTCCAGAAGTTCGGCGACACGGCTCTTGTGAGGGGTAAGGTCAGTATTCGGCTCTATCATTTGGTAGCGGCCTCCGTGGCGGATCTATCCTCATCCTCGGATGGCGCGATTTGCTCCGGACTAGAGGCGGAGTAGTTCTTGGCGTGATCTCCGAACACCGTCCGACGGTGGAGCTATATCGTGCTCGTCGTGATCGTCAGCACACTGGCATGGGCCGAATCGTCGAAGATCAAGTCTCGCGGATATCGGCGTGTAATTCAAGTTTCCAAACCTGACACGATGGCGGGCGTAGCTCTCGATCTGCTCGGATGGCCAAGCAGAGTTGGCCCTTGATGCGGCCGCCGAACATGAAGATCTGTCCGGGGAGGAAAACCTCATCCTGGACCGCATCGTTGTCGATGATCGAAGGGGCCATCGAACCTTGCAGCGACGACACAGTGGAACTCTCAATGGAAGCACCAATGTCGGTGTCAAAACCGGTGGATCTCAGGTAGGGGGTCCCGAACTGTGTGTCTAAGGTGGATGGTAACAAGAGGCAAGGGACACGATGTTTACCCAGGTTCGGGCCCTCTCTATGGAGGTAATACCTACTTCCTGCTTGATTGATCTTGATGAATATGAGTATTACAAGAGTTGATCTACCACAAGATTGTAGAGGCTAAACCCTAGAAGCTAGCCTATGGTATGATTGTTGTTTTCCTACGGACCAAACCCTCCAGTTTATATAGACACCGGAGGGGGCTAGGGTTACACAGAGTCAGTTACAACAGAAGGAGATCTACATATCCGTATCGCCAAGCTTGCCTTCCACGCCAAGAGAGTCCCATCTGGACACGAGACGAAGACTTCAATCTTGTATCTTCATAGTCCAACAGTCCGACCAAAGGATATAGTCCGGCTGTACGGATAACCCCTAATCCAGGACTCCCTCATCCAAGAACACTAGATAAACACAAGCCAGCAGGAGTAGGGTATTACGCATCACTTGCGGCCCGAACCTGGATAAATTTCCCGTGTTGGTCTCTTAAACCTGCTCTTTCCACAGCCCCGTGCCCGGCGACCGTAGAAGGGATTTCCCATGATCCCATAGGTGTCGTTTCCACCGACATCTTTGGCGCGCCAGGTAGGGGGGTGCAGGCTGTGAAAATCCAGTTTATAGGTCAGCACATCGACTTCATCATCACCATGGCCCCCAAGAGAAAGGGGATCATAGCGATCGTGTCGCTCGGAGCCGGTCCGTCCACGCCAACGCGGGCAGGCGACCCGGTGGCCACGGATGGGGCCGGATACATGGCCCGCGAGCATCCACGACACTCTAGCGATCGGCGCCAGGCGAGCGGCGTCGCTCGAATCCGAGACGACTAGCCACACGCCGCTGGGCCCGGGGGCGGGGACGTGGTAACCACGGGCGACGTGGCAACCTCTATGGCGCCCGAGCTGGCACCCGCACCGCGGCCTTCCCTGGCCGCACGCGATGAGCGACACCGTTATGCTAGAGCCCCCGGGCACCACCGCGGAAAGAGCCACATGTCGCCACTCGCGGGGCGCACCAGGCAGCGGCGCCTTTCGGGCGCCAGCAGGCGGCGTGCGACAGCGAGACGTGTGAGCTCCTTCTAACCTGGTTAGAAGTCGGAGTGCGTCATGGTCTATGCAACTGCTCCTTGACTTCCCCCCTGCTGCGGATAAGCTCAACGAGTGGAGGGGCACCATCTGAAGCCTTGTGAGCCTCGCCAAAAAAGATGGGCCACTCCCGACGGCCCCTCGTGCCGGTGTTCTGTCAAGACGAAATGTGCCGGCGATGGGAGGGCCGGGGATGCTGTCGGATTTCGGGTTCCGGCAGGCCCTTGAGGTTCAAACACTGGGGTGCGCATGGAATCTCGCCCTCTACCTACCTGCACCCCGCCGCCTCGCTTGGATCTAAACTACGAAAGGAACAACACAAGAGACACAAGGTTTATACTAGTTCGGGCCACCGTTGTGGTGTAATACCCTACTCTAGTTTGTGGTGTGGTGGATTGCCTATTGGGCTGATGGTGATGAACAATACAAGGAGGAACAACCTCATGAGTGTACATTCTTGGCAGGCGATGAAGCTGCTTAGGGAGTTCGAGTCGCCTTCTCTCTCTCTCTCTCTCTCTCTCTCTCTCTCTCTCTCTCTCTCTCTCTCTCTCTCTCTTTGTCCATGGTGCATCCAGCTACCGATCAGATGTCTCTACTATGGTGGCTAGCTCTACTTATATAGGCAGAGGCCTGGGCCTCTTCCCAAATATTGGCGGGAAGGCGCCAACAATTGGCCATTTGAAGGGAACATCTGGTACACTTATCCTAACTAAAGTTGGTCCTCGCTTTGTCAAAGGCTCTGGTGGTGGCTTATGACTTGGGCTCCCAATGACTTCCTTCCTGCCGTTGGACTGGTCTTGGTCTCGTTGCACGAAATGGACACCTTTGCTTGATGCTCTCGCTGCGCTTGCTCCTTTGCACAAAGAGGAAAGGAGGACCTTTGCTGCAGGCTGGCGCCCGCTGGCGCCCTTGATCGTCATGGCTTGCGTCATGGGCACCTTGTGAGTACCCGCCTTGATCTCTCCGCCTCCTCGCGAGCCCGACTGGCGAGGCCGTGCTGAGAAGCTCAGCCGTCCGCCCATGGCTTGGCCCCTCGCGAGGTCTTGAGCTTGTGTTGATGAAGATGGGCGCGATGGGCCCCTTTGAGCCACGCCCGCGAGGCGCAGGCGAGCAAGTCTGGGGACCCCATTCCCGGAAGCCAGACAGTAGCCCGGGCCCAAAGCGGCGCCGGACTTAGGCTGGCGAGAAGGCGAAGGGCAAGTCTGGCGCCAGCAGCGCCCTAACAGCCTGCGGCCTTGGGTGCAGCGTGGCGGTTGATTGGGCGTGGCGCGCTTGGTCCCCCACGCCTCCTCGGCAAGCTGCCGGTGACAAGTCCCTGCATGCATGGCGGGCCATGATTACTGCGATCGTGGAGGTGGCGGTTGGCCTCCTCTGGCTTTAAAATGCGGAGCGATGGCGCTCCTCACAGTCTGTTTCTGCTTGCTTCTTCTTCTTCCCGGTTCTTGCTCGTCTTGCTGCAATGGCTCCGATCGCCCGATTCTCCACGGCGAGAGAAGGAAAGGCTCCTCGAGAGGTCTGACCGCTCCCTGAAAAAGCAGCTAACCCTCTGCCGCCGGAATGAGGGTGCCCACCGAGTGGTGTCAAGGCCTGGTGCGGCGGCCCACCACAGGGGTTCCGCTTCCCTTATGCGCCCATATCGAGGGCTCTGAAGGGGTTGATGCGAGCATACAGGCGGCGCCGCCGTCGGCGCCCGGCCGGAATCCGCGAAGGTCGCGTCGTTCCCCACAGAGTCACGCCGAGGGCTCCTCCGGGAGTTCGTACTCCATGCCGCCATGCCTCCTCGGTCTTGGATTCGCCTTCCTCCCTTCTTCGCCTCCGCGATTCCTCGGGGAGGACCCCTGGAGCTCTGGCTGCAAGCCGCAGCCGTGCGGCACCCCCATAGCCGGGGCAGAGGTTGAGTCGTTGCCCAGGCCGAGGTCTTCATGACTCAAAGGCTGGGGCGAGATCGCCCGGGTCTGCGGGACAAGGCGATCTCGCGATCCACCTGAGTCTGCGGCCTTCGTTCATGCTCTTGAAGGTCTTCGATCACGGAAGAGGCGCGGCTGGAGTGCTGCCGGGAGAGGTGATCGAGGCCTGCTTGCTTGGCGAGGCTAGGCTCGCTGGCCGCTCCTCGGCGGCTCCTCGAGGCGGGGGCGTCGAAGGATCAGCGACTCCGCCCGAGCTCTTGCGACTCGGAGGCGGCGGCAGCTCTGAGCCCCGAGCCCCGGCACCATCATGAAAGAGCCCTCAGGCGCCACTCGCAGACGCATTCAGGCCGGGCCGGACGCCCGGAAGCGGGCGGCGGCATCGCTGAGACCGCGATGAGCTCCTTCTAACCTGGTTAGAAGTCGGAGGCCATGGTTCATGCAATCTGCTCCTTGACTTCGCCAGCGGATAAGCTCAACGAGTGGAGGGCACCATCAAGCCTTGTGAGCCTCGCCAAAAAAGATGGGCCACTCCCGACGGCCCCTCGTGCCGGTGTTCTGTCAAGACGAAATGTGCCGGCGATGGGAGGCCGGGATGCTGCCGGATTTCGGGTTCCGCAGCCCTTGAGGTTCAAACACTGCGCGCATGGAATTCAGCCTACCTACCTGCACCCCGCCTCGCTTGGATCTAAACTACTAAAGGAACAACACAAGAGACATAAGGTTTATATTAGTTCGGGCCACCGCCAGGTGTAATACCCACTTAGTTTGTGGTGTGGTGGATTGCCTATTGGGCTGATGGTGATGAACAATACAAGGAGGAACAACCTCATGCCAGTGTCTGTTCTGGCCGGGCGATGAACTGCTTAGGGAGTTCAGCCTCTCTCTCTCTCTCTCTCTCTCTCTCTCTCTTGTCCATGGTGCATCCAGCTACCGATCAGATGTCTCTACTATGGTGGCTAGTTTCTACTTATATAGGCAGAGGCCCCGGCCTCTTCCCAAATATTGAGCGGGAAGGCGCCAACAATTGGCCATTTTGAAGGGGAACATCTGGTACACTTATCCTAATCTGAAGTTGGTCCTCGCCTGTCAAAGGCTCGTGGTGACGCCGACTTGGGCTCCACAATGACTTCCTTCCGCCGTTGGACTGGTCTTGGTCTCATGCTAACCTAAATGGACACCTTTGCTTGATGCTCTCGCCGCGCTTGCTCCCTTTGCACAAAAGAGGAAAGGAGGACATCTGACGGGCTGGCGCCTCGGCCGCGCCTTGATCGCCATGGCTTGCGCCATGGGCACCCTTGTGAGGTACCCCGCTTGATCTCCTCCGGCCTCGCGAGCCAGCTCGACGAGGCTGCATGCCCGAGGAAGCCTCGTCGTCAGCCTCTGAAGCTTGGCCTCGCGAGGGTCTTGAGCTTGTGTTGATGAAGATGGGCCGCGATGGGCCCCTTTGAGCCACGCCCAGCCGCAGTGGCAAGTCTGGGACCCCATTCCCGTAACGCCGACAGAGCTCCCCGCCCAAGGCGCGCCGGACTTGGCTGAGCAGAGGCGGCGCGCAAGTGCGAAGCGCCACAGCTCTAACAGCTCATGCGGCTTTGGGTGCCGCAAGGGCGTTGATTGATCGTATGCACTGGTCCCCACGCCTCAGAACTGCACGAATTGACAAGTCCCTGCATGCAAAGCGCCATGATTACTCGCTGATCGTGGAGGTCGGCGTTGGCCTCTCGCTTTTGGCACGGAACGGCGAGCGCCCTCCTGGGTCTGCTTCTGCTTGCTTCTTCTTCTTCCGGTTTTGTCCGCCTTGCTGCAATGGCTCCGATCCGCTGGGGCCCACACGCAGAAGGGAAAGGCTCCTCGAGAGGTCCCCGACCCGGCCCCGCCAAGAAACGGCTAACCCTCCGCCACCGGAATGAGGGTGCCCACCAGGTGGTGTCAAGGGTTCTGTGCGAGCGCCACCACCGGGTTCCCGCTTCTTTGCACGCCCATATCGAGGGCTCCGGCGTTGATGCCGAACGCCACGGGCGACGCCACTTGCGGGCGCCGGGCGGGTCACGGCAGCGCTGTCGCTCCTCGAGTCCACGCCGAGGGCTCTCCCGGGAGTTCAGACTCCATGTGCCGCCATGCCTCGGCCTTGGATTCGCTTCCTCCCTTCTTCGCCCGCGACCTCGAGGACCCCGAGCTCAAGCGCAAAGACGCGGCTGCGCACCCCCGCAACCGCAAGGTAGGTTGAGGTCGGTGCCTCGGGCGTAGGTCTTCATGACTCAGAGTTGGGGCGTAGGATCGCCGGTTCTGGGTAGGACAAGGGGCGATCTCGCGATCCACCTGGAGTAATGACGACGCCTTCGTTCATGTTTTGAAGGTTTTCGGATCGCGAAGGGCGCCGGCTGGAGTGCTGCCCCCGGAGAGGTGATCGAGGCTCGCGGCCAAGGCGGAGGGCTAGCTCGCTGCCGCCCTCAAAGAGCTCCTCAAAGCTGGAGGCGCTGAGCGATCCAGCGACCTCACGAGTTTTTCGCGATCTCGAGACGAAGCGACGATAGCCACGAAAGCCCTCGAGCTCTGCGCTGCCTGGAGCAGGGCGGGATTCCTAAGGCAGCCGCCTCCGCCTCGGATCCGGATGGGTTGGCACCGTGCGCGACGGCTCCATCGTTGATGATGGCGCCTTTTGCAGGAGCGCAGAGAAGTTAGCGCTCTTTTAGATCTGCTCCCGCGATGAATCAAAAGCTGCGCCCCCGTGGGGGCTTGTAAGGCGCCCGTGGTCCTGTTTGTTAATATGATCCTTGTTGTGAAACAGCTGAAGTTGCCCATTCCGCCTTAGCCCGCCTCCTTTCAACCTTGCGAGGGCTTGATGCTCATACCAGATAGGTCCCAGTCCCAAGGCAAGCTTCAGCCGCCGCCATATGCTAAGTCGCGATGCCGTGGTCAAGGCCAGGGTGAGCGCCCGGGTCCCAGAAGAGCCCCGAGTCGCGATGCTCAAAAGGTCCCCTTAGCCAAGCAGCCATCGCTCGCGTGAGAAAGGAGAGCGCATGTCGCTAACTCGGGATTGCATTTGGTGAGGGACGGTGTCGTAGTTAGTTAATGCTTCCGGAGGGTGACTTATCTCGAGAATCAGGAGTCGCCTTGCGCGCTGTTGGTCCTTGCATCGGCAGGCTGGTCCTGCCAGCGAGGTCCTCACGGTCCTCCCCTCGCTTTGCTCCCTTTCGCTTTCTACGCCCCGGGTCCTGCCCTCGAAAGTGAGTCTCAGTCGCCGTCCTGGTATGCTGTGTCGCGATGCCGCGGACAAGGCCAGAGGGTGAGGGCTGGAGAGCCAGAGGAGCCCCGAAGTCGCGATAGCTCAGCACCCCCTTTAACGCAAGTGCGGTTCGCATGGTGAGAGTGAAGGAGACACCGTGGGGCCCTACCGACGCTGCTCCTGAAGAGATCCTCCTGCTCATCACAGAAAGAACGAAAGTTCACACACGACCGACAGCCAGCCGCTGGTTGCCCCGAGGGGTGACGAGGCATCAAGGCTTGATGAGGTAGCGGCGCGGGCTGCCACAGCCGAAAGCTCAGCCATTCAGTTTGTTTGGCGCAGGTGGATGCACTCCATGCGCAAGCTGCCGCAAGCCGCTAGGGGAGCAGCTCCATCGCTGGTGCCGGGCTGAGCTGGGCAACCAGGTCAAGCATGTTAATCACGAAGGAGCAAATCCATTTAGATAAGCTTAGAAGAAGATTTAACATCGCTGGCCTGACCCGAAAGCGACTTTGGGGATGATGCAGGCCCAAGGGCGCCCCAACAAGGTAAGCTAGAACAGGAAGTAAAAGGAGCACTTTGAGAGGCGGCCTGCTTGTGCCCGGCATGTCGGCTGCAGATGTGCAGCCCACCATCCTCACCTGGATGGGGAGCCTGGCAGGCGTGCTGTGGCTGCCACTCATGACTCTTTGACTCCTGCAGCTCCCGAACGCATCTTGCCTCGACGAACCCCGAGGGTTTGGCCCTCCTTGCCTTTGCTCCTTCGAGGGAAGCGTGCTCCAAAACACGCCCAAGTGGTGCCCAAGCGCCCTCGGAGGACCTAGCAAGGCGCTATATCTCCCACGTGTCGAGGCACGACTTAGAGGCATAACCGCATTGAAAGCAATGTCGCAAGTGAGGTAATCTTCACACAACCCATGTAATACATAAGGAAAGAGATACATAGTTGGCTTTACCGCCACTTCACACAATACATAAATAAACATCCATCATTCAGATTACACTCAAGGTCCGACCACGGAACCAAAATAAAAGAAGATACCCCAAATGCTACACAGATCCCCGATCGTCCCAACTGGGCTCCACTATCGATCATCGTGAAAAGACACATAGTAACGACCACGCCTCGTCGAACTCCCACTTGAGCTCGGTTGCGCCACCGTGACCGCATCGCCGGCACCTGCAACTGTTTTGGTAGAATCTGTGAGTCACGGGACTCAGCAATCTCACACCATGAGATCAAGACTATTTAAGCTTATAGGAAGGACAGAGTTGTGAGGTGGAGCTGCAAGTTTACTCAGCATATATGGTGGCTACATTCGCAAAAGAGAGCGAGAAGAGAAGCAAAGCACGGTCGTGAAGCTAGTAGCGATCAAGAAGTGATCCTGAACTACTTACGCCAAACATAACTCCAACATCGTGTTCACTTCCCGGACTCCGCCGAGAAGAGACCATCACGGTTACACACGCCGTTGATGTGTATTTTAATTGAGGTCAACTTCGGTTTTCTACAACCGACATTAACAAATTCCCATCTGCCTCATAAATCGGGCACGGCTTTCAAAGATAATACCCGCAGGGTGTCCCAACTTAGCCCATTATAAGCTCTCACGGTCAACTAAGGATATTCCTTCTACCGAAGACCCGATCAATCTCGAATCCCGGACTACAAGACATTTCGACAAGAATAAAACAAGACCAGCAGAAGCCACCGAATGTGCCGACAAACCCGATAGGAGCTGCACATATCTCGCTCGTGGCACACCGATGAGCCAGACGCCGGGTAAAACATAGACCCTCGAGTTGCCCTAAGGGCGCCTGACATCGCCAAGTTGGACCAGCACACAAGGAGCACCGCCCGGGGTTAAATAAAGATGACCTCGGCTCGCGAAACCCGGGGAAAAGGCTTAGGTGGCAAATGGTAAAACCAAAGTTGGGCCTTGCTGGAGGAGTCTTATTCAAAGCGAACTGTCAAGGGGGTCCCATAAATCACCCAACCGTAAGGAACGCTAAATCAAGGAACATAACACCGTATGACGGAAACTAGGTGGCAAGAGGAACAAAACACTGCATAAGGCCGAGCCTTCCACCCTTTACCAAGTATATAGATGCATTAATTATAGCAGATATATTGTGATATCCCCAACAAGTAAACATGTTCCAACAAGGAACAACATCTCCATGTTCCAACAAGGAACAAACTTCATCTTCACCGCAACTAGCAACGCTATAAGAGGGCCGAGCAAAGCGGTAACATAGCCAATCAACGGTTTGCTAGGAAAGGATGGTTAGGGCTGACATGGCAATATGGGTGGCATGATAAGCAAGTGATAGGCATCGAGCATAGGCATAGCAAAAGAGCGAGCATCTAGCATAGCAAAGATAGAAGTGATTTCGAGGGTATGGTCATCTTGCCTCGCAAAGTTCTCGAGTTGTCGAAAGCTTGATCCTCGAAGCTGCTTCTCAACAGGTTCCTCGCTCACGCACTGCCTCCGGCTCTACCCAAAGCAAGAACACAAACAAAGGAACCACAATAAATCACGGTGCAATGCACAAGCAACATGATGCAAAACATGGCATGATATGATAGAGATGATATGCAATGCGATGCGCGCCCGAAGGAAAATGATGAACCAGGCATCAACTTGGCAAACCAAGTATGCCGCTGAAAGATGAGATGATTTCGCTGAAATCGATATAAAGATCACCGAATCGGATGCACGGTTTGCAAATGACAAGCAAAACAAGAATGGCACAACTGCCATTAACAAAGATGATGCCACTTAGCAAGCAACAAGAAATTAAGCTACTGCACCCAAACGTACCAACAAAGCATATGGCAGTGATCTACTCAAGATGCTTGACAAAAGATGAACACTGAGCTACGGCTAAATCACAATCATAACAGGTCCAAACAAGCATGGCAAAAGTGCAAAATATATCAGCTTCACAGACTTAGTGAAATTATCGAACATGGCAAAATCAGCATCGTGAAGCAATGTTCAGAGCAAGCAAACAACATGCTACAGGAACTTATAATAGCAAAACAAGGCATGGCATGAATCTACTCAAAGCATAGAACAAAAGTCCCTTACTGACCATAAGCCAAAAAGGATCAGAAAATATAGTAACACCCATGTCAATATAGCAAGTTTCTGCTAATGATTCAGCAACAGGCATGACAAAACAGATAACAAGTAGGCATGTTTAAGAGCTCGATGCACTCACTACAGAGCCTTACATGATAAACTAAGCATACATACATCAAGAAGACATGGCATAGAAGACATACATGGCAAGAACAACATCATAGCATACACGATCAACCACAACAACCTTGGCAAAATTGAATAACATGTAAACAATCTGCCAGAAACATTTTATAGCAAAAGTAGAGCTCGATTGACTCAAGCTATGGCACTCCATAATTGCAAACAAAGGCATGGATGGATAGAGCATAACCATATGTTCAAAACATCCTTACTGAAGTATCTCAAAATATGCATGGATCTCTCGGTAGCATCAAGTTAACATGGCATAAAAATATCAAGAAACAGGGCTGAAATCAGCAACATCATGAAGCCTAGTTTGCATGCTTGTGCTAGTCACCACATAGATCACAAAAATACATGGCATACACCCTGGAAAGATGGCATGGCATATTACAAAACACATGTAGGACTCAAATTCATAGGGTGCACACATCAATCATGGCAAAATGACAAAAGTGCATGTTCGTTAAGAAATGTAAACTAACATCACATAGCCCCTTCTAACAGCATTTCGGGCAACAAGATGAGCTCAAATGAAAATGATGCAATGAGATGAAATGATCAACTCTTCGAGACGAACATTTTGACATATTACACGCACGAAACGGAGCTATGGGTGCAAAGTTATGGCACGATGAAAATGCAACAAATCATCACAGAATTAAAGACTTAGACGAAATTTGGGGGGGGGGGGGAAGAAAGTCAACCCCGTGGTCTTCGGATCCAGATCCGATCGAGGCGGCGAGGCGGTGGCTCGCCGGAGGCGCCGGAGTGGAAGCTCGGGGGAGAGGGAGGAGAGGCCGGGCGGCGGGCCCGCGACCAGCGGCTGACTGGCGGAGGGTGGAGGCCGCGGGCGGGCGGCGCGCGGCCGAACATGGGCGGGGCGACGGGACCGGCGAGGGCGCTGAGGCGGGAGGCCGGCGAGGCGGAGGGCGGCACGGGCGGCGGGCGCGCTGGAGCTGGCGACGGGCGCTGGCATGGGCGCTGCCTGGGCGGGGAGCGGGCTCGGAGGGCCTGGCGACGGCCGGGCGGCGACGGGCGGCTAGGGCGGCGGCGCGAAGTGGGCGCGGGCGCCACGTGGCAGGCGGCGAGGCGGGCGGGCGATTGTCTGCCCGACGGACGTGTCCGGGAGTGGAGGAAGGCTAGGGTTTGGGGGGAGAGATCCCGGATTTGGAGGGGAGGCATATATATAGTAGGGAGCTAGGAGAGTCCAAATGAGGTGTAGTTTTTACCACACGATCGTGATCGAACGACGGAGAGCATGGAAGTGACTTAGATGGGTTATTGGACTATTTTGAAGGTGTTGGGCTGCAACTTAAAAGAGGCCTTTATGAGTGCGGTTAACTGCTGAGTACCAAACGAGCTCCAAATGACCCGAACTTGACAGTGGTCTACCGTGGTATACCAAGGCCACTTGACAAACCTCGTCCATTCCGAGAAAGTTTAGTACCCGCCACGGAAAAACGTAAAAGGGACGCGGGGACATAGGAGTGCCGGATTGCAAAACGGACAACGGAAAATGCTCGAATCATGAGACTAACACGTATGCAAATGAGATGCACATGATGACATGATATGAAATGCATGACATGGACAAAATGCAAAAGAAGAAAACCCAACCACGGAGGGAATATCATATCACAATGCCGAAATGGCAAGAGTTGGAGTTACAAATATGGAAAGTTACATCCGGGTGTTACAACACTCCACCACTACAAGAGGATCTCGCCCCAGATCTAGGACCGAAAGAACTCCGGATATTCGAACGGAGGTGATCCTCGCGCCCTGTGTGGCTTCTCGGTCGGAATGGTGTGACCACTTCACTTTCAGGAATTTGATTGACTTGTTGCAGTCTTGCGCCTGTTTCTTCAAGAATAGCAACGGGTGCTCATGATAAGAGAGATCTTCTTGAAGGTCAATTTCTTCAAGTTGATAGTGCGCTCAGAGTCTTGAAGCACTTGGCGGTTGTGACACGTGAAACACATCGCACATTTCGCGGTTGGACGGAAGCTCGTTGATAGGCTAGATCGCTTCTTTTGCCAATGATCTTGAAAGGACCCACGATCTAGGGGCAAGCTTCCTTTGATACCGGGCGACGAAAGTGCCTTTCATTGAGAGACGCGGAGGTAGACATGGTCTCCGATTTCAAAAGCCACATCACGGTGCTTGTCATCATAATAGTTTTTCCGCGCGATTATGCTGCTTTGAGATTCTCACGAATGACTTTGCACATTTCTTCGCTTCGTGGATCAAGTCGCTGCAAGAAGTTGGCGCTCACCGCCTCGGACCAATTGAGAGGAGTACGCACTTTCGCCATAGAGAATTTCGAATGGGGCCTTGCCCAACTCGCTTGGAAGCTGTTGTTGTAGGAGAACTCGCATATGGAAGACAATCTTCCCACTTCATACCGAAGGAAATGACACAAGCCCCGAGCATATCTTCAAGGATTTGATTGACTCGCCGACTTGGCCACTTGTTTGAGGATGGAAAGCTGTGCTGAAACGAATGTTGGTGCCCATGGCCTTTCGAAAAGAATCCCAAAACTTGAGGTAAAGATGCTGCCACGGGTCTCAAGAGATCACTTGTGGAATGCCGCAAGGAGACAATCCTCGAGGTGTATAGCTCGCCAACCGAGCTGCTGTGATAGATTCTTTGATAGGAAGAAAATGAGCCACTTTAGTAAGCTTGTCAATGACAACGAAGATAGCATCATTTCCACGCTTGACTTTGGAAACCAGTCACGAAGTCCATTTCGATATGATCAAACTTCCATTCCGAATAGCAAGAGGTTGGAGGAGACCAGCTGGTCGTTGGTGTTCTGCTTTCACTCTTCCGCAGACATCACACTCATTCACTTAATTGAGCAATTTCGCCCATTCGAGTCCACCAATATGACTGCTTGAGGTCATGGTACATCTTCGCATTTCCGTGATGAATGGATAGAAGCTAATTGTGTGCCTGCTCATAATGACTTTACGAGATCACCCTTAGGAACCACAATCCGTCCTCAAGAAAAGAGTATCTTTGTCATCAATGTGGAAGCACTTGTACTTGAATGCCCTTGTCGATACCACGCTTCACCTTTTTCACCATGGTATCCCGGAGTTGAGCCTCACGAATCTGATCTTCCAAAGTAGGAGAGACTATGAGGTTGGCAAGAAAGCCTTGAGGAACAACTTGAAGATTCAGCTTATGGAAAGCTTCACAGAGATCCGGTTGAAGGGCTTGAGGATTAAACTGCTGTAATAAGCCTTCCTGCTCAAAGCATCTGCAATCACATTGGCCTTGCCCGAGTATATTCAATACTTGGGTTGTACTTTGAATCATTTCACCCATCGAGTTTGCTCGAGGTTGAGGTTGGGTTGAGTGAAGATATACTTGAGGCTCTTGTGATCGTGAAAATGTCCACTTTCCTTCCCAACAAGAGATGTCTCCATGTTATCAATGCATGGACAATCGCCGCCAACTCAAGATCGTGGAGGGGTAGTTCTTTTCGCTTCAACTGACGAGAGGTATAGGCCACAACTCTTCTCTTGCATTAACACAAGACCGAGACCTTGAAGAGAAGCATCACGTAAAACTTCAATGGCTTGGATTCATCAGAGGAGTCAAGACAGAGCTGTGACGAGTTTCTCTTTGAGAGTATTGAAAGCAACATCACACTCGTGGAGACCGTATATACTTCACATGCTTCGAGGAGGTTGGAAAGAGGCTTTGCAATCTTAGAGAAATTCTCAACGAATCTTCGCAATAGCTTGCAAGACCAAGAAAATCATGGAGTCGCTTGACATTCGAGGAGGTTCCCAATTCACAATCGCAGACACCTTCTGGATTAACAGCGATGCCCTTGGCGGAGATGATATGACCAAGGTAAAGCACTTCATCAAGCCAAAATTCACATTTGGAGAACTTCAGATAGAATTGATACTCTCGAGCTTGTCTAGCACCAATCGCAAATGTTTGGCATGATCCTTCTTATTCTTGGAGAAGACCAAAATATCATCAAGATAGACCAAGACTAATTCATTGGTGTAGGGGTTGAAGATGAAGTTCATCATCCGAGAGAATGTTGGAGGAGCATTGACAAGGCCGAAAGACATGACAAGATATTCATAAGAACCAAAGCTTGTTCTCAATGCTGTCTTGGGAATATCTTGTTCACGAATGCGAATCTGATGATAACCCATACGAAGGTCAAGCTTGAGAACACTTTAGCACCTTTGAGTTGCTCGAAAAGCTCATTGATGTTGGGAAGTGGATACTTGTTCTTGATTGTCTTCTTATTCAATGGACGGTAATCGACGCAAAGTCGGTCCGCGCCATCCTTCTTCCGGACAAAAGAACACCACAACCCCAAGGAGATGAACTCGGTCCGATCAAACCCAGACGCTTGTTCATCGAGCTGCTTCTTCAATTCCTTCAGCTCATTAGGTCCAAGCTTGTATGGACGCTGTAAACGGGTTCAGGTTGTGCTCAAGATCGATAACTAATTCAACCGGCCGATGAGGAGGCATACCCGAAGCTCTTCCGAAAGACATCTTGGTACTCACAAACGATCGAATCGAGAGATAGCATCCAATTCGCCTCTTCTCATTGAGAGAAAACAACCAATGGTTTCATCACGAAGCGCATAGATGATCACATCATTAGAAGAGTGAGTCAATTGAATTTCCTCGCAGCACAATCAAGTTGAGCTTTGTGCCGATAAAGCCACCCATCCCGAGAATAAGATCAATATCCGAGTCACCAAGGACAATTGGTTTAGCCAGAAATCTATAGTCGCCATCTTGATAGAAACATCCGAACCATGGAGCTTGTATGCATGAATTTACCCGGAGAGACAACCGATAATGGTTTAGGCAAATCTTGAAAACCAACTCATGCTTAGATGCAAAAGGTCTTGACATGAAAGAATGCGATGCACCAAAGATCAAATAAGACTTTTGCAGAATATCATTAATCGAAGATTACCCATTATCACATCAAGATTCTCCGCTTGAGCTGCATTCATCATGTTCACCTTTGCATGACTTGGGATTATGCTTGACCACGCATTGCTGGAAGATTTCACAGAGGAGGAGGCGGAAGGCGCCTTTGGTTGAAGCACTTGTTCAGATAGTGACCTTCTCACGACATTTGTTGCAAGTCACCGAGAGCGGACGGTGATAAGGAGCATTTGACCTTGGAGCTTGAGAATTAGACTTGTTCTGATAGCCTGGGTTGGGTGGGTGGAAGATCCACGCACCACCTGAGTTCTTCTCGCAGATAAGGCCGACGGAACGGAGGAGGAGGAAGGTAGAACTTCGCTGCTTAGCTGCCACTTGAGAGGAAGAAGAAGACTGAACTGCATCCCTGATTCTTCTTAGAAGCCTCACATTTGAGCTGGGCAGCTTGCTTCAAAGGCCATGTTGTAGAATTCATCATACTTTTCTCGCTCAAAAGCACAAGAGCTAATTGTAGATCTTCTCCGAGACCACCTCCAATTGATAGATCATACTCTTTTCATCGTGGACGCCTTGCTTAGCAAAGCGAAGCGAAGTTTCGAACTGGATATTGTATTGATATACAGACATGTTGCCTTGCTTGAGATTGCGGAACTCCTCACGCTTGCTCTCAACAACACTTTTCGAATGTGGTGAGCTCAAGTCTCGCGGAACTCATCCTGTAATGACACGACCTCCTCGAATCTTTGTATTGCTGGTACCACTCAAAGAGCTTGGTCCTTGAGTTGAAACGATGCAAACTTGACAAAGTCCTCGTGTCCGACATTGCTACATTCAAAATGTTTGCAGATGTCCACAAGCCAATCGTCGCGCTCCTGTGGCCTCGACACGTAAACCGAAAGACTTCGCTGATTAGCGAGGAACCTGATCGAGAGTAGCAAAGTGCGGCTGGTTGTTGCCTTGACCTTGATTTCCTTGATTGCCTTGCCTTTGAGTACGCTTCTTGCAAGAGTTGCAAAATCATCTGAGCATTGGCATTGGTGGCTGCCATGATAGTTGCCAGCCTCCGGAGGCGGAGGTGGAGGTGGAGGGTCTGATCGATTCCCATCATTTCGCTCCGGATTCGACGCTACATGGAGCCATCCTCAAGAGGGTGACATCCGTTAGCACTTTGATAGATAGATAGACAAGTTGAATCAACGGATAGAAATTGCAACATATAGTCTTCACAATAAACATTCAACAAGGATGAACGAATGAATTCCAAAAGTTAACATCACACGCCCATTAAGGTGAGAAGCCACTTGATTAAAGGTTGATGAAAAATAACAAGGTACGATCGAACAAATAAGTGGTAAGGATTACCCAATCACAAACCAAATATTCATGGAAGAAATGCTAGGAGCTACTTGAATCCCACCTATAAACTCCCAAACTTTTCGTTATGCAATCCGTGTTGGGGATACAGGGACACAAAATATATCACCCAAACTAACAATACCTAGATCCAGTTGTATCCATCCACAACACATAACCAAGAAACCTTCGAAATCGTGGTACCTCGACCTTCAAAAGCATCCGTTATACGAAGTCATGGCAATACTCCCGAGCTCGCCCCAAGATCTGGTTATCGGGTTATCTCACCAACAACTGCATAAAAGAGATTTCGATGTCGGCAAAACTCGTATTCCAGAATCGCAACGATAAAATTGTGACGACAACACCGGAGCTCAACTCCCCGGACACCGCCACAACCCCTAAATGTCGAGGCACCAAGAACAATGTTCTCGCCACAAAACCATCTGAACGATTCCAAGATACCCGCTGATCCTAAAAATTTTTTAGTGAAATTTGAGGAGAGGAGAGTCAAAACTTCACGTCAGAGACCTCACCAGAGCGATTTAAGGACTGGGAGTAAAAAGAATCCTACTCCGATATATATAATCCTAAGACTCAAAACATTTTTGTTCTAGACTCAACAACGCCAAAGAAACAATCAAGCAGGGGCTCCTAAGTCGGGATGGCTCGATTACCAACTTGTAACGCCTCGATGCGGTTATATCTCCCACGGTCAAGCACGACTTAGAGGCATAACCGCATTGAAAGCAATGTCGCAAGTGAGGTAATCTTCACACAACCCATGTAATACATAAGGGAAAGAGATACATAGTTGGCTTACAAATGCCACTTCACACAATACATAAATAAACATCCATCATTCAGATTACACTCAAGGTCCGACTACGGAACCAAAATAAAAGAAGATACCCCAAATGCTACACAGATCCCGATCGTCCCAACTGGCTCCACTATCGATCATCGTGAAAGACACATAGTAACCACCACGCTCCTCGCCGAACTCCCACTTGAGCTCGGGTTGCGCCACCGCACCGCATCGCCGGCACCGCAACTGTTTTGTAGAATCTGTGAGTCACGGGACTCAGCAATCTCACACCCATGAGATCAAGACTATTTAAGCTTATAGGAAGGACAGAGTTGTGAGGTGGAGCTGCAGCAAGTTTATCAGCATATATGGTGGCTACATTCGCAAAAGAGAGCGAGAAGAGAAGCAAAGCACGGTCGTGAAGCTAGTAGCGATCAAGAAGTGATCCCGAACTACTTACGCCAAACATAACTCCAACATCAGGTTCACTTCCCTGACCACCGAGAAGAGACCATCACGGTTACACACGCGTTGATGTGTATTTTAATTGAGGTCAACTTCGGTTTTCTACAACCGACATTAACAAATTCCCATCTGCCTCATAAACCAAGGGCACGGCTTTCAAAGATAATACCTCGCAGGGTGTCCCAACTTAGCCCATTATAAGCTCTCACGGTCAACGAAGGATATCTCGAACCGACTTCTTCTACCGGAAGACCCGATCAATCTCGTGGAATCCCGGACTACAAGACATTTCGACAAGGAGCAATAAAACAAGACCAGAAAAAGCCACCAATGTGCCGACAACCCATTGAGCTGCACATATCTTCTCAGGCCGGCACACCCGGATGAGCTGTGACGTCAAGTTGGCATAGACTTATCCACCGATTGCAATTATAAGAGGGTCGAAACGGACATCGCTAGGAAAGGATGGTTGGACCAGTATGATATCAAGGAGAAGTATAGGCCAAAAGAGCGGTCTAGCGAAAGCAAAGATAGAAGATGACCTCGCAAAGTTCTTTTTACCGTTGTCGAAAACCCGTAGGGAAAAGGCTCTACCCAAAGCAAGAACACAAACAAAGGAACCACAATAAATCACGGCAATGCATAAGCAACATGATGCAATACATGGCATGATATGCGAGATGTGATATGCAATGCGATGCCTGTTCCGAAGGAAAATGATGAACCAGGCATCAACTTGGCAAACCAAGTATGCCGCTGAAAGATGAGATGATTTCGCTGAAATCGATATAAAGATCACCGAAATCGGATGCACGGTTTGCAAATGACAAGCAAAACAAGAATGGCACAATCTGCCATTAACAAAGATGATGCCACTTAGCAAGCAACAAGAAATTAAGCTGTCTGCACCCAAACGTACCAACAAAGCATATGGCAGTGATCTACTCAAGATGCTTGACAAAAGATGAACACTGAGCTACGGCTAATTCACAATATAACAGGTCCAAACAAGCATGGCAAAAGTGCAAAACATATCAGCTTCACAGACTTAGTGAAATTACTGAACATGGCAAAATCAGCATCAGGAAGCAATGTTCAGAGCAATCAAACAGCATGCTACAAGAACTTATAATAGCAAAAAAAGGCATGGCATGAATCTACTCAAAGCATAGAACAATAGTCTCTTACTGACCATAAGCCAAAAAGGATCAGAAAATATAGTAACACCCATGTCAAAATAGCAAGTTTCATAATGATTCAAAGAACAAGGCATGGCAAAACAGATAACAAGTAGGCATGTTTAAGAGCTCGATGCACTCACTACAGAGCATTACATGATAAACTAAGCATACATACATCAAGAAGACATGGCATAGAAATATACATGGCAAGAACAACATCATAGCATACACGGATCAACCTACAACAACCTTGGCAAAATTGAATAACATGTAAACAATCTGCCAGAAACATTTTATAGCAAAAGTAGAGCTCGATTGACTCAAGCTATGGCACTCCATAATTGCAAACAAAGGCATGGATGGATAGAGCATAACCATATGTTCAAAACATCCTTACTGAAGTATCTCAAAATATGCATGGATCTCTCTGCAGCATCAAGTTAACATGGCATAAAAATATCAAGAAACAGGGCTGAAATCAGAACATCAGAAGCCTAGTTTGCATGCTTGTGCTAGTCACCACATAGATCACAAAATACATGGCATACACCCCTAGAAAGATGGCATGGCATATTACAAAACACATGTAGGACTCAAATTCATAGGGTGCACACATCAATCATGGCTTAAAATGACAAAGTGCATGTTCTGTTAAGAAATGTAAACTAACATCACATAGCCCTCTTCCAACAGCATTTCGGGCATCAAGATGAGCTCAAATGAAAATGATGCAATGAGATGAAATGATCTACCTTCGAGACTAACATTTTGACATATTACACGCACGTAAAACGGAGCTACGGGTGCAAAGTTATGGCATGATGAAAATGCAACAAATCATCATCGAGATGTAAAAGACTTAGACGATATTTGGGGGGGAAAGTCAACCTCGTGGATCTCGGATCCGATCCGATCGAGGCGAAGCCGGGCGGTGGCTGGCCGGAGTGCGCGCCGGAGTGGAAGCCCGGGAGAGAGAGGAGAGGCCGGGCGGCGGCGACGGGATCGGCGAGGCGGAGCGCGGGCGGCGCGGCGGGTTACGGCGGGCGACGGACGGCTCTATGGAGGTAATACTCTACTTCCTCGCTGATTGATCTTGATGAATATGAGTATTACAAGAGTTGATCTACCACAAGATTGTAGAGGCTAAACCCTAGAAGCTAGCCTATGGTATGATTGTTGTTTTCCTATTTAATTCAAACCCTCCAGCTTTATATAGACACCGGAGGGGCTAGGTTGCTTTGAGTCCGCCATAATGTAGGAGATCATATATCCGTGACGCTAAGCTTGCCTTCCACGCCAAGAGAGTCCCATCCGACACGAGACCTAAGACTTCAATCTTGTATTCATAGTCCAACAGTCCACCAAAGGATATAGTCCGCTGTAATGGATAACCCCAATCCAGGACTCCTCATCCAAGAACACTAGATAAACACAAGCCAGCAGGAGTAGGGTATTACGATCACTTGCGCCCAACTCGGATAAATTTCCGTGTTGGTCTCTTTAACCTGCTTCTTTCCACAGCCTCGCGTTCGCGACCGTCAGAAGGATTTCCCATGATCCCATAGGTGTCGCTTCCACCGACATCTTTGGCGCCGCTGTAGGGGTGCAGGCCAGAAAATCCAGTTTATAGGTCAGCACATCGATTTCATCATCACCGCCCCCAAGAGAAAGGGATCATAGCGATCGTGTCGCCGGAGCGGGTCCGTCCACGCCAACGCTGGCAAAGTACCCGGTGGCTACGGATGGGGCCGACAATACGGCCCGCGAAAGCATCCACGACATTTCCAGCGACGGGCGCCAGCGCAGCGCCGTCAATCCGAGATCACCAGCCACACCGGCCCGGGCGGGACGCGGGTAACCACGGCGACGGCAACCTCTATGGCGCCCGAGTTCAGACCGCACCGCTGCCTTCTCACGCACGGCGAGCGACACACTATGCTAGAGCCCCCGCACCATCATGAAAGAGCCCCTGCGGCGCCACTCGGGCAGACGCATCAGGGCGCGGCCGGCCGACGCTCAGGAAGGGCGCGGCGTAATATGAGACCGTGGATAGAGCTCCTTCTAACCTGGTTAGAAGTCGGAGGCGTCATGGTTCATGCAATTGCTCCTTGATTTCTGCTGCGGATAAGCTCAACGAGTGGAGGGCACCATCAAGCCTTGTGAGCCTCGCTAAAAGATGGGCTACTTGACGGCCCTTCGCCGGTGTTCTCGTCAAGATTGAAATGTGTCAGCGAGGGAGGCCGGGATGCTGCCGGATTTCGGTTCCGCAGCCCTTGAGGTTCAAACACCGGGTGCGCATGGAATCAGCCACCTACCAAACCCCGCCGCCGCTTGATCTAAACTACTAAAGGAACAACACAAGAGACATAAGGTTTATACTAGTTCGGCCACCGTGCCAGGTGTAATACCCTACCTAGTTTGTGGTGTGGTGGATTGCTATTGGGCTGATGGTGATGAACAATACAAGGAGGAAACAACTCCTCATGCCAGTGTTCAGAGCCCTGGTCGGGCGATGAACTGCTTAGGGAGTTCAGTCTCTCTCTCTCTCTCTTTGTCCATGGTGCATCCAGCTACCGATCAGATGTCTCTACTATGGTGGCTAGTTTCTACTTATATAGGCAGAGTTCCTGCCTCTTCCCAAATATTGAGCGGAAGGGCGCCAACAATTGGCCATTTTGAAGGGGAACATCTGGTACATTTATCCTAATTCAAATGGTCCCTCATCAAAGGCTCGTGTGACGCCACTCTGGCTCCACAATGACTTCCTTCCGCCGCTGGACTGGTCTTGGTCCTCAAAATCAAATGGACACCTTTGCTTGATGCTCTCTCGCCGCGCTTGCTCCTTTGCACAAGAGGAAAGGAGGACATCGCATCGGCTGGCGCTCACCGGCGCCTTGATCGCTATGGTTACGCTATGGGCACCTTTGTGAGGTACCCTGGCTTGATCTCTCCTACCGCGAGCCAGTCTGGACGAGGTCAGGCCCGGTGAAGCCCTCGTCGTCTGCTGAAGCTTGGCCTCGCGAGGGTCTTGAGCTTGTGTTGATGAAGATGGGCCATGAGGCCCCTTGAGCCACGCCGAGGCCGCAGTGTGCAAGTCCGGGGACCCCATTCCCGTGAACGCCACAGAGCCCCCCGCCCAAGCGCCCCGACTTGGCTGAGCAGAGAGTACAAGGCAGTGGCGCCACATGGCCTCTAACAGCCTCATTGCCTTGGGTGCCGCGGTGGCGTTGATTGACGTATGCACTGGTCCCCCACGCCCCCAAAATCGCACGAATTGACAAGTCCTCAAAATGCAAAGCGGGCCATGATTACTCAGATCGTGGAGGTCGGCGGTTGGCCTCCTCTCGCTTTTAAGGCACGGAACGATGAGCGCCTCTGGTCTGTTTCTGCTTGCTTCTTCTTCTTCCCGGTTCTGTTCGTCTTTTGTCATATGGCTCATCCGCCGGCCTCCACGGCAGAAGGGAAAGGCTCCTCGAGAGGTCCCGACCGCCTCCCGCCAAGAAACCGCAACCTCTGCCACTGAATGAGGGTGCCCACCAGTGGTGTCAAGGTTTCGTGCGAAGGGCACCACCGGGTTCTTGGCTTTGTACGCCCATATCGAGGCTCAAGGTTGATGCCGGAACCCATTGGCGACGCCATTGCCGGGCGCCCGGGCGGGCACGAAGGCTGCTCCCCGGAGTCCACGCCGAGGGCTCTCCCGGGAGTTCAGACGCATGCCGCCATGCCTCCTCGGTCTTGATTCTTCTTCCCTTCGCCTCCGCATTCTCTGGGAGGACCCCGAGCTCTGCGCAAGACGCCGGCTGCACCCCGCAACTGGGCAGGTTGAGGTCGCGTTCTCGGCGTAGGTCTTATGACTTCAGCTGGGGCGAGACGCCCGGTCTGCAGGATGGCGATCTCGCGATCCACGTGGGAGTACGACGACGCCTTCTGCTCATGCCTTGAAGCACCCGAGCGCGAAGGCGCCGGCATTGGTGCTGCCCCGGGAGAGGTGATCGAGGCTCCCCGCGCTGGCGAGGGCTAGGCTCGCTGGCCACTCCTCAGCAGCTCCTCAGCGGGAGGCGCTGGGCGATCCAGCGATCTACCAGCTTGGCGATTCCCGAGACGAGCGACAGCTACGAGCCCCGAGCTCAAGCTGCCTGAGCAGGGCGGGCTCGGCAGGCCGCCTCGCCTTCGATCCGGATGGGTTGCACCGTGCGCCACGGCCCACTGTTGATGATGGCGTTTTTGGCAGGAGCGCCGAGAAGTTAGCTCTTTTAGGATCCGCCCTCACATGAATCAGTGCTGCCCCTGGGGCTTGTAAGGCGCCCGTGGGTCCTGTTTGTTAATATGATCCTTGTTGTGAAACAACATGAAGCTGCTCATTCCGCCTAGCCTCAGCTTCCCTTTCAACCTTGCGAGGGCTCTGATGCTCATGCCGACAGGTCCCACCCCAAGGCAAGCTCAGCTGCCGCCAGGCGCAAGTCGCCATGCCGCGTGGTCAAGGCTGTGGGAGGATGCCCGGGTCCGTAAGAGCCCTGAGTCGCATGCTCAAAGGTCCCCCTTAGCGCCCAAGCAGCCATCGCTCGGGTGAGAAAGGAGCTATGTCGCTAACTCCGGGATTGCATTTGGTGAGGGACGGCAAATGTGTTAGTTAATGCTTCCGGAGGGTGACTTATCTCGAGAATGGGAGTCGCCCTCGGGCGCTGCCGGTCCTTGCATCGGCAGGCGAGGGGTCGCCATGCAGGTCCTCACGTGTCCCTCCCGCCTTTTGCTCCCCTTTCTGCTCTACGCCCCTGTCCTGCCCTCGAAAGTGAGTCTCAGCCACGCTGGTATGCTGTGTCGCGATGCCGTGGACAAGGCCGAGGTGAGGGCTGGAGAGCCAGTGAGCCCTGAGTCGCGATGCTCAGCACCCCCCTTTAACGCGGCAAGCGGTTCACAGGAGAGTGAAGGAGACACCGTGGGGGCTCACTGACGCTGCTCCTCAAGAGATCCTCCGGCTCATCACGTAAAGAACGAAGTTCGCCGTCACGCATCGGCTGCCCGCTGGTTGCCCGGAGGGGTGACGGCATCCAGGCTTGATGAGGTAGCTGGCGCGCGGGCTGCCACAGCCAGCTCAGCCATTCAGGTTTGTCGGCGCGTGTGGACAGACCCATGCGCAAGCCGCCGGTCATAGGGGAGCAGCTCCACTGGGCCTGGTGCCGCTGGAGCGGGCAACCAGGCCAAGCATGTTAATCACGCATGAGCAAATCCATTTAGATAAGCGCGAAGAAGACGAAATATCGCTGGTCGGACCTTTATGCCGACTTTGGGAGATGCAGCCCGGCGGGCGCCTCAACAAGGTAAGCTAGGAACAGGAAGTAAAGTGAATACACGCCGCAGGGATTCGGCTCCACGCAGCCTCGGGAATACGTAGCCTGGGGGGCGCCCAATGAAATGAACTTGAAAGATTTCACCGGTAGCGGAAGACCAAAGGCAAGGTGCAGCACTGTGGGCTGCGGAAGCCGAGTCCTCACGAGCTCCCCTGTGCCTGGGCCCTGAGGCCCGATGCGCCTGGTATCTCCACGTTAGAGGCATAGAAGGATGGTGAGTCCTTGCGTAAGTACATGCAAAGATTCAGCCGTGTGCAGTACACCATCCCAGACGTTCATCCCGCCGCTTGTCATCAGTGCGTTCCATCAGAATGTACGCAACTGCAAGATGCGTGAAGAGCTGGCGATGAACAATGTCAAGGTTGTGGCCGAACTTTACGTTCTGGCTGATAGGTGTGCTCGGGTTGAGGAAGGAAGAAAGTACCCCAGCGAGGATGCCTACGCGGAAACCGACTCCACGGACGAAGACGTCGTCGCCCGATGAAGAAGGGTCGGCGCCACAATAGGAAGCGTAAAAGCAGGACTGTGCTTGCCGTTGAGGGATCCGGAGACCACGGCGCCGCCAAGAAGGCCAAGGCTGATGACCCCGACAAGGAGGTTGCCGGGTGGGCCGCCTGCTGGGCCTTGGCGGACGCCGACAATCCAGGAGGCTCCGACAAGCAGTACTGCAAGATCCACCGTACCAAGGGCCATGACCTCTAGAACTGCCGATAGGTTGAGTTGCTTGCAGAGAAGTAGAAAGCTGAATATGAAAGGCGGGACAAGGAGAAGGGTCAGGATGGTGCTGAGGGGTCCGGCAAGAAGCGTGGCGGCCAAGGAGGTCGCCGCGGCAAAGATAGTCAACAAGAGAGGCCCGTTCAGGGCCGCGAC
Organism: Aegilops longissima; assembly: GCA_021605205.1. Lineage (NCBI taxonomy): Eukaryota > Viridiplantae > Streptophyta > Magnoliopsida > Poales > Poaceae > Aegilops > Aegilops longissima. Next base: position 236,426,368 of record CM038679.1, read on the forward strand.
GAGAAGGAGGTAGATGATGATCACGACAAGGATGACGAGTCCGGCGAGCACGAATTCCAGAAAGCTACAGAGGCCATGTGCGTCGACGGTGGCGCCTCGCTGCACACCTCTCACCGCCAACTAAAGCAGTGGGCGCATGAGGTCACTGCAGCAGAGCCATCGCTCGACGCCCAGAAGCCACTGAACTGGTCCCGCACGCCCATCATTTTTGACACCGAGGATCACCCTGATCGCACAACTTTGGTCACCTCAAGGTCACCAAAGTGCTGGTTGACGATGGGGCCGGTCTGAGTTTGATCTCGACCGCAGTGATCAAGAAGCTGCAGATTCCTGATGGAGATCTCGAGGAGACGGGTACGTTCCAAGGGGTCAACCTAGGAAGGAGTCAGCCGAAAGGTAAGATCATGCTGCCCGTTACGTTTGGGGGCGAGCTGAACTATAGGATAGAGAAGATTGTTTTCGATGTCGCCGAGATCCCCTTGCCATACAATGGGATCCTTGGCCGCCCAGCGCTGGCCAAGTTCATGGCGGTGTCACAGTACGCCTACAACACATTGAAGATGTCGGGGCCGCTGACCATCATCACCGTCCCCTCTGATAAGAAAGACGCACTCATCTGCGCCGACCAGCTCTACCGAGAGGCAGTTGCACCAACTGCCGCCAAGGCACTTGCTCTTGCCGCTGAAGCCCCAGGAAGGAAGAAGGCCGGCAAGACCACTTTCGGCAAGGCCTCTTCCGGCAAGACCTCCGGCACCCACTCCGACAAGCGCGCCTCTTCAGAGTGCAGCGCTCTCGTCGAGGATGTGCCAGAGAGCTCCATCGGCAAGAGCAAGAAATCCAAGGCTGCACCACCAGAAACCAAGAAGGTGTCCGTCAAGGAGGACGGCATGGGCGGGGCTTTTACTATAAGCTCCACCCTCGACAGCAAATAGGAAAGCGCGCTTGTCGCCTTCCTGCGGGCGAATGTTGTTGTGTTTGCATGGAAAGCATTCGACATCCCCGGCATTCCCAGGGAGGTGATTGAGCACCATCTTGCTATCTGTCCTCATGCACGGCCCGTCAAGCAGAAGGTCAGGAAGCAAGCTTTGGAGCGACAAGAGTTCATCATCAAAGAGATCAGGAAGTTGGAGGCGGCAGGCCTGGTTAGAAGAGTGCTCCACCCCACGTGGTTGGCCAATCCAGTGGAGTGGCTTAAGGCAAATGGGAAATGGAGGCTGTGTATTAAGTACAGGATATCAATAAAGCCTCTCCAAAGGATCTCTTCCCTCTGCCACGCATCGATTAGATTGCGGACTTCACTGCCAGATGTGACCAATTGTCATTCCTTGACGCCTATTCAGGATACCACCAGATCTTCATGATGAAGGAATACGTAGAAAAGACCGCGTTCATCACCCCATGTGGTACGTACAGTTTTGTACGAATGACTTTCGGGTTGAAGAGCGTTGGTTCGACGTTTGCTCGAGTGGTCCAAATTGGTTTTGAGCCACAACTACATAGAAATATGGAAGCTTATATGGACGACATAGTGGTCAAAACCAAGGAGAGGGACACGCTCGTGCATGATTTAGAAGAAACATTTGCAAATTTGCGCAAGATCAACCTCAAGCTGAACCCTGAAAAGTGTGTCTTCGGCATTCCGCTTCGCAAGCTTCTCGGATTCTTTGTGTCACAGCGTGGGATCGAGGCGAACCCCGATAAGATCAAAGCAATTGACCAGATTGAGGCGCCAAAACAGATCAAGGACGTCCGTAGGCTCGCCGGCTACATTGCTGCCCTGAGTAGGTTCATCTCCAAATCTACTGAGCGCGCCCTCCCCTTCTTCAAAATTTTGAAGAAGGCGGGTCCAGTAAAGTGGACTCCGGAGGCAGAGGAAGCACTGCAAGATTTGAAGAGGTACCTTACCTCCACGCCGATACTAGTCGCACCTAAACCACAAGAGCCGTTGCTGCTATACTTAGCGGCAACAAATCAACTGGTCAGTGTTGCGCGAGTGGCATAGAGGGAACTCGAGGGAGAAGCAGCGGCAGCAGCGAAGCCGCCAGATGATGGGTCGGGGCCCTCCCCTGTGGGGCTTGACGCCAGCAAGGCGGAACCCCCGGCAAGGCCCGATCCCGGCAAGGCGGAGTCTGCGCAGATGGGCGATGTTGAACAGAAGAAGAAGATGGTGAAGCACCCAGTTTATTTTGTCAGTTCCCTCTTGCAGGGGGCTAGGTCAAGATATTCTGGTATGCAGAAGCTACTTTTCGGCCTTCTCATGGCCTCGAGAAAGCTGCGCCACTATTTCCAAGCACATGAGATCACTGTTGTCACCCGCCTCCCATTGCAATGAATCTTGCACAACCCAGATGCAACTGGGAGGATTGTGGAGTGGGCATTGGAGCTGTCGAGCTTTGGCCTCAAGTTTGAAAGTACTTCGACGATCAAGAGCCGAGCCTTGGCAGAGTTCATAGCAGAATGGACCGCAACGCCCGACGAGGAGATTCAAGAGACCACCCTTCCCAGCAAGGAAACGAAAGCAAACAAAGGAAGGCGGGCCCCGACAAGTACTTTCCTGCTGAGTTCCCAGGAGCTGCCAGCAAGGACGTTGCCAGTGTCCCAAGCTTGCCGGGGAGCAGCAAACCCCAGCAGGGCCTCAAGCCCTGGCCGTAGAGGCAGCTGCCCTCACGGCCGGAAATGTGCCTTTAGTCCTTGCCGTCGAGCCCCACGCTCCGGCATGGGCACAGCCCACCGTCCATTTCCTCGAGACAGGAGAGCTCCCCGAGGAGCAGGAAGAAGCAGAGAAAGTAGCCCGTCAGTCTAGCAAGTACCAGTTTGTGGATGATGCCCTATACATAAGAAGATCGAACGGCGTGAAGTTGAAGTGCATTCCTCGGGAAGACGGACTAAGGCTGTTGGCGGAGATACATGGAGGCATGTGTGACTCCCACATAGGATTGAGAGCCCTTGCCGGCAAGGTATTCCGGCAAGGTTTCTTCTGGCCCACCGCCCTCCAGGATGCGACGGCACTAGTGACTAAGTGTGAACATGCCAGTTCCATTCAAAGAAGCTCCATCAATTGGCTCAAGCTCTTTAGACCATCCTTCTTTCCTGGCCATTTTCGGTCTGGTGGCTCGATATACTGGGCCCCTTTCCCCGTGCTGTCGGGGGCTTTGAGTACTTGTACGTCGCAATCAACAAGTTCACAAAGTGGCCGGAGGTGGAGCCGGTGAGAAACGTGATGACACAGTTAGCTGGCAAGTTCTTCGACAACGGCACACAGTTCACAAGCCGCGCCTTCACGCAGTACATTGAGGATCTCGGTAGCAAGATTTGTTTTGCTTCTGTTGCTCATCCAAGAAGTAATGGCCAAGCTGAGAGAGCAAATGCGGAATTGTTGCGAGGCCTCAAGACTAGGACTTTTGACAAGCTGCACAAGTGCGGAAGGCACTGGGTTGATGATTTGCCAACAGTTCTTTGGTCGATCAGAACGACGCTAAATCGAGCTACTGGCTAGACACCATTTGCCCTGGTTTACGGGGCAGAGGCAGTTCTCCCCAAGGAACTCATATACGGATCACCTCGAGTGCTCGCTTATGATGAGCTTGAGCAAGAGCAGTTGCGCCAAGAGGATGCGATGCTCCTTGAGGAAGATCGTCTTCGGGCTGCTGTGTGAGGGCCCGAAGTCTGAGGGCCCTTATCGAGTAATGCAAGTCACCAGGCCCGGCGCAGTCCGCTTGGAGACAGAAGATGGCATTCCAGTGAGCAACTCCTGGAATATCAAACATCTTCGCAAGTTTTACCCCTAAGGCGCGGTTGCCGCGAGCCCCGGCAACCCCCATTTTGTACTAGCCTTGCCGACAAGGCATGTAACCCTATGTACAAAGCCAGGCGCAGACCTTGAGCATAAATAAATGAAGCGATGGCGCCCTAAGTTTTAGCATGCATGCTAGGTTGAGTCTCTCTCTTTGTTAGGGTCAACAGTGCTTAGTGGCGACTAACCCCTAGCATAGAGGTTGAGTGTGCGTCTCTCTGCTCCTTCCCATCCTTTATCTTGGTTCACAGGATGCGCGGGTGTTTCTGATGAGCTGTTTGGGGAGGAGGGAAACAGCCCGCCCCAACCCCGGCAATCCAAGGTTGTCGGGGGCTGCAGAATCAGATAAGGCTTCCATCCCCCACTCTACACTTCTGTATGGAACTTGAACGTACGAAGCTTCGCACACCCTTGAACCACCGTACTCCCTCTTTCCCGTGCCCAAGAACCTTTCTTTGGGCCGGAACTTGGTTGAAGTGCGAGGGAAAGGGAACAAACGAAGGGCCTAAACCTACTGCCCCTACCTCCACCGAGGGCGTGAGTGTGGTCGAGCTATAAAGCGGGAGGACAGCAAGGTCTGTTGCCAGGTGACAATGTTTATTTTAAAATAACAAGGATTCGATCCTTGGTGTAGGCCTCTCTCACGCACAAAATAACCCGGCAAGCACCCATTTTCTTCATTAATATGTTTTTAACAAGTATAATTCATATGGAGTGTGAGCTTGAGAAAGGGGATTACAAGGTTTAAATTCAACAAGTGCCCACAGGCTTAAGATCTAAAAATGGATAAGATGCTCGTAATCCCTTTATTGTCCCTCTCCTCAAGAAGCAGATCGGGACGGTAGGGGGCAAAAGGAGCGCCTAGGCGTGGTACAAGCTGTAGAAGACACCAAGAGAACGTCCCCACGGCCGCCCAAGAGGAGGCTGGTGATGACGGTGCCGGGAAAGAAGCCGAAAGATGAGGCAGCGGGCCGGCAATATGCACGAAGGCGTCAGTACCATCGTACTCCGAGTTGACGGCCCGCCACCCACCTTCTTCGTCTTCTCCGGCCTCGCAGCGCCAACTACCAGAAGTAGCGGCCCTGAGAAGTTCAAGGAGCTGGCCCCACCCCTGACAAATCTCTTTGCCAGGAGAGAGGGCCAGGTGCAGATGCTGCTGCTGCCGGCTCCGCCAAGGGACGGGGCGTCCGACGTTTAGTCGGACCCGTCCCCGTCGTCCTCCCTGCTGGTTCCCCCCTCATCGCCGCTCGAGGAGGGGCTCTCATCGTCGGTCGAGCTCTCCGCGCAGCACCGTAGCCTGTGTCCCGAGCGCCCGAAGACCTTGACGGAGAGCAGGTCGCTCTCCACTAGCTTGAAAAGGAGAACATGCCCCTTCATCAAGCAGTGGGCACGTGCGAAGGTCTTCCAACCCTGACGAAGGAACATCACTTGAGGGGCGGGGAACCCTGTGTTCACCCACATGTCGCCATTGCAACACCCCTTCATGTGAAGCCTTATGCTCGGTCGTTGGTCGATCTCCAGCACCCTCACGAACGCCTCGGGAAGGCGAAGGCGGCCACATGGTGGCTCATGCAGCTGCAGGATGAACTCCAGCGCTGTGTCCGCAACATGGCCGCTCGACGAAGCAGGAGGAGATGGTGGCGGAGATGGGGACGAGGATGGCGGTGATGCAGGTGTGCCCCTTCCGCGACCTCCTCTGCCTCGACAACCTCGCCGACCGCGGCCCCGTCTGGCGCCTCCACCTCGAGCATGGCCTTCGCCTTGGACGGTTGGGTCTTCCTTGACCGCCGCATTTCTCTGGCGAGAGGAATACCTGGTCGCCTCAGCGGAAGAACGGCCGCGGCCACGCCCTCTCGCCATGGCGGTGGATAGAGAATGAAGACGAAGGGAAGACGCGAGGAGGTGCTCCTCTTCCTCCCCCTGAGTCCCCTTTTTATAGCTGGGTAGGGGAGGCCAAAAGACTAGCTCTACGCCTCTGAAGAGCCCGTTCAGGTCCGGCTCATTAAGTGGCAACGAGCAAGTCCATCGACCGCTCTCCCCGCCCAATCAAAGACTCGTAAGTATCGGCCACTGCGCGCCTTCCCATATCCCATGTGTCTGTCACCTACCCCACGCTGTGCATGTGGCGTACGTGGTGCCAGGGGCAGGCGTAGTGGGAAACGTGGAACGACGGTTCCAAGGCAGCGAGAGTAAATGAGCAGCGGCCCTGCAGTTTTAAAGGGACACGCAAGCCGCCTCTTTACTATTCACCACGGGATGATGCAAGCATGCTGCCGTCATTCCACGCACGACCCCCCACGTCACGCATTCAATGCGGGTCGTGGGGAAGCGCAACTGGCAGGGGGGTTGTTGCAATAAAACTACACCACGCGCGCGCCCGCGCACCATTCTGGGCCCGGTCCAATAATGCCCTGTGCTTATATGTGGCCCTGCCCCGGGGGCTCCTGTCGGTGTACAAAAGTAGGGGTCCTTTTTGCACCCCTTTACTTGTGCGCGGGCAGTCGCAACCACACGCATGCGGCCGCGCTTGGCGGAACAGAAGAGGAAGCAAAGTCACGAGACTACCAGAGCCACCCTCAAGACCGGAAGCATGAAGAGCAGAAGGGCGAAGTGAAGCTCCCCCGGCAAGGCCCTTGCGGGGGTGGCATTCACAGCCCTGGCAAGAGCCTTGCCGGGGTAACTTGCCAAACACCAACGGGGCCACCACCCTTGAGTCTAGAAGTTCTGACGCCATCAACTACATTGGAACCAAGGCTCAGGAGGCACCTCCATGGTGGCATGCAGATCTTTGTCAAGACAAAGGGCCTGCGAGGCCTAGGTAGGAACTAGAAAATAGGACAATGGCGAGGCTCCTTGCCGAGGATGCCCACGAGGCCCCGGCAAGGCTCCTACCGAAGATACCCACGAGGCCCCGGCAAGACTCTTGCCGAGGGCGCCCACAAGGCCCCGACAAGACCCTTGCCGGGAATATCAGTAGGACCGCGGCAAGGCCTTGCCGCCCCGTCGACGCCCCAGCCCACCGGCCGACCCACCAGCTAAGCAGGTACCCGCGTGGCAGTACGTGGCTCCCTAAGACAACTAGTCAAGCACCTACGTGGTGGCATGCAGATCTTCGTGAAGACCCTGCCACCACACTAGCTCAGCAGCCTGCCAGCCAACATGGTGTTGCATGCCTCGTTGGCCTGGACGCATGGCGAAGCAAGGCGAAGTGGCGACGGATGGGACGGGCCTCGTTACCGTCCCCGATAAAGCAAGAGGACACCTAAGTAGCGCATTTAACGCGTTTTTCCTGTGATGTCAGGCGATAAACTTGACTAATGAACAACTTTCCACCTCCAGTGTGCCACTGTGGCAGCCCCTTTGACTATAAAAGGAGGCCCGCGCCGTACTGAGACATGATTCGGACTTTTTGGACCCTGCACGGTTTGTAGCTAGTCCAAGAACACCAGATAAACACAAGCCAGCAGGAGTAGGTATTACGCATCACTTGCGGCCCGAACCTGGATAAATTTCCCATGTTTGTCTCTTGAACCTGCTCTTTCCACAGCCCCGCACCCGCCGACCTTAGAAGGGATTCCCCGTGATCCCATAGGTATCGTTTCCACCCACACAGCATTTCCTTCTTGGTAATTATTGCGAGATCTTCACCGACCATCAACGTCTGAAGTAATTATTTACTCAACTAGATCTAGATATCCATCAACAGCGATGTATGGAAACAATCACAGACGATGACTATGGTATTTCTTATACCCTTGTCAAGGCTAATATCATGGTCGATGCTCTGAGTAGCAAGTCTTATTGCAACAACCACATGGCTTATAAAGCTCTACCCCTGCAAGATGATCTCACTTACAGAGAGCATCTGATCCGCATTCTCGTTCAAGCTGAACATCGCACCCATTAGAGAGCTATCGAATTTCTAGAAAGTTCAGTGGTCAAATCCTTCTGAAGATGAAGCCACTTGGGAACTCGAGGATCGTCTTCGAGATGAATACCCCATTTTGTCTTCCTCAACCTCCTAAAATCTCGGGACGAGATTTGTTGTAGTGGAGGAGATTTGTAACGCACGGATAATTAAGCTACACTAATCCTCTACTAATGAGGCCACGTCACCACTGTTATTGTTGCTAATCTCACTTAGATTCAAATCAAATTCAAAATTAATTTTAAGTCGAAGTTTAAAGTTCTCAAATGTCAAAACTAAAATGTGCAAACGGTGGCAACTAATTCGTTGTTAATACTGGTGAAGAAACCACACTTTTATAAAATGTTTAAATGCATTAAGATAATTAAAACACTGGCTTAAACTATTATATAAATGCTTTTTAAAATAGTAAAATATTCGGACTAAATTAATTGAGTACCAAACTTTTTGTGGCAGAGGTTTAAACTAAAACATTAATTTAGGTGTTGGTCTCACATTTTTATAAAACTAAAATATGCTAATAGTAAAATAAAACAGTAAATAAAAATGAAGTAAAAAAAGATAAACAAAACAAAATTACAAAAAGATAAAACCTACCCTCCCCTGGGAGTTGGCCCAGCTAGCTGGCCAGGCCAGCCCACCACGTCCCCGTCCCCCTCCTTTGTTCACAGAGGAGGCGTGGACAGCGCCGATGGCCGCCACGGCCCCGGCCATCACCGTGGCGCCCATCCGCCGCCCCCGACGTCTATAAGGGGATATCCCCCTGTCTGGAATCCTAGCGCACCCCATTCCCCTTCCTCCCTCTACTCGCCCCTGGTTTGCACGATCCCGCACCTCGCCGCGTGGTCGTCCCTTTGTCGTCGTCGTCCCGTCGTCAGCTGCATCCCCGCGTCACACCGCCGTGTCCAGAAGCTCCACCAACATCTTATTTGTCTTCCTCGCCCACTGGAACAAGCCGAGAGCCACCGCATCACCCGCATCGATCGTCTTCTTCCTCTTCATCGCCGGAGCTTCGTCGCACTAATACGAGCCAACTGCTACTTCTGGTCACTCACCGGGCCTTCGTGTGCCTCCTCGATGAGCTCCTCCCTGGGATCCCCCTTTTAGCCCTTAGATTTGAACGCCGTAGGACGTCATCTCCGTCGAGCTCGAACCCCCATGTACGCGTTTTTGCCCGTAGATTAGTGTACTGTCGAATCGGGGGCGTGACACTAGTCCCAACCTTTTCAGAGTTCATTTGTAGTACTTTTATATTTCAGGAACATTTAGCTTGAAAAAAGTCATTAAATGCATGAAAAATAGCAAATGAAGTCAGAAAAGGGTTGAAAATTGATGATATGGCTTTGAAAGGTGCATAGTGACCGCACAAAAGGTTTGGAGTTCTAATAAGTTAAAAAACTGAAATCCATTGGTATTAGATGAGTTTTCGCCCGAAACCCTTATACTTTGAAACAGATTGTCTAGTTTGTCCATGAAGTGCATCCAGTTTTTGTCGTAACCCTCTCAAATTTTTAGAAGATGCTACGTGGGTGAAATCATAATACCATGCCAAATTCAACCTTTTCAGAGTTAATTTGTAGTGCTTTTCAATTTCAGGGTCATTTAGCTCAAAAAAGCATTAAATGCATGAAAAATAGCAAATGAAGTCAGAAAATGGTTTAAAATTGATGATGTGGCTTTGAATGGTGCATGTTGAACGCACAAAAACTCTGTAGTTAAAATAAGTTAAAAATGAAATCCCTTTGTACACTACAAAAAAATACACTTCCGTGATGATACGTGTTTGTCATAGTAGGTCACGTTTTCTGTCATGCATGTACATCCATGGCAAATTTATGAGAGAATCAAGATAGTCATACATGTGCTGTCGTAGAAGTGTTCCATAACATTACTAAAATTATCATCACGGAAGTGTCCACTTCCATGGCGATAAATCGCGCGTCATGGAAGTGCTTTCGTCAAGGGCGACCGACACGTGGCATCCACCATAACGGGACGCCGTTAAGCTATCGGGTCCAGTTTTGGATCCGATAACCCGCTAACAGCCCGGACCAATGAGGATTTTCCACATGTAAAATTCTCATTGGCCGGAGGAAACGTGTGTTCACTCACCATTGGGACAGATGTCATCTATTCATTGGACAGGAGGCGCCTATGATACGTCGACACGTGGCATGGCCGAACAGAGGCCCATTCCGGTGAAAAGTCTGGCCCGTTTGACTTGGTCAAAAGGTAACGGGCTGGCCCACGGAGAGCCTATTAACGGCATATTTGTATATAGCCCATTTACGGCTCGCTAACTCACGGCCTGTTACGGCCTATCTGAATTAAGCCCAGTAGCTTCATCTAGGCCTTCCAATATGATTCCAGCCCGTTGTAACTTCCGGCCCATGTATGGCCCATGATGTCTTTCGGCCCATACAAGACCATTTGTAACTCTTGGCCCATTAACTGCCTATGGTGAATCTGACCCGCAATGAATAGTGTACCCCTTTATACCCATTAACGGCCCATTATTCCATTGGGACGTTTCCAACCCTTGTTATCTTTCGGCCTTCTCAGGGCCCATTTATTCTTGGGCTCTTTTCCAGCATTCGGTTACTTACGGCTCGTCATTGGCCTTTTCTGCCTGTGGGCCAAATTCAGACCGCAGTTACAATCGGCTCGTTTGCGGCCCGTTACTCTATTGGGCCGTTTTCAAAACGTCATCAAATACGACCGATTAACGACAGCCTGTTATTGTCGGCCCATGAACGGACGATTCCAAATCTAGCCCGTTTATGGCCCATAATGCGGTCTGTTGTTGGCTCATGTTTGGCCTATCGATCATGCGGCACGTAGAAGGCCCATTGATGCTACAGCCCTAAGAAGGCCCATTGTTTATACGGCCCGTAGGAGGCCCATAGTAACTACAATAAATATGTAGCCCATGGTTATTGTGGCCTAGTTTTAAAAAATAGGTTATTGCGGACACTAGCAAACCGTGGAAAAAGAACTGCACTGACTACAAGCAAACAAATAAACAAGACAACAAGGAAATAAATAAGCAAGCAACTTATGCTAGGCTATCATGGCTATTACACATATTACATCCACTGGGCATCAAAGTTCGCCACCAGTGCAAATATAGGGTACAAAGCAGCATATCATATACACTGGTTGTCAAAGTTGGTGACCAGTGCAAATAAACGTCACAGCAAAACAAGTCCAGAACTGAAACCACTTCAGAAGAGCTCAAGAAACAATATCCTGGGTACCCATAATGCTGGCAATATGCTTAGCAAGCTTATTTACTTTCTCTTGTTTGGCGCTTAAATCCTCTAGCACTTGTTGTTGCACCAGAAAGTATGCATCTGAATTCTATAGGGACTTCCTCAGTCCTTCAGCTTCCTGTCGCATAACATCTGATCGATGTCTTTCAACTTGAAGTTGAGACTCAAGAAGCCGAATCGATTCAGGCAGTGAGTTCGAAGAGCTGGTGCCAACATTAGTAGCCAGTAACACGAACACTACATCAAGACAGGACTTTGGGGTTGTCTCAGTGTCTTCAATATAGTTTTTATCAGCTTTCTTGGAGACCAACAGGGATGTCTCACTATCTTGAACCTTATCTGCATTACTTCCTTTACCATTGCATAACGGGGTAATCTTCTCCAATATTTTATCCATGTTCTAAAAGAGAAACAAACAAAAACATCACAGGTTTCCAATGTAGCATATGAAACTCATTTTGGTAAACTAGTTCAGTAGTAAGGTGGACAGGATAACAACATGAAACAAACATATATCTATGTAGTATGGTCACTGTATGGTCTATATCATTCTAGTTTATGTTGCCAAATCAAGATAGATACAATTTTAATCATATCTATTTAAGACAAAGCAACATAGACGGAATATAAGTATGGGAAACTACACAACAATAACAACACTTGTAATGTGCATGGCATGAGAACATAACTATTTATTTAATTGAAACTGAAATCAACATAGAGCAAGTTACAACAGCAAACACATTAAAGAAACAGGTTTAAAACATACATGGTGCGCCATTGGAGTTTCAGTTGCATCCTTCAATTTGAAATTAGTTGGTATGAGTAAATACAGTGATGCAAGAGCAAAGTAGTATGAACCATAGCTACGTAACCTGACCTGAGAACAATTCTTCTTCTACTTTAAGCGTTGACTTGGGGTTCGGAGTGGTGGTCCTCGTGCTTTGGGCACTGCAGTTGCCTTACTAATTGCTCGTGTTTGGCTGCTCTGTGGTGGAGAAGGTGCTGTGTCAACTGGAACTGGGTTACTAACTGTTGGGGTTGGGGTTAGAAGGGGTGTAGCTGGTTCTCTGTCCAACTGGGTAGGGGTACAATCTACGTGAGTCTGAGTTATGTGTGGTGGGGCTGGTTCTTGGGCAAGTACAACCGTGGTTCTATCTGCATTGACAGGTAGCACAATCTTTTCTGAAGACCGTGTTTTTACTCCCACAGATACTGCCATCACCCCCTCCAATTGAAATGGTTGATAAACAAGAAAAGTAATTGAATGTACAGACATTATAAGATAGACAGGTGCAATGGAAAGTAGGGAAGAAAACAGGGCATGAATTCACATTTATGTTGTCCAACCAAACAGAATAGCAGGACATAATTTCACATATATGATGGCTAATTAAACAGGATAGCATGACACAATTTCAAATGTATGATGGCTAACTAAATAGGATAGAATGACGTAATTCAAAATATGATGACTATGTAAACAGAATGAGTTGATATAACTATATTATGTCTTTATAAAATGGGTTGGCATGCCATAATTCAGATACATGCTGTCTATGTAAACATCTTGGCATGGTATAATCCAAATATATGATTTTTATACTAAGCAAGTGAGCAGAGGGCAATCGCATATATGATGTGTCAACTAAGGAGATGGCATTCAATATTGTGAATATGATGTAAAAACTAAGCATTGCAATACAACATATGCATGATATGAGTAATATAACCCTGCCAAGTTTGAGCATCCACCTCATGGGGATAATAGGACTGGTCATCTGCCTCCGAATCCTCCTCTAAAGAGCTATCTGTAACCAGCAAGATATCTGCTTCAGCATGTAGCATTGTCTGCTCTAAAGACCTTGTTTTCACTCCAGATTTCTCCATCACCAATTCAAATGGCTGATGCACAGGAAGAGCAGTTGAATATACAAACATTGTCAACAAATGCAACGAGAAATACAAAAAAAGGATGGCATGATATATTTCACATTTATGACGCTACGCTAAACAGCATGGCATTGCATAATTCACATATATAATGCCTTGCAACAAGATAGCATTGCATAATTCACATATATAATGTCTTGCAACAAGATGGCATCACATAATTCACATATATGGTAATTAGACACTAAACATGTGGCATTCACACAAAGCATGTCTAAACTAAGCAAATGACATAGCAATGCAAGATACCATACGCACGATATGAGCAACATAAACCTGCCAAGTTAGAGCATGCAACTCAGGGGGGGGGGAGGGGGAAATAGGAAGAAGATGGCAGAGGAGACGCGCAAGGAGATGGAAGTCATGGAGGCGATGAAGAAGCAGTTATGACTCTGCGGCCAATAACCCTTCATGTAGTGAGAGCAGCGCCCCAGACTTGTGTGTGCGTCTTCCTTCTTTTTTTGGGGTGATAATCTTCCTTCTTCTTTTACTCCTGTGTTTCTTCTTTTGCTTCGGTTGTTTCGCCGCACGTGTCACCTGCTCTGTGAGGCATGAATAGAACAATGCTAAAAATGAGATGACTAGCAAATTTGATCATTCTTTATCGCCAATAGGACAACGCCTCTTGCTAGAAATATATAATAAGAGTAGAGAGTAGAGGATATGGCACTGGGCTGCCGTGTTTCGTGCTCCTCCATCGTACTCTAGTGGAAAACTTGAGTATACCGCATGGTTCTTTGCTCCTCCTCAGGTCGTTGGCACATTTATACGAGCAGTCAAATCACAAGGCCCGCCTTCCAGCAGTAATGAGCCGTCAAATCACAAAGACCTCGCCTCTCTTGAAACCGACCTAGCTAGACTGCCCCGGCCTCTAGCCTTTTAAAAAATGTATACTTTTGTACAGTAGTAGGATCGGTGGATTGCGCCATGGAGCAAAACTAACAAGTTGAAATTAAAGAAAAAAGGTGGTACATATAGACAGCGCTCGTCGCCAAATTATGCATATAGTACTATTAAAAAAGCTAGTACGTGCTTAAATGGGGTGCTAAATTCTATTAAAGAAATTAGAATACCTATTTTATTCTTGGATTCTTATTATTTATGCCACTAGTTTGTGTATCAGTACTTAGTTTTGCCATTGGAAGTTACAACTACTCAAAAATGCCACCCGTGAGATGCCTGCTGTCACAGCCCTAGAGCTTGCTTGTAACTAGTAGCATTGCATCCATGCATCATGTTTAAAATTTTTGAAACTTGAACTGAGGAGATTTGGAAGCCTCAAAATTTAAATAAAAGAAGGGCAAAACCCCTAAAATCTCATTCATTGTTCCCAAAATGTCCTTCTTAAATGTTTGATAATTTTGGCAAGGGTTCTGGTCCCAAACAAAATATTGAACATTTATAAGGAATTAATCTTGGGATTTTGAATTTAAATCATTAGCTATTTGAATTTGAATTATATTCATATAATTAGAATATAATTTCAAATACCTGAAATATTTTATGAGCTTTTGGAAAAGTCCATCTAGCAAAATAAAAATATTCAGAGGAGTTTTTGGCATTGTTTGAATTGTTTTAAATTCAAAACAGTGGCAAAAGTTAAAAAAAGAAGCAGAAAAACAATAAGAGAACAGAGCAACTCACTGGCAGCCCAGCCAGCCCACCTAGCAGCCCACCGGCGGCCAAAGATCTTGGCTGGCCCGTGCCACCACACGCTCCTCTCTCGCCAGCAGCAGAGAGGAGCGCTTGCCGGCGCTTGTGGCAGGCGCCACGCCACCAGGCTGCCTGCTGCGCCGTCAGCCACCGCGACGCCTCGCGTCATCTCCTCGGCGCCGCCCGACCCCCTGGACCCCTCGCTCTCTCCCTCCTCCTCGTTCCTCCTCTGTCCCACTCCACACGCTGACCGAGAACCGCCGTCGCCGCCGATCGCTGTACAGCGCCACAGCCACCCCTTGCCCTCTCTGCCATCCCAAGAGCTCCGCCCGACCTCTTCTCCGTCTCCGCCGATCTAAGCGACCCTGGAGGCCAGCAACGCCGCCATCGCCGTCGTCTTCCACCTCGGCTCCGCCACCATCGTCGCCGATTCGCTGCACTCCGCCGCCCGAGCCCATCGACCTCCAAACGGACTCACGGTGAGCTTGCCGTCGTTTCCCTCATCTCCCTCTCGCGCGCGCCAGTAGCCGCCGCCCATGAGCAGCACCGCAGCCGCCGTCCGCCATGGCGGCGAGCTGCGTGCCCGAGCACCTCTCGCCTCGCTTAGTAGCTCCGGCATGCTCTGAGCACCTCCTCTTCGCTGCCCGCTCAGCTCCCTCGCCATGAGCTCTAGCCTTCAGCCGCAACCACCGAAGCTCCGGCCGCCGCAGGCGGACATCGCCGATCGATCTGGGTCATCTCCGCGACCCCACTAGCACCGGCCGACGCGGACGAGGCTCGGGTTCCAACGGTGCCAACAAGCGCCTCAATCGTGGCCGTGCCGCGATTCGCGCATCGCCGCCGTCTCGGCCTCGCCCGGCGACTCGACGCCGGTGGATTAGCCCAGGTTGACCAGGATTTGACCCCTCGGTCATCGGCGAGTGGGCCCGCCACTAACTAACGGGTTAACACTAATCAAACTAGTTAGTTAAACTAACTACTGACCAGTGGGTCCCAGCGTCGAGTTGACCGGACAGCGACCCAGTTGACTCGCCGACGTCACATCGACGTCAGGTGACATAATAACTAGTTTTCGGATTTAAATTAATTCAGGAAATTTCAGAATTACCTCAAACTTCTAAAATTCATATAAATTCAACCGTAACTCGGATGGAAATAATTTATATATGAAAATGATCAAAAAATATGAAGAATCTGTTTATGGCATTTTCATGCATGTTTGAACAAGTTAACCTCACTGATAGGATGAATCATGATTAGGGTAATTTATGGAATAACATTTGGAGTTGGAGTTCAACCTTGTTTGAATTCCACTTCAACTAACTTGGATTATTATTGCATTAGGTGAATTCAGTACCTTAATATGACATGTCATTCATGTGAATGTGCATTGCATTGATTGTGTTCTCTCTTGTTTGCCGGTAATTGTCCCTCCGGTGAGACGATGTAATCGACAATGAGTTCGATGACACCGATGAAGAACTATATTATCTTCGAAGTGCCGTGCAAGCAAAACCCCTTGTTCATTCGATATAATCCCACTCTCTCGCCCTGCTCTATTTTACTACATTAGGACAACAACGACTCATGTGTTACTTGCTGCGGTAGCTGAACCCTTGATCCTTTGCATGACCTGTCATTCCACAAGAATTAGATGAAACCCACTAGTATGAGTAGGAGTTGTTTGAGCCATGTTGTGCCTACTCATTTATGTTTGTTTGTCATGCCTGCTATCGCTTAGAGTTGAGTCGGGTCTGATTCATCGGGAATGAATTGGAATTGTTATGAACATGTCCTACGGTGTGTGAGCTAAGTGTGTGAACACGATTTGGTAAAGGTAGCGGTGAGAGGCCATGTAGGAGTACATGGTGGGTTGTCTCATTGAAACCGTCCTCGGGAACTGAGTTCGTGTTTGTGATCCATGAAACATTACTACCACGCATTGGGATCCTTAATTGACCCTCTCGGCTTCTTAACCACCCCGCCCTCGGTCAAGGGAGTTGCAAGTAGTTTCGGTGTTTGTAGCATGTTGGGGGCCGCATTTAACGCTGACCTTAGGGGTGGGTTGTGTTGCGGTAGGCACCGTGGGCCGGTGTACCGAAAGTGCCCGTTTGGTATCTCGGGAACCTGCACACATCATTCGGGCTGTATGGGAAACCTCGGCGGACTCCTGCGGATGGAACCCGAATAGGCGATAAACCGGACTAGGGACTTGAGTGTTTAGGTAGGCCGTGGCCGACACCCACGTTGGGCTTCCGCTTGAAGGTTGCCGAGTACATGTCGGTAAACGGCGGTAAGTGGTGAGAGCGTGTGAAGAAGTACACCCGCAGGGGTCTAATATGATCTATTGAATAGCCGTGTCCACGGAGAAGGACTTCGGGTTGCCTATATCGGTTCATAGACAAGTGAAAGTGGATACTCTAAAATGCGCAAGATAAGCGTGAGTGCTATGGATGGCGTTCTCGTAGGGAGACGGGAGCGGGTCCATAGTGGTGTATTGATATGGTGAATGTGTGGACTCGTGTGCGCCACCTCAAAAGAGTTACTTGCAGTCGTAGTTCAGGATAGCCACCGAGTCAAAGCTGGCTTGCTGCAGTCAAACTCCACCACCCCCTTTTGATAATGATGCATATGTAGTTAGTTCTGATGTAAGTCTTGCTGAGTACAATTGTACTCACATTTGCTTATTTATGTTTTGCAGAGAGACGTCAGTCTCGCTAGTAGTTCCGCTTGGACTTCGACGTTTAGCTTGTTACCTCAGCTACGATCTTGTGCCCTCGGGGATCTGGTAGATAGTCGGGCTCCTCACCTTTTTCATTTATAGTTGTGCGTACTCGAGACATGTTTAGCTTCCGCTTGTGCTTTGACTTGTATGCTCGAGTGTTGGGTCATGAGACCCATGTTTGTAATATCTCGCTCCTCGGAGCCTAATGAATAATATTTTGAGTCGAGAGTTATGTTGTGATGCCATGTTGTATCTACGCATATTGAGCATAATGTGTGTATGTTTGAAATGCTTGGTATGTGTGGGATCCGACAAACTAGTTGTTTATCCTTGGCAGCCTCTCATATGGGGAAATGTAGTCTCGTGCTTACGGCGATAGTAGTCCGCTACTGCCCGGTTCACGGAGTCCCGCTAGCCCAGACTACTGCTTGGACACTTGACTGGCGGCATGTGTTTCACCGTTCCTATGTACATCCCTTCGGGAAATGTCACGCGGTGTTATTCGAGTCCTGCCTAGCCTGCTACAGCCCGGGATACCGGAGTCCTGTTAGCCCAATGCTACAGCCCGAATATATACGTTGATGACCGACATGTTCGATGTGATTCATGTATGCCTGTCCCCATAGGTTAGCGCCGCTTTGGGTTCACGACTAGCCATGTCGGCCCGGGTTCTTTGTCATATGGATGCTAGCGACACTATCATATACGTGAGCCAAAAGACGCAAACGGTCCCGGGACATGGTAAGGCGACACCCGTGGGAACACCGTGCGTGAGGCCGCAAAGTGATATGATGTGTTACATGCTAGATCGGTGTGACTTAGGATCGGGGTCCTGACACCTGCTCAAAAATGAAATTAGATATCTCAAAAATGACATCATTAAGTTAGATGTTTGCTCAAAAATGCCATTAGACATTGTGATTTTCACGTCAAACCCGTTGACCATGTTACATGACAAAAATAAGCCAATTCTCACAATGATAAGTGTGGCCCCTCTTGTCGGGAGTAACCAAGCGAAAAAATTTACAAGAAAATAAGAACGTTGTTGGGATCAAGTAGGCCCCACACTTTATTTTATTGTAGTGAGATATAGGGAGAGTTGGCCTGTTTGTCCATCGGTATTTATGTCATTATAACATGGCAAAAGAGATTTGAGTCACAATAATGGTGTCTAGCACAACACACCCCTCAAATAAAACTAAGCACCCAGAAATTCTTTGACAAAACTAAGCCCCCTGAAATTCTTTGACAACTAAACTGCAGGCTATATGATGTTGGCCATATATATTGTACGTATATAATGTGAAGAAACGAGTGGTAGTCATAGTACTATACCAACCAAAACATAAACTGTACGAAATACTAGTATGTATGTACTAAGGAGTTAAAGTAATGAGAAGAAACATAACATAGTTCTGCTGGGGGCTCAACACAACACACACCTCAAATAAAACTAAGCACACCAGAAATTAAACTAAGCAACTAATCCTGTAGACACTGGAATATAACCACCATGAGCAACGGCACTGCCACCTTACTCGGAGTCCTCGTCCACGTCCTCGACTTCGTCCTTGTCCCTCTTCCTCTTGGCCGATACTACTTTGCTTGAACCACACACTTGGCTCTTGCTCTTCATCCAACCATTGTAGATATTGAAACAAAGGTAGCTATCCATTGCAGCATAGTGGATCTGGTCTATATCCAGTACATTCCACTGCCGTGCATGATGAAACGTGTGTGGAGGTTTCTTCAGATTACCGTCCGAAGGATGAACCAAGGCTCCTGCCAGGGTTAGCATTGAAGACCTATCATGGGAGGACACCAGCCCATTATTCTGGAGGTCGAAGCGTTTGCCTACAACGAGGCCTATCCGTTCCAGGACTCTTATGTCATTCATAAAGTCTACAGTAACGAATTTGACTCGGGCACCCTTGAGGAACTTCTTAAATTCCTCGCACTCAATGTCGGCATGGCATATGTGGGAGACCAAGCATAAGTCATGCACGCAAACCTGGATCACGGCGGGCTTCTTCCTCTCTTCCTCCTTTAGATTCTTCTCTTTTCCCAGGACTGTGGTGTACTCAACATCTAGCCCAGCGACCCACTCATCATTTGAGTTTTCGAACAAGCGTATGAAGCGATCAAGGCATCCTTTCACCGTCATGGAAGAACGGGTGTAGATGACGTCGAACTCATCACCGGTGATGGTTCTAACCTTGTACTCACTACCGACCATGAAGATTTGGGACGCCATGGATTTGGGAGGAGGGTTAGGATTAGTGGAACTGCCGTAATGTGAAAGGACGGGACGACTAGGAGCGGTTTATCGATTGTAAAAATGCCGAGTGGGGGGCGCGTGCAAATGGCAGGGTAGTGGCTTGCCTGGTGGATAAATGGATTCATGCACAGTACTATTAAATGGCTTTCGATGTCATGTCTACTCGACGCCCAATTAAATGGCTTTCGATGTCATATCAAGCGTCGGGAAAATTACAGGTGATACTAAGCTTCTGAGAGCCCTTGGATCTGAGATTGAACGGTAGCATGGCATGATTCTAGACCTATGGGTGAATATCCTATCCTGGAGGGTTATTCTGCAAATTTTCAACAACTTAGCATGCGACCGTTTGATCTCAGATCCAAGGGCTGCCAGCAGCCTGTATCATGGTCGCGCCTACCACGACCATCGCCTCGCTAGCGCGATCGCGCCCTTGGAGATTTAACACGGTGCGTTAGGCTATCTGATGTTGGCATGTCATACATAGTCATCACTTAGTCACTCATACTACAACAAGGTTAGCTATAAGGTTGGCTATAAGAGTATTTTTTTTACTTCTCTCTATCTCTTTCTTCGTAGTATTTATTGCATTTGCCAAGGAGTGACCTCTTCCAATGAAATGGTGCTTAGATGAGGTGCTATGGGCATTAAATGGCTTAGAAACTCAAGTCCCCAATGCATAGGTGCTTAGTTTTTTGTTGCTAAGTTTGCTTCGGTACACCCGCTTTGCACTGTTTCTTCCTAAGGTCACCAAACTAGTCTCTCTCTCTTCTTAATTAACTTGCCACATCAGACTTTATGCCTATGTGGCAGGCTTAGCACCTGTAGGATCAAGTACAATAGTGGGCTATAAGAGCATCTCCAATAGCTTGTCTATATCGATGTCTATACTTGTTTTCCACGACGTGAGCCCAAAACAGGCGTCCAACAGCTTGTCTATATGGTTGTCCAAATATACAAATCCTCTAAATCGACCTCGACAATGTCCACGCATGGACAATGTGAAGGCATCGTCTAAACTCAGCTGCAGTCATGATTTCTTCCTCTCCCAAGCGACGGCCCACCTGTCATGGTCCCTGTATATAGACGTTCTGATGCAAAACTGGATGTGTATATGAGGGAATCTTTCTAGACTATTGTTTATATGAATATATAGACATCCAAATGTACACATGCTATTGGAGATGTGCTAAGCCTGCTTTACATGGAATTTTTGCATATGTGGGGGAAAGAGGCAAGGAAAAAGTGGAGGAGTGGGCTCTCAAGCAAGAGCCAGCCTCTACATGGTGGAGCATCAGGAGAGGCACCTGTATGGAGGTGGTCAGGAATCGGGAGACTCACGCCGGTCGTAGTGCCTCAGTTAAAATGATAATGGCAAGTCAAAGCACAGGGCCCCACCTGTCCAGCAGTTACTCGCTGTCAAATCACACCGCCCTATGTTTGCAGCAGCCTAGTCCCTCATCTTCTCATGTCTCTGTCGAACCGACTAGGCGGAACTGCCCCGCCTACCGCACGGGAAAAGCCCCGCCCTCGTCTTTTAAATAGTACAATATACTAATTTTATATCCATGGATTGCGCCATGGAGCAAAGCCTCAAGAAAACGGTGGTACACATGTATAGAGTATACAGCACGCCCGTCGCGTTCGCGTCGCACCCCACACGGTCGGTCCGTCTGGCACGCCGCTCTCCGAATTTAATGTGCGTCATATTGCGTTTGCACACAC
The DNA here is from genome assembly GCA_021605205.1 of Aegilops longissima. Lineage (NCBI taxonomy): Eukaryota > Viridiplantae > Streptophyta > Magnoliopsida > Poales > Poaceae > Aegilops > Aegilops longissima. The sequence continues at coordinate 236,447,695 of CM038679.1, forward strand.
ATGTGGGACTGATGACCCACAAGTATAGGGGATCTATCGTAGTCCTTTCGATAAGTAAGAGTGTCGAACCCAACGAGGACCAGAAGGAAATGATAAGCAGTTTTCAGCAAGGTATTCTCTGCAAGTACTGAAATAAGTGGTAAAAACAGATAGTTTTGTGATAGGATAATTTGTAACGAGCAACAAGTAACAAAAGTAAATGAAGTGAAGCAAGTTGGCCCAATCCTTTTTGTAGCAAAGGACAAGCCTGGACAAACTCTTATAATAGGAAAAGCGCTCCCGAGGACACATGGGAATATCGTCAAGCTAGTTTTCATCACGTTCATATGATTCGCGTTCGGTACTTTGATAATTTGGTATGTGGGTGGACCGGTGCTTGGGTGCTGTTCTTACTTGAACAAGCATCCCACTTATGATTAACCTCTATTGCAAGAATCCGCAACTACAACAAAAGTATTAAGGTAAACCTAAGCATAGCATGAACCCAAATCAGCCCCTTACGAAGCAACACATAAACTAGGGTTTAAGCTTCTGTCACTCTAGCAACCCATCATCTACTTATTACTTCCCAATGCCTTCCTCTAGGCCCAAATAATGGTGAAGTGTTATGTAGTCGACGTTCACATAACACCACTAGAGGCTAGACAACATACATCTCATCAACATATCGAACGAATACCAAATTCACATGACTACTAATAGCAAGACTCCTCCTGTGTCCTCAGGAACAAACGTAACTACTCACAAAGCATATCCATGTTCATAACCAGAGGGGTATTAATATGCATATAGGATCTGAACATATGATCTACCACCAAATAAACCAACTAGCATCAACTAAAAGGAGTAATCAACACTACTAGCAACCTACTAGTACCAATCCCGGACTTCGAGACAAGAATTGGATACAAGAGATGAACTAGGGTTTTGAGAGGAGATGGTGCTAGTGAAGATGTTGATGGAGATTGCCCTCTCCCGATGAGAGGAGTGTTGGTGATGATGATGATGATGATTTCCCCCTCCCGGAGGGAAGTGTCCCCGGCATGTAACGACCGGAACCTGATAAGATTCGGTGTCTCTGTGCTCACTGTGCTAGTCCCTGGATCGACTCGCTAGCACACACAGTACATATGAATATTAAATAACAAGTGCATCATTTACTATAACGTATGATCCAGAATTCATATTTTTTTACAAATTGAGTAGCACATAGCTAACTTTATTCAATAATAACAGCGGAAATGTAGCATAAGCAAATGATGAGTTCCATCAATGCCCACTGGCGAAAATGCTGAGTGAAGACTCGCGACCTACTGTATCTCACTGATCATCTGAAAATCCTGCAACATGATAAGTTGCAGCCACAAAGGTTCAATACATTGAATGTATTGGCAAATTACACATAATGATAAAAGCAAACCTACATCTACCTGCAAAGTATGACAAAAAATCACTCAAGTCGGTTTCACGTAAAACTACCTTCACCTACCTCCACGACATAGGCAAGGTGCAAACAACACAGATGATAAAGATCTTCAAGATGTCTCAAGTGCGCTAAGCCCTGGCGCATTCTCTAGGGACAATAGAGCGCTCAGCCAGTGACGCATTCACGTGAGAAAAAGCCCCGACAACTCAAGTGCGCTCAGCCATGGCGCATTCTCTTGGGATAATAGAGCGCTCAGCCATTGACGCATTCACCTGAGAAAAAGTGCGAGCCTACAGCTATAAAGACTCACCACTTCCATGAATCACTAGACACATGCCCACGTCTACCGTAGCAAGTTGATCACACCATCACATACCACAATAGACAACAAAACATGGTAACATGTAATACACATATCAAGCCAAAACATATAACATGGCATAAAACCACACACGCATAGCAGAATATAGGATAAGCAAAATCAAAAGTGCAAACTTTCCTTGAATGGTGTTGAAGTACTCTAACGCTTAATTCTAATCCGCGTCACATTCCGGACAATCTATACGATAACAAAGGCACCGATAAATAAACCATACTCACATAACCCACAATAAAACCAACATCAAAGAATGCAAATAAAAACTTAACTAACAGAACATATCAGTAGGTATATATTATCTACACGCTAATAGGATCACAATGCAAAAAGAATCAACTGGTTTGGCTCATCGGTTTAAAAGATATTGCCTCCGGAAGTTTGAATTCAAATTTGAGCAAATTCAAATTTAAAGAGTTCAAAAATGTGAAATTTTGGTTCTATGGTATTCTCCTAGTCACTACGAGTACACATGAAAAATAATCGATGAATTTGGAGTTACGGATCTCAAGATAAACCTAAATGAAAATATTATATGAAATCTGCCCAAAAGAATTGTGCCAAAAGTATTTTTCGAAAAGCTGCTGTCTGCTCTTTGTGGCGTTGCAACGTGGCGCATTACTAGTGGCTGGGTAGTGTTCGCTGCATGGACTAAACGGCAAATGGCCTCTAAATAGTGCATACCTATTCGAGTGAAAAAAATAGAACATGATTTAATCTGGACCGTCGGAGGGAGATCGGACGGTGCAAAGCGACTCACCGGAGAGACAGGGTGGGCTGGGAGGTGACGGACTTGGGGAAGAAGACGCGCGGCTCAGGACTCGTCGACAGCGACGTCTGCAGTGGTCCTCCGCCGAAGGAGAGGTGACGAGAGGGTGCAGCGTGTGACGGTGATGATGATGGTGGCGAAAACGGCGAAGAGGGCTGCCTCCGATGCCGGCGGCGACGACGTGAGGGGCGGCTGTGACTCAGGCAGCGACGGTGAACTCTCTGCGGGGCTGGGGGGTTGTTCTGTTGCGTCCATGTGAGTGTTAGAAGATGAGGGAGGTAGAGGGAACCTTGGAGAAGGAAGAGCACAGAGGATAAGGGAGTGGCTAGGAACCTCTGGTGGCGTCGAATTCGTCCGGCGGAGAAGCTTCTGCAGCGGCGGACTCCGGCGAGATCTGGACGCTATTCTAGGGCACGGGAGATTGCGATTTTGGCGAAAAATCGGTCAAGCAGAACGTGGGGAGAATATATATGGAGTCAGGACGGGGCGAACGGCAGCAAATCGATCGAAATCGATCGATCCGAATGAGGTCGGGTGTGGCAGCTACTGGTGTTCTGATTTAACACGGCCGGGAGGGAGATGACAAAGGGCCACGGTAGTCAGTGAGACAGGAAGAAAAGAAAAAAAGGCTGCGGGTGGGCTCGCTGCGTGGAGATGGCCCGCTTCTTTGTCGTTGTCTTGCTGTTGCGACCGGGAGAGGAAATAGAAATGGGATGCGGCTGTCCGAGCCCATACGAACAAATGATATCTACCGAGTAATTATATTGAATGAAGGTCTAATTGGATAAAATAAAATAGAAGATTACTTCCTAAAATACAGAACACACAGTAAAATACTAATACTAATATCGAATACTGTGAACATTTTTAAAACACATATGCACTTTGGGAAAAATATATTTATGCAATGCAAGCACATAAAGAGCATCACAATAACCACTATAAAAAAATTGAGTTTCTATAAAGCCAAAATAATTTAGGTACACACCAGAATATATTCTTAGCAATTTCGAAATATAATTAATAGGGGAGAACTCATATTATCTCCACTCCAAATACTTTGCCTTATTGGAAAACACTATGAATATTCAAAAAAAATCAAATATGCATAGAAATCATGATGACAAAGTATGATCCTATTAACATACGAAATTTGAAAATTTGGGATGTTACACGGCAGAACAGCTCTGCCGGAGCCCTAGATTGGTTCCGCCAAGGTTCCACCTCGTGGCGGCGGAGTTTCATCCCGAAAGATTGCTTCTGATTTTTTTCTCGATGAAAGACCTCATATAGCAGAAGATGGGCATCGGAAAGCCACCAGGGGGCCCACGAGGTAGGGGGCGCGCCCCCCCACCCTCATGGATAGGGTGTGGGCCCCCTGGCCTTTATCTTTGGAGAGGATTTTTTATTATTTATTGTAAGATATTTCGTGGAGTTTCAGGACTTTTGGAGTTGTGCAGAATAGGTCTCTAATATTTGCTCCTTTTCCAGCCCAGAATTCCAGCTGTCGGCATTCTCCCTCCTTATGAGAACCTTGTAAAATAAGAGAGAATAGGCATAAGTATTGTGACATAACGTGTAATAACAGCCCATAATGCAATAAATATCGATATAAAAGCATGATGCAAAATGGACGTATCAACTCCCCCAAGCTTAGACCTTGCTTGTCCTCAAGCGAATGCCGATAACGAAATATATGTCCCCATGTTTAGAGGTAGAGGTGTCGATAAAAATAAAATACGGACATGAAGGGATCATGATTATTCTCATAACAACAACATATATAGATATTGTCATATGATTTCTTATGTTCAAGTAACAATCCATTCACAATGCAGAGTACGAATCGTAAACTTTATTGTGAACCAACAAACTATAATCTCAGTCATTGAAGCAATTGCAATTTATCATAACATCGGAAAGAGTCTATGTCAGAGCTTAATAGCAAGTCCACATACTCAACTATCATTTAGTCTTTCCTAATTGCTAACACTCACGCGATACTTGTGGTTACGGAGTTTTAATCGGACACAGAGAAAGATAGGGGCTTATAGTTTCGCCTCCCAACCTTTTACCTCAAGGGTAATGTCAACAATAATAACTCATGCCTCCTACATCCAATTAGATATATTAATCATGATCTTTCAAACACACTGTGCTTGCCAAAGGATAAAATATAAAAAGGCGAGGTGAAGATCACCATGACTCTTGCATAAGGTGGAGGATAATAATAAAAGATAGGCCCTTCGCGGAGGGAAGCAGAGGTTGCCATGCGCTTTTATGGTTGGATGCACAAAATCTTAATGCGAAAGAACGTCACTTTATATTGCCCCTTGTGATATGAACCTTTATTATGCAGTCCGTCGCTTTTATTTCTTCCACATCACAAGATCGTATAAAGCTTATTTCCCCACACCAATCAATCATACATATTTAGAGAGCAATTTTTATTGCTTTGCACCGATGACAACTTACTTGAAGGATCTTACTCAATCCATGGGTAGATATGGTGGACTCTCATGGCAAAACTGGTTTAAGGGTTTATGGAAGCACAAGTAGTATCTCTACTTGGTGCTGAGAATTTGGCTAGCATGAGGGGGAAAGGCAAGCTCAACATGCTGGAAGATCCATGACAACATACTTTATCTCAGATATAAGAAAACATAACTCATTACGTTGTCTTCCTTGTCGAACATCAACTCGTTAGCATGTCATATTTTAATGAGTGCTCACAATCATAAAATATGTCAATAATAGTATATCTATACTTCCTATTAATTGCAACGATGACCAAAGCTATGTTTGCCAACTCCCAACAACTTTTAATCATCATACTCTTCTATGTGAAGTCATTACTCTCAATAAGATCAATATGAACTCTTTGTTCCTTTTTATTTTTTTCTCTATTCTTTTATTCATTCAAGATCATGGCAAAACAATCAAGCCCTTGACTCAACACTAATCTTTATTATATAGCTCACGGACTCGATTACATAGAGAGATCATAAAGCAAAACTCAAAACTAGATCATGCCATAAACTTTATTCTACTAGATCAAAATACTACTAATAGGATCGAACTAAGAAAAACGGTAAAGATAGGAGATGTGGTTGTGATACGATACCGGGGCACCTCCCCCAAGCTTGGCAGTTGCCAAGGGGAGTGCCCATACCCATGTGATTATGTCTCCTTTGTTGGTGAAGAAGGTGAAGGTGTTGTTGATGATGCGGGCTTGTCGTCCATCTTCCAAGGCATGGGCTCACCATGATAGAAGGATGATCGAGTCTCCGGAATCCTCAAATCTGCAGCCACACTCATCCTTTTGAATCTATATTCATACTCACAGTTTTGATTTTGCAGGTCATAGATTTGGGCTTGAAGGTGCTCGATCTTCTCATGAAGCTTGAAGATGGCCTCCCCGATATTGTCGGCATCTGCCTTGTGATTGCTAGTGAACTCCGCGATCATCATGTAGTTGGAGTTGAGTCCACGTTCCACCATCCCTTAACACGTGAAAACTTGTTGCTCCACCGCTTCGAGCCTCGTCTCCATGCTTCCGGTTCCTTTTGGTCCCTCTTCATCGCGGATGTGCACCAGCCCATCACGCAACTCAATGGTTTGAGGGTGTCGCAGCACCTCCGCGAGGTAAGGGTTGATGACCTTCTCGAAGAACATGTCCTTGGAAGCACTTGGGGCCGTCATGATAATCTAGATCTGTCAGAAAAACAACTCAAAATAAGAACAATGGAGATTTGCATGATACGGGAGTCAAAACCTTCGGGGGAATATATAATGAATTTTTACCGACCAAAATACGTATCGTGCAACAAAACGGAGTCCGGAAGGCACACGAGCTGCCCACGAGGTAGGGGGGCGCGCCCAGGGGGGTAGGGCGCGCCCTCCACCCTCGTGGGGCCCTCGTGTCCTTCCCGGACTGCTACTTATTTTTCTATTTTGCTAAATATTCCAAAATGGAGAAATATTGCCTTAAAAATTGTTTTGGAGTCGGTTTACTTACCGTACCACATACCTACTCCTTTTCGGAGTCTGAAACGTTCCGGAAAGTGTCCCTTATGCATTCCTCCGGGGTTACGGTTTCAATAACATTGGTTTCAACATTTATGGGATTACCTGAGATATAATGTTTGAATCTTTGACCGTTTACCACCTTCGAATTTGTTCCTTCGAAGTTGTTGATTTTTATGGCACCGGAACGATAGACCTCCTCGATAACATAGGGTCCTTCCCATTTAGAGAGAAGCTTTCCTGCAAAAATCTTAAACGAGAGTTGTATAGCAATACATAATCACCTACATTAAACTCACGCTTTTGTATCCTTTTGTCATGCCATCTTTTAACTTTTTCTTTAAATAACTTGGCATTTTCATAAGCTTGGGTTCTCCATTCATCAAGTGAGCTAATATCAAATAACCTCTTCTCACCGGCAAGTTTGAAATCATAGTTGAGCTCTTTAATAGCCCAATATGCCTTATGCTCTAGTTCGAGAGGTAAATGACATGCTTTTTCATAAACCATTTTATACGGAGACATACCCATAGGATTTTTATATGCAGTTCTATATGCCCATAATGCATCATCAAGTTTCTTGGACAAATTCTTTCTAGACCTATTGACAGTCTTTTGCAAAATTAATTTGAGTTCTCTATTACTCAATTCTACTTTACCACTAGACTGCGGGTGATATGGAGATGCAATTCGATGATTAACATCATATTTATCAAGCATTTTACGGAAAGCACCATGAATAAAATGTGAACCACCACCAGTCATTAAATATCTAGGGACTCCAAACCTTGGAAAAATAACTTCTTTAAGCATTTTAATAGAAGTGTTATGATCAGCACTACTAGTTGGAATAGCTTCTACCCACTTAGTAATGTAATCAACAACAACTAAAATATGTGTATATCCATTAGAGGCAGGAAAGGGTCCCATATAATCAAAGCCCCAAACATCAAATGGTTCAATAACAAGTGAATAATTCATAGGCATTTCTTGACGTCTACTAACATTACCAATTCTTTGACATTCATCACAAGACAAGACAAACTTACGGGTATCCTTGAAGAGAGTAGGCCAATAAAAACCCGATTGCAATACCTTATGTGCAGTTCTATCTCCAGCGTGGTGTCCTCCATAAGCTTCGGAGTGACACTTGCGTAGGATCTGTTCCTATTCATGCTCAGGTACACAACGTCTAATAACGCCATCTACTCCTTCTTTATAAAGATGTGGGTCATCCCAAAAGTAATGCCTCAAATCATAGAAAAACTTTTTCTTTTGCTGGTATGTGAAACTAGGTGGTATAAATTTAGCAACAATGTAATTAGCATAATCAGCATACCATGGAGTACTACGAGAAGTATATATGACATTTAATTGCTCATCAGGAAAGCTATCACCAATAGGTAGTGGGTCATCAAGAACATTTTCTAACCTAGACAAGTTGTCTGCAACGGGGTTCTCAGCCCCCTTTCTATCAACAATATGCAAATCAAATTCTTGTAGCAAGAGAACCCATCTAATAAGTCTAGGTTTAGCATCTTTCTTTTCCATCAAATATTTAATAGCAGCATGATCAGTGTGAATAGTTACTTTAGAATCAACAATATAAGGTCTGAACTTATAACATGCAAATACAACTGCTAAGAATTCCTTTTCAGTAGTAGCATAGTTTCTTTGAGCATTGTCTAGAGTCTTACTAGCATAATGGATAACATTTAATTTCTTATCAACTCTTTGCCCTAGAACAGCACCTACAGCATAATCACTAGCATCACACATAATTTCGAAGGGTAAATTCCAATCAGGTGGCTGAACAATAGGTGCAGAGATCAACGCTTTCTTAAGTATTTCAAATGCTTCTACACAATCATCATCAAAGACAAATGGTATATCTTTTTGTAATAAATTAGTCAGAGGCCGAGAAATTTTTGAGAAGTCCTTAATGAACCTCCTATAAAATCCGGCGTGACCAAGGAAACTTCTTATACCTTTGATGTCCTTGGGACATGGCATCTTTTCAATAGCATCAAATTTGGCTTTATCAACTTCAATACCTCTTTCAGAAACTTTATGCCCCAAGACAATACCTTCATTAACCATAAAGTGGCACATTTCCCAATTCAAGACAAATTAGTTTCTTCACATCTCTGCAAAACTTGATCAAGATTGCTCAAGCAATCATCGAAAGAGGATCCATAGACGGAAAAGTCGTCCATGAAAACCTCACAAATCTTTTCACAAAAGTCAGAGAATATAGCCATCATGCATATTTGAAAGGTAGCAGGTGCATTACATAAACCAAAAGGCATACGTCTATAAGCAAAAGTACCAAAAGGGCATGTAAAAGTAGTCTTTGATTGATCCTTAGCCGACACAGGTATTTGAGAGAAAGCAGAATAACCATCTAGAAAGCAATAATGTGTATGTTTGCATAATCTTTCTAGCATTTGATCAATAAAAGGTAAGGGGTAATGATCTTTCTTAGTAGCTTTATTTAATTTGCGGAAATCAATTACCATCCTATAACCTGTAATAATTCTTTGCGGGATCAATTCATATTTATCATTAGGAACAACAGTAACACCTCCCTTCTTAGGGACACAATGAACAGGGCTTACCCACTGACTATTAGCAATGGGAAAAATTATACCTGCCTCCAGCAGCTTTAGTATTTCTTTTCTTACCACTTCTTTCATCTTATGATTCAACTTTCGTTGATGATCATGAACAGGTTTGGCATCTTCTTCCAAATTTATTTTATGTTGACATAGAGTGGGACTAATGCCCTTAAGATCATCAAGAGTATATCCAATAGCAGCACGGTGCTTCTTCAGAGTTTTCAATAATCTTTCTTCTTCATGCTCTGAAAGGTTAGCACTAATAATAACAGGATATATTTTCTTTTCATCAAGGTAAGCATATTCAAGATTATCAGGCAACGGTTTAAGCTCATACACGGGATCACCCTTGGGTGGAGGGGGATCCCCTAGGATTTCAATAGGCAAATTGTGTTTCAGAATAGGTTCCTGTTTAAAGAATACTTCATCTATTTCCCTTCTTTCATTCATGAACATATCATTTTCATGGTCTAACAAATAATGTTCTAAAGGATCACTAGGAGGTACGGCAATAGAAGCAAGACCAATGATTTCATCCTTACTAGGTAATTCTTCTTCACGGTGTTATTTACTAAATTTAGAGAAATTTAAACTCATGAGTCATATCGTCCAAGCCAATAGTAACAACATTCTTTTCGCAGTCTATCTTAGCATTAAAAGTATTCAAGAAGGGTCTACCAAATATAATGGGACAAAAGCTATCTTGTGGGGAGCTAAGAACAAGAAAATTAGGAGGATATTTAATTTTCCCAGACACGACTTCAACATCTCTAACAATTCCCACTGGCGATATGGTATCTCTATTGGCAAGTTTAATCGTGACATCAATATCTTCTAACTCAGCAGGTGCAATTTCATGCTTAATTTCTTTATACAAGTCATAAGGTATAACACTAGCACTAGCACCCATATCACATAAGCCATGATAACAATGATCTCCTATTTTAACAGAAATAACAGGCATGCCTACCATAGGTCTATGTTTATCTTTAGCGCCAGGTTTAGCAATTCTAGCAGATTCACCATAGAATTGAATAACATGCCCATCAATATTATCAGACATGAGATCTTTAACAATAGCAATATTAGGTTCTACTTTGACTTGCTCAGGAGGTGTATAAGTTCTAATATTGCTTTTACGAACCACAGTTGAAGCTTTAGCATGATCCTTTATTCTAACCGGGAAAGGTGGTTCCTCAACATAAGAGGTAGGAACAATAGGATCATTATAAGTGACAGTCTTTTCTTCAACTTTAATAGGTCCAGCTACTTTTACTTCTATGGGAGGATGATATTTAGACCACTTCTCCTTGGGGAGATCAACATAAGTAGCAAAAGATTCACAGAAAGAAGCGACTATCTCAGAGTCAAGTCCATATTTAGTGCTAAACTTACGGAAAATATCGGTATCCATAAAAGATTTAACACAATCAAACTTAGGTGTCATACCTGACTCCTTACCTTCGTCGAGGTCCCAATGTTCAGAGTTGCGTTTAATTCTATCCAATAATTTCCATCTGAATTCAATAGTCTTCATCATAAAAGAGCCAGCACAAGAAGTATCGAGCATGGTTTGATTATTATGAGAAAGCCGAGCATAAAAACTTTGAATAATTATTTCTCTCGAGAGCTCATGATTGGGGCATGAATATAACATTGATTTAAGCCTCCCCCAAGCTTGAGCGATGCTTTCTCCTTCGCGAGGCCAAAAATTATATATGTAATTGCGATCACGATGAACAAGATGCATAGGATAATATTTTTGATGAAATTCCAATTTCAATCTTTTGTAGTTCCATGATCTCGTATCATCACATAGCCTATACCATGTCAATGCATCTCCCTTCAAAGATAAAGGGAAGACCTTCTTCTTAACAACATCATCGGGTATACTTGCAAGCTTAAATAATCCACAAACCTCGTCCACATATATTAAGTGTTCATCAGGATGCTTGGTTCCATCTCCTACAAAAGTATTAGCTAGCAGTTTTTCCATCATACCCGAAGGAACTTCAAAAGGAGTTTCATTTTCAATAGGTTCAGTAAGTTCATTAGGTTGAGGAGCAACTCTTTGCTCTACTGGTCAGGGTGAAGATACCCCGAACAAGCCCCTCAGAGGATTACTTTCCATAGTAAAAAGTGACAGTAAAATTCAGCACACTATATAAATTTTTCCTTACCAAATTCCACCTACCAAAGGCGCTTCACTCCCCGGCAACGGCGCCAGAAAAGAGTCTTGATGACCCACAAGTATAGGGGATCTATCATAGTCCTTTCGATAAGTAAGAGTGTCGAACCCAACGAGGAGCATAAGGAAATGATAAGCGGTTTTCAGCAAGGTATTCTCTGCAAGTACTGAAATAAGTGGTAACAGATAGATTTGTGATAGGATAATTTGTAACGAGCAACAAGTAACAAAAGTCAATAAAGTGCAGCAAGGTGGCCCAATCCTTTTTGCAGCAAAGGACAAGCCTGGAAAAATTCTTATAATAGGAAAAGCGCTCCCGAGGACACATGGGAATATCATCAAGCTAGTTTTCATCACGTTCATATGATTCGCGTTTGGTACTTTGATAATTTGGTATGTGGGTGGACCGGTGCTTGGGTGCTGTTCTTACTTGAACAAGCATCCCACTTATGATTAACCTCTATTGCAAGCATCCACAACTACAACAAAAGTATTAAGGTAAACCTAACCATAGCATGAAACATATGGATCCAAATCAGCCCCTTACGAAGCAACGCATAAACTAGGGTTTAAGCTTCTTCACTCTAGCAACCCATCATCTACTTATTACTTCCCAATGCCTTCCTATAGGCCCAAATAATGGTGAAGTGTTATGTAGTCGACGTTCACATAACACCACTAGAGGCTAGACAACATACATCTCATCAAAATATCGAACGAATACCAAATTCACATGACTACTAATAGCAAGACTCCTCCCGTGTCCTCAGGAACAAATGTAACTACTCACAGAGCATATTCATGTTCATAATCAGAGGGTTATTAATATGCATATAGGATCTGAACATATGATCTTCCACCAAATAAACCAACTAGCATCAACTACAAGGAGTAATCAACACTACTAGCAACCTACTAGTACCAATCCCGGACTTGGAGACAAGAATTGGACACAAGAGATGAACTAGGGTTTTGAGAGGAGATGGTGCTGGTGAAGATGTTGATGGAGATTTCCCTCTCCCGATGAGAGGAGCGTTGGTGATGATGATGACGATGATTTCCCCCTCCCGGAGGGAAGTGTCCCCGGCAGAATAGCTCTACCGGAGCCCTAGATTGGTTCCGCCAAGGTTCCGCCTCGTGGCGGCGGAGTTTCGTCCCGAAAGGTTGCTTCTATTTTTTTTCTCGACGAAAGACCTCATATAGCAGAAGATGGGCATCGGAAAGCCACCAGGGGGGCCACGAGGTAGGGGGCACGCCCTAGGAGGGGGGGCGCGCCCCCCACCCTCGTGGACAGGGTGTGGGCCCCCTGGCCTTCATCTTTGGCGAGGATTTTTTATTATTTGTTGTAAGATATTCCGTGGAGTTTCAGGACTTTTGGAGTTGTGCAGAATAGGTCTCTAATATTTGCTCCTTTTCCATCCGAATTCCATTGCCGCATTCTCCTCCTTATGTGAACCTTGTAAAATAAGAGAGAATAGGCATAAGTATTTTGACATAACGTGTAATAACAGCCCATAATGCAATAAATATCGATATAAAAGCATGATGCAAAATGGACGTATCAGGGACCGCAATTGAGAACCGACCATAGGCACACTCCCCGGCTCCATAAGTCGGGTGACTTAATAGAAGAGAGAGACGAGCGATAGTACTAGAGAAGTGTTGTAAAGACGTTGGTGCCTGGACGATCCCTGCATGACACAGAAGATTAGTTCGTCCATGCATGTGACCAGACTCCAGTAGACACGCCTGGATTGGCTATCGTCTACATATCGTGCAGGCTGTGGTGTACAGGGTTGTAGTTCTGGTGAGAAATATAAATAAGGTTTCTTCTCATCTCACAAAATTAGGTGTCATGTGCTTCACATCACTGCGAGGGTTAAACAGTGCCAACTGAGTTCCTCCAAGGCGCTAGTCATGGGGCCCACATGCACTAAGACTACTCGGCTGCCATCTATGTCAAGCCGGCTATGTTCATTAGGGCATCTATCGATGGACCCCTTCTCTATGAGTTTATCTTTAATTTGAGCTTTGATCCTCGTCTAGTTTGTCCATCGGGATTCATGTTGTCTCCTTTGGGAAGTGAGGTTATGGTTTCTTCTCATGTGGCATTTTTTCGTGTTATATGTGATAATCCGGTGCTTCAGATCAAAATGAGGACAGCTGCGCCTCCGGGCACGTGCATGAAGACTTCTCGACAGTCATTGACGAGGTCAAGTCGGCTCCGGTAGACAAAAGAAAACTAGTAGTACTCCACTACATAGGCAGGAGCCTCCGCGCTTTCTTGGTAGTGTTGCTTTATTCACACTGTCTTGTCCTTTCCATATCTAAACACACCAGCGATGGCCACACACACTCTCTCTCTGCTCACCGTTGGTCATAGATCCAGCCGGATCCTCTCCGCCGGGGAAGGTGAGAAGGTGCAACGTTCACGCGGTCGTCCTCGGTGATGGCTCTTACCCACTGCCGGCGCATCCCGATCAGCGTGCCTTGCCGTTCTCTCACAAGCACCGCTGGCTAGGGCGGGCCTCCGACCCCTTCTTCCTTGCTGCTGTAGTGTGGGCAGATCCGGCCTCCCGCCGCCCACTAGTGACATCCCGGTGACCCTCAGGTATAACTTCCTTCGAAACCGTCCTTGCTCTACTTCCCGAGCTTCTGACATCACTGCATTTGTATCTTTTACTATTTCTCAGCCCCCCTCGTAGATAGGATCAATCGGCTGTTCGAAAGCCACGTAAATTTTTACAGTTAAGAGGTAAAACTAGTTCATGCACTCGAATCTAGTACTACTTGGTTCAAACAAGGAAGAAAGGGGATGGGGGAAGATTTGTTACCTGAATCTAGGACTTGGTCGAAAGAGGAAATAATGGGGGCGAAAAGTAGCAGAGACTAGCTATCCAACTGGTCTCTAGGTCTAATAGGGAAATAAAGGGAAATGCAGTACAAACTCAATGTAAACCCGATCTAGTGGTTGAAAAAGTAAAGAAAGTGGGGACTGGGGGACAAGTCAACAGAGTAAGTCCAGCACTAGATTTGCTAGCCTCACACAGTATAAGGTGGCTATACCGAACAAAAATGGGACCAACCCATGTATCCTGTTCTGATGTTTGTTGCCCCGAGCCACTCTTATGTAATGCCACTGGTAAAATATAGCAGTCGCACTGCTAAAAGTAAGGACACGTTAAACCAATGTTGCGGGTAAAATGAAGCAATGGCACCATTAAAGTAATGTCGTATTTAATGGTTTTCATAGTTAATCCAAATGCCCACACTAATATCTAACAATGCTGCTACTTTAGAAATTGCTACTGTCCTTGTAGGATTGCCATTCATATAAGGAACATGCTTCTTTTCATTTGATGTATGTTTCATCACTTGTTTGTCACCCTCCTTTCCACCTTTTTTGTGCAAACATAGACATACATTTCACGCTTGATCTTAGTTGAACTGCACAAATGATATCCAAATTATAGTTGAACATTCTAGGAGCTTCACAACCAACCTTGATGTTGCTCAATTTTATTGCAACTAATGAAGAAGAAGCTATATGGGTTTTGTTTTCTGATTGAAATGGAACCGGGGCAGGAGCCCCTTTCTTAAAAAAATGAAGAAGAAGCTATTAGCCCATGGGACATTGCTTCATTTTAGGTAAACTACACCAAAACATCCCATGAATTGAATCATCCATGTTGGTGACTGGTGTCATCCCTTCGACGATGGCGTTGACTGCAACATGGTTCCCATCATGAGGTATGTTCCTTTCTGGTGTGACCGTTTGCCAAAGATCCTACATGTTGAGTCTGCTCTTGTGCTACTATTTTGGCACTGCCATGATAAAGCAGTAATGTTATTATTTTGCACCTTAATTTAGTGGCACTATTCATTTGAGGCAATGTTTTGGCACTGCTAGTGGCACTGATTTTTTTATATATCGAAAGAGGGGGTTTCCTCTGATTTCATTAAAGAAATGCAACCATAGAGAACCATTATCCAACAACATCTCTGTGTAAACGGGAAGTTATGCAACTACTACTAGAACGGACTGAGTACTAGCAGGAGACAGGTTCGCCACATAAGCTAGGAAGGTAGGGGGAGGTAGCATCAGCTCGACCAAGTTTGGATTACGACACAAATGCTACCACAAAAACATCAGAGGGGAATATAGGAACTGTAAGATCCAGCTTCAGTATCCCAGTCTAAGCACCCCCAGCCTCCATCCTTGCGACGCATGGTACACCTCGTTTGCCACCTGCTCGACCCTAATGCCACTGATAAAATGAAGTAATAATACAATTCAAATAGAGTGAGTGTCCTCTCTATCATTTCATTTCCAATGTAGATAAAGAAAGTGCTTCTCTTTGTTAGTATATGTTTCATCAACTAGTCCCATTGTTAATGTTTAAGCGTTTCTGCAATTGCGGTGCTTAATTTTAGTTGATCTGCACAAAAATAGAGATTGGAATGTCTCAAGGCCCCTCCTTGTACTACCATTGTACACTGATGTTCATCACTGGTAGAAGGTGTATTGGGGAGACTTGGGTCGATTTCTAGTATGAGGCGTACCGTATGAGGCGTCGCAGGGCCCATCTCGCTCTCTCAGCATGGTTTACTATGATACTATCGCAATATTTTCTTCTATTTATTAGTGTATGTTTCATCAATTAGTGCCACTATAATGTAATCACGCCTTTTCATTATCTGTGCAAATAGGGTTATTCAGCTGCATTTGGGTGGAACTGCACAAATGTACGGATGGAACCGGCATATATGCAGAGTGCGAGGTACCAAGTAAAAATTATCGACACCAACCCTGCTCCATCTAAGCATTGTCATCCACCACCATCAGTGGGATGTGTGGTGCTCACTGTGGATGAACCTTTCTCGGCAGCAAATCCTCTAACCAAATACTAGTAGCTTAGACTTCAAAAAAAATTACTAGTAGCTTATATTGGCAGTTTTCTAGGGTGTACTCTTTTCTGAAAGAAGCACCAATCTATTTTTCTTTATTTGTACACAGTGCCACAACTTTGCCCCAAAGGTCTAGAGCTATTTTAGGGTGATTGGAGTAGTACTCGGAGACTGATTGTGAGCATGATTTTTATTAGCTGTCACACTGATTGTAAGCATGAGCAGATGGAAGATTAGGTTAGTGCGAAGCTTACCTTAAACCCTACCGACGTCGTTGAAACAAGGCGAGCGTCGAGGGAACCGTGGAGAACAACAGGGAACCGACATCGCGCCATCCGGCCTCCTCTTATGGTGGGAGAATGAATACTTCTGTGGCTCCGGCTGGCTCTGCACCCTCACAAATGGCACACCGTACTCGATCGATTTGTTATCCTCTGGGTGCTCGACCTTCGACCTGTACGCCCACCACCTCCGCCTGACTTTTGCCTCGGGCGAATCTGTCTGCTCCATCGCCCAGAGGAGATATTCGATGAACTCAAAGGACTGCGGCGTGACTGCCGCCGAGGGGTACATCACCGCCGTCTCGCTCTTTCGCATACATTGCCACATGGCCCTCACCGTCCTCGAAATATTCCACTCATTGTCAAACCAAGTAAGGATCTCCTTCAAGCTGGCTAACTTTGCCTGGTCGCCGCCGGTGATCTTCCTGATTCGCTGCTGCATCCTCTCCATATATGTCCTTCTGAGTGGTCTGGTGCTAGCTTTGGAAGATGGGAGGAGAGACAGTGGTCTTGAAATAGAGAAGAGGGAGAGGCGAGACGGTGGTTTTGGAATGGAGATGATGGAGAGGAGAGGTTTCCCTGCCTTTCGATCGCTGATAGGTGGGCCCCGCGCGTGGTGGGACCCATGTGCCAGTGTCTCAATGCCAGGATGGGCTACATCAGGGGGTCCTCGTCCAAGGATAGAGGAGGTGGTTTTGCAATGGAGAAGAGGGAGAAGCGAGACGGTGGTTTTGGAATGGAGATGATGGAGAGGAGAGGAGGTGGTTTTGCAATGGAGAAGAGGGAGAGGAGCGTGCGGCAGTGATTTAGGATTGGACGAGAGGGCCGGCGCGCTGTGACTGGATCAAAATCAAAATCAATTTACCCTTCAATTAAGAAAGAGACCCCACATTAACTAGTCTCCCTTTTATTCTGGGTCATAATTGACCATGATTTTCACAAATAAAATATATGTTATACGTTGCAAAAATATTATAATTTGAAAGTACATTCAGATACAAACCAAACGATACAATTTTTGGTGACATGCATTCATATTTTGCTTGTCAAATATAGTATGTGGTCAAACTTTGACCCAAAGTACGAAAAACAAAAAAATACTTCCAAGACCTACGCTGCTCCTCTCCTCTTAAACCATCACCGCTCCTCTCCTGTTAGAATCTAAATCCAGCGCCGCTCCTCTCCTCATCCATTTCAAAACCACCGCCCCTCCTCTACTGTTCCAATCCAAAACCAGCGTCGCTCCTCTCCCGTTCTAATCCAAAACCAGCGCTGCTCCTCTCCTCTTCCATTCAAAAACCACCGCCGGCGAGTGAAGGTGCTGTGGAGAAGTAGATCGATGCAGGAGTACAACAGATACGTGAGGATCGTAGACGGTGACCCTCTGAAGCTAGTTTCAATGTAATTCTTCTTAATTGTGGTATGAATATTCAGATCCGAAAGATTCAAGACAAAAGTTTAATATTGACATAAAGAAATAATACTTCAAGCATACTAACTAACCAATTATGTCTTCTCAAAATAACATGGCCAAAGAAAGTTATCCCTACAAAATCAGCCAAAGAAAGTTATCCCTACAAAATTATATAGTCTGGCTATGCTCTATCTTCACCTCACAAAGTATTTAAATCATGCACAACCCCGATGACAAGCCAAGCAATTGTTTCATACTTTTGACATTCTCAAATTTTTCAATCTTCACGCAATACATAAGCGTGAGCCATGGATATAGCACTATGGGTGGAATAGAAGGGTGGTTGTGTAGAAGACAAAAAGGGAGAAGATAGTCTCACATCAACTAGGCGTATCAACGGGCTATGGAGATGCCCATCAATAGATATCAATGTGAGTGAGTAGGGTTTGCCATGCAACAGATGCACTAGAGCTATAAGCATTTCAAAGCTCAACAAAAGAAACTAAGTGGGTGTGCATCCAACTCGCTTGCTCACGAAGACCTAGGGCATTTTGAGGAAGCCCATCATTGGAATATACAAGCCAAGTTCTATAATGAAAATTCCCACTAGTATATGAAAGTGACAACATAGGAGACTCTCTATCATGAAGATCATGGTGCTACTTTGAAGCACAAGTGTGGTAAGATGATAGTAGCATTGTCCCTTCTCTCTTTTTCTCTCATTTTTTTATTTTTTTATTTGGGCCTTTTCTCTTTTTTATGGCCTCTTTTATTTTCTTTTTATCTTATTTTATTTTTCGTCCGGAGTCTCATCCCGACTTGTGGGGGAATCATAGTCTCCATCATCCTTTCCTCACTGGGACAATGCTCTAATAATGATGATCATCACACTTTTATTTTCTTACAACTCAACAATTACAACTCAATACTTAGAACAAAATATTACTCTATATGAATGCCTCCGGCGGTGTACCGGGATATGCAATGAATCAAGAGTGACATGTATGAAAGAATTATGAACTCTGGCTTTGCCACAAATACGATGTCAACTACATGATCATGCAAAGCAATATGACAATGATGGAACGTATCATAATAAATGGAACGGTGGAAAGTTACATAGCAATATATCTCGGAATGGCTATGGAAATGCCATAATAGGTAGGTATGGTGGCTGTTTTGAGGAAGGTATATGGTGGCTGTATGATACCGGCGAAAGGTGTGCGGTATTAGAGAGCCTAGCAATGGTGGAAGGGTGAGAGTGCGTATAATCCATGGACTCAATGTTAGTCATATAGAACTCATATACTTATTGCAAAAATCTACAAGTTATCAAAGCAAAGTATTACATGCATGCTTCTAGGGGGATAGATTGGTAGGAAAAGACCATCGCTCGTCCCCGACCGCCAATCATAAGGAAGACAATCAATAAATAAATCATGCTCCGACTTCATCACATAACGGTTCACCATACGTGCATGCTACGGGAATCACAAACTTTAACACAAGTATTTCTCAAATCCACAACTACTCAATTAGCATGACTCTAATATCACCATCTTCATATCTCAAAACAATTATCAAGCATCAAACTTCTCATAGTATTCAACGCACTCATAAGAATTCTTACAAATATTGTGTGCTTAGCATATTAGGATTATTTAAGCAAATTACCATGCTATTTAAGACTCACAAAATAATATAAGTGAAGCATGAGAGACTAGCAATTTCTACAAAATATAACCACCGCCGTGCTCTAAAAGATATAAGTGATGCGCTAGAGCAAACAACAAACTACTCCGAAAGATATAAGTGAAGATCAAAGAGTAGTCGAATAATTATACAACTACGTGAAGATTATCTAACATTAAGGAATTTCAGATCTTGGTATTGTATTCAAACAGAAAGCAAAACAAAATAAAATGACATTTCAAGGATAGCACAACTCATGTGAAGAAGCAAAAACTTAGGCTCAACCGATACTAACCGATAGTTGTTGAAGAAGAAAGGTGGGATGCCTACCGGGGCATCCCCAAACTTAGATTCTTGAGACTTCTTGAAATATTATCTTGGGGTGCCTTGGGCATCCCCAAGCTTGAACTTTTGTGTCTCCTTAATTCCTCTCATATCATGGTTTCTCTTTTTATCAAAAGCTTCATTCACAACAAACTCAACAAGAACTCGTGAGATAGGTTAGTATAAACCAATGCAAAACCTTATCATTTCTTACTGTAACAAATCACTAACATTATTATTCAACATTGAATACTAAATGCCTCTGCATATTTAATACTCCTATCCTTAAACAGAATCATTAAACAAGCAAACATATGCAAACAATGCAAACATAACAGCAATCTGCCAAAACAGTACAGTCTCTAAAGAATGCAAGATTCATCATACTTCCCTAACTCTAAAAATTATAAATTAAAATTCCCACTGTATTAAATTTATCAGAGCTCAATAAACAAAAAGATTCAACATTATACCACTCTCTGACTTTTCTAGGGAATTTTTGCAACAGCGGTAAACTTTCTGTTTTCAAATAGCAACATGTAAACTAGCATAATAAGCATGGCAAAGGCTATCCTTGACATTTTCATTGAAAATAAGGATGAAAGACATTATCCTAAAAAAAGCAAGCAAATACTAACAAGAGAAAATGACGCTCCAAGCAAAACACATATCATGTGGTGAATAAAAATATAGCTCCAAATAAAGTTACCGATGAACGAAGACGAAAGGGGGGATGCCATCCGGGGCATCCTCAAGTTTAGACTCTTTGTTGTCCTTGAATATTACCTTGGGGTGCCTTGGGCATCCCCAAGCTTAGGCTCTTGCCACTCCTTATTCCATAGTCCATTGAATCTTTACCCAAAACTTGAAAACTTCACAACACAAAACTTAACAGAAAACTCGTATGCTCCGTTAGCGAAACAAAACAAAATACCACTTCAAGGTACTGTAATGAACTCATTCTTTATTTATATTGGTGTTAAACCTACTGTATTCCAACTTATCTATGGTTTATAAACTATTTTACTAGCCATAGATTCATCAAAATAAGCAAACAACACACGAAAAACATAATCTGTCAAAAACAGAACAGTCTTTAGTAATCTGTAACTAACGCAAACTTCTGGAACTCCAAAAATTCTAAAATAAATTGGTGGACCTGAGGAATTTGTATAGTAATCATTTGAAAAAATAATCAACTAAATATCACGCTCCAGTAAAACGTTGAAGCTAATCTCGTGAGCGCTAAAGTTTCTGTTTTTTACAGCATGATCATAAAGACTTCACCCAAGTCTTCCCAAAGGTTCTACTTGGCACAAACACTAATTAAAACATAAAACCACATCTAAACAGAAGCTAGATGGATTATTTATTACTAAACGGAACCAAAAAGCAAGAAAGTAAAATAAAATTGGGTTGCCTCCCAACAAGCGCTATCGTTTAACGCCCCTAGCTAGGCATGATGATTTCAATGATGCTCACATAAAAGATAGGAATTGAAACATAAAGAGAGCATCATGAAGAATATGACTAGCACATTTAAGTCTAACCAACTTCCTATGCATAGGGATTTTGTGAGCAAACAACTTATGGGAACAACAATCAACTAGCATAGGAAGGCAAAACAAGCATAACTTCAAAAATTTAAGCAGAGGAAACTTGATATTATTGCAATTCCTACAAGCATATATTCCTCCCTCATAATATTTTTCAGTAGCATCATGAATGAATTCAACAATATAACCAGCACCTAAATCATTCTTTTCATGATCTACAAGCATAGAAAATTTACTACTCTCCACATAAGCAAAATTCTTCTCATGAATAGTAGTGGGAGCAAACTCAACAAAATAACTATCATGTGAAGCATAATCCAATTGAAAACTAAAATCATGATGACAAGTTTCATGGTTTTCATTATTCTTGATAGCATACAAGTCATCAGAATAATCATCATAGATAGCAACTTTGTTCTCATAATCAATTGGAACCTCTTCCGATATAGTGGATTCATCACTAAATAAAGTCATGACCTCTCCAAATCCACTTTCATAAATATAATCATCATAAATAGGAGGCATGCTTTCATCATAATAACTTTGCATATCAAAACTTGGGGGACAAAAAATATCATCTTCATCAAACATAGCTTCCCCAAGCTTGTGGCTTTGCATATCATTAGCATTATCGATATTCAAGGAATTCATACTAACAACATTGTACTCATGCTCATCATACAAAGATCTAGTACCAAAAATTTTAATGCATTCTTCTTCTAGCAATTGAGCACAATTTTCCTTTCCATCATACTCACGAAAGATATTAAAAAGACGAAGCGTATGAGACAAACTTAACTCCATTTTTTTGTAGTTTTCTTTTATAAACTAAACTAGTGATAAAACAAGAAACAAAAACATTCAATTGCAAGATCTAAAGATATACCTTCAAGCACTCACCTCCCCGGCAACGGCGCCAGAAAAGAGCTTAGTTAACGGGGTGTGAGTGAGTGCCACTTACCTAGCCTCCCCGGTAACGGCGCCAGAAAAGAGCTTGATGTCTACTGTGCAACCTTCTTCTTGTAGACGTTGTTGGGCCTGCAAGTGCACAGGTTTGTAGGACAGTAGCAAATTTCCTCAAGTGGATGACCTAAGGTTTATCAATCCGTGGAGGCGAGGATGAAGATGGTCTCTCTCAAGCAACCCTGCAACCAAATAACAAAGAGCCTCTTGTGTCCCCAACACACCCAATACAATGGTAAATTGTATAGGTGCACTAGTTCGGCGAAGAGATGGTGATACAAGTGCAATATGGATGGTAGATAAAGGTTTTTGTAATCTGAAAATATAAAAACAGCAAGGTAACTAATGATAAAAGTGAGCGTAAACGGTATTGCAATGATAGGAAACAAGGCCTAGGGATCATACTTTCACTAGTGCAAGTTCTCTCAACAATAATAACATAGATAGATCATATAACAATCCCTCAACATGCAACAAAGAGTCACTCCAAAGACACTAATAGCGGAGAACAAACGTAGAGATTATGGTAGGGTACGAAACCACCTCAAAGTTATTCTTTCGGATCGATCTATTAAAGAGTTCGTACTAGAATAACACCTTAAGACACAAATCAACCAAAACCCTAATGTCACCTAGATACTCCATTGTCACCTCAAGTATCCGTGGGCATGATTATATGATATGCATCACACAATCTCAGATTCATCCAACCAACATAAAAGTACATCAAAGAGTGCCCCAAAGTTTCTACCGGAGAGTCAAGAACGTGTGCCAACCCCTATGTATAGGTTCATGGGCGGAACCCGCAATTTGGTCACCAAAACATACATCAAGTGGCATGTGATATCCCATTGTCACCACAGATAAGCACGACAAGACATACATCAAGTGTTCTCACGGAAGACTCAATCCGATAAGATAACTTCAAAGGGGAAACTCAATTCATTACAAGAGAGTAGAGGGGGAGAAACATCATAAGATCCAACTACAATAGCAAAGCTCAGGATACATCAAGATAGTGCCATAGAGGGAACATGAGAGAGAACACGAGAGAGATAGATAGATCAAACACATAGCTACAGGTACATACCCTCAGCCCCGAGGGTGAAATACTCCCTCCTCGTGATGGAGAGCGCCGGGATGATGAAGATGGCCACCGGTGATGGATTCCCCCTCCGGCAGGGTGCCGGAACGGACTCCCGAAAGGTTTTTGGTGGCTACAGAGGCTTGCGGCGGCGGAACTCCCGATCTATCTTGATATTCGATGTTTTTAGGGTATGTAGGGTTATATAGGCGAAAGAAGTCGGTCGGGGGTGCTCGAGGGGTCCACAAGACAGGGGTCGCATACAGTAGGGGCGCCCTATCTCCTGGGCTCCTCGAGTATCTTCTGACTTGATCTCCAAGCCTCCGGGATGGTATTCTTCCAAAAAATCACGATGCCAAAGGTTTCATTCTGTTTGGACTCCGTTTGATATTCCTTTTCCTCGAAATACTGAAACATGCAATAAAACAACAATATGGGCTGGGCCTCCAGTTAGTAGGTTAGTCCCAAAAGTAATATAAAAGTGAATAATAAAGCCCAATATTTCCCAAAACAGTAGATAATATAGCATGGAGCAATCAAAAATTATAGATACGTTGGAGACGTATCAGCGGCCTCCACAACCCCGGCAAGAGCCTTGCCGGGGCAACTTGCCCAATGCCAGCAGAGCGCGCCACCCTTGAGCCCAAGGGTTCCAACACCATCAACCACATTGGAACCAAGGCTCGGGAGGCACCTCCGTGATGGCATAAAGATCTTTGTGAAGATCTGCATGCGAGAACAGATGAAGACCAGAAGACGACGATCCTTGGCAAGATCCCTGCCGAGGAAATCCACGAGACCCCCGGCAAGACCCTTGCGGGGGACGACCGCGATGCCATGGCAAGACCCTTGCCAAGGACACCTGTGGGGCCACAGCCAGGCCCACGTCTGCCAAGACACCACCACCGTTCCCATACAGCTGCCAACCCAACCAGCTGGGCAGGCACCTGTGTGGTGATACGTCTCCAACGTATCTATAATTTTTGATTGTTCCAAGCTATATTATATTCTGTTTTGGACATTATTGGGCTTTATTATACACTTTTATATTTTTTTGGGACTAACCTATTAACCGGCGGCCCAGCCTAGAATTGCTATTTTTTGCCTATTTCCGAGTTTCGCAGAAAAAGAATATCAAACGGAGTCCAAACGTAATGAAACCTTCGGGAACGTGATTTTCAGAACGAACGTGATCCAGAGGACTTGGACCCTACGTCAAGACTTCAACCAGGAGGCCACGAGGTAGAGGGCGCCTACCCCCCCCCAGGCGCGCCCTCCACCCTCGTGGGCCCCCTGTTGCTCCACCGACGTACTCCTTCCTCCTATATATACCTACATTCCCCAAAACTACCATATACGGAGCCAAAAACCTAATTACACCACCACAACCTTCTGTACCCGTGCGATCCCATCTTGGGGCCTGTTCCGGAGCTCCACCGGAGGGGGCATCAATCACGGAGGGCTTCTACACCAACACCATAGCCTCTCCGATGATGTGTGAGTAGTTTACCTCAGACCTTCGGGTCCATAGTTATTAGCTAGATGGCTTCTTCTCTCTTTTTGGATCTCAATACAATGTGCTCCCCCTCTCTCATGGAGATCTATTCGATGTAATCTTCTTTTGCGGTGTGTTTGTTGAGACCGATGAATTGTGGGTTTATGATCAAATTTATCTATGAACAATATTTGAATCTTCTGAATTCTTTTATTTATGATTGGTTATCTTTGCAAGTCTCTTCGAATTATCAGTTTGGTTTGGCCTACTAGATTGATCTTTCTTGCAATGGGAGAAGTGCTTAGCTTTGGGTTCAATCTTGCGGTGTCCTTTCCTAGTGATGAGGGGCAGCAAGGCACGATTGTATTGTTGCCATCGAGGATAACAAGATGGAGCTTATATCATATTGCATGAATTTATCCCTCTACATCATGTCATCTTGCTTAAAGCGTTACTCTGTTCTTATGAACTTAATACTCTAGATGCATCTTTGGATAGCGGTCGATGTCTAGAGTAATAGTAGTAGATCTGAGAGAGTCTCTACTTGTCTCGGACGTGATGCCTATATACATGATCATACCTAGATATTCTCATAACTATGCGCAATTTTGTCAATTGCTCAACAGTAATTTGTTCACCCACCGTAAATACTTATGCTCTTGAGAGAAGCCACTAGTGAAACCTATGGCCCCCGGGTCTATTTTCCATCATATTAATCTTCCAACACTTAGCTATTTCCTTTGCCTTTTATTTTTCTTTTATTTTACTTTGCATCTTTATCATAAAAATACCAAAAATATTATCCTATCATATCTATCAGATCTCACTCTCGTAAGTGACCGTGTAGGGATTGACAATCCCTTATCGCGTTGGTTGCGAGGATTTATTTGTTTGTGTAGGTGTGAGGGACTCGTGCGTGGCCTCCTACTGGATTGATACCTTGGTTCTCAAAAACTGAGGGAAATACTTATGCTACTTTGCTGCATCACCCATTGCTCTTCAAGGGAAAACCAACACAGTGCTCAAGAGGTAGCAAGAAGGATTTTTGGCGCCGTTGCCAGGGAGTCTACGCAAAAATCAACATACCAAGTACCCATGACAAACCCTTATCTCCCGCATTACTTTATTTTCCATTTGCCTCTCGTCTTCCTCTCCCCCACTGCACCCTTGCCGTTTTATTCGCCCTCTCTTTCTCGTTCGCCTCTTTCTCGCTAGCTTGTCGTTATGGCTAGCTCGGTTTTTATCCCTTCATCTCCCGACTTTGAAGTCCTCCACTTCAAGAAAAGACAAGGGGAAAATTTAAAAGATGCTTGGTTTAGAATGCTCGAATCTTATTCTAATTGCAATATAGAGGGAGATTTTAAAATTTTGCTTCACAATTTTTATGTTGGGTTAACCTTGCCCAATAAACAACTCCTTGATTTTTCCGCCAAAGGCAGTTTTATCGATATTGATCCTAGCTTCGCTTATGAAATTATAGAAGGGATAGTGGGAGTTCTCCCCCTACAAAAAGTATCATCCCTTACCCAAGAAAATACTCAAATCCTAGAGAAATTATGTGAGTTATAAAAAAATTGTTGAACCTCTTAAAAGTATTGGGAATATCAACCGCATGAATAATTTGATTACACTTTGCAATAAGCGGATGGATACTTTAGATCAAAAGATCACCGAACATAACTCCATTAAGAAATTGCCTACCAAAGATGGCAATGCCTAGATCTATCCTTGCTTTTATGCCTAGCTAGGGGCGTTAAACGATAGAGCTTGTTGGGAGGCAACCCAATTTTATTTTTTATTTTTTTGCTTTTTGCTTCTATTTAGGAATAAATATTTGATCTAGCCTCTGGCTAGATGTGTTTTTATGTTTTAATTAGTGTTTGTGCCAAGTTTAACCTATAGGGTCTTCTTGGATGATAGTTATTTGATCTTGCAGAAAATTCCAGAAACATTCTGTTCACAAAAATAATTGTTAAAAACCACCAGAACGTGATAAAATGTTGATTCGAATTTCTACTGATCAATAAACAAATTGTCTAGGTCTTCCTATTTTGGCTGAATTTTTGGAGTTCCAGAATTTTGCGTTAGTTACAGATTATTACAGACTGTTCTGTTTTTGACAGATTCTGTTTTTCGTGTGTTGTTTACTTATTTTGATGAATTATGGCTAGTAAAATAGCTTATAAACCATAGAGAAGTTGGAATCCAGTAGTTTTAACACCAATATCAATAAATAATGATTTCATTACAGTACCTTGAAGTGATCATTTGTTTTCTTTCGCTAACGGAGCTTACGAGATTTTCTGCTGAGTTTTGTGTTGTGAAGTTTTCAAGTTTTGGGTGAAAGATTTGATGGATTATGGAACAAGGAGTGGCAAGAGCCTAAGCTTGGGGATGCCCATGGCACCCCAAGATAACCTAAGGACACCTAAAAGCCATAGCTTGGGGATGCCCCGGAAGGCATCCCCTCTTTCGTCTACTTCCATCAATAACTTTACTTGGAGCTATATTTTTATTCACCACATGATATGTGTTTTGCTTGGAGCGTCTTGTATTATTTAAGTCTATATTTGTTAATCTACCACAATCATCCTTGCTGTACACACCTTTTGAGAGAGTCACACTTGATTCGGAATTTATTAGAATACTCTATCTGTTTCACTTATATTTTTTGAGCTATATAGTTTTGCTCTAGTGCTTCACTTATATCTTTTAGAGCACGGTGGTGGATTTGTTTTATAGAAACTATTGATATCTAATGCTTCACTTATATTATTTTAAGAGTCTTAAAATATCATGGCAATTTTCTTTAAATAATATCATGAGAAATTTGATGCTTGATAATTGTTTTGAGATATAAAGGTGGTAATATCATAGTTGTGCTAGTTGAGTAATTGTGGAATTGAAAAATACATGTGTTGAAGTTTGTGATTCCCGTAGCATGCACGTATGGTGAACCGTTATGTAACAAAGTCGGAGCATGAAGTATTTGTTGATTGTCTTCCTTTGTGTGGCGGTCGGGATCGCGTGATGGTTAACACCTACCAACCCTTCCCCTAGGAGCATGCGTAGTAGTACTTTGCTTCGAGGGCTAATAAATTTTTGCAATAAGTATATGAGTTCTTGATGACTAATGTGAGTCCATGGATTATACGCACACTTACCTTTCCG
This sequence comes from Aegilops longissima, assembly GCA_021605205.1. Taxonomy (NCBI): domain Eukaryota; kingdom Viridiplantae; phylum Streptophyta; class Magnoliopsida; order Poales; family Poaceae; genus Aegilops; species Aegilops longissima. Next base: position 236,475,986 of record CM038679.1, read on the forward strand.
CAATTTTCTAGCCCCTTCGGTACCGCGCATTGCCCTCTCTCACCTTGAGAGTTGGTGCAAACTTCGCCGGTGCATCCAAACCCGTGATATGATATGCTCTATCACACATAAACCTCCTTATATCTTCCTCAAAACAGCCACCACACCTACCTATCATGGCATTTCCATAGCCATTCCGAGATATATTGCCATGCAACTTTCCACCGTTTCATTTATCATGACATACTCCATTATTGTCATATTGCTTTGCATGATCATGTAGTTGACATTGTATTTGTGGCAAAGCCACCGTTCATAATTCTTTCATACATGTCGCTCTTGATTAATTGCATATCCCGGTACACCGTCGGAGGCATTCATATAGAGTAATATTTTGTTCTAAGTATTGAGTTGTAATTCATGAGTTGTAAGTAAATAAAAGTGTGATGATCATCATTATTAGAGCATTGTCCCAAGTGAGGAAAGGATGATGGAGACTATGATTCCCCCACAAGTCGGGATGAGACTCCGGACTAAAAAAAAGAGGCCATAAAAAGAGAAAATTCCCAAATAAAAAAATGACGAGAGAAAAAGAGAGAAGGGACAATGTTACTATCCTTTTACCACGCTTGTGCTTCAAAGTAGCATCGTGATATTCATAATAGAGAGTCTCTCATTTTGTCACTTCCATATACTTGTGGGAAATTTCATTATAGAAATTGGCTTGTATCTTCCAATGATGGGCTTCCTCAAATGCCCGAGGTCTTCATGAGCAAGCAAGTTGGATGCACACCCACTTAGTTTCTTTTTGAGCTTTCATACACTTATAGCTCTAGTGCATCCGTTGCAAGGCAATCCCTACTCCTCGCATTAACATCAATTGATGGGCATCTCCATAGCCCGTTGATTAGCCTCTTTGATGTGAGACTTTCTCATTTTTTGTCTTCCCACATAACCCCTACCATTATACCTTATTCCACCATAGTGCTATATCCATGGGTTGCGCTCATGTATTGCGTAAGAGTAGAAAATGCTGAAGCGCGTTAAAAGTATGAACCAAATGCTTGGCCAAAACCAGGGCCGTACATGATATGAATATTTTGTGTGGGGAAGATGGAGCATAGCCAGACTATATGATTTTGTAGGAATAACTTGATTTGGCTGTGTTATTTTGATAAGACATAATTGCTTAGTTAGTATGCTTGAAGTATTATTGTTTTTATGTCAACATTAAACTTTTATCTTGAATCATGCCAAATCTGAACATTCATGCCACAATAAGAAGAATTATATTGAAATTATGCCAAGTAGCATTCCACATAAAAAATTCTGTTTTTATCATTTACCTACTTGAGGACGAGCAGGAATTAAGCTTGGGGATGCTTGATACGTCTCCAACGTATCTATAATTTTTTATTGTTCCATGCTATATTATATTCTGTTTAGGACATTATTGGGCTTTATTATACACTTTTATATTATTTTTGGGACAAAACTATTAACCGGAGGCCCAGCCCAGAATTGCTGTTTTTGCCTATTTCAGAGTTCCGTAGAAAAAGAATATCAAACGGAGTCCAAACGGAATGAAACCTTCGGGAATGTGATTTTCAGAACGAACGTGATCCAGAGGACTTGGACCCTACATCAAGACTTCAACCAGGAGGCCACGAGGTAGGGGGGCGCCCCCCCCCCCCTAGGCGCGCCCTCCACCCTCATGGGCCCCCTGTTGCTCCGCCGACGTATTTCTCCTTCCTCATATATATACCTATGTACCCCCAAACTACCATATACGGAGCCAAAAACCTAATTCCACCGCCGCAACCTTCTGTACCCGTGAGATCCCATCTTGGGGCCTGTTCTGGAGCTCCGCCGGGGGGGGGGGGGGGCATCAATCACGGAGGGCTTCTACACCAACACCATAGCCTCTCCGATGATGTGTGAGTAGTTTACCTCAGACCTTCGGGTCCATAGTTATTAGCTAGATGGCTTCTTCTCTCTTTTTGGATCTCAATACAATGTGCTCCCCCTCTCTCGTGGAGATCTATTCGATGTAATCTTCTTTTGCGGTGTGTTTGTTGAGACCGATGAATTGTGGGTTTATGATCAAATTTATCTATGAACAATATTTGAATCTTCTGAATTCTTTTATGTATGATTGGTTATATTTGCAAGTCTCTTTGAATTATCAGTTTGGTTTGGCCTACTAGATTGATCTTTCTTGCAATGGGAGAAGTGCTTAGCTTTGGGTTCAATCTTGCGGTATCCTTTCCTAGTGACAGTAGGGGCAGCAAGGCACGTATTGTATTGTTGCCATCGAGGATAACAAGAGGGAGCTTATATCATATTGCATGAATTTATCCCTCTACATCATGTCATCTTGCTTAAAGCGTTACTCTGTTCTTATGAACATAATTCTCCAGATGCATGCTGGATAGCGGTCGATGTGTGGAGTAATAGTAGTAGATGCACGCAGGAGTCGGTCTACTTGTCTCGGATGTGATGCCTATATACATGATCATACCTAGATATTCTCATAACTATGCTCAATTCTGTCAATTGCTCAACAGTAATTTGTTCACCCACCGTAAATACTTATGCTCTTGAGAGAAGCCACTAGTGAAACCTATGGCCCCCGGGTCTATTTTCCATCATTTTAATCTTCCAACACTTAGCTATTTCCTTTGCCTTTTATTTTGCTTTTATTTTACTTTGCAGCTTTATCATAAAAATACCAAAAATATTATCCTATCATATCTATCAGATCTCACTCTCGTAAGTGACCGTGTAGGGATTGACAACCCCTTATCACGTTGGTTGCGAGGATTAATTTGTTTGTGTAGGTGCGAGGGACTCGTGTGTGGCCTCCTACTGGATTGATACCTTGGTTCTCAAAAACTGAGGGAAATACTTACGCTACTTTCCTCCATCACCCTTTCCTCTTCAAGGGAAAACCAACGCAGTGCTCCAGAGGTAGCACGTGGCGACGTGCAGCCTCCAGGCCAACTCAGCAAGCACCTGTGTGGTGGCATGCAGATCTTCGTGAAGACTCTGCCACCATGCCAGCCCACAGCCAGCCAACGTGGCACCCCAATGCCTCATCAGCTCGGACGTGCGTTGGAGCCAGGCGAGGCGGCGACAGCTAGGACGAGCTTCCTTGCCGTCCCCAATAAAGCAAGAAGGGCACATCAGCAAGAGCATTTAATGCATTTGTCCAACGGTGCCAGAGGATAGACTTAACCACTGTATACCTTTCCACCTCCTGTGTGCCACTGTGGCGACCCCTTTTGACTATAAAAGGAGGCTCGAGGCGTACTGGAGAGGGATTCAGATCTTTTGTACTATGCACGCAACACAGCTAGTTCAAAAGCTCAAGAACACTCAAATATACACCAAAGCAGGACTAGGGTATTACACATCCTCGCGGCCCGAACCTGGGTAAACGATCCTTGTGCTGACTACCAGACCCGCTCTTTGCACAACCCGCGCCCGCCAACCGTAGAAGGGATCTCAGTGATTCCATAGGTGTCGTTTCCACCGACATCTTTGGCGTGCCAGGTAGGGGGTAGCGCAGTTGTGAAAATCCGGCCTAGAAGTTAGTTTAGCAGTTCTTCATCGCCATGGCTCCCAAGAAGAAGACGACCACGACGATCGGTTCATCTGGAGCCGAACGGCCCGTACCAGTGCGGGCGAGTGGTGGGTTGGTTGCGGACGGAAGCCGAGGCACGGCCCATGAACACCCACATCGCTCTGGCAGTCAAAGCCTGGCGAGCGGCATCGTTCGTGCGTGAGACGACGGGCCGCATGCCGCCAAATGCAAACCGGAGCTGGGTCCCCTGCAGGCAGCGCGGGGCCCTCCAAGGGCGGCGTCGTGCGACCCATGGGCGGCGCGGCGACTTCCAACCCGCCTACGCCAGCGCCCACGACGCACTCTTCCCAGGTCATGCGCGACGAGCAGCGTCGCCACGCTGGTGACCCCGGGCGCCGCCGTGGGAAGAGTCTCGTGCCTCATTTGCGGGACGTAGAAGGCCAGCATGCACGCCGAGGCGCTGGCAAAAATCAGCGCCAAGTTCTTCGGGAGCGAGCCCATGAAGACGCTCGAACCACCATCGAGCGCCGGCGTGAAGCACGCCACCAGACAGATAGGCAGGCGGGGCCCACTATGGACCACCCAGCACCGGGAGGCTCTGGCGGCCTGCCCTACGAGGTGCCTTCCCCAGCCTTTACCCATGAGCTGCGGCATTTCCAGTGGCTCTCCCACCGCATGTTCAAGCCCGACATTGGCGAGAAGTACAACGGCAAGACCCACCCGTCGGAGTTCCTCAGCATCTACATCATCGCTATGCAAGCTGCTGGAGCTCGCGACGACAAGGTGCTTGCCAATTACTTCCCGTTGGCACTTAAGCCCAATGTTATGTCATGGTTGATGCACTTGCCTACGGATTCCATTTCTTCTTGGTCTGATTTGTGTCATGAGTTCGTTCGCGCCTTCACTAGAGGCCACCAAGATCATAGCTAGGCAAGAGATTTGCATATCATCCCCCAGAAGGAAGGTGAAACCCTGTGCAAGTACATACAGAGGTTCAGCCGGGTGCAGTACAACATCCCAGATGTTCATCCCACCGCCGTGATCAGCGCATTCCATCAGAATGTGCGCAACCGCAAGATGCGTGAAGAGCTGGCGGTGAACAAGGTCAAAGATGTGGCTGAACTTTATGTTCTGGCCGATAGGTGCGCTCGAGCTAAAGAGGGGAGGAAGTACCCCAGCGAGGGCGCCGGTGCGGAAACCGACTCCAAAGACGAAGACACAGCCACCCCAACAAAGAAGGGACGGCGCCGCAACAGGAAGCACAAGGGCAAGACCGTGCTTGCCGTCGAGGGATCCGAGGACACCGGCGCTGCCAAGAAGGCCAAGGCAGACGACCACGGTAAGGAAATTGCCGGGTGCGCCGCTTGCCGGGCCTTGGCGGCTGCCGATAAGCCGGGAGGCTTCAACAAGCAGTACTGCAAGATCCACCGCACCAACGGCCACGACCTCTTGAACTGCCCGCAAGTTGAGCTGCTTGCTGAGAAGCAAAAAGCTGAGTATGATAGGTGGGACAAGGAGAAGGGTCAGGATGGTGCCGAGGGATCCGACAAGAAAGGTGGCGGCCAAGGAGGTCGCCCCGGCAAGGATAGCCAGCAAGAGGGGCCCGCTCGGGGCCACAAAAAGAAGCAAGAAGACGATGATCATGATGAGGACGACGAGTCCGGCGAGCATGAGTTCCAAAAAGCTACGGAGGCCATGTGCGTCGACGGTGGTGCCTCGCTGCACACCTCTCACCGCCAGCTCAAGCAATGGGCGCGCGAGATTACACCAGTGGAACCATCATTCGATGCCCAAAAGCCACTCAAGTGGTCTAGCACGCCTATCATTTTTTACACCGAGGACCACCCTGGTCGCACAACTTCGGTCGGGTGTTTGCCGTTGTTGGTTTCGCCAACAATACGCAACCTCAAGGTGACAAAAATGCTAGTTGACGGCGGGGCTGGTCTGAACTTGTTCTTGCCTGTTGTGACCAAAATGTTGTAGATTCCTGATGGAGACCTCGAAGAGATGGGCATATTTCAAGGGGTCAACCCGGGAAGGAGTCAGCCGAAGGGTAAGGTCACACTGCCCATGACGTTTGGAGGCGAGTTAAACAATAGGACAGAAAGGATTGTTTTCAATGTAGCCAAGATCCCCTTGCCCTACAACGTAATCCTCGACCGCCCAGCACTGGCCAAGTTCATGGCAGCCTCACATTACGCCTACAACACGCTGAAGATGCCTCGGCTAATGACTATCATCATTGTCCCCCCTGACAAGAAGGATGCGCTAATCTGCGCTGACCAACTCTACCGGGAGACAGTTGCAGAGACTGCCGCCAAGCCACTTGCTCCTGCCGCCGAAGCCCCGGGAGGGAAGAAGACCGGCAGGACCTCTCGCACCCACTCCGGCAAGCGCACCTCTTCAGAGTGTAGTTCTCCCGTCGAGGACGTGCCAGAGGGCTCCGCCGGCAAGAGCAAGAAATCCATAGCTGCACCACCAGAGACCAAAAAGGTGTCCATCAAGGAGGATGGCACGGGAGGGGATTTTACCATAAGCTCCACCCTCGACAGCATATAGGAACGCGCACTCGTGACTTTCCTGCAGGCGAATGTCGATGTGTTTGCGAGGCAAGAATCCGACATCCCCGACGTTCCTAGGGAGGTGATTAAGCACCATCTTCTTGTCTGTCCTCATGTGCAACCCGTCAAGCAGAAGGTCAGGAAGCAAGCTCTGGAACGACAAGATTTCATCATAGAGGAAATAAGGAAGTTGGAAGCGGCAGGTTTGGTAAGAGGGTTACTCCATCCGACGTGGTTGGCCAATCCGGTGGTGGTGCACAAGGCAAATGGGAAGTGGAGACTGTGTATTGATTACACCAACATCAATAAGGCTTGTCCAATGGACCCTTTCCCGTTACCGCGCATCGACCAGATTGTTAACTCCACAGCCGGGTGTGACTTGTTATCATTCCTCGACGCTTACTCGGGATACCACCATATCTTCATGACGAAAGAAGATGAAGAGAAGACAACGTTCATCACCCCATATGGTACGTATTGTTTCATGCGATGCCTTCCGGGTTGAAGAGGGCTGGCTCGACATTTGCAAGAGCAGTCCAAATTGGTTTTGAGCCTCAGCTGCATAGAAATATGGAAGCTTATATGGATGACATGGTGATCAAAACCAAGGACAGGGCAAAACTCGTACAAGATTTAGAAGAGACGTTTGCAAATTTGCGCAAGATCAAACTCAATCTGAACCCTGAGAAGTGTGTCTTCGGTGTTCCGCCCGGCAAACTTCTCGGTTTCTTTGTGTCACAGCGTGGGATCGAGGCGAATCCAGACAAGATCAAGGCCATTGAGCAGATTGGGGCACCTAGGCGGATCAAGGATGTGCGTCGGCTCGCTGGCTGCGTTGCCGCCATGAGTAGATTCATCTCCAAGTCTGCTGAACGTGCCCTCCCCTTTTTCAAAATCTTGAAAAAGGCAGGCCCGATGGAATGGACCCCAGAGGCCGAGGCAGCCCTGCAAGATTAGAAGGAGTACCTCTCCTCTACGCCGATACTGGTTGTGCCTAAACCACAAGAACCGTTGCTGCTATATCTGGCGGCAACGAACCAAGTGGTCAACACCGTGCTAGTGGCGCAGAGGGAGGTTGACAAAGAGGCGGTGGCAACGGCAGGGCTGTCGGATGGCAAACCAAAAATCCCCCCGACAGGGCCCGGTGCCGGTAAGGCAAGGCCCCCGACAGAGTCTGACGCTGGCGAAGCAGAAGCGACGCAACCAAATGAAATAGTGCAGAAGAAGAAGGTGATGTAGCACCCGGTTTACTTTGTCAGCTCCCTCTTGCAGGGGGCTAGCTCAAGGTACTCCGGTGTGTAGAAATTGCTCTTCGGCCTCCTTATGGCCTCGAGGAAGCTGCGTCATTACTTCCAAGCACACGAAATCACCGTCTTCACCCGCTTCCTGCTGCAACGGATATTGCATAACCCAGACGCAACCGGGAGGATTGTGGAATGGGCTTTGGAACTGTCGAGCTTTGGTTTAATGTTTGAAAGCACTTCGACAATTCAGAGTAGAGTCTTGGCAGAGTTCATTGCGGAATGGACCTCAACGCCCGACGAAGAGATTCAGGAGACCGCTCTCCCCGGCAAGGAAACAAGTCGCGACTGGATTATGTACTTTGACGGGGCTTTCTTGCTACAAGGCGCCGGTGCTGGTGTGCTGCTCGTCGCACCCACCGGAGAGCACCTCAAGTATGTAGTCCAGATGCACTTTCCCAGGGAGATGTCAACAAACAACACTGCTGAATACGAGGGGTTGCTTGCCGGTCTCAGGATCGCGGCAGACCTCGGAATCAAGAAGATCATCGTCAGGGGTGATTCACAGCTTGTCGTCAAGCAAGTTAACAAAGATTATCAAAGCCCGTTGATGGAGGCCTACGTAGATCAAGTGAGGAAGCTCGAAGAGCGTCTTGATGATATACAAGCGGAGCATGTTCCCCAAGTGGAGAACGGCATCGCCGACTACTTGTCGAAACGTGCTACCTTCAAATTGCCTGTGGAACTACGTACTTTTATGTCTTAATGATATACAGGGCAGAACAAGCGGAGGAAATCAGGCCCCGACAAGTACTTTCCCGCCAAGCTCCCAGGAGCCGCTGGCAAGGATGTTGCCATGGACACTGAGCCAGCCATGGGGCAACAGACTCCGGCGGGGCGTCGAGCCCTGGCCGTAGAGACAGCCGCTCCCATGGCAGAGGAAATGCCATTGGTCCTTGCCGTCGAGCCCCAAGCTCCGGCATGGGCACAGCATACCGTCCGATTCCTCCAAACAGGGGAACTCCCTGAGGAGCAGGAAGAAGCGGAGAAAGTAGCCCGTCCGTCTGCCATGTATCAGTTCGTCAACGACGTTCTGTACAGAAAAAGACCAAACGTTGTGAAATTGAAGTACATTCCCCGGGAGGAAGGATTGGAGCTGTTGGCAGAGATGCATGGAGGCATTTGTGGCTCCCACATAGGGTCGAGGGCCCTTGCCGGCAAGGCATTCCAGCAAGGTTTCTTCTGGCCCACAACCCTCCAGGATGCGACGACACTAGTAACCAAGTGTGAAGTGTGCCAGTTCCATTCAAAGAAGCTTCATCAACCAGCTCAAGCTCTCCAAACAATCCCTCTTTCCTCTCCATTCTCGGTCTGGGGGCTCGACATACTGGGCCCCTTTCCCCATGCTATCGGGGGCTTTGAGTACTTGTACATTGCAATCGACAAGTTCACAAAGTGGCCGGAGGTGGAGGCAGTGAGAAAGGTGACAACACAATCAGCCGTCAAATGCTTCAAGGGGCTAGTCTGCCGTTTTCGTGTGCCAAATAGAGTCATCACCAACAACGGCACGCGGTTCACGAGCCGAGTCTTCGTGCAGTACATCCAGGACCTCGGCAGCAAGGTCTATTTTGCTTCTGTTGCACACCCACGAAGCAATGACCAGGTTGAGAGGGCGAATGCTGAAGTATTGCGAGGCCTCCGGACAAGAACCTTTGACATGCTACACAAGTGCGAACGATGCTGGATTGATGAATTACCGGAAGTTCTTTTGTTAATCAGAACAACACCAAATTGATCCACCATCCAGACACATTTCTCCCTCGTTTACGGGGCAGAAGCAGTTCTCCCCACGGAACTCACGTACGGGTCACCCCGAGTGCTCGCTTATGATGAGTTTAAGCAAGAGAAATTGCGGCAAGATGACGCAATACTCCTTGAGGAAGATCGTCTTCGGGTGGCTGTGAGAGGAGCGCGCTACCAGCAAGCCTTGCGCCGCTACCATAGCTGCAAGGTTCATGCCCGAAGCTTTGAGTAAGGCGACCTTGTTCTTCAGCGCGTTCAATCTGACAAGAATTCCAACAAGTTGATGCCAAAGTGGGAAGGCCCTTATCGGGTAATACGAGTCACCAGGCCCGGCGCAGTCCCCCTGGAGACCGAAGATGCTATTCCAGTGAGAAACTCCTGGAACATCGAACATGTTCGCAAGTTTTACCCGTAAGGCGCGGTTGCCGGGCTCCCTGGCAGACCACCTTTTGTACAAGCCTCGTCGGCGAGGCATGTAACCCTTTGCACAAAGCCAGGTGCAGACCCTGAGCATAAATAAATGAAGCGCTGGCGCCCTAAGTTTTAGCATGCTGATGTCTACTACGCAACCTTCTCGTTGTAGATGTTGTTGGGCCTGCAAGTGCACAGGTTTGTAGGACAGTAGCAAATTTCCCTCAAGTGGATGACCTAAGGTTTATCAATCCGTGGGAGGCGTAGGATGAAGATGGTCTCTCTCAAGCAACCCTGCAACCAAATAACAAAGAGTCTCTTGTGTCCCCAACACACCCAATACAATGGTAAATTGTATAGGTGCACTAGTTCGGCAAAGAGATGGTGATACAAGTGCAATACGAATGGTAGATATAGGTTTTTGTAATCTGAAAATATAAAAACAGCAAGGTAGCGAATGGTAAAAGTGAGCGTAAACGGTTTTGCAATGAGTTGAAACAAGGCCTGGGGTTCATACTTTCACTAGTGCAAGTTCTCTCAACAATAATAACATAATTGGATCATATAACTATCCCTCAACATGCAACAAAGAGTCACTCCAAAGTCACTAATAGCGGAGAACAAAAGAAGATATTATGGTAGGGTACGAAACCACCTCAAAGTTATTCTTTCCAATCATCCGTTGGGCTATTCCTATAAGATTCACAAACAGCCCTAGAGTTCGTATTAGAATAACACCTTAAGACACAAATCAACCAACACCCTAATGTCACCTAGATACTCCAATTTCACCCCAAGTATCCGTGGGCATGATTATACGATATGCATCACACAATCTCAATTCATCTACTCAAACCAACACATAGAACCTCTAAGAGTGCCCAAAGTTTCTACTGTAGAATCACGACGAAAACGTGTGCCAACCCCTATGCATAGGTTCATGGGCGGAACCCGCAAGTTGATCACCAAAACATACATCAAGATGAAACACGTGATATCCCATTGTCACCACAGATACGCACGGCAAGACATACATCAAGTGTTCTCAAATCTTTAAAGACTCAATCCGATAAGATTACTTCAAGGGAAAACTCAATCCATTACAAGGGAGTAGAGGGGGAGAAGAAACATAAGATCCAACTATAATAGCAAAGCTCGCGATACATCAAGATCGTGCCAAATCAAGAACACGAGAGAGAGAGAGAGAGAGATCAAACACACAGCTACTAGTATATACCCTCAGCCCCGAGGGTGAACTACTCCCTCCTCGTCATGGAGAGCGTCGGGATGATGAAGATGGCCACAGGTGAGGGTTCCCCCCTCCGGCAGGGTGCCGGAACAGGGTCCCGATTGGTTTTTGGTGGCTCTGGAGGTTTTGCGGCGGCGGAACTCCCGATCTAATCTCTGTTTCTAGAAGTTTTAAGATACATAGGTATATATGGGTGCAGGGGGTACGTCGGTGGAGTTTTGGGGGGCCCACGAGGTAAGGGGTGCGCCCTAGGGGGTGGGCGCGCCCCCCACCCTCGTGGCCAGCTCTCGTATCTTCTGACGTAGAGTCCAAGTCTATCTGGTGGCTTTCCTTCCAAAAATAACTTCTGTAGTTGATTTCGTTCCATTTCGACTCTGTTTGATATTCCTTTTCTTCGAAACATTGAAATAGGCATAAAACAACCAAATCTGGGCTGGGCCTCCGGTTAATAGGTTAGTCCCAAAAGTAATATAAAAGTGGAAAATAAAGCCCAATATTGCCCAAAACAGTAGATAATATAGCATGGAGCAATCAAAAATTATAGATACGTTGGAGACGTATCAGCATCCCCAAGCTTAATTCCTGCTCGTCCTCGAGTAGGTAAATGATAAAAAAAGATAATTTTTGATGTGGAATACTAGTTGGCATAATTTCATTGTAATTCTAAAGATTCAAGACAAAAGTTCATATTGACATAAAAAATAATAATACTTCAAGCATACTAGCAAAGCAATTATGTCTTCTCAAAATAACATGGCCAAAGAAAGTTATCCCTACAAAATCATATAGTCTGGCTATGCTCTATCTTCACCACACAAAGTATTTAAATCATGCACAACACCGATGACAAGCCAAGCAATTGTTTCATACTTTTGACATTCTCAAAACTTTTTCAATCTTCACGCAATACATGAGCGTGAGCCATGGATATAGCACTATGGGTGGAATGGAAGGGTGGTTGTGGAAAAGACAAAAAGGGAGAAGATAGTCTCACATCAACTAGGTGTATCAACGGGCTATGGAGATGCCCATCAATAGATATCAAGGTGAGTGAGTAGGGATTGCCATGCAACGGATGCACTAGAGCTATAAGTATATGAAAGCTCAACAAAAGAAACTAAGTGGGTGTGCATCCAACTCGCTTGCTCATGAAGACCTAGGGCATTTTGAGGAAGCCCATCATTGGAATATACAAGCCAAGTTCTATAATGTAAAATTCCCACTAGTATATGAAAGTGACAAAATAGGAGACTCTCTATCATGAAGATTATGGTGCTACTTTGAAGCACAAGTGTGGTAAAAGGATAGTAGCATTGTCCCTTCTCTCTTTTTCTCTCATTTTTTTGTTTTTTTGTTGTTTTTTTGGGCCTTCTCTTTTTTTGGCCTCTTTTTTCTCTCTTTTTTTATTTTTCATCCGGAGTCTCATCCCGACTTGTGGGGGAACCATAGTCTCCATCATCCTTTCCTCACTTGGGACAATGCTCTAAAAATGATGATCATCACACTTTTATTTACTTACAACTCAACAATTACAACTCGATTCTTAGAACAAAGTATGACTCTATATGAATGCCTGCGGCGGTGTACCGGGATATGCAATGAATCAAGAGTGACATGTATGAAAGAATTATGAACGGTGGCTTTGCCACAAATACGATGTCAACTACATGATCATGCTAGCAATATGACAATGATGGAGCGTGTCATAATAAATGGAACGGTGGAAAGTTGCATGGCAATATATCTCGGAATGGCTATGGAAATGCCATGATAGGTAGGTATGGTGGCTGTTTTGAGGAAGGTATATGGTGGGTGTATGATACCGGCGAAAAGTGCGCGGTATTAGAGAGGCTAGCAATGGTGGAAGGAAGAAGGGTGCGTATAATCCATGGACTCAACATTAGTCATAAATAACTCATATACTTATCGGAAAAATCTACAAGTTATCAAAGCAAAGTATTACGCGCATGCTCCTAGGGGGATAGATTGGTAGGAAAAGACCATCGCTCGTCCCCGACCGCTACTCATAAGGAAGACAATCAATAAATAAATCATGATCCGACTTCATCACATAACGGTTCACCATACGTGCATGCTACGGGAATCACAAACATTAACACAAGTATCTCTCAAATTCACAACTACTCAACTAGCATGACTCTAATATCACCATCTTCATATCTCAAAACAATCATCAAGCATCAAACTTCTCTCAGTATTCAACAAACTCATAAGAATTCTTATAAATCTTGTATGCTTAGCATATTAGGATTATTTAAGCAAATTACCATGCTATTTAAGACTCTCAAAATAATATAAGTGAAGCATGAGAGTTCATCTATTTCTTCAAAATAAAACTACCATTGTGCTCTAAAAGATATAAGTGAAGCTCAATGAGTAGTCGAATAATTATGTAATTATGTGAAGACTCTCTCTTATTTAAGAATTTCAGATCTTTGTATTTTATTCAAACAGCAAGCAAAGCTAAAGAAAATGACACTGCAAGGATAGCACACATCATGTGAAGAAGCAAAAACCTAGGTTCAACCGATACTAACCGATAATTGTTGAAGAAGAAAGGTGGGATGCCTACCGGGGCATCCCCAAGCTTAGATGCTTGAGACTTCTTAAAATATTATCTTGGGGTGCCTTGGGCATCCCCTAGCTTGAACTTTTGTGTCTCCTTAATTCCTCTCATATCATGGTTTCTCTTTTTATCAAAAGCTTCATCCACACCAAACTCAACAAGAACTCGTGAGATAGGTTAGTATAAACCAATGCAAAACCTTATCATTTTCTACTGTAACAAATCACAAAAATTATTATTAAACATTGCATACTAAATGCCTATGCATATTTAGTACTCCTATCCTCAAATAGAATCATTAAACAGGCAAACATATGCAAACAATGCAAAAATAACAGCAATCTGCCAAAACAGTATAGTCTGTAAAGAATGCAAGATTCATCATACTTACTTAACTCCAAAAATTATGAAATAAAATTCCCACTGCAATAAATTTATCAGAGCTCAATATGCAAAAAGATTCAACATTATACAACTCTCTGACTTTTCTAAGGAATTTTTGCAACAGCGGTAAACTTTCTGTTTTCAAACAGCAACATGCATACTTGCAAAATAAGCATGGCAAAGGCTATCCTTGACATTTTTATTGAAACTAGAGATTCAAAACACTGATCTAAATAACAGTAAGCAAATACTAACAAAATAAAATGACGCTCCAAGCAAAACACATATCATGTGGTGAATAAAAATATAGCTCCAAGTAAAGTTACCGATGAACGAAGACGAAGGAGGGGATGCCTTCCGGGGCATCCCCAAGCTTAGACGCTTGGTTATCCTTTAATATTACATTGGGTGCCTTGGGCATACCCAAGCATAGGCTCTTGCCACTCCTTATTCGATAATCCATCGAATCTTTACCCAAAACTTGAAAACTTCACAACACAAAACTTAACAGAAAACTCGTGAGCTCCGTTAGCGAAAGAAAAGAAAACACCACTTCAAGGTACTGTAATGAACTCATTATTTATTTATATTTGTGTTAAACCTACTGTATTCCAACTTCTCTATGGTTTATAAACTATTTTACTAGCCATAGAGTCATCAAAATAAGCAAACAACACACGAAAAACAGAATCTATCAAAAACAGAACAGTCTGTAGTAATCGGTATCAAACGTAAACTTCTGGAACTCCAAAAATTCTAAAATAAATTGGTGGACCTGAAGAATTTGTCTAATAATCATCTTCAAAAAGAATCAACTAAATAGCACTCTCCAGTAAAATGTTATAGCTAATCTCGTGAGCGCTAAAGTTTCTATTTTTTACAGCATGATCATAAAGACTTCACCCAAGTCTTCCCAAAGGTTCTACTTGGCACAAACACTAATCAAAACATAAAATCACATCTAACCAGAGGCTAGATGGATTATTTATTCCTAAACAGAACCAAAAAGCAAGAAACTAAAATAAAATTGGGTGGCCTCCCAACAAGCGCTATCGTTTAACGCCCCTAGCTAGGCATGATGATTTCAATGATGCTCGCATAAAAGATAAGAATTGAAACATAAAGAGGGCATCATGAAGAATATGACTAGCACATTTAAGTCTAACCCACTTCCTATGCATAGGGATCTTGTGAGCAAACAACTTATGGGAACAATAATCAATTAGCATAGGAAGGTAAAACGAGCATAACTTCAAAATTTTAGGTACATAGAGAGG
This sequence comes from Aegilops longissima, assembly GCA_021605205.1. Classification (NCBI taxonomy): domain Eukaryota; kingdom Viridiplantae; phylum Streptophyta; class Magnoliopsida; order Poales; family Poaceae; genus Aegilops; species Aegilops longissima. The sequence goes on from CM038679.1 coordinate 236,491,064, forward strand.
GAACTTGTTATTATTGCAATTCCTACAAGCATATATTCCTCCCTCATTATAATTTTCAGTAGAATCATGAATGAATTCAACAATATAACCAGCACCTAAAGCATTCTTTTCATGATCTACAAGCATAGAATTTTTATTACTCTCCACATAAGAAAATTTCTTCTCATGAATAATAGTGGGAGCAAACTCAACAAAATAACTATCATATGATTGAAAATTAAGATCAAGATGACAAATTTCATGGTTATCATTATTCTTTAAAACATATGTGTCATCACAATAGTCATCATAGATAGGAGGCATGCTTTCATCATAGTAAATTTGCTCATCAAAGCTTGGGGGACAAAAAATATCATCTTCATCAAACATAGCTTCCGCAAGCTTGTGGCTTTGCATATCATTAGCATCATGGATATTCAAGGAATTCATACTAACAACATTGCAATCATGCTCATCATTCAAAGATGTTGTGCCAAACATTTTAATGCATTCTTCTTCTAACACTTGAGCACAATATTCCTTTCCATCATACTCACGAAAGATATTAAAAAGATGAAGCGTATGAGACAAACTCAATTCCATTTTTTTGTAGTTTTATTTTATAAACTACACTAGTGCTAAAACAAGAAACAAAAAGATTCAATTGCAAGATCTAAAGATATACCTTCACTTACCTAGCCTCCCCGGCAACGGCGCCAGAAAAGAGCTTGATGTCTACTACGCAACCTTCTCCTTCTAGACGTTGTTGGGCCTACAAGTACATAGGTTTGTAGGACAGTAGCAAATTTCCCTCAAGTGGATGACCTAAGGTTTATCAATCCGTGGGAGGCGTAGGATGAAGATGCTCTCTCTCAAGCAACCCTGCAACCAAATAACAAAGAGTCTCTTGTGTCCCCAACACACCCAATACAATGGTAAATTGTATAGGTGCACTAGTTCGCGAAGAGATGGTGATACAAGTGCAATATGAATGGTAGATATAGGTTTTTGTAATCTGAAAATATAAAAAAAAGCAAGGTAGCGAATGGTAAAAGTGAGCGTAAATGGTATTGCAATGAGTTGAAACAAGGCCTAGGGTTCATACTTTCACTAGTGCAAGTTCTCTCAACAATAATAACATAATTGGATCATATAACTATCCCTCAACATGCAACAAAGAGTCACTCCAAAGTCACTAATAGCGGAGAACAAACAAAGAGATTATGGTAGGGTACGAAACCACCTCAAAGTTATTCTTTCCAATCAATCTGTTGGGCTATTCCTATAAGTGTCACAAACAGCCCTAGAGTTTGTACTAGAATAACACCTTAAGACACAAATCAAGCAACGCCCTAATGTCACCTAGATACTCTAATGTCACCTCAAGTATCCGTGGGCATGATTATACGATATGCATCACACAATGTCAATTCATCTACTCAAACCAAAACATAGAACCTCTAATAGTGCCCAAAGTTTCTACTGGAGAATCACGACGAAAACGTGTGCCAACCCCTATGCATAGGTTCATGGGCGGAACCCACAAGTTGATCACCAAAAAATACATCGAGATGAATCACGTGATATCCCATTATCACCACAGATACGCACGGCAAGACATACATCAAGTGTTCTCAAATCTTTAAAGACTCAATCCGATAAGATTACTTCAAGGGGAAAACTCAATCCATTACAAGAGAGAAGAGGGGGAGAAGAAACATAAGATCCAACTATAATAGCAAAGCTCGCGATATATCAAGATCGTGCCAAATCAAGAACACGAGAGAGAGAGAGATCAAACACATAGCTACTGGTACATACCCTCAGCCCCGAGGGTGAACTACTCCTCCTCGTCATGGAGAGCGCCGGATGATGAAGATGGCCACGGTGAGGTTCCCCCCTCCGGCAGGTGCTTAACAGGTCCCGATTGGTTTTTGGTGGCTCTGGAGGTTTTGCAGCGGCGGAACTCCCGATCTAATCTCTGTTCTGGAAGTTTTACGATACGTAGGTATATGTGGGTGCAGGGGGTACGTCGGTGGAGCTTCGGGGGCCCCACGAGGCAGGGGGCGCACCCTAGGGGGGTGGGCGCCCCCACCCTCGTGGCCAGCTCCGTATCTTGACGTGAGTCCAAGTCTATCGGTGGCTTTCCTTCCAAAAATAACTTCTCCAGTTGATTTCGTTCCGTTTCGACTCCGTTTGATATTCTTTTCTTCAAAACACTGAAATAGGCATAAAACAGCAAATCTGGGCTGAGCCTCCGGTTAATAGGTTAGTCCCAAAAGTAATATAAAAGTGGAAAATAAAGCCCAATATTGCCAAAAATAGTAGATAATATAGCATGGAGCAATCAAAAATTATAGATACGTTGGAGACGTATCACATGCATGCTAGGTTGAGTCTCTCCCTCGGTTAGGACTGATAATGCTTAGCGGCGACTAACCCCTAGCATAGAGGTCGAGTGTGCATCTCTCTGTTCCTTCCCGTCCTTTCTTAGGTTCGCAGGGTGCATGGACATGTCTGCTGAGCTGTTTGGAGGAAAGAGAACAGGCCGGCACCCCGACCCCGGCAAGACAAGGTTTCCGGGGTCTGCGAGTCCAAAGGTCGGACCGCGGCGAGGCCAGACTGCCGGGGGCTGCAGCATCAGATAAGTTTTTCATTCCCCACTCCCTACTTCCGTATGAAACTTGAACGTACAAGACTTCGCTCGTTCTTATACTATCATGCTCCCTTTTTTCCATGTCCAAAAAACAACTTTACTTTGGGCTGGGACTTGGTTGTAGGGCGGTGGGAAGGAAATGGGCGAAGGTCCCAATCCTGCTTTGCCCCTACCTCCGCCATGGGCGTGACTGTAATCGAGCTATAGAGCAGGGGGACGGCAAGGACTGTTGCCGTGTTACAATGTTTATCTTAAGGTAACGAGGACTCGTTCCTTGGTGTGGCCCGCGCCCACCCACAAAAGAAACCCCGCAAACACCCTTCTTTTCATTCATACGTTGTTAACAAGTACAATTCGTATGGAATGTATGCCCGAGCGAGGGGATTACAAGGTCAAAATTCTTCTAAGGCCCGTAGGCTTACAATTGTCCCTCTCCTCAGGAAACGGAACAAGATCGTGGAAGGGAAAAAGGAGAGCCTAGTCAAGGTACGAGCAGCAGAAGACGCCAAGAGAACATATCGGCGATCGTCCGAAAGGAGGCCGGTGATGACGGTGCCGGAGTAAGAGCCGAAAGACGAGGCAGCGGCCCAACAATACACGACGAAGGCATCGAGGCCATCGTACTCCGACTTGACGGCCCGCCACCCGCCTTCTTCGTCTTCCCTGTCCCTCCAATGCCAGCCGCCCAAGGCGACGACCCTGAGAAGTTCAAGGAGCCGGCGATGCAGAAGATGGTGCTGCCGGCGTCGCCCAGGAATGGTGTGCCCGGCACCTAGTCGGACCCGTCATCCTCCCGCCCGCTACCCTCGTCGTCGTTGTCACTCTCGCCCGAAGAGGAGCTTTCACCATTGGTTGAGCTCTCCGCACAGCACCCTAGCCTGTGTCCCGAGCGCCCGAAGACCTTGACGGAGAGCAAATCTCTCTCCGCTAGCTTGAAGTAGAGGACATGCCCATCCATCAAGCAATGGGCGCGTGCAAAGGTTTTCCAGCCCCGGCGAAGGAGCGTCACTTGAGGGGCGGGGAACCCTGTGTTCACCCACATGTCGCCATGGCAACACCCCTTCATGTGAAGCCTAACCGCGGTGGCTGGTTGATCTCCAGCACCCTTGCAAACGCCCGGGGAAGAAGAAGGTGGCGGCGCAGCGGCCCATGCAACTACATGATAAACTTGAGGCCGAGTCCCCGACGTGACCCCTCTGTGAAGCAGGAGGAGTTGGCAGGGGAGATGGCGACGGAGACGGAGACGATGTTGGCATCCCCCTTCCACACTCATCTCTGCCTCGGCCGCCTCTGCCTCGACCGCCTCACCGACCGTGGCCCCGTCCAGCGGCCCCTCCTCGAGCATGGCCTTCACCCTGGGCATCTAGCTCTTCCTTGACCGCCGCAGCTCTCTGGCGGGAGGAGGACATGGTCGCCTCCGCGGAAGAATGGTCGCGGCCACACCCTCTCACCATGACCATAAGTGAGGATGGATACGCAGGGGAGACGCAGGGAGATGCTCTTCCTCCTACCCCTGAGTTCCCTTTTTATAGTTGGGAAGGGGAGGCCGAAAGGCTAGCTCTACGCCCCTGAAGAGCCCATTGGAATCCGGCTTATTGAAGTGGCAGCAAGCGAGGCAATCGACCACCCTCCCCGCCCAATCGAAGGCACGGAAGTATCGGCCCCCGTGCGCCTTCCCATATTCCATGCGTCTGTCACCTACCCCGCGCTGTGCATGCAGTGTACGTGGCGCAAGAAGCAGGCATAGTGGGAAACGTGGAACGACGGTTCCGAGGTGGAGAGAGTAAATGAGCGGCGGCTCTGCCATTCAGAGGGAACACGCAAGCCGCCTCTTTACTGTTCACCACGGATGATGCAAGCATGATGCGGTCATTCCGCACATGACCCACACGTCACGCATTCAACGCGGGTCGTGGGGAAGCGCGACGCGCAAGGGAATTACCACAGTAAAACTCCGCCCTGTGTGCTCGCGCACCGTTCTGGGCCCGGCCCAACAACGCGTTGCGTTTATGTGTGGCCCAGGCCCGGGGGCTCCTGTCGGTGTACAAAAGTAGGGGCTCTTCTTTTGACCCCTCTACTTGTGCACGGGCAGTCAGAGCCGCACCTACGGCCACGCTTAGCAGGGCAAAGGGAGGAAGCAGAAGTACAAGAATACCAGAGGAGCGCTCCATCCAGGGGCACACCAGACGGGCAAAGCAACGCCAAGACCAGAGAAACAAAGAGCAAGAGGGCGAGGTGGACTGCACCGGCAAGACCGTTGCCGGGGCGGCCTCCGAAGCCCCGGCAAGAGCCTTGTCAGGGCAACTTGCCCAACGCCAGCAGAGCGTGCCACCCCTGAGCCCAAGGGTTCCAACACCATCAACCACATTGGAACCAAGGCTCAGGAGGCACCTCCATGATGGCATGCAGATCTTTGTGAAGATCATAAACACACGAGATCAGATGAAGACCAGAAGATGACGATCCTCAACAAGATCCTTTCCGGGGAAATCCACGAGACCCCCAGCAAGACACTTGCTGGGGACGACCACGATGCCACGGCAAGACCCTTGCCGGGGCCCCGGCAAGACCCTTGCCAAGTACACCTGCGGGGCCACAGCCAGGCCCACGTCTTCCAAGACTCCACTGCCGTTCCCATACAGCTGCCAGCCCAACCAGGTGGGCCGGCACCTGCGTGGCAACGTGCGGCCTCCAGGCCAACTCAGCAAGCACCTGCGTGGTAGCATGCAGATCTTCATGAAGACTCTGCCACCGCACCAGCCCAGCAGCCAGCCAATGTGGCACTTCAACGCCTCATCAGCTCGGACGCGCGTCAGAGCCAGGCGAGGCGGCGACAGCTGGGACGAGCTTCCTTGTCGTCCCCAATAAAGCAAAAAGGGCACGTCGGCAGCGCATTAAATGCGTTTGTCTGATGGTGCCAGAGGATAGACTTAACCACTGTACACCTTTCCACCTCCTGTGTGCCACTGTGGCGACCCCTTTTGACTATAAAAGGAGGCCCGAGGCGTACTAGAGAGGGATTCGGATCTTTTGGACTACGCACGCACCACAGATAGTTCGAAAGCTCAAGAACACTCAAATATACACCAAAGCAGGACTAGGGTATTACGCATCCTCGCGGCCCGAACCTGGGTAGACGATCCTTGTGCTGACTACCAGACCCGCTCTTTGTACAACCTGCGGCAGCCAACCGTAGAAGGGATCTCAGTGATTCCATAGGTGTCGTTTCCACCGACAGGCTGTCATCAAATAAAATCAGAACCAACGACGTTCGTAATGTTGTCTTACTCATGGTTAATCCTCGAGCATACACCATTATATCTTTTGTTCTGATCAATGCTATTGCATTGTTCACATAGTTGTGGAATTCCATCTTAATGGAAATCTTTATGATTTGTTGTTGAGCCCATCAGTAGCATTTTATCTTCTCCATGATTCATGTTGAACATTAAGCCAGTGTTGGAAACTTTTGTAAGCATTATCTTCGTGCCCGTTCATGAAGAATATGTTGGATGAAAGAAGTGACTTCCTCTAGTTCATGTGCATTTGAAGCATGTTGCCGCCGTGAATTCGAGAAAGTTTGTTTTTGCTTCCTCTGGAATCATCCCAAGTCAGTCATGCATATGTGCAAAGTATTATATGGTCTGGAGACTTGCAACCTTCATTCTATATGTATCCCTAGCACACCAAGTCACTGATTGACTTGTTCAAGGAGAAGAAGTCCCTTCTTAAGAATCATGACTTATGTTAGGACTTCTTTATCCTCGATGTTGGTTCCCCACCTGAAACCGGTAGTGTTTTATCATAAGACTTCTATGTCGTCATGCTTTTCTTGGATAGCGTGTTCACATGTGTGTAGAAGAACCAACTCATGTTTTGGAGATTACTACTATAGTTCATTTGCCGAGAATCTCGCAACATTGTCTGAAATATCCTGTTACCAACCAGATCTGAATCTCAGGCAGATATGATGGTTGGAACTTTTCCAAGATCTATGATGTAGGTCCCGACAAGGTTGATGTTCTGGCCGACACACCTAGTTGGAAGATCTACTATTGTAGTATCTTGATTGAGCAATTTGACCATCTTCTCCATGAGCATTTCGTATGATCTGTACTAAAAGTTGATACTTATGGATGTTTGTGCTCCCGAAGTCAGACCTTTATTTGATGTTCCAGATACCAAATGGTATTGAGTTAAGTTGGTACATCAAGGAGAACGTTAGAAGTGGAGTGCTAAATTTCTCTCGGTCGATCATCCAGATTTCATTCCCTTGGCCTCGCTAAGGTGAAATATGAGAAAGTTTTGTCTTCCTTTGCATCTGCATTGTCCATCACTATTCATCATGGTAGTAAGATGTGTTGCTAGGATCCTCGGCACAGATGTTGGTAAGACCTTGATGAGTATGTAAATGCTCAGGTTGTTGAGAGCACACTCAGTCACTAGGTTGTATCCTCGGTATCAATTGGGATATGCCTCCCGTTTGCCGAGTTATCCAATAACCATAGTTTCCTTTCCGATCTGAGTATGCCATTTCTTCGAACTCCTTCAAACGATCGTTTGTGAATTTCCTTAGGCTGGTATAGAGAGTTTCAATGATCTCTGTATCAAAAGTAATTCTTTTTGCCACTTAAGGAAATAATACTACGAGTCACCTCCTCTAAGGTGCCCCATTAGCGAATCATCGCAGTTATTTCCTCGCTACTTTGAAACCACGCACCATCCAACCCACGTGTGGAATTGTCGCCTACCAATTTGAACCCTTGTCATCTATCTCTTTCCATTGTTCCTGATGTGTTTTGTGTCTCAGCTCGAGAGATGTTTTCAATGTCTCACTCCATGAGTTGATCTTGAGTTGTTCAATCTTCAAGAAGATCGATCCCTCTAGAGTTTTTCCCTTTCCTCTCGTTGTCATGTTGGTTGGAGTTCTCAGAGCCCACAAATGTGCTCATGAAGTGCAACCTGGATCGTAAAGATTGTGTTAGTTTGTTTCCCCCTTCATCTTACCCTACACTTGAATCTCGGACGAGATTCTTGTTTAGTGGGGGTGAGTTGTCACAACCCTAGCTTACACTAGCTTAGGCCTTGCCTGTCACTGCATAAGCTTCTCTGCATCATGTTTAAGTTTTATTAAACTTTCAAATGGGACTGATAAACCCTAGCAGCAAATGAAATTAAACTAGGGTCAAAGTTAAATCTTTTCAATGAACCCCAAATGCCCCTCATAAATGTTCATCATTTTTGTTTTGGTCCAGAACCTCTGCCAAAAATGGTGCACACTTTTCTAGGACACTCTGGATTATTGAATTAAATCATACATTATTTGTTCTTGGACATTTAAATGCTATAAATAATTTTAAATGTCCAAATGATCTTGAAACTAAATGATGGCTGTTGGAAATAATCCAAACAGAGCCCACAAATATTTTCAGTATTTTTGAAAATGCTCTGGCATTTTTATTAAAGCCAAAACAGTTATAGAAAATAGAAAAACAGAAATAAGAGAGAGAGAGAGAGAGAGAGAGAGAGAGAGAGAGAGAGAGAGAGTTAGCCTTACTGGCTGGCCCAGTCTGTGCAGCCCACCTGGTGGCCCACCCCCACAGCCACCTCCTCTGTCGTCTTCCTACTTGCCGGGAGGGGCAGGTTCGACTCACTTCGCGCGCACCGCGGCGGCCACCTCCTCCCTCCCTGCCTACCTGGCTCCTCCCCGAAGCGGCCGACGATGCCATGCACATCGCCCTGACCCCCAGGATCTCTCTCACTCTCGCTGGACCCCTTCCCCCTCCTCTGCTCTCTCTCCCGCGCAGCTCGAGCAGAGCTCGTCGCCACCGCTCGCCGTTGCCGCACCCAGAGCCTCCCCCTTGACCTCTCGGCATGCCCAGCCACTACTAGGAAAAGGGCTATAGCTAATATGGACATTAATGGCGCACCATGTATGTGGTGCGGCACTGCTATATAGCAGTGGCGCACCACATACATGGTGCGCCATTATTGACATATTACTAATGGCGCACCTGATGTGTGGTGCGCCATTACTAATTTAGAAAAAAAATAAAAAAAAATTGTTAGTAGTGGCGCACCAGGGGATAGTGCGCCATTACTAGTCGACATAGCAATGGCGCACCTTCACAAAGTGCGCCATTACTATGTGTATGACTTGGTCAAACCTTGGTCAAACTTAGTAATGGCGCACTTTGCATAGGTGCGCCATTACTATGTCAAACTTAGTAATGGCGCACCTACACAAAGTGCGCCATTACTAACTTTGACCAAGGTTTGACCAAGTCATACACATAGTAATCACGCACTTTGTGAAGGTGCGCCATTACTAACTTTCTTTGCACCCCCCCCCCCCCCGGGGACCGCCTTTTCAGTTTAAAAAATAAATAAAAGAAAATGATGGAAATGTCAAAAAAATAAAAGAAAATAAGTTTCCCATGTGATATATGGTCTAGTTGTTGGGAACATTTACAAATATGAATTTCGACTTTATTTGCAAAATCTCTGTGGAATTTAGTAAAATGGGCATAACTTTTGCATACGAACTCGGAATAAAAAGTTTTTTATATGAAAAATCATCTACTGGAAAAGTTACATCCGACTTTCTTTGCAAAATCTCTCTGGAATTTAGTAAAATGAGCATAACTTTTGCATACGAACTCGGATTAAAAAGTTTTTTATATGAAAAATCATCTACTCGAAAAGTTTTTTATATGAAAAATCATCTCTCTGGAACCCCGTTGAAGATTTTTAGAATCCCCAAAACCTAACAGAACGAAAGATACGGGGCTTTTAAGATCTAGAGGGGGGAAAATGGAAAAAATTTCAAACTTACTAATGGCGCACCATGTGCTAAGTGCGCCACTAGTAACAGAAAAAAATTGGTTTCGAATTTTTTTTTGGAATTTTTTTCAAAATATGATACGTAATATGACCGGGAAGTTAGAAATATTTTTTCAAAATTTCATCACACTCATGAACATGAACAAAGTCCTAGACATCAGCAAAGTTTAATAGGATTGATATGATAGATATATCAACAAGTGCCTGTTAAGGGAGGTGGTGCTGGGGTTGGATAGAACTGCGAAGTTAAGTGTGCTCGGGCTGGAGTAGTGTGAGGATGGGTGACCTTCCGGGAAGTTTGACCATGGAGTGCGATTTGACTTGAGATTAAGCATATTGATCCGAGATTAAGCCATAGTGACCCTTCTGAAAACAATTTAAAAAAAATTTGTTAGTAATGGCGCACTTCTATGTGGTGCGCCATTACTATCTGGGATACTAATGGCGCACTATAGGTGCGCCATTACTATCTGGGATACTAATGGCGCACCAGAGGTGCGCCATTACTATTTATTACTAATGACGTGATAATAGTGGCGCACCTATAGTGCGCCATTAATGGCAAAAATAGGTGCACCACTAACAGGCCTTTTTCTAGTAGTGAGCAGCTCGGCTACCTCGTCCTCGACATCCTCACCAAGCCAAGCAATGTCGGAAGCCCTGAAACGCCGCCATCACCGTCTGCTTCAACCTCGGTCCGCCAAGATCGCCGGCGACCGTGCGCACTCCGTTGCTTCCCCAAGCTCACCGAGGCCACCGCTGCACTCGCCTAGATGTGGTTTTGATGATGAGATTAATGACACCGATGCAGAACTATACTATCTTCAGAATTTCCAGGCTAGCAAAACCCCCTTGTTCATTCCAACACAATCCCACTCTCTCGCTCCTGCTCTCTTTTACTGCATTAGGACAACAATGATTCAACTGTTACATGTTGCGGTAGTTGAACCCCTTTCCTTTGCATGACATGTCATTGCCACAGTAAATAGATGAAACCCACTAGCATGAGTAGGAGTTGTTTGAGCCCTGATGTGCCTACTCATTCATGCTTGTTGTCATGCCTTCTACTGCTTAGAGTTGAGTCAGGTCTAATTCATCGGGGGTGAATTGGAATGTGGTGAACATGTCTTACTATTGAGAGCTAAGACCGTGAACACGATTTGGTAAAGGTAGCGGTGAGAGGCCATGTAGGAGTACATGGTGGGTTGTCTCATTGAAGCCGTCCTCAGGAACTGAGTTATGTGTTTGTGATCCATGAACAGCTACTACCACACATTGGGATCCTTAATTGACTCTCTCAACTTATTAACCACCCCTGTCCTCTGTCCAGGAGTTGCAAGTAGTTTCTGGTGTTTGTAGTATGCTGGAGGCCGTGCAGAGTGCTGACCCGAGGGGTGGGCTGTGATGCGGTAGGCACGTGGCACAGTGTACTGGGACGCCCGTTTGGTGTCTTGGGAACCCTGCACACATCATTCGGGGTCGTAGTGGAAACCTCGGCCGGACTCCTTGCGGATGGAACCTGAATAGGCGATAAACCTGGACAAGGGACTTGTGTGGTTAGTCAGGTCATGGCCGACACCCTCGCGAGGCTTCCGCTTGAAAGTTGCCGAGATACATGACGTGTACATGGCGGTAAATGGCGAGAGCATGTGTGAAGAAGTACACCCCAGCAGGGTTATAAATGATCTATTCGAATAGCCGCGTCCGCTGTAAAGGACATCTGGGTTGCCTATACAGTTCATAGACAAGTGAAAGTGGATACTCAAAAATACTTGAGTCGTAGAGTTTTGTTGTGATGCCATGTTGTATTTGCACATATCGAGCATATTGTGTGTATGTTATTGAAATGCTTGGTATGTGTGGGATCCGACAACCTAGTTGAAATGCTTGCTACTGGTCCGGAACAGTTAGGATGGCCGGCATGTGTCGTTCTTCCTGTGTCTGTCACTTCGGGGAAATGTTACGTGTTATTCCTTTAAGTCCTTGTAGCTTGCTACAACTTGGTTTCATACGTTGATGACCGACACATTCGTTGCTGGGTCATGTATGCATGTCCCTGTAAGTTAGTGCCACATTGAATTCACGACTAGTCATGTCGGCCCGGGTTCTCTGTCATATGGATGCTAGCGACACTATCATATACGTGAGCCAAAAGGCGCAAACGATCCCGGGCCAGGTAAGGTGGCACCCGTGGGAATACCGTGCGTGAGGCCGCAAAATTATATGATGTCTTACATGCTAGATCGGTGTGACTTAGGATCGGGGTCATCACAGATACCACGCCAAGTTTCAACCTTTTCAGAGCTCATTTGTAATGCTTTTCAATTTCACGGTCATTTAGCTCAAAAAAATCATAAAATACGTGAAAAAAGGAAATGAAGCCAGAAAAGGGTTTAAAATTGATGATTTGGCTTTGAATGGTGCGTATTGAACGCATAAAAAGTCTGGAGTTAAAATAAGTTATAAAATGAAATCCCTTTGTAATAGATGAATTTTCGTCCGAAACCCTAATACTTTCAAAGAGATTGTTCATTTTGTACACGAAGTGCATCCAGTTTTTGTTGTAACCCTCTGAACTTTTTAGCACATGCTATGTGGGTGAAATTATGATACCATGCGAAGTTTCAACCTTTTCAGAGCTCATTTGTACTGCTTTTCAATTTCAGGGTCATTTACCTCAAAACAATCATTAAATGCATAAAAAATAGCAAATGAAGTCAGAAATGGGTTGAAAATTGGTGATGTGCCTTTGGATGGTGCATATTGAATGCACAAAAATTCTAGAGTGAAAATAATTTTTAAAATGAAGTCCCTTTGTAATAGATGAGTTTTCGTCAGAAGCCGTGATACATTGAAAGAGATTGTCCAGTTTGTACATGAAGTGCGTCCAGTTTTTGCCGTAACCCTCTCAACTTTTTACCACTTTCTATGTGGGTGAAATTATGATACCATGCCAAGTTTAAAACTTTTCAGAGCTCATTTGTAGTGCTTTTCAATTTCATGTTCATTTAGCTCAAAAAAACTTTAAATGCATGAAAAATAGCAAATGAAGTGAGAAAAAGGTTGAAAATTGATGATGTGACTTTGCATGGTGCATATTGAATGCACAAAAAGTCTGGAGTTAAAATAAGTAAAGAATGAAATACCTTTTGTAATAGATGAGTTTTCGTCCGAAAACGTGATGCTTTGAAAGAGATTGTCGAGTTTGTACACGAAGTGCATCCAGTTTTTTTTCTGTAACCCTCTCAACTTTTTAGCACATGCTATGTGGTTGAAATTATGATACCATGCCAAGTTTCAACTTTCCAGAGATCATTTGTAGTCCTTTTCAATTTCTAGGTCATTTAGCTTAAAATAATCATTAGATCCATGAAGAAAGGAAATGAATTCAGAAAAGGGTTGAAATATGATGATGTGGCTTTGAATGGTGCATATTGAACGCACAAAAAGTCTGGAGTTAAAATAAGTTAAAAAATGAAATCCCTTTGTTATAGATGAGTTTTTGTCCAAAACCTAGATACTTTCAAAGAGATTGATGTGGACATGGATGCCCCAAATTCGACCAAAAATAATGCAAGAATGTATATTTTAAAGAATTATGAAGTATTTGTACGAGCAGCGTGTCAAGATACGAGTATGAATCGAAAATATTTCCGAATAAGAATGCAACTGGATGCTGCCTAAGTATGCATGTAATATCTACATACACACATACGTATTATGGGTACATCCAGATTAGAGCAACCGTGCATGCCAGTTATTAAATTAAATAAATGGGCCCCCGGCCACATGCGTGATGATGTGCCATGCAATGCATGCATGCATGCATACATGGGTCTGGTTCACCACGAGCACATCCGTGATAAGGACGTCGGCCTGGCGAACTACTGGAAAGTTCTTTCATACGAGACAAGGCACATCGAGGCGGCACCCTGTTCTGTACCCTAAATATATAGCAGTATTCTCTAGACTTTAGAATCGATTTTTATTGTATTGTCTAGTCATCACTACAATTCGCATCTACGAGACGTGTAGGACTACCGCCTTGTCATATCCATAGAGGAACCCCAACTTTTCATCCAGTTCGTGTGATCAGTTTATTATCCGCAATTTCAGTTGTAATTCATCTTTGTTCTTGCCGGTTCTTTGGTTGCTTGCAGGAAGTCGAACCTTGTTGTTCAGGTTGATCGTGCCTACGGCAAGGTCAATAACCATCGCAAATTGGTTTAGCAATTGTCGAGGCGTATCGTTGGGTACGGTATAGCCGGATCGTCAAGGTCAAAATCCACCAAATTGATAATTATCCCCACTCTCATCGAAAGATCGGGCCACCGTCACATTAGAGATAGTCCAGCTTTACACAAAGTGAATCTAGTTTTTTCCGTAACCCTCTCAACTTTTTAGCACATGCTATGTGGGTGAAATTATGATACCATGCCAAGTTTCAACCTTTTCAGAGTTCATTTCTAGTGCTTTTCAATTTCAAAGTCATTTAGCTAAAAAATCATTAGATTCATGAAAAATAGCAAATGAAGTTAGGAAAGGTTTGAAAATTGATGATGTGGTTTTGAATGGTGCATATTAAATGCACAAAAGTCTGGAGTTAACATGAGTTAAAAAAACAGAAATCCCTTTGTAATAGATGTGTTTCCGTGCGAAACACTGATACTTTGAAAGAGATTGTCCATTTTATACACTAAATACTTCTAGTTTTGGCTGTAACCCTCTCAGCATTTTAGCACATGCTATGAGGGTGAAATTATGATACCATGCCAAGTTTCAACCTTTTCAGAGTTATTTGTAGTGCTTTTCAATTTCAGGGTCATTTAGCTCAAAAAATCATTCAATGCATGAAAAATAGCAAATGAAGTCAAAAGAGGGTTGAAAATTCATGTGGATTTGAATGGTGCATATTGAACGCACAAAAATTAAGTAGCTAAAATAAGTTAAAAAATGAAATCCCTTTGTAATAGATGAGTTTTCGTCCAAAACCATGATACTTTGAAAGAGATTGTCAAGTTTGTACACGAAGTGCATCTAGTTTTTGCCATAACCCTCTCAACTTTTTAGCACATGCTATGTGGGTGAAATTATGATAACATACCAGGTTTCAACCTTTTCAGAGTTCATTTGTAGTGCTTTTCAGTTTTAGGGCCATTTAGCTCAAAAAAAACATTAAATGCATGAAAAATAGCAAATGAAGTCTGGAAAGGGTTGAAAATTGATGATGTGGCTTCGAGTGGTACATATTGAACGCACAAAAAGTCAGGAGTGAAAAAAGTTAAGAAATGAAATCCCTTTGTAATAGATTAGTTTTCATCCGTAACCCTAGTACTTTGAAAGAGATTGTTCACTTTGTACGCGAAGTGCATCCAGTTTTGTCGTAACTGTCGTGGGATCGTCACGGCAGATGTCCTAGTGTGAGGACTTAGTCGTGGAGCCGTCACAACGATATTAGCTTAAAGGGGTTTAAATGGGACAAAGGACACATGGAGTTTATACTGGTTCGGCTCCTTGCGGTGAAGGTAAAGGCCTAATCCAGTTGAGGTGCTATTACTTATGTTTCGATTACCAGGGAGCGAATATACTTGACCTAGCTTTTGATCTCTTCTTTCTTGCCCTTAACTCGCCGCCGAGTCGTCCCTTTATATACTCAGGTTGACGCCCGGTGGCATACAGAGTCCCGGCCAGCTCATAAACGTGTCCGGTCCGGTGACTTAACTAAAATTGCCTTATCATACAAGTTATATACATATGGCGGTTTATACCTACGGGCCTTAAGCCGCCTTTGGGCCTTGGGCCCTTCATAAGTTATCCTCATGAACCGCCATCTTCAATTCCTTCCTGGGCTTTGTCTTTATGAGTCACCATGAATACAACCTGGCCCATCTTGGGCGGGTTAACTTAATAACTATATCCCCAACATTAGGCCACAGGTTGATTTGAACCTGTTCACATCAATCTTCAACACTTAGAAAAATCTATCCTTCATTATCTCTACGAAACTTGTAACTCGCCATGACGTCATCCTCTGGGATCATGATAACTCAACGTGACGTCACCTTCCATAAATTTTACACAGAGCCAAAATCTTTAATGTATGTCCTTATTTTTAACGAATCTCCAAAAATCGAGGCGTCTGCACTGTTTCAGATCCGTTTTTTGACCTCCTCGATTCCCGCGCTTGCCACTTATCCATTCGCCTTATAAATAGGGCCGGGGGTCTCTTTCACTTTACCCCTCGGCCTCTTCGTCTTGTCTTCTTCCTCGCGACGCCCTAGCATTCGTGCTCCGCCGCCGCCAACGACCCTCACCTCTGCTACGTCAACGGCCGCTGCATCGACCGGTTCGGACCAGATTCCACTCGTGCGCCTCCGCCGCTCAATAGCCTTGGTAAGTTCTTCCTCTTCCCCCTCCGTAGATCTCATTAGGGTTTACACGAGTCCATGGAAGCTCATCGCCGTTCTTCACTGTTCTTCGCTATAGCATGGATATTCAACTCTGATACCTTTCTTGTGCGGCAATAGCCATAGTTCCTTTTTCATCATCAGAACATCTCCCTTTGCATAGAAGATTCAATCTGGATCTTGTGAACTTCTCAAGCTCCCATATTTAGGTCTGAATATATTTTTGTTTCCTGTTGCGCATTAGATCCAAAATTGTAACAGCGATCTGTGAAACCTGTTTTTCATCACTTAGCAATTTTCATCCGTAGATCTGTTCCTTCAACAGTGGTATGGATGGCTTAATTTCAAAATAATAACCCGCCAGGTATCATTAGACCCCTTTAAGCCGCCAATATCTTTTCAGTAATCTTGTAATATCATGCTCCAGCTTAATATCTAATTGTGCTTCATTATTGTTTGTCCTTGAATCATAAGCCGGCTTAACCATGTGATATTAAACCGGCGTAATATTTTTCTAGAAATGGCTAAGACATATACTTCCTGCAATTGGGTCAAATCCTGAATTACTGAGGCAGATTTGAACAATCATGTCGCCACTGGCGGCTTAGCCAAAAAGTAGGATATCCATTGGAGAGCTCCTGTTGATGAAGTCCTTCCTCAACCCAAGGATGGAGAAGTAATTCTTTTCACTGATCACTTGGGTCGGGGGTTCAGCCCTCCCGGCTCACAAATTTTCCGTGATGTTCTTCATTTCCTCCAACTGCATCCTCAAGACATCGGACCCAACTCTGTGTCTAATATTTGCAACTTTCAAGTATTCTGTGAAGCCTACCTTCAAGAAGAGCCCACGGTTGATCTGTTCAGGGAATTTTACTACTTAAACCGCCAGACTGAATTTGTTGATGTGCCATGCCAAGAACTTGGTGGAGTCATTATTCAGAAAAGGAAAGATGCCAGTTTTCCTCACGCCAAGCTGCATAGCCACCCCAAGGATTGGAATCATACTTGGTTCTACGTTAAAGATACCTCTCCAACCGGTGAGAATCCTTTGACGGGTTATCACGAGCACCGGCTTAACAACAACCATCTGGTTCCCCAATGGCTTGATTCAAAGGAACGGGCCAAATATGCACCTGCGTTTCCAAAGCTCAGAGCCTTTATGGCTAACAACCTCACTGGCGTCGATATCTTCCGGTGTTGGCGGACTTGGGGCATCCTGCCATTAAGCACCCGACCCGGTTTAATGTGCGAATCTACTGGTGATGTTAGAGATCTTCAGTGCCACTGTGATATTCAGTTAACTGAAGTAGAAGTTATTGAAGCCACCAAAAAACTATTGAATGAGCCTGTAAAAGAGTGCAACAAAACTGGACTTAGTCCTTTCTACACTGCCAATAAGCCACCAGCCTTAAGGCTTGCTCAATTCCTACTTAATCCTCATTCTTAGTATTCTCTTATGACGTTTCCAATCTTAACAGGCTGATGACCCGTTTTGTAAGAGGAAACCGCAGGATAAGCTGACCAAAATGCCTCATGTCAAACACAAAGCCAACAAGAAGCCCACCAAAAAGAAGACCGCCGAGTCTGCCGAGTTAAACATTGACGATGACGATGATGACAATGAGTCAGAGGTAGAACTTGATTCACTTGGCTCTGTTTTCATGCATCTCATTGACAATGATTGTTATCAGGACGACCAGGAGGCTAGCCATGCGGGTGATGCAGAGGTAATTATTCTTTCTTCCGGCTCAGAAACTCTGCCAACTCCAAAAACTCGACAAGCAAGCCAGAAAGTAAGCTTTTCTCACCCTCTAGCTCACTTGGATCCAAACTTTCTTTTGAAGAAACAACAAAAAGAAGCTCGCCACACGACCCGGCATAGCGGCCACGTGATTACTTCTTCCGGCTTACCAGACGCCCCGACTCACAAACGCCATCCCGAGGTCTTTCATATTTCTGACATACTTTACCCCAAGGCGGGTTATTTTCGATAACCTCTTAACCCGTCTGATTCAAACTATCAGGGGACTTCTCATTCCTCCTCTGGCGAGTCAAACGGAACACAAATTCCAGCCTTCAAGACTGTACCTGGGTAAGCTCATTTTTAATTACCTTAACTTTCATAATTGATCATCAGCTTGACCTTCTTGTACATAATATTTTTCAGGGCCCAAGCTAAGCCCAGCAAGAAAGCCAAACTAAAAAAGGCTGTTAATGAACCAAATCCGTCTGAGACGGAAAAGCAACAACCAGAGCTTTCTCACCCAGCTGCTGACAATATTGTTGATGACCCGCCACCAGAAGACTATAATGTTGACATTGATCCGATGAATGCTAACCCGTCTGACACCAATCCGCAAAGCCCTATCAGAACAACCAGTCTTGTTAAGCCGGTAGAAGGAAATGACGATGATGTCACAATTTCTAGTCATGGTATCACAACCCCGGGTCGTCCTACTGTCTTATCCAGGCACAATGCCGAAGAGGAAAATTCTGCTGAAGATAAAGGCAAACGGACAGTAAACCTGGAGAGTTATACTCATTTCAGTGCTCAAGATATCCATTCTGGCTATCTGAATTGTCTGTATACTAGCCGTGATTTTGAAGCCAGCTTAGTGAACTTGATGAAAGAACGATATGAGGTAAATATTGCAATCCCTTTCTCATACGTATATTTTCCTTAGCCGCCAAGTTTAATGGATGTGACGGAATAGAATGTGTATTAAACTTCAATAGTTGTATAGATAAAGTTCAGTAGCCAGGCTTATGATAATAATACTTCAACTCTGCATCTGTAGCCCCCAAGGGTCGGCTAAACCACTATGTTAAGCCAGGACTATTGAATAGTAGAGATAAACATTGTATCTGTAGCCCCCAAGGGTCGGCTTAACCATTATGTTAAGTCAATACTTATCGCTTGCTGAAAAGTAACAACCCAAACTTCTTGACTTGATAAGCCAGCTGACATTACTTGTCCGAGTTATAAATTTGGGTAAGTACAAAGCAATATGCATTAGCCCCCAAGTGCCAAGGATAATACTTGTATTGTGCTTGGGACTTTCAAAATTTTGTTTTAGAAAGGAGCAATATGCATTAGCCCCCAAGTGTCAAGAATAATACTTGTATTATGCTTAGGACTTTTAAAGAGTAATCATGATCATAACCTTTGACTATGTGTGCTGATGTCACAGGCTGAATTGGCTGAAAAAGACTAACAGCTTAATGATCTTAAAGCCAACATCAAAACTCAGCAATCAGAAACATCCAAGGCCAAGTCAGAACTGAAAACTGCTTTGGAGACTATTGAGCAGTTAAAACAAAACTTCAACTCAGAGAAGAGTGGCTGGGAAACTGACAAGACAACTCTATTGAAGAGAGCAGAAGAAGCTGAAACCGCGCTTAAATCGGTGACTGATGAGCAATCCGCTTTAACGCAGCAGATCAATACTATGTCATCAGCCATCTTTGGTAAGAACATATCCCCCTTGTACTGTATGAATCATATTAGGAACGTCTGCTGGTTTATCCATAACTTTTACTAATACAGGTTCTCGGAGCGCTAAGTTGGGCTCAAATATGCGCATCCGGCTTAAAGCTGTCTATACTCTTGCAGAACAGCTATATACCGGTGCTCAACGAGCCATCGTTGCAACAATGCATAAGAAAACACCCTCAGCACTTATCCAGGACACTTTGAAGCAGTTATCAGTGCTGCCTAAAAGAATTGATGATTTAAAATGGGGAGTTGCTAGAGCTGGCGCTTTGACTGCCCTAAGCCTGGCCAAAGCATGGCAAGCTGATCTTGACCCGGAAGATTTGACCAACGGTTGTCCTAGTGTCAAAGAAGATGGGTCTGATTTCAATGCTAATGACTTTGCAGCAATAGCAAGAGCTATGCGTCCGTTAGCAAGCAAAATAGACGACGACACCAGCTTAACCACATACCAGGCGGCTTATGACGCTGACAACAAGAATTGATGATGAAGTTGTGTTTAGAGCGTTGACCGGTATCAATGGGGCTACGCCTAACTTCCAGCCGATGGATAAGCCAGGAGGTGAAGAGGAAGAAGAGGTGCAAGAAGATCCTGAAGCTTCAACCCGCCAACAATCATAAGCCGGTGTGCTTATCAAAATACTTTGCCGTACTGATAACCTTGATGAATGCTTATTTATGTTGGGTCATCAGATGCCTTGTAATAGGCTAGCTTAAACTCTTGACTTGCTATGCCATCGCGCATATTTTGCTTTGCATGACACTGTTGAGCTGCCAATTGAAGGTCTGCCACTTGTGCTTATAATATTAGCCATTTTAATCTGTTCCTGCATACAACAGATTAAAAAGGATCCTGGCGGTTTACCGCTGGACGGGTTATAATGCCCAATATAAAGCTATGGGCAACTAACATAGTTTATAACCAAGGCTGGACTTAATGATAACCATATATAATTTAAAATAGATCATACGTGTGATATTTGATCACACTGTTGGTTTACCAAGCCAGTGTAGTAAGGGTGATAACCCAAATTTGAGCACTGGTAATTTCATACATTGCCAACTTATGAATAAAGCCAATCCGGGTTAATAAACACCGGATATTATCTTATCTCATACTGGCAGCTTATAGTCGAAGCCAGGCCGGGTTAATAAACACCGGGTAGTTTCATGTATAACCATAAGGCATCACATCCCTCATCAGCTTTTTAACCATGTATTACTATTTCACATGAGAAAAAACCTCAAAAAATGTTCAAATCAAAAAACAACGAAAAATCAAGGCTTTCATAGGTGGCCAGGATTAAAACTCAAGTGCTTTCACGGGCCGCACAACCACTGAGTTAAACCTTTATACAAACCTTATAAGCCGGACCTCACACAACCAATCGTCGTTTTAACTTTGACAAGTTCAGGGTATGTATAAGATTGACTTGTAAAAAGTACGGCGGGTCATTCCAGGATTACCTAGGCAGAGTGGCAGACTTAAAAAGGCAGGATTTCCCGGGGTTTTAAGTGAATACACCTGGCTTCCTAGCCTGTCTTTTAAGCCTATTACAAGGTCATAAAAACTCTTGTCCTTTAGAACAAAGAGCCCCCAAGCAATATTTTTGAGCTGTGCTCAATGGGTGCCTATGTTTGAGTTGTGCTTTTGCAATAGACTCTCTTTGGTCCCTTTAACCTGGGTAGCAAGCCCCCAAGGCTTTTTTTTCATGGTCTATAAGCCAGATCAAAGGGTAATCATAACTTCACTCTATAAAGTAGAAGCCCCCAAGTGACCAAAAAATCGTTATTTAAAGAGAAAACAACAGAGGCCCTGGTTTAACAGGGATGCCAGCTTTATTATATTGAGCATAATATATACATTGTCAAAATATGTACATTAGAAGAGCCAGTGGCTCAGGTGTAGTAAGGCCGAAGATGAGCAATATTCCACGGCTGATGGGTCTCCTCCTCCGACTTACGTGAGTCTTTGTACTCTCGAACATCGATAAGGTGGTAGGACCCATTGTTGAGATTCTTACTAACCACAAAAGGTCCTTCCCAAGGTGGGGATAACTTGTGCATATCAGTTTGATCATGGATGAGTCAGAGCACCATATCACCTTCTTGAGAAGTTCTGGTTTTAACCCGGTGGCTGTGATAACGGCGCAGATCTTGCTAGTAGATCGCAGAACGAGCCGCAGCGATGTCATGCTCCTCTTCTAACAGGTCAAGTGCTTCCTGACGTGCCTTTTCATTGTCAGCTTCAACATAAGCTGCCACACACGGTGAGTCATGACGGATGTCATAGGGGGAACCCCCTCTGCTCCGTAAACCATGAAGAAGGGCGTGTAACCTTTAGATCTGTTGGGGGTGGTATTAATGCTCCATAACACGGAAGGTAACTCCTCCACCCAACAACCCAGCATTCTCTATAGGGGAACCATAAGCCGGGGCTTGATGCCTCTCAAGATCTCTTGGTTGGCTTTCTCATCTTGACCATTAGACTGGGGGTGAGCCACTGACGACGCGTCGAGCCGGATATGCTCACGTTGACAAAATTCCTTCATAGCACACTTTGACAGATTAGTGCCATTATCAGTTATGATACAGTGGGGGAAGCCAAAACGGAAAATCACCTTTTTAATGAACTGAACCGCTGTCGCCGCGTCACATTTACTGACCGGCTCGGCCTCAACCCACTTTGTAAATTTGTCGACCGCCACTAGGAGATGTGTCTTTTTGTCTTTGGACCTTTTGAAAGGTCCAACCATATCAAGACCCTAAACTGCAAACGGCCAAGTAATTGGAATCATCCTCAATTCTTGAGCCGACACATGAGCCCGTCGTGAAAATTTCTAGCATCCATCACACCTAATGACCAGGTCTTCAGCATCAGCATGAGCCTTCAGCCAATAAAATCCATGACGAAAAGCTTTAGCCACGAGAGACTTTGAACCAGCATGATGACCACAGTCCCCATCATGAATCTCACAAAGAATCTCACGGCCCTCTTCTGGAGAAACACAATGTTGAAACGCCCCTATAACACTGCAGTGATGCAGCTCTCCATTGACAATTGTCATTGACTTAGACCGCCGGGTTATCTGCCTGGCTAAGGTTTCGTCCTCAGGTAACTCGCCCCGGGTCATATAAGCCAAATAAGGGACTGTCCAATCTGGTATAGCATGAATAGCCGCCACCAATTGTGCTTCTGGGTCAGGAATAGCAAGATCCTCCTCTGTAGGCAACTTGACTGAGGGGTTATATAAAATATCCAAGAAAGTATTAGGTGGCACCGGCTTACGCTGAGAACCCAGCCGACTTAAAGCATCAGTCGCCTCAGTCTTCCTTCGATCAATATGCTCAACCTGATAACCCTTGAAATGACCCTTAGAATCCCAAGTACCAGAAACTTGTTGAGCCACCAAATTTGAGTCACCAAAGCACCTCACCCGGCTTAGGTTCATCTCCTTAGCCATCCGAAGACCATGGAGCAAGGCCTCATATTCAGCTGCATTGTTAGTGAAAGGGAACATCCAACGGAGAACATAACAAAATTTATCACCTCGAGGGGAAGCTAGCACAACTCCAGCCCTTGAGCCCTCCAATTGCCTGGACCCATCAATGTGAATAGTCCAATATGTGTTATCTGGCTTTTCCTTAGGCATCTGCAGCTCTGTCCAGTCATTGATGAAATCCACCAGTGCTTGAGACTTGATGGCCGTGTGAGGCGTATACTTCAAACCATGAGGTCCAAGCTCAATGGCCCACTTGGCTATCCGACCTGTAGCTTCTCTGTTCTGGATAATATCCCCTAAGGGAGCAGAACATACCACAGTAATAGGATGGCCAAAAAAATATTGCTTAAGCTTCCGAGTGGCCATGAACACCCCATATACAAGCCTGGGCATTAGCAGCCACATATAATAGCAATGGCTCCATATCCACAGGGGTAGCAAGAACGGGCGGCTCAGCCAGCTGTTTCTTCAAGTCCTCAAACGCTGCATTAGCGGCATCGCTCCACACAAAATTATCCGTCTTCTTCATCATCTGATACAGAGGGATAGCCTTCTCTCCCAGCTGGCTTATGAACCGGCTTAAGGCCGCAATACGACCCGCCAAATGTTGAACATCATTGATACACGCCGGCTTAGCTAAATAAGTGATGGCTTTGATCTTCTCCAGATTAGCTTCAATGCCTCTGTTAGAAACCAGAAAACCCAAGAGCTTGCCTGCCAGCACACAAAAAACGCACTTGGCCTTCTTAAGCATCATCTTATAAACCCAGAGGTGATCGAAGGTTTCCTTCAAGTCTTCTATCAAGGTCTCCTTCTTTCTGGATTTCACTACAATATCATCCACATAAGCATGAACATTGCGCCCGATCTGATTATGAAGACAGTTCTGCACACAGCGCTGGTAAGTCGCCTGGGCACTCTTGAGCCCAAAAGGCATAGACACATAGCAGAAGGCTCTAAAGGGAGTTATAGAAGTTGTCTTCTCCTAGTCCTTAACTGCCATCTTGATCTGATGATACCCAGATTAAGCATCCAAAAAACTCAAATGCTCACAACCCGCCGTAGTATCAATAATCTGATCAATACGAGGGTGAGCAAAAGGATCAGCCGGACAAGCCTTGTTTAAGTCTGTGTAGTACACACACATATGCCAGGTGCCATTTTTCTTGAGTACCAGCACCGGGTTAGCCAACCATTCTGGATGAAAAACTTCAACAATAAACCCAGCCGCCAATAGCCGGGCTACCTCTTCACCAACGGCCTTACGCCTCTCTTCGTTGAAGCGACGAAGAAACTGCTTGACCGGCTTAAACTTGGGATCAATATTAAGAGTGTGCTCAGCGAGTTCCCTCGGTACACCTGGCATGTCAGAAGGTTTCCATGCAAAGATGTCCCGGTTCTCAAGGATGAACTTGATGAGCGTGCTTTCCTATTTTGGATCCAAATTCGCACTGATGCTGAACTGCTTGGATGAATCGCCAGGAACGAAATCAACCATCTTGGTATCATCCGCCGACTTAAACTTCAGGGCTGGGTCATGCTCTGTAGTTGGCTTTTTCAAAGATGTCATATCTGCTGGGTCAACATTATCTTTGTAAAATTTCAACTCCTCTGTTGCATAGACCGACTCAGCATAGGCTGCATCACCCTCCTCGCACTCTAAAGCGATCTTCCGACTCTCGTGAACAGTGATGGTTCCCTTGTGACTCGGCATCATGAGCTGCAGGTAAACATAACAAGGCCTGGCCATGAACTTAGCATAAGTCGGACGTCCAAACAAAGCATGATAAGGGCTCTTGATTTTCACCACTTCAAAGGTCAACGTCTCCGATCTAGAGTCATGATCATCTCCAAAAGCGACTTCTAGAGTTATCTTACCAACCGGGTACGCCGACTTACCCGGCGCCACGCTGTGGAAAAAAGTGTTCGATGGCTTCAGATTTTTATCTGTCAACCCCATCCGACGGAAAGTTTCATAATAAAGAATATTGATGCTGCTCCCTCCGTCCATGAGTACTTTGGTGAAGTTATACCCTCCGACCTGTGGTGCGACCACCAACGCCAGGTGACCCGGATTATCAACCCAGGGCGGGTGATCTTCCCAACCCCACACAATGGGCTGCTTAGACCAGCGCAAGTAACGGGGAACTGCTGGTTCAACGGCGTTCACTGCCCTTTTATGAAGCTTCTGATCCCGTTTTCATAAACTTGTGGTGAAGACATGGTATTGCCCACTATTCAACTGCTTTGGGTTACTCTGATACCCAGATTGCTGTTGTTGATTTCCCTGACTCGACTGTTGATGGTAGCCACCTTGATTGCCTTGGAATCCAGAGCTAGAACCACCACCGCTGTAACCCGGTCCATGAGAGTTGGATCCTGAGCCACCACCTGGCCCGTGATTGTCTTGAAAAAGATTGGAATTTTTGTACTCCTCCCTAATGAAGCAATCCTTCCAGAGGTGTCCAGATGGTCTTTCTCGTGTACCATGCCTTGGGCAGGGCTGATTTAGCAGCTGCTCAAGATTAAGGCCTGATCCTCCAGCCCGTGGGGGAGGTTTACCCTTACGACACTGACCATTATTATGCGTATTAGTGTTAGCCACAAAGTCCAGACTATTATCAGCTTTGCGCTTACCGTTGCCTCCCTGATTCGCCGGGTTATGCTGCTGCCCTCTGGTGCTCCTGCTCTTCTTTCCCTTTCCCGGCTTCTCATCATCAGACTCAGGGTCCTTGGTACCATCAGAGTCAGCGTACTTAACTAGATCCGCCATGAGTGTCGCCATGTCGTTGCAGTGACATTTGAGCCGTCCTAATTTCGGCTTCAGGGGCGTGAAACGACAATTGTTCTCCAACATTAAGACTGCTGAATCGGCATTGATGCGATCTGACGAGTGCAGGATTGTCGAGACCCGACGCACCCAATGGGTTGTCGACTCACCTTCTTCTTGGACACATGAGGCTAAATCCACAATTGACATGGGCTGCTTGCACGTAACTATAAAATTATGGATAAACCGGGCTTTTAACTCGGCCCATGACCCAATGGAGTTGGTAGGGAGCTCCTTCAACCAAGTGCGGGCCGTTCCTTCCAACATCAGGGGGAAATATTTAGCACAGGTAGCATCGCTAACATCTAGCAATTCCATGGCCATCTCATAATTCTCGACCCATGCTTCAGGAGGTAAATCGGCTGTATAGTTAGGCACCTTGCAAGGACCCTTGAAATCCTTGGGCGTACGCTCATTGCGCAGAGTCGGCACTAAACATGGCACGCCCAAATTCCTAAAGGTTACACCTGGCTCCATCGAAGTTGTCGAACGAGCCGGAGAAGGTTGATGGGCCGTATACTGTGCCGCTAGCTCGGCCTCTTGACGTGCTCTACCTTGATCCACTATGTTCTGAGCATCGCCACCACCGCCCGCCGGGTTATGTCCATGAGGCGGGTTATGGTTCCGCCCACTTCTTGACACATCCAGCTCATCGACATGCCTGCTGTAACTCCGGCTTGGGCGAGGGGTGGAATGAATCCTTTCACGACTGTAAGAATAAGCCCGCTGTTGAACCAATGCTGTCTGAAGGAGCTCTCTAGCCCTCCGCGTCTCAACCACAGTCGGAGACTCGCCTTCAACTGGGAGAGACGCCAATCATGACGCTGCAGCGATCATGTTATCCAGAGGGTTAGAATAATGACTTGGTGGTGTTGGCATGTGTGGTGGCGGGATATTATTTTGACGAGGCGGATCCGTCGTGCATGGCTGAACCGGCGTTCCCGTCCCATGCGCTTCAACCCGGTCTACCACTGGCGGGTTACTGGTCCCTGCTCCTGGCATGTTAAAGAGATTCCTCGCCTCATAAACAGGCAGCAGGTGAGTCTGATGCCTCCTCCTCATGACTTCGTTTGAAGCATTCTGATCTAGCATCAGCCGATAAGACTCCGACTAAATCCGCTGCGCCTGAGCATCCAATGTAACCCGTTCCGCGGCCATCCTAACATCCTCAGCCATTAGGTCCTCCTTATCTTGAGCTATCTGATCTCGCAACTTTGCAACTTCCGCGCTGTGTTGATCTCGGTTATCCAGGTTAACCTCCGTCGTCAGCAGTGTTGCCAAGGTGTCTAGTAAATCGGACAAGACCTGAGCCGACGGGCGCGCAGGGCCTCCTGCCCCGGCCGCCGTCGCCGCTGCTGACCCGGAAATCAATGCCGCTGCGGTCGAAGAATGTTGTACTGGCTGCGTACCGGCCATGAAGATTGCAACCCGGTTCGGCGGCTCGCAGGAGTCTGGAATACTGTCGTCATCGGAACAGCCCCCAAGCCGGCCGTCTTGCAGTTGATACAATGACTCGGTCTCACTGGTGAACGACTCACCATCAGAGTAAACAACCATCTCACCACCAGATGCCGACCTATCCTCAGATTCCGCTCCATGGAGGCACGATTCATGGCGGGCTGAACTCGGGCGGGTCTCGCACGCTGAGCCGTCTCGATGATGTCGGTGCAGATGTCCGGCTTAGGGCCAGGTTCGCCGATCTTGCCGATGAAGACGTGAATTCCGCTGACGGGGACTCGGTACCTGTACTTAATTGAGCCGGCCTCGGGGCGCCAGCCTGCATCGTCGATGTAGAGTTTGTCGCGACGACTCTTGGTCATCCGGCCCACAGCGTATCCCTTGATCCCTTCGAAGTTGCCATCTAAGAACTTGAAACCATCATGCGATAGCCCCACGATGGGCGCCAACTGTTGTGGGATCGTCACGGCAGATGTCCTAGTGTGAGGACTTAGTCGTGGAGCCATCATAACGAGATTAGCTTAAAGGGGTTGAAACGGGACAAAGGACACAAAGAGTTTATACTGGTTCGGCCCCTTGTGGTGAAGGTAAAGGCGTAATCCAGTGGATGTGGTATTACTTATGTTTCGATTACCAGGGAGCGAATAAGCTTGACCTAGCTTTCGGTCTCTTCTTTCTTGCCCTTAACTCGCAGGCTGGTCGTCCCTTTTGTATACTCAGGTTGACGCCCGGTGGCATACAGAGTCCCGGCCGGCTCATAAACGTGTTCGGTCCGGTGACTTCATTAAAATTTCCTGATCATACAAGTTATATACATATGGCGGTCTATACCTACGTGCCTTAAGAAGCCTTTGGGCCTTGGGCCTTTCATAAGTTATCCTCATGAACCGCCATCTTCAATTCCTTCCTGGGCTTTGTCTTTATGAGTCGCCATGAATATAACTCGGCCCCTCTTGGGCGGGTTAACTCAACAACTATATCCCCAACAGTAACCCTCTCAACTTTTTAGGACATGCTATGTGTGTGAAATTATGTTACCATGCCAAGTTTCAACCTATTCACAGCTCATTTGTAGTGCTTTTCGATTTCATGGTCATTTAGCTCAAAACAATCATTAAATGCATGAAAAATAGCAAATGAAGTGAGAAAAGGGTTGAAAATTGATAATGTGGCTTTGAATGGTGCATATTGAACGCACAAAAAGTCTAGAGTGAAAATAAGTTTAAAAATGAAGTCAGATAAGGGTTGAAAATAGATGATGTGGCTTTAAATGGTGCGTATTGAATGCACAAAAAGCATGGAGTTAAATTAAGTTAAAAAAATTAAATCCCTTTGTAATACATGAGTTTTCATCCAAAATCATTAAATGCATGAAAAATAGCAAATGAAGTTTGGAATGTGTTGAAAATTGATGATGCGGCTTTGAATGGTGCATACTGAACGCACAAAAAGTCTAGAGTTAAAATAAGTTTAAAAAAAATGACACCCTTTGTAATAGATGAGTTTTCGTCGGAAACCCCGATACTCCGAAAGAGATTGCCAAGTTTGTACATGAAGTGAATCCAGTTTTTTCGGTAACCCTCTCAACATTTTAGCACCTGCTATGCGGGTGAAATTATGATACCATGCCATGTTTCAAACTTTTCAGGGTTCATTTGTAGTGATTTTCCCATTCAGGGTCATTTAGCTCAAAAAATCATTAAATGCATGAAAAATAGCAAATGAAGTCTGGAAAGGGTTGAAAATTGATGATGTGGCTTCAAGTGGTGCATACTGAATGCACAAAAAGTCTTGAGTTAAAATAAGTTAAAAAAATGAAATCCCTTTGTAATAGATGATTTTTGTCCTAAACCCTGATACTTTGAAATAGATTGTCCAGTCTGTACACGAAGTGCATCCAGTTTTTGTCGTAACCCTCTCAACTTCTTAGCACATGCTATGTGGGTTAAATTATGATACCATGCCAAGTTTCAACCTTTTCAGAGTTCATTGTAGTGCTATCCAATTTATGGGTCATTTAGCTCAAAAAATCATTAAATGTATGAAAAATAGCAAATGAAGTAAGAAAACGGTTGAAAATTAATGATGTGGCTTTGAATGGTCCATATTGAATGCACAAAAATTCTAGAGTTAAAATAAGTAAAAAATGAAATCCCTTTGTAGTTGTTGAGTTTTCATCCGAAACTGTGATACCTTGAAAGAGATTGTCTAGTTTGTACACGATATGCATCCAGTTTTTGCTTAACCCTCTCAACTTTTTAGCACATGCTATGTGGGAGAAATTATGACACCATGCCAAGTTTCAACCTTTCAGAGATCACTTGTAGTTCTTTTCTATTTCAAGGTCATTTAGCTCGAAAAATCATTAAATGCATGACAAATAGCAAATGAAGACAGAAAAGGGTTGAAAATTAATGATGTGGTTTTGAATGGTGCATATTGAACTCACAAAATGTCTGGAGTTAAAATAAGTTAAAAAAATTAAATCTCTTTGTAATAGATGAGTTTTCGTCCGAAACTGTGATACTTTGAAAGAGACTGTCCAGTTTGTACGTAAAGTGCTTCTAGTTTTTTCCGTAACCCTCTGAACTTTTAAGCACATGCTACGTGGGTGAAATTATGATACCATGCCAACTTTCAACCATTTCAGAGTTCATTTGTAGTGTTTTTCAATTTCAGGGTCATTTAGCCCAAAAAATCATTAAATACATGAAAATAGCAAATGAAGTCAAAAAAGGGTTGAAAATTGATGATGTGGCTTTGAATGGTGCATATTGAACGCACAAAAGGTATGGAGTTAAAATAAGTTAAAAAAATGAAATCCCTTTGTAATAGATGAGTTTCGTCCGAAACTGTGATACTTTGAAAGAGATTGTCCAGTTTGTACACGAAGTGCATCCAGTTTTTGCCTTATCCCTCTCAACTTCTTAGCACATGCTATGTGGGTGAAATGCCATGCCAAGTTTCAATCTTTTCAGAGCTCATTTGTAGTGCTTTTCTATTTCCGGGTCATTTAGCTCAAAAAATCATTAAACGCATGACAAATAGCGAATGAAGTCAGAAATGGGTTGAAAATTGATGATGTGGCTTTGAATGGTGCATATTGAACGCACAAAAAGTTTGGAGTTAAAATAAATTAAAAAATGAAATCAATTTGTAATACATGATTTTTCGTCCGAAACCCTGATACTCTGAAGGAGATTTTCAAGTTTCTACACGAAATACATCCAATTTTTGCCGTAACCCTCTCAACTTCTTAGCACCTGCTATGTGGGTGAAATTTTGATACCATGCCAAGTTCCAACCTTTTCAGAGTTCATTTGTAGTGCTTTTGAATTCCAGGGTCATTTAGCTCAAAAAAATTATAAGTGCATGAAAAATTGCAAATGAAGTCAGAAAAGGGTTGAATGTTTTTTGAGCAGAATCATTAAGTGTTTCAATGTATTTTGAGCAGAATGTCAACGCTTCTATAGCAATGTAGGCATATACAATGGAACCCCCGGGTCTAGCTCTGTTCCTAACATAGCCCTTGAAAGTGCCTAGCCGCCTTTCAATAGGGTACATCCAACCATACTGTACTGGACCTCTAAGTAGTGCCCAATCAGGTAGATGAACAGCCAAATGCACCATCACATCGAAGAAGGCTGGAGGATATATTTTCTTAAGGTCGCATAGGATAGTTGGTATCTTGTCTCTAAGACACTCCAAAGCATCTATCCTGATATTTCTACTGCAGAGTTCCCTGAAGAATTTTCCCAACTCTACAACTGCTCTGTATAAGTCAGGGCGGCCCAATCCTCTAAGGATAACAGGTGACACCCTTTGAAGTAGGACGTGGCTGTCATGAGTTTTCAACCATTGTACCTTGTTTCCATCTGCACTGACTCTCCTTTCAGGGTTGGAAGCAAATCCATGTGGGAATCTCACACGTGACAGGACCTTGCAGAATTCATTTCTTTTTACCTTGTCCAAGACGTACACAGCTGGTGCCATATCCCGTGGTTTACCTTCATTTTCCACTTGCAAATCCTTTCTGATACCTAGGTGTGTCAAATCAATCCTAGATTTTAAGGTATCATTTGTCTTGCCTTCTGTCGGTGTCAAAACCGGCGAATCTTGGGTAGGGGGTCCCAAACTGTGCATCTGAGGTCGATGGTAACAGGAGACAGGGGACACTATGTTTACCCAGGTTTGGGCCCTCTCTATGGAGGTAATACCCTACTTCCTGCTTGATTGATCTTGATGAATATGAGTATTACAAGAGTTGATCTACCACGAGATTGTAATGGCTAAACCCTAGAAGTCTAGCCTATATGACTATGGTAATAAGTCTCTCTTCTGGACTAAGTCCTTCGGTTTATATAGACACCGGGGGGATCTAGGGTTACACAAGGTCGGTTACAAAGCAAAGGAATCTTCATATCTGGTCGCCAAGCTTGCCTTCCACGTGAAGGAGAGTCCCATCCGGACACAGGTGCAGTCTTCAGTCTTCATATCTTCACTGCCCATCAGTCCGGCCCATGGCTAACAGGCCGGACGCCCGAGGACCCCTTAGTCCAGGACTCCCTCGGTAGCCCCTGAACCTGGCTTCAAAGACAACGTATCCGGCACGTAGATCTGTCTTCGACATTGCAAAGAGGGTTCCTCCTTTCGAACTGTACCCGAAATAGTCTTCGGACATATCGATGTGTCCGGATCTGTAGCACACAAGCCCACACAACCGTAGAGAGAATATAATATTTCACGAATCCAATCTGCTGACAACTTTTTTGTAACATGACATCACGTCTGTCCGGTCATAATTTCGAACCGTTTCCATCTGCCGCTTCACGTTTCGAGACGCGATTGCTGTCGGATGTGGCGTTCCCGCAAACCCTTAAAGTTCGAACACTGGGGTGCACGCGAAGTCTTCCCCTCCAATCGATCTACGCTCTAGCTTGCTAAGATCTTGTGGACGGACTCGATGAACTCACAACACAGAAAGAGACACAGGGTTTATACTAGTTCGGGCCACCGTTGTCGTGTAATACCCTACTCCAGTGTGGTGGTGGTGGATTGCTTCTTGGGCTGATGATGAACAATACAAGGGAAGAACAGCCTCCTGAGGTTGAGGTGTTCTTGTGGCTTGGCTCTCGATCGGGTTGGATCAAGCCCAGTCGATTGCCCCTGATGGTGGCTAGTCTACTTATATAGGCCCTGGTCCTCTTCCCAAATGTTGAGCGGGAAGGGAGCCAACAATGGCGGGCAAATTTGAAGGGGGACAGCTAGTACAAGCTATCCTGACAAAAGTGGTCTTCGCCTGCGAAAAACCCTGGGGTGACGCCATCTTGGGCTCCATGATGACCACCGCCTGGTCGTCCTCCTAGTCTTTGTCTCGTTGCACCAATATGGCAACCTTTTCCTGATGCCTCGATACTCTTCGTCTGCGCTTGCCTCCTTAGCACCAAAGAGGAAATGGGGACGTTGTGCGCACTGGCGCCCGCCTGGTACCCGCCTGGCACCGTTCGTCATGGCTCACGTCACGAGTCCCTCGTGAGGTTTGCCCCGCCTTGATATCTCCGCTCCTCGTGAGGCCGCCTGGCTAGGCTACTCCAGAGGAAGTCTTGTGTCGTCCGCCTCGCGAGGCTTGGACCCTCACGAGGGTCTTGGATGCCTTGTTGACTGCCTAGCCACGCTGTGGGCCATAGGCAGGTAAGTCTGGGGACCCCCGTTCCCAGGACGCCGATAGTAGCCCCCGGGCCCAAGGCGCGCTCGGGCTTGGCTTCGCGGTGAAGCCAAGGGTCAAGTTCGGAGCGCCGCGGGCCCCAAAAGCCTGCAGCCTCGGTCGACGCGTGGCGGTTGATTGGACGTGGGCGTCTCCACTTCCCCACGCTGCCTCGGTAACTGCTCGACTTGACAAGTCCCTGCGACATGCAAGGAAAACCATCATTACCTGCAATCATGGGAGACGCCGGTTGGCCTTCCCTCGCTATAAATGGGGAGGGGGCAGAGCCCCCGTTGCCTATCTCTTCCTCGCTCGCTTGCTTCGTCTTCCTTGCTCCACTGCTGACCGTGCCATCGATGGCGCCAAGAAAGAAGTTCTCTGCCGCCGAGAAAGGGAAGGCCCCTCGCGAGGGCCCTGGCTCCCCGGTGCCCAAGCGCGGCCGTGGCCGTCCGCGCAAGCACGCCGCGACACCCGCCGTGGCCCACCGTCGAGATGGCGCTGTGGCACTCGGCGAGGATCGTCCCATCCATGGTGGTCCAGCCGATGAGGGGAGGCGCGCGATGGTGGCGCGGCCTCCCCGCCCGCGCTTCCACTCTGCTGAGGTGTTGCCGGAGTTCGTTGTTTCGTTAGAGAGCCCGGCCGGCAACTTCTCCAACTTCCACGCTTCTTCACTGGCGATCTGCCGGCCTCTGGTCCGGGCGGGCTCTGGCTACAGGCGGACGGCTGCTGCAGCATGGCCTCTTGGGTCGTGGTCGAGACTTCCGCCGCGGGCAACATAGCCCTGGCCCGTGGCTGGCAGACGTTCGCCCGCGCGCGTGGCCTAAGCAGGCGATGCACCCTCCATTTCAGGTACGATGGCGAGTCGACCCTCTATGTGAGGGTGTTCGGGGAGGATGGTCGCCATGCCGGGTGCTGCCTCGAGGCAAATGACGGCGAGGAGGTGCTTGGCCTTGGTGACGGTCGGGATGAGGACGAGGGCGAGCCTGCCTTTGGCGGCGACCGCGTCTCCTCCAGCTAAGGCGGCTCTTCCTCCGGTGACAGCTCTAGCAGCGGTGGCTATGACCAGCCGCCACGTCGCCACGCCCGCTTCGAAGGAGGCAGTGGGTCATCTCGCCGTCGCGCCTCCGTGAAGCGCGAGGGGGGGGGGGTCCGGCTAGGCTTGGGGCGTCGCCAAGGGCCTGCCTCCGAGGACTGCCGCCATGTTGCTTTGCTTAGCTTTTCCTTTCTTTCCTGCATCAGAGAATGAAACCAGTATGGGCCCAAAAGGGCGTGTATCGAATTGTGGTTCTTTGGTTAATGCATTGTGCAAGTTGTTCCCACGCCATGCTGCTTATTTTGTGCAGAGATAACTTAACCTGGCGCGTTTAGGAAACCCTTTCCCTCGCGTGGTGTCTGCTTTGCTCGGAAACTGCAAAAAATTCGTTAGGGGTGTACCAAAGACTTTCCGTCCACCCGAGCCTTGACTGGGCGCTTCGTTTCGCGGTACCCGAGGGGCACGGTTTTAGGAGAGGTGTGCCAACTTCCAGGCTCGAACGAGGGTGGCTCGCAAAAAGGCAACGAGAAGAGAAATGCTCGTGAGGGCACCTGCCTAGCCCCCTCGTGAGACATGCAAGAGAGAGGATAAGAGCAAACCGGAGCCGAAACAAAAATAAGCGGTGCAAGGCTAGGGAACTAAATTAACAACGAATGCCAAGAGCAACTCTGATTAAGGAAAAGCGAGCCAACTTCGGAAATCAAATGAAAAGCCACGTCCGGCACCTAATCTAGTCTTCAAGTCTTCTCACCAGCGCGGAGCTAAGAGCTGTCCACTAGGCGTGGGAGGGATCCCCAGGGCCTGAGGCTGGCGCTCCTGAGACTCTGGGGCGTGTACAGCCCCAACTCATTATTACGTGAGAGTTTCACGGGCGGCGATTCTTCACAGGCACCGGGTCTTCTTCACAGGCTCTAGGCCTTTCTTCTCAGGCTCTGGGCCTTGCTTCTCAGGCTCTGGGCCTTGTTTCTCGGGCTCTGGGCCTTGCTTCATGGATAAAACTTCCGGAGGTGCTGGATGTTCCAGGCATTCAGGATGGGCGTCCCATCCTGCGTCTCCAGGCGCGCTGCACCCGGCCTGGAGACATGAACGACCCTGAACAGGCCCTCCCACATGGGAAAAAGCTTGTGCAACCCTTCCCTGGAGAGGACCCGCCTTAGGACGAGGTCGCCTACCTCGAGCATCCTGGAGCGGATGTTGCGGCAATGGTACCTCCGCAGAGCTTGCTGGTACCTTGCCGCCCTTAGCGCGGCCTCACGACGGCGCTCCTCCCCCAACACGAGGTCCATCCCCTGCGTGGCGTCCTGGCGTGCTTCGTCGAACGCCAGGACCCGTGCGGAGCGATGCTTGACCTAATGAGGAAGGACTGCCTCAGCTCCATAGACGAGGAAGAATGGAGTCTCGCCCATTGGCTTGGTGGCAGTGGTGCGAATGGACCACAACACGGACTGGAGTTCGTCGTGCCAGCCCCTGCCGCAGGCTTCCAGCTTCTTCTTGAAAGTCCTGGTCTTGAGGCCCCTCAGGACCTCAGCGTTGGCGCGTTCAGCCTGACCATTGCTCCTGGGGTGGGCCCCCGAAGCATAGAAGATCTGTGTTCCAAGGTTAGCACAGTAGGTTTTGAAGAGGTTACTAGTAAACTGCGAGCCATTATCTGTGATGATGCGGTTGGAGACCCCGAAGCGGCTCATGAGGCCCTTGATGAACTTGACAGCAGAGCCGGCCGAAATGGTATGGACGGCTTCCACTTCCGCCCACTTGGTGAGCTTGTCGACGGCGACGTAGAGATAGCGGTAGCCCCCTGGTGCTCGTGGGAACGGGCCAAGGATATCCAGCCCCCAGAATGCGAACGGCCACGTGAGCGGAATGGTCTGGAGACCCTGTGCAGGTTGATGGATCTGCATGGCGTGGAATTGGCAGGCTTCACAAGACTTCACCAGATCGGCCGCGTCGTTGAGTGCTGTAGGCCAATAGAACCCATCGCGAACACCTTACCGAGAGTCGCGACGGCAGTGGTGTCCGATCCACCGCCATGTATGTCAGCCAGCAACTCCTTTCCTTTATCGCCAGAGATGCCGCGCAGCGTAACATCGTTCGGCCGTTTCCTATATAACTCACCATCTTGAATACAGTATGCCGTGGCCTATCGGGCCATGCGCTCTGCATCTTCTTCCTTCTCCGGCAGCGTCCCGTGTATCAGATACTCCTTGAATTCCTTGGTCCAGCACTCCTCCTGGGGCTCGAGCGCCAAAAGGAGACAAACTCCTGAGGTTGGGCCGCAAGCTGGGGCTCCCGTGGCCGGGGGCTGTGGGAGCTCCTCCCGAGGCTGAGCCGTGCTTGATAGAGGTGGTGCAGCCGATGGCTTGAAGAGCCGCTCTTCGAAGACGCCGGGCTCTTGCGGCTGCCGCTTGGAGGCTCTCTTTGTGATGTCGTCGGCTTCCTTGTTGGTGCCCCGGGGCACGTGCTGCAGCTCCAGGCCGGAGAACTGCTTTTCCATCCTGCGCGCCTCCGCAAGGTAGGCCTTCATGTGCTCGTCCTTCGGCTCGTACACTTTGTTGGAGAAGTTGACGAGGAGCTGCGGGTCGCTCTTGACGGTAAGGCACCTCACCCCAAAAGCCACCGCTGCCTTCAGGCCAGCTATGAGGCCTTCGTATTCTACGATATTGTTGGAGACCTTCTCGCCGTGCTGGAAGGAGAGTTGCACGGCATATTAAAGCGTGTCCTGAGTGGGCGAGGCGAGATCGCTCAGCCCAGCGCCTGCGTGCTTGGCATGTCGAAATACATGACCCAGCCGTCTGGTGCCTCACTTCCTGGGGAGGTGGACCAGTCCTCTCCTTCCTCAAGAGCCAGGGCATCGGTCCATTCTGCCACAAAATCGGCGAGCGCGGCTCCCTTGATGACCCTGGTGGTGCTGAACTCCAGCTGGAATGCTTGCAACTTGATGTTCCATTCAGTGACCCTTCCGGCCGAGTTCGGGCTCCTGAGTACCCTCTCCAACGGGTAAGATGAGACGAACTTGATGGGGTGCCCTTGGAAATAATGTCGCAGCTTGCGCGACGCCACCAGGAGTGCGAGCAGGAGCTTCTACGGCATGGGATAGCGTGCCTCACGTCCCGCAGTACGGTGCTGACGAAGTACACCGGGTGTTCGACGAGGGCTGGCGCACTGTTAAGGCTCGGGTCCTGCGGAGATTGTGGCGTATCCTGGGGCGGAGGACTTCCTGAGGCTTGGCCGTCCTCAAGAGCTTTTGCGATGTTCTCCTGCCAAACTTGATCTACCTCCGCTGATGGCTCTGGTGTGCCTTCTTGGCCCTGTGCCACATCAACTCTGGCTTGGCGCAGCACTCCCTTGTCCTGGCGCTCCTCCCGAACCACCAACAGTGCCGCGCTGGCGGAGTACGGGATGGCGGCGAGGTAGATTACTAGAGGCTCGAGAGGTCGTGGCGCCACCATTACCGGGGGCTGGAGGAATTTCTTGAGTTCAGGAAGGCCGGTCGGCCTCGTGGTCCTCGAAGGGGCCCTTCTTCTTCATGAGCTTAAAGAAGGGTAAGGTGCGCTCGCCTAGCTTGGAGATGAAATGCCCTAATGCGGTCACCCGCCCCGCTAGCTTCTGCATCTCCTTGAGGGTCTGTGGTGGGCTCATGTCTTCGATGGCCTTAATCTTCTCTGGGTTAGCCTCGATCCCTCTATGGGATACGAGGAACCCTAGTAGCTTGCCGGAGGGGACGCCGAACACGCACTTCTCCGGGTTAACCCTCAGGTTCACCCCATGCAAGCTTTCAAAGGTCTCCTCCAGGTCTTGAATCAACGTCCTCGCCTCGCGAGATTTGACTAGTATGTCATCAACGTAGGCCTCTGTGTTCCTCCCGAGCTGCCGCCCCAAGGCGATATGCATCAGCCGCTGAAATTTTGCGCCGAAAGGCATGCAGGTGTAGCCATACACCCACATGGTGTCAAGAAGGTCGTCTTCTCCACATCCTCCACCGCCATCTTGATCTGATGGTATCCAGAGAACGCATCCAGGAAACATAACAAATCGCATTCAGCGGTGGAGTCGACGATTTGATCGATGCGCGGAAGGGGGAACGGATCTTGGGGGCAGGCTTTGTTGAGGTTGGTGAAGTCGATGCACATCCGTTCCTTCCCACCTTTCTTTTGTACCACGACGGGGTTCACCAGCCAATCAGGGTACCGAACATCTCGAATGGTGCCAGCCGGCTCTAGCTTGTGTGTCTCTTAGACGATGAAGGCCTGCTTCTCGGCGGACTGCCGTTTCGCCCGCTGCTTCACGGGGCGCATGTTGGGGCACACCCTTGGATGATGCTGGATCACTTCTCTCGGGACACCTACCAGCTGATCGGGCTCCCATGCGAATATCTCCTTGTTCGCGCGCAAAAACCCCACCAAAGCTTCTTCTTGTCCCGGGTCAAGGCTGGTTCTTATGGTAAAGGTGGCTCCTGAAGACCCGTCCTCGTTAACCGACACCTGCTTGGTTTCCGCCTTGTATTGGGTGAACAACTGCTTCTTCTTGGCGGGCGCGGTCACCTTGGCCTCGGGCGTGCAGGCAAGCGCCCATTGGCTCTTGCCCATGGCCTTGAAGGCGAGCCTGAGCGCCCGCCATCGCTTCCTTAGTGTCCCCCTTCATGGTGAGGACGCCCTTGCTCCCTGGCATCTTCATGAGGTTGTAGGCCGGGTGAGTCGCCGCCATGAACTGAGCAAGAGTCGGGTACCCGAGTATGGCATTGTACAGGAGGCAGATGCGGGCGATGTCAAAGTTCACCAGCTCAGTGTGGTAGTTGTCGCGCGTGCCGAAGGTGACGGGGAGGCGGATCTGCCCCAGAGAGTGGGCAGCTCGGCCGCCTACTCCCGAAAAAGGCTTGCTGAGGTTGAGCCTCTCGGGCGGCACGTGGAGGAGGCTGAAGGCTTCCACGGAGAGCAAGTTGAGGTCGGCACCGCCATCGACGAGGGTCTTGGTGACGGCCACGTTGCAGATGGTAGGTGTACAGAGCATTGGGAGTATGCCGGAGCCGGCGGTGGAGCCAGGGTGGTCTTCCGAGTCGAAGGTGAGGTTGGCCTCCGGCGAAGCCCAACCCGGCGGAGCCCCCTAGAGCATGGAGGCTACCCCAATCTAACGGAGGAAAGGCTTGACGTGGCGATCTGAAGGCGGCGCTTGAGAGCCACCCAGCAGCGCTGCGACTACGTGGTGCACCAGCGCCGTGTAGCGCGCGGCGAAGAGGTTGTGGAGTTCTTCCTAGGACGCCACCGTGGATCCTGTGAGGTTGAGCAGCCAGACGCGTGGCTCGCTGGCGAGGGCCATGGGGAACCAGTTGGCCATGATCTGGTCGTCGCCTCCGGCTTCAAGGACGGCCTCCTCGTATGCCAGCAGGAACGGCGCCGGATCCGCCACGCAATCGTAACGCCGTGGCATCTCTGGCTTGAACTTGGTGACATCGCATCGCCGCAGGCGGGAGCTGAGGCTCGGGTATCCGTGACTCCCTGCCACGGTGTCGGTCATAGAGGCGGATGGCGGCGCCCCGCCATGGGAGCGAAGCGGCAGCTGGGCGCATTTTGTGGAGAGGCTCGGTGCACCCCTACAGCACACAAATGTCGGATGTGGGGTTCCGCAAACCCTTAAGGTTCAACACTGGGTGCGCGAAGTCTTTCCTCTAATCGATCTGCTACCGCAGCTTGCTAAGATCATTGCAGACGGACTCGATTTAACTCACAAACACGTAAAGAGACATGGGGTTTATATTGGTTTGGGCCACCGCCAGGTGTAATACCCTACTCCGGTGTGGGGGTGGTGGATTGCCTCTTTTGTTGATGATGAATAGTACAAGGGAAGAACAGCCTCCTGAGGTTGAGGTGTTCTTGTGGCTTGCCTCTCGATCGGGTTGGATCAAGACCAGGTCAGATTGCCCCTACAGTGGTGGCTAGCTCTACTTATATAGGCCCTGGTCCTCTTCCCAAATGTTGAGCGGGAAGGGAGCCAACAACGGCGGGCAAATTTGAAGGGGGACAGCTAGTACAAGCTATCCTGACAAAAGTGGTCTTCGCCTGCGAAAAGCCCTGGGGTGACGCCGCTTTGGGCTCGACGATGACCTCCACAGGTCGCCCTCCCGGTCTTGGTCTCATGCACCAATATGGCAACCTTGCTCGATGCCTTGCACTTTTCGTCAAGGCTTGCCTCCTTAACACCAAAGAGGAAATGGGGACGCCTTGTGACTGGCGGCGCCACTGTACCCGCTGGCACCGTTCGTCATGGCTCACGCCACGAGTCCTCGTGAGGTTTGCCCCGCTTGATATCTTCGCTTCCTCGTGAGGCCAGCTGGCTAGGGCTACTTCCAAAGGAAGTCTTGTGTCGTCCGCCTCGCGAGGCTTGGACCTCGAGGGTCTTGATGCCTTGTTGATGAAGATGGGTCAGACGACCCCGCCTGGCCACGCCGTGGGCTGCATGTGCGAGCAAGTCTGGGGACCCCGCTCCGTAGCGCCGCGGCGATTGCCATTGGGACGTCTTGTCAAAGCAGAGATCGTGTCCCCTTATTGCGGGATTCTCAGCAATATGGGCGTGGGTAACCCAACCGTGCTGCTTACACAGCTCTTGGGAATAGGCGAGTTTTAGGGCAAGTGGGAGGGTGTTTTCCATTCGCGGCCTTTATAAGGGGATAAGGATTCGTCCTCATCTACCCACGCCTTCTCCTTTAACTGCTCATTCATTCTTGAGCTCCAGCGCCCGAGCTCTAGCCTTCCTTGCCCTAGAAAGCACTCCAAACATGTCCAGATCCGGAGCTGGAGGCAAGTGGATGGCTTCCTCCGTTAAGAAGAAATATATCAAGGAGCTCCGAGAGGCCGGATACCTGGCCAAGGAGATCGTTCACTGACTCCCGGCCAAGGGACAGATCGTTCCTACCCCCGAACCTCAAGAGAGGGTGGTGTTCCTTGTGCATTTCGTCCACGGGTTGGGATTCCCTCTCCACCCATTTGTCCGCGGACTGATGTTTTCCTACGGGCTGGAGTTCCATGATCTAGCCCCCCAACTTCATCCTCAACATCCCAGCATTTATAGTCGTGTGCAAGGCCTTTCTCCGCATCCCGCCTCACTTCGGCCTATGGCTGAAGACCTTTAACGTGAAGCCAAAGGTTGTGAGCGGACAACAAGCAGAGTGCAGAGGTGCCATGGTGGGCAAGATGCGCAATGTCACCTGGCTCGAAGGCTCCTTTGTGGAGACGTGAAGGGGTGGCAATCGGGTGGTTCTACATCACCGAGCCGCGATATTAACTGGGCGGCGGCCTCAACTCGATCCGAGTTCTGGCGCGCTCACCTCCCGCAAGAGAAGGGCCTGACCTGGGGGTCTTCGAATGAGCTAACTTGGCTCCAGACGTGCGTCCAGGACATGATAACCAAGAAGATCAAACTTGTCAATGTGATCCAAGTTATGCTCACTCGCCGGATCCTTCCGTGCTAACGCCGGACCTACTGTTTGTGGGAGTTCGATCCGGCCAAGCACCAGATGCTGCTAGAGCTCTTCGGCACGATGCACGAAGACATCTGGAAAGTGCTCTTCAAATCGGGCGAGACACCACCCCCCACGACCGAGGATCGTGGGTTTAGCTTAAAGCACCTGGCTAATTCCGTAAGTTCTTTCATTTTTTGAAGGTACAGCCTTTACGGACATATTTTGGGGAAGGACTCTAAGCCTCCCTATCAATTTGTTTTTTAGGTCTGGATCGTCATAGCGGAGCGGATTAATTGTCTGGCTCCGCTACCTGAAGACGAAAAACCCCACTCCTCATGAAGATGCTGTTTCAGGCGCCTTACGATGTGCTGGAGAAGAAGGCCAAGAAAACGGCCAAAGGGACCAGGAGTGGCCTTCGCCGAAAGGGTGCTTCGGACATGTCGTCCAAAGACGAGACAGACTATTCGGCCACCGAAGATGGCGACGAGGAAGAAAGCGACTACCCCCCCCCCCCCCGAAGGGGAAGGAAGAAAAGGGGGCCTCCATGAATCTGGAGGTGAAGGCGCCCAAGAGGGGGAAGGGATCCCTTGCGGATGACTCGACATGGGATGTTGATAGCAGTCCGGAGCGAATGCCCCAGACCAAGCCTCGTGACGTGTCATAAGTACCAAACCTTATGCACATCCAAATACTTGGCCTTTCCAATTTATAATAATAATATGTTCAAATTATCTCATTCCAGTTCGGCCCGCGATGGCTCCCCGCGATCCTCGACAGAGGGTTCGCTAGATTCAAAGGAGATGGCGAGCATGTCTCTGCCGCCCGCTCACTCTACCTCGCCCAAGGGTGATGACGAGGTGGTGTACCAAAGGACTCTCCCAGACTGGGGGGGAGGTTCCGGAGATCGTCAGGGTGGCGCCCCAGGATGACTCCTCGGCCGCCGGACACATGGGGGAAAAAGCCCCCATGGGGACTGGTGGTGGGGGCCAAGTTCCATTCGGCCCTCAGCCGAATACCATTCCGAAGACCTACACGGCTCCGGAGTCCAGCGAACAACCTTCCCCGAAAGGAGGATGTGTGCCTGTTCCACCAGTGACCTCTGTCCAACCAGAGGCACTGGATAATCTGCTGAAAGCACTGCGAGGTGCTTCCATTGTGGATGAACACCGTGTCCTTATGGGTATGGTGATCGAGAAGGTTCAGTCCACCAAAAGTGGACTGACCGAAGCCTGCGCTAGCCTTTTAACAGGCTTTGAGGTAAGTAATGTAATTGTAGAAAAAATATCACAGTGTAGACACTAGCCTCTGATGCTCTGTTCGGTGTTTTGAAATCAAAAATCCGAGCAGAGGATCAAAATAATTTTCGCAGGAGTCTAACATAAGATGTCTATGGGAATGAGCAGGCGTCGCTGCTGGCTGCTGCCGCTCATACTGCGGAGGTCTCCGGTCTGAAGCAGAGCCTAGAGCGGGCAGAAAAAGAGGTCGGCCTCATGAAGAAGCAGCTGGAGGACAAGCAAGGTATGCAGTAACCTGCGCGTATATTTAGGAAGGATGAATGTTTCGTGCTGACTAAAGTGTCATGAACTATATTAGGGGCCACGACCGAGGTGGCGGCCCTCAAGAAGGCGTTAGCCGAGGCCGAGGACAAAGCGGCCAAGGAGCGCACCGCGCGCGAGAAGCACGAGGCCTGGGTCAGGGAGGTCCAGCTAGAGCTCCAGGATGCCATCAAGAAGTACGAGTCTTTGGAGCGTGATTCTAAGATGCAAGCGTCTGAACTTACGAACGCCCGCCGGAGCGCACAAGAGGCTCCAGCCGAGGCCCAGAGCGCCCTTCAGGAAATCCAAGCAGCCAAGAAGATCGCGGCGGGAAAGGCTTTTATTATGCAAAGAAAGTCTGTGAAGGAAGCGTTCCTTTTACTTACCCGAATTTGGAGCTCTCCAGGGGCGTTTACGGATTTGTCGCGCAGTGTATCAGATGCTGTCGAGTTCTATCGAGCCGAAGAAAGGAGTTCTACGGAGAAGTTGTTCTGGTCTCAATATCTTGGACCAAAACATCTGTTGTCCTTAAGCGAGCAGCTAAAATTGATGGTCGAGCTGCACAAGACGTCCGAGCTAGCCATGAAGCAGCTGATAGTCCGACTATGGCCTGTTGTGCCGATACCCAGCAGCTACTTCGGACTTGTGAAGTGTCTTGTTGATTCCTGCCCACGGCTTGAGGTTATAAAGCGGTCGGTCTGTATCAAAGGTGCTCGGATGGCCTTTGCCCACGTCAAGACGCACTAGGCGAATATGGATGCCAAGAAGCTAATGACCGAGGGGCCGCCTAAGGGCAAGGAGCATCGCCGACCCGAGTAATATTTTGATGGTGTCCTGGAGGGCTCCTGCCTTGTGGTGGAGCAATGTACGAAGGATGTTACATTCCCGTGAAGACATTCGTATTATCCTGTCCTTTAGTATGGAACAATGATGTTATGTAATATAATGCTTATGATTTTAAAATTTTACCTCCTGTGTGGCCGTTTATGAAATCTGAGGGTTGGCCAGTCGTCGGCTTTAACCCCACGTAGATAGTACGGGGGTGTTCGGGATAAATATGAACACTCTTTACTCCATATTCTGGTCCTTAAAGAATGTAACACCCCAGTGTAATGATGCTACAGTAATCCATGGGGTTAAGTTAATCCTTTTGCTAAACAAGTGTTTGTTCATCATTGTTCTTGTCTTTTTCAAATTCTAGTTGAATTCAATTTCAAATTATGTGCGAAATTCATAAATGCACAAACATGAAAACTAAAATGTTCATCATGTGGAAAGTATTCTTCTGGTAATATTGGTGGTGAACCAACATTTTTGCAAAGTGCCTAAATGGCCTAAAATAGCTATAACAGAAAGTTGTTAAAAGAAAAAGCAAAAGTTAAAACAAAAACAAAAGGAGAGAAAAATGGCTAGAGCCACTTCTAAAAACAAAAGGGCTAGAGCCCCTGGCCTCCCCTTAGGCTTCGGCCCACCCGGCTAATCGCCCAGATAGGC
Organism: Aegilops longissima; assembly: GCA_021605205.1. Lineage (NCBI taxonomy): Eukaryota > Viridiplantae > Streptophyta > Magnoliopsida > Poales > Poaceae > Aegilops > Aegilops longissima. The sequence continues at coordinate 236,535,449 of CM038679.1, forward strand.
TGCCCACTGCTGCCTTCCCTCCCGATCAGGCGAGCGATCACAGAGGTCTCTAGCGGATTCTCACGGGCTCGGCCGAGGGATAAGGCATCCCGCGCCTCGATCCTCTCCCACCCCCCCACTCACCGCCTCCCTGCTCGTTTCTCTCTCTCTCTTCTCCCTTCAGATCCGCTCGCCATGCCTCTCCGTCACATCAGACTCCATCGCTGCCACGGCCGCCTCGCCTCGCCAACGCGGCTCCTGTGTTCTGCCTCAACTCCTCATCCTCCCCACAGAGCCACGCGGACCGACGGGCCCCGCAGAAGACCGCCTGACCTCTTCTTCCTCCTTCGTCCATGAACGCCAAGCGCCGATTTGGCCACCAAGGCCTCCCCCGAGCACACTTCCACCTCCCTACGGCTCCCCGGCGAGCCACCGTGTCTTTCCTCCCACTCGTGACGCTTCCGCCACCATAGCCGCTATTTCCATCGTCAAGATTAAGCAAAGCGCTGCTGCAGCTCGCCACGCCATTGTTACAAGGCGTTATGCTCGCCGAAAGCACGGAATGTGCTCGCAGCTCGCCGAGGCCACCTGCGTGCTGCTTGTCTACCTGTTGCCCCCATAGCGCCTGTTTCCCGATCGGGCCGAACTCCCGCGAGTTCCCGAGCTCGCCGCCAGAGTCAGGGCCTCCCCGGCTCGTGAGACTATCGCAGCTCGACGCTGATGTAGCTTTTGAACGGAGTAGCCACACCTGCTTTGGGCCACCGTGGCGGAATCCTCAAGCTCACCGGCCTGCCTGCTGAGCTCGCCGAGCAACTCCGACGAGGCCAGCCATGTGGCCACCTGGGCCACCCCGCTTATGTCTCGACTGGGCCTCTGGACGCCTGGCATTGACCAACTTGACTAAGTCAACTATGATGACTGGGCTGGCCCTTGTCTATGACATGTGGGTCCCGCCTGTTAAAATGTTTTTCATAAATAACTAAATATGTTAATTAATTAAATTAATTATTTAGAGCACTAATTATCCACTGACCTGGAGGCCCCTCCCACTAATTAGATTAATTAGATTAAACTAACTCAGCTAATTAAACCCCCTTGTCAATGACATGTGGGTCCCTGTGGCCCCATTGGTCAGTTTGACCTGGTCAGCCGTCCTGTTGACTGCTGACGTCACAGTGATGCCATGCTGACGTAGTATTTCTTTTCTGATAATTTATTTAATTCCAGAAAATGTTTAAACCTTCAGAAATTCATAGTAATTAAACCGTAACTGCGATGAAAATGTTTTCTACATGAAAGTTGCTCAGAAAAATCCAACGAATCCAGATAAGCTGTCTGTTTACCTGTCAGATGCCTCTAACTATCTGAACATGGAACATTCCCCCTCCGGTCATCTGTCTGACACAAGTCCGGAATCGGGAATACCTTGTCGGTTGAATTCCCCCTTCATTTTTATCGTGTAGCCATAAGTTAGGTCACACACGGCACAACATATTGCGATGTTATGCTTTGTGATGCTATGCTTGCTTTATATTTATTGTTTCTTCCACCTCTTCTCTCTGGTAGACCCCGAGACCGATGCTGCCCTTGTGATTGACTACGTTGATGACGACCCTTCTTCCCTTTCATCGAAGCTTGCAGGCAAGCCCCCCCTTTGATCATCTCGATATCGCCCATTCCATTCTCTCATGCTTGCATTAGATTTTGCTATTGTTATTGTTTGCTCCTATTCTGATGCATAGCCTGCTTTTGTAACCTGCTTATTATTACCTACCTGCTTATCCTAAAATGCTTAGTATAGGTTGGTTAGTGATCCATCAGTGACCCCAACCTTGTCCTTGTTGCCTTTGCTTCATCACCGAAGACCCGATCAACGGGATCAAAGACCAGGCCCCGGCACCGCACATCACTTTCCTCTTAGTTGCTCGACACTACTGGGTTACTATCGAGTACCGAGAGTGATACCTCATCGGCACTTCTGATGTTAACCCTGTAGTGTAGCTATTCTGTCGTGGTCATCGAGGGTGATTTCCTCCTTAACCACTTCCGATACAACTCTGTCGTGCAACCCCTCAAGTGTGAACCTCGAGGGTGGATCCTCTTACGTTCACCTTGATGATTACATCGAGTGGAATTCACCGAGGGTGATTCCTCGGGTTTTCCCCTTGATGTTTGGACACACGGATACTTGGACTTTACAGTTGTTACTTGGAAAGGCGGGTCGACCCTGAGGGGTACCCGCGAGTGATGTGGAGACGGGTTGACCTGGAGGGTGCCCGCGAGATAATTATGAGGAGTGGCCGGGCATTCCTAGCCCTTGCCGCAAGTCCTCGAGACGGGGCGACGGGGTCACATCTTTCGTGAGTCTCTGCTTGTTACCGCGCGTTCCTAATCCACTACGATTTGGATATTTGATCCGAGGGGCCTCTGGCCTGATAGCACTAACCATCATGTGGGCATAGTATGGGTGTTCTGCGTCGTATGCATCAGCCGAAGCTTAATAGACGTAAGCGACTGAGCGGCGCGCACCGGATTGGACTACGTAAGCACCTGCCTTTTTGAAGGAGGTAGCTAGGTCTGCTCACCGGCCGCCCTCGCAACATGCAGGAGTTTCCGGGGCGATGGCCCATGACCCCTGGGGGCATAGGTTTAATCCGGCGTGCTGGCCTCTCTATTAAGCCTAGGTCGGGTTGCGGCGTATTTTTTGGTCGAGGTCGGGCATGACCCAAGAAAGTGTGTCCGGCCGGAGTTAATCGAGCATGGTGGGTAAGTTGGTGCACCCCTGCAGGGAAGAAAACATCTATTGATAGCCTGTCCTATGGTAACAGACACTTGGAGTTGTATCCCGATCAATACAACTAGAACTGGATACTTGAGATGAGACATGGATATGAGAAATGGATAGTATGGCTCTAGGATTGCTTTCTCGCAGGGAGTTGGGAAAGGATCTCTGGCCGAGGTTGATAACAATACTACTACTTTACTTTATGCTACTCTACTCACTCCTGTTGCTGCAAGATGGTGGTTTACAGAAGATGCTAGTCTTTGATAGGACTAGGCCTTCTCTCTATTCTAGCATTTCTACAGTCCAGTCCACATATACAGCCCCTCTTTGATAACGTTGCATATGTAGTGTAGGTCCTTGGTTGCGAGTACTTTGGATGAGTACTCACGGTTGCTTTGCTCCCCCTTTCCCCCTTTCTTCTTCTTTCTGGTTGATGTAACCAGATGTTGGAGCCCAGGAGCCAGATGCCACCGCCGATGCCTACTACTACGTGGAGACCGCCATCGACCATGAGTAGTTAGGAGGCTCCCAGGCAGGAGGCCTTTCCTTTTCGATCGTTGTTGCTTTTGTGCTAGCCTTCTTAAGGCAAACTTGTCTAACTCATGTCTATACTCAGATATTGTTTCTTCCGCTGACTCTTGTGTATTCGAGCTTATGTATTCGAGCCCTCGAGGCCCCTGGCTTGTAATATAAAGCTTGTATTATTTTAATTTGTGTCTAGAGTTGTGTTGTGATATCTTCCCGTGAGTCCTTGATCTTGATCGTACACATTTGCGTGTATGATTAGTGTACGATTGAATCGAGGGCGTCACAAAGGAGGTGTTTAGCGCAACGAACAAGGCAATCAGACTATACGGCCTTTATCGCCCTCACTTAGCCATAGGAGTTTGACAATGAGAATTTTGGCGAAGCCCCTTGTATTCGGAAGGCCGAACTTGGGGCGTTACACGCACCTGATCGGATAAGAAACCGATTACTCACATAAAGAGGAAAAAATCTCTAAGGATTTGAAACCTCTTGAATAGTCGACATTTCGTCTTTGCATCATGACGATCAGTTTTCAGCTTTCATCGAGGCGCTCATCCGGAAGAACCGGGACACAATCGCAGTAGTTCTCCCTTTACTACCCTAGCCGATATAGTGGAACGTAAGGTAGTAAGCACAAGAGCCGGGCAACCCAACTATTGACCAAAGACATGATTCGAAGCCGATGCATATAATGCTATAAGTTCGGGGTGTCGAACTGCACTGAAAAAGGTGTTCGGACTTTATTGCCGTACAGCGGGGCGCGAAACCCCTGGTGAAGTAAAGTGGACCAGAGTGTACGTGTGCAGTAAGTAATAAATACAAATGTAAGGAAAAAGAGGAAAATTAAGTAGTAATCTGATGCTACCATTTTTTTACCATTGTAATGTGATCAATACGTCAAGGCGTACTTGTACCAGTAATGATATAAGCAAGTATGGCTATTTAACATGCCTAGACCAAGAGCGAGCTGCGTGCGGGTATGAAAAACAGGTATAAGAATCGTTAGCAGAGACCACCTGGGGATTCCCTTGTACGCCAAAGCTCCTTGCCTCCTTGGTGCGTCCGACAAACGGGTTGTCCAAAGAAACCTCGAATAGAAAAAAAACTCGAAATAAAAAAAGGAAAAGTGAAGGTGTGCGAATCCTAGGGTCGGTCGAGCCGCACTGTGGATCGCGAGCTTTCTATGCCTCCGTTATTACCCATGGGATTTTTAGTGCGTAGCTGTGTACGTGCGGTACAAATGCCGATGTTTGATCGGGACTGGGATGAAGGCCAAATTGCTAATTAAGCTCTTGATGAGCCGGGCCGTCTTGCTGTAGAATAGTCTGGACTCTTTTAATTGTGTCTGGGGGGCTTTTGGTCGCTGAACTAAGGTTCTGCTAGAAAAGGCCGTGTTGTATTTCTGCTGCTAAGGCCATTGTGTGCTCCTCGGTACGGAGGGAGCGTTCCGTATTTCCATTGATTGTTATGACGCCACGCGGTCCGGGCATCTTGAGCTTGAGATAAGCATAGTGAGGTACCGCACTAAATCGAGCGAATGCGGTTCGCCCGAGCAGTGCGTGATAGCCGCTGCGAAAGGGGACGATATCAAAGATTAACTCCTCGCTTCGGAAGTTATCCGGAGATCCAAAGACGACTTCTAGTGTGATTGAGCCCGTACAGCGGGCCTCAATGCCTAGTATTACTCCTTTGAAGGTAGTCTTCATTGGCTTGATCCTTGATGGATTAATGCCCATTTTGCGCATTGTGTCTTGATAGAGCAGATTGAGGCTGCTACCACCGTCCATGAGGACTCGCGTTAGGTGGAATCCGTCGATGATTGGGTCTAGGACGAGTGCAGCTGATCCGTCGTGCCGGATACTGGTCGGATGATCTCGACGGTCAAAAGTGATCGGATACGATGACCATGGATTGAATTTTGGGGCGACTAGCTCTATCGCATAGACGTCCCTTAGTGCGCGCTTGCTCTCCCTCTTGGGGATGTGTGTGGCATATATCATGCTCATCGTTTTGACTTGAGGGGGAATCTTCTTCTGTCCCCCTACGGTTGGCTGCACGGGCTCCTCGTCATCGTCCTTGCTCTGCAATCCCTTTTCTTTATTCTCAGCATTTAACTTGCCGGCTTGCTTAAAAGCCCAGCAATCTCTGTTGGTATGATTGGCTGGTTCATGCGGGGTGCCATGGATTTGGCACAGACGGTCAAGTATGCGGTCCATACTAGATGTTCCCTGAATGTTTTTTGATACGGATTTTTCCGCTGACCGGACTTGGAGCCACTGAATCCATTGTTGACAGCAGTTTCATTGGTGTTATCGCCATTGCTTCAGCATTTGTGTCTACTACGTCGGAGCTTGCTGTTGCCATTTTTGGCCTCAGAGGGGCCTGCTTCGCAGGCCGTATTTTTGCTACGAGCCAGCCAGTTGTCCTCACCCGCACAAAAGCGGGTCATGAGGGGGCGGCCATGTATTTCGCCTTTTCTTGGCCGAGGTGGCGGGCGAGCCATTCGTCGCGGATGCTATGTTTAAAGGCCGCTAGGGCTTCTGTATCCGGACAGTCGACGATTTGGTTCTTTTTAGTTAGGAACCTAGTCCAGAATTTCCTGGCTAACTCCTCGAGCTGTTGAACTATGTGACTTAAGTCATTGGCGTACGCCGGTCGGACATATGTACCTTGGAAGTTGTCGAGAAAGGCTTCTTGCAAGTCCTCCCAAATGCCGATGGAATTTTCAGGCAGGCTATTTAACCTGTGCGGAGCTGGCCCTTTGAGTTTTAGTGGGAGGTATTTGATAGCATGGAGGTCATCTCCGCAGGCCATGTGAATGTGGAGGATGAAATCCTCGATCCATACCGCGGGATCGGTTGTTCCATCGTATGATTCAATATTGACGGGTTTGAACCCTTCAGGGAATTCATGGTCCATTACTTCATCAGTGAAGCAAAGAGTGTGTGCGGCGCCTCTATATCGAGCCGCGTCGTGATGTATCTCCGATGGAGTCCGTCTATGGTTATCGGCTCGAGCGTGCCTAGGTTTGCCACGTCCGAATAGGTAGCCGTCGTCGCGTGTCAAGGCATGTTCTCACGATCCATGGATCGATCTTATATGTCCTGCTCTACTGTCTGGGTCTTGACGAAGGTCGTGTGTACAACCCCGAGCTGTCTTGTCCCTGCTTTTATGGTGGGGTGGGGTTGTCTGTTTTTCAGCTCGGGTTGCCATTTTATCCCGGCCGCTCGGTGGCTGATCGACCGCGTTGCGTGATGCTGGTGTGGGTTCTGGCGCCTCATCATCGAACTGAGGTAGCAATTTGCGCTTCGGGTAACTTTTGGCTGGTCGTTTAAGGGCGTATTCTTCGGCTGCCAGGACATCGGCCCATCTGTCATTGAGCATGTCTTGATCAGCTTGAAGCAACTGCTACTTCTTTTTCAGGCTCCTCGCAGTGGCTATTAGCTGAAGCTTAAAGCGCTCCTGCTCACGAGGTTCCTCAGGCACGATGAAGTCTTTGTTGCCGAGGCTCACCTCCTCCTCGGAGAACGGATGGTAACTACCGTCCTCCGAGCCTTCTTCCATGGCTTGTTCGTCAGGGCCGAATTGCCCCTTTTTCCCGATGGTCTTGTTCGGCAGTTTGTTCCTCGGGCTCCTCTGTCCGGAGTGTTGTCGTCTCCTGTGCCGGTGTTGTTGTCTCTGCTGCGGCAGGATTTAGAGAGGTGCCACTGACGCTGGTGCTTTGGTTGTGTTTTAGGAGGGTCCTCCTTTGTGGGGTTTTCCTTGTCATCGCCACTATTATTCTTCGGTGTATCTACCATGTATACATCATATGACGAAGTGGCCGTCCATCGTCCAGTGAACGGCGGGGTTTTGGGCCTCCTGAGTTCCGGCATCGTCGTCCATACCGTCGATGTATTCGGAGTCATAGTCAAGTGCGTCGGTTAAGTCTTCGACAGTGGCTATGAAGTGGGCGGTGGGTGGGAAACGAAATTCTCCTACATCATCAGCCTCTAGTTTGAACCGGACATAGTTCGGCTGTGAGTTCCCCACCAAGGACAGATTTCTCAATGAATTTAGCACATCACCCAAGGGCGAGTGTTGGAAGATGTCTGCGGCACTGAATTCCAAGATTGATAAACGATCAAGTTCGGCGTTCGTGGGCTCACATGGTTCAGAACTTATAGTCAGAGACGAGTCTGGAATACCGGTGACACAGATATTGTGTGAGGTTAAGTCCATGTGCGGCTCCAACGCCGGGGAGTCTGTGGCCTGCGTGGTGGGGTCGAGCCTCCGATCCTTGAAGGTCACAGTATGCTCTGGATCTAACGACAGAGTAGTCACAGGAGCTATCTCCTGGATGCAGTCTGACGATAGATTTAGGTCATGTTCGTCAAGGTGACCAGGAGCGGTCGCCCCGTCTCGAATTCGGTGAAGATAGAATCTCCACGGATGTCCGCAAAGTAATTCAAGCTCCCAAATCTGACCTGATGGCCAGGGGCATAGCTATCGATCTGCTCCAGGTGGCCAAACGAGTTGGCCCGCAGTGCGAAGCCGCCGAACACGAAGATCTGTCTGGAGAGGAAGGTTTCTTCTTGGATAGCGTCATCGTTGACGATTGAAGGGGCCATCGAACCTTTTGGGGGCGGCACAATGGAACTCTCAATGAAAGCACCAATGTTGGTGTCAAAACCGGCAGATCTCGAGTAGGGGGTCCCGAACTCTGCGTCTGAGGTCGATGGTTGTTGAGGATATAACTACTGAGTGTAAACCACCCATGAGGGGCCGGTTCACGTTCATCCATACTGAAGCCCATGAAGGTAAAGAAGATGGCGCTCTACTATTAAAGCTTAGAGGCCCAGAGCCCGGAGGCGTATTAGGGCCCATAGTTGTAAACCGCCATAGTTGTATAACTTGTGTTGTAAGTTAGGGAAAGAAAGAGACCGAGCCGGACACTTGTATGAGCCGGCCTCGGAACTCTGTAAACCGGCCGGGCGTCCACCCGTATATATAAGGAGACGACCCGGCGGCGGTTCAGGGACAGAAAACAACAACTCGAGACTCAGGCAAGCATATTTGCTCCCTGGTCATCGAAACCCCAATAATCCCATCACAACTAGACGTAGGCTTTTACCTTCATCGTAAGGGGCCGAACTAGTATAAAACTCTCTTGCGTCACTTGTCCGCTTTAACCCCTTTAAGCTAACCCGTAGCGATGGCTCCACAACTAAGCCCTTTCATGAGGACATCTGCCGTGACAAAACCACGATAGTTGGCGCCCACCGTGGGGCTATCGCACGATGGTTTCAAGTTCTTGGAGGGTAGCTTCGAAGGACTCAAGGGTTACGCTGTGGGCTGGATAACCAAAAGTCGTCGCGGCAAGCTCTACATCGATGATGTAGGGTGGGGCCCCGAGGTCGGCTCAATCGAGTACGGGTACCGGGTCCCCTTTGGTGGCATACACGTTTTCTTTGGCAAGATCGGCGAGCCGGGCCCTTAGCCGGACATCTGCACCGACCTCGTCGAAACGGCTCAGCGTGCGTGATCTGCCTGGGTCAAGCCTGCCATGAAGCGTGCCTTCGTGGGAGTCATCCATGGAGGGGAGTACGAGGACGGATCGGAATCTGGTGGTGAAACCGTCATCTATTCCGGCGACGAGTCATCAACCGGAGAGACCGAGTCATTATATCAGCTGCAAGATGGCCGAACTGAAGGCTATTCCGATGGCAACAGTATTCCGGACCCCTCTGATCTGCCAAACCGGGTTGGAATCTTCATGTCCGGTACACAGATGGCGCTTCACTCTTCGACTATAGCGGGAACGGCAGCCGGGGCAGGAGGCCCTGTGCGGTCGCTGGCTCAAGTGTTATCTGATCTATTTGACGCGTTGGCAACACTGATGGCGGAGGTTAACCAGGCGGATCAGGATGCGCACAATGCGGAAATCGCGAAGGTAAAGGATCAGATTACTCAGGCCAAGGCCGATTTGGCACCGAGATGCCGGGATGGCCACAGAGCGCGCCTTTGGATGCATGTGCTTACCGGCTTATCTTTGGATCGTAATGCATCGCACGAAGTCCTAAGGAGAAGGCACCGATCTCGCCTGCCTCCGGTTTATGATGCTAGGAACCTCTTCCACACCCCAGGTGCAGGGACCAGTAACCCGCCGGTAGCAAACCGGGCGGAGGCTCTTGGAGCGGGGGCTACGGTTCAGCCTCGTTTGATGGATCCGCCTCGACAGAACAATGTGACGTCTGAACCACCGCCGGGTCATTATTCTACTCCAATGGACAATGTTGTTGCTGCCGCTTCACGGCTGGAGGCTATCCCAATTGAAGGCGATTCTCCGGCAGCGGTCGAGACGCGCCGGGTTAAGGAGCTTCTACGGACAGCCTTGGTGCAACTGGAGGCTTATTCATACAGTCGTGATCGGATTCATGCCACCCCTCGTCCAAGCCGGAGTTATAGTAGGCATATGGATGAACCAGCCATGTCAAGCAATGCGGGGAACCGGGAGCCGCCCCGCGGCCACAACCCGGCAGGGGGTGCTGGTGATGCTCAGGAGGTGGTGGACCGGGCTCGTGCACGCAGGGAGGCCGAGTTAGCAGCACAGTATGAAGATCGTCAGCCTACTCCGGTTTGACCAACCAAGTTAAGAGAGCCATGAGTTACCTCCAGCTCTTTGGGGGTGCCGTTCCTCGTCCCAGCATTACGCAACATACGCCTACCCAAAGATTTCAAGGGCCCGCGCAAGGTGCCAAATTACACCGCCGATTTGCCTCTAGAGACATGGGTTGAAAGCTATGAGATGGCCATGGAGATGCTAGATGTAGATGATGCGGCTTGTGCGAAGTACTTCACCATGATGCTAGAAGGGACGGCTCATACTTGGGTAAAGAGTCTACCAGCTAACTCTATCGGATCATGGGCCGAGTTGAGAGCCCGATTTGTCCAGAATTTTAAGGATACATGCAAGCTGCCCATGTCGATTGTGGACTTAGCCGCCTGTGTGCAGGAGGAAGGAGAATCAACAACCCAATGGGTGCGCCGGGTCTTAGAAATTTTGCATTCATCGGACCGCATCAACGCTGACATCGCAGTTCTAACTTTGGAAGGCAATTGCCGGTTTAAGCCTCTGAGGTTGAAGTTGGGACGGAACCCTCATGCCGCTTTAGTAAAATATGTTGACTCTGATACTACCAAGGATCCCGAGTCGGATGATGATAAGACAGGGAAGGGAAAGAAGAGCGGCAATGCCAAGGGGCAGCACCACAATCAGGCGGGTCACGGAAACAGTGGTAAGCGTAAGGCGGACAATTCCGATTTTGTGGCTAACACCAATATGCAGGGTAATACGCAGCATCGTAAGGGTAAACCGCCCCAGCGCGGTGGAGGAATGAATCTGGAACGCTTGTTAAACCAGCCCTGCCCAAAGCACGGGACAAAGGAGGCTCCATCCACGCACCTCTGGAAGGATTGCCACATCATGAGGGAATTCAAAAACTCTGATCTTTTCCGGTATGATCAGGGTCCACCTGGAGGTTCCGGTACAGGATTTCACGGGCTGGGTTACAGTGGTGGCGGTTCAAGCTCAGGATTTCAGAGTAACCATGGAAATCAGAATAACCAAGGTGGTAACAATCAGCAAGGTAATCAGGGGAATCAGCAGCAGTCGGGTTATCAGAGTAACCCGAAGCAGTTAAACGGTGGACAGTATCATGTTTTCACTACCAGCTTGTGTAAGCGTGATCAGAAGCTCCATAAAAGGGCGGTAAACTCTATTGAACCAGCAGTACCCCGTTACCTGCGCTGGTCTGAGCAGCCTATTGTCTGGAGCAGAGAGGATCATCCGCCCCGGGTTGACAACCCAGGCCACCTAGCTTTGGTGGTTGCACCATAGGTTGGATGTTATAAATTCACCAAGGTGCTCATGGACGGAGGGAGCAATATCAATATCTTGTACTATGAAACCTTTTGGCGTATGAGGTTGACAGATAAGAACCTTAGACCATCAAACACCATTTTCACGGTGTGGTGCCTGGTAAATCGGCTTACCCAGTTGGTAAGATAGCTCTCGAGGTGGTTTTTGGAGATGATTATGATTCAAGATCCAAAACGCTAACCTTTGAGGTGGTCAAGATCAAGAGTCCGTACCATGCTTTGTTTGGTCGGCCGGTTTATTCTAAATTCGTGGCAAGGCCGTGTTATGTTTATCTACAGCTCAAGATGCCGGGTCTTAAGGGGACCATCACGGTTCATGGTAGCCACAAGATTGCTCTGGAGTGTGAGGAAGGTGATGCGGCATATGCTGAATCGGTTTGTGCAACGGAAGAGTTGAAGTTCTATAAGGACAATGTTGATCCGCCAGACATGACCTCTCTAAAGAATCCCACTACGGAGCATGATCCGGCTTTGAAGTTTAAATCGGATGATGAGACTAAGTTGGTTGATTTTGTTCCTGGCGATTCATCCAAGCAGTTCAGCATCAGCGTCAATTTGGATCTGAAATAGGAAAGCGCGCTCATCGAGTTCGTCCGTGAGAACCAGGACATCTTTGCATAGAAACCTTCTGACATGCCAGGTGTACCGAGGGAACTCGCTGAGCACACTCTTAATGTTGATCTGAAGTTTAAACCGGTCAGACAGTTTCTTCGCCGCTTTAATGAGGAGCGGCATAAGGCCATCGGGGAAGAAGTAGCCCGGCTACTAGCAGCAGGGTTCATTGTAGAAGTGTTTCACCCAGAGTGGTTGGCTAATCCGGTGCTGGTACTTAAGAAAAACGGCACTTGGCGTATGTGTGTGGATTACACGGATTTGAACAAGGCTTGCCTAGCTGATCCCTTTGCCCTCCCTCGTATTGATCAAATCATTGATGCAACGGCGGGTTGTGAGTGTTTAAGTTTCTTAGATGCTTATTCTGGTTATCATCAGATCAAAAGGGCAGTTAAGGACCAGGAGAAGACAACCTTCATCACTCGCTTTGGAGCCTTCTGTTATGTATCTATGCCCTTTGGGCTCAAGAGTGCCCAGGCAACTTATCAACGTTGCGTGCACAATTGTCTTCATACTCGGATTGGGGGCAACGTTCATGCCTATGTAGACGATATTGTGGTCAAGTCTAGGAAGGCAGAGACACTCATATCTGATTTGCAGGAAACCTTTGATAATCTGAGAGTTTATAAAATGATGCTCAATCCGGCTAAATGTGTCTTTGGTGTACCGGCTGGCAAGCTCTTGGGTTTTCTGGTGTCCAACCGAGGCATTGAGGCTAATCCGAAAAAAATCAAAGCTATCACATCCCTGGTTAAACCGGCATGTATCAATGATGTTCAGCGTTTAGCGGGTCGTATTGCCGCTTTGAGCCGGTTTATCAGCAGGTTGGGAGAGAAGGCGATCCCTTTGTATCAGATGTTGAAGAAGATAGACCGTTTTGTCTGGAGCGATGCTGCTGATGCTGCGTTTGAAGATTTGAAGAAGCAGTTAGCTGAACCGCTGGTTTTTGCTGCTCCAATTGATAAGGAGCCACTGCTGTTATATGTGGCTGCTAATGCCCGAGCTATCAGTGTAGCTATTGTGGTGGAGCGCAAGGAAGCTGGGAAGGAATACCCGGTTCAAAGGCCGGTTTATTATATCAGCGAGGTGCTCATTGAGTCAAAGCAAAGATATCCGCATTGGCAGAAGCTGGGTGTATGGGGTTTTTATGGCAAGTCGGAAGCTTAAACAGTACTTTCAAGGTCATCCCATCATAGTGGTCAGTTCTGCTCCTTTGGGGGATATGATCCAGAATAGGGAGGCAACTGGCCGGATTGCTAAGTGGGCCATTGAGCTTGGACCACACGGTTTGAAGTATATGCCTCGAACAACAATCAAGTCCCAGGCCCTTGTGGATTTCATCAATGATTGGACAGAGTTGCAAATACCGGAGGACAAACCGGACAGTACATACTGGACGATTCACTTTGACGGATCCAGGCAATTGGAGGGCTCGGGGGCTGGAGTTGTCCTTACTTCCCCTCGAGGTGATAAAATTCATTATGTTCTTCGCTTAATGTTCCCTTGTACTAACAATGCAGCTGAGTATGAAGCTTTACTCCATGGTCTTCAGGTGGAGCCATCGCTACGGGTTAGCTCCTTCGGCGGTTTATCAGCAAGACCTGCGGCGTTATCACAGCCGCCGGGTTAGGACAAGAACCTTTCAAGAAGGCGACTTAGTGCTCCGGCTCATCCAGGATTAGACCGATATGCACAAGTTATCCCCACCTTGGGAAGGGCCCTTTGTGGTCAGCAAGAATCTGCACAACGGATCATACTACCTCATCGACGTTCACGAGCACAATGACTCAAGCAAATCGGAAGAGGAGACCCGTGGGCCGTGGAATATCGCTCTTCTTCGGCCTTACTACACCTGAGCCATAGGCTCTTATTATGTACATATTTTGACAATGTATATATTATGATCAAAATAATAAACCGGCATCCTTGCTACAAGCAGGGCCTCTGCTGTTTCTTCCTATATTTCTTGGTTACAAGGGGGCTTCTGCTTACAAAGTGATGCCCTATTTTGTCCATTAAACCAGCTATCATGCCACAACACAGCTTGGGAGCTTCACACCCAAGGGGCCAAAGAGAGTATTGTTGCTAAAAGCGCAACTCAAACATAGGCACCCATTGAGCATAGCTCACAAAGTTACTTGGGGGCTCTTTGTGTAAAGTAACAAAGAGTTTGAAAGGACCCTTGTAACTGGGTATCGACCCATGGCTTGGAAGCCTGGTGTATTCACCTAAAACCCCGGGTTAACCTGCCTTCATCAAGTAAGACACTCCTATCTAGGTAATCCTGGCATGACCCGCCGAACGTTTGACAAGTTACTCTCATAGAGACCCTGAACTTGTCAAAGTTAAAACGATGATTGGTTAGTTGGAGGTCCATCTTAAAAGGCTTTGTTAAATGGTTTAACTCAGTGGCCTGGCAGCCCACGAAAAGCCTCGCATTTGGGCCTGGCAGCCCTTGAAAAGCCTTGACTACAAGTTTTTCTGTGATTTTGTTTTTGCAAGTTTTATCTCTGTTGGTAAAGTTTTAAGGTAAACCGGTATCTCTTGGCCCGGCTAGATTATATGTCTTCACCTTAACCCGGTGTTTCTTAACCCGGTGTGGTTTACAGTTATCAACTGTTAAGCCGACAATCAATGATGAACCGGCATCTTTCTGGTCTGGCATTGACTATAAGTCACCAGGATAATCATCCGGTGTTTATCATAACCCGGCATGACTTATTACATACCAGCATAATACGGTGGGCGTTCTCAAATATTCAAAGTTTGGGTTATCACCCTTACTAAGCAAGTTGGTCAACCAACAAAAGTGATTTAATATTGCAGGTATGATATATTTCATATTTCAGTATTTTATAACCTTGGTTATAAAGATTCTGGCTTTACATTGAGTATCATAACCCGTCCGGCGGTAAACCGCCAGGAGATGTTTAAGTGTTTAACATGCAGAAGGCGGGATTTTCTATGAAATAACAAGGTAAATCAAACATGCATGGCACCAATCATGCCGGATTAACAAAATCAGGTATCAGTGCATGATGGCAGAAGATCAAAGTATTTCAACTAGCTTATTACACGGCGCCTTTGATGCCCAAAAGAATAATTGTTTGTTGATCACAACATCATCTGTGACAATCAAACCGGCTGACGGATTATGACTCAGCATCAGGCTGACGCGAAGTTGAAGGATCATCACGCGTCGGTTCAGCCTCCTCCTCCTCACCCAGTGGATGGAAGTCAAGGGTGGTCCAATCAATCCTGGTTAAGGCTTGAAAGATAGCTTTGTTGCTTATAAGGTTGGACGGTTCAATGTCAGGGGCATAGGTGTGCTTACGGATTGGAGGGATCAGGTTCCGTACTTCCTTCACGGCTCCATCAACACGTTTGTTGTCCGCATCATAGCAAGTCCCATAGACAGACAAATCAGCCTCTGCAGCCAATTGGCTGGCCAGTGGGCGCATCTCTTTGGTCAAGACTTTGAGGGCTTCATTGTCAAAATCCGATCCGTCCTCCTGTTGACCAGGATAACCCTTTGCGATGTCTGCCGGATCAAGATCGGCAATCCATGCTTTGGCCCGTGTCAGTGCTGTTAAAGCGCCAGCCCTTGCGGCAGATCGTTTCATCTCTTCCATCTAGGCTGGAGTCATGGATAATTTGGTCAAGGTATCCTTGATCAATGTTGGTGCCGGTTTGTTGAAGGAGGCCGCACAGATGACTCGTTGCGCGCTAGTGTACAATTGTTCTACCAGTGTATATGCTGCCTTCAACTTCATCCGCATGTCAGAACCTAGATGAGCAATACGACTACCTGCAACGGTTTGAAAAGTTCCTGTTAAACCGGCCAATTTCAAAGTGATTAAGGATGATGTTGATAAATGGTACATACCAAAAATTGCTGAAGTCATAGCATTGATTTGATGTTTCAACCCATTTAGCTCTTCTGCAACCGGTTTGAGGGCTGCTTCAGCATCTTCGACCCTCTTTAAGAGAGCAATTTTCTCTATCTCCCAATCCGCCCGTTCACTTTTAAAACCATCCTTCATTTGTTCCATGGCAGTCAAAGCGCTCTTCAGTTCATCTTTGGCCTTGGAGGTTTCGGTTTGCCGGGATTTAATGTTTTCTTGAAGCTCAGCAATCTGGGAATCTTTGACATTTAAGTCAGCCTACACAAGACAGATGATAGAGATGTTAAAGATTTTTTCTCAAAGTCCCAGGCACATAACAAGTTATACGCTTGGCACTTGGGGGCTAATGCGGATTGTTTTTTATTTTAAATATCATTCAAAGTCCCAAGGCTCAATACAAGTATTAATCTTGGCACTTGGGGGCTAATGCATATTTGATCAGAGAACTCAAAGATGAAGGAATTCAACAAAGACAAGTTTGAAACAAAAAGTCCCGATTCATCTTGAAGAGATAACCCGGCCCTTGGGGGCTATAATGGAGTCATACAGTATAAAGAAATTTTATGAAGTGTTTGAAAGTTACCTCATAACGCTCCTTCATCAAGTTGACCAAACCGGCCTCATAATCACGGCTTGTGTAAAGGCGGTTTAAGTATCCAGAATGAAGTTCCTGAGCGGAGAGATGAGCATAATTCGACACATCAGTTTTCCACTTGCCTTTCTCATCAGTAGCAGATTCCATCTTGGCACTATGCTTTGCCAAAGTGACAGGATTCCCAGGAGAATTATAGCCAGTCCCAGTAATCACAACATCATCAGTCGCTGCATTTGAGCTTGCCATTTTCTCTGCGGTCTTGGCAGGACTTGGCGGATCGGCAGTTGGATGTGGAGGATTGGCTTGTGGACTTGATGGATTGATATGAGGGCTTGCCGGATTGACTTCAGGCGGATGAACATCAGTGTCCTGGCTTTGTGGCACCGGATCATCCATGGTGACATCAACCTCTCGGCCAGCACCTTTTGAGATCCTATCTGGTTCAATATCATCAGTAGGGGGATTGGTCTTTGCTTCCTTGCTAAAACGGGCCTTGGCACTGCAATTTTATAATAGAGGATTAGTATGGTGAACCGGTGCAAGACGACAACGTTAACATTATTATACGTACCCAGGGACGGTTTTCAGGGGAGGCATTTGCGTGGTTGATGAATCGCCAGATGAGGAGTTAGAAGTCACCTGATAATTTGAGTCAGACAGATTAAGAGGGTAGCAAAAGTAAACCGCCAAGGGGAAAGACTTGATAGAATTATACAAGACCTCTGCACGACGCTTCTGAAGTGGAGTGTCTGGTAAACCGGAGGAAGTGACTTGCTGGCCACTATGCCGGGTTGTGCGACGAGCTTCAGTGTGCTGTGGATCCAAATGAGTGAAAGGATGTCAACACTTCACTTTCTGGACTGCGCGGCGGATTTTTCTTACGGGCACAAGATCGGAAGTGGAGGAAAGGGAGATTACCTCAACATTGTCAACATGACTAGCTTCCGCATCATCCTGGTAATGGTCGTTGTCAATAAGATGTATGAAAAATGAGCCAAGGGAGTCAAGTTCTACCTCTTGTTCCGAATCATCAACATCTTCGGGCGGTTCAGAGGACTCGGCTGTTTTCTTCCTGGTTGGCTTGTTGGCGGCTTTGGCACGAGCAGTCCTCGCCGTTTTCTCTTGAGCTTTTGATGGTTTATCCAGAGTTTTCCTCTTCCAAAATGGATCTTTGGCCTGTAAGAATAAACAAAGAATCATCAGCACAATATTAAAATGGAGATGGATCAGAAAAGCAGAAGGATGATTATTTTTACCGCTGGCGGTTTGTTGGAGGTGTTAAAGGGACGCAGCCCAGTTTTGTTGCATTCAGCGATCGGTTCATCCAGCATTTTCTTCACTTCCTCAGTGACTCCATCATCAGTTATCTCTATCTCATGGCGCCGTTGAGGGTCCTTGATGTCCCCGGTATATTCATGCATCAACCTGGTACGACGGCTTAAAGGCAAGATACCCCACGAAACCCAGCAGTGAACGAGGTCAACGCCGGTTAAACTGTTTGCTAGGAAAGCCCGGAGCTTGGCGAGTTGAGGTGCATAAATTTGTCGTTCTTTGGCAGTGAGTCGTTGAGGTAGTGGGTGGCCATTGCTGAGCCGGTGAGCACGGTAACCCGGCAGAGGGCTTTCTTCAGCAGGAGCAGTGTTCTGACAATAGAACCATGTTTGGTTCCAATCTTTGGGGTGGCTGTGATGTTTGGCATGAAGAAAATCAACCTCTTTCCTTTTCTGAATCGACACTCCGCCAAGTTCAGTGTTGGGACCGTCAAAGAATTCAGTTCGGCGGTTTAAGTGGAAGAAATCCCTGAAGAGCTCAACAGTTGGTTCTTCTTGAAGGTAAACTTCATAGAACACTTGGAAATTACAGATATTAGACACAGGGTTCGGTCCAATGTCTTGAGGGTGGAGTTGGAAGTTGGCAAGCACATCCCGGAAAAACTTTGATCGGGGAGGGCTAAATCCCTGGTCTAGATGCTGCATAAATACCACTACTTCTCCATCTTGAGGTTCAGGAGGGCACTCAGGGCCTGGGACTCGCCAATGAAAACCTCTTTCTTGGCCAAAGCGCCGGTTAGAACATGCCCGTTGAGTTGAGTCTCTGTGATCCGGGAAGGAACCCAGTTGCAAGAAGTGAATTGCTTGGCCATTTTTAAGAACAGACTGTAAAGGAAGTGCAAAAGCCGGTTTACGGTTCAAGGTTGATGTGCACAGACCAGTGTTAAAACCGGGGAAATTAATTCAAACATATATGCAATATAAACCGGATATGGGTGCTCAACATAAGATGGCGGTTTACGTGAGGGCTAATGGTAACTAGCGGATCATCATTTTTAAAGGTGAAACCGACCACAAATGGAAGAAGCATATCTGAAATTTACTAAGTACTGGAGAAATAGGTTTCGCAAGATGGTATTATAATTTTGTATCTGCTGCGGCCTAGTAAAGAAAAAATTTCTAAGCCCTAAAAATGGCGATGGTGGAGCAATAACAGTCGAGATGAGATCTATCCAGGAACAATAAGAGGCTATGGCAGGGCAGAGTAAAACTACGGCTTCGGCACAAGGATAAAGCTGTCGGGGCTAGCCAGATTCAACAAGATGCTGAGAGAAGGCAGATAAAGACCGATGAACACTGATGAACACCGAAGAATTTTTGAAACCCTAATGCAGATTCGGTCAATTGAGGAAAAGAGTACTTACCAGGGCCACGTGGCGGCGGAGGAGCGTCGCAAGAGCTCTGGTACGAACAGGTTGATGCAGCGGCCTAGTCGGTGGAGATTCAAGGATCGACGGCGGCGGCGGTGCTTGAGCTCTTCGAGGTTGCGAGGAGGAAGAAGACGCGAAAAGGCAAGGGGGGAAATGGAAGGACCTCCTGGTCATATTTATAAAGGCAAGAGGATAAGCGGCAGGCGCGAGAATCGAGGATCCTGAAGCGACAAGAGGGGGCACAGCTGTCGCCTCGATCTACGGGAGATTAAATGAAGGGTATCTTTTTATACAAGGAGAAGACATCTCGACGGTTTATGAGGATTGCAAGAAAGTGTTCAAGGAATATTTCTAAGTGTTGAAGATTGACATGAACAGGTTCAAATCAATCTGGGGCCTAATGTTGAGGATATAACTACTGAGTGTAAACCGCCCAGGAGGGGCCGATTCACGTTCATCCATACTGAAGCCCATGAAGGTAAAGAAGATGGAGCTCTACTATTAAAGCTTAGAGGCCTAGAGCCCGGAGGCGTATTAGGGCCCATAGTTGTAAACCGCTATAGTTGTATAACTTGTGTTGTAAGTTAGGGAAAGAAAGAGACCGAGCCGGACACTTGTATGAGTCGGCCTCGGAACTCTGTAAACCGGCCGAGCGTCCACCCGTATATATAAGGGGACGACCCGACGGCGGTTCAGGGACAGAAAACAACAACTCGAGACTCAGGAAAGCATATTTGCTCCCTGGTCATCGAAACCCCAATAATCCCATCACAACTAGACGTAGGCTTTTACCTTCATCATAAGGGGCCAAACTAGTATAAAACTCTCTGGTGTCCCTTATCCACTTTAACCCCTTTAAGATAACCCGTAGCGATGGCTCCACAACTAAGCCCTTTCATGAGGACATCTGCCGTGACCAAACCACGACAATGGTGACAGGAGACAGGGGACACTATGTTTACCCAGGTTCGGGCCCTCTCTATGGAGGTAATACCCTACTTCCTTCTTGATTGATCTTGATGAATATGAGTATTACAAGAGTTGATCTACCACGAGATCGTAATGCCTAAACCCTAGAAGTCTAGCCATGGATTCCAGTCACAATGAACACATGCATTGTAACCATGTGTCATTCGCCCTGACATAGTGCCAAGCTACATATCCGGTCGCCAAGCTTGCCTTCCACGCCAAGGAGAGTCCCATCCGGACATGGGTGCAGTCTTCGGCCTTCGTATCTTCACAGCCCATCAGTCCGGCCCATGGCTAACAGGCCGGAAGCCCGAGGACCCCTTAGTCCAGGACTCCCTCACCTTCAATATTAAGAAGTGTGCCGATAATGCTGTCACATATATTTTTCTCGATGTGCATCACATCAAGATTATGCCGCAGATCCAAATCTTTCCAATACTCCAAGTCCCACAAAGTGGACCTACAGGTACACAATAATCTCTCTTCTGCCCTACCACACTTCATTTTCCCGCTACCATTACCAAGATGGTTTCCTGGTGTAATATGCCTGACCTTCTCCAATTCCACTTACAACTCCTTGGTGGTAAGCCACTTTGGCGCATCACAGTTTTCATGCTCTGAATTGAACACATGTCTTCGGTATTTTGTAGGACACGGCTTGTCCTTGGCAAGGAAACGACAGTGTCGAATGTAACAGATCTTGCTAAATATTGCGTATGATAGCGGATTCCAGTCACAATGAACACATGCATTGTAACCATGTGTCATTCGCCCTGACATAGTGCCCAAAGCCGGATAATCATGGATGCACCAAATTATAATAGCACGCAGAAAGAAATCAGCTGGTGGGATGCTATATAGGTCTCGAGTGAGAACACCCATCCATAGCTGTTGAAGCTTCTCCACAAGGGGCTCCATGAATAAATCAAAATCCTTTCCAGGACTTTTTGGACCTGGGATGAGCAAGGCCATCATGTAGTTTGATTCTTTGGTGTAGACATTTGGAGGCATGTTGTAAGGGATAACAAGCACTGGCCACATGCTATATGTGGCGCTCCCGTGGCCAAATGTGTTTAATCCATCTGAAACTATGCCAAGTCTAATGTTTCTCGGGTCAGCAGCAAACTTTTTGTGTTTCTGATTGAACCTTTTCCACTCACTACCATGAGATGGATGGTTCATTACATTCTGATGTTTGTACTCCTGGTTCCCAGAATGCCACAATACATCCTCTCTTGTTTCAGCATCATGAAACAACCTCTGCAATCTTGGTATAATTGGAAAATGTCTCAGAACATTATGAGGAATCCTCTTCACAGCATCGCCATCTTTCCATCTTGATGATTTGCATTTCGGACATTCACTTAAGTTGGCATAATCCTTCCAGAACATAACACAATTATTCTTACAAACATGGATCATATCATATTCAATTCCAACTGCACAAACAAATTCTTCATTTTACTTTAGGTGTGTGGCAGCTCAGACGCATCTGGGAAAGATATGCGGAAAGCAACCAACATCGCATCGAATGATTTGTTGGTCATCCACTCAGATGTCTTCACCTGAAGAAATGTGACCATAGCTAAGAATACTGACAGCCTATTTCCTAGGGTGACAGCCACGTTGCATTGTTCCAACATGTGGGCCCACCGTTTTTCTTCTGCAGGTGAAAGTTCACGAAATGCACGAGCATTTCGTAGCATTGTTTCAATGTTCGTCAAACTCACTGGCTCCGCCACCACCACCTCCTCCTCCTCCTCTTCCACCTGAGCATCAGGCAGATCAAGATGGTAATCTACTCCTTCCATGTAGTCAGTAACATTGACGTTCACATCTTCACCATGATGAACCTACCTAGTATATGTGAACGACATCCCATACAAGTGTAGATGATTTTGCACAGTTGACTGGGGTCCTGTGACTGAATTCATACAACTGCTACACGGGCAGAGCACATTTGATTTCAGACCACCGTACTTAGCTCTGATAAAGTTCATGAAGTTTTCAGCCCCCTCGACATATGCAGCGGAGAATCTTTGAGCTGAAGTTATCCAAGTCATGTCTATCTGTTAGACATGCAAATCAGTTCTTCTACTAGATATTACAGGAAAAATATATATGCTTTTTTATGAAGTCCAGAGAAAAATACCTAGGTCGATGTCTAAAGCTATGGCAAGATATTTGGACGAGCAGATCTAAGTAACGGAATATATGTAAAGCTAATTCAGCAAACAGACTGAGTGCCATATTATGGCAGGCTGTTTTAGCAGTCAATGAGGCCGAGCACACAGCCATCAAACTATTGAAGGCCATGGCAGCAACAAAGATCGAGTATAAAACGGTGTAGAGCTACTTCACCTAACAGATTGGCTACTAGACCATGGCAATCTACGTCAAAATAAATATATGGCAGGATATTTTAGCAACTAATCGGGCTTGGCATGCCATCTCAGCTAAGCAAATTGAGTGCAAAACAGGGCAAGGAAGCTTCATAAGCAGAGCATATTGACTGTAAACTACTTCGGCAAATAGTGAGATTAACAGCGTCTATCAGCTAACATTCAGCACTACACCGACATGAATGGGGCCTCAGTCTAGAATGTGCGTACCGTGGGAGAAGCTGATCGTCGTGTGTCTCCACATAAACTTCGCTAGCGGTGGCGACGCTGACCGTCGTGCGCCTCCACAAGAACGTCGCCAGCGATGGCGGCGCGGCTAGAGGACGACATCTACGAGAGAACATTGTGGGATCGAGAGGATCGTCGTGCGTCCCCTCGACAAACCGCGGCACCGACTTATCGGTGCGACGGAAGGGTGGTTTCGGTGGAGCGAATGGAGTGGAGGGGGGCGGGGGGGAGGGGGTTTGGGGAATATTATTGGCTAGTTGGTCGAAGGCGGTTGAATTTGGGATTCGGGGGGGAATTTTTGGGGCGGATTTTCATGCGGTGGGCGAGGGGAGTTTTGCGCATGGTCGATTTCTCCAAGTAAAGTCCCACGTATCAGTGAAGAGGCAAGACGAAGTGCGTTCCGTTTGCGTGAGCCGTGTGCAGAACCGAACGTGTGTGGGGTGCACTGCGACCGCGACAGGGGTGCTGTGAGTGTACCGCCTTTTAAACTAGGTGCTTCGCCCCCTAAAAAAACTTGGTGCTTCGCGCGATCCATTGATACTACTAATAGTAATCCGGTAATCCCGATTAAAGCAGGCGTGGTTGAGTCTTTTCAGCGATATCTTTGGGAGGTTGGCTTAGTTGGGTTTTTTAGGACGAGTAATACTACACCTACGTAATCCCTGTTACATAATTGACATAATGTGAAACATGTGAGCTGTTGATTGTAGATTGGTGGGAGGGAGGGGCCCACCACTAGAGGTGCCACGTGGAGCGTTTAACTGGTTAACTAGTCGTGTCTTGAGCAAATACAGAGTTATATGGTGAGCCTGTGACTGCATAATAACCACAAAACGTAAATGGTGACCGTAATGTGTGGATTCTGAAGTCCAACGTACGTATCGTGCTTTCACTTCAAGTATAATGATCGTCATTGTATATATCGCGAGAGAAAGATGAAACATGCGTGAGTGTGCTGGGGGCGTACTTTTAGAGGACCTGGAGATAGTTTGTGTGCGTACGTGAAAGGGGTGTAGAGGGGGTGTATGCGATGGAGAGAGAGATGCTCTTCGTTTCTCTTTATTATGACTAATTTTATATATAGTATAAAAATATAAAAATTCAAAGTGCGGAATAAATATCATTGTGGGCACCATGCAATGCAAATTAACGTTCATACTCCTCCATATAACTTTGTAATGTTGTATATATGTAGGAATTCTAAAATAATTTTTTGGCCACACTTTATTCCAAAGGAATGTTGTATGCGAAATAAACATGAAGAGAGGGCTTTTTAGATCAATGGGGTACGTGATGTAACATGTGTGAATGTGTAGTTGATGTATTTGGCAGGGCCTAGAGAGGTATGTGTGTGTATTACGTATTCGAGAGAGGCATGGATAGAGGGGCCGGCGGGGGGAGGGCATGGGAGAGATAGCACGAGAAATGAGAGAGGTCTAGAGAGAGAGACGAATATGATGTCACGGTGAGAGATTCCCTTGAGTGTGTATATGCAAGGGGGGATAGAGGCACGAGGAGATTTTTTTGTGTGGTGTCTGTGTTGGTATGTGTGGGTGTGAGAAGATAATGAGACCTGGGGGTATAGGGTGTGTCACCGCGTGAGGTCCGGTGGGCCGAGGTGAGGCCCTTGGTTCGGTTCTGTCTTGCGCCACATTGGTCGGCACGTGACGCATTTAGGGAGACCCATGGATGACTATTCGTACAAGACAAACATAGCAGAATCATGAAGGAATCTGTGTCCACTAACAAAGTCGGCTAGGATTTGTAACCCTAGGTCCTCGGACTAAGGTAACCCCTTATCTCTGATATTACTATTCATCCAACCTAACTTTATGGGGCATCATACATAATGCTCTGCTAGAATCATACTCGTCGATTAGGAAGAGAGGTGTGAGACAATGCATGCGAGACAGGCTTAAAGATAATGTGCATACAGGAGACACGTAAGCAGGTCTATGTATATAGAAATGGGTGGATGGGGATTGTGCTTGTGTATGCTTGTGAGAGGAAGAGTGCTTGTGATAAAGGTTAGTGAAAGTAGTCGTAAATGATTACGAGAGGGAGGGAGGGTTATATCGAGAGCATGTCTGGGAGAAAGACACCTCGAGAGAGAGAGTGTGAGCATGTGTGAGAGACCACAGATGGAGAGTGAAACTACACATAAAACACTGATGTACACATTGATTAAAGATATAAATTGTATCCAAATATTAGGATGGGATCATGATATTTGCAATTTGCATAAGGAACGGTCATTGATCCATCAGACATCTAGATTTTATCGAATTTGAGCATGTCTATGTCATTATTCGACATAATTGATCCACATCGTTAGTATTTTGAACTCCACACAATGCATCGCTTTAGCAATCGAATATAAACGTGAGTATAGTTCATGTTGTGTGTGTAAAGCACATTATACATACAGAAGTTACACAATGAACATTATAAATAGCTAGCTATGAACTAGCATACATTTGAATTCAATTTAAGGTGGTTCAAAAAATTTGAATTCAACATGAATTCCATTCAATTATTTGAATTCGACATCATGGCATTTGTAAATCATACCTAAATAATGGGGGCACCAATCTTTGCTCTCCTTTTGTACATAATAGCATATATAGTCGTGTACAAAATAGATTCAAATTCAGCTCCTCCATTCCAAAATAATCGTAGTTATAGGATTTTTAAGTGTCAAAATTTCAAAGCGAAGCGGATAATTTAATGAGGTTTTCAAACATACAAGGTCAAATTTAACGTTGTCTATTTAGGTCAATCCTCAAAGTTCAAGAGTACTCTAAACGTGAATGCTTCTGTTTCAAAATTTCGAACGAGCGCCAAAAGAGCCTCTACTCGCCCGAAACCACGTGAGACCAATGTTTGGTAGTAGAAGGAAATTATTTTCTAACTCCAACCCATGAAACCTACCGGCCTGACGTCCAAAGGTCTAAACCGGGGTAGGTTTGTAGCTTCATATAGCCGCCAAGCAACCGCCTCCGAAAAACATTCATACACAATGGCCGCCTAAGCACACATGCGCGCGGCTGAAATCGCTCTCGCCCAGTATTTGGGACACCTGGGATTACCATCCTACCCCCAACCCGCAGAAGGTCCGAAATTTAAGAGGGGGGCAAAGTTTGTACTTTCCCCCAATTTCAAACAAGCGCGTCCAGTTGTTCAAAAAAGCCTAAAAAAGTGTGTCCCAGACCAAAACATGGTTCTCCCTTAGCTCCCCCGCATCTAATTCCCCATTCGTACTCCGTGGGAACAAAACTACCTCTCCACTAGCCGCGAAACCCCGGCGACCTCCGTCCACCACCCCATCCCACCCATCAACCGCTGCCCTCCTCCATCACGTCGGAGCTGATACTCTGACGTCGTCGTCCACCGCAACCTCAACCGCAAGGCCCTCCACGGCTAGTAGTTGAAGCCGAGGCCGAGCTTTCCGTACCAGAGCCAGTTCAACCACGCCGTCCTGCGCCTCACCGCTGCCGCTCCAACTTTGCCACCGTCCACCGCACTGTAGTTGTTCCTTCTACGCCGTCCTTCTCTGCCTCGAATCTGCTTCCCCTCCGCCGACATACGGCCACGGCAACACAGTCAACAATTTGGCCATGGGTTCGTCCAAGGCTACACCCTCCTCCAAAACATCGGTTCCCCCGACAAAAACAAGAAAATCGCCGCGACATATGATGGACACAACACTGGCAATCAGAAAATGGTACTCCTCTTCCCTTATTCGTGCAAATCTTACGTGTGTGCCTGCACGGTGTTCATCCCACAGAAGACACTAGTTGACCGCTTCTTCTTGATACTAGATGTTCCTAGTAACTCGCGATGCACAAGGTTTCTCTTCATATACTATTTCATCTTAGCTAGAGGTCCGTGCCCCCCTGGATTTCAATTCCTGGTCAGTTGATTCCCAATTAACGGAAGCATTCCCCCGCGTAACAGGAGCTAGTCCGCCTATTACACCGGGGAAGCAGCGCCTCGGTGTTTATCTTAGGGGAGTGTGGGGCCTAGAGCTGCTGGTGCCCGATCTGGAGGTCGGCCGAGATTAAAGGGATGGCATGGGGGCGCTGCTAAGCACGGCGGCGGTGTGAGGCCGAGGGGAGGGTAGGGCGGCGGAGGCAGGGATCTGAGCCGGTGGTTGCTGGCGGTTCGAGAAAGGTCGTCAACTGTGACTGGCGGGAGGTAGACGAAGGCCATCTCCCCGTTCCTTATAGATCGGACGGTTCATAAAAAAATTGACTGACCTATTTATTTTCAGTCGACTGTTATTTTGATAGGACCACATGTGGTGGTGTGCTGGAGGAGTACCTGCATTTCCCAGCCATCCCTGTGCTCATATATTGTCGGTGGGAAACGACACCAATGGGATCACAAGAATCCCTACTACGGTTGCCGGGGCGCAGGGTTGTGAGAAGAGTAGGATCAGCAGTAAACACAAGGATCGTTTACCTAGGTTCGGGCCTCAAGGATGCTGATACGTCTCCGTCGTATCTACTTTTCCAAACACTTTTGCCCTTGTTTTGGACTCTAACTTGCATGATTTGAATGGAACTAACCCGGACTGGCGTTGTTTTCAGCATACTTTCCATGGTGTTATTTATGTGCAGAAACAAAAGTTCTTGGAATGACCTGAATCTCCACGGAACGTCTATTTGGAAGTAATAAAAAATCATTGCAAAATATGAAGACCAGGGGGCCCACACCCTGTCCACGAGGGTGGGGGCGCGCCCCCTACTTTGTGGGCCCCCTGGAGCTCCTCTGACGCCAAATCCAACTCTATATATATTTGCTTTCGGGGAGAAAAAAATAAAGGAGAAGAAATCATCGCGTTTTACGATACGAAGCCGCCGCCAAGCCCTAAAACCTCTCGGGAGGGCTGATATGGAGTCCGTTCGGGGCTCCGGAGAGGGGGATTCGTCGCCGTCGTCATCATCAACCATCCTCCATCACTAATTTCATGATGCTCACCGCCGTTCGTGAGTATTTCCATCGTAGGCTTGCGGGACGGTGATGGGTTGGATGAGATCTATCATGTAATCCCTAGTATCCACTATGTTCTGAGATTGATGTTTCTATGACTTTGCTATGCTTAATGCTTGTCACTAGGGCCCGAGTGCCATGATTTTAGATCTGAACCTATTATGTTTTCACGAATATATGTGAGTTCTTGATCCTATCTTGCAAGTCTATAGTCACCTACTATGTGTTATGATCCGGCAACCTCGAAGTGACAATAATCGGGACCACTCCCGGTGATGACCATAGTTTGAGGAGTTCATGTATTCACTATGTGCTAATGCTTTGTTCCGGTACTCTATTAAAAGGAGGCCTTAATATCCCTTAGTTTCCATTAGGACCCCGCTGCCACGGGAGGGTAGGACAAAAGATGTCATGCAAGTTCTTTTCCATAAGCACGTATGACTATATTCGGAATACATGCCTACATTACATTGATGAATTGGAGCTAGTTCTGTGTCATCCTATGTTATGGTTGTTACATGATAAACCGCATCCGGCATAATTCTCCATCACCGATCCAATGCCTACGAGCTTTTCCTATATTGGTTCTCGCTTATTTACTTTACCGTTGCTACTGTTACAATCACTACAAAACACCAAAAATATTACTTTTGCTTCTGTTACTTTTGTTACCGTTACCACTACTATCATATTACTTTGCTACAAAATACTTTGCTGCAGATATTAAGTTATCCAGGTGTGGTTGAATTGACAACTCAACTGCTAATACTTGAGAATATTCTTTGGCTCCCCTTATGTCGAATCAATAAATTTGGGTTGAATACTCTACCCTCGAAAATTGTTGCGATCCCCTATACTTGTGGGTTATCAAGACTATTTTCTGGCGCCATTGCCGGGGAGCATAGCTCTATTCTTTGAGTCACCTGGGATTTATATCTGTTGGTCACTGCAAAGAACTTGAAAGACGCTAAGTCAACAATTTATCCCTCAACTACGAGGGGAGGTAAGGAACTACCATCTAGCTCGCACTTGATTCACCTTCTATTTTGAGTAAGCTTGCGACACCTAAACCTGCTTACGCTATTAGATTACGATATATCGCATGTTATTGATGATGCCATACGCTATGCATGATACTTATGATGAAACTACTTCTATGCTTGATACTACTGTGCCCCTTAGTGAATTTCTTGATGAAAAAATTGCTAGGGCTAGATAAAAAGAAATTATCGAAACTGAGTATATTGATGAAATTGATAATGAAGATATGCCTGTTATTCCTGAGGGTTATGTTTTTGATATAGAAGCTTCTGCAGCTATTTTAGCTTGCAAAGATAGATATGAACTCAAGAGGTTATTAGCTAAATGGAATAAGCAATCTTTTAAAGATAGAATGAAACCTGGTCCTGCTTTTGCTACTTCACCTATCTGTGTTGCCGATAAGGATTATGAATTCTTTGTTGATCCTGATATAATTACTTTGGTTGAATCTGATCCTTTTCATGGCTATGAATCTGAAACTGTTGTGGCACATCTTACTAAATTAAATGATATAGCCACCCTGTTCACTAATGATGAGAGATCTCGCTACTTTTATATCCTTAAATTATTTCTGTTCTCATTAAAGGGTGATGCTAAGATATGGTCTAATTCTCTTGATCCTGGTTGTGTGCGTAGTCCCGGGATATGATCTATTACTTCTCGCTAAATATTTCCCTGCTCATAAGAAACAAGCTGCTTTAAGGGAAATATACAACTTTGTGAAAATTGAAGAAGAGAGTCTCCCACAAGCTTGGGGGAGGCTTCTCAAGTTACTTAATGCTTTGCCTGATCATCCTCTTAGGAAAAATGAAATACTTGATATCTTTTATAATGGACTAACCGATGCTTCCAGATTACCAGCATAGTTGTGATGGTTCTGTTTTCAAGGAAAGAACACCGGATGAAGCTGAAATTCTATTGAATAATATGTTGACAAATGAAAATAATTGGACACTTCCTGAGCCAGCTCCTGAGCCAATTCCTAAACCAACTCCGAAGAAGAGAGGTGTTCTCTTTCTTAGTCCTGACGATATGCAAGAGGCAAAGAAATATATGAAAGAAAAAGGTATTAAAGCTGAAGATGTTAAGAATTTACCTCGTATTGAAGAAATACACGATCTTAATTTACCGCCTGTTGAAGAAAGATATGACCTTAATCCATTACCTACTGAAGAACCTCATGGTCTTGATAACCCGACACAGGTAGTAAAGGTAAATTCTCTCTATAGATATGATAGAGCTGAAATCCCTCCTACTAAAATTGCTAGCCAATGCTTGAATGAGTTTGATAACTTTATGGTTAAGCAAGATGATTTCAATGCTTATTTTGGTAGACAATTAAAACAAAATGCTTATATGAATAAACACTTGGATGATTATATGGCTAATGTTAGAGGTGAACTTAAACTCGTTAGCAAACATGCTTCTATGGTTACCACTCAAGTAGAACAAGTACTTAAAGCTCAAAATGATTTGCTCAATGAAATGAATAGTAAGAAAAATGACTATGTTGTTAGAGTGGCTTCTAGAACTGGTAGAATGACTCAGGAACCTTTCTATCCTGAAGGCCACCCTAAGAGAATCGAGCAAGATTCTTAGAGAAATAATGTTGATGCACCTAGTTCTTCTAAAAGGAAGAAAAAGAAAAATGATAGGACTTTGCAAACTTCTAGTGAACCTCCACCTGAGAATCCAAACGATATCTCTATGTCTGATGCTGAAACACAATCTGGTAATGAACATGAACCTAATGAAAATGTTAATGATGATGTTCATGATGATGCTCAACCTAGTAATGATAATGATGTAGAAATTGAACCTCCTGTTGATCTTGATAACCCACAGTCAAGGAATCAATGTTATGATAAGAGAGACTTTGTTGCTAGGAAACATGGTAAAGTAAGAGAACCTTGGGTTCACAAACCCATGCCTTTTCCTCCCAGACCATCCAAGAAAAAGGATGATGAGGATTTTGAGCGCTTTGCTGAAATGATTAGACCTATCTTTTTGCGTATGCGATTAACTGATATGCTCAAAATGAATCATTATGCTAAGTATATGAAAGATATTGTTACTAATAAGAGAAACATACCGAAAGCTGAGATTTCCACCATGCTTGCTAATTATACTTTTAAGGGTGGAATACCAAAGAAACTTGGAGATCCAGGAGTACCTACTATACCATGCTCCATTAAAAGAAATTATGTTACAACTGCTTTATGTGATCTTGGAGCCGGTGTTAGCGTTATGCCTCTCTCTTTATATCGTAGACTTGACTTGAATAAGTTGACACCTCTTGAAATATCTTTGCAAATGGTGATAAATCAACTGCTATATTGCCGGTATTTGTGAGGATGTGCTGTTGTGGTTGCAAAGCGTTACTATTTTAACGGACTTTGTTATTCTTGATATTCCGAGGGCGATAGTATGTCTATTATTCTTGGAAAGACCTTTTTGAATATTGCAGTCTTTGTTATTGATTGCAACAAAGGCAATGTCTTTTCATGTTAATGGTAATGAGCATACGGTACACTTTTAGAAACAACCTCAAGTTTATAGTATCAACTCTATTGGAAAAATTCCATCGATTATATTTGGAGGTTTTGAATTTCCTCTTCCTACTATCAAGAAGAAATATGATATTCTTATTATTGGGGACGTGCATATCCCCGTTGAGGTAACATAGTGTTATTCGAAATTTCTCCGGTTCCATGTTATTGAATGAGTTTGTTAACAAGACTTGATCAACCTTGTTAGTGGATTCCGTTTGATGAGCATGAGATGGATGAAACTAGAAGGAACAACCTTCATACCCCTCTCTACTTTCATTATTTAGTTGAAATAAAATAAAATAGTATTTTTACATGCATTTTCGATTTATCCGTGCTCTCTCTCTTACTATGTATAGAAACGGTTGCACGGTGGCGTGGCTAAGTCGATGGCGACGCGGAAAAGTTGAAGAAACAATCCCATGCATGTAACCAGAGAATTAATTTTGTAATTCAAAATATGTTATACAACAACACCAACTGGCACTTTCAGTCAGAAAAAATAAACAAAAAAACAAACTTAATTTTACAATTCAAAACATGTTGTGTTAGCAATTGAGCAACCTACTATCGATTGCCTCGGTGATGTTCCTGTAGTCGAGGTCCACCAACTTGCCACCGACCTAGGTCATCAGACTGGGCATCTTGCCATTCCGCCAGCAACACCGCCTATATGTTGAGAAAAACACATTAATTAATATTTAACCAAAATGAAAAGAAATATTTTACCTACATGCACATGTTTGATAACTGGATATTTTGTGATACATCAATATTTAATACAACCAGAAGAAATCTAGTCATGTTTAACATAAAATTTGTTTCATAATTCAGAGCATGAAACTTGAGATTTAATTACACACATATGAAGAAGTTGTGACCATTTATTCTGCGAAAAGGGATGTGTTATGTAGGAGGATGGAACTTGAGTTACAGGATTTTCATTTTCATATCACTTTGGCAAATAACAAATTGACACTGCACATAGAAAAGAAAACGAAATGAAGAGAAGCATGTACCATTTTTATGAGAAAAAAAAGTGTAAGATAGGGGTACCTCATTTCACGCTTGTACTTGCACGCACCTCATAGCCATCTCTTTCAACTGAACATTATCTGGCATCTTAGGAAAAAACATGCCATTGTAGGAGTTAATGGCACCTGTTTAGTCAGCCTGATAAAAGTGAAGCAAGTCGTTGTCCACATGTGTAGCATCCAAGTTACTTACCAGAACATGCAACACTGAACATCCTATACACCGCTCCCAGCTGCACTTTGCCAAAGAAATATATGTGAAAATCATCTAGATGACCAGGCAGATAAACTGAAGTGAATACAAAACGGAAATCATGTACACATGGCCTAAGAACACGGGGACATCCCAAAACGGAAAAAGCATAATAGATTGCTAGTTCGCTACATAATGAGAAAAAACATAATAAAACAAAATGATTTGACAGCTTTCATGGATGTACTATTTACCTCAGGCAGTCAGGCTGAGAACGTGTTCGATCAATTCTTCTTGTGTGCTTGCCTATTTCTGCATTAGAGGTACACATGACAGGCTTTCAATATTCCATGAAAGAAATCTGGATCGAGGTGCTGGGTGTTAATTAATGGTCAATTTGATGTCCGCACCCACCAAGCCACACCATGGTTTCTGCCCGTTCCTTTTTAAAAGTGACAATTTCAGTGTATGTTGCTGGAGTTTTTTTATTGCTTCGCTTTGACGAGTAACATGATACATGGAAAAAATAAAAAGGCAAAGAAGAAGATAAATCCTTCATCCTGCAAAAATAAAGAGAAAATAAATAGTTTTAGGCCTAGTAAGCTTTGACAGATTACCAGATTTCTTTCTAGTTTCTACAGCTTTTGGTCTGACAAAACAGATGAAATCTTGTTCAAGGCCAGCGAGGAAGCGCCCCATGTAAACGAACAGGAAATCTGCTTCTTAATGTCGTTGTTCTTTGGCTCTATACAGGTTGCTCGAATTATGTCTTCCATTCACCACCTAAATTGAACCTTTGTCTTCATTCCGGTCAATGGTAGCAGCAGCTCTCCTCAGGACAATAAGTTAGCATCCTTCATTACAGTGCATGTTCCGCACCAACTCAAATTCCATTATCTGCATAATCCTAGGTCATTGCACATGTAAATCTTATTCCAACTCACCTTCCATCAGAATAAGTAGGAGCGGTGTTCACCTTGCAAGTTGCAACCATGCCATCCCCACGGTCTCACACTTTGCGCCTTGTATCCACCGAGAACAAAGGTGTCTGCTACATGGCAGAAATTTTAACAAATCCCTGAACAAAATAAAAGGTTCTAATCTTCATAGAAAATCTGCATAATTGCGCAACCATACACATAAATCAATGAATACTGATTGTAATGGTATTTAGTGTCAGCTGTGCATATCCCCATCTTCCTTATCTTCACCATCTTCAACAGCAATCTCCATCTCTTCCTAGGCTTCAGAAACATAGCACTAATCAAATCCCAAAAGAGGAGTGGGATAAAATGTATTTTTATTTTGAAAAGTCTGTATGTCTCTTGCACACACAATCAGTTTTCCCGGCAAGGGGCTGGAGGCACGGGCAACCTCACGCTCCTCGGTATCCTGTAGAGCCCACGTTCACGCCATCAATCCAAAGATAGCTAGCCGTTGTCCCCCATGACTAACCGCCATCATAGACTGACAGCAGAGGAACAGTCACGGCTGCACGACCGCGACTGCACGATGGAAGTTGAGGCCGGCCAGGACTGGACGCTGACCAAGTTGAGCGCCCTCAAACACGCCAACCCCAAATCAAACCAGCAAGCATCGAGCCCAAAATAAACAACGCGAGATTTGGACGATTATGTACCCCTGGAGGACGTGTGCGTGGTCTAGGTCGCCCCCTCCTGGATTTAAGGCGGCGAGCTGCCATCACCCTATGGAGTTTAACTCCAACCCTCCCCACCTATCCCATGTCCCAACGTGACCAGGGCAGCGCGACTCGTCGGGAGTGGAGCAGGGAGGAGGCTGGGGCATGTGGGCGGGAGGAGGCAAGCGGCGCGTTGCCGGGAGGGGGAAAGCGACGCGCGGCCGGGGGCGGCGCACATCGCCGGTGGCATAGCCGCGAGGAGGCGTGGGGCGGAGCCATTGGCGGGGAGCAGCTCGTGGCCTGGAGTCGGAGCAGGAAGACGATGGGATAGGTGGGGAGGGTTGGCTTGGGTCTTCTATTTCTTTCGTCAGTCGTGAAACGTTTTTTTCTTTACTGACCAAGGACCGCGGGTTGAATACTAAAGAACACAGGGTCTTTTTAGCAAAAGCGTGACGACGGTGAGCAGGCGGGCAGAAGCACTAATCGCTTTATTATTATTAGGGAAAGATATGGTTAAAATTTAGCCAGCCCTGGTTATACACTATTTTAGTTTCCAGTGATTATCTATTGGCCATTATGACCCGTCCTGTGGTAAACCGTAGGACACTTCTGATCTATTTGCATACAGGAACACAGACTCAAAAGGCTGATATTATAAGCACAAGTGGCAGATCAATAGTATCATCCAAAGCAAAACGTGCACGATGGCACGACAGATTCAAGTTTTTTCTACCCTATTACATGTCTTCATGGGCCGGGTGAGATCAAGTGTTTTTTTCAAAACATTAAGTATTTAGAACCGCCCGGCGGTTCAATCTTCTTGGCCTTGCTGGCCGGTGGCTTCTGCGTCATCCCTTGCCGGTTCTTCGTCCTCCTCTGCCGGGTGAAAATTTGGTGATTGAGGGAGTCCTGAATTAGGGGGTCCTCGGACGGCCGGACTATATACTTAAGCCGGACTGTTGGACTATGAAGATACAAGATTGAAGACTTCGTCCCGTGTCTGGATGGGACTCTCCTTGACGTGGAAGGCAAGCTTGGCAATACGGATATGTAGATCTCCTCCCTTGTAACCGACTTTGTGTAACCCTAGCCCCCTCTGGTGTCTATATAAACCGGAGGGTTTAGTCCGTAGGACAACAACAATCATACCATAGGCTAGCTTCTAGAGTTTAGCCTCTACGATCTCGTGGTAGATCAACTCTTGTAATACTCATATCATCAAGATCAATTAAGCAGGAAGTAGGGTATTACCTCCATTGAGAGGGCCCGAACCTGGGTAAACATCGTGTCCCCCGCCTCCTGTTACCATCCGCCTTAGACGCACAGTTCAGGACCCCCTACTCGAGATCTGCCGGTTTTGACATTGACAGTGATGACCAATCGATGCCAGATAGAGCTTCAAATTCAGCTTCGTCATCTATAAGATCAGACGGTTCAACTTCAGGGGCAAAAGTATTCTTACGGATTGGAGGGATCAGATCCATCACTCGGTAAGCCGGTGTACGCATCTTCTGATTTTGCTTTTCATAAGCCGGATGGTACTTTGAAATGACTGAATCATTGGCAATCCGGGTGGCCATTGGACAAATTTCCTTCACACAGGCAGCAAAATCATTTTGGTTAAAAGGAGTACCATCCTCTTTCAAGCTTGGGTATCCCGTGGCTACATCAGGCGGCTCTAATTCTGGTACCCAAACTTTTGCCCGACTCAAAGCTGTCACAGTGCCGGCTCTTGCAGATGATTGCTTCATCTCATCGATCCTGGCAGGCAGCACTAAGAGCTTTTTCAAGACATCTATCAAAAGTTTTGGAGCTTGATTAGTTGGAGAAATTTTGGCACGCTGAGTTCCAGTATACAGCTGTTCAACAAGTGTATAGGCAGCTTCAGCTTCACAAGCATGTCTTGATCAAGGTTGCTACTCCTGGGACCTGAATTAAATCATAAGCTTGTTAGTGGCTACTTATACTACGAAGAAAGGATTGACACTGGACGGTTAGAAAGGCGGCTTACCAAAGATAGTTGAAACCATCTGAGATACATGGTGTTTTAGACCGGTGAGTTCAGTGATGACGTCTTGAAGAGCCGCTTCGGCTTTCTCAGCCCGCTGCGTTAAAGCAGTCTTTTCTTCAGCCCAAGTCTTTTTCTCTACCGCCAAACTGGTCTTCAGTTTTTCCGATTCAGCCACGCTAAACTGGAACTTGGACTCAGCTTTCCGGGTCTCAGTTTCCTGAGTCACCAGACGGGTCTTTGCTTCATTCAATTGCGACTCCAGTTCAGCAGTAGCAGCCTGTATGAAGTACAGAGTTATCAACATTTATATCAAGGTTACAGGGATATAAGTCTCAAGTCTTTTGCAAGCAACAACACTTGACACTTGGGGGCTAATGTCTGTCAAAGAAATTTTTCAATGAAATGGTTGTTATAACTAAAGTCCCAAGTACTTTGCGAGCAAGATCACTTGGCACTTGGGGGCTAATGCATATCGCTTGGTTTTTCTTCTTCATGAGCCGGAAGTGCTGTAAACAGTCCCAACCGACTCATGGGGGCTATGCAATTAAGCTCTCTTTGCTTATACAAAGACAAATAGGACCGGCTCATTTTTGTTGATTAAACCGGCCCTTGGGGACCACGGATGCAAAAGTCAACTTGTGTAAACATCCAGTTTTACATTTAAACCGGACAAGGAGGGATTCTAGGACAGAAGTTTATGGATTCTTCTAAAGTCTACAGCCTATTCAATCTTGTCATAAGCCAGTAGACTTGGGGGCTGGCAGGATATGTATATAAATTACTTAAAGCTGGAAGTCATACCTCATATTTTTGGTGCATCTGTTTCACCATATCAATTTCAAGGTCGCGGCTGGAGTGGACCTGGCTGAGTAACCAGAGAGGATCTCATTGCTGCTTAGTTGCGCATAATGGGAGATGTCAAACTTCATTTTCTGCCTCTCAATAACCTCTTGCTTGGCAGTATGTTTAGCTAAGGCTATTGGAGTTCCCGGTTCAACAAAGCCGGTGCCAGTAATCAACACGTCATCATTGTGAGTCACTGACGACTTAGGTGAACTTGAGGCGGCAGGAGTTGAAGGATTAATAGTAGTGTCATCAACACGGATATCTAGAATCTCAGGCGAAATGTCAGTGACAGTTTCTTCTGGCTGTTTGTCAAAGGCTTCGGGCGCAGGGATTTGCTGCTCTGGCTCACCAACTTTAGGTGCCTCAGTTGGCTTGGTCACCTTTGCCTTTTTGTTAGGCTTTGCTTGTCCCCTACACGGATTATGACGAATCGGTATAGTTATCAGAATATAAAGAGGTGCAGTGTAAGAAGTGATTATCATTACCCAGGGGCTGTCTTGAAAGCCGGCAATTCGGTTTGCGACGAGTCACCAGAGGAAGAACGGGCAAGTTCCTGGTCAATGATCATTAACAGAGTTGAGTGATAGACAAATAAGACCTGCTAACAGGTCAAAAGAGTAACTTAAGAAGAACCTCGTTTCGCCATTTTCGAGGAGCGGGAGTGTTGCGTAAGCTGGAGGACAACTCTTCAACGCCGCTCGTCCGGGTCTGACGTCGATTCTCATCTGGTTGTTACTTCAAAAGAAAGTGAGGATCTAAATAAGCCAAGGGGTGTGAAAACATTACTTTGTGGGTTACTTGTCGAAGTTTCTGTCTTGGCAAAGGGTCTGAGCCGGAGGAAATAATAGTTACCTCTTCTTCAGCTGCTTGGTTGGCTCCATCAGCCTGATAATAGCCAGTGTCAATAAGATGATTGAAAAATGAGCCAAGAGAGTCAAGGGCTACCTCCGACTCAGAGGTATCATCCAGGTTGAGCAGGTCTGAGGCGCTCGGTTTCTTCTTTTTCTTGACGGTCTTCTTGGCGGTTTTCCTGGGGGCCTTTTTGGCAGCCCCGGCGTTATTAGCAGTCTCGTGATCATACTCTGCTTTCCAAAAGTCAGACTTAGCCTGCAAAGGTTATCAAGGGTCGAGTTAATAAGGTATTCAAATGATGAGGTGAAGAAAATTAAGTTTAGAGGCTTACATCTGGTGGCGGGTTAAGCTTGCAGAAAGGGGCTAGACCCACTTCAACACAATCTTCCGGGTCTTCATTCAGAAGATACTTAACCATTTCATTTATTGCTTCGTCAGTTAATGGTGCAGAGCTATGGCGTAGTGAATCTTTTTCACCACCAGTATAAGTGCACAATAAGCCGGCGCGGCAACTTAAGGGAATGATCCGCCAAAAAACCCAACACCTGACTAAATCAACGCTAGTTAGCCCATTTCCTAGCAGAGCTTTGACTTTCACAATGGTAGGTGCAATCTTCTTCCGTTCAGCAGCGGTTAGTTTTTTAGGAAGATTATGTTTTGGGTCCAGGCGCTCAAACGATAACCAGGCAGTGGATTCTCTTCAGCTAGAGAAGTATCTTTGCAATAAGTCCGCGTCTATTCCAATCTTTTGGGTGACTTGGCAGGCAAGAATAAGGTAAGATGGCATCTCTTCTGTGTTGAATTGATATTCCGCCGAGCTCCAAGCTAGGACCATTTTTGAAATCAGTTTGGCGGTTTAAGTAAAAATACTCTCTAAAGAGATCAACACTGGGCTCTTCTTGAAGGTATACTTCACAGAAGACTTGAAAGTTGCAGATATTTGACACGGAATTGGGTCCAATGTCTTGAGGATGGAGCTGAAAAAGTGCAGAATGTCTCAGAAGAATTTAGAGTCGGGCGGTGAGAAGCCCCGGTTCATGTGGTCAGTAAAAACGATGACTTTGCGGTCCTTTGGCTGAGGTCTTTCTTCGCCCAGGTTAGGAGCACGGTAATGCATCACACTCTTGGCGGGCAGATACCCGGCTTTGAAAAAGTCTTTAAAAGTGCCCTCGGTGACAATGGAGGGGACCCAGTTGCATGTGTAGACTATTTTTTGCGGCATTGTGAAAGAAAGAAAGCCTAAAGGAAAGAAAAAAATCCGGTTCAAGTCAATTGGTGAAATCACAGGTGAAGTGCTGACAGTATACATTCAGAATGTGGGCTTAAGTGAGGACTAATGGTATATGAATAATTGTAAGCCGGACGTGTAAGCCGCCATGAAAGGTACAGGTATTCAAAATCTCACAAAGAGTAAAATTCTACTGAGTGTTTGACAAACAGGTTTCACAGATTAAAGTTATAGATTTGGATCTGCAACTGTTTAGAAAAAGGGAATAAATTCAAAACCTACAGAGGTGGCAATAGAAAAGCGTAGGTGCCCCAGAGGAGATCTGTCGCGATGAGGATATATTCTAGTATAAAAAAACAGGTGCTAAAACTACCACCGCGCAAGATTTATGTGGTTTTTGGATCTAATCCATGGATCTAAACTATAATAAAGAAGGGCGGCGACGAACACTGAAACCCTAATGACAGATCTATGGCGAAAGAAAGGAGGGCTTGCTGATGCTGATGGGACAACGGAGAGGCACCGCGGTTTTCTGGTCCGTTCAGGGTGATGCAGCGGCCGGAGTTGAGGTCGGAGACGAAGGTCGACGGCGGCAGAGCTCGTGCGGGTTGGCCGCGTCGCGAGGAGGAAGAAGAAGGTGAGAAGGAAAGGGGGAGAATGACAGGACTGTCCGAGGTATTATTATAAGACTGGAAGGAAAAACGGCAGGCGCAAGAATCGAGGATTCTGAAAATGGATAAGCAACGTCGCGGTCGCCTCAACTTTCGGAGGGACAGTAAAGAAAGAGATTTGGGTTCTGTGAAGCATTAATGGCAGGTGACGTCACGGCGGGTCACCGCAATTTCTGGAAGATGACATCATGGCGGGTTACAATACTACGCAGTAAGATGAGGAAGGATTTTTTGTTAAAGCTTGACATGAACAAGTTCAAGTCAACCTGGGGCCTAATGTAGGAGATATGACTATTGGATATGACCCGCCCAGGAGGGGTCGGGTCATCCCTATGACGGTTCATCTCAATGAAGCCCAAGAGTATGTTAAGACGGCGATTTGTAAACAGGCTTGTTAGAGGGCTCAAGCCCAAAGGGGGTTTTAGGCCCGTAAGTATAAACCGCCCTGTACGTGTAACCTTTTATCGTAAGGCATGTAAGATAAATGTAACGCCCTCGATGCGGCTATATCTCCCACGTGTCGAAGCACGACTTAGAGGCATAACCGCATTGAAAGCAATGTCGCAAGTGAGGTAATCTTCACACAACCCATGTAATCATAAGGGAAAGAGATACATAGTTGGCTTACAATCGCCACTTCACGTAAAACATGAGTAAAGCATTACATCATACAGATACAATCAAGGTCCGACTACGGAACCAAAATAAAAGAAGACTACCCCAAATGCTACACAGATCCCCGACCGTCCCAACTGGGCTCCACTACTGATCAACTGAAACGAAATAACACAATGAGCAAGATCTTCATCGAGCTCCTCCTTGAGCTCGGATGCGTCACCTGCACGGGCATCGTCGGCACCTGCAACTGTTTTGGTAGAATCTGTGAGTCACGAGGACTCAGCAATCTCACACCCGCAAGATCAAGACTATTTAAGCTTATAGGAAGGATGGTGTAATGAGGTGGAGCTGCAGCAAGCACTAAGCATATATGGTGGCTAACATACGCAAAAGAGAGCGAGAAGAGAAGCAAAGCACGGTCGTGAAGCTAGAGGTGATCAAGAAGTGATCCTGAAACTACTTACGTTCATGCATAACTCAAACCGTGTTCACTTCCCGGACTCCGCCGAGAAGAGACCATCATGGCTACACACGCGGTTGATGTATTTTAATTAAGTCAAGTGTCAAGTTCTCTACAACCGGACATTAACAAATTCCCATCTTCCTCATAACCGCGGGCACGGCTTTCGAAAGATAATACCCTGCAGGGGTGTCCCAACTTAGCCCATTATAAGCTCTCACGGTCAACGAAGGATATTCCTTCTCCAGGAAGACCCGATAAGTCTCGGAATCCCGGTTTACAAGACATTTCTACAATGGTAAAACAAGACCAGCAAAGCCGCCCGAATGTGCCAACAAATCCCGATAGGAGCTGCACATATCTCGTTCTCAGGGCACACCGGATGGGCAAGACGTCGGGTTGGCATAGACCCTGGATTGCCCAGGGGGCGCTGGACATCGCCCAGGTTGGGACAGCACTCGAAGGAGCACTGGTCCGGGGGTTTAAAATAAAATTGACCCTCGGGCTCGCAAAAACCCGGGGGAAAAAGGCTTAGGTGGCAAATGGTAAAACCAAGGTTGGGCCTTGCTGGAGGAGCCTTATTCAAGGCGAACTGTCAAGGGGGTCCCATAAATCACCCAACCGTGTAAGGAACGCAAAATCAAGGAACATAACACCGGTATGACGGAAACTAGGGCGGCAAGAGTGGAACAAAACACGGGCATAAGGCCGAGCCTTCCACCCTTTACCAAGTATATAGATGCATTAATTAAAATAAGAGATATTGTGATATCCCAACATATCCGTGTTCCAACATGGAACCAACTTCATCTTCACCTGCAATTAACAACGCTATAAGAGGGGCTGAGCAAAAGCGGTAACATAGCCAAACAACGGTTTGCTAGGAAAGGATGGTTAGAGGTTTGACATGGCAATATGGGAGGCATAATATAGCAAGTGGTAGGTATCGCAGCATAGCAAAAGAGCGAGCAACTAGCAAGCAAAGATAGAAGTGATTTTGAGGGTATGGTCAACTTGCCTGAGATCTCGTAAGGAAGAAGCACGAGTCCATGAAGAAGACAAGCGAACGTTCGAGCGAATCCTCACAAACGCGACGTTATCAGAACTAACCCGAAGAAGCAACACCGGAAAGAATCAAACAACATGGTAAATAATCATCACATAAACATGGCATGATGCACAATCAAGTATGATGCATGTCCGGTTTAAATAGCATGGCATGGCAATATGCACAAACACTACTACAAATTAAGTAGAGCTCAATATGCAACGAGTTGCATATTGACAAAACACCACATCAAATATTTAGTTTTCTCTCGGTTATGTACCCAACCATATTAAATGTTGACTAACATGGCAAGACATGAAGCATATGAAAACTAACTATTTAGGCAAGTTTAAATGAGGCCGGAAATAACAAACAACAATTCCGGAAAATCCTCATGTGCATATTTTGATTTGGTACTGTTCTGTCCTAAAGCAAATTTTAATGTTATTAAACAGTAAAACAAAGTGCACCATGTTAAACTAGGCATTTTTCCACCCCATTTACATATAAAGAACATTTAATTCCGAGCTACGGTTATTTAGTTATGAAATAAATCATTTTAACATGGCATTTTAGCAAATTAATGCAAACAGCAAGTTAAACATGTTTAACATGGATGAAAGTAGCATATTATGAAACTAGACAAAATTCTAAACATTTTACATATATAAACCATTTTAATCCGATGCACGGTTCGAGAGTTATTAATGCATGAACATGGAGGGTAATCAGTAAATATGCGTTTTCGGATAATTACGCAAATTCACGACATGGAAAAA
Organism: Aegilops longissima; assembly: GCA_021605205.1. NCBI lineage: Eukaryota > Viridiplantae > Streptophyta > Magnoliopsida > Poales > Poaceae > Aegilops > Aegilops longissima. The sequence continues at coordinate 236,578,037 of CM038679.1, forward strand.
AAACATGACACGGGCGCATCTAAACAGGAAGCTAGGCGGCTCACCAGGCCTCATGGGCGATTGATGAAGGAGGCCCGAAAAGGGGCGTTTGGGCTTAGTGCGATCTGGCGTGGGCATTTGGATCGAACGAGGCAACGACGCGGTCAACGAAAGCACCGCGGGACTTGGCGCTGGTCGTCCTCCTCGCACTGTGAAGCGGGGAACAGCGTGTGAAGAGGCCAGCGCACCGGCGCGATGCTGAGGAGGCACCAGGCCGGCGGGCGCGATGCGTGAGGCGCCGCAATGAACTTGGCGAGGCGGGCGAGGCGAGGCTTGCCGCGGCGTAGCCGGATCGGAGGTCCGCCGCTGCGTCTGAGGAGGGAGGCGCGCGTCAACGCAGGCAGCGCTTGTTCGAGGAGGCAGCAGAGGACGCAGGGTCGAGCTTGTTCCCGGCAGAGGGCGACGGTGGTGGACTTGACGCGATCCTGGCGACGCGGACGAGGTGAAGAGGAGCGGAGGCGGGGAAGACCCAGAACGGGATGAAGCCGGTGGATCCGAGGCAGAGATGCGGCTGGCCTAGCGGATTAGCGCGGTGGAGCTTGGGCGCGGCGGCGTGAACGGAGAGGCGGCAACGACGAGGCACGACGGCGCAGGCGCGGGAAGGCGAGGTTCTCATCGAGGTCCGACGGCACGGGACGATGGTCATGGTCTGGTTCTCCTGCAGGGGAACACGGGGAAGAGAGGGAGATTAGAGTAGAGAGAGAAGAAGAACGGGAGGAAGGAGAGGGGCGACGAGCAGTCCCTGCTGGGGCTCCGGCGAGGCTGTGCTCGTGGTCGTCGGCGCTGCACGAAGATGCGGGAGCTCGGGTTCCTCCCGATCTGGACCTCAAACGAAGCTGCGGGCTGCGGCGTGGAGCGAGGGCGTCGGGGAGGCAGGAGGTCGGGTGGAGTGGATCGAGGGATGGACAGGAGGAGTCAGGTGGAGGCGCGAGCATCCGCGGAAAACAAGGAAGGTGGTCGGGGAGGATTTGGATCGAGGAGAAGTGGTTGGTGGTGGATTTTTGGATCGGGCGCGATCCCAAGGAAGAGGGTGGCGGCCGAGTGGGGGGGGAGGATTTGATGGATGGGACGGCTAGGTCTAGGGTTAGACTTATATAGGCAGGGGATTAGGGTAGAAGTTATCTAGGTCCCTCCGATCGTGTCGACGGTTCAAATAAATAGGCTAGGGAGTCCAAAAGAGAAAAAGGAGATGTTTTATAGATGTTGGGGGATGATCCGGACCCATCGGTCATGACTGCCTGGGTCAGGTTCGGGGAAGTTTCGGACACGGGCGAGGGGGCGATGCATTGTGCAAAGAGGGGTTATGCGAACGAGGTCAAATGGGAACTGAAAACCCAATGGGACTCAGAACCGTCTACGAAGGCAGGGGGACACGGCAACTACGAATGGATGCAAGTTTTAAAAACAATGACGGCAACCAGTGCCGATGCAATGCGGATGATGTCATGATGAAATGCAACAAACAAATAAAAACACACGACGATAACGAAAATATGGAAGCCGTCTGGAGCGTCGGTCTTGGGGCGTTACAACACTCCACCACTATAAGAGGATCTCGTCCCGAGATCTAGGATGGCACCGAAGAGAAACGGAAAGGGAAGAGGTAAAACAAAATTGCTTCTTCGACAAACGAGTGAAACCATGAACCTTGAGAGGTTGAAAAGTTGAAAGCGAGAACACAACGGAGTTGAACGAAGTTGAGAACACTCCGGTAGAAAAGAGGAACAAGGAACATTGCAAGAACCTTGTAGGTTGAAAGACAAACAAAAATGGTTACGATGGACAAGAAGTACATGCAAGCACTCCGGTTGAAACAAGATGTACAAGGAACGATCAAGAACAATTACGACAACACTCTGGTTGGAATTGGAAGGGATAGAATATGGATTTGGCAAAATGAAAGCACTTGGATGAGACTCCGGTTAAAAGAGGAATGATAAACACAACACTCCGGTTAAATGGATAAGCAATAAAAGAGCATGATCTTGACAAAGCGATATGATGGGTGCAAAGCCTCCGGGAGAAAGAATAGAAGATCGGTCATTGGAATAAGAATGGAGAAGAAAATGCCAATTCTGCCACAAAAGAGCTTGGAGAACACCCTTCCAAGAAGGTTATAACGGAGTTGTTGGAAAACCAACAACGAAAGCACAAGCTTGTTGTGGGCTTATGGAAAACATCTCAAAACTTGAGGTGAAATTCTGCCACTAACGGAACAATGATAGGTTGAGATCAATGAAGGGATGAAAACTTTTTCACCAAGATGATAGAGATGATAACTTGGATCATTGATAAGCACCACAAATAGCAACATTCCCAAAGGAAGGCTTTAGGTGAAATATATTCCAAGATAACTCCAACAAAGAGATTGATGGATTTAAAATACCTCATTCTTGACAACATATGAATCACGAAACATGAATGGAAATTGTCAAGAGTGATATAACGCCATCTCAAAGATAAGGTAGAAAGAAGCACTTCAGAATGCAAGATGAAGAATGCTTGGACTCCACAAAACAAAACATGTATTGAACACCATGTTTATTTTAGAGTATAGCTTGGCGGATCTTAACTCCGAGAGAAACTTGAAGGACAAATCGAGAAAGAAATGAATCCTTGACGAACCACCATGTAGAGCCTCCATGAAGAACTCCGGTAAACAAAATGATGATAGAAAGAAAGAGAAGTTGACAACACAAGGTGAAGCCTTGTAGTGATAAGATGAAGCTTTGAAATGATATAACCGAGAAAACTTGGAACTCCGAAAAAAGAAAGAAGAGCAATTGAAACCAAGAATTTTTTATGGACCTCCAGAATAAGGAATATAATTTACTCGATGAAACAAGAATAAGAATTACATTATGCTCATCCTTCACCAATTAAATTGATGACAAGCAATGGATTTGGCATACTACTTATTCTCGTAGAAAGGATTAAGATAGATATGGCGCAAACTTGGGAAGGTCTTCAATGAACCACCGGTAGGATTGGAAAGAACGAATGAATCTATATGATAACGAAGGAAGAGAACTCTTGAACGAACCACCATAAGAATTGAAAATGAAAGTAGCAAAGGCACAATTCACCGGGAAGAATTGGAAAACGAATGAAGATATTTGAGGGGATTTAGATACAAGTGAACGAATAGATGAAGAGATGATTGGAGAATACTTGAATGATGCACCGGTAAGATTTGGAGAATGAGATGCTGAGAATGAATAATTCTGAGATGATGGCTCCGGAGAATCAAACTGAAAAGATTCCTGAATTGCTCCGGATGGGTGAAAAGAATTCTCACAATCGAAAACAGTTATGAGAGGACGACGTCAAGCTAGAACTAGGCATCTTTGGAAGAACGGGTAAGGATTTAAGAGGAACTCCTCTTCGGTCTTCAAAATCCGAGAATGACGACGAGAAACACCACCATGAATTGTTGAGAAACTCCGGGATGAAAATTAGAAAGGTTGAACCAATGATGAAAAGAATTTGGAAGATCTTGGAGAAAGACATTTGACTGATGATAACTCATTCTTACATCAAACTTTGAAAAGAATTTTAGAAGCTCCGGGAAAATTAGAAGAGTCAGGTAAGATCCTAGGAAAAGACCTATGGGTTAGGGCCCACTCAAAAGAACCACCGTTGAACGATTGCTTGAAAAGAGAGATTGCACTGGTTGAATTAAATGGCTTGAATGAGATAGCATCCTCAAAAGAACTTGAGTGAATTGAGAATGGAAACTTGAATCTTCTGAGATATCTTCATCACTACGGAACAAGCGAATAGCGAGAAGTGGATGATTAAGAGGTGCACCGACACGAGAAAAACATTTGAAACAAGGAAAAGATATGATCGACAAAGCTTGAATTTAATCCATTGGAGAAGAAATAGAACGAATAATGATGAAGTTAAGGCTCCGTTAGTATCTTCCTGAGAATCACCGGATAAGAACATTGACGGAAAAAAATGGAGAGACTTCCCATCTATAAGATGGATACTTGATTAAGAAATCTGAGTCCTTGAAGAAAAAGGGTGGGAGGGTGGGAAAACAAAGACAACTTGGGACGGATGAAACAAACACCGTTGCAAAGAACTGAGAATTGATCTCGCGAATGTTGAAATGATCGGATCCACTTGAAAAAGAGCACGTCGGTTGGAAAAGAATTGACATGACAATCTCGATGATCAAGAAGGATTAGTATTCACATAGAAATATGAGAACACCGTTTAGAATAAGGTATGGAATCAACACTTGACATTGAAGCAACTCGAATACCACAAAACAAAACAAAAACAAAGGATTTGGCTTGCAGATAAAGCCGGAACAAACATATGATAGACCCCATATCGTATCATGTGTCTGTTGGAAAGATATCCTACGAGATACTTGAATTCCCACTTATAAACTCCCGAAACTTTCTGGTTATGCAATCAGGTGTTGGGGATACAGGGGACACAAAATATATCACCCAAACTAACAATACCTAGATCCAGCTGTATCCATCCTTCAACACATAACCAAGAAACCTTCGGAAATCGTTTACCTCAACCTTCGAAAAGCATCCGTTATACGAGTTATGGCAATACTCCCGAACTCGCCCCAGTACTGGGTTATCGAGGTTACCTCACCAACAACTGCATAAAAGAGATTTTCGATGTCGGCGAAACTCAGGTATTCCAAAATTGCAACGATAAAATTGGGACGACAACACCTCGGAGCTCAACTCCCCGGGACACTGCCACAACCCCTAAATGTCAGGAGGCACCAAGAACAATGTTCTCGTCACAAAACCATCGGAACGGTTGCAAGATACCCGCGTGAACCTAAATTTTTTTTAGTGAAATTTGAGGAGAGTAGAGTCAAAACTTCTACGTCAGGGGGCCTCACCAGAGTAACGAAGGGACTGGGGAGTAAGAAGAATCCTAATCTTTGATATATATAATCCTAAGACTCAAAACTTTTTTTCTAGACTCAACAACGCCAGCGATTCGATCAAGCAGGGGGCTCCTAAGTCGGGGATGGCTCTGATTACCAACTTGTAACGCCCTCGATGCGGCTATATCTCCCACATGTCGAAGCACGACTTAGAGGCATAACCGCATTGAAAGCAATGTCGCAAGTGAGGTAATCTTCACACAACCCATGTAATCATAAGGGAAAGAGATACATAGTTGGCTTACAATTGCCACTTCACGCAAAACATGAGTAAAGCATTACATCATACAGATACAATCAAGGTCCGACTACGGAACCAAAATAAAAGAAGACTACCCCAAATGCTACACAGATCCCCGACCGTCCCAACTGGGCTCCACCACTGATCAACTGAAACGAAACAACACAATGAGCAAGATCTTCATCGAGCTCCTCCTTGATCTCGGATGCGTCACCTGCACGGGCATCGTCGGCACCTACAACTGTTTTGGTAGAATCTGTGAGTCACGAGGACTCAGCAATCTCACACCCGCGAGATCAAGACTATTTAAGCTTATAGGAAGGATGGTGTAATGAGGTGCAGCTGCAGCAAGCACTAAGAATATATGGTGGCTAACATACGCAAAAGAGAGCGAGAAGAGAAGCAAAGCACGATCGTGAAGCTAGAAGTGATCAAGAAGTGATCCTGAAACTACTTACGTTCATGCATAACTCAAACCGTGTTCACTTCCCGGACTCCGCCAAGAAGAGACCATCACGGCTACACACGCGGTTGATGTATTTTAATTAAGTCAAGTGTCAAGTTCTCTACAACCGGACATTAACAAATTCCCATCTGCCTCATAACCGCGGGCACGGCTTTCAAAAGATAATACCCTGCAGGGGTGTCCCAACTTAGCCCATTATAAGCTCTCACGGTCAACGAAGGATATTCCTTCTCCCGGGAAGACCCGATCAGTCTCGGAATCCTGGTTTACAAGACATTTCGACAATGGTAAAACAAGACCAGCAAAGCCGCCCGAATGTGCTGACAAATCCCGAGAGGAGCTGCACATATCTCGTTCTCAGGGCACACCGGATGGGCAAGACGTCGGGTTGGCATAGACCCTGGATTGCCAGGGGCGCCGGACATCGCCAGTTGGGCCAAGACTCAAGGAGCACCGTCCGGGGTTTAAAATAAAGATGACCCTCGGGCTCGCGAAAACCCGGGGGAAAAAGGCTTAGGTGGCAAATGGTAAAACCAAGGTTGGGCCTTGCTGGAGGAGTCTTATTCAAGGCGAACTGTCAAGCGGGTCCCATAAATCACCCAACCGTGTAAGGAACGCAAAATCAAGGAACATAACACCGGTATGACGGAAACTAGGGCGGCAAGAGTGGAACAAAACACCAGGCATAAGGCCGAGCCTTCCACCCTTTACCAAGTATATAGATGCATTAATTAAAATAAGAGATATTGTGATATCCCAACATATCCGTGTTCCAACATGGAACCAACTTCATCTTCACCTGCAACTAACACGCTATAAGAGGGGTTGAGCAAAAGCGGTAACATAGCCAAACAACGGTTTGCTAGGAAAGGATGGTTAGAGGTTTGACATGGCAATATGGGAGGCATGATATAGCAAGTGGTAGGTATCGCAGCATAGCAAAAGAGCGAGCAACTAGCAAGAAAAGATAGAAGTGATTTCGAGGGTATGGTCATCTTGCCTGAGATCCCGCAAGGAAGAAGAATGAGTCCATGAAGAAGACAAGCGGACGTTCGAACGAATCCTCACAAATGCGACGTTATCAGAACTAACCCGAAGAAGCAACACTGGAAAGAAGCAAACAACATGGTAAATAATCATCACATAAACATGGCATGATGCACAATCAAGTATGATGCATGTCCGGTTTAAATAGCATGGCATGGCAATATGCACAAACACTACTACAAATTAAGTATAGCTCAATATGCAACGAGTTGCATATTGACAAAACACCACATCAAATATTTAGTTTTCTCTCGGTTATGTACCCAACCATATTAAATGTTGACTAACATGGCAAGAGGTGAAGCATATGAAAACTAACTATTTAGGCAAGTTTAAATGAGGCCGGAAATAACAACCAACAATTCCGGAAAATCCTCATGTGCATATTTTGATTTGGTACTGTTCTGTCCTAAAGCATATTTTAATGTTATTAAACAGTAAAACAAAGTGCACCATGTTAAACTAGGCATTTTCCACCCCATTTACATATAAAGAACATTTAATTCCGAGCTACGGTTATTTAGTTATGAAATAAATCATTTTAACATGGCATTTTAGCAAATTAATGCAAACAGCAAGTTAAACATTTTTAACATGGATGAAAGTAGCATATTATGAAACTAGACAGAATTCTAAACATTTTACATATATAAACCATTTTAATCCGATGCACGGTTCCAGAGTTATTAATGCATGAACATGGAGGGGTAATCTGTAAATATGCAGTTTTCTGGATAATTACGCAAATTCACAGACAGGGAAAAAAAGATGACACGGGCCGCATCTAAACAGGAACTAGGCGGCTCACCAGGCCTCATGGGCCGGTTGATGAAGGAGGCCCGAAAAGGGGGCGCAGCCGGGCTTGGTGCGATCTGGCGCTGGCAGGCTGGATCGAACGAGGCAACGACGCGGTCAACGAGCACTGCGGGACTTGGCGCTGGTCGTCCTCCTCGCATGCAGAAGCAGGGGAACAGCGCGACGAAGAGGCCAGGCGCACCGGCGCGATGCAGAGGAGGCACCAGGCCGGCCGGGCGCGATGCAGGAGGCGCCGGCAGCGGAACTTGGCGAGGCGGCGGAAGCAGGGCTTGCCGGCGGCATAGCCGGATGCAGAGGTCCTCCTGCTGCGTGCGGGAGGCAGGAGGCGCGCGATCAACGCAGGGCGGCACTCGTTTGAGGAGGCAGCAGAGGACGCAGGGGTCGAGCTTGTTCCCGAGCAGAGGACGACGGTGGTGGACTTGACGCGATCCCGGCGACGCGGACGAGGTGAGGAGGAGCGGAGGCGGGGAAGACCCAGAACGGGATGAAGCCGGCGGATCCGAGGTGGAGATGCGGCTGGCCTGGCGGATTAGCACGGTGGATCTTGGGCGCGGCGGCGTGAACGGAGAGGCGGCAACGACGAGGCACGACGGCGCAGGCGCGGGAAGGCGAGGTTCTCATCGAGGTCCGACGGCACGGGACGATGGTCATGGTCTGGTGCTCCTGCAGGGGAACACGGGGAAGAGAGGGAAATTAGAGCAGAGAGAGAAGAAGAACGGGAGGAAGGAGAGGGGCGACGGGCAGTCCCTGCTGGGGCTCCGGCGAGGCTGTGCTCGTGGTCGTCGGCGCTGCACGAAGATGGGGGAGCTCGGGTTCCTCCCGATCTGGACCTCAAACGAAGCTGCGGGCTGCGGCGTGGAGCGAGGGCGTCGGGGAGGCAGGTGGTCGGGTGGAGTGGATCGAGGGATGGACAGGAGGGGTCAGGTGGAGGCGTGAGCATCCGCGGAAAACAAGGAAGGTGGTCGGGGAGGATTTGGATCGAGGAGAAGTGGTTGGCTGGTGGATTTTTGGATCGGGCGCGATCCCAAGGAAGAGGGTGGCGGCGGCCGAGTGGGCAGGGGGAGGATTTGATGGATGGGACGGCTAGGTCTAGGGTTAGACTTATATAGGCAGGGGATTAGGGTAGAAGTTATCTAGGTCCTCTCGATCGTAATCGGACGATTCAAATAAATAGGCTAGGGAGTCCAAAAGAGAAAAAGGAGATGTTTTATAGATGTTGGGGATGATCCGGACCCATCGGTCATGACTGCCCGGTCGGTTCGGGAAGTTTTGACAGGCGAGGGGCGATGCACTGTGCAAAGAGGGGTTATGCGAACGAGGTCAAATGGGAACTAAAAACCCGATGGGACTCAGAACAGTCTATGAAGGCAGGGGGACACGGCAACTACGAACGGATGCAAGTTTTAAAAACAATGACGGCAACCAGTGCCGATGCAATGCGGATGATGTCATGATGAAATGCAACAAACAAATAAAAACACACGGCGATAACGAAAATATGGAAGCCGTCTGGAGCGTCGGTCTCGGGGCGTTACAATAAATTACCGAGCCGGACACGTTGTATGAGCCGGCCGGGACTCTGTAGGCCGCAGGGCATCAACCCGTGTATATAAGGGGACAACCCGGCAGCGGCTTAGGGCAAGAAACAACAACTTGAGAGCGAGGCAAAGCGTATTTGCTCCCTGGTCATTGAAACCCTAGCAATACCACCCCAAACTGGATTAGGACTTTACTTTCACCGCAAGGGGCCGAACCAGTATAAACTCCTTATGTCCTTCGTCTCGTTTAACCCCTTTAAGCTACTCTCGTCGCAATGGCTCCACAACTAAGTCGTTCCATGAGGACATCTGCCGTGACACATCCACGACAGTAACCCTCTCAACTTCTTAGCACATGCTATGTGGGTGAAATACCATACCAAAATTTCAACCTTTTCAGAGCTTATTTGTAGTGCTTTTTTATTTCAGGGTCATTTAGCTCACAAAATCATTAAATGCATGACAAATAGCGAACGAAGTCAAAAAAATGGTTGAAAATTGATGATGTTGCTTTGAATGGTGCATATTGAACGCACAAAAGGTCTTGAGTTAAAATATGTTAAAAAATTAAATCCCTTTCTAATACATGAGTTTTCGTCCGAAACCCTGATACTTTGAAGGAAATTGTCAAGTTTGTGCATGAAGTGCATCCAGTTTTTGACGTAACCCTCTCAACTTCTTAGCACCTGCAATGTGGGTGGAATTTTGATACCATGCCAAGTTTCAACCTTTTCAGAGATCATTTGTAGTGCTTTTCAATTTCAGGGTCATTTAGCTCAAAAAATCATTAAATGCTTGAAAAATAGAAAATGAAGTCAGAAAAGGGTTGAAAATTGATGATGTGGCTTTGAATGGTGCATATTGAACGCACAAAAAGTCTGGAGTTGAAAAAAGTTAAAAATGAAATCCCTTTGTAATAGATGAGTTTTCGTCCGAAACCATGATACTTTGAAAGAGATTGTCCAGTTTGTACACGAATGCATCTAGCTTTTGCCTTAACCCTCTCAACTTTTTAGGACCTGCTATGTGGGTGAATTTATGGTACGATGCCAAGTTTCAACGTTTTCAGAGATCATTTGTAGTGCTTTTCAATTTCAGGGTCATTTAGCTCAAAAAATCATTAAATGCATGAAAAATAGCAAATGAAGTTAGAAAAGGGTTAAAAATTGATGATGTGGCATTGAATGGTGCATATTGAACGCACAAAAAGTATGGAGTTAAAATAAGTTAATAAATGGAATCCCTTTGTAATAGATGAGTTTTCGTCCGAAACCGTGATACTTTGAAAGGGATTGTCCAGTTTGTACACGAAAGCATCTTGCTTTTAGCACATGCTATGTGGGTGAAATTATGATACCATGCCAAGTTTCAACATTTTTAGAGCTCATTTTTAGTGTTGTTCAATTTCAGGGTCATTTAGCTAAAAAAATCATCAAATACATGAAAAAATAGCAAATGAAGTTAGAAAAAGGTTGAAATTGATGATGTGGCTTTTAATGATGCATACTGAACACACAGAAATTCTGGAGTTAAAATAAGTTAAAAATGAAATCCCTTTGTTATAGATGAATTTTTGTCCGAAACACTCATACTTTGAAAGGGATTGTCCAGTTTGTACACGAAGTGCATCCAGTTTTTTCCATAACCCTCTCAACTTTTTAGCACATGCTATGTGGGGGAAATTATGATACCATACCAAGTTTCAGCCTTTTCAGAGTTTATTCGTAGTGCTTTTCAATTTCAGGGTCATTTAGCTCAAAAATCATTAAATGCATGAAAAATAGCAAATGAAGTCAGAAATGGGTTGAAAATTGATGATGTGGCTTTGAATGGTGCATATTAAACGCACAAAAAGTCTGGAGTTAAAATGAGTTAAAAAATGAAATCCCTTTGTAATAGATGAGTTTTCGTCCGAAACCGTGATACTTTGAAAGAGATTGTCCAGTTTGTACACGAAAGCATCTAGCTTTTGCCTTAACGCTCTCAACTTTTTAGCACATGCTATGTGGGTAAAATTATGATACCATGCCAAGTTTCTTCCTTTTCAGAACTCATTTTTAGTGCTTTTCAATTTCAGGGTCATTTAGCTCAAAAAAATCATTAAATAAATCAAAAATAGCGAATGAAGTCAGAAAAGAGTTGAAAATTGATGATGTGGCTTTGAATGGTGCATATTGAACACACAAAAATTCTGGAGTTAAAATAAGTTAAAAAAATGAAATCCCTTTGTTATAGATGAGTTTTTGTCCGAAACACTCATACTTTGAAAGGGATTGTAGAGTTTGTACACGAAGTGCATCCAGTTTTTTCGTAACCCTCTCAACTTTTTAGCACATGCTATGTGGTTGAAATTATGATACCATGCCAAGTTTCAGTCTTTTCAGAGTTCATTTGTAGTGCTTTTTAATTTCAGGGTCATTTAGCTCAAAAATATCATCAATTGCATGAAAAATAGAAAATGAAGTCAGAAAAGGGTTGGAAATTGGTGATATGGCTTTGAATTGTGCGTATTGAACACACAAATAGCCTGGAGTTAAAATAAGTTAAAAAACGGAAATCCCTTTGTAATAGATGAGTTTTCGTGCGAAACACTCAGAAATTGAAAGAGATTGTCCAGTGTGTACACGAAGTGCATCTAGTTTTTGTTGTAACCCTCTCAACGTTTTAGCTAGGGGTGGGCAAAAGAACCGATGAACCGAAGACCGAACCAATGCCGAAACAGAATAAACCGAACTTTTGGGTTTTTTGGTTAGTACAGAAAGATTTGGTTTTCACACTTGCTAACCGAACCAAATTTCTCGGTTCGGTAGTACCCAGGTTATCCTAATAAAAAACCGAGCTTATGTGTAGGTGCTAAACGAATAGCCAAATCAGCTTGCTCTCCCGCGCCAGAATAAAATATCGCACGCCAGATCCGTGCGTGTAACAGAAGCGCATGCAGCTCTTACTTATCGAGACAAGGATCCCATGCAGCTGGTTGGATAAGTCCACGGGAATGATATTTTGTTGTGGAAAAAAAAGTGCATGCAAGGCCCAAGGAGAGAAGACGTTGTGGGCTTCTTCTTCTCGTGTGATGAGGCAACTGTATGGCCGTTGTGCTTGTACGTGCGTACCTATAGAACCATGAGGCGCTGCCCGTTGTTGTTTAGTCCCACCTCGGCTGGCCACGCACAAGCAGTTGGATAGATTGGGTATATAAGAGTGTACGAGGATGGGTGCCAAGCATGCGGCTCAAATTCTTTTAGCATATTCGGTAAATATGTATAAACCGAATACCAAACCCAAAACTCCGTTAAACGGATATTCGGTTAGCTATTTTAAGATGTATTTTTTGTTTTTTAACTTTGGAAACCTAATTTATGAAAACACCGAATGGTAGAAACCGATATTCCGGTATATACCGAATGCCCAGGCCTAGTTTTAGCACATGCTATGTGGGTGAAATTATGATACCATGCCAAGTTTCAACCTTTTCAGAGTTCATTTGTAGTGCTTTTCAATTTCAGAGTCATTTAGCTCAAAAAATCAATGAATGCATGAAAAATAGCAAATGAAGTCAGAAAAGGGTTGAAAATTAATGATGTGGCATTGAATGGTGCATATTGTACACACAAAAATTATGGAGTTAAAATAGGGTAAAAATGAAATTCCTTTGTAATAGATGAGTTTTCGTCCGAAACCCTAATACTTTGAAAGAGATTGTCAAGTATGTACACGAACTGCATCTAGTTTTTTGCTGTAACCCTCTCAACCTCTTATCACATGCTATGTGGGTGAAATTATGATACCATGTCAAGTTACAACCATTTCAGAGTTCATTTGTAGTGCCTTTCAATTTCAGGGTCATTTAGCTAAAAAATCATTGAATGCATGAAAATAGCAAATTAAGGCAGAAAGGGGTTGAAAATTAATGATATGGCTTTGAATGGTGCATACTGAACACACAAAAGTCTGGAGTTAAAATAAGTTAAAAAATGAAATCCCTTTGTAATACATGAGTTTTCGTCCGAAACCCTAATACTTCGAAAGAGATTGTCAAGTTTGTACACGAAGTGCATCCAGTTTTTTCCGCAACCCTCTCAACTTCTTAGCACATGCTATGTGGGTGAAATTACGATACCATGCCATGTTTCAACCATTTCAGATTTCATTTTTAGAGATTTTCAATTTCAGGGTCATTTAGCACAAAAATCATTAAATGCATGAAAAATAGCAAATGAATTCACAAAAGGGTTGAAAATTGATGATGTGGCATTGAATGGTGCATATTGAACGCACAAAAAGTCTGGAGTTAAAATAAGTAACAAAAATGTAATCCCTTTGTAATAGATGAGTTTTCGTCCGAAACCGTTTTGTTTGAAAGAGATTGCCATGTTTGTACACAAAGTGCATCCAGTTTTTCCCATAACCCTCTCAACTTTTGAGCACAAGCTATGTGGCTGAAATTATGATACCATGCCAAGTTTCAACCATTTCAGAGCTTATTTGTAGTGCTTTTCAATTTCAAGGACATTTAGCTCAAAAAATCATTAAATGCAAGAAAAACAGCAAATGAAGTCAGAAAAGGGTTAAAAATTGATGATATGGCTTTGAATTGTGCATATTGAACGCACAAAAAGCCTTGAGTTAAAGTAAGTTAAAAAACCGAAATCCCTTTCTAATATATGAGTTTATGTGCGAAACATTGATACTTTGAATGGGATTGTCCAGTTTGTGCACGCAGTGCATCCAGTTTTAGCCATAACCCTCTCAACGTTTTAGCACATGCTATGTGGCCGAAATTATGATACCATGCCTGTTTTAACCTTTTGAGAGCTAATTTGTAATGCTTTTAAATTTCAGGGTCATTTAGCTCAAAAAAATAATTATATGTATGAAAAATAGCAAATGAAGTCAAAAAAGGGTTGAAAATTAATGACGTGGCTTTGAATGGTGCATATTGAACGCACAAAAATCTGGAGTTAAAATAAGTTAAAAAAATGAAATCCCTTTGTTATAGATGAGTTTTTGTCCGAAACCCTGATATTTTGAAAGAGATTGTCCAGTTTGTACCCAAAGTGCATCCAGTTTTTTCCGTAACCCTCTCAACTTTTAAGCACATGCTATGTGGCTGAAATTATGATACCATGCCAAATTTCAACCTTTTCAGAGCTAATTTGTAGTGCTTTCCAATTCCAGGGTCATTTAGCTCAAAAAATCATTAAATGCATGAAAAATAGCAAATGAAGTCAGAAAAGGGCTGAAAATTGATGATATGGCTTTGAATTATGCATATTGAACGCACAAAAAGCCTTGAGTTAAAGTAAGTTAAAAAACCAAAATCCCTTTCTAATATATGAGTTTACGTGCGAAACACTCATACTTTCAATGGGATTGTCCAGTTTGTGCACGCAGTGCATCTAGTTTTAGCCATAAACCTCTCAACGTTTTAGCACATGCTATGTGGCTGAAATTATGATACCATGCCATGTTTTAACCTTTTGAGATCTAATTTGTAATGCTTCAGAGTCATTTAGCTCAAAAAATAATTATATGTATGAAAAATAGCAAATGAAGTCAGAAAAGGGTTGAAAATTGATGATGTGTCTTTGAATGGTGCATATTGAACGCACAAAAATGTGGAGTTAAAATAAGTTAAAAAATGAAATCCCTTTGTTATAGATGAGTTTTTGTCCGAAACCCTGATATTTTGAAAGAGATTGTCCAGTTTGTACACAAAGTGCATCCAGTTTTTTCCGTAACCCTCTGAACCTTTTAGCACATGCTATGTGCCTGAAATTATGATACCCAAGTTTCAAGCTTTTAAGAGTTCAGTTGTAGTTCCTTTCAATTTCAGGGTCATTTAGCTCAAAAAATCATTAAATGCATGAAACATTTCAAATGAAGTCAGAAAAGGGTTGAAAATTGATGATGTGGCTTTGAATGGTGCTTATTGAACGCACAAAAAGTCTGGAGTTAAAATAAGTTAAAAAAATGAAATCCCTATGTAATGAATAAGTTTTCTTCCGAAACCGTGATACTTTCAAAGAGATTGTCCAGTTTGTACACGAAGTGCATCCAGTTTTTGCCGTAAGCTTCTCAATTTCATACCACATGCTATGTGGGTGAAATATCAAGCCAAGTTTCAACCTTCCCAGTGCTCATTTGTAGTGCTTTTCTATTTCATGGTCATTCGGTCAAAAAAATTATTAAATGCATGAAAAATAGCGAATGAAGTCGGAAAACGGTTAAAAATTGATGTTGTGGCTTTGAATGGTGCATATTGAACAAACAAAATATCTGGAATTAAAATAAGTTCAAAAATGAAATCCCTTTGTAATACATGAGTTTTCGTTCGAAACCCGGATACTTTGAAAGAGATTGTCAAGTTTGTACACGAAGTGCATCCTGTTTTTGCCGTAACCCTCTCAACTTCTTAACACATGCTATGTGGGTGAAATTATGATACGATGCCATCTTTCAACCTTTTCAGAGTTCATTTGTAGAGATTTTCAATTTCTGGGTCATTTAGCACAAAAATCATTAAATGCATGTAAAATAGCAAATGAAGTCACAAAAGGGTTGAAAATTGATGATGTGGCTTTGAATGGTGCATATTGAATGCACAAAAATTCTAGAGTTAAAATAAGTTAAAAAATGAAATCCCTTTATAATAGATGAGTTTTCGTCCGAAACCGTGATACTTTGAAAGAGATTGTCACGTTTGTACACAAAGTACCCAGTTTTTTCCGTAACCCTCTCAACTTTTAAGCACATGCTATGTGGCTGAAATTATGATACCATGCCAAATTTCATCCTTTTCAGAGCTAATTTATAGTGCTTTCCAATTCCAGGGTCATTTAGCTCAAAAAATCATTAAATGCATGAAAAATAGCAAATGAAGTCAGAAAAGGGCTGAAAATTGATGATATGGCTTTGAATTATGCATATTGAACGCACAAAAAGCCTTGAGTTAAAGTAAGTTAAAAAACCAAAATCCCTTTCTAATATATGAATTTACGTGTGAAACACTCATACTTTTAATGGAATTGTCCAGTTTGTGCATGTAGTTCATCCAGTTTTAGCCATAAACCTCTCAACGTTTTAGCACCTGCTATGTGGCTGAAATTATGATACCATGCCATGTTTTAACCTTTTGAGAGCTAATTTGTAATGCTTTTCAATTTCAGGGTCATTTAGCTCAAAAAAATAATTATATGTATGAAAAATAGCAAATGAAGTCAGAAAAGGGTTGAAAATTGATGATGTGGCTTTGAATGGTGCATATCGAACGCACAGAAATGTGGAGTTAAAATAAGTTAAAAAATGAAATCCCTTTGTTATAGATGAGTTTTTGTCCGAAACCCTGATATTTTGAAAGAGATTGTCCAGTTTGTACAGAAAGTGCATCCAGTTTTTTCCGTAACCCTCTAAAGTTTTTAGCACATGCTATGTGCCTGAAATTATGATACCATGCAAGTTTCAACCTTTTCAGAGTTCAGTTGTAGTTCCTTTCAATTTCAGGGTCATTTAGCTCAAAAAAAATCATTAAATGCATGAAAATTTTCAAATGAAGTCAGAAAAGGGTTGAAAATTGATGATGTGGCTTGGAATGGTGCTTATTGAACGCACAAAAAGTCTGGAGTTAAAGTAAGTTAAAAAAATGAAATCCCTATGTAATAGACAAGTTTTCTTCCGAAACCATGATACTTTCAAAGAGATTGTCCAGTTTGTACATGAAGTGCATCCAGTTTTGGCCTAAGCTTCTCAATTTCATACCACATGCTATGTGGGTGAAATATCAAGCCAAGTTTCAACCTTCTCAGTGCTCATTTGTAGTGCTTTTCTATTTCAGGGTCATTTAGCTGAAAAATATTATTAAATGAATGACAAATAGCGAATGAAGTCAGAAAAGGGTTGAAAATTGATGTTGTGGCTTTGTATGGTGCATATTGAACACACAAACTGTCTGGAGTTAAAATAAGTTCAAAAATGAAATCCCTTTGTAATACATGAGATTTCGTCCGAAACCCTGATACTTTGAAAAAGCTTGTCAAGTTTGTACACGAAGTGCATCCTGTTTTTGCCGTAACCCTCTCAACTTCTTAGCACATGCTATGTGGGTGAAATTTTGATACGATGCAAAATTTCAACCTTTTCAGAGTTCATTTGTAGAGATTTTCAATTTCTAGGCCATTTAGCACAAAAATCATTAAATGCATGAAAATAAGCAAATGAAGTCACAAAAGGGTCGAAAATTGATGATGTGGCTTTGAATGGTGCATATCGAATGCAAAAAAAAATCGGGAGTTAAAATAAGTTAAAAAATGAAATCCCTTTCTAATAGATGAGTTTTCATCCGAAGCCGTGATACTTTGAAAGAGATTGTCATGTTTGTACACAAAGTGCATCCAGTTTTTTCCTTAACCCTCTCAACTTTTAAGCACATGCTATGTGGCTGAAATTATTGTACCATGCCAAGTTTCAACCTTTTTAGAGCTCATTTTTAGTGCTTTTCAATTTCAGGGTCATTTAGCTTAAAAAATCATTAAATGCATGAAAAATAGCAAATGAAGTCAGAAAAGGGTTGAAAATTGATGATATGGCTTTGAATTGTGCATATTGAACACACAAAAAGCCTTGAGTTCAAATAAGTTAAAAAATGGAAATCCCTTTGTAATATATGAGTTTTCGTGCGAAACACTAATACTTTGAAAGGGATTGTCCAATTTGTACACGAAGTGCATCCAGTTTTTGCCGTAACCCCCTCAACGTTTTAGAACATGCTATGTGGCTGAAATTATGATACTACGCCAAGTTTCAGCCTTTTCAGAGTTCATTTGTAGTGCTTTTCTATTTCAGGGTCATTTAGCGCAAAATAATCATTAAATACATGAAAAATAGCAAATGAAGTCAGAAATGGGTTGAAAGTTTATGATGTGGCTTTGAATGGTGTATACTGAACGCACAAAAAGTCCTTTGTTAAATTAAGTTTAAAAAATGAAATCCCTTTGTAATAAATGACTTTTCGTGCGAAACACTCATACTTAGAAAGGGAGTGTCCAGTTTATACACGAAGTGCATCCAGTTTTTGCCGTACCCCTCTCAATGTTTTAGCACATGCTATGTGTTTGAAATTATGATACCATGACAAGTTTCAGCCTTTTCAGAGTTTATTTGTAGTGCTTTTCAATTTCAGGGTCATTTAGCTCAAAAATCATTAAATGCATAAAAAATAGCAAATGAAGTCAGAAATGGGTTGAAAACTGATAATGTGGCTTTGAATGGTGCGTATTGAACGCACAACTAGCCTTGAATTAAAATAAGATAAACAATGAAATCCCTTTGTAATAGATGAGTTTTCGTCCGTAATCGTGATACTTTGAAAGAGATTGCCAGTTTGTACATGAAGTGTATCCAGTTTTTGCCTTAATCCTCTGTACTTTTTAGACATGCCATGTGCATGAAATTATGATATCATGCCAAGTTTCAACCTTTTCCGTGCTCATTTGTAGTGATTTCTATTTCAAGGTCATTTAGCTCAAAAAAGTTATTAAATGCATGACAAATAGCGAATGAAGTCGGAAAAGGGTTGAAAATTAATGTTGTGGCTTTGAATGGTGCATATTGAACACACAAAATTTTTGGAGTTAAAATAAGTTCAAAAATGAAATCCCTTTGTAATACATGAGTTTTCGTCCGAAACCCTGATACTTTCAAAGAGATTGTCAAGTTTGTACATGAAGTGCATCCTATTTTTGCCGTAACCCTCTCAACTTCTTAGCACGTGCTATGTGGGTGAAATTATGATACGATGCCAAGTTTCAACCTTTTCAGAGTTCATTTGTAGAGATTTTCAATTTCTGGGTCATTTAGCACAAAAATCGTTAAATGCATGAAAAATTGCAAATGAAGTCACAAAAGGGTTGAAAATTGATGATGTGGCTTTGAATGGTGCATATTGAATGCACAAAAATTCTAGAGTTAAAATAACTTAAAAAAATGAAATCCTTTTGTAATAGATGAGTTTTAGTCCGAAACCGTGATACTTTGAAAGAGATTGTCATGTTTATACACAAAGTGCATCCAGTTTTTCCGTAACCCTCTCAACTTTTAAGCACATGCTATGTGGCTGAAATTATAATACCATGCCAAGTTTCAACCTTTTCAGAGCTCATTTGTAGTGTTTTTCAATTTCAGGGTCATTTAACTCAAAAAATCAATAATGCATAAAAAATAGCAAATGAAGTCTGAAAAGAGTTAACAATTGATGATATGGCTATGAATTGTGCATATTGAATACACAAAAAGCCTTGAGTTAAAATAAGTTAAAAAATGGAAATCCCTTTGTAATATATGAGTTTTCGTGCGAAACACTCATACTTTGAAAGGGATTATCCAGTTTGTACACGAAGTGCATCCAGTTTTTGCCATAACCCTCTCAACGTTTTAGCACATGCTATGTGACTGAAATTATTATAGCATGCCAAGTTTCAGCCTTTTCAGAGTTCATTTGTAGTGCTTTTCTGTTTCTGGGTCATTTAGCGCAAAAAATCATTAAATGCATGAAAAATAGCAAATGAAGTCAGAAATGGGTTGAAAATTGCTGATGTGGCTTTGAATGGTGCATATTGAACGCACAAAAAGTCTTGAGTTAAAATAAGTTAAAAAATGATATCCCTTTGTAATAGATGACTTTTCGTGCGAAACACTCATACTTCGAAAGGGAGTGTCCAGTTTGTACATGAAGTGCATCCAGTTTTTGGCGTAACCCTCTCAACTTTTTAGCACATGCTATGTGTCTGAAATTATGATACCATGACAAGTTTCAGCCTTTTCAGAGTTCATTTGTAGTGCTTTTCAATTTCAGGGTCATTTAGCTCAAAAAATCATTAAATGCATGAAAAATAGCAAATGAAGTCAGAAAAGGGTTGAAAGTTGATGATATGGTTTTGAATTGTGCATATTGAACGCACAAAAAGCCTTGAGTTAAAATAAGTTAAAAGCAGAATCCTTTTGTAATATATGAGTTTTCGTGTGAAACACTCATACTTTGAAAGTGATTGTCCAGTTTGTACACGAAGTGCATGCAGTTTTTGCCGTAACCCTCTCAGCATTTTAGCACATGCTATGTGGATGAAATTATGATACCATGCCAAGTTTTAGCCTTTTCAGAGTTTATTTGTAGTGCTTTTCTATTTCAGGGTCATTTAGCGCAAAAAATCATTAAATGCATGAAAAATAGCAAATGAAGTCAGAAATGGGATGAAAATTGATGATGTGGCTTTGAATGGTGCATATTGAACGCACAAAAAGTCTTGAGTTAAAATAAGTTAAAAAAATGAATCCCTTTGTAATAGATGACTTTTCGTGCGAAACACTCATACTTTGAAAGGGAGTGTCCAGTTTGTACATGAAGTGCATCTAGTTTTTGCCGTAACCCTCTCAACGTTTTAGCACATGCTATGTGTCTGAAATTATGATACCATGACAAGTTTCAGCCTTTTCAGAGTTCATTTGTAGTGCTTTTCAATTTCAGGATCATTTAGCTCAAAAATCATTAAATGCATGAAAAATAGCAAATGAAGTCAGAAATGGGTTGAAAATTGATGATGTGGCTTTGAATGGTGCGTATTGAATGCACAAAAAGCCTTGAGTTAAAATAAGTTAAAAAATGAAATCCCTTTGTATAGAAAGTGCATCCAGTTTTTTCCGTAACCCTCTCAAATTTTTAGCACATCACTACAAAAAAAGAGATATCCATGACATTTTGGGCCGAATGAATTTTTTCTGTCATGCTTATGACACTTCTATGACGATAATTGTGAAAAAACCCGGTATCATCATAGATGTGGTTGGCTCCTACTTCTATGACAAATAATCATGACAGAAAATGGGCTTTTCGTCCTGGTCGGGCCGGAGACGAAGCTGCATGACATTCTTTGGGCCGTCCATGACGGAAAAAACCGTGGTAGAAGCGACGGCAAGGAAAATATCGGGGGCCCGGTTACGGTGGGTGGTCGGGGGCCGAGCGATGCGTGTTTCTCTCATACGTACGCGCGTGTGGGCTCTAGCTGAACCTGAGAGAGGAGTTGGGCTCTAATTGAACCTGAGTGATTGCACTCTAGGCTACGCGTTCCTGAAACCGAGCGATCTATCGATCCCTTGCTGTTAACTGAACCCAAGTGATTCCTTCATTACTCCTGCTAACTGAAGCCGATCGAACCCTACTGCCTCCTTCCCTGGATGAACAATGAGCGTTTTTGGGGGGTTTGGATGAATAGTTCCCAGTGGGTGTGGATGAACAAGAAACCTGGTGTTGCCGCTGGATGAACAGGACACCGTGGTGTTGCCGCTGGATGAATAGGACCCCATGGAGGGGTGGATGAACACGACGACCCCGTGGAGGGCTGGTTGAACGGTAGCCGGTGGAGGGCTGGATGAATAGTAGCCTGTGGAGGCATGGTTGCACAGGACCCCGTGGAGAGGGTTGGTTGAACATTAGCCGGTGGACGAGCGCGCGGTGGAGGCTGGATGAACAGGAGCCCATGGATGAATAGTCGTAGGTGGAGGGTGGAGGAGGTCGACGGTGGATGAACAGTAGCCCGTGGAGGCAGTCTACGATGGAGATGAACAGTATCCCGTGGAGTCCCGTTTTGCGGTACGCCACACCCCTCCCGATGAACAGGACCCCCGTTTTGACCGTAGAGCTCCAACACAAGTCCGTTTCCTCCGTTTTGCGGTATGCCAGACCCCTCCCGATGAACAGGATCCTGTTTCGACCATGGCCGGTCAAACACAAGGCCGTTTCCTCCGTGCTGCGGTACGCCAGACCTCGTTTCCATCGGCTGTTCCGTCCAAGCCGGTTGGCTCCCGATGAACAGCACGCATTCTGTTGCCTCCCAATGAACACAACGCATTTCGTTTCCTCCCCATGAACACGACGACGACGCAGTTTCTCCATTCCGACCCAGCCATGTACATGAGCCCTGGCTGTACGTATGCGCGAGTAGGCATTCGAGACCCCTCCCTTATGTATGTACGTGCCCGTATTTTTTGGCATGTGGCTATATGTACGTGTACATGGTTTAGACGGGACAGCCTGAACTACTACGTGGGGGGCTCTAGTATGAGATGTGCTGCTACTTACTCGGCCATAGTTCCACCTCTGCACGGTTCATAATTGCAGAGAGACCGATCGACCAGTATGTACGTACATGTTCCGACAAGACAGACAACACTATGTACGCTTCGACCGGGTGGGTCCCAGCTGTCAGGGAGGATAAGGACACACTTCCTTGCGTGCGAAGATATAGCTGGTGGGTCCCACCTGTCATGGGGGATATTCTTTTTGCCCGTAATAAGGACGCACTTCCTTGCATGTGAAGATGTACCTGGTGGGTCCCAGCAGTTAGGGGGAGAAAACATTATTTTTCAGGGTAAAAAGGATGCAGTTGCATGCATGCGTCCATGGGCGTGGTGCGTCCCCAGTATCAGCCTCTCACGTACAGTCGTCCTCCGATGACTCTTGTTTGTTGACCACATTGACCACACCGTGCCGAGCGCACCAAGGCCGATGGAGGATGGCGAGGCCCCAGACTAGAGTGACCCGGAAATGGAGAAGACACGGCAGCGGAGTCGCATATGGAGAGGAGTGGGAAACTTGACTGGTTCGGGTGCCCGGCAGCACTGCCGCCCATGGGAGACAGGAGCAAGAACAGAGGTTGAAGAAGGAGCACGGCTGTTGGATTGACATCCAACGGTCCAGCTGCTAGAATAATTTGTTGATTAAGTTGACAAAGCCCTGCGTACACGTCATCTTAGTAGGCCCACAAGTCAGCCAACAATCTGACGGGTCCCAGCTGTCAATGGGAGGAATAATTTTTTCCGCATAACAAGGAGGCACTTCCTTCCGTGCGAAGATACAGCCGGTGGGTCCTAGTTGTTAGGGGGAGGAAACATTTTATTTCTAGCTTAATAAGGAGGAACTTTCCTTGCATGCGACCCTGGACCTCGTGGGTCCCAGTCGTCAGGCTCTTCACGTACAGACCTCTTCCGATGACTCTCGTTTGTTGACCACGCCATGCCGAGCGCAGCGAGGCGGTGGATGATGGCGAGGCCCCAGACGGGAACTACCCAGAGCTGGGAAGACGTGGCAGTGGAGTCGCATATTGAGAGGAGTACAAGGGTTATAACTGGTTTTGTTGCGGCGTGGAGCTGCAGTCGGTGCAGCATAACAGGAGGTGTGGAGGGGTGGAGGTATAGCCTGGCCGGCAGTGGGGTAGCGCTTCATAGCGATGCGTGCTAAGCAGAGCCGCTAGCCGCCAGAGGCCGGACCAGGCGGTCCCGGCAACGCTGGAGGAAGAAAACGAGAGATTGAAGGTGCATGTCGGCCGTTGGATTTAAATCCAATGGATGTGGATGTCATAGTCATTTGTTGACCAAGTTGGCAATGCCCTCCGTAGGCTTCGACCTATTGGCCCACATGTGAGCCTACAAAAATGTAGCATATATTTAACCCATGTTTTCTAGAATGTACAGTCCATTTGCGGGGCTGGGTGAACAAATAATTTTGCGTCAATGCGGCCCATTTAATATTTTCTAAGAAATCCCACCCTATTTGCACTTTCTTGAAATACACGAATTAGCTGGGCTCATTCTATATATAATGTTAGGTTAGAGGAGCAATTAATATCAAAAAATAAACCACACACATTTTTAATATGTAAAATTAACAAATTAGCGAGTTATTGCTCAAAATAAAAATGAGCGCGTTATTGTTACATTGGTCCTTAAAATCTTCGCAAGCGTTTGTATGCAATCAACATGATTTTTCCTACCTGTGAGTCAAAAACAACCAGCATTTTCCTTGCCAACTTCTGTCAAACATTTAATTTTATAAGTTAATAACACATGGGTTGTTTTTATAATCTATATATAAGTCTCTATAAAATATATGATGATAGTAATAATATAAATATATATAATGTTGTTAGAAGGGAAAACATAAATTGGACACAACATTATTATTCTTGTATATAGATAAATAGGACAGAGATCTGCATTTTATTAAAAAAATACATTGGGCTGCCGATCTTTAAGAAAAAGTAAAACCTACGCTGGGAGGCCCATAGGCCGGTATGAACCTCAAAAAATAAGTTGAAACCACTGTCTATGTATGTCGTGGGCTACGCATACCTAGGCCTAGATGATACTTGCTCGTCCTCTGGAAAAAATGATACCTGCTAGATCCCCGAGCAAACTAGATTAAAGAGGGGGTCGGCGGTGCGATTTAAGAAGCACATCAGACGTGATTTTTTTCTTTAGTGGATGGCTCTCGGTGGCGGGTTTTTACTTGCCTCTGCACCATAAAACTTGTATTTTTAGCCTCCCAGTCCATGGTGGACCAGCAACCCATTTGCTGGGCGGGACAACCTACAGAAATCAGAACTCGATTTTTCATCAAGCCCCAAAAACAACGCAGTACTATGCTTGTTTTGAGGCCGAAAACATTACGGCAGGGGTTGAGCGGGTGAGGAGGAAGAAAGAGCAAAAATATTAAAAAGAGCTGATGCGTCATTGCTACCCTAACAAAGCAGGTGCAATTCTTCTCGGGAAGAAGGTGTGCCGTTGACACCCAAACATCACAAATCCCACAGTAGACATACTAACAAGTTCACACACAAATACAACAGAACAGGTAAATATTCGTATCAAACTCAGGTTCACAGGACACGTTTATATTCATAGCCAACATTCACAATCAACAACTCAAAAGATATATATATATATACACAAGTTCAGCATGTCTATGCATCCAAATGATTGATAGATCACATGACAATATTCATAGATAATTCACAAAAAGATTCAAATATACACATGTTCAGTATGTTTATGCAACCAAATGATTGAGATCACGGCCAATATCATCCATGGACGAACTTTAATTACCTAGGGTACAGACTGCTAAATGGTGTTCACTCGGAGGTACTTCTTGCTAAAATTAATGCTTGTACGAGTAAACTTTCGAGTACATAAGAGGCAACACAAACAATCTGAACTTTGCTTGTAGGTTTATCCTCAAATAGTGGCCTCGTGCCGAGGGAGGTTTGAGCAACTTGGTCACTACTTTCATCCAACTAGTTTACTAGCTCATCTTGGTCCTGTAGCTCGCCAAAATTCTACATTGCAGACAAGAAACGAGGCGGTTGAGAAAATGAACCACCCAATTTTTTTGTGCAGTTCAACTGAAATGGAGCATCCACGGCGCGAGGATCGATTAAGTGCCAGATGAATATACGCGTCAACCAACTTGTCTGGAATCTTTAGACTCCATGCCATACAGTTCGCTACCATATGTGCCGATAGCCAAAAGGCACAAGTTGGGACCAAAGGCTGGACTGTGTTTTTCTGGGCTATGCGCCAAGAAATATTTTGGCGTTCACTCTCCTAATACTTGGAGTTTGACAACTGGTTGATGCCCATTGATACTCGAATGAATATAGGCACTTCTTCTTGTCAACATCGATGCTTATGTGAGTGAACTTTGGAGTACATAGCAGTAGCATAAGTATCTGTCCATTTGATCTTTTTGTGCAGTTCTACTGAAATCACCCAATGTAATGATTTGCCTGCGAGTTCAGGCTCCAAGTTACTCCTTTATGAAATCGGCAAGCAGTAGCACAATACCAAATTACCAAGACATATGACAAGCACAATAATCAGGATAAAGACCAGTACCAACCTGTGTGAGGTAGCATATCAATTCCTATTTCCTTTGACTGGAAGTCGAGATAAGCGAAGTGGCTGATAGCATAGGAAGGAAGGAAGCCGAGATTAGTGACTGACAGGAAAGGAAGGAAGCTATCGAGGCAATGAAGCACCCAAAGTTTTTGTGCAGTTCCACCAAAATCGAGCATCCCTGTTGGCACATATATTTAGAGAGTGAGATTATTGTAATTGTGGGACAATTTGATGAAACACACACTAACAAATAGAAGCACCCTCATTGTCTTAATGGGTAAAGTTAGCAACATAGTAGTCTTGCTTAAAGAGAGGTATTAGTTTATTTAATCAGTGCCAATTAGCTCAACACTCAAAGCATTTCCATGTATCATAGGTTGCAAAACTTTAACGTGCAAAGATAAAGGAGTTTCTCATGACAATAGCACGATACAAATAGAGATGACAGCAAACTAATATGGATGAAGGCCTTAGGCCGGTACCAACCTGAGCAAAAAAGCTTATTCATGTAGTCCCAGAAGAGATGATAAAGCACTCACTGGAATCACTCAATAGTATATATTTTTGTGCACTTCAAATGTATGGTTGCAATCACTCTTGTTTACTAGTGCTGAGATTATATTGATAGATTATCAAGAACTTCCAACAGATTTAAAGCGCTGGCTGAGATACAGTTCATTGTATTGTCTTGTGTAGTTCCGCTAAAATGTATGATTGGCACAACATGATCCCTGTTTGCACAAGTAGGAACAAGGTGAAACCTTCATTAGCTTAGTGAGAAAGGATAGAAAGACATTAGCATATTACTCTAATAGTAGCATCAAATTCATGATGGACAATATCCAGAAGTGGAAGGGCTCCCTGGAGGATCGTCTCACATGTAAGGTAGACGTTGGCGGAGCCCTTGAATGACCTTGACCGAGGCCTCGGCTTCAGCAAGATCACCTTGGCACTGTTTATTCTTCTTATGCTTCCTCTTTATGCTCTATTTCTCTTTCTCCTCACCAGTTGGTGAAACCAAGTACATGACTAGCCTTCTATTCCAGAATTGGTTTTGTCAGTGAGAGAGTACAAGTGTACTAGTAAACAATAGCATTATTTTCTCATGGCAGTCGCAAAATGGAGATGAACACATGCATTAAATATCATTCTTACCTAAAGGAAGGTCATGGTGCCAATATGGATGATGAGGATTGGAACACAGATATCCCTTTGTGCAATTCCACCGAAATGAACCAATTGTTCCATTCTGACATTCCAGTTAAACAACACAAAAGTCACTTTTTTAAGAAGTGTTTTGTGCAGTGCACCAAAAGGTCACAACAACAACCAGGTGAAATGGATATCCCTGTTTGCACAAAAAGCTACAGAGGAAACAGTCAGAGTCTCAAACAATTACAAGGAAAAACATTTGGCTAAACCTGTCATGGCTTATAACAGTGGCATGGCTTCATTTTACCAGGGGCATTAGATTAAGAACATCTTAATATTTGGTATAAAGGCATGGGACAGTGGGTGCACCAGCAATCCAGCACTATATACCTAAACTGGGGCATACAGTGGTGATTCAGAGTTTGTTACCCCAAGAAACAAACTTCCAAGAAACATATCTGGGTTGGTCCCATTTTTGTTCACTCTAGCCACCTACTCCTATGTGTGGATAGCAAATCTAGTCCTGTCATACCACTGTGTACAGCGTTTCCCCTATATTTCCCTTTTCGACTAAGAGTGTCGGTGGAAACGACACCTATGGAATCACTGGGATCCCTTCTACGGTTGGCTGGCGCGGGTTGTGCAAAGAGCGGGTTTGGTAGTCAGCACAAGGATCGTTTACCCAGGTTCAGGCCAAGAGGATGCGTAATAACCTAGTCCTGCTTTGGTGTATATATCGGTGTTCTTGAGCTTTCGAACTAGCTGTGGTGCGTGTGTAGTCCAAATGATCTGAATCCTTCTCTAGTACGCCTCGGGCCTCCTTTTATAGTCCAAAGGGGTCGCCACAGTGGCACACAGGAGGTGGAAAGGTATACCGTGTACAAGATTATCGCCTGTCATTATGGGACAAGGTGCAGTAAATGCGCTCCTTAGGTGTCCCATTGCTTTATTGGGGGCGGCAACAAGGCCCGTCCCATCCGTCGCCGCTCCGCCTCGCTCCAACACACGTCCAGGCCAACGAGGTATGTAGCGCCACGTAGGCTGGCAGGCTACTGAGATGGCGTGGTGGTAGGGTCTTCACGAAGATATGCATGCCACCATGCAGGTGCTTGCTGAGTTGGCCTGGAGGCCGCACGTTGCCATACAACTGCCAACCCAATGCAGCGCCATGTAGGCTGGTAGGCTACTGAGATGGCATGGTGGTAGGGTCTTCACGAAGATCTGCATGCCACCACACAGGTGCTTGCTGAGTTGCCCTGGAGGCCGCACGTTGCCACGCAGGTGCCTGCCCAACTGGTCGGGCTGGCAGCTGTATGGGAACAGTGGTGGAGTCTTGGCAGACGTGGGTCTGGCTGTGGCCCCGCAGGTGTCCTCGGCAAGGGTCTTGCCAGGGCATCGCGGTTGTCCCTGGCAAGGATCTTTCCAGGGGTCTCGTGGATTCCCTCGGCAAGGATCTTGTCAAGGATCGTCGTCTTCTGGTCCTCATCTAATCTTGCGTGCTTATGATCTTCACAAAGATCTGCATGCCACCATGGAGGTGCCTCCCGAGCCTTGGTTCCAAAGTGGTTGGTGGTGTTGGAACCCTTGGGCTCAAGGGTGGTGCGCTCTGTTGGCGTTGGGCAAGTTGCCCCAGCAAGGCTCTTTCCGGGGCTGCGGAGGCCGCCCCGGCAATGGTCTTGCCGGGGGAGTCCACCTCGCCCTCTTGCTCTCTGTGTCTCTGTCCTTGGCGTTACTCTTCCCGTCTTGTGCTCCTGGCTGGAGCGCTGCTCTGGTATTCTTGTGCTTCTGCTCTGCTAAGTGTGGCCGTAGGTGCGGCTCTAACTGCTCGTGCATAAGTAGAGGGGTAAAAAGGAGAGCCCCTACTTTTGTACCCCAACAGGAGCCCCCGGGTCTGGGCCACACATAAGCGCAACACGTTGTTGGGCTGGGCCCAGAACGGTGCGCGTACACGCGGGGTGGAGTTTTACTGTGGTAATCCCCTCGCCCGTCACGCTTCCCACGACATGCGTTGAATGCGTGATGTGGGGGTCATGCGCGGAATGACCGCAGCATGCTTGCGTCATCTGTGGTGAACAGTAAAGAGGCGGCTTGTGTGTTCCCTCGAAACGGCAGAGCCGCCGCTCATTTACTTTCTCCGCCTCGGAACTGTCGTTCCACGTTTCCCACTACGCCTGCTCCTTACGCCACGTACGCCGCATGCACGCGGGGTAGGTGACAGATGCATGGAATATGGGAAAGCGCACGGGGGGCCGATACTCACGTGCCTTCAATTGGGCGGGGAGGGCGACCGATTGCCCCGCTTGCTGCCACTTTAATGAGCCGGATTTGAGCGGACCCTTCAGGGGCGTAGAGCTAGTATTTCGGCCTCCCCTTCCCAACTATAAAAAGGGAACTCATGGGTAGGAGGAAGAGCATCTCCCTGCGTCTCCCCTTTGTCTCCATCCTCACTCACGGTCATGGTGAGAGGGCGTGGCCGTGGCCGTTCTTCTGCGGAGGCGACCAGGTCCTCCTCCTGCCAGAGAGCTGTGGCGGTCAAGGAAGAGCTAGATGCCCAGGGTGAAGGCCATGCTCGAGGCGGGGCCGCGGTTGGTGAGGCGGTCGAGGCAGAGGTGGGTGTGGAAGGGGGATGCCAGCGTCGTCTCCGTCTCCGTCGCCATCTCCCCCGCCAACTCCTCCTGCTTCACCGAGACGCCACGCCGGGGACTCGGCGCTCGAGTTTATCTTGCAGCTTCATGGGCCGCTACACCGCCGCCTTCGTTTTCCCCGGGCATTTGCGAGGGTGCTGGAGATTGACCAGCCACCGCGGCTGAGGCTTCACATGAAGGGGTGTTGCCATGGCGACATGTGGGTGAACACAGGGTTCCTCGCCCCTCAAGTGATGCTTCTTCGCTGGGGCTGGAAAACCTTTGCACGCGCCCAGTACTTGATGGATGGGCACGTCCTCTGCTTCAAGCTAGCGGAGAGCGATTTGCTCTCCATCAAGGTCTTCGGGCGCTCGGGACACAGGCTAGGGTGCTGTGCGGAGAGCTTGACCAATGGCGAAAGCTCCTCTTCGGGCGAGAGTGACGAGGAGGACAGCGACATCGACGGAGAGGGTAGCGGGCGAGAGGATGGCGGGTCCAACTAGGCGTTGGGCACACCGTTCTTGGGTGATGCTGGTAGCACCATCATCTGCATCGCCAGCTCCTTGAACTTCTCGGGGTCGTTGTGATGCGGCCACGACTAATGTCAGTGTTCTCAATGTTTATAAATTTTTTCCACGTGTCAATGAATTAGAGCGCACAGATTTATACATACCAAAATACAATAGTTTGGGTGAGAACTACTAGGAGAAGGTTGCTGCCCTAGTTGAAGCCATGTGCATGCATTCTAGTTGGTTGCATGGTACGGATCAAGCAAAGAAAGGTCGGCTTCATGCATGCATGCCAGTTTGCCAGGGAAACACAATTACTAGGAAGGCAATACACACGGGACTCCTACAAGTATGAATCATTAAGTGATAAAGCTAATTCTTTTTCTAAGATCCCAAGAGCACCAGCACAGATGCTTCGTCAAGAAATATGGGAACAAACACATATATATTAATCAGAAGGAAATCAATTGTTGCATCGGTTGGTACAAATAGAGATCGGAATTACTACTACTTCTGTTGGAGTCGACACCAGAAAAGATCACGAGCATCAGGAAGTTACTCACATGGATTTTTACATGTTTAAACTAAGAAAAGAGTCTACAGATTAGGAAATATGTGTACGTGTGTCTTTTGGAAACCTTTTAGGTGTGCGTGTGTTTCAAGTTGGCTACTTCTATAAAGCC
This sequence comes from Aegilops longissima, assembly GCA_021605205.1. Lineage (NCBI taxonomy): Eukaryota > Viridiplantae > Streptophyta > Magnoliopsida > Poales > Poaceae > Aegilops > Aegilops longissima. The sequence goes on from CM038679.1 coordinate 236,608,810, forward strand.
TAGGTGTGCATTGTTGTAAACATGTCAAGTTATATTTTGGAGTTTAGACAACATGTGTATCGATTATTAAGCGGCCCTCTTTGGGTATCGTTGTTATTTATTTTGTGTGAATTTTCCGCATGGAAGTTGCACCTGGCTCGAGGTTCGTCGTTGTTGACGGGTACCACCTGATATGGACCGAACCTCGTGGTGAGATCCGATCTATTGTTGCGGCCCGATCTTTCACGACACTCCACCACCAGCAGTAGCAACCTCTCGCCCGCGCACGTGATGTACACGAAGTAGAGGGTTTGAACCTTGCGGCCCAGCATGATAAAACCAATCTTGACGAAGTTACTCATGTGCAAACCAATTTGCACGAAGAGAAATCGCAACACAGAGGTTTTCTAAAGATCCCTCCAAAACTTGATACGGGTGTCTACCCTAAGAAAACATCGTGTCTATTTCATATAAAAATAACCTGACCTGTTTACAACGATGCACACCCAGGCTTTATAGAAGTAGCCAACTTGAAACACACGCACACCTAAAAGGTTCCCAAAAGACACACGTACACATATTTCCTAATCTGTAGACTCTTTTTTTAGTTTAAACTAACTCCAGGATCAACAAGCTTGGTGGGCCCCATCCAATCTCCTTTAAACATGTAAAAATCCACGTGAGTAACTTCCTGATGCTCGTGATCTTTTCTGGTGGTCGACCCCAACAGAAGTAGTAGTAATTTTGATCTCTATTTTTACTAACCGATGCAATTATTGATTTCCTTCTGATTAATATATATATATATATATATGTGTGTGTGTGTGTGTGTGTGTGTGTGTGTGTGTGTGTGTGTGTGTGTGTGTGTGTTTGTTTCCCATATTTCTTGACGAGCATCTGTGCTGGTGCTCTCGGGATCTCAGAAAAAAAATTAGCTTTATCACTTAATGATTCATACTTGTAGGAGTCCCGTGTATATTGCCTTCCTAGTAATTTGTTTCCCTGGCAAACTGGCATGCATGCATGAAGCCGACCTTTCTTTGCTTGATCCGTACCATGCAACCAACTAGAATGCATGCACATGGCTTCAACTAGGGCTGCAACCTTCTCCTAGTAGTTCTCCCCAAAACTATTGTATTTTGGTACGTATAAATCTCTCCGCTCTAATTCATTGACCTGTGGAATTTTTTTTAAACATTGAGAACACTGACATTAGTCGTGGCCGCATCATCCTCTCCTCCTTGAAGTGAAACCGTCCTCGGTTTTGAGTCAATCTCTTCAATAATATCTTCATGTGCAGATTGAACGATGACCGTCAATATTTTAGCACCTTCGGCCTTCTTGTCTTCTTCTTCTTTTTGCTCTTTTATCTTCTCAAGATGTTCTTCCCTCCAAGCAATAAAACGTCCTAGACCCATGGGCACAAGGTCGTACTTCTTACACTTCTTGACTTTATATATGTGTGTTTGACAATCATACACAACATCATGCTCTTTGTACCATGGCTTGCCCAACAAGTGACATGAAACCATCGGTGCCGGAATCACGTCACACAAAACCGTGCAAAAATACTTTCCTAGCAAAAATGGTACCTTTGATTGATGTGTGACACTGAGCTCTACATGACCCCAACGAAACAAGTATGGTTTTTCTCGTGGTGTCATTGGTAGATCTAGCTTCTCCACCATCTTGATGTTTGCGGCTTTGATCAAACTCATGTGGTCAATTGTCATGGCACATGATCTCTCCTGTACCACGACACGAGTATGAAAAAGCCCATCCCATCGACCTTCCTCCTCCAACTAAAATCCATAGCTTAACTTACTGAACAACGATGCGCTCGCCATCTTCTCCATAGTGTCGTGAACAACCTGATGCTCTGAATACCACCTGATAAAGACCAAACCTCGTGGTGAGATCCGATCTATTGTTGCGGCCCGATCTTTCATGACACTCCACCACCACCAGTACCAACCTCTCGCCCACGCACGCGATGGACACGAAGTAGAGGGTTTGAACCTTGCGGCCCAGCACGAGAAAACCAATCTCGACGAAGGTACTCACGCGCAAAACAATTTCCACGAAGAGAAATCACAACACAGAGGTTTTCTAAAGATTCCTCCAAAACTTGATACGGGTGTCTACCCTAAAAAACACATTGTGTCTATTTCATATAGAAACAACCTAACCTGTTTACAATGACGCACACCTAGGCTTTATAGAAGTAGCCAACTTGAAACACACGCACACCTAAAAGGTTTCCAAAAGACACACGTACACATATTTCCTAATCTGTAGACTCTTTTCTTAGTTTAAACTAACTCCAGGATCGGAAAGCTTGGTGGGCCCCATCCAATCTCCTTTAAACATGTAAAAATCCATGTGAGTAACTTCCTGATGCTCGTGATCTTTTCTGGTGGTAGACCCCAACAGAAGTAGTAGTAATTCCGATCTCTATTTTTACCAACTGATGCAATCATTGATTTCCTTTTGATTTATATATATATATGTGTGTGTGTGTGTGTGTGTGTGTGTGTGTGTGTGTGTGTGTGTGTGTGTGTGTGTGTGTGTGTGTGTGTTGTTCCCCATATTTCTTGATGAAGCATCTATTGCTGGTGCTCTCGGGATCTCAGAAAAAGAATTAGCTTTATCACTTAATGATTCATACTTGTAGGAGTCCCGTGTATATTGCCTTCCTAGTAATTAGTTTCCCTGGCAAACTGGCATGCATGCATGAAGCCAACCTTTTTTTGCTTGATCCGTACCATGCAACCAACTAGAATTCATGCACATGGCTTCAACTAGGGCTGCAACCTTCTCCTGGTAGTTCTGCCCAAAACTATTGTATTTTGGTACGTATAAATCTCTGCGCTCTAATTCATTGACCTGTGGAAATTTTTTTATAAACATTGAGAAGACTGACATTAGTCGTGGCCGCATCACGTCACCTTGGGCGGCTGGCGTTGGAGGGACGGGGAAGACGAAGAAGGTGGGTGGCATGCCGCCAAGTCGGAGTACGATGGCCTCGACACCTTCATCGCGTATTGTCGGGCCGCCGCCTCGTATTTCGGCTCTTCCTCCGGCACCGTAATCACCGGCCTCCTTCCGGACGATCGTCGATATGTTCTCTTGGCGTCTTATGTTGCTCGTACCTCACCTAGGCACTCCTTTTGCCCTTTCGCAATCTTGTTCCGTTTCCTGAGGAGAGGGACAAGAAAGGGATTACGGGCACCTTATCGCTTTTTATTTTGTAAGCCTATGGGCCTTAGTAGAATTTAGACCTTGTAATCCCCTCGCTCAGGCATACATTCCGTTCAAATTGTACTTGTCGACAACGTATGAATGAAAACAAGGGTGTTTGCTGGGTTTCTTTTGTGCGTGGGCAGGGGCCACACCAAGGAACGAGTCCTCGTTATCTTAAGATAAACATAGTAACCCAGCAACAGTCCTTGCCGTCCTCCTGCTCCATAGCTCAATTACACTCACGCCCATGGTGGAGGTAGGGGCAAAGCAGGATTGGGCCCTTCGCCCGTTTCCTTCCCACCGCGGTACAACCAAGTCCCGGCCCAAAGTAAGTTTTTTTGGACACGGGAAAAAGGGAGCATGATGGTATAAGAGTGGGCGAAGCCTTGTATTTGAAAGTTTCACACGGAAGTACGGAGTGGGGAATGGAAAACTTATCTGATGTTGCAGCCCCCGGCAGTCTTGGCCTGCCGCAGTCGGACCTTTGGATCCGCAGCCCCCGGTAACTTTGGCTTGCCGGGGTCGGGGCGCCGGCCTATTCTCTTTCCTCCAAACAGTTCAGCAAAAATGTCCATGCACCCTGCGAACCTAAAAAGGACGGGAAGGAACAGAAAGATGCACAATCGACCTCTATGCTAGGGGTTAGTCGCCGCTAAGCACTATCAACCCTAACCGAGGAAGAGACTCAACCTAGCATGCATGCTAAAACTTAGGGCACCAGCGCTTCATTTATTTATGGTCAGGGTCTGCGCCTGGCTTTGTACATAAAGTTGCATGCCTCGCCGGAAAGGCTTGCACAAAAGGTGGTCTGCCGAGGGGGGCGGCAACCGCGCCTTATGGGTAAAACTTGCGAAGATGTTTGATGTTCCAGCAGTTTCTTACTAGAATAGCATCTTCGGTCTCCAGGCGGATTGCACCGGGCCTGGTGACTCGTATTACCCGATAAGGGCCTTCCCACTTCGGTGTCAACTTGTTGGAATTCTTGGCCGATTGAACGCGCCAAAGAACAAGGTCGCCTTCCTCAAAGCTTCGGGCATGAACCTTGTGGCGATGGTAGCGGCGCAAGGCTTGCTGGTAGTGCGCTGCTCTCACAACCGCCCGCAGACGATCTTCCTCGAGGAGCACTGTGTCATGTTGCCGCAGTTTCTCTTGCTCAAACTCATCATAAGTGAGCACTCGGGGTGACCCGTACGTGAGTTCCATGGGGAGAACTGCTTCTGCCCCATAAACGAGGGAGAAAGGTGTCTGGCCGGTGGCTCGAGGTGTCGTTCTGATTGACCAAAGAACCGCCTGCAATACATCAATCCAACGCCGTCGGCACTTTTGTAGCCTATCAAAAGTTCTTGTCCGAAGGCCTCGCAATACTTCAGCATTCGCCCTCTCAGCCTGGCCGTTGCTTCGTGGGTGTGCAACAGAAGCAAAACCGACCTTGCTGCCGAGATCCTGGATGTACTGCATGAAGACGCGGCTCGTGAACTGCGTGCCGTTGTCGGTGATGATTCTATTTGGCACACCAAAACGGTAGACTAGCACTTTGAATAATATGACGGCTGACTGTGTTGTCACCTTTCTCACTGCCTCCACCTCCGACCACTTTGTGGACTTGTCGATTACAATGTACAAGTACTCAAAGCCCCTGACAGCGCAGGGAAAGGGGCCCAGTATGTCGAGCCCCCAGACCGAGAATGGCCAGGAAAGAGGGATTGTTTGGAGAGCTTGAGCTGGTTGATGAAACTTCTTTGAATGGAACTGGCACGCTTCACACTTGGTTACTAGTCTCGTTGCATCCTGGAAGGTTGTGGGCCAGAAGAAACCTTGCCGGAATGCCTTGCGGACAAGGGCCCTCGACCCTATGTGGGAGCCACATATTCCTCCGTGTACCTCTGCCAACACCTCCAGTCCTTCCTCCCGGGGAATGCACTTCAATTTCATACCGTTCGGTCTTTTTCTGTATAGAACGTCGTCGACGAACTGATACATGGCAGACCGACGGGCTACTTTGTCTGCTTCTTCCTGCTCCTTAGGGAGTTCCCCTGTTTGGAGGAACCGGACGGTATGCTGTGCCCATGTCGGAGCCTGGGGCTCGACGGCAAGGACCAAAGGCATTTCCTCTGCCATGGGAGAGGCTGTCTCTACGGCCAGGGCTTGACGCCTTGCCGGAGTCTGTTGCCCCATGGCAGGCTCAGTGTCCACGGTGACATCCTTGCCGGCGGCTCCTGGGAGCTCGGCGGGAAAGTACTTGCCGGGGCCTGATTTCCTCCGCTTGTGCTGCTCCGTCGATGGTTCAACGGATGGTTGAGTTAACCGAAGCACAAAAGTATATGGTTCCACAGGCAATTTGAAGGCAGTGTGTTTCAACAAGTAGTCGGTGATGCCCTTCTCTACTCGGGGAACATGCTCCGCTTGTATACCATCAAAATGCTCTTCCAGCTTCCTCACTTCATCTATGTAGGCCTCCATCAACGGTCTTTGATAATCTTTGTTAACTTGCTTGACAACAAGCTGTGAATCACCCCTGACGATGAGCTACTTGATTTCGAGGTCCGCCGCGATCCTGAGACCGACAAGCAACCCCTCGTATTTAGCAGTGTTGTTCATCGACATCTCCCTGGGAAGTGCATCTGGACTACATACTTGAGGTGCTCTCCGGTGGGTGCAACGACCAGCACACCAGAACTGGCGCCTTGCAGCGAGATAGCCCCGTCAAAGTACATAATCCAGTTGCGACCTATTTCCTTGGCGGGAAGAGTGGTCTCCTGGATCTCCTCGTTGGGCGTTGAGGTCCATTCTGCAATGAACTCTGCCAAGACTCTACTCTGGATTGTCGAAGTACTTTCAAACTTCGAAGCAAAGCTCCACAGTTCCAAGGCCCATTCCACGATCCTCCCGGTTGCGTCTGGGTTATGCAATATCTGTTGCGACGGGGGGCGGGTGACGACGGTGATTTCGTGTGCTTGGAAGTAATGATGCAGCTTCCTTGAGGCCATAAGGGGGGCGAAGAGCAATTTCTGCACACCGGAGTACCTTGACCTAGCCCCCTGCAAGAGGGAGCTGACAAAGTAAACCGGTCTGCATCATCTTCTTCTTCGCACTATTTCATTTAGTTGCGCCGCTTCGCTTCGCCAAAGACCAGACTCGCCGGGGCCTTGCCTTACGGGCACCGAGCCTCGCCGGGAGCTCGTTTGCCATCCACCAGCCCTGCCGTTGCCACTGCCTCTTCATCGACCTCCCTCTGTACCACTAGCGTGGCACTGACCACTTGGTTCATTGCCGCTAGATACAGCAGCAACGATTCTTATGTCTTAGGCGCAAAAAGTATTGGCGTAGAGGAGAGGTACTTCTTCAAATCCTGCAGGGTTGCCTTGGCCTCTGGGGTCCATTCCATTGGGCCCGTCTTCTTCAAGATTTTGAAGAAGGGAAGGGCACGCTCGACAGACTTGGAGATGAACCTGCTCATGGCGGCAACGCATCAGTGAGCCGACGCACATCCTTGATCCGCTTAGGCGCCTCAATTTGCTCAATGGCCTTGATCTTATCTGGATTCACCTCGATCCCACACTATGACACAAAGAAGCCGAGAAGTTTGCCGGACGAAACGCCGAAGACACACTTCTCAGGGTTCAGCTTGAGGTTGATCTTGCGCAAATTTGCAAACGTCTCTTCTAAATATTGTATGAGTGTTGCCCTGTCCTTTGTTTTGACCACTATGTCATCCATATAAGCTTCCATATTTCTGTGCAGCTGAGGTTCAAAACCAATTTGAACTGCTCTTGCAAAATGTTGAGACAGCACTCTTCAACCCGAAAGGCTTTCCTAAAAAACAATATGTACCACATGGGGTGATGAATGTTGTCTTCTCTTCATCTTCTTTCATCATGAAGATCTGGTGGTATCTCGAGTAACCGTCGAGGAATGATAACAAGTCACACCCGGCCGTGGAGTCAACAACCTGGTCGATGCGCGGTAATGGTAAAGGGTCCTTTGGACGAGCCTTATTGATGTCTGTGTAATCAATACACAGTCTCCACTTCCCATTTGCCTTGTGCACCACCACCGGATTGGCCAGCCACGTCGGATGGAGTACCCCTCTTACCAAGCCTGCCGCTTCCAACTTCTTGATTTCCTCTGTGATGAACTCTTGCTGCTCCAGAGCTTGCTTCCCGACCTTCTGCTTGACGGGTCGCGCATGAGGACAGATAGCAAGATGGTGCTCAATCACCTCCCTGGGAACACCGGGGATGTCGGATGCTTGCCACGCAAACACATCGACATTCACCCACAGGAAAGTGACGAGCATGCCTTCCTGTTTGATGTCGAGGGTGGAGTTTATAGTAAAAGCCCCTCCCATGCCATCCTCCTTGACGGACAGCTTCTTGGTCTCTTGTGGTGCAGCTCTAGATTTCTTGCTCTTGCCGGTGGAGCTCTCTGGCACGTCCTCGACGGGAGAACTACACTCCGAAGAGGTGCGCTAGCTGGAGTGGGTGCGAGAGGTCTTGCCGGTCTTCTTCTCTCCCGGGGCTTCGGCGGCAGGAGCAATTGCCTTGGCAGCAGTCGCCGCAACTGCCTCCCGGTAGAGTTGGTCAGTGCAGATCTGCGCATCCTTCTTTTCGGAGGGGATGGTGATGATGGTCGTCGGACCAGGCATCTTCAGCATGTTGTAGGCGTAATGTGATGCCGCCATGAACTTGGCTAGTGCTGGGAGGCCGAGGATCCCATACATCGAAAACAATCCTCTCCGTCCCTTCTCCTTGGGTCACCTCCAAACGTCACGGGCAGTGTGACCTTACCCTTCGGCTGACTCTTTCCCGGGTTGACCCCTTGAAACGTGCCCGTCTCTTTGAGGTCTCCATCAGGAATCTGCAGCCTTTTGATCACAACAGGCGAGATAAAGTTCAGACCGGCCCCGCTGTCAACTAGCATTTTTGTCACCTTGAGGTTGCGTATTGTTGGCGAAACCAACAACGGCAAACACCCGACCACAGTTGTGCGATCAAGGTGGTCCTCGGTGTCAAAAATGATTGGCGTGCTGGACCAATTCAGTGGGTTTTGAGCATCGAATGATGGTTCCGCTGCCGTGATCTCACGCGCCCACTGCTTGAGCTGGCAGTGAGAGGTGTGCAGCGACGCAGCACAGTCGACGCACATGGCCTTTGTAGCTTTTTGGAACTCATGATCGTCGGACCCGTCGTCCTCGTCATGATCATCGTCTTCTTGCTTCTTGTCGCGGCCCCGAGCAGGCCTCTCTTGCTGCTTATCCTTGCTGTGGTGACCTCCTTGGTCGCCACGCTTCATACCGGATCCCTCGGCACCATCCTGACCCTTCTCCTTGTCCTGCCTCTCATACTCAGCTTTTTGCTTCTCAGCAAGCAGCTCAACTTGCCGGTAGTTCTGGAGGTCGTGGCCCTTGGTGCGGTGGATATTGCAGTATTGCTTGTCGGGGCCACCTGGATTGTCAGCAGCCGCCAAGCCCCGGCAAGCGGTGCACCCAGCAATTTCCTTGCCGGGGTCGTCTGCCTTGGCCTTCTTGGCGGCGCCGGTGTCCTCGGATCCCCAGACGGCAAGCACGGTCTTGCCCTTGTGCTTCCTGTTGCGGCTCTGGCCCTTCTTAGATGGGGCGGCTGTGTCTTCGTCTGTGGAGTCGGTTTCCGCGCTGACGTCCTCGTTGGGGTACTTCCTCCCCTCTTCAGCTCGAGCACACCTATCGGCCAGAACATAAAGTTCGGCCACATCTTTGACCTTGTTCATCGCGAGCTCTTCATGCATCTTGCAGTTGCACACATACTGATGGAATGCGCTGATCACGGCGACAGGATGAACATCTGGGATGTTGTACTGCACCCGGCTGAACCTCTGTATGTACTTGCGCAGGGTTTCACCTTCCTTCTGGGGGATGATATGCAAATTGCTTGCCTGGCCATGAGCTTGGTAGCCTCCGGTGAAGGCGCCAACGAACTCATGACACAAATCCGACCAAGAAGAAATGGAATCCGCCAGCAAGTGCATCAACCATGACATGACATTGGGTTTAAGTGCCAACGGGAAGTAATTGACAAGCACCTGTCGTCGCGAGCTCCAGCAGCTTGCATCGCGATGGTGTAAATGCTGAGGAACTTCGACAGGTGGGTCTTGCTGTTGTACTTCTCGCCAACATCAGGCTTGAACGTGCGGTGGGAGGGCCACTGGAACTGCCACAGCTCACGGGTGAAGGCTGGGCAACCCACCTCGTAAGGTAGGCCACCGGAGCCCCTCGGAGCTGGGTGATTCATAGCGGGTCCCGCTCGCCTATATGACTGATGGCGCGCTTCGTGCCGTCGCTCGATGGTAGTTCGAGCATCTTCATGGGCTCGCTCCCGAAGAACTTGGCGCTGATCGCGGTGGGTCCATGGATCGGACGACACTATGGAGATGTTATCACAAGCGTCATCACGTCGGACCGGCACCCGCGGTAGCTGACTTGGGGGACGAGAGTGCACCATGGCCGCAGCACCTCCGGTCCTTCCACTACTGACATGGGGTGGCTCGACGGAGCGCCGGCCTAAGGGCCCCGCTGGTCGTGGCTCATCTTTGTCGGCAACGCCGACGAGGCTCCGGATGGTGGCTCTCCACTCGTGCAGCTTTTTTGTAGCAGGAGGAAAGTCGAGGAGCAACTGCGCGCGCGCCAAAGCTTCTACTGGCAAGGGTGGCGGCGAAAGCTGCGTTGACCGTGACGCGCTCCGACTTCTAACCATGTTAGAAGGAGCTCTATCACGGCCTTGCGGCCGTGCGCCATTTTCGCCAGCGCCTCGGCGTGCATGCTGGCCTTCTACGTCCGGTGAATGAGGCGCAGGACTCCTCCCATGGCGGCGCCCTGGGTCACCAGCATGGTGACGCTGCTCGTCGCGCACAACCTGGGAAGAGCGCATCATGGGCACCGGCGTAGGCATCTTGGAAGTCGTCGCGCCCCCATGGGTGCCACGACGCCGCCTTGGAGGGCCCCGCGCGCCGGGGGGGCTCCATCTTTGGACTTGGCGGCGTGCGGCCCGTCGTCTCGCGCACAAACGACGCCGCTCGCCAGGCTTTGACTGCCAGAGCGACGTGGGTGTTCGCGGGCCACGCCTTGATTTCCGTATGTGACCGGCCCACCACTCGCTCGCACTGGTACGGGCCGTTCGGCTCCTGATGAACGGATTGCCATGATCGTCTTCTTCCTGGAAGCCATGGCGATGAAGGACTGCCAAACTAACTGCTAGAACGGATTTTAACAACTGCGCGCCCCTACCTGGTGCACCAAAGATGTCGGTGGAAACGACACCTATGAAATCACTGGGATCCCTTGTACGGTTGGCGGGCGCGGGTTGTGCAAAGAGCGGTTCTGGTAGTCAGTACAAGGATCGTTTACCCAGGTTCGGGCCGCGAGGATGCGTAATACTCTAGTCCTCCTTTGGTATATATTTGAGTGTTTTTGAGCTTTCGAACTAGCTGTGTTGCGTGCATAGTCCAAAAGATCCGAATCCTTCTCCAGTATGCCTCGGGCCTCCCTTTATAGTCAAAAGGGGTTGCCACAATGGCACACAGGAGGTGGAAACGTATAAAGTGTACAAGCTTATCGCCTGTCATTATGGGACAAGGAGCATTAAATGTGCTCCTTAGGTGTCCCGTTGCTTTATTGGGGGCGGCAACGAGGCCCGTCCCGTCCGTCGCCGCTCCGCCTCGCTCTGACACGCGTCCAGGCCAATGAGGCATGCAACGCCACGTAGGCTGGCAGGCTACTGAGATGGCGTGGTGGTAGGGTCTTCAGGAAGATCTGCCTGCCACCACGCAGGTGCTTGCTGAGTTGGCTCGGAGGCCGACGCTGTTACGCAGTGCGCCCAACTGGTTGGCTGGCGGTTTGTATGGGAACGGCGATGGAGTCTTGGCAGACGTGGCTCTGGCTGTGGACCAGCAGGTGTCCTCGGCAAGGGTCTTGGCGGGGCATCGCGGTCGTCCCCGGCAAGGATCTTGCTGGCGGTCTCATGGATTCCCTCGAAAAGGATCTTGTCGATGATCATCGTCTTCTGGTCCTCATCTGATCTTGTGTGCTTATTATCTTCACAAAGATCTGCATGCCACCATGGAGGTGCCTCCTGAGCCTTGGTTCCAAAGTGGTTCGTGGTGTTGGAATCCTTGGGCTCAAGGGTGGCGTGCTCTGTTGGCGTTGGGCAAGTTGCCCCAGCAAGGCTCTTGCCGGGGCTGCGGAGGCCGCCCCGGCAAGGGTCTTGCCGGGGGAGTCCACCTCGCCCTCTTGCTCTTTGTGTCTCTGGCCTTGGCGTTGCTCTTCTCGTCTTGTGCTCCTGGCTGGAGCGCTGCTCTGGTATTCTTGTGCTTCTGCTCTCCTAAGTGTGGCCGCAGGTGCGGCTCTGACTGCCCGTGCACAAGTAGAGGGGTAAAAAGGAGAGCCCCTACTTTTGTACCCCGACAAAGAGACCGGTTGGATGAAAAGTCTGTACTACTTTCACCCCCTTTCCTTCCTGTTTGTACCAAGTTCGATGTACGTACTAAATTCCCCCACCCCCACTTTATTTCTTATTTTAACCAAGCACAAGATTCGACTCCATGAAGTAGCTTTACCTCCAACAATAGAAGAAAAAATATGTGTCATTGGACCATCCGATCTAGAGGGGCTGAGAGGTAGAAAATGATGCACATGCAGCAAGTTAGTGAGCTGGGGAAGTAGATCTAGGGCGGTTTCGAAGGAAGATATACCTGAAGGTCGTCAAGATGTGGATAGGTGGGCGGCGGGAGGACGGATCCACCCACACAAGGGCAACGACGAAGGGATCGGAGGACCTCCCGCGCCAGCGATCGGCAAGAGATAACGGTGCGGCCGGTAGTGGGTCTCCTCTTTCGCTGTCGACGACGACCTAAAAGCTGCCCCTCCTCCCCTTCATCGGTGGAGGGGGATACGAGCCGGATCTGTAACCAGCGGTGAGGATAGAAAGATGGTGTTTTTTGAAGGGAGAAAGACAGTGTTACCACCACTATCTTGTTTAGATCTGGAGAGGATGAGAGTGTGTGAATAGAGCAATCTTACCAAGCAAGCGCGGAGGCTCCGGCCTATATATAGTTAGTGGGATAGTTTTCCTTTTTCACTCCATCAAAACAATCATTTAAAACGGTGTACGTGCCAGGTCTCCTTTTTTTTTGAGTTGTTGATTGTTTTTTGAGATAGCTACCCACTTATTCCAAGTGGTATTACGGTGTGCCAAGTCGCACTTTGTATCGTTCAAGTCTTGTACAAGACCCTCCATTAAATGAACAACCACCCCTCGTAAAATTTGTGAACAAGCGCACGGCTAAAATTATTGGAAACGTGGGCTGCCCCAATATCCATTATTATTTATATTTTCTATGTGGGAGTATCCTCAAAACAAAATGTGAGAGTACATTATTTAATGGGCCCCTTTGTAATTGGTGCTAAATTTTGACCAAAGATTCAACTTACAAAATGTTGGTGCATGTTAACAAAAATTATATTGTTTGATTCGTATTTGAACATAGTTTTCAATGATGTAATTTTTTGTGACATGCATGAACATTTGGTTAGTTAAATTTATAGTCTAAATTTGGCAAGGTGCATTAAATAAACACATGCAAGTACCAAAAGGAGAGTCACGGCATGCATGCATGCATTTTAATTAACGCATCGGTAAGTGCAAATTATTGAAATATATCGAGTGCAGTGCTTTGATGTGCCGCGTCAAGTCGTACAAGACCGAGAAGTTTGATTACTACAACGCCCTCTCCCTCGCGGACTGAGCTCCGGTGCCTTAACTGCACCTGCCTTTGGCTGCATGACAGGTGGGCCTCCCACCTGCCAGGCCCACCTGTCATACACGCAAAGGCAGGAGCATTAAGTCAACAAAGTTGCGTCCCTCCCTCGCCCATGAGCGTGGTGGCTGGTAGGACTAGGAGAAGCATTCGCTACACGCTCTCCCTCCTGCACGCGATGGACATGCAGCGGTTCAGTTGGTGTCAGATGGCCTGAAGCATACTGTAGTACTCCTCCACTGCAGTAGTACTCCATCACTGTTCGACTTCCCGAAGAGGCGAAGAGCCAAGCGCAGCCCGGACGCTCGTGTGGCAGTTTCATGTGTAGAGTAGTCTACGATAGCGTGTATCATGCCTGTAAGCTTAAAGCAAGTATAATAAGCCTAGTCAGCTGGCTATAACACATGCCAGGTAATTGAAATACTAGCTGGAAGGGTGAGAAAGAAGGAGAGAGAGCCCTGCTGGCGCTTGATCAGTCACCGGGCGCTAGCACAGGTTTCTAGAAAAAGAGCTTGCATGTAGCGTGTGAACAAGTGCAGCCACCTTTCCTCCCAATCATATATGTTTATTTGTGTGTCTTCACATGCGTATATTAAATACTATAGCGAACCTAATAGCTGGCTTATTATATGAGTGTACTTTTACAACGGCTATATGTTACATGGCACTAGTGTATAGCCAGCAGCAGGCTTTGTTATTAACCATGCTCTTAAAATCGTTGGGGTCGGCTCCATGCTTTTTTATTTAAATAATCTTCTGGCCCTACCTGTCATCCTGGTGATTGTAGTTTGCATGCTCATCTGGTTAAGAGAGGAATATATATTTTAATTTGTGGTGGGGTAAATGTTAGAGGTTGCAGCAATATATTGTACACTGCGGGTCTTTCAGCAAAGTTTAGAGGCAACCATGTGGGGCCAGTGCTATGATGTGTCGCGTCAACTAGTACAATGAGGAGAAGCTTGATTTTACTACTACACGCCTTCTCCCTCGCCTATGCGTGTGGTTGCTCACAGACAAGGACAGTCTTTTGCTTAGGCTGGTCGTAATGGAATACTAGTATCATGCATATGATACTACACATCCGTAGTGCATAGTATCATATGGTAGTATCATCGATGACTTCATTTATTAGCATGCATGACACATAGTAGCACAATATTTAATATGATACGGTATCATGATACGATACGCAACCCTCTCTTTCTTCATTTACTTCTATGCCACCTCATCAAATTTGCCTAGTTGGCATGCATGATACTCCCTCTGTTCCTAAATATTTGTCTTTTTAGATATTTCAAATGGACTACATACATATATATATATATATATATATATATATATATATATATATATATATATATATATATATATATATATATATATATATATACACATATTTTAGAGTGTAGATTCACTCATTTTGCTCCGTATGTAGTCACTTGTTGAAATCTCTAGGAAGACACATATTTAGGAATGGAGGGAGTACTACCTATGATACTCCCATTACAACTAGCCTTATAGAGTACTACAGCAAGCTATCCCTCCTTCATGCGGTGGACGGACATGCAGAAGTGGATTCAATACTGTAGAAGTAGTAGTAACATCAGTGTTTGTTTTCTCGAAGAGGCGAAGAGCCAAGCGCAACCCGAACGTGGCGATTCTGAACGCCGCCACAAAGGTGTTTGGTTGCATTCTCATCTCAGCATAGTTGTTCCCTCTTCGTGCATGCTCATCCCAGCACCCCTCTTCATGCATGCTCTTCTCATGCATGCTCCTAGTGTATTTGTGTTAAGCTAGGGCTTGGAGCACGCATATAGCCATGCTCTTGCATGAGGCAAAATTGCTATTTCAGCCCACTATTGTAGTACTACTTGCTAGTATAGCCCTGTAAGGAGTATTTGCCTTTCTAGAGATTTCAAAAAGTGACTAGACTAAGCCCTAAATGAGTAGTACTAGAGCAAAATGAGTGAATCTACACCTTAAATAAATGCGTAATTCTCTCATTTTCCTCTCCGCCTTGGTCACGGTGCACAATATTGAGTAATCCTATATGAGTAGCCGCTCTATCTACATGCGAGACCTCAAAGCATCTGGGCCCACATGCCATCAACCAAATCATAGCGAGGTGCTATAGTCGAGACTCACCGGTCACCCCGGTTTGGCCGTCATGACCCGCAATATCACAAAACCCACACCTTTACCAGCAGTGATAAAGTGGCCTCGAAGTTGGACTGGACGAACCAACCATCATTTCACTGGAACGCTCATTGAAGCCCTTTCTCCCCTTTCTTGAAGAAAACCTCACTCTAGGCAACTCACTTTGGCCATTTTTCTTGTGTACCGACATAGGAAAGGTGGGCAAATCAGTGATGCTACTATATTTTCATTCCAAGAATCTTCTTTTTGCGAAGCACCGACCGATTCTCACAGCTTATTATTTTCCGTTTCATTGTGATTTCTTTTTGTTTGTCAGATCATTGATGGATCCTGGAGCACTAGGCAAATTGTTGCCGGTGGACAACCCACTAGAGACAGCGCTCTCCAGGAAGCAAGCACCGACCAACGAGTTGACCATGTTGGTGGGGCAACCCATGGAGACGAAGAACTCCAAGAAACAAGCACTGGCCAAAGAGTTGACGACCTTGGCGGACGAACTCCTCAAAGAAAGTTAGAAGAACAGCAAGGGCCCCACTGTGCCTACCCTAGAAACTCTAATGGCCACCTATGCGAGGCTCAAGGCCAAGTTTGAGGAGATAGTCGTTGTTGAGAAGCGGTACTCCCCTGGCAAGGTGATGGCCCCCATCGAGGATGAGGAGATGGCCCCCGGAGGGATGGGATCCCCCGTTGAGCTGCACAAGGTAAAAAATAATGGTTTACCATAGTTGTGGTTTTTGATTATTTGCAATGTGCCTGCTATTATGTTAGGGTTGTGCAGGTGCCGGTGGACGTCCTTGATGATTCCGATGTCGCGGCCCATCCTGTGGATAACGCCCCAGAGATTGTTTTCGATGTCGCGGTCCATCCTGTTGACATCACCTCGGAGATCCATTCCGATGCCGCTGTCCATCCTGTGGACATCGCCCAAGAGATCGATTCCGATGTCGCGGTGAAAATCGCCCGAGAGATCGATTCCCATGCCACTGTCCGTGCTGTGGTCATTGCCTGAGAGATCGATGACAAGAAATAGTTTTTGGCGCTAATCATTCAGGGTAGTTTGCATTGTGTTTAATTACCAGAACGATGCGTGTTATCCAACCATCTTAGGGCTAGTGCACTGTCTTGTGTGGGTGGTACATCCTACTTTTGTTTGATAGTGAATCGTGCAAACCCTCTCCATGTTGTGGAAATAGATGTATCCTCACCAGCTTTTGATGTAATATATGACATGCTTAGATGTAAGTTTGAACTGTTTATCATATCAGTAGGGCTTGTTTGATTATTCTTGGTGTTAGTAGGCTAGCTATTGTGCGAGCTATAGTACTTGCAAAACACTCACCGAAGAGAAACGTTGGGGCTAATGAGCTCATGGTACGCTTATACTGATCCGCCGTTGATCGACCAATAGCCCAAGGTCCTAAAATTATAGGCTTAGCGATCGATAAGACAATAGTCGACACGGATACATTCAGGCCTCATTTGGTTCATAGGGTAGGAAAATCGTAGCAAAAGTACAGAGATGTACAACACAAAATCATAGCAGTACAGAGGCGCATCCTCCGCTCCAAAATACATGATCAGAAATGTGACCGGACCTCAAAGCAGTCGATCTACGGCATCGTTGTCATCCCTGGACCAAGAATCTTGACACGCATGCATTACTTGAAGGATTTATAATGAGTAGCAATCACACACTTATTACATCGAATGTCTCAAAGAGAACTTATTACAATAAATAAGGCTTAAGGCCATCTAATAACGATAACAATGGAAGGCTTGGAAGATAAGCGAGTCCATCAACTCCAACGACATCACCGAGTATAGACCCATGACCTAAGGCACCTTACAAATGTCGAAAAGTACGCAACATGAACGTTGCAGCCGAAAATGGGTCAACACATGGAATATCTGGCAATGTAACACATAGAGAGCAACATGAAAGAGTAATGCTATAATACATGCATATATGGCTGGTGGAAAGCTCTATGGTTACAGTTTTATGTAAAGCCAATTTTTCCCTCTATGCAAAGGAATAAGCTTTTATTTAACTATCATGGTGGTTGTTAAACATTGAGAATGGTTGTGAGATTCTCAATCCCAATTAAGCATCATCATTAAAACCCAACAATATTAATTAAAGTAACATGATGAGGTTCACATGATATCCAAGTACTAGATACTCAAGATGTCCATAACCGGGGACACGGCTAACCATGATTAGTTTGATACACTCTGCAGAGGTTTGCACACTTTTCCCCACAAGACTCGATCTCCTCTGTTGGGAATCTCGCACTACATGGTGTTTGAGAAACGGATGACCGAGACATAGTCTTTCAGAAGCGCTAGCACCTTACGAATGGGTAGACAGTTACACCTACATCCCTCTACATCTGCTAGTCTACCACTGTAAGAGTTCGAACGATTTAATCAACTATGCTAGAGCCCATAGTAGCTTGTGGCTGCACACGGAAGTTTCTAGCATGAATAATCTCATGATCCCTTTGAGCCTGGGTGGCGGTCCAGAAGAAACAGGCAATCCTGGAATACCCAGGTATCTCAATCCACCCAGATGTGTATTAAAGTTGCCACCTTAAATAAACCATTAATTAACAATCTCACATCTGTCATGGATACACTCACCCAATCCACGTCTACTAGCATAGCATGGCATAATAAGAAAACGTAGAAGTAACTCCCAAGGGTTTGATAATAAAACAGGTAATAGGTACTACCTCATCTACTTTCCCAAAGCCCACAATTTAATTAGATCCTAATCATGCAATTATTTGAGGATTGATCTAATGCATAAAAACTGGGTATGAAAAGGGATATGATCAAAGTGTTACTTGCCTTGCTGATGATCCGTGAAACCTAGAGATTCAAAGTAGGAAGCGGCACACTCCGGATAATCTATCGCAAACAAACAAGCATACAATGAGTACTCATCTAATGCACAGGTAAAACTCAAATAAAAGATCTAACCAGAAAGTTCAACTTAAGAAATCCGGTTTGCAAAAATAATCAAATCGAACGAAGCAACGAAAGTCCAACGGCGAAAGAAACAAGCTTCGTTTACTAATCTGGACCTAAGTCAAATTTTACAGAGGCAAAAACTTGTTTGAGTTGATTATTTCGAAAGATGGTTTCGAGATGAAACTCTAGGCGCTTGAATCGCCTGATTCTGATAAACGAGCGAAAAGTTATACTAGAACTCAAATAGGATCAGAAATCACGATCAGAAAAATCGCGGAACAAATCCGAGAAAAAGAAAAATGACGAACAAATTAACGAACGAACATTCGTTATCTGGATCTAAACGATGAACGCGTTCGTTAAAACGAACGAACGAGCGAACGCTCGCTAATTAACCTAAACCGAAAAAAACCGATCTAATAAAAAACGGATCTAAAGAAAAACCGCGGCGGCGGGTCAACTCTCATTGCATGGCGGCGGGCTGGGCGGGCAAGGCGCGGCGTCGGCGACGGGTGGGCGGCTAGGGTTAGGCGCGGAGCGGGCGGCGGTGGGCTCGGGCGGCGGCTTGGGCTGGGGGATGTCGGCCGTAGCGCTATATAAAGCCCCTGCCAAAGTGAGTCTGGCGATACTGCCCAATAGTCGGTTCATTTTTTTTAAATAATTACGCACAGAAGAACTAACGAAAGAAATACTAAACGGACTCCAAAAATCCCGAAATAAATTTTCCCCGGCTTCTGAAATCAAGCTGGACAAGATGAACATTTATTTGGGGCCTAAATGCAAGTTTGAAAAAGGCACATTTTTCCTAAATTCAAATAAAATAGCGATAAACTCCAAATAAAAATCTTATTTGATTTTTTGTTAAATCTTCAATATTTCATTATTTTGGGAAAGTCATTTTATTCCCTCTCTCATATTTTGATAATAGAAATAATTGAAGATAAAATAAATAAAATCAAATGATCCTATTTTCAAATTTTGAGAAAACTCAAATATGAAAATAACGAAATCTCCAACTCTCTCCGTGGGTCCTTGAGTTGCGTGAAATTTCTAGGATCGAGCCAAAATGCAATAAAATATGGTATGCAAATGATGACCTATGTATAACATTCCAAATTGAAAATTTGGGATGTTACAATGACTCAACTTTGTACTACTAACTTTGAAACGGAGGGAGTACAAATCCTAGGTGGGCTAGTTTGGCCTAGTGAGTTTCAGTGATATGACGTGGTACAGTGCCGTCCGGTCTTCGCGTGTGGTAGCAGTACTGCGGGTACAGTAAGTTTTCTTGAAGAAGCGGAACTCAACGAAGTCATGATGGTTCCTTCGTCCGACCAACTTATAGTGGGAAAGGTTGGGCCTGCGGTACGACCGGGGTGGACCAGGATAATTTTTTGCATGGCAGGTGAACCAGGATGGTCGACGTCCCACATGTCCGCGAATGGAAGTATTCTTTCCGATATAGTGGACGAGCAACGACTATTCATTGTTTATTTTTTATGAAAGCTATTGTCTCCACTGTTACGACGGAGGAGAGTGAAACACGGCAGCCCAGTGAACTTGGCATGTGCACCACTCCCTCCTTCCTCATGTAATACTACCATAGTGTTGACTATAAGGTTGGCTATAAGGTTACAACTTTTTCTCACTTTCTCTCTATCTATTTCCTCTCAAATGTTTTTTACCTTTCTTTTTTAGACACAATTGTTTTTTATGCCTCTTTTATTTAGAATTAGTTTTTTATACCTAGGAGCACGTGTAGAGACGGGCTCCTGCAGATCCCACTCCTTGACTTTGTCAATGCCTCTCTCTCCTCCACATAAGCGGGCTTATAGCCCAAAATTTTACTGGTACTACTTGCTATGAATGTGGGCAGCTGGCATCTGAGGGGGGAGCGCGTGCGGGAAGGTGGTGGTGGGGGCGTTACAGTGGGCAGGCGGTCGAACTGGCTTGGTAGCGGTCCGGACTCTCGCATGGCCCACCTCACATTATCACCATATATTTCTTGGAGTCCGTGCGCGGCGAGCCGGCAATCTCTTCTCCCTCCCCATCTCTCTCGTCTCAGCTGACACCCGCCGAGCGATTAGATTTCGGCTATCGACGGTTTATTCAGTTGTAGTCCCACATGCTATTGAAGATGCAAGACAACACATGTACCCTCTGGTGAGCGGCGTGCGAGCCAGACTGACGGGGGTGCGATGCGAACGCGAGCGTACGAGTCGTAAGTGTGCCACCTTTTCCTTTTGAACTTGCAAGGCGTAACATTTTCGTGCGATCGGTCGATCGATATCTAGAACAAAATGACGAGAGCGGTGCTTTTGCGCGCGTTAGGCGGGCTAGTTTGAGTGATATGACATTCCACAGAGCCGTCCACTTTCTCGATTTTTATGTAAGCAAGAGTCACGTGGGCATGGCGGATCTGATTTTGATCGAGGGATAACTGTTCCCTGCGAATTAATGGAGCACTGTTAGCAATTATAGCATGATAGTTAGGGCATCTCCAGCGCTGGCCCACAAATTTACACCGGCATCTGTCCGAGGACACTGATGGATGCCATCCAATGCTGCCCGCATACCATTCGACAACTATATGAACTAACCAGACGAAATTCATGCAAACAAAGCAAATTCCAAATTAACTAGATGAAATTCATTACATTTCAAAAACTTTTCGTATAAACTGGACGAAATGCATTACATATTTTGCACAAACTATACTAAAACCTACTGTAAAACTAATCTAAACGATCGCCGGTGCTCGACCACCATGTCCGACCATGAACCCGAGAAAGCCGGCCATTGCCTTTGCCTCCTCCTCATCCGCCTCGATAACCTCGTCCTCCGGAGCACAAGGTTCTGAAGATTTCCGCCTCCACGTCGCCGTCAAGTGGCTAATCGGCCACTAATGTTTATCCCACCAAGCTTGGCGTCTACTGAGTGGAGGAGCGGTGGCCTTCCTGGGACCAGAGCGGCGGCGACCTACCGTGTACTACTCTTCCTCGCTGCCGGATGCGCCCGTGCACGCTCGTCGGCTTCGTGGTCGTGGCGGCGGATGTCAGTCGGGGGGCCGGCGATCTCCTTCGTCTGCTCCTGCGACAGTATGTCCAAGATTGCTTTGGAGCGTGCCTGGAGCGGAGCCGCCGATGTCCTTCGTCTGCTCATGCGACAGTACGTCCATGAGAGCTATGGAGCGCAAGGAGGCCATGGTTGGAGTGGTGCCGACAGAAGGAAGGGACCGGAGGAGAATGATTGTGGGTCTTTGGCTATGGCTGGGAGCTGGGGCTCAAGTTAATATAGCAGGCAAACGGCAATGAGCCACGGCAGATGGATGGACGGCTGGCCCCGGAGTAGGTTCGTCGGCAGCCGCGTGTCTGAAAATGCTAGTTATCGACTAGAGGGGGGGTGAATAGGCGATTCTTATGGAAGTCTTGAAAACATGAGAGTTTTGAAGACAAAAAATAGAAATGAACCTATTGATATGCAGCGGAAGGTAGACTACACTAAGCAAGCCATAGTCAAGTATGCAATGAAGTGAAAGCACGTAGACTAATAGCAGCTAGGTAGTAAAGATCAGGATGGAAGATAGTATGAAGCCAAACAATGATAGTAGTCACGCAGTGAAGTCAAACAGGTAGTGAAAGCAGGCAATGACTTCTCGAAGACAAACTATAAGTAAGGAGAAGGAGAGGATAGAACCAGTCACTTGTTGAGGACACATGATTTGTTGGACCAGTTCCAGTTGCTGTGACAACTGCACGTCTGGTTAGGGAGGCTGAGATTCAACTCAGAAGACCGCGTCTTCACCTTATTCCCCTTGAGCTAAGGACACCCAGTCCTCGCCCAATCACTCTGGTAAGTCTTCAAGGTAGACTTCCAAACCTTCACAGACTTTGTTCACCGGCGATCCACAATGACTCTTGGATGCTCAGAACGCGACGCCTAAACGGCTGGAGGATTCAAGTCCTCAAGTGTAACAAGTCTTCATGTCACGACAGAAAGACTTCAGTGATGCCTAACACTCTTTGGCTCTGGGTGTTTGGGCTTTGTCCTCGCAAGGATTTCTCTCTCTCAAAAGCTTCGGAGGTTGGTTGCTCTCAAACGACAAAAGCCGTGCACTAACTCTGAGCAGCCACCAATTTATGGTGTAGGGGGTGGGCAATTTATAGCCACTAGGCAACCCGACCTGATTTGTCCGGAATGACCCTGGGTCATTAAGGAACTGACACGTGTTCCAATAGTCAGATTTGAAACACACACGACAGCTTGACTTGGGCTGCAAGTAAAGCTGACTCATCCGGCTCTAGGTAAGATTTGCTATCATTGTCTTCGCTCGCACATAGGATTTTGGTTGAGCATCACTTCAGTCACTCTAACTTTGTTCATTGGGACCCCACTTAACAGTACGGTGGTTCCTATGACTCAACAAAGAAGATACGAAAACAACGAAACAACTAAGTCTTCACGCTCCTTAGTCTTCACGCAATGTCTTCTCTTGTCATAGTCTTCAATGTGAATATCTTCACATACCACCATTGTCTTCAATGTCTTCATACATTTTTAGGGGTCATCTCCGGTAGGTAAACTGAATCAATGAGGGACTACTACCTATGTTATCCTACAATTCTCACAAACACATTAGTCCCTCAACCAGGTTTGTCGTCAATACACCAAAACCAACTAGGGGTGGCACTAGATGCACTTACAATCTCCCCCTTTTTGGTGATTGATGACAAACTGGTTGAAGTTTTCAACGGGGATAAAAGTATGTGAAATTGTAAAGGATTTTAGGTATTGTCTTCATAAGTAGCAAAAGGCTCCCCCTGAAGATGTGCGTGCAAGTAATCTGCTTTTGGAATGCAAATGCACATGGCAGGTTGTACTTGTGGAGATCCTCTTCAACTTATGAAGACAATTCATCATGCATGATTTGATATAACAAAGATAATGACATGCATAATGAAAATGGACGTCTGCAATATGACTTCGTGCGGGATTTATCGTTGCACATGCGGAATTTATCATCGCATCACAGAATAGCAAACAAGTAGCAGACGACCATCAAGTTTAAGTGTTACAACTCAAAGAACCAAATGTATCAAAATCGAGAGTTGTAAACACTAGGCAAAATATAAAGCAACCGCCCATATGGACCCGCTTGAAGACTATCAACTCATATGCTTCTCCCCCTTTTGTCAGTAAGGACCAAAAAGGTTTGAAGACATAGAGCCTCTACTCGTTCCCAAAAGGAGTAGGAGAAGCTGCAGGGTCGGCATCGAGGTTTGGCGGTGCAGAAGAACTTGGTGCAGTGTCGATACCCGCTGAAGTTGGAGGTGGTGAGGTAGCGTCGTCTTGATAATCTATGACTCTGGCATTCACCGTTGCTGCTGAGGAGGAATAATCAGAGTCTTCAAGAGAAGGAG
This sequence comes from Aegilops longissima, assembly GCA_021605205.1. Taxonomy (NCBI): domain Eukaryota; kingdom Viridiplantae; phylum Streptophyta; class Magnoliopsida; order Poales; family Poaceae; genus Aegilops; species Aegilops longissima. The sequence continues at coordinate 236,632,368 of CM038679.1, forward strand.
TTCGACGCAAGATAGCATTCCTTGGAGGAGTGGAGTCAAACTTGAATCTTTCAGTGAAGCCATCGTCTTGAAGATCTGCTTCAGCACTCAGCAATGTCAAACTCTTCCATGACCTCCGATAGGATTCATGTGTAACAAAGGCATTCTTGGTGGCAAGATTGCGAATGCGGTTGACGTCCACCAAGAGGCTTTGCATCTGCCACTTCAGCCAGTAGTGATGCTTATCCCGTTTCTGATGCAGGGCAACGAGATGCTCTTGGCCATTGAGAACACGAGATCGCTTAGGGCCTTTGAGCAATAGTGCTTTGGTGGCCGGTTTGAGCACGGTGAGGTAAGCGTGTATTGCCGGCCAAAGGATAAACACAGTGACAGCCTGGACTCCTTCAATGGGCTGTGTGAAGCTTTGGTGATCGGCATTGTGAAGACAAAGCGAGGCTCCTTGGCGGGCTCGGGGTATATGGCTTCAGCTGACATATCAACCTCTGGCGAAAAGATCGGATGGTTGCGGCGGAGGGCTGATAGTTGACAAATCGAATGAAGCTTGATGAGGCGCATAACCCATGGGCGTAGAACTTGATCCAAAGAGATCGAGCTCGATGCAGCCAATCGCACGATAAAGAAGTCTTGAGCATTGAAGCTGATGCCGTTGAAGATATAAAAGACCAAAGTCTTCATTGCTCCTTCAAGTTTCGCTGCTGAAGAATGTCCTTTGACAGGCCATAGAGTTTGCCTGATGATATGAGGCTTCATCATGCTCAGCTTCATGGTGTACTGGCTTCATCATGCTCAGCATTTGGCTCATGTTGGGCTCTGTCTTCTGAAAGATACTCTCCAATGCATTGCGGTGAAGCTGACAACCAGGTTCATAAAGTTCACCTGGAGTGGGCAGACCAGTGAGCTCAATAATGTCAAGAGCTTTAGCTTCATGGTGTACGTTGCTTGTCATCCACTCAAGGACCCATGTCTTCGGATCCCTGTTGTAGCCGCGAATGTGGAGGGTGGCATAGAATTGCAGTAGAAGCTCTTCATTCCAATGCTCATTATCAGTCACAAAATTTAGCAATCCAGCATCACGGAAGTAGTCAAGGGCTTATTCAAGGCATGGCAATCCAGCTATGGCTTCACAGTCAAGATGCATATGAGAGAACATGCGCCCTTGATCATAGAGAACACATGAGTAGTAGCTGCGCTGCTGATAGCTCCAGAACTGATCAGATGAAATCCTTGGCTTGGAATAGGGGTTCTTGGCACTATCAAAGAAAGTGTTGTGCACAATGAAGCCATATGCATTGAAGGACCCTGGTGAAGTGGCAGTACCTGGAAACCTGGGTAGTCTTGGCTTTGGCTTCTGGACCTGAGGCCTGTGCTCAACATGATAATCAAATTGCGGACTAGCAACAGGAGGAGGAACAAGAATGGGCCATCTGACAGTGACCAGCTGGCCATAATTGTATGCTTGCTCGATAGTCTGTGGCCTTGGAGGCGGTACTGGAGCAGTGGCATTGACATTAACTTCAGGCTGCAGATTTGCTTCAGGTGCATCTTGGCTTCAGGTGCAATCACTTCAGGCACCACATTAACTGCAGGCGTCACATTGGCTTCAGCCATGACAACGTCATTGACTTCCGTGTTGGTGTTGGTGGCCGCCTTAGTATTGTTAACCTCCAGTTGAGTAGCTGGAGGGTCGGACACGTTCTCCTCGAGAACAACTTCAGAGTTGGTTGGGGGTGTAGCAACACGATCTTCTTGAACTCTTCGTTCTTCTTGGTCATCGGCTGATGCAGCCGGAATATCTTCAGCCGCGTTGGCTTCAGACTCGGAGTTGTTCACAGTTGGAGAGGCTTCAGGAAATACATGGCGTGATACTGATTGCCGCTCTTCTCCTTCTGGAACACTCGACAAAGTGACTTGAGGTCTTGGTCCCTTATGAAGCCTGCGGAAAGCTGGCGACGCTTGTGGAGATGGAGTAGGTTGGGCCTCAAAGTCATCATCTTCAAGCACCGGAGCGGTGACTTGAGTTGGGGGAGTAGTTGGTGTTTACAGCCGGATTTGGGTTTGGCGGACCCTTGAGGTTCGAACCTTTGGGGTGTGGCGGAGATCCAACCCTCCGCCGTCTCGCACCTCGCCGAATCGCTGGGACCTAAACTACTAAGCGAGCGGCACAAGAGACACGAGATTTATCTTTGGTCCAGGCCACCATTGTGGTGTAATACCCTACTCCGGTGTGTGGTGTTGTGGATTGCCTCTTGGGCTGATGAGGAACAATACAAGGAAGAACAGCCTCGTGAGGGTGCATTCTTGGCGGGTCTGATGAGCTCTTTGGGTTGATGCTCGATCGCTCTAGCTCTGGTTTCTTTATGAGGATTCGGATCTCTCCTTCTCTCCCTCTTTGGATGCCTCTTGCTCTGGGTGTGGCTACTCCTATTTATAGGCGAAGGCCTGGGCCTCTTCCCAAATATTGGCGGGAAGGCGCCAACAATTAGCCATTTGAAGGGAACATCGGGTACACTTATCGACTAAAGTTGGTCCTCGCTTTGCCAAAGGCTCTGGTGATGACGCCTTTGCTTGGGCTCCAATGACTCCCTTCGGCCGTTGGGCTGGTCTTGGTCTTGTTGCAAAGCGGATGCCTTTGCTTGATGATCTACTGCGCTTGCTCCCTTTGCACCAAAGAGGAAAGGAGGGGCGCTGCGCTGTGGCGCCGATGGCGCCCTTGGTAAATCATGGCTTGCGTCATGGGCACCTGCGAGGTACCACGCCTTGAACTCTCCGCCTCCTCATGAGCCAGCACCGCGAGGCCGTGCACGAGAAGCTCCTTGTCGTCCGCCCCATGAGGCTTGGCCCCTCGCGAGGTCTTTAGCTGCGTTGATGAAGATGGGCGTGTTGGGCCTCCTTGAGCCACGCCGCCGACGCCGCAGCGAGCAAGTCTGGGGACCCCGTTCCCGAAACGCCGACAATAGCCCGGGCCACGCACGCCCGAACAGCGGCGAGGCGAAAGGGCAAGTCTGCGAAGCGTCATGAGCCCTAACAGCCTTGACCTTAGGCGGCGGCGTGGCGGTTGATTGACGCGTCGCTTTACTTCCCCGATGCCTCGGTAACCACCGGAAGGTCCCGCATGCGAGTTGGTCATGATTACGGTGATCGTGGAGGCCGACGGTTGGCCTTCGCCGGCTATAAATGCGGAGCGGCCAGCGCCCTTCGATCTATCCTTCTTCTCCATGGCTCCACCAAGGAAGTTCTCGGCGCGAGAGAAGGGAAGGGCCGTCGGTCGAGTCTTCCTCTCCTCCGCCTAAGCGTGGTCGAGTCGCCTCGCAAGCATCCCGTGGCCTCCACGGCGGTCCCCATGATCGTGGGGAGGCTCTCGGCATGGCGACGGCGGCTGGCCATGGTCGGGCGTGCCCGGCCGCGCGTCCCCCGAGGCCGCGCCTCCATGTTGCTAAAGCGCTGCCGGAGTTCATGGTGAGGGCGGAGGAGCCGTCCGGCGTCCGGCTTCAGCTCCCGCGCTTCCTCCTGGGTGAGCTCCCAGATGGCGCCCTGGGTGGCCTCTGGCTCCAGGCGGATGGCTGCCGCAGCCGGGCTTCATGGGCTTCTCTGGAGGTCTGCACTCTGAGGGAACTGTTCGACCATGGGTGGCAGGCGTTCGCTCCGTGGCGTGGTCTTCGCCGCTGGTGCTCCCTGCACTTCAAGCACGACGGCGGCGCCACCCTACGTGAGGTGTTCGAGGAAGGCAGTCGCCGCATGGGGTGCTGCCACGAAGGCGACGACCGCGGCCGAGGACTCAGCCCGGCGTGGATGGAGAGGGCAACGCGTGGTGGTGGCGTTGCCGTGACTCCTCACGCTTCACCAGCTCTTCTTGGTGGTGATTCTTCGGCAGCGGCGCGCCAGCCCCACGCCCGATCGCCTTCTTGGGGGTGGCAGCGGGTCCGCTTGCTGCCGCGCCTGATGAAGCGAGAGGAGTCCACGAGCTCGGGGCGGCTCGAGCCTTCAAAGAGCGGCGCAGGCGTGCTTCACCTGCTTTGTCCTTTTCCTTTCTTTTCTCCTGCGCAAAAAGGCAACAATGTGTGGCCCGATGGGGCGCGTTTAGGTTAACGCCGTTAATTATTGTCTTGCTTTTGTTATCCGATACTATTCCCTTACATCGTCGCCCATTCGCAAGTGAACTCCAGCCGTGGCAGTGAGGCGACCGATCCGAGCCCGTGTTCGCGTTGTGCTGCCCGTGAGGCATGGTCGGGAGGGTGCTCCAGCTGTGGACCAGGGCCGTGAAAACTTGGCGATAGGGGCAGGAGCATCGCTGGGGCTCCGAGGCTTCTCGCCTCACGAGTCCCCATAAGAGAAATCGAGGCAGGAGAGCGACAAAGATCGAAGAACCACGGACCAAAAAAAGGGCTATAGTTTTGATAAAAACTCCAAATGGGAATAACTAGTCAACTGCAGAAAGCAAGTGAAAAAGCCTCGTCCGGCACCTAGTCTAGTCTTCGACGTCTTCTCACCAGCGCGGAGCTAAGTGCTGCCATTGCGCGTGGGAGGGAGCCCCAGGGCCTGAGGCCGGCACTCCTGAGACTCCGGGGCGTGTACAGCCCCAACTCATTATTACGTTAGAGTGTCACGGGCGGCGAGCTTCACAGGCGTTGGCCTTCTTCACAGGCTCTAGGCCTTTCTTCTGGGAAGCAAGCTTCATGGGCGTTGGCCCTCTTCACGAGCTCCGGGCCCTTTCCAGAGCACGACGGCTTCACAGTTCGCCTTCTTCACGAGCTCTGGGCCTTTCTCGAAAAAGATGAGCTTCACGGGCATTCGCCTTCTTCACGAACCTTGGGCCTTTTCCAAAAGAATGAGCTTCCACAGGCATTCGCCTTCTTCATAAACCTTGGGCCTTTTCCAAAAGAATGAGCTTCACGGGCATTCGCCTTCTTCACGAACCTTGGGCCTTTTCAAAAGAATGAGCTTCACAAGCATTACGCCTTCTTCATAAACCTTTGGGCCTTTTCCAAAAGAATGAGCTTCACGGGCATTAGCCGTCTTCACGAACCTTGGGCCTTTTAGGGTAAAACCTCAGGAGGTGCTGGATGTTCCACAGCGTTACGTATAGGTACTCCCTCTTGAGTCTCCAAGCGCGCGGGCGGGCACTGAAACATGAACAACCTTGAGCGGGCCCTCCCACATGGGAGAGAGCTTATGCAGTCCCTCCCTAGAGAGGACCCGTGAACACGAGGTCCCCTACCTCGAGAGTTCTGCGGCGGATGTTGCGGCAATGGTATCGCCGGAGTGCCTGCTGGTACCTTGCCGCTCGCAGCGCAGCTTCTCGATGGCGCTCCTCCCCTAGCACGAGGGCCATCCCCTGCATGGCGTCCTCAGCGTTTCATCGAGCGCCGGGACCCTTGTGGATCGGCAGCTTGACCTCGTGAGGAGGACCGCCGGCTCCGTAGACCAGGAAGAAGGGTCTCTCGGTTGGCTTGGTTGCGGTTGTGCGGATGGACCATAACTGCAGACGGAAGCTTCGTCGTACCAGCCTACGCCACAGGCCTCGGTTTCTTCTTGAGCGTCCTGGTCTTGAGGCCTCTCGGGACCTCTGCGTTAGCCCGCTCGGCTTGTCCATTGCTGCGAAGTGCGCCACGAAGTGTAGCATATCTGCGTCCCAAGGTTAGCGCGATCACGTTTTAAAAGATTCTTGGTGAACTGCGAACCGTTGTCCGTGATGATGCGGTTCGGCACTCGAAGCTGCTCATGATGCCCTTGATGAACTTGACCGCAGAACCGGCGGGGATGGTGCGTCTGACCTCGACTTGACCCACTTGGTGAATTTGTCCACGGCGGCGTAGAGTAGCGATAGCCCCTGGCGCCCGAGGAAAAGGGCCAGGATGTCCAGCCCCGGACGCGAATGGCCAAGTGAGGGGAATGGTTTGCGAGACCTCTGCTGGTTGGTGGATCTGCTTGGCATGGAATTGGCAAGCCTCGCAAGCCTTCACGAGTTCAACAGCGTCATTGGCGCCGTGGGCCAATAGAAACCACTGCGGAGCATGCTTGCAGCGAGGGCCCGTGGCGATGAATGGTGCCTAATCCCCACCATGTACATCTGCGGCCAGTTCCTTCCCTGTTCCCTGGTGATGCGGTGCGAGGATCGTCGTTCGGTCGTTTTGGTAGAGCTCTCCATCCATGATCTTTGTATGCGTGGCTTGCCGCACCACATGCTCTGCCTCCTCTCCTTCTCGGCAAAGTTCCATGCGTTAAGTAACTCTTGAGCTCCGTGATCCAGCACCCCTCTTGAGGTTCCATCGTCGGGAGGCGGGCGTGCTCTGAGGCGAACCCACAGTGGGGCTCCGAGTAGGTGGTGAGGAGCTCCACCGAGGCTCTGTTGTGCTTGATAATGGCAGCAGGGCTGAGGGCTTGAAAGCCGTTCCTCAAGGCGCCCGGCTCTGGGGTAACCTCTAGGAGGCTCGTTTGGCGATGTCGTCGGCCTCTTGATTGGTGCCATGAGGCACGTGCTGCAGCTCAACCCCGAACTGTTTCTCCATCCTGCGGACTTCCGCAAGGTAGGCCTCCATGTGTTCATCCCTTGGCTCGTACACCTTGTTGGAGAAATTGGCGAGGCTGTAGAATCGCCCTTGATGGTAGGCGCTTCACCCCGGGGCAGCAGCAGCCTTGGACCGCTATCGGCCCTCGTATTCTGCTATATTGTTGGAGACCTTCTCACGCTCTTTGGAAGCAGAGCTGCGGCATAGTAGAGCTTGTCTGGCGGGAGATATGAGCACTGCCCAGCCCAGCCCAGTGCCTGTCTGGAGAATGCTCGTCAGTACATGACCCAACCTTGGCGCTTTGCTTCCTAGGGAGAGGATCGATCCTTGCAGCCACGAGGCCGGTGCTTACATCCATTCGGCCACGAAATCTGCCGTGAGGCCCCTTGATGACTCTGGTTGTCTTGAACTCGAGCTGGAATGCTTGCAGCTCAATGTTCCACTCGGCGACCCTTCCGGCCGAGTTGGGGCTCTGAGCACCCTCTCCGGGGTATCCGAGATAACCTTGATTGGATGACCCGAAGTAGTGCAGCAGCTTGCTGAAGCCACCAACAGCGAGGAGGAGCTTCTGCGGCATGGGGTACAGCGCCCTCGCATCCCATAACCTTGTCTTGTGAAGTACACGGGTGCTCGGCGAGGCTAAAGGCGTCCGTCTTGGTGGCGTCTTCGGGCTGTGGTGCCTCCCGAGTGTGGCGCCTCCAGAGGCTGGGTGCTTGGATGGAGGCCTCTCCCGCCCTTGGTGTGCTCTGCTCTGACGGTGATCTTCTTCCGTTCTGGTCTTGGCCTGCGAGTTCCTTGATTGGCCTTGCCTTAGCTCGGGTGGCCGCCGTGGTCTTCGCTGCGCTCCTCCCTAACGCCACTAGGCTGCGCTAGTGAGTAGGGAGTGGCGGCGAGTAAATACCAAGGGCTCTGAGGGCGTGAGCCCACCATCCTTTGGAGGGCTGGTCGGTACCTCTTGAGGTCTTGAAAGCGCTTTGTCGGCCTCTTGATCCATTGAAGGGCCCTTTTCTTCATCGGTGGAAGAAAGGCAGCGCCGCTCCCCAATTGGGAGATGAACCCATTACGCCGTTCTGGCGCCCGTGAGCTTACGCATTTACGAGGGTCTTTGGTGGGCTCATGTCCTCAAGCGCCTTGACCTTTTCGGGTTGGCCTCGATGCCTCGGTGGGACACGAGGAAACCCGGGAGCTTGCTCGAGGAACTCAAACACACACTTCTCGGGTTGAGCTGCGGGCTCTTGTGTTGAGCTCATGAAGGTTTCTTCAGTCTTGTATCAAGGTCTTGGCCTCATGAGACTTCACCACGATGTCTTCGGCGTAAGCCTCCACATTCTTCCTGAGTTGTGGGCCCAAGGTGATGTGCATGAGCCGCTGGAAGGTTGCCCCCACGTTGCGTAGCCCGAATGGCATGCATGTATAGCAGTACACTCCACATGGGGTTAAGAAGGTCGTCTTTTCCACATCTTCCACCGCCATCTTGATCTAGTGATACCCGGAAAAGGCGTCCAAGAAGCATAACAGGTCACACTCGGCGGTGGAATCGGCGATCTGGTCGATCACGAGGGAGCGGAGCGGATCCTGCGGGCATGCTTTGTTGAGGTTGGTGAAATCGACACATGCGCTCCTTTCCTCCCTTCTTTGGCACCACCACGGGTTGGCCAGCCAATCTGAGTGTCGGACCTCATGAATAACTCCTGCGGCTTCTAGCTTGCGGGTCTCTTGGACGATGAAGGCCTGCTTTTCGGTGGACTGCCTTCTGCCTATACACTTCACAGGGGCCTTGCGTTGGGGCACACGTTGAGGCGGTGCTCGATTCGCCCGTGGGATTCCGCTTGACTGATCGGGCTCCCGGCGAACACCTTCTTGTTCGCCGCGAGGAACTTGACCAGGGCTTCCTCACTGCTTTCGGGCTCGAGGTTGGCGCCTATGGTGAAGGTGGCGTTTGTGGACCCGTCCTCGTCGACAGGTATCTGCTTGGTCTCCACCTTGTCTTGAGTGAACAATTGCTTCTTCTTGGTAGGCGCAACCCCCTTGGGCTTGAGGGCTTCCGCATCGGCGGGCTGCGCCATGACGCCGTCTTGAGGGCGAGCCAGGCTCATGGCGCACCGGTATCCCGGGCACGGTGAGGGCGCCGCTGCTCCGGGCATCTTCATGAGGTTGTACCGGGAGGGTTTGCGGCCATGAATTTGGCCAATCTGGATAGCCAAGGATGGCATTGTAGGGGGAGGCCGATGGGGGCGATGTCGAAGTCGACCAGTTCCATGCGGAAGTTGTCGTAGGTGCCGATGGTCACTAGAAGCCGGATTTGCCCCAAGGAGCTGGATGACCCTCCTCCTACGCCCGAAAAAGGCCAGCTAGGCTGCAGCCGCTCCACAGGTATCTGAGAGGAGGTTGAAGGCCTCGGCGAGAATGCGTTGAGGTCGGTGCCGCCCGTCGATGAGGGTCTGGTGGCGGCAACCTGGCATATGGTGGGTGTGCGAGCATGGGGCGCACCCGAGCCGGCCGAGTTGGTGGGGTGGTCGAGTCGAAGGTCAGCCGGCGGCGGCTCTGTCCGACCGAGGGCCCCGCGCGTGGAGGTGGCGCTGACCCAGCGGACGAATGCCTTGACATGGCGGCTGGAAGGCGGCGCCATGAGCCGCCAGAGGGACGCGATGACCGGAGGAACGGCGCGACAGAGGCGGGTGACGAGGAAGCTGCGCGGCTCCTCCCCTAGGGTTGCCGTGGAGTCACGAGGGGCGATGCTTGCTGCCCGTTCCCGCCGGGCAGTGGCGGTGTTGATTGCGGCGGTGAGGAGCAGCGAGGCGCCCGATGTCGAAGCCGTCCGGCGACATGGGAGGCGAGTGGCTCGGCGCTGGCGCGAGCCCGGCAGCGTCGACATGGTTCTGTGGTCGAGGAAGAACGAGGCGACGGAAGGCAGATTCGGCGCACCCTACTGGCGCGCCAAATGTCGGTTCGGGTTCGGCAGACCCTTGAGGTTCGAACACTGGGGTGCGCGCGGAGATCCAACCCTCCGCCGTCTCGCACCTCGCCGAATCGCTCGGACCTAAACTACTAAGCGAGCGGCACAAGAGACACGAGATTTATCTTGGTTCGAGGCCACCATTGTGGTGTAATACCCTACTCCAGTGTGTGGTGTGGTGGATTGCCTCTTGGGCTGATGAGGAACAATACAAGGAAGAACAGCCTCGTGAGGGTCTATTCTTGGCGGGTGCGATGAGCTGCTGGGTTGATGCTCAGTCGCTCTAGCTACTGGTTTCTTTATGAGGATTCCGGATCTCTCCCTTCTCTCCCTCTTTCAGATGCCTCTTGCTCTGGGTGTGGCTACTCATATTTATAGGCGAAGGCCCTGGGCCTCTTCCCAAATATTGAGCGGGAAGGGCACCAACAATTAGCCATTTGAAGGGGAACAGGGTACACTTATCTGACTAAAGTTGGTCCTCGCTTTGCCAAAGGCTGGTGATGGCCTTTGCTTGGGCTCCTGCGACTCCCTTCCGGCCGTTGGGCTGGTCTTGGTCTTGTTGCACCAAGCGGATGCCTTTGCTTGATGCTCTCGCTGCGCTTGCTCCTTTGCACCAAAGAGGAAAGGAGGGCGCTGCTGGCTGGCGCCGATGGCGCCCTTGGTCATCATGGCTTGCGTCATGGGCACCTCGCGAGGTACCCTGCCTTGAACTCTCCGCCTCCTCATGAGCCAGCTGGCGAGGCCGTGCTCGAGAAGCTCCTTGTCGTCCACCCCGCGAGGCTTGGCCCCTCGCGAGGTCTTGAGCTGCGTTGATGAAGATGGGCGTCTTGGGCCTCCTTGAGCCACGCCGCAGGCGCGAGCGAGCAAGTCTTGGGACCCCGTTCCCGAGCATGTGATTTCTTCTTCACGGGGTGAGTTTTGTGGGTGATCAGCCCATGAGTCATCCTGAGCAATTGGCGTCAAAGGATGGCCAATGCTGATGAGTTTGCTGTTCGTAGAACGGCGATGATCTACAATGTGCTCGATCGAGGAAGGACTTCATCATCTTCTACATTGTCGTGTTGACCAATGTCTTGACTGCGGTGGGGTCAGCGGCTGGAATGTCTTGACTTGAGGAGCCTCAGGAAGCAGGATCATGAACTATCAAACGACGTTCTTGTTGTGCAGATGCAGGACGAGCAACAAAAATTGGCTCGACGACAAGGGGCTATGTGGGAGCAGCCCGATCTTTCTTCTTGGTCTTGCGCTTCTTGGTGGGTGGAGCATCGTCAGTGGTGTTCTTGGTCTTGCGCTTTCTGGCTTTGGCTTCAGCTGCCCTTGTCTTCTGAAGCTCTGAAGCCACTGTGGGGACCTTAGGCTTCACGCCTGTCATACTAGTCGGGAAGACAATGCGAGGTTCTTCCCGCCTGGATGGTTCATCTTGGTCCACGGTAGGCTTCTTCTGCTTGGCAGCCATCTTAGGGTCGATGCCAGGACGCCCAAGTGCCTTGCGCTTCTTAGCTTCATTGTAAGCTTGAACACACTTTGCAGCCAGAAGCTTCATTCGCTCTCGAGAACCTTTGGCTTCTTCACGTTTCTTGTGAAATGCTTCACTGAGCTCATGCAGCATGACCTTGAAGTTACGGGCGTCATTCTGTTGAGCTTGGCCATGTGCTTCTTGAACTGAGCCTTTTCATAGTCGATCTTGTGCTTCAGCTCAACAGTTTTCTGAGCAAGAGCCAGCTCAGGAGCAATGGCGCCATGAAAGGAGACGCTTAGGCCGACAGGAAGTTGCAGATCATCAAAGCTGAGATTGGGGGTATCAAACCACTCATCAATGAAATTGTTTAACACTTCCACGTCAGATAGAGGCAAATCATTGAAGATTTCTGCCTCTTGCTTGCTCTTTATCAACAGTTCAAGAGCGTCATCAGCAAGATCGTCGTCACTCGACAGATCAATGACGTCGTCCTCATTCCTCAGAACAGCAGAAGGGGTCAGAGCTGAACCAGTGGTATGCATGGGCTTCTTTTTCTTCTTCTCATACTTGGAGATGTGTGAGAGATCTTCTGACTGCACACTTGGTGCGAGGAGGAAGCGATGGCGAAGGCTTCGCTTTTCAAGCTTTTGGTGCAAGGATGGCCCGAAGCCTTGGGATTCTTGACTTTTTGAAGCCGGTGGTGCGGTAACCCGTCAGAATCAGCGTCGTCTGCAGGTTGATCCATGACAGTCCCTTGAACCATGATATGAGTGATGAGACCTTCTAGATTGTAGAAGGGCCCAACAAGCTCAGGTTCAACCGGCGTGTGCCATCGGCACGAGGAGCAGAGGGACCAGGATTGAAGTCTAATCCCCGCGACTTCTTGTTCTCTTTGGCCGAGTTCTTGGCAAACTGAAAGTTGCGCTTAAACAAATTGTCGTCACGACACCATAGCAATGAAGATGGGTCGGCATCAGCAGGCTGCGGTCCAGGACCATGCAAGGGTAGAAGCCTTGATCAATGGCTTCAGCTCTGGACCTTGGTGTAAGATTTTTGTACAAGATGTCTCCCGAGGGTCGCTTGATGGCATTCTTCTCAGCATACTCCTGGGTCACGAACCTGTACTTGTACCATTGTTTTGCCCAATATCTTCGAATCCATTGGATTCGTGTTTTGCGCTGATTGTAGTCTTCCTCTGGATCTACCTTGTATAGCTCATAGAGATCTGGAGGCATATCCTTCGATGTATTCCCACGGCGTTGTCTGCCACCCTTCCTTGCTGACTTATCTGTTGCCATGAAGTTCAGACTGAATGGCTTCAACATCATCAAAGGCTTCCGTCTGCTGGTGGGGCGGGAACTAACCGGGAGAGTTGATATGATCTTGTAAGAATTCTGCAAATGAATGCAGACTATGAGAACCAAGGGATTCTCCCACGGACATGTACATGTGACAGCATTAGAGATGCGAGGGAAGGGGAAGAGGTCATATGCATTCTCAGAAGATTTTGAAGATAAATCAGTTTAGAAGACATTGACCTCATAGCGCGAAGACATTCACTTATATGTTGAGAGTTGGTTCCAAATTTGTATGAATTCAAGAATAAGTACAAGTGAGGAATCTAACCACGTGTGAAGCATAAGTGAATATACTTGGCATCATATGGGATGCAGGACATGATAGATCCAAATTTGTGGAGGCAGAAACTACTTTTGGTAGAAAGGATGAATCTTTAGGATCAAAAAGACGGTAAAAAGAGAGTTTAATTTACCACACGATGAACTGCTAGACGGAGTAGAAGATGAGGCCGAGCAGTTCGACCTTCCGTGCCCTAACTTGGCGACGGAGGACACCTACGACGGCGGCGGAGAAGACGATGTCCGCGGCCGCGTGAAGACGACATCGGTGAGGTTGCGGTAGCTAAGCGCTTCGTCGCCGGCGTCGTCGTGAGCTAGCGGTGGCGCTAGGGTTTGTTGATGTGGAGAGGTGGAAGAAGTGTTTTGACCGCGATGGGATGTGAATTTATAGGGAGAGGGACGACACAACGCAATTACGCAGGTGCCCCTAGCGGTTCACATCTGAGGGACACGTGGCGAACATGCAACACATTGGGAGTTGTCCCATGTTCCCACACACGCCTGGACTGTCGGGTGGTCATTCCGGCTTCTCTGGGTTTCAGGCAATAAGAATTGAGCATTTAAAACAAATTTAATGTTTGTCTCTGTATCTTCTACTGACAAGGACGCAGAGAAGACATTCGACAGTTCCAACATAATGCATATGATTTGGATAGATAGAGTTTGAGGTAGAAAGCATAGAGAGGTTAGGGTCCGATCACATTCACTTAGTTCAGAAGATTGAAACGAGAAGACACAGCTATAAGTGAATGTTGTAGAGGACAGAACACTAATATATGTATATATCAGAATAAGACCAAATCAACATTGTGAAGATAAACATGAAGTCATGTTGATATTAAAGACAAACCAAATGCGAAGACATAGCAAATGTAACGCCAGGAGAAACACTTCAAACAAAGATTTGGTGGTGGCGTTACCCACCGTATAGGAAGTATTAGACCCAGACATGGCGCACAATTATCGTGGCGCTTCGAACTCAAATTCCGTGTTAATGTATTCACACTTAGAGTGTAAGTCTTCATTGATTGAAGATATACTTCACTTTGTGTGTTGCACATCTAAGTCATCAACATGCATAAGTGTTAGGATGTGTGCCTGATCACAGGACATTCGAGGATTCCAAGATATTTAGCTCACACCGCAACTTGCAAAACCTTTTCTCATCCAAGGGCTTTGTGAAGATATCGCCAATTGCTCTTGATGTTGATGTGAATGATTTCAATATTTTCCTTCATAACATGATCTACGAGAAAGTGATGGCGAATTTCAATGTGCTTTGTCTTTGAGTGCTGGCTGGGTTCTTTGGCAATCTTGATGGCGCTTCGTTGTCATGATGAAGTGGTACTTGTTTCAGATGGATGCCATAGTCCTTGAGTGTTTGCTTCATCCATAGAAGCTGGCGCAGCAAGATCCAGCAGACAATGTATTCAGATTCAGCGGTGGAAGTGATACAGTTACGCTTCTTTGAAGACCAACAGACAAGTGATCGTCCCAGAAAGTGACATGTGCCTGATGTAGACTTGCGATCCACCTTGTCACCAGCATAGTCAGCATCCGAAATCTAACTAGTTCAAACTCTGAGCCCTTTGGATACCATAATCCTAATGTTGGGCTGTAAGCTAAATATCGAAGAATTCACTTCACAGCTAAGTGATGCGATTGCTTTGGTGACGCTTGGAATCGAGCACACATGCAAACACTAAGCATAATATCTGGCCTAGATGCACATAAATAAAGTAAAGAACCAATCATGGAGCGGTATACCTTTTGATCGAACTCTTTACCATTGGCGTCAGGACCCAGATGACTCTTGGTTGGCATTGGCGTCGTGTAACCTTTGCAGTCTTGCATTCCAAACTTCTTCAGGCAATCTTTGAGATATTTCTCTTGAGATACAAAGATGCCATTGCTTTGTTGACGGATTTGAAGACCAAGGAAGAACTTCAGCTCACCTATCATTGACATTCGATATTGCTCTTGCATCATGTGTCCAAATTCATCACTGTATTTTCTGGTTGGTGCAGCCGAAGATAATGTCATCCACGTATATTTGGCACACAAACAGTTCACCATCATATGTCTTCGTGAAGAGTGTGGGATCCAGGGAACCAAGTTTGAAGCCTTTGCTCTTCAGGAAGTCTTTGAGTGTATCATACCAAGCGTGAGGGGCTTGTTTGAGGCCATACAGTGCCTTGTTTAGATTGTACACTGATACGTCTCCAACGTATCTATAATTTTTGATTGCTCCATGCTACTTTATCTACTGTTTTGGACTATATTGGGCTTTATTTTCCACTTTTATATTATTTTTGGGACTAACCTATTAACCGGAGGCCCAACCCGAATTGCTTGTTTTTGCCTATTTGGTGTTTGAGAAGCAGAATATCAAGCGAGTCCAAGCGGAATGAAACCTTGAAGCGTGATTTTCTCACGAGCGTGATCCGGGGACTTGGACCCTACTCCAAGGAACGAAGAGGCGGTCACGAGGGTGGGCGTGCCCCCTAGGCGCGCCCCGCCTCGTGAGCCTCCTGTCGCTCCACCGGCGTACTCCTTCCTCCTATATATACCTACATACCCCAAACAATCGAGCAGGGCCAAAACCTAATTCCACCGCCGAAACCGTGTATCCACGAGATCCCATCTTGGGGCGATTAGGAGCTCGCGGGGGGCATCCACCACGGAGGGCTTCTACATCAACACCGTAGCCCCTCCGATGAAGTGTGAGTAGTTTACTTCAGACCTTCGGGTCCATAGCTAGTAGCTAGATGGCTTCTTCTCTCTTTTTGGATCTCAATACAATGTTCTCCCCCTCTCTCGTGGAGATCTATTCGATGTAATCTTCTTTTTGCGGTGTGTTTGTTGAGACCAATGAATTGTGGGTTTATGATCCAGATTATCTATGAATAATATTTGAATCTTTTCTGAATTCTTTTATGTATGATTGACTTATCTTTGCAAGTCTCTTCGAATTATCCGTTTGGTTTGGCCAACTAGATTGGTAGTTCTTGCAATGGGAGAAGTGTTTAGCTTTGGGTTCAATCTTGCGTGTCCTTACCCGATGTGAAAGGGTTGCAAGGCACGTATTGTATTGTTGCCATCGAGGATAACAAGATGGGGTATTTATCATATTGCATGAATTTATTCCTCTACATCATGTCATCTTGCTTAAGGCGTTACTTTGTTTTTAACTTACTCTAGATGCATGCTAGATAGCGGTCGATGAGTGGAGTAATAGCAGTAGATGCAGAATCGTTTCGGTCTACTTGCCCTGGACGTGATGCCTATATACATGATTATACCTAGATATACTCATAACTAAGCTCAATTCTGTCAATTGCTCAACAGTAATTTGTTCACCCACCGTAGAATACTTATGCTCTTGAGAGAAGCCACTAGTGAAACCTATGGCCCCCGGGTCTATTCTCATCATATCAATCTCCATCACTTTAATACTTGCTTTGTTTTTGCTTTGCCTTTTACTTATCACTTTGCATCTATATACCAAAAATACCAAAAATATTATTTATCATCTCTATCAGATCTCACTCTCGTAAGTGACCGTGAAGGGATTGACAACCCCTAATCGCGTTGGTTGCGAGGGACTATCGTTTTGTGCAGGTACGAGGGACTTGTGCATGGCATCCTACTGGATTGATACCTTGGTTCTCAAAAACTGAGGGAAATACTTACGCTACTTTGCTGCCCCATCCTCTCCTCTTTGGGGAAATCCAACGCAGTGCTCAAGAGGTAGCAAGAAGAATTTCTGGCGCAGTTGCCGGGGAGGCTCACGCAAGAGCAAGTCAAGCACCATACCAAGTACCCATCACAATCCCTATCTCCCGCATTACATTATTTGCCATTTGCCTCTCGTTTTCCTCTTCCCCACTTCACCCTTGCCGTTTTATTCGCCCTCTCTTTCCCAATCTCCTCCTCTTTTTCCCGTTTGCCCTTTTCCTCGTCCGCTTGTTTGCTCGTGTGTTAGTTTGCTTGCTTGTTGTTATGTCTGAAATTGGGGAAATTATTGCCGATATGGGCGATAATAATCTCACAAAAAATTCTGAAGCTCCTGCTGAAGAATCTCCTACCTATCATACAAAAATATTTCGAATCGGTAGTGGTAATATTATTGGAAAAGGAGTTATTCAAGATTTCTTTACTTGTGTCGGTGCTTTACCCTCTATGGGTGGTTCTATTCTCCATATAACTAGTAGCCTTGCGTACGCTATTGCCATGCTTATCGTTGAACTTGAAAGGCAATTTATGCATATGCACCCTTCTATACAAAAAATTTTCCTAGAATTTTCTAATATTGAACACTCCTCTGTTAAGCGTGCCGCTACTATATTTTTGGCTCATGAATTCAGATTTATAATAAAATAAGCCAAAGAAATCTTTGCGCATTATAGAGTGGACGCTGGCCATCCTCCCATAGAGTCTATCCTCTTTGATCAAGAAGAAATAATGCGTTTTCAATCTATCAATTATGTTGCTTTCAATGAAAATCTTAGAAAAAAGTGCCTACCAATATTTTAATTGATAGCATCTCTGAACTTAATGATGATTTGGCTATTCTAAATAATGAGCTTGGATGCTCTTTTGAGTATAGGCTCACCAAGTTCGGTCAAAAGAATGCTTATAATGATGAATTGGTTGTGCAATACGAAGGGCCGAAAGAGGAACCTATACCTCCTAAAATTGATCTTGGGGACTTTTGTCCTATTAAATTTAGCCCTTTTGATT
This sequence comes from Aegilops longissima, assembly GCA_021605205.1. Lineage (NCBI taxonomy): Eukaryota > Viridiplantae > Streptophyta > Magnoliopsida > Poales > Poaceae > Aegilops > Aegilops longissima. Next base: position 236,649,669 of record CM038679.1, read on the forward strand.
ACTTTTGATTGCATGAAATAAAACTTGCTGCCGAACGTAGAGAATATGAAATGAGTTTCACCGATCTATCTTATTACTATGGCACTACCTAGATCTATCCTTGCTTTTATGCCTAGCTAGGGGCGTTAAACGATGGCGCTTGTTGGGAGGCAACCCAATTTTATTTTTAGTTTTTTGTTTTTGCTTCTGTTTAGGAATAAATAATCGATCTATCCTCTGTTTAGATGTGGTTTTATGTTTTAATTAGTGTTTGTGCCAAGCTATACCTATTGGATCTTCTTGGATGATAGTTATTTGATCTTGCTGTAATTTCCAGAAACTTTGCGCTCAGTGCCCGAATTATTAAAAATCACCAGAACGTGATAAAATACTGATTCCAATTGCTGCTGATCAATAAACAAATTTTCTAGGTCTTCTAATTTTTGTAGATGTTTTGAAGTTCCATAAGTTTGCGTTAGTTACAGATTACTACAGACTGTTCTGTTTTTGACAGATTCTGTTTATCGCGTGTTGTTGGCTTATTTTGATGAACTATGGCTAGTAAAATAGTTTATAATCCATAGAGAAGTTGGAATACAGTAGGTTTAACACCAATATAAATAAATAATGAGTTCATTACAGTACCTTAAAGTAGTCTTTTGTTTTATTTCTCTAACGGAGCTCACGAGATTTCTATTGAGTTTTGTGTTGTGAAGTTTTCAAATTTTGGGTAAATTCTTATGATGGATTATGGAGCAAGGAGTGGCGAGAGTCTAAGCTTGGGGATGCCCATGGCACCCCCAAGATAATCCAAGGACACCAAAAAGTCAAAGCTTGGGGATGCCCCGGAAGGCATCCCCTCTTTCGTCTACTTCCATCGGTAATTTACTTGGAGCTATATTTTTATTCACCAACATGATATGTGTTTTGCTTGGAGAGTCTTGTATTATTTGTGTATTTGATTGTTAGTTTACCACAATCATCCTTGCTGTACACACCTTTTGAGAGAGCCATACATGAATTGGAATTTGCTAGAATACTCTATGTGCTTCACTTATATCTTTTGAGCTTGATAGTTTTGCTCATAGTGCTTCACTTATATCTTTTGAGCGTGATAATTTTTGCTCTAGTGCTTCACTTAGATCTTTTAGAGCACGGTGGTGTATTTGTTTTAAAGAAACTATTGATCTCTCATGCTTCACTTAGATTATTTTGAGAGTCGTTAATAGCATGGTAATTTGCTTAATGTTAATATACTTGGTATTAAAGATATGTGAAACTTTCTTTTGAGTGCGTTGAATACTAAGAAAAGTTTGATGCTTGATAATTGTTTTGAGATATGGAGGTGATAATATCAAAGTCGTGCTAGTTGAGTAGTTGTGAATTTGAGAAATGCTTGTGTTGAAGTTTGCAAGTCCGTAGCATGCACGTATGGTTAAAGTTATGTAACAAATTTGAAACATGAAGTGTACCGGCTTGTGCATCCTTATGAGTGGCGGTCGGGGACGGCGATGGTCTTTCCTACCAATCTATCCCCTAGGAGCATCGCGTAGTACTTGATTTTGATGACTTACAAATTTTTGCAATAAGTATATGAGTTCTTTTGACTAATGTTGAGTCCATGGATTATCGCACTTTTACCTTTTAGCCTTTGCTAGCCTCTTGATGCCGTGCATTGCCCTTTCTCACCTTGAGAGTTGGTGCAAACTTAGCGGTGCATCCAAACCCGTGATATGATCGCTCTATCACACATAAACCTCCTTATATCTTCCTCAAAACAGCCACCATACCTACCTATTATGGCATTTCCATAGCCATTCCGAGATATATTGCCATGCAACTTTCCACCGTTCCATTCATCATCATCATGACATACTTTACTTTTGTCATATTGCCATTGCATGATCATGTAGTTGACATCGTATTTGTGGAAAAGCCACCATGCATTATTTTTCATACATGTCACTCTTGATTCATTGCACCATCCCGGTACACCGCCGGAGGCATTCATATAGAGTCATATCTTGTTCTAGTATCGAGTTGTAATCCTTATGTTGTAATCAATAGAAGTGTGATGATCATCATTATTAGAGAATTGCCCAATAATAAAAGGCCAAAAAGAAAAAAAATAAAAGGCCCAAAAAAAGAAAATAAAAAGGGCAATGTTACTATCTATTTTTCCACACTTGTGCTTCAAAGTAGCACCTTGTTCTTCATGTAGTGAGTCTCATATTTTGTGCTTCAAAGTAGCACCATGTTTTTCATATAGTGAGTCTCATAAGTTGTCTTTTTATACTAGTGGGAATTTTTCATTATAGAACTTGGCTTGTATATTCCTACGATGGGCTTCCTCAAATGCCCTAGGTCTTCATGAGCAAGCAAGTTGGATGCACACCCACTAGTTTTCTTTTGTTGAGCACTCATAGCTCTAGTGCATCCGTTGCATGGCAATCCCTACTCCTCATGTTGACATAAATTGATGGGCATATCCATAGCCCATTGATTATCCTCGTCAATGTGAGACTTTCTCCTTTTTTGTCTTCTCCACACAATCCCCATCATCATATTCTATTCCACCCATAGTGCTATATCCATGGCTCACGCTCATGTATTACGTGAAGGTTGAAAAAGTTTGAGATTATTTAAGTATGAAACAATTTCTTGGCTTGTCATCGGGGGTATAGAAGTTGGAAACATCTTTGTGTGACGAAAATGAAGCATAGCCTAACTATATGATTTTGTAGGGATGAACTTTCTTTTGCCATGCTATTTTGAGAAGACATGATTACTTTGATTAGTATGCTTGAAGTATTATTATTTTTATGTCAATATTAACTTTTGTCTTGAATCTTTCGGATCTGAATATTCATACCACAATTAAGAAGATTTACATTGAAATTATGCCAAAGTATCACTCCGCATCAAAAATTCTCTTTTTATCTACCTACTCGAGGACGAGTAGGAATTAAGCTTGGGGATGCCTGATACGTCTCCAACGTATCTATATTTTTGATTGCCCCAAGCTACTTTATCTACTGTTTTGGACTGTATTGGGCTTTATTTTCCACTTTTATATTATTTTTGGGACTAACCTATTAACCGGAGGCCCAGCCCAGTGCGTTTTTTGCCTATTTGGTGCTTGGAGAAACAAAATATCAAGCGGAGTCCAAGCGGAATGAAACCTTGAACGTGATTTTCTCACGAGCGTGATCCGAGGGACTTGGACCCTACTCCAAGGAACGAAAGAGGCGGTCACGAGGGTGGGGCGCGCCCTGCCTCGTGGGCCCCTGTCGCTCCACCGGCGTACTCCTTCCTCCTATATATACTTACATTGCCCCCAAGCGATCGAACAGGAGCCAAAACCTAATTCCACCGCCGCAACTTCCTATATCCACGAGATCCCATTTTGGGGCCTGTTAGGAGCTCGCCAGGGGGGCATCCACCACGGAGGGCTTCTACATCAACACCATAGCCCCTCCGATGAAGTGTGAGTAGTTTACTTCAGACCTTGGTCCATAGCTAGTAGCTAGATGGCTTCTTCTCTCTTTTTGGATCTCAATACAATGTTCTCCCCCTCTCTCGTGGAGATTTATTCGATGTAATCTTCTTTTTGCGGTGTGTTTGTTGAGACCGATGAATTGTGGGTTTATGATCCAGATTATCTATGAATAATATTTGAATCTTTTCTGAATTCTTTTATGTATGATTGAGTTATCTTTGCAAGTCTCTTTGAATTATTCGTTTGGTTTGGCCAACTAGATTGGTAGTTCTTGCAATGGGAGAAGTGTTTAGCTTTGGGTTCAATCTTGCGGTGTCCTTACCCAGTGACAGAAAGGGTTGCAAGGCACGTATTGTATTGTTGCCATCGAGCATAACAAGATGGGGTATTTATCATATTGCATGAATTTATTCCTCTACATCATGTCATCTTGGTTAAGGTGTTACTCTATTTTTAACTTAATACTCTAGATGCGTGCTGGATAGCGGTCGATGAGTGGAGTAATAGTAGTAGATGCAGAATCGTTTCGGTCTACTTGTCTTGGACGTGATGCCTATATACATGATCATACTTAGATATACTCATAATTATGCTCAATTCTGTCAATTGCTCAAAAGTAATTTGTTCACCCACCGTAGAATACTTATGCTCTTGAGAGAAGCCACTAGTGAAACCTATGGCCCCCGGGTCTATTCTCATCATATCAATCTCCATCACTTTAGTACCTGCTTTGTTTTTACTTTGCCTTTTACTTTTCACATTGCATCTATATACCAAAAATACCAAAAATATTATTTATCATCTCTATCAGATCTCACTCTCATAAGTGACCGTGAAGGGATTGACAACCTCTAATCGCATTGGTTGCGAGGAGCTATCGTTTTGTGCGGTCACGAGGGACTTGTCGTGGCCTCCTCTTGGATTGATACCTTGGTTCTCAAAAACTGAGGGAAATACTTACGCTACTTTGCTGCATCATCCTCTCCTCTTCGGGGGAATCCAACGCAGTGCTCAAGAGGTAGCATACACCATATCATGATGTTTTGGATCTTCAAAGCCAGGAGGTTGTGCAACATACACTTCTTCAATCTTTCCATTGAGAAATGCACTCTTCACATCCATTTGATACACATGATGTTGTGATGATTTGCATAGGCTAGTAATATGCGAATAGCTTCAAGCCTAGCCACGGGAGCAAACGTTTCATCGAAGTCAATCCCCTCAACTTGAGTGTATCCTTGAGCAACAAGGCGAGCCTTGTTTCTGACAACTTGACCATGCTCATCTTGCTTGTTGCGATATATCCATTTTGTGCCTATTATGTTGTGCTTGCGAGGGTCAGGATGCTTGACAAGTTCCCAGACATTTTTCAGCTTGAACTGCTGAAGCTCTTCTTGCATAGCTTGAATCCATTCAGGTTCCATGAAGGCTTCAGCAACTTTCTTGGGTTCAGATATTGAGACAAATGCAAAGTTCCCACAGAAATTTGCAAGCTGTGTCGCTCTTGAACGAGTGAGTGGACCAAGCGCATTGATGCTATCAATTATCTTCTCAATCTTTACTTCATTTGCAACACGAGGATGAACCGGACAAAGATTTTGCTCTTGCTGATCGTTGTCATCGTTAGGAGGGTTGTCTTCGGGCTGAGCATTGTCTTCAGGTTGATTAGGTGCTGAAATGATAAGTTCCTCTTCAGGCTGTGCTTCAGACGGTATGATTTCTCCTGTTCCCATTAGCTTGATGGATTCACTAGGTGGAACTTCATCTAGCACATTTGGCAGGTGCTCTCTTTGCGAGCCGTTAGTCTCATCGAACCGCACATCCATAGTTTCAACCACTTTATAGTGAAAGAGGTTGAAGACTCTGTAGGAGTGCGAATCCTTTCCGTAACCAAGCATAAAACCTTTATGTGCTTTTGGTGCAAATTTTGAAGTGTGATGTGGATCCTTGATCCAGCACCTAGCACCAAATACTCAAAATGGCGACATTTGGCTTCTTACCAGTGAGGAGTTCATAGGATGTTTTCTTCAGAAGCTTGTGAAGATAAACACGGTTGATGACATGGCATGCAATATCAATAGCTTCAGGCCAGAACTTCCATGGAGTCTTGTATTCATCAAGCATTGTCCGTGCCATCTCAATGAGCATTTTGTACTTGCGCTTCACGATGCCATTCTGCTGAGATGCGTACGGAGCTGAGAACTCATGAGTGATGCCCAATTTGTCCAGGTAAAGATCGAGGCCGGTGTTCTTGAACTATGTGCCGTTGTCACTTCTGATATGCTTGATCTCGATGCCATAATTGTTCATGGCACGGTTGGCGAAACGTCTGAAGACATCTTGCACTTCAGTCTTGTAGAGAATTATATGCACCCATGTATATCTGGAATAATCATCAACAATGACGAAGCCATAGAGACAAGCAGTAGTAGTGAGAGTAGAGTAGTGAGTAGGCCCAATAAGTCCATGTGTAGCAGCTCGAATGGGTTGAGATGTCGTCATGATTGTCTTCGAGGGATGCTTGGCCCTAGTCATCTTTCGACTTCGCGAGCCTTTGCACAAGTGATCCTTCTTGAACTTGACGCCCTCGATGCCTATGACATGCTTCTTCTTTGCGAGAGTGTGTAAGTTCCTCATGCCAGCATGCCCTAGCCTCCGATGCCAGAGCCAGCACTCTGACGCTTTTGCTAGAAGACATACTGCAAGCTGTGGTCCTGCTAAGAAATCTACCATATACAGATCACCTTTCCAGTACCCTTCAAAGACTAGAGACTTGTCAGATTCCATTAGTACAAGGCAACGATATTTTCCAAATATCACAATCATGTTCAAGCCACAAAGCATTGAGACAAACATTAAATTGAAACCAAGGGATTCAACAAGCATCACTTTATCCATGTGCTGATCCTTTGAGATTGCAACTCTACCTAGACCCAATACCTTGCTTTTACCAGTGTCAGCAAATGTGATGTGACTCTTATCAGATGGACGTAAGGTTGAGTCCACGAGAAGACTTCGATCACCAGTCATATGATTAGTGCATCCGCTGTCCATAATCCATTTTGAAGCATGAGGTGTCATACCCTATAGTACAGTTAGGGGGATAGGATTCATCAAGAGTATTGTGAAGCATAAACATTTGATGCACAAGAGGATTATCAAAGCTCAGATCAAGATTAGGACTGATAGGATGATTGGCAAGCGATTCAGGTACAAAATACAAAGTAAGACCATTTGGGAATTTGATCTTGCGCCCTACAAGATGTTTTAGGTCCCCAGCATTAGCATCAGACGCCTTTGATTTCTGGCTGGAGACCTTTCCCTGCAAAACAAAGTTAATTCTTCTTAACGACCCACATCTTTAGGGGTGGCTTAGAAGCAATAAGTCTAAGTGCAGCAGCTGAGAACATCGGCTTTGAAGCTCTAGCAAATAGCCTTGCAGGAGGTGAATAATACTCATATGAATAAGCAGAAAAGTTCTTAGTTTTATGAACATAGCGGTTTGAAGAAACACGCTCATATTCATAAGTCTGAGTATGATTTCCCTGCAAAACATTGGTGTTAGGGTGACTCAGGTGAGTCATCTGTCTGTGTGAAGCCTTTGGACCATATGAAGCCTTTGGTCTGGGATTTGTTTTCTTCCCAGGCGGTGTCATGATGACATTCACATGAAGATTCTCAAGACAACTTTTGGGAACCCAGATCTTCTTCATACCTAGCAAACACTTCACCATTCTGATTCTTAAACAGTTTATAGTTTGCATCAAAGGATTCATCAATGATAATAGGGTTAGCGAAGTGAAGCGGATAAGGTGGATGGATCCTTGAAGGTCCCTTTGTAGCAACCCATGTGGTTTTGGGATCTTGCTCGGGCTTCGGTAGGAGCCATCAACATTCATTTTCCTCTCAGACCCAACACCCTCTTTCCTAGGGTTTGGTTCGAGAATCTTCTTTGAGGACATCGCATAGTGTCCGATGCCCTTTGAGACTTTTTTACATCCCTGTTTCAAGCAATGTCTTCAACTTAACATTTTCATCGGCAATAGTAGTGGTATCCTCAGCAGAGGGGTTAGTCACCACATCAACAGTTGAAGATATTGCAACAGTGGCATTAGTAGAACATTCAGCAACAGAAGTAGTGTTATCACGCTCAAAGCATTTTAGACATGGTGGTTCAAAACCTTCCTGAGCGGGACTGATCTGTTGAGCGCGAAGTGACTAATTCTCCTTTTGAAGATCTTCATGAGCCGCTCTCAATTTCTCAAGCTCTTGCTTCCTTTCAAGATAATCATAGGAAAGCTTTTCATGAGTGGTTGAGAGCGTGTCATGACGACTTTCAAGTTCCTGGTACTTCACATGAAGATTTTTTATGTCTTCAATTAAGGACTGAGAACGGGTCATTTCCGCGTCCAACATGTCATCGCTTTTGTCTAACAGTTTTTGAGTATGTTCCATAGCTTTCTGTTGTTCAATTGCAATTTTAGCAAGTGTTTTGTAGCTGGGTTTGGATTCACAATCAGAGTCATCTTCACTTGATGTTTTAACGTAAGCATCGCGTGATTTTACCTTGGCACCATGTGCCATGAAGCAGTAGGTGGGAGCAGAGTCGTCCTTGTCATTAGCATCAGCGTTGGTGACGGGGCCATTGTCTTCAGTGTTGAAGATGGACTTGGCAACGTAGGCTGTAGCTAGAGCCAGACTTGCAACGCCAGGGTCGGACTCCTCCTCAGACTCCACCTCCGCCTCGTCAGAAGCAAACTCCTCCTATGAATCAATCTCCTTGCCAACAAAAGCACGAGCCTTGCCAGATGAGCTCTTCTTATGAGAAAAAGACTTGGATGAGGACTTGGAAGAAGACTTTGAGGATTTCTTCCTCTTCTTTTCATCACAATCATATTCCTTGATCTTCTTCTTCTTGTTCTCATTGCCCACTGTGGACACTCAGAGATGTAGTGTCCAGGTTTCTTGCACTTGTGACATGTTCTCTTCTTGTAGTCATGAGTGGAAGCTTCATCATTTCTTGAGCTGGACCGTGAAGACTTTCTGAAGCCCTTCTTCTTAGTGAACTTCTGGAACTTCTTCACAAGCATAGAAAGTTCCTTTCCAATGTCTTGGGATCATCGAGGCTGCGGTCATTCTTCTTCGATGAGGAAACAACTTTTGCCTTCAAAGCATGAGTTCGGCCATAGTTGGGACCATAGATATCTCTTTTCTCAGATAGCTGGAACTCATGTGTGTTGAGCCTCTCAAGTATGTCAGACGGATCGAGTGTCTTGAAGTCAGGGCGTTCTTGTATCATCAGGGCAAGGGTGTCGAACGAGCTGTCAAGTGATCTCAGTAGTGTCTTGACGATTTCATGCTTGGTGATCTCAGTGGCACCGAGAGCACGAAGCTCATTTGTGATGTCAGTGAGGCGATCAAACGTGAGCTGGACATTCTCATTGTCGTTTCTCTTGAAGTGGTTGAAGAGGTTGCGAAGAACACTGATCCTAATTTGATCTCTATGGGTTGAGACGCCTTCGTTGACCTTGAAGAGCCAGTCCCAGACTAGCTTCGATGTTTCGAGAGCACTCACACGACCATACTATCCTTTGGTCAGATGACCACAGATGATGTTCTTGGTAGTAGAATCTAGTTGAATGAACTTCTTGACATCAGGAGGGGGGACACCTTCACCAGTCTTGGGAACGCCATTCTTGATGACATACCAGAGGTCGACATCAATGGCTTCAAGATGCATGCGCATCTTATTCTTCCAGTAGGGATATTCAGTTCCATCGAAGGCGGGCAAGCAACGGAGACTTTGATTATCCCTGCAGTTGACATAGATAAAACTCCAGGTGGTTAAACCGAATCACACAAAACAAGGGAGTACCTTGCTCTGATACCAATTGAAAGTGCTAGTTATCGACTAGAGGGGGGTGAATAGGCGATTTTTATGAAAGTCTTCATAACATGAGAGTTTTGAAGACAAACAATAGAAATGAACCTATTGATATGCAGCGGAAGGTAGACTACACTAAGCAAGCCATAGTCAAGTATGCAATTAAGTGAAAGCACGTAGACTAATAGCAGCTAGGTAGTAAAGATCAGGATGGAAGATAGTATGAAGCCAAACAATGATAGTAGTCACACAGTGAAGTCAAACAGGTAGTGCAAGCAGGCAATGAATTCTCGAAAACAAATTGTAAGTAAGGAGAGGGAGAGGATAGAACCAGTCACTTGTTAAGGACACATGATTTGTTGGACCAGTTCCAGTTGTTGTGACAACTGTACGTCTGGTTAGGGAGGCTGAGATTCAACTCAGAAGAATGCGTCTTCACCTTATTCCCCTTGAGCTAAGGACACCCAGTCCTCGCACAATCACTCTGGTGAGTCTTCAAGGTAGACTTCCAAACCTTCACAGAAAAGGAAACAACGAAACAACTAAGTCTTCGCGCTCCTTAGTCTTCACGTAATGTCTTCTCTTTTCATAGTCTTCAATGTGAATATCTTCACATACCACCATTGTTTCAATGTCTTCATACATTTTTAGGGGTCATCTCCGGTAGGTAAACTAAATCAGTGAGGGACTACTACCTATGTTATCCCGCAATTCTCACAAACACATTAGTCCCCCAACCAGGTTTGTCGTCAATACTCCAAAACCAACTAGGGGTGGCACTAGATGCACTTACAGTGTCATTAATGTGGGTGGCGGACGGAAGGATGGTTGTGGTGTCGTTAATGCGGAACAGTCGCTTGCACTGGGATGCCGCATGGGTGGCGCTCTCGGCGATCAATCGCTGTTGTAATGCTGCGGCGCCCGATGAGGTCGCGTCGGCGTGAATGCGACGCTGCTTGATGACTTAACCGCAGTGCGTTGGGTCAGCGACATGTGGGCCCAACGGGCATATGGCCCACATGTCAGTGACACCAACCGCACCTGCATTAAGTCCGGTGAATCGACATTGACCTTCTGGAGAGCGGTGACCGTTTCAGGAAGAAGCGCTAGCGATGGAAGGGTTTGGTAGGCGAGGCGGTCGAGACTGGCGTGGTGGTAAAGTGTGAACTCATGGATGACGAGCCTTTGAAGTGTATGGGGCATGTATTGACAACCAGGCGTCCATGCAAACACTCTTGTCGCCAGCTTGGCTTCGACGACCACCATTAGACACCACATAACCATGCAAAACATACAAATAATGGACGAATCGATCAGACACACACTCGTGTGCAGTGGCACTATGATCGGTCGCTCACGATAGTACATACTCCGTACCATAGTACCCTCTTTAGCTAGGCTATTTTATAGATTGTCGTTGTGATGGACAATATACATGAGCAAGGCGCCGAGTCACGAGTATGACCGTTGGTGTTCAGCCAGGTGAATAAATGCTCGGTGTTCGCGGAGGCCTCCAGCAAATGTCTAAATAATAATGTCAGGCACCGCCGGGGCGCGCAGGTGACAGGCTCGCCGTTTGCGTTGCGCCATGAGCAGGATTTTGATTGGGAGGGCGACGTGCATGCATTAGCATGGTTTGACAGCGTGAGCATGAGTGTCTGCACGCGTACATGCTACTTGCCTCTATGGACGGTGTGCACTAATGTGTGCATCACGTATAATATAAAAAATCAGTTTGTGCATTTAACGCAAAGTATTTCATTTTCATTTGGCTGACGAGTGTGCGTTGCAGCGATGAGTCTGTGGTTTGATTCCTCACATACGCATAATTTTGGTTTTTATTTCTTTCTCCACTAACAGCTAGGCCTGCATAGATAGATAGATAAAGAAAACGAGTGATGAGGCGCATGCGGACTGTTTGGTGGTCAACCGGACAAATACGGAGCTATCTGTTGAGCCGATGACCGTATAATCACCATATCTCGTATACAATGATCAAAGTGAGCTATGAAGACAAGTGCGATGACCGCCAATGCATTTTACTTGGTAATAAATGACCAGGATTGAAGGGGAATCCAAATTTCCTTCATCTTCTGTCCTTGAGCTCTTCAAACTAATGCACTATACGGTTGTCCGGCCACTCCACCCCAGAGATGTCACCAAGCGTTGTTCATGCCACTGCGCCGCACACTAACCGGTAAGGAAGCAACGGCATCCCGCCGCGCCGAGTTTCTCGCCGCCCACGACCGCACACAGAATGGTAGGGAAGCAATGGCATCCCGCTGTGCCGAGTTCATTGCCGCTCGCAACCTCACACCTATGTGGGCGGAATTTGAAGCTGCCATGACCGAATGGGCGGTAGAGCAAGTGGCGGCCAAAGCCGCACAGAGGAAGCGGAAAAGTCAGAAAGCACTCAAGAAAAGAGAGGCCCACCACCGCAAGAAAGAAGAGGACGCACGCGCTGCTGTAGAGAGGTCGGCGGAGATCCAAGCACGGTGGGGTGTCACCGAGAAAGCTGGGAAGGAGAACGACGGCGTCTGGCCTGCATGTGAGAACTAGTAGTACTAGTAGTTAGTGTGTGTGTCCGTGTCGCACATATATTTGTTTAATTAATTACAAGCATGTACCAGTAGTAGTTACTACTATAGTTTTTAGAGAAAATTACCAGTACATTAGCCTAGACTCGATGGAAAAATTCCTATCCTCTGCATCAAATGACATCTCTTTCTCTATAGGAATTGAGATGCATGTCATCTCACTTCCTATGATTTTCATATTCCTATAAAATTCCTATCCTATGAACCAAAAGAGGCCTCTGCTGGAGTAACTACTGTAGCTAGCAGTACTGTTGGTACAGTAGTTTTCTTCAAGAAGCGGAATTCAATGAAGTCATGATGGTTCCTTCATCCGAGCAACTTCACAGTGGGAAAGGTTGGGCTTGTGATTTGATGGCTCATTAGTAATTACTGCGGCGTGACGACCGGGGTGACTCTCCCTTGGGGTTCTGCGGGCATGGCATGTGGACCAGGATGGTCGATGTCATACATGTCGGTGAATGGAAGTATTCTTTCCGATATCGAGGAGCAAGGAAACTGCATGGTATAGTATCACTACTGATTTATATTTATTTTTAATCTTTGATGAATGCTAGCGTTTCAACTCCTAAGACAAAGGAGTGCCAAACACGGCACGTGCTGGATGTCCCACATGTCATCGAAAGGAGTGAGACATGAACAACATGGTAGAGCATCTCCACATCTACCACTTCTGGGTCGGAGACCACAAGTATTAGTACTAGCGGTATGAACAATACAAAGTGCGACTCGGAGAGAAAGACATGTCTAGTTGGAACGTCTCGGGGCATACACGTAAAAAAATATAAAACCTAATATGTGCCTCCAATTAATATAATAGTAGTAGACTACTTAGGCGCGTACTCCATAACATCACTGGGCATTGCACGTACAACATTTAGTGGTAGTAAGAGATAAATGCCTATATGCCATGCATGTTCATACTATTTGTGCCTTTCTGCTTCACTTACTGTGCTACATTACTCAGGTTTGTACGTACACTCCTAGGTACATGTCCGTCTCGTAGTTCTAGTCCCACATGTTCATCATAGATGGAATGATCCATTACTCAGGTTCGTTCCGGGGCCATGCTGACCCCGGCGGCGGGAAGCGCGTGCCGGCAAGGGAGTGGGTTGGGTCGTCCAGGGCAGTCAGACGCGGGAGTATTTGTTTTGAAACATTTTAGGTGTAGTACGCACTCAGTTTTCTAAGAAAATGTGGTAAAAACATTACTCCACAGCCCGCTTCCCTTCTCCTTCCTCTTCCACCGCCCACGCACGTCCGCGGGAAGCGACCGGTCAACCCTTATATAGGAGTGCTAGCACAAAAAGATGCATGCACGACCACTAAAATTTCCAGATTAAAGCGCCGCTCCGGCGGGAGTATGGCGTATGTCGTTACCTTCGGCCGGGCCATGGCTACGGGGCTACGACGACCAGAGAAGAGGCGGCGGGAGGGGAATAAATGCAGCTACTATTTGGGTTTGTCGTCCAGCTTAAATAAATGCGAACCATCGCGTGTACCTGCGGGTGCACAAATTATAACATTCGTGTCTGCTTAAGTGGGCGTCACGTAACTGGTGTGTGTTAGTGATTCTGAGAGATAGAGTGCGTGTGTGTGAATCTACTCTTCGGACATGTACTCAACCTTTTGCATCGGGATATAAGTATAATGGTATTACAATTTAGCTAGTGATTTACGTGGCCATGTTAACGTGGTTGTGTAAAAAAATTCACTTCCTGCTCGTGATTTGTGTTATATAATTACTAGCAAGATGCTCGTGCATTGCACGGAATATCAATATGCATTTTTTTACAAAACACCTGTTGTGATTGACCCATGCAGGAGTAATCCCATGTGCAAAAACTAATGATGTCTCCAGAATTTTATCGGAAAACTGGTATCTCGACAATTTCATCGAAAGAATGAAAGATGAGAGATAAGGTGAGGACGAGTGGAGTGTGGTGGTGAATGGTGGTCGGGCTGGGCGGAGGCATGGAGATGGACGGTGCCGGCACATGGCAGCGGCCACCATGCTAGATTGTTCCAGAGACTTCCTTTTTTAATTGCTCAGCAATGAGGTTGTGGGAGATAAGGATGAACGAGGCAAGGCCTTTTCTGTAAGAGCATAATTGGTTTGGTGCCAAAAATAGGCATGCCAATGTTTGGCATTGTGCTAAATATTCGCTACTACTTGGTTGGTTACCGAGTTGTCTTGCCTATCTCACATAAAGTTGCCAATATTTGGCAAGTCTTGGTATTTCCAATATTTGGCAATTCCAACATTTGGCTAGCCAAATATTGGTAGCAAACCAATCATGCTCTAAATCTGGAGAGAGGTGCGGGTATATTTTGTAAAATAATCATAGTTTGCTTTCTATCCGTCAGATATAGATTGGACGGTCTATATTACAAGATGGCAGGCACACCATCATCACCAACTCGGTTTTTGTAAGAGTAGAGATGATAAGTTTGCTAACTACTAAAGTAAAGTGGAATTTGTCCATGTTATACAAGTAAATTAAGTAATTGCTTATCATACGGGTAAGGTTGGACGAAGGGTGGTAGGAAAAAATGCTCTGCCTAGAGCATGTGTGTGTGAGATGGAGTCTTAGTGTGTGTGTGGGGGGGTGGGGGTGGGTGGGTGTGTGCGTGTGTGACGCGGGGTCCTCAGTGGTGGATGTAATTTAAGTGTGCGTGGCTTCATCATAGAGAGGTGATGTGTATGTCAGAGGCCACCAACATTGGGGTGTGAGAGAGAAAAAGCGCGTAGAGAGGAAAGAGAACGCTTGTGTGCGTGAGAGGAGTCGACATAGAGAGAATGTGTTTATTCGAGAGACACCGAGGAACACTACTATATATCGATGGTGCATGTAGGCGGGAATTAAATGAAGGGATGGTCTTATTGGTTTCAGGGATATAGGGGAAGAGTGAGAGAGGGGGGTAGCTAGAAGGAGATTGTTAAGTGTGTGTGTGTGTTTTACCCTTCCAGGCGGCAGTTATGTGCACACAAGAATAGAACGATTCAATGTGGCATTAGGGTTGAGGGTAATTAACTATGTATGGAGACATAGGAGACCTTGAACGTGCATGTGCGAGAGGCATACATGTATACGTGGGATGTGGGTGTGTGCGCGCGAGCATGATCGAGATAAAAGAAAGAAGACATAAGTCATAAGATCAACGACATGGGAGAGACAGATTGGTATGACAATATGCACGCATGTGAGAGTTCAGGGAAGAAAGCTCGATAATTGAGCATGTGTTTTGTCTTTAAGAGACAGTGGCGTGGGCTGGAGCATGCATCTATGGCGAGCAGAGGGAGCGAGACACAACGATTGTGCAAAAGAGATCAACCTATAAATGCATGTATGGAGAGACCTATATAGTGTGGGTGATAGGAAGCAAGAGTGCGTGCGAGAAAGAAATGCTGACAGAGAAACTACAAATAGATACATAGATAGAGATGCTAGCTAGAGGGACATCGGCTAGTTTGAGTGTTGGAGATGACCGCCAGGTGGTTCAGAGGGTGAAGTTATGTGTGTGAGAGAGAAAGATAAAAAGAGGGCACTTGACTGCATGTAGAGAGAAACATATATAGTGTGCGTAATAGGAAGCAAGAGTGAGGATTAGAAAGAAGGTTGATGAAGAAACAGATAAATAGAAAGGTAAATAGAGTGTGTGCGTTATAGGAAGCAAGAGCTAGTGTGTGTTAGAGATAGGTGTCGAGTGGATCACAAAGCTGATTTATGTGTGTGGGTGTGAGAGAGATAGAGAGATGGTGCATGTGAGTCACATACAAACAAATATCAGAGAGAAATGAGATCCCGAGAGACGGAGTTTTGTGTCTGCGAGAGAGAAAGATATTTTACAATGAGAGTGATAGCTAGAGAGATATATGAGGGAACACAAGATATCTCTAGGGAGAGAGAGTGTGTGTGAGCGACATACAAGAGAACGGTGGAGAGATACGAGACCCTGGGAGACAAAGTTTGTGTTTGTGTGTGAGAAAGAGATATTTAAGAGGAATAGTCATAGCTTCTCATGCCTAAGGAGCGAAAGACATCTCTGTTTGATAGGGGGTGTGCGAGTGGCACACAGGTGAATAGTAGAGAGAATAAGACCCCGGGACACGAAGTTTGTGTTTGTGTGAGAGAAAGAGATTTCACATGAAGAATCATAGTTAAAGGCACATAGAAGTGAGCGGGATATCCTTAGAGAGAGATAGAATGATGAAGGTCGAGGGAGAGGTACCGTCAGTGTGTTGCGAAGATAAAAGATCATTGTCTACATACATGTAGCACGAGAGATACCCGAGAGACGATGAACGCGTATAGGTCTAGAGAGATACTCCTATATAAGCTTGAGTGATAGATATATGAGACGAATATCTGGATTAAAGGAGATTCAAATATTTAAACTGGAGGTCACGACATCGATAATATCATAATGCGAATTGGTGTATCAAACATGCATATTCATTTGAATTTGGGGACACGTGTAATGTTATATAGTTTACCAATATTAGTGATCCATAGATTATTTAGTTAGAGATAATGCATGATTTATATGCAATTAATGTCTAAACGATATTACACTATATGTTGCGTGTGTGAAACACATTATACATGTTTGAGAAGTAAAAAGACCCGCATGAAACACGCATTAATTGGAGACAGTTAGCGAGGAATGCATACATTGGATTTCAACATAAAGTGGTTTCAAATATTTGGAAATCCAAATTAAGATGTATACAGCCTTATGAATCTGAGATCATGCCATTTGTAAACAATATTTATGTATAAAGGGTGTTCTGGTTTTGAAAGTATATATAAAAAATGATGTATATAGAATTTTATTCCAATCGAAAATGGATCCTGCCCGAACAAAAATATAATAGAAACTGGATTCGAATTGAGTTGGCACGGTAAATGTGCATCACTTGCTCTGCATAAATTTGAACGAAGCGGGGAAAGTCATAGTAACCGCCCGGAACCAAAATCTGCGAGATGGAAATTACTGCCTATCCCTGACATGCAAAGCCTATCGGCTCGATTTCTATAGGTCTCGATAGGGGTAGGTTTGTAATTTCACTCAAACGTGACATAACCGCCTCTCACCCGGATTCATACACGGTGGGCGCCAAAACACAATGTCTCCTCAGCCGAAATCGACTCCCTCCCCGATTCATACACGGTGGGCGCCAAAAACAAACTCTCGTCGGCACATATTCGGTGTATGCGAGATTACCGTCCTATCCCCAACCGACTAATATTGTTGTGATGTAGGAAATTTTAAACGGGAACTAAGTTTGTAAATTTCCTTGCATTTGAGACAAGTGCGCCCTGAAGACATGGTTACCCCTTCCTCTCTCCCTCTATTTCCCCATTCATACTCTGTGGGTGCCAAAACACCCTCTCCACCCCAGCCTCCACCATCCACCACCCCATGGTGTGCCGTCCTCCTCCACCATGCCGGAGCTGAAACCCTGATGGCTTCGTCCATTACAAGATATCGACCTCTCTCATCGACGGCTTCAGACCAGGATCCTTGCATCCCGTCCTCTCGCTTCATCCCCGCCGTCGTCCACCTTGCCGGCACCGCTCCTACGACCGTCTCGTCCACCGCGCCCTGCCGCCACCGTCTACCCTCCTAGATCTGCTTCCACGCTGCCGACAACCATCACTACCACAGCACCGTCAAATTCTCAGCAGATGCATACACGGCGCCGCACTAGAGGCGGCACTCTTTCGTATCTGCTCAACTTATTTATCGCAGCAAGAAATTAGATCGCCACTTCTTTACTCTAATTTCTTGTCCATCACATACTTGTTAGTTGAAAGCAAACATTGGTTGCGAAGTTGCCTTTGTCCAGTTTGCACCTTCAGATCCGCCATGGCACGCTCAACACTATACTCGCAATGCTTATGGTTTTCCCCTTTTATATTCCACACAAGTTAAATGATAGTAGACTAAATTTCAAAATTGGGTCAGTCGATTTTTGAGAGATCGCCGAAGTTCGAAGGTGCGAAGGAAGGGGCTCGGGTGGGGATGGTGGTTATGGGGGCGGTGGTGGGGGCTCGCCGAACGAAGAAAACTCGACGCGGGTGGGGGCGCGGGTGGAGGGTGGGGGTGGCGGAGGAACACAGGCGGTGGGGGCAGTTCAGGGGAGGGCGGGAGGGTCGGGGCGGTGGTTCGGCCGGCGGCTCGTGCGGTGTTCTATATGGGAAGAATCAGACACAAGGAAGAAGAAGGGTTAGGAGACTTAGGATCTTCATCCAACCGCCTGAAATGGTCGACTTACCCAAATGACAAAAGTCACGCGACTTGCATGCAGACATGCGGAATATGCTTTGTCTTTTGTTCTTCTTTAGTAAGCACAGTATGTTCCTTGTCAGGAAGGGGAGTACGGACATCTGTAGTCAACACCTCTATTAGCCCGGTTCCGCTAAATGATTTCGCACTTCAATTTGGTCTGCCATAATACCCCGGAAATGGTGGGAGCCGCGCGGTCTTTGATAGATTAAACTGATAGTAACAGCTGTGCGCCTTTAGATGAATAGAGCTGTCCTGCAGGTGATCGATAGGCTGCATATTAGTAGCGGCAAAACCCTATGTTTTCCAGCCAATTCCGCTTTCCCGATTTATTTATAGTGGTTATGGTGTACCCTATTATCTACACTACAATCTGCCTACTGGCTCTGCTCTCTCGTTATCATGGTTTGGCAATAAACTTTCTATACGGTATATTATGAACCTATCGCCTGCCAACTATCCTTACATCTGGGGCCCCCAACAGGGAGCTTATTTTTGTGTGTAGTTGTGCTAGATTATATTAATCTACTCACCATAGTACAGCACACATGGGCTCTCTCATCAGAATCCAGTGATAGCACACAAGGGTTTACAAGGAGCCTCTATTATATTACAATATCCTCTGCATTACAAAGATAGTCTCACTACTATTTGTGTTTTCATGCTTTACATATATTGTACGTAATCACAATGAATATAAGAACTAGCACATCAGAAGAATATTGTGGAACATTTCAATGGGTAACAAACTTGGCATCAAGGGATTGAGGTCCATTGTGGATGCAATGAATCCCACATGCTCCCGACCTATAGATTCGTATTCAGAATATGATCCTAATGACTATTCTGAGCTCAAGGAGTCCAAGGCAGATGGCCTATCCTGTTCACCCAATAAGGTGCCTGTTCAAATTTGGCAAGGTTTTATTGGTTGCACATATCTTGCATAAGATGTCTTGTATTTCTTTTGCTTCATTGCACCACCATCTACTTAGTTTACACATGATATATGTGAAGATGCCATGCCCATCCATTATTAACACCTAGTCCATTTGTCGTCATACCATGTTTTTCCATTCAAATGTTGTTCTTGTGTTTCAGACATCCAAAAGGAAGAGGGTGATTGCAGAACCTGAAGGAGTACAAGCAAAGTCCTTGAAAAAGGTGGTGCTACCGGAGAAATCACATAGCACCCGATGTATATTGGCGATAGAACTAGCGCCGCAAAACCTAGGATATCGCAACAATGCTGGTCGCTGCTTTGCTCTTGTGAGTACCTATTGTCCTTACATTCATACCTGGTAGATTATGTGACATATTTGCGCATTATATCCTGCTTATCCACTGTTAGCTCCAAATTATCAGATCTATATTAATGCTTAAATTAATGTAGAATAAACCCAATGCCAAAGAAGAAATTTAGTTCTGCATTGTTCTTGTAAGTATCTGTTGTCCTTCATCACTGTACCTATATTTGTCAGCTATTTCTTCATGTACACTTTGCATCTTATGTTCCCTTGTCCTCCATTTTTCTACACATCAGATCTACATTTACTCTTGCCAAAATATTGAATAAAACCAATGTTACTGAAGAAGTTCAGCTCCACATTGGTCTTGTCAGTGCCTTCTGCCTGTATGGTGTATTTACATTTGTACTCTGCATCTTAAGTTAAATAATTGCCATTTGTTCCCATATTTTCACATCTATATTTACTCTTAACAAAATGTAGAATAAAGGCAATACTCTTGAAGAAGAGTGTGCGGTAAACTTCTTGAATTGCCCCCCATCAATATGGACAAGGCCTTTATAGAGCATGTCTTCACTACTAATGTAAGCTTGTCCTCCTCGAGCCTTCAAACTTTGTTGTTTATATTTGGGTATCTATGAGTGCAAATGCTGTTTATTTTTGTCGTCTGCATCAAATTGCTTGTTCAAAGTTTATAAAATAGAAGTACATAAACATAAGTTTGTCCTTCTCAATTTCAGTCTTTAGATGTACAATCTAGTTCCTTATTCATACCATGTAAATTAAACTAAACGTAGCAAGTTATCTTCTTTAGCACTATGTGTATGCTTTTGCTCTTGATCTGTAATCCATTGGTGATGTGAGACTACCAACAACAACAAAATGTCATATCCTGCTATGTCTCAACTATGAACAATGCCATATTATATTAAAATAGCAAAATAGCTCAAAGAATCATTAAATGTCATATCCTTCTCATACCGTTTCAGATCATTTGTAGTGCTTTTCAATTTCAGGGTCGTTTAGCTCAAAGAATCATTAAATGCATGAAAAATAGCAAATGAAGTCAGAAAAAAGTTGAAAATTGATGATGTGGATTTGAATGGTGCATATTGAACGAACAAACAGTCTGGAGTTAAATAAGCTTAAAGATATGAAATCCCTTTGTAATACATGAGCTTTCGTCTGAAACCCTAGTACTTCGAAAGTGATTGTCTAGTTTGTACACGAAGTGCATCCAGTTTTTGTCGTAACCCTCTCAATTTCTTAGCACAAGTTATGTGGGTGAAATTACCATACCACGCCAGGTTTCAGCCTTTTCAGAGTTCACTTGTAGTGCTCTTGAATTTCAGGGTCATTTAGCTCAAAATTTCATTACATGCATGAAAATTATCAAATGAAGTGAGAAAAGGTTTGAGAATTGATGATGTGGATTTGAATGCTGCATATTGAACGCACAAAAATCTGGAGTTAAAATAAGTTCAAAAATGAAATCCCTTTGTTATAGATGAGTTTTTGTCCAAAACTCTGATACTTTGAAAGAGATTGTCCAGTTTGTACACAAAGTGCATCAAGTTTTTCCGGTAACCCTGTCAACTTTTTAGCACATGCTATGTGCCTGAAATTATGATACCATGCCAAGTTTCAACCTTTTCAGAGTTCATTTGTAGTGCTTTTCAATTTCAGGGTCATTTAGCTCAAAAAATCATTAAATGCATGAAAAATGGCAAATGAAGTCAGCAAAGGGTTGAAAATTGATGATGTCGCTTTGGATGGTGCATATTGAACGCACAAAAAGTCTAGAGTTAAAATAAGTTAAAAAAATGAAATCCCTATGTAATAGATAAGTTTTCGTCTGAAACCGTGATACTTTGAAGGAGATTGTCTAGTTTCTACATGAAGTGCATACATTTTTTGTCGTAACCCTTTCAACTGTTTAACACATGCTATGTGGGTGAAGTTATGATACCATGCCAAGTTTCAAACTTTTCAGAGCTCATTTGTAGCGCTTTTCAATTTCAGGGTCGTTTAGATCAAAGAATCATTAAATGCATAAAAAATAGCAAATGTAGTCAGAAAAGGGTTGAAAATTGATTATGTGGCTTTGAAAGGTGCATATTGAACGCACAAATAGTCTGGAGTTAAAATAAGCTAAAAAACAAAGTCCCATGGTAATACATGAGTTTTCGTCCGAAACCTTGCTACTTCGAAAGAGATTGTCTTGTTTGTACACGAAGTGCATCCAGTTTTTGCCGTAACCCTGTCAACTTCTTAGCACATTCTATGTGGATGAAATTATCGTACCACGCCAAGTTTCAGCCTTTTCAGAGTTCATTTGTAATGCTTTTCAATTTCAGGGTCATTTAGCTCAAAAATCATTAAATGCATGAAATATCAAATGAAGTCAGAAAAGGGTTGACAATTGATTATGTGGCATTGAATGGTGCATATTTAAAAAATGATATCCGTTTGTAATACATGAGCTTTCATCTAAAACCCTGATACTTTGAAAGAGATTGTCTAGTTTGTACACGAAGTGCATCCAGTTTTTATCGTAACCCTGTCAACTTCTTAGCACATGCTATGTGGGTGAAATTATGATACCATGCCAAGTTTCAACCTTTTCAGAGCTCATTTGTAGTGCTTTTCAATTTCATGGTCATTTAGATAAAATAATCATTAAATGCATGACAAATAGCAAATGAAGTCAGAAAAGGGTTGAAAATTGATGATGTGGCTTTGAATGGTGCATATTGAATGCATAAAACGTCTGGAGTTAAAATAAGTTAAAAATGAATTATGTCGGATGTGGTGTTCCGGCAAACCCTTAAGGTTCGAACACTGGGGTGCGCGCGAAGTCTTTCCCTCCTACCGATCTACTCCCTAGCTCGCTAGGATCTCGCTGACGAACTCGACGAACTCGCAACACAGAGAGACACGAGATTTATACTGGTTCGGGCCACCTTTGTGGTGTAATACTCTACTCCAGTGTGGTGGTGGTGGATTGCTTCTAGGGCTGATGATGAATAGTACAAGGGAAGAACAGCCTCCTGAGGTCGAGGTGTTCTTGTGCTTGGTGTCTTAGCGGGTGAGAGCTGGGTGAACTGCTCGATCTGTTCAACCTGCCTCTACTGTGGTGGCTAGTTCTACTTATATAGGCCCTGATCCTCTTCCTAATATTGAGCGGGAAGGGAGCCAACAACGGCGGGCAAATTTGGAGGGGGACAGCTAGTACAAACTATCCTGAAAAAAGAGGTCTTCGCCTGCGCAAAGCCCTGGTGGTGACACCGCCTTGGGCTCCACGATGACCTCCGTCTTGCCGTCCTCCTGGTCTTGGTCTCGTTGCACCAATATAGCAACCTTTGCCTGACGCCTCGGTACTCCTCGCCTGCGCTGGCCTCCTTAGCACCAAAGAGGAAACAAGGACGCTGCGCGCGCTGGCGCCTGCTTGGCGCCCGCCTGGTGTCGATCGTCATGGTTCACGTCACGAGAGCCTCATGAGGGTTTGCCCCGCCTTGATATCTCCGCTCCTCGTGAGCCTTCCTGGCTAGGCCACTCCAGAGGAGGTCTTTTGTCGTCCGCCTCGCGAGGCTTGGCCCCTCGCGAGGGTCTTGGATGCTTTGTTGACGAATGATGGGTCGTACAGCCTGCTGGCTTAGCCACGCCATGGGCCGCAGGCAGGCAGGTCTAGGGACCCCCGTTCCCAGAACGCCGACAGTAGCCCCCGAGCCCAAGGTGCGTCGGGCTTGGCTTCACGGCGAAGCCAAGGGTCAAGTTCGGAGCACCGCGGGCCCCAAAAGCATGCAACCTCGGTTGACGCGTGGCGGTTGATTGGACGTGGGCGTCTTTGCTTCCCCACGCTACCTCGGCAACTATACGACTTGACAAGTCCCTGCGACATGCAAGGAAAACCATCATTACCTGCGATCATGGGAGGCGCTGGTTGACCTTCTCTTGCTATAAATGGGGAGGGGGCGGAGCCCCAGTCGCCCATCTCTTCCTCGCTAGCTTGCTTCTTCCTCCTTGCTCTACTGCTTGCGGTGCCACCAATGGCGCCACGAAGGAAGTTCTCCGCCGCCAAGAAGGGAAAGGCCCCTCGCGAGGGACCCGGCTCCCCGGCGCCCAAGCGCGGGCGCGACCGTCCGCGCAAGCATGCCGCGTCCCCCGTTGTGGCCCACTGCCGAGGCGCCACCGCGGCATGCGGAGGGGGTCGTCCTAGCCATGGTGATCCAGTTGACGAGGGGAGGCGAGCTATGGTGGCGCGACCTCCTCGTCCGAGCTTCCATTCAGCGGAGGTGTTGCCGGAGTTCGTCGTCTGGTCGGAGAACCCGGACGGCAACTGGCTCCAGCTTCCGCGCTTCTTCGTCGACGAACTGCCGCCCCCTGGTCCAGGCGGACTTTGGTTGCAGGCGGATGGTTTCTGCAGCAAGGCCTCTTGGGTCGCGGTCGAGACTTCCGCCGCGGGCAACATAGCTCTGGCCCGCGGCTGGCAGAAGTTCGCCCGCGCGCTTGGCCTGGGCAGGCGGTGCACCCTCCACTTCAGGTACGATGGTGGATCGACCCTCTACGTGAGGGTGTTTGGGAAATATGGTCGCCGCGCCGGGTGCTTCCCCGAGACGAACAATGGTGAGGAGGTGCTCGGCCTTGGTGATGGTCGCGACGAGGATGAGGGCGAGCCTGCCCTCGGCGGCGACCGTATCTCTTCTAGCTACGGCGGCTCTTCCTCCGGCGACAGCTCCAGCAGTGGTGGCTACGACCAGCCGCTGCGCCGCCACGCCCGCTTCGAAGGAGGCAGCGGGTCATCTCGTCGCCACACCTCTGTGAAGCGCGAGGGAGGGTCTAGCTAGGCTTGGGGCTCCGCTAAGGGCCTGCCTCCGCGGATTGCTGCAACACCGCTTTGTTTAGCTTTCTTTTCCCGCATCAAAAATGAAACCAGTATGGGCCCAGAGGGGCGTGTATCGAACTGTGGTTCCTTAGTTATTGCACTGTGCGTGTTATTCCCATGCCGTGTTGTTATTTTGCGCAAAGATAACTTAACCTGGTGCATTCAGGACGCCCTCTTCCTCACGAGGCGTTTGTTTCCTAGCGTCCATCTTAACCTGGTGGTCCGTGTTTGCTCAGAAACTGCAAAAATTAATTAGGGGGTGCGCTAGAGGATTTGCCGTCCACCCAAGCCTCGACTTGGCGCTTTGTATCGCGGTACCCGAGGGCATGGATTAGGAGAGATGCGCCAGCTTTTAGGCTCGAACAAGGGTGACTCGCGAGAAGGCAGAGAGGAGAAAAATGCTCGCGAGGGCACCTGCCTAGCCCCCTCGTGAGGTATGCGAGAGAGAGAACACGAGCAAACCAGAGCCGGAAAATGCGGTAAGAGGCTAGGGGATCAAATCAGCAAGGAACACCAAGAGCAAACTTCTATTAAGGAAAAGCAAGCCAACTACAGAAAGCAAATGAAAAGCCTCGTCTGGCACCAAATTTAGTCTTCAAGTCTTCTCACCAGCGCGGAGCTAAGTGCTGCCACTAGGCATGGGCGGGAGCCCCAGGGCCTGAGGCCGGCGCTCCTGAGACTCCGAGGCGTGTACAACCCCAAATCATTATTACGTGAGAGTGTCACCGGCGGCGATTCTTCACAGGCACCGGGCCTTCTTCACAGGCTCTGGGCCTTTCTTCACAGGCTCTGGGCCTTGCTTCATGGGTAGAACTTCCGGAGGTGCTGGATGTTCCAGGCGTTTTGGATAGGTGTCCCTTCTTGTGTCTCCAGGCGCATGGCGCCATGCCTGGAGATGTGGACGACCCTGAATGGGCCCTCCCACATGGGTGAAAGCTTATGCAACCCTTCCCTGGAGAGGACCCGCCTCAGGACCAGGTCACTCGTCTCGAGCGTCCTGGAGCGAATGTTGCGGCAGTTGTGTCGCTGCAGCACTTGCTAGTACCTTGCCGCCCTTAACGCAGCTTCGCGACGACGTTCCTCCCCCAGCACGAGGTCCATCCCCCGTGTGGCATCCTGCCGCGTTTCGTCGAATGCTAGGACCCGTGCGGAGTGATGCTTGACCTCATGAGGGAGGACTGCTTCAGCTCCGTAGACGAGGAAGAATGGAGTCTCGCCTGTTGGCTTGGTGGCGATGGTGCGGATGGACCATAGCATGGACTGGAGCTCATCGTGCATGCCCCTGCCGCAGGCCTCTAGCTTCTTCTTGAAGGTCCTGGTCTTGAGGCCCCTCAGGACCTTCGCGTTGGCGCGTTCGGCCTGGGCATTGCTCCTGCGGTGTGCTACAGAAGCGTAGCAGATTTGCGTTCCAAGGTTAGCACAGTAGGTTTTGAAAAGGTTACTAGCAAACTGCGAGCTGTTATCTGTGATGATGCGGTTGGGGACCCCGAAGTGGCTCACGAGGCCCTTGATGAACTTGACAGCAGAGCCGGCTGGGATGGTACGGACAACTTCCACTTACACCCACTTGGTGAACTTGTCGATGGCGACGTAGAGATAGCGGTAGCCCCCTGGCGCCCAAGGAAACGGGCCTAGGATGTCCAGCCCCCAGACCACGAACGGCCTTGTGAGCGGGATGGTTTGGAGGCCCTGAGCAGGCTGATGGATTTGCTTGGCGTGGAATTGGCAAGCTTCACAGGACTTCACCAGCTCGGCCACGTCGTTGAGTGCTGTAGGCCAGTAGAATCCACTGCGGAACACCTTGCCGACAAGGGTTCGTGATGACGAGTGGTGTCCGCGGTCCCCGCCGTGTATGTCAATCAGTAGCTCCCTTCCTTGATCGCTGGAGATGCAGCGCAGCGTCACATCGCTCGTCCATTTCCTATATAACTCGCCGTCTTGGATACAGTATGCCGTGGCTTGCCGGGCCACGCGCTCCGCGTCCTCTTCCTTCTTCGGCAGCGTCCCGTGCGTTAGGTACTCCTTGAATTCCTTGGTCCAACATTCCTCCTGGGGCTCGAGCGCCAAGAGCAGCCGAGCTCCTGAGGTCGGGCCACAGGCCGGGGCTCCCGTGGCCGGAGGCTGTGGGAGCTCCTCCCGAGGCTGAGTCGTGCTTCAAAGAGGTGGCGTAGCTGATGGCTTGAAGAGCCGCTCCTCAAAGACACTAGGCTCTTGCGGTTGCCGTTTGGATGCTCTCCTGGCGATGTCGTCGGCTTCTTTGTTAGTGCCCCGGGGCACATGCTACAGCTCAAGACCAGAGAACTGTTTTCCCATCTTGTGCACCTCCGCGAGGTAGGCCTCCATATGCTCGTCCTTCAGCTCGTACACCTTGTTGGAGAAGTTGATGAGGATTTGTGAGTCACCTCTGACGGTAAGGCGCTTCACCCCTAGAGCTGCCGCAGCCTTCAGGCCAGCTATGAGGCCTTCATATTCGGTGATATTGCTGGAGACCTTCTCGCCGTGCTGAAAGCAGAGTTGCACTGCATACTAGAGCTTGTCCTGGGTGGGCGAGATGAGCACTTCTCCAGCCCCCACGCCCCGGTGTGCGAAAGCTCCATCAAAATACATGACCCAGCCGTCCGGAGCCTCGCTCCCTGGGGAGGTGGACCGGTCTTCTCCTTCCTCAAGTGTCGGGGCATCCGTCCATTCTGCCACAAAGTCAGCGAGCGCAGCCCCCTTGATGACCCTGGTAGTGCTGAACTCCAACTGGAATGCTTGCAACTCGATATTCCAGTTGGCGATCCTTCCAGCTGAATTAGGGCTCTTGAGCACCCTCTCCAATGGGTAGGCTGAGACGACCTTGATCGGGTGCCCCTGGAAGTAGTGTCGCAGCTTGCGTGAGGCCACCAAGAGTGCGAGCAGGAGCTTCTGAGGCATGGGGTAGCGTGCCTTCGCATCTCGTAGTATGGTGCTGACGAAGTACACCGAGTGTTCTATGAGGGATGGAGCACTGTCGGGGCTCGGGTCCTGCGGAGATTGGGGCATCTCCAGAGGTGGAGGGGTTCCTGAGACTTGACTGTCCTCAGGAGCTTCTACGACGTTGTCCTGCGAGCTTGGTCTTCCCCCACTGATGCCTCTGCCGCGCCTTCCTGCGCCACTTCAGCTCCGGCTTGGTGCAGCTTGCCCTTGGCTTGGCGCTCTTCCCTAACCACCACCAGCGCCACGCTGGAGGAGTACGGGGTGGCGGCAAGGTAGAGTACCAGAGGCTCGAGAGGTCGTGGTGCCACCATCACCGGGGGGCTAGTAAGGTATTTCTTGAGGTCTTAGAAGGCCTGATCGGCCTCCGTGGTCCACTCGAACATGCCCTTCTTCTTCATGAGCTTGAAGAAGGGCAAGGCGCGCTCTCCCAGCTTGGAGATGAAACGCGCTAATGCTGTCGCCCGCCCTGCTAGCTTTTGCATCTCTTTGAGGGTCTGTGGCGGGCTCATGTCCTCGGTGGCCTTGATCTTCTCTGGGTTCGCCTTGATCCCTCTATGGGACACGAGGAATCCTAGCAGCTTGCCGGAGGGGACACAGAACATGCACTTCTCCAGGTTAAGCCTCAAGTTCACCTGGCGCAGGCTCTCGAAGGTTTCCTCCAAGTCTTGAATCAATGTCCTCGCCTCGTGAGTCTTTACCACTATGTCGTCGACGTAGGCCTCTGTGTTCCTCCCAAGCTGTCGCCCCAGGGTGATGTGCATCAACCGCTGGAAGCTGGCGCCCGCATTGCGTAGCCCAAAGGGCATGCAGGTGTAGCAGTACACCCCACATGGTGTTAGGAAAGCTATCTTCTCCACATCTTCCACCGCCATCTTGATCTGATGATGCCCCGAGAACACATCTAGGAAGCACAGCAAGTCGCACTCGGCGGTAAAGTCGACAATCTGGTCGATGCACGGGAGCGGGAACGGATCTTGGGGCAGGCTTTGTTAAGGTTGGTGAAGTCGACGCACATCCGCTCTTTCCTTCCTTTCTTTGGCACTACGACGGGGTTTGCCAGCCATTCAGGATATCGAACTTCCCGGATGGCGCCTGCCGCCTCCAGATTGCGTGTCTCTTGGACGATGAAGGCCTGCTTCTCAGTGGACTGCCGTCTGGCTCGCTGCTTCGTGGGGCGTATGTTGGGGCATACCCTTAGATGATGCTGGATCACCTCTCTCGGGACCCCAACCTGCTGATTGGGCTCCCACGCGAATATCTCCTTGTTCGCGCGCAAGAATCTCACCAAGGCTTCTTCTTTATCCCGGGTCAAGGCCGACTCCTATGGTGAAGGTGGCTCCTAAAGACCCGTCCTCGTCGACCGGCACCTGCTTGGTTTCTGCCTTGTCTTGGGAGAACAACTGCTTCTTCTTGGTAGGCGCGGCCTCCTTGGCCTCGGGGGTACCGGCGTCGGCGGGCTGTGCTCCTGCCGCGGTCTTGAAGGCGAGCCTGAGCGCCATCACAGCCTCCTTAGTGTCCCCCTTGATGGTGAGGACGCCCTTGCTTCCTGGCATCTTCATGAGGTTGTAGGCCGGATGAGTCGCCGCCATGAACTGAGCGAGAGCTGGGTACCCGAGGATGGCGTTGTATGGGAGACCGATGCGGGCGATGTCGAAGTCTACCAGCTCAGTGCGGTAGTTGTCGCGTGTGCCGAAGGTGTCAGGGAGGCGGATCTGCCCCAGAGAGTGGGCAGTTCCGCCACCCACTCCCGAAAAGGGCTTGCTGAGGTTGAGGCGCTCGAGCGGTACGTGAAGAAGGCTGAAGGTTTCTACGGAGAGCAAGTTGAGGCCGGTACCGCCATTGATGAGGGTCTTGGTGACGGCCATGTTGCAGATGGTGGGCGTGCAGAGCATTGGGAGCATGCCGGAGCCGGCGGTGGAGTCGGGGTGGTCTTCTGAGCCGAAGGTGAGGTCGGCGTCTGGCACAGCCCAACCTAGCGGAGCCCCCGGGCGTTTGGAGGCGGCCCCGATCTGGCGGAGGAACGGTTTGACGTGGCGATCTGAAGGCGGTGCTTGAGAGCCGTCCAGCAGGGCCGCGACCGCATAGTGCGCTGGCTCCACGTAGCGAGCAGTGAAGAGGTCACGGAGTTCCCCCCAGGAGGCCACCATGGATCCTGGGAGGTTGAGCAGCCAGGCGCGCGGCTCGCCGGCGAGGGCCATGGGAAACCAGTTGGCCATGATTTTGTCGCTGCCTCCGGCTTCGAGGACAACCTCCTCGTACGCCAGCAAGAACGGCGGCGGGTCTACCGCGCCGTCGTAACGCGGCAGCATCTCTGGCTTAAACTTGGTCGGCCGCTGCACTCGCCGTAGGGCGGGGGCCAGGGATTGGTACCCAGATGCCCCGCTGTCGACGTCGGCCGCAGAGGTGGATGGCGGGGCACCCGCCAAGGGAGCGAAGTGCGGCGGCGCGGGGCGCAGGTTGGTGGAGAGGAGCTGCGGTGCACCCCTACCTGGCGCGCCAAATGTCGGATGTGGGGTTCCGGCAAACCCTTAAGGTTCGAACACTGGGGTGCGCGCGAAGTCTTTCCCTCCTACCGATCTACGCCCTAGCTCGCTAAGATCTCGCGGACGAACTCGATGAACTCGCAACACAGAGAGACACGAGATTTATACTGGTTCGGGCCACCGTTGTGGTGTAATACCCTACTCCAGTGTGGTGGTGGTGGATTGCCTCTAGGGCTGATGATGAACAGTACAAGGGAAGAACAGCCTCCTGAGGTCAAGGTGTTCTTGTGCTTGGTGTCTTAGCGGGTGAGAGTTGGGTGAACTGCTCGATCCGTTCAACCTGCCTCTACTGTGGTGGCTAGTTCTACTTATATAGGCCCTGGTCCTCTTCCCAAATATTGAGCGGGAAGGGAGCCAACAACGGCGGGCAAATTTGAAGGGGGACAGCTAGTATAACCTATCCTGACAAAAGCGGTCTTCGCCTGCGCAAAGCTCTGGTGGTGATGCCGACTTGGGCTCCACGATGACCTCCGTCTTGCCGTCCTCCTGGTCTTGGTCTGGTTGCGCCAATATAGCAACCTTTGCCTGACGCCTCGGTACTCCTCGCCTACGCTGGCCTCCTTAGCACCAAAGAGGAAACAAGGACGCTGTGCGCGCTGGCGCCCGCCTGGAGCCTGCCTGGTGTCGATCGTCATGGTTCACGTCACGAGAGCCTCATGAGGTTTTGCCCTGCCTTGATATCTCCGCTTCTCGTGAGCCTGCCTGGCTAGGCCACTCCAGAGGAGGTCTTGTGTCGTCCGCCTGGCGAGGCTTGGCCCCTCGCGAGGGTCTTGGATGCTTTGTTGACGAATGATGGGCCGTACGGCCTACTGGCTTAGCCACGCCATGAGCTGCAGGCAGGCGGGTCTAGGGACCCCCGTTCCCAGAACGCCGACAAATTCCATTTGTAATATATGAGTTTTCGTCTGAAACCCTGATACTTTGAAAGAGATTGTCTAGTTTGTACACGAAGTGCATCTAGTTTTTGTCGTAACCATCTCAACTTCTTAGCACATGCTATGTGGGGGAAATTATGGTACTATGCCAAATTTCAACCTATCGGGGAAATGACAACTATGGAATCACGTGGATCCCTTCTACGGTTTGGCAGGGAATAGGAAAGCGCAAAGAGCAGATCTAATGATCGACACGAAGGATTTTTACCCAGGTTCGGCCGCTGAGAAGCGTAGAACCCCAGTCCTGCTTGTAGTGTATAGAGTGTTCTTGAGCTTTGGCTAGGTGCTACGCATGCAAACTTGGCCGGAAAGTCAAAAATTCCCCTCCCGTATCGCCTTGGGCCTCCTTTTATACCAAGGGGCTACCAAAGTGGCGTACAGACATACAGGAGGTGTAAAGTCGCAAAAGTGTATATGCTTATCCCTGACATCTTAGGACAAACACATTAAATGCGTTGTTTACGTGCCCCTCTAACTTTATCGGGGACGGAAACAAAGGCCATCCCGTCCATCGCCGCCTCACCCCATCTTGACATGCTCCCAGGATGATGAGGCATGCAATGCCAAGTTGACTGGCTAGCCGCTACGCTGGAGCGGTCGTATGATCTTCACAAAGATCTGCATGCCGCCACGCAGGTGCTTGCCAGGCTGGCAGGCTAGTCGCTGCGCTGGAGCAGTGGTGGGGTGGCGGAACCTTGCCGCATGCGAGCCTTGCCGCGGTGTCGCAAACGCCCCCGACAAGAATCTTTCCGGGGCCTCACAAATGTCCCCAGCAAGAATCTTGCTAGGAACTTCGCCTCCTGGTCTTCACAAAGATTTGCATGCCACCACGCAGACGCCCCTGGCCCTTGGTCTTGACATTGTCGATGGTGTCAGAGCTCTCAACCTCAAGGGTGGTGGTCTTGCTGGAGCTTCGCAAACCATCCCAGCAAGGATCTTGCCGGGGGCTCAGCTTGTCGTCTGTTCTTTATTTATTGGCTTGAACACCGTCTTGGTAGTCCCGTACGTGCTTCTGGTTGTCCCTCTCAGGCTTTTTTGTGGGTACGGCTGCAACTGCCCGTGCACAAGTAAGGGGTACAAAAGGGCCCAAACTTTAGTAAACCGACAGGAGCCCCCAGGCCTAGGCCACACACGGGTGCGAGGCGTTGTTGGGCCCAAACAGTGCATGTCCACGAGTGGCAGGGATTAACCTCTATAATTATCTTGTCTGCTGCGCTTCCCAATGATCCGCATTGAGTGCGTGACGTGAGTTACGTGAGCGGAACGGCTGCAACAACGGCATGTCCACGCAAGTGCTTTCACATCAAACAGTAAAGAGGCAGCCTCACGCCTTCCCCATAAAAAGAGGAATCCGCAGAGGCACCGCTCATTTACCTCTCGCCCATTCCAATCTAGGAACCGTTGTCGTCTCCTTCCTCGAGCCCAGGCCAGAGCTTCCTCATCCATTCGCCGCCCCCACGCTTCCGCTGCCCTCGGCCTCCCGCTCTCAACTGGCTGCTATGGCGCCCAAAGCGAGCAAGGAGAAGGAAGCGCCCAAGGCAGGCAAGGGTGAAGATGTGCTGGAGAGTGAATTGGTGAAGATGCAGAAGAGGAACATCGTCTTCAACCCGACGCTCGACGCTTGAGCGCTGCAGGATCGGTACCTGTGCATGTGGGGAAGAGCGACGAAGGAGCACACTGCCACCCGCGTCGTCCCTGCTTCCCGCGTCACGCCCGCTTAAGATAAATTCCTCTTCTTTGTTGATTATCTCTACTGCAAGCTCTGCCCTCCATTTTCCTATTTCTTTGTCGACATCATGTACACATTTGACTTCCACCTTCTTGATTTTACGCCGAATCTTGTGGCATGTACGCCTGTCTTCGCCCAACTCTGTGAAAACTTCGTCGGAGTGGTCCCCAACATAGCCCTCTTCCTCCACTTCTTCATTCCTCGCATCCAGCCAGGAGAAGCCCTCTCCAGCTGTGTCGCCTGGATTCCAAGGGCATGGAACAAGGAGACGTACCCAGATGGAGTCTACAAGGAGAAGTAGGATGAATGGTGGGGCAAGTGGTGTTGGATCGTGGAGGAAGATCCGCAGCCGTTCTGTATGCCCCAGCAAACAAAGCTGGTTCACGACAACGGTTCAAGCAAACTCGACCCTCGACACGCGGAGCAAGCGCCTCAGGGCTACCGGTCTCACAATGGAGATGATTGGTGCCGATTTCCTCCGCCGCAGCGCCCCTCTACAGAACAAGGGGAGATCAGCCTTGGAGTACCAGAACGTGGTGGGTATCATGAGGTTGCGCCCTGGCCTGAACAACAACTTGACGGTGATGCAACATGCATCCCTCTTCCACAAGATGTTCAGGGCCATCGGCAAGTTCAAGTTGCCGGCAAGCATCATTCCACTATG
The DNA here is from genome assembly GCA_021605205.1 of Aegilops longissima. NCBI lineage: Eukaryota > Viridiplantae > Streptophyta > Magnoliopsida > Poales > Poaceae > Aegilops > Aegilops longissima. Next base: position 236,682,877 of record CM038679.1, read on the forward strand.
CAACAATACTGCCTTGAACTCGACCATCTCCATGATGCCGGCGTTCAACGCTCATGGCCTTGACCAGACCTGGGCCGAGCCATCCGCGGAGCAAGTGAAGGAGTTCTTCGACAATGAGTTGTCAGGACCGGATTTTTGGGATATTAATTTCCAGAAAATGGCCCTTGTGCTCACCAGCCCTAGGATTACTGTTAGCTGATGAGGCACCAACTTGATACAGAAACTCCAAGCAAAAAAAAAACAAAATATGTAGTACAAGATCATTCTGGCCTATGAGTACAACAAATGGTTTCTAGTGGTTGATGGCGGAAGCGGTTTGTGGATCATCAACGTTTATGGGACTCCATTTCCCACAGGAACAGCTGACCAGGTTAACTCCTATCTCCGCGAGGCTGCTATCACCGTTGCTTAAGTTCCGGGGCTGTCATCGCAACGCTCCTCTCCATGCAAGAAATCTGGCCAAGACAATAGCCAGGGACAAGCCAGTGAGTACTTTGAATGTACTCGCAAACATTATGAACATGGGTATAAAATAGCAAATGATAATCATGCTCTGAAATATTCTGTGATCATAACGTCAGTCACGCAATAAAAATCCTTGATGCATGCACGCAGGTTATTTATATGCAACATGAATATGCAATAATGGAGTAGAAATAAAATGCACCGATCGGGTGTCTGAAGCGACGCCTCGAAAGGATCATGATATGAAGCATGCCTCAGTCGGGCGTCTAAGCGACACCACATAAAGGGCTTATAAGGTAAATAAATAAGAAACATGCCACAGTCGGGCGTCTGTGCGACACCACATAAAGGGCTTATAAAGTAAATAAATAACAAGCATGCCACAGTCGGGCGTCTCAGCGAAACCACATAAAGGGCTTATAAAGTAAATAAATAACAAGCATGCCACAGTCGGGCGTCTCAGCGACACCACATAAAGGGCTTATAAGAAAAATAATCATAGTGAGTATCCAGGAGGAAGAACCGTCCCAGGGATACTCAATACTTCAAATAATATAAAGGGGTTAGTCCATAATAATAATAATCATAATCATCATAAGTCACACGTCATGATCCATGTTTTGGTTTAGTAGTCTCTCCTCCGAAGACCGACACTTGACCCATCCCAGACTGTAGTCCTTAACCATGGACACGGCTATTCGAATAGATATAATTTCTGCAGAGGGTGTACTCTTTACCCACGAGTAACGGATTCCTTTAGTCCATCGGGACTAATTCCGTCTACGGTCTTTTAGTTGAAAACACACCTGACTTGCACACACCAGCTTAACTTACCGGTGTCTGGAATCACCCACGACACCTGTCAAGCAAACTTGTAAGTGGGGACGCTACAACCTCGCGTAGCATGGGATCAAATTTATATCGGCACTCTAAGGGGTGCCCCCCTCTCGGTCCCAACCGGAAACACCCATGCCCCCGGACCAGGTGGCATGCCTACCGGCTGCAGTCGGTATCTTCCACCATGACCTCTCTGTATGGTGTGTGCTAGGAAGGGGATGACAACTTACTGAACCGTACCCTACCTGCTGCAGGAACAAGTGGCAGTACGAAACAAGTATGGGGGTTACTGGAACAAGACTCGATCTACGGTCGACTCAGGAGGTTTGAAAATTCCCTGCATGATATGTGTAACCAATATATATTTCAACCAACAAAATCACCACTCATTATACCTCACTATGCCATACCGGACATAACCGTCCCGACGGAGACCGGAGACAAGCTCACGCCTACCCAAGGCAGAGGTTTTCCCGGGTTTCTATCCGGCATGCATGCAAGGCATACGAGGACGATTACCATCACAAGCATATCCATTTCCAACAGCAAGGAAATCTCCAATATGCATTCATGAAAATGATGGGGTTACCACGTAAAATAATCGTGTCAACCAACACACAAAAATATTATGCCAGGGTTCAGAATGCTTGCCTTCAAGAGTATGAATGTGGGGTGTGCCTTTTGAAAGTTGGCTTCTTCTTCAAAAACCTATTTTTGAAATTATTCAAATTAAAACATAGTTTCAAAACAATGTAAAATAGTTGTCTGAATTTTTTTCAAATAAATCTTAAAATAACTAGACTAAATTTGAGAGAGGTAGGAAAAAGAATCAACTCATTTGGAGTTTTACTTAAAAAGATATAGCCAGTCAAATTTCTGGTTTTAAATAAACAGAAAAAGGAAAAGAAAACGTTTCGAATAGATACATGTCAAACACGTACTTTGCATTTACGTCTTCACTTATCTAGCGTGGACCGGCCCGTGGTCACTGACAGTGGGTCCAGGGGGCCCACTGGTCAAGTTTGACCGGTCTCCCCCGCCTTCCCTCTCCTTTGGCCGAACGGAGGCGGAGCTCCGGCGATCTTCGCCGGCGAACGACGGCTCCTCGAGGGCATCCGAGGGCAGGGATGGATCCGCCAGGCCGGGGCGGTCCTCCCGGTGGTTGTTGGGTCGGCGGGGGTGAAGGGAGTCGCCGGCGGCGAGCTCCGCGGCGGAGGTAGCTTCGGGAGGGATTAGGGGCTCGGTCTATGGTGGTTCCCGACCGGGTTTGAGGTGTTGGGCGGCTCTGCAGGGTCATGGGGAGTCGAACGGTGGCGCTAGATGGACGGGAGGGGCTCGGGTTGCGACTGAATGGACCGAAGGGCGGCGGCGGCTGTACTGGCCGGAGATGGGGAAGAAGACCTTCCCTGGTCGATTGACTGCTACGGGGGTGCTAGGTGGGGTGGCTTGAGGTCGCCTGAGGTTCGAACGTGCTCGGGGGTTCCTTTTTATAGCGCGGTTAGGCCGGTCCCGAGGCGGCCGGAGATAAGAACGACGGCGAACCGCCATTCTGTGCTACAGGGCGACGTGGCGGCGACGCGAGCTGGATGACGAGCTTGCGGATAGGATTGCGCTGTCCCAGAGGGCAGCTGGCACGCTTGGGTGGCTCGGGCGGCGCCGTCCGGGGCAGAAGCGCACTGTGGCCGGCCGCTAGCCGCCGTGGCCGACCTGACGGCGGCGCTATGCGGCCCCAGGGACGAGCTGGCGTGTTCTGGTGAGTGGATGAGGTCGGGGAGGTGGCTCCGCAGGCGAGCAAAGGCCAGGGGCACGGGGTGAGCGAACGTGGCGGCTCGGGTGCACGCACGTGCAAAACGCGCGCTCTGGCCGTGCCCAGAGCACGAACGTCAACTGTTCGGCAAAATGCCAGGGCAAGCTAGGAGACTTGGGTGGAGCTGGGGATTAGCAGGTCTAGGCTAGAGGCATCAGGGAGCTTTGTGGACAAGGTTGCTGGGTCAGTGGATCAAGCTTATAATGCAAACTCAAAATCATGTCAAAACTGACCATGCACCCATGGTGTTTGACAAAATGCTAGAGGCATCTAGGCAGTTATTGGAGTGGCCAAAATCTCCAGATCAGTGCCTCATTAGGTGTATGTGATGGTGGCAAGGTCATTTGGGCAAACCCAGAAACTTGCTAGTGCAAGTTTTGCAAATCTTCAGTTTTGGACAGAAAGAAAAAGGTATGATGGCATGCACTTTAAATCCTCCAATGGGTCCACTCTCCTGGACTTAAGGGTTTTGCAGGGTGGTCTATAAGCAGGAAAAAGAATCATTGGTAAAGGAGCAAGTTAAAATATGGTTGCAGTACAAATCATCAAGTTGGACCAGAATGGAAATGAGGTTGATTCACTCAAATTTTTCAACTGACATAACTGGGTTTTTGCATAAAGATGAATAATATACTCCTACTGACATCCCATAATTTTGGTGGAAGTTTTAAAGAAGTATTTAAATAGGTTGTAGTGCAAAAGTGCAACTGGACCAGATTTAAAAACTTGTGGTAAAACTCAAAATCTCCAAATGACTAAGGAATATTTTTGGATAAAAGTGATTTAGGGACATCATATGTCATCCCCAAATTTTGGTGGGATTTTTAAATAAATTTATCAAAGGGTTGCAGTGCAAATGGAACCCTAAAACTTATGAAAAACCATTTTAGAGAAATAAAGCTCAGGGAAAAATAATTATATAAATAATCCCACTGATAAAAGAATTGTTTTATTTGAGAGGGTAAATAAGTCCAATAATGATTGAAAAGTTTTCCCTTGGGGGTAAAAACTCCTTAATAATAAAGAAAAGAATGGTTCTGAAATCAAAAGGAAATCCAGAAAATAAAAGTTTAAGTTTCCTGGCAAAATTTTAATAAACAAAACATGGTTAAATTTTTGGGGTGTCACATGTGTCGGAGGGGGCTGTTCAGGATGAGACAAATTTCATCCGCCCCAGCACCGACGAAGAGGTGGCGTACATCACCAGCAGGGCGGAAGAGGCGGCCGTTGCCAAGGAGGCCGGCAGCGTTGGCTTCATGGAGGATGAAGCTAATGCAGGGGAGGACTTTGCCGGGCGGTGGTAGCCTGCCGGAGAGCACACTGCCGTAGTTGTCAGTGGCTCATCCGCCGAAGAGACAGCTAAAGAGAAGCCGCATAGGAGCCCCCAGCTCTAGGAAAGAAAAAGCATGTTCTTCGGTAAACCATCTCCGGTGAGCTAGTCCATCAGGCTTCCTCGCACCAAGAGGTCCCCGTCAAGGGGGCGAACGGCAAGGCTGTACAGCGGCAAGAGGTCCAGCCACAACCTGTGCGCCAGATGATGCGCACGACCACGACAGCAAAGGAAGCAGCAGTCGCCGCCTCCGCCACGACCATGCGGCCCATGTCCCCTTCTCCATCCCTTCGCACCGACGTCATGGCGGAGGGCGCCTTTGACCTCGCCGCTTTTAGCCCGTAGGGAGAAGAGAGCCCAGAAGAGGAAGAGTAAGTGCCTTACTGCCTCCTCTATTCCTTGAATTCTCGACCTTACTTATCTTTATTTGTTCTTGCTCTGGCTTGTCCCCGCAGAGACACAAAAACATTGGCGTAGAGGATGGCTTAGAAGGCCAAGGCCTCAATGGGCGACGAGCCCCCGGCAAGCACTGTAGGTGCGCCCGAGACCATCCTCATCAGTCCGGAGTCCAGCCCACGACGCAGCCCCCAAACCAGCCCCCAGCATGAGTCCACTACTCATTTCCCGCTGGCGAGTGTTGGGACGTACATCTCCACTTCTAACCTTGCCGAGTTTGGAAGAGATGAACAGCAACAGGAGGAGCCACTAAAGGCCACCCCCCACATGCCGCCTCCGTCAACCACACCGCCTAGAGAGGAATCCCTGGCAAGGGCTTCCACAGACGAGGCCCACCGCGTAGAGGAGGAGCCGGCAAGCACAGGCGCCAACAGTTCTACACCAGCAACAAACGTTGTCGGGCAGGGAGCCACCTCCCAACAGCATGCCACAGGTAAGGCGCCTGCCTCCCGACACTTGTCATTTTCTCAGTATGGCCTTTTCCTCTTTTCTTTCTACTTTGAACTTTGACCTTGGTCTCATCTTGTTTCTCCTCCTTGGCTCTCAGATCTCCCCTTGGCGGAGCAGATGGATGGCAATGTCATCATCACAGAGACCGCCAAGGATGCTGCCGCTAGAGTCACTGCTAACGAGGCCGCCAAGGACGTGCATGAAGAGGCCGCCAAGGGATTTGCCGGCGAGGCCGACAAGGAGACTGGCGACCGAACTGGCGGCATTCCTGCCGTAGGAGCGCCTGGCGCTGCATCGTCCCGGAGACCCCAGTTGCCGGGGAGACGGTGGTCGAGGACCAACAGTCAAGATCCGAAGCCACCACTCAAGCAGATATCTGAAGGTTGGTGACAACCTATTCGTCAGCATCCCAGAGACGGAAAGCATCGGAGCGCCAACCGAGGGGGAGGCTTTCGACGAAGAGGTCATCGTTGTTGTCGGGCATGATACGTCTCCAACGTATCTATAATTTTTTATTGTTCCATGCTATTATATTATCTGTTTTGGATGTTTAATGGGCTTTATTATACACTTTTATATTATTTTTGGGACTAACCTACTAACCAAAGGCCTAGTGCAAATTGCTGTTTTTTTGCCTATTTCAGTGTTTCGCAGAAAAGGAATATCAAACAGAGTCCAAACGGAATGAGACCTTCGGGAGAGTTATTTTTGGAACAAACGCAATCCAGGAGACTTGGAGTGGACGTCAAGAAAGAAATGAGGAGGCCACGAGGCAGGAGGGCGCGCTCGGGGGGTAGGTGCGCCCCCACCCTCATGTGCCCCTCGTGGCTCCTGTGACCAACTTCTTTCGCCTATACATACTCATATACCCCGAAAACATCCGAGAGCACCACGAAACCCTATTTCCACCGCCGCAACCTTCTGTACCCGTGAGATCCCATCTTGAGGCCTTTTTCGGCGCTCCGCCGGAGGGGGAATCAATCATGGAGGGCTTCTACATCAAAACCATAGCCTCTCCGATGATGTGTGAGTAGTTTACCACAGACCTTCGGGTCCATAGTTACTAGCTAGATGGCTTCTTCTCTCTCTTTGGATCTCAACACAAAGTTCTACTTGATCTTCTTGGAGATCTATTCGATGCAATTCTTTTTGCGGTGTGTTTATCGAGATCCGATGAATTGTGGGTTTATGATCAAGATTATCTATGAACAATATTTGATTCTTCTCTGAATTCTTATATGTATGATTTGTTATCTTTGCAAGTCTCTTTGAATAATCAGTTTGGTTTGGCCTACTAGATTGATCTTTCTTGCAATGGGAGAAGTGCTTATCTTTGGGTTCAATCTTGCGGTGTCCTTTCCTAGTGACAGCAGGGGCAGCAAGGCATGTATTGTATTGTTGCCATCAAGGATAAAAAGATGGGGTTTATATCATATTGCTTGTGTTTATCCCTCTACATCATGTCATCTTGCCTAATGCGTTACTCTGTTCTTATGAACTTAATACTCTAGATGCATGCTGGATAGCGGTTGATGTGTGGAGTAAAAGTAGTAGATGCAGAATCGTTTCGGTCGACTTGTCACGGACGTGATGCCTATATACATGATCATGCCTAGATATTCCCATAACTATGCACTTTTCTATAATTGCTCGACGGTAATTTGTTCACCCGCCGTAATACTTATGCTATCTTGAGAGAAGCCACTAGTGAAACCTATGGCCCATGGTTCTATTTTCCATCATATAAGTTTCCAATCTATTTTTACTTTGCAATCTTTACTTTCAATCTATATCATAAAAATACCAAAAATATTTATCTTGTTATCTCTATCAGATCTCACTTTTGCAAGTGGTCGTGAAGGGATTGACAACCCCTTTCTCGCGTTGATTGCAAGTATGTTATTTGTTTGTGTAGGTACGAGGCGACTTGGGTGTAGTCTCCTACTGGATTGATACCTTGGTTCTCAAAAACTGAGGGAAATACTTATGCTACTTTAATGCATCACCCTTTGGAAGAGATTGTCCAGTTTGTACAGGAAGTGCATCCAGTTTTTGTCTTAACCCTCTCAATGTTTTAGCACATGCTATGTGGGTGAAATTATGATACCATGCCAAGTTTCAACCTTTTCAGAATTCAATTGCAGTGCTTTTCAATATCGGGGTCATTTAGCTCAAAAAATTCACTAAACGCGTGAAAAAAAGCAAATGAAGTGAGAAAAGGGTTGAAAATTGATGATGTGGCTTTGAATGGTGCATATTGAATGCACAAAAAGTCTGGAGTTAAAATAAGTAAAAAAATGAAATCCCTTTGTAATAGATGAGTTTTCGTCCGAAATTGTGATACTTTGAAAAAGATTGTCCAGTTTGTACATGAAGTGCATCCAGTTTTTGCCGTAACACTCTCAACTTCTTAGCACATGCTATATGGGTGAAATTATGATACCATGCAAAGTTTCAACCTTTTTAGAGCTCATTTGTAGTTTTTTTCTATTTTAGGGTCATTTAGCTCAAAAAATTATTAAATGCATGACAAATAGAAAATGAAGTCAGAAAAGGGTTGAACTTTGATGGTGTGGCTTTGAATGGTGCATATTGAACGTAGAAAAAGTCTGGAGTTAAAATAAGTTAAGAAATGAAATCCGTTTGTAATACATGAGTTTTCGTCCGAAACCCTTATAGTTTGAAAAAGATTGTAAAGTTTGTACACGAAGTGCATCTAGTGTTTGTCATAACCCTCTCAACTTCTTAGTACATGCTATGTGGGTGAAATTATGATACCAAGCCAAGTTTCAGCCATTTCAGAGCTCATTTGAAGTGCTTTTCAGTTTCAGGGTCATTTAGCTAAAATCATAAAATGCATGAAAAATAGCAAATGAAGTCAGAAAGGGGTTCAAAATTGATGATGTGGCTTTGAATTGTGCATATTGAACGCACCAAAGGTATGAAGTTAAAATAAGTTAAAAATGAAATCCCTTTGTAATAGATAAGTTTTCGTCTGAAACCCTGATACTTTGAAATAGATTGTACAGGAAGTGCATCCAGTTTTTATCATAACCCTCTCAACTGTTTAGGACATGCTATGTGGGTGAAATTATGATACCATGCCAAGTTTCAACCTTTTCAGAGTTCATTTGTAGTGCTTTTCAATATCGGGGTCATTTAGCTCAAAAAATCATTAAATGAATTAAAAATAGCAAATGAAGTCGCGAAAGGGTGGAAAATTGATGATGTTGCTCCGAATGCTGCATATTAAATGCACAAAAATTCTGGAGTTAAAATAAGTTAAAAATGAAATCCCTTTGTAATAGATGAGTTTTCGTCCGAAACCCTGATACTTTGAAATAGATTGTCCAGTATGAACACAAAGTGCATCCAGTTTTTGCCGTAACCCTCTCAACTGTTTAGCACATGCTATGTGGGTGAAATTATGATACCATGCCAAATTCATCCTTTTCAGAGTTCATTTGTAGTGCTTTTCAATATCGGGTCATTTAGCTAAAAAATCATTAAATGCATGAAAAATAGAAAATGAAGTCAGAAAAGGGTTGAAAATTGATGATGTGGCTTTGAATGGTGCATATTGAACTCACAAAAATTCTGGAGTTAAAATAAGTTAAAAAATGAAATCCATTTGTAATAATTGAGTTTTTCTCCGAAACCCTGATACTTTGAAAGAGATTGTCCAATTTGTACACGAACTGCATCCAGTTTTTGCCGTAATCCTCTCATCTTCTTAGCACATGCTATGTGAGTGATATTATGATACAATGCCAAGTTTCAGTCTTTTCAGAGTTCGTTTGTAGTGCTTTTCAATTTCAGGGTCATTTAGCTCAAAAAATCATTAAATGCATGAAAAATATCAAATGAAGTCAGAAAAGGGTTGAAAATTGATGATGTGGCTTTTAATGGTGCATATTGAACGCAAAAAAAGTCTGGAGTTAAAATAAGTAAAAAAATGAAATATATTTGTAATAGATGAGTTTTCGTCCGAAACCGTGATACTTTGAAAGAGATTGTCCATTTTGTCCATGAAGTGCATCTAGTTTTTTGCCGTAAGTCTCTCAACTTCTAAGCACATGTTATGTGGGTGAAATTATGATACCATGCGAAGTTTCAACATTTTCAGAGCTCATTTGTAGTGCTATTCAATTTCAGGGTCATTTAGCTCAAAAAAATCATTAAATGCATGACAAATAGCAAATGAAGTCAGAAAAGTGTTGAAAAATTATGATGTGGCTTTGAATGGTGCATATTGAATGCACAAAAGGTATGGAGTTAAAATAAGTTAAAATTAAAGCACTTTGTAATAGATGAGTTTCCGTCTGAAACCCTGATACTTTGAAAGAGATTGTCCAGTTTGTCCACGAAGTGCATCCAGTGTTTGTCATAACCCTCTCAACTGTTTAGCACGTGCTATGTGGGTGAAATTATGATACCATGTCAAGTTTCAACCTTTTCAGAGTTCATTTGTAGTGCTTTTCAATATCGGGGACATTTAGCTCAAAAAAATTCATTAAATGCATGAAAAATAGCAAACGAAGTCAGAAAAGGGTTGAAAATTGAAGATGTGGCCTTGAACGGTGTATATTGACTACACAAAAGGTATGGAGTTGAAATAAGATAAAAAAATGAAATCCCTTTGTAATAGATGAGTTTTCGTATGAAACCCTGATACTTTGAAAGAGATTGTCTAGTTTGTACACGAAGTGCATCCGGTTTTTGCCGTCACCATCTCAATTTCTTAGCACATGCTATCTGGGTGAAAGTATGATACCATGCCAAGTTTCAACCTTTTTAGAGCTCATTTGTAGTGCTTTTCTATTTCAGGGTCATTTAGCTCAAAAAATCAATAAATGCATGACGAATAGCAAATGAAGTCAGAAAAGGGTTGAAAATTGATAATGTGGCTTTGAATGGTGCATATTGAACGCACAAAAATTCTGGAGTACAAACTGGATAAAAAATGAAATCCCTTTGTAATAGATGAGTTTTCGTCCGAAACCGTGAGACTTCGAAAGAGATTATCCAGTTTGTACTGAAGTGCATCCAATGTTTGTCGTAACCCTCTCAACTGTTTAGCACATGCTATGTGGGTGAAATTATGCTACCATGCGAAGTTTCAACCTTTTTAGATCTCATTTTTAGTGCTTTTCTATTTCATGGTCATTTAGCTCAAAAAATTAATTAAATGCATGAAAAATAGCAAATGAAGTTAGAAAATGGTTGAAAATTGATGATGTGGCTTTGAATGGTGCATATTGAACGCACACAAAGTCAGGAGTTAAAATAAGTAAAAAGATGGAATCCCTTTGTAGTAGATGAGTTTTTGTCCGAAATCGTGATAATTTGAAAGAGATTGTCCAATTTGTACACGAAGTGCATCTAGTTTTTGCCATAACCCTCTCTACTTCTCAGCACATGCTATGTGGGTGAAATTATGATACCATGCCAAGTTTCAACCTTTTTACAGCTCTTTTGAAGTGCCACTACTAGGAAATAGCTTATAGGTAGACGCTTACTAGTAGCGCGTTATATTACCCCATGCTACTCCTAATTACCAGTAGCGCCTGCCAAAAAAACACACCCTATTAGTATATATCTCTAGCAGACAAAACATAGTAGTAGCATAGGTTGTAAACCACCACTACTACTAAGTGAATAGCTAAAGCGCAGGTGAGAGACCCACGCTACTACTGAGCGTCTCCACCGCCACACCATCCACCCCATCCACTCCCACCCCACCAAACTCTCTCTCGCAAAACCTAAAAAACTCACTCTCACCAATCTCACCGCACACCTCTCGGTCGAGCTACTCTCCCCCATGATTTCCTCGTCGCCGCTGCCCAAGCCGGCACGCTCGTCGCCGCTGCAACCGCCCTCCCCAGCACGCTCGTCGTCGTTGCCGTCGTATCAGGATCTACCTCCTCATCGGTTTCCTCTCCCCCATGGTCGACCCCGAGCTCGACCCCTCCGCCTCCCACGACGGGCACGCCCTCCCCAACCGCAGATCTTGTGAGTTCAAGGACTTCATCAGGAGGCTCCCGGAGTTCAAGTTCTGGTATGCATGCTCCTGTCGTCCCCATATCTGCCCCCTCCCTCTCCCTCGCCATCTACCCAAATATTCTTTTTTTAGATCAGAGTAGAAACTTTCTACTCAGAGAGCGCATTACATTCAGATATCATCAGAGGTCATAATGTATGTGGGACATCTGACATCATCTCTTGGTCGCCTGTGCTCCTGATCAGCGCAGCCAAACCGTGTGCCAAGACATTGCTCTGCCTCTTCACACATCGAACGCTGCAGACAGCAAAAGCTGTCATTGCCTTCTTAATGTCCATAATTAGGTCATAGCATGGGGATCGAGTTGGGGCTTGAGCGGACAATTCTGTTGTGATATTTTTGTTATCCATCTCAAGAGACACCTCTCCATTAAAATACTTGGCCATTGTCTGAAGGCCGATGAGGGCAGCTCTTCCACGCTACGAGACAGAGGTAGCTTTTTGCATATTGACGCCAACACTCGCCCTCTGTAATCTCGTGCGACCACACCTGCTGCACTGTTCCCAGTCTCAGCTAAAAAGGCAGTGTTAGTGTTTATTTTGACCACTCCTCGATCTGGAGGACTCCAGTTCTCCACTGGGGCCTCTACAATTTGCAAACAGTTCCCATCACTAGTTCTTTCATTCTTGTTTCTGTCGGACAAATAACCAGCTTCTGTAGCACATCTGAATTCCCAAGTGAATTGATGTTGGTAATTATGCAGTCAATGATATACTAAAATAGCATAATATCCAGTGGAGTTTGCAGTTAAGCATGACATAGGACAAAAAATTCATATATGTACAACCAAAAAATACCAATTAGACAGGATAACACACTACCAGAATATTTTTCCTATGGTCAAACCTGATAAGCTTGATAGAAAAATATATCTTTGCTCAATGGCTTGGTACAGAAGGGACGAACTGGAATGGGATTAATTTTCATAGGGCTAGTATAGGTCGACTAGTCAATTCATGTGTCGTTGTAGACATGTTATAGGATGTTCTGTTGTTCTTGCTTTTGTCAGTACTATGAATTTCTCCGATCGATACTCTGAAGTCATGTGAAAAATGGACAGATTTGAAGCAAACTTTTGAATTCATAGCACAACCCTTTATTTATTTTTGCAGAACTAGAACTGTAAACTCAACATGCATATAGAAATGCTACAGCATGCTCAACCAAATGCGTTAGTTATTGAGTCATTGGCTGACTTTATACAAAAACCTGTTGCAAGTGCGTGGAAAATGTGGCACTTGCCATTCGGGAATACTACCCGTTTTTCTCTGTGATTGAAGTGTCTCTATTGAATACTTCTAAACTGAACTGTTTTATTCAGAATTCTGACACGTCTTAGTGTAGCACTGTAGCTTTATTTTTACATGATCAAACTACCTTCTGTATGGAGTATGCAACCACACTATGTTGTATATCTTCAGTAGTAAATGTATCATCTTAAGAATGTTGTGAAGCTAGATTATTTTGTAGCTCATTTTTTAGGCTTTCTCCATGGTTAATATAAATTATGCAAAGCAATGTTTACTTTGAGTGTAACTCTAGTGCCATTCTTATTATTCAATGTACACTGATGGTGCTGCTGGACTTGTGCTAGTTAGAGGGGAGAAAGCTAAGAACCTTGGCCTTTAAGTTCTTCCAATGATCAGAGGGTATGCTGATGCTGCTCAGGTAAATCTTACATGCCTCCTCGTTAATCATTGTTTGTGAAAAAATGTCATTTGATAAATCTCGGTCCATTGTTCTTGTTAATGAAGACTTTTACCAATATTATCCTTTCTCGTGCCTCGAAACTATCAACCTGGCCCAAAGAATGATCTTTTTCTTTAGGATTCATGGTTATTTTTTCTTGTTATTATGCATTACTATTGATTCATGTGCATGTGCTAAAAATATAAAAAAAATACCCTATTTGATTTGGATGCGGACGCCAAGTAACAAGTTTTCACTTATGGACGTGGGCACATGGGTGATCGACATGGACTACTGCGGCCTGGTGGGCATCGTGCTATTCAACCACTCGGAGGCACACTTCATCGTGAAGCCCGGCGACCGCGCCACATATATGATCGTCCAGGTCATTGCGACGCCGGAGGTCGCCGAGGTGAAGGACCTCGACGCCACCGTCTGGCGGGAGGGAGTGCTCTGAGCCTTGGTAGATACATCTAGAGAAGTGGTCTAGTTGTTTGCATCTGATGTTAAATTGGATCTCGAGATCTCGAGTTGAGATGTTCAATGCTGTATCCATGAATGCTGCAAGTGCTAAGATGGTTCTGTGATCTTAGTTTATTTGCACTGGACGTGTCTTGATTTCCATCCATGAATACTGCATCTGATTTTTTATAAAAATTTCTAGTTACTTAGTTGTAGTGTGGGGGTAAAATGTGGCGCTACTAGTACTTGGGTAGTAGTAGCGTAGGTGTAAATGGGGCTCTACTAGTACTTAGATAGGAGTAGCGTAGGTGTGGAATAGTGGTAGCGTGGGTGGCACCGCGCTACTACTAACTTTTTTAGCTGTAGCCCGGGGTAAAAAACGTGCTACTGCTAAAAGTTAGCAGTACCATCGTAGTAGTAGCGCAGGAACCCATGCTCCTAGTATGCAAAAAACCTACGCTACTAGTGGTGTTTTTCCTAGTAGTGTGCTTCTCTATTTCAGGGTCATTTAGCTCAAAAATCATTAAATGCATGAGAAAAAGCAAATGAAGTCAGAAATGGGTTGAAACTTGATGATGTGGTTTCGAATGGTGCATATTGAACACATAAAAAGTTTGGAGTTAATATAAGTTAAAATATGAAATCCCTTTGTAATACATGAGTTTTCGTTCGAAACCCTTGCACTTTGAAAGAGATTGTCAAGTTTGTAACGAAGTGCATCCATTTTTGCTATAGCCCTCTCAACTTCTTAACACATGCTATGTGGGTGAAATTATGATACCATGCCAAGTTTCAGCCTTTTCAGAGTTCAGTTGTAGTGCTTTTCAATTTTAGGGTCATTTAGCTCAAAAAATCATTAAATGCATGGAAAATTGTGAATGAAGTTAGAAAAGGGTTGAAAATTGATGATGTGGTTTGGATTGTGCATATCGAACGCACAAAAGGTATGGAGTTAAAATAAGTTAAAAAATGAAATCCCTTTGTAATAAATGAGTTTTCGTCTGAAACGATGATAGTTTGTAAGAGATTGTCCAGTTTATACAGGAAGTGCATACAGATTTTTCATAACCCTCTCAATTGTTTAGCACATGCTATGTGGGTGAAATTATGATACCATGCCAAGTTTCAACCTTTTCAGAATTTATTTCCAGTGCTTTTCAATATCGGGGTCATTTAGCTCAAAAAATCATTAAATGCATGAAAAATAGCAAATGGAGTCAGAAAAGGGTTGAAAATTGATGATGTGGGTTTGAATGGTGCATATTGAACACACAAAAACTCTGGGGTTAAAATAAGTAAAAAATGAAATCCCTTTGTAATAGATGAGTTTTCGTCCGAAATTGTGATACTTTGAAAGAGATTGTCCAGTTTGTACACGAAGTGCATCCAGTTTTTTTCGTAACCCACTCAACTCCTTACCACATGCTATGTGGGTGAAATTCTGATACCATGCAAAGTTTCAACCTTTTTAGAGCTCATTTTGTAGTTTTTTTCTATTTTAGGGTCATTTAGCTCAAAAAATCATTAAATACATGACAAATAGAAAATGAAGTCAGAAAAGGGTTGAAAATTGATGATGTGGCTTTGATGGTGCATATTGAACGCAGAAAAAGTCTGGAGTTAAAATAAGTTTAAAAATGAAATCCGTTGGTAATACATGAGTTTTCGTCTGAAACCCTTAAAGTTTGAAAAAGATTGTAAAGTTTTTACACGAAGTGCATCCAGTGTTTGTCGTAACCCTCTCAACTTCAGGGTCATTTAGCTCAAAAAATCATTAAATGCATGAAAAATAGCAAATGAAGTCAGAAAAGGGTTCAAAATTGATGATGTTGCTTTGAATTGTGCATATTGAACGCACAAAAGCTATGAAGTTAAAATAAGTTCAAAAATGGAATCCCTTTATAATAGATGAGTTTGGTCTAAAGGAGTGATACTTTGAAAGGGATTGTCAAGTTTGTACAGGAAGTGCATCCAGTTTTTGTCGTAACCCTCTCAACTGTTTAGCACATGCTATGTGGGTGAAATTATGATACCATGCCAAGTTTCAACCTTTTCAGAGTTCATTTGTAGTGCTTTTCAATATCGGGGTCATTTAGCTCAAAAAATCATTAAATGCATGAAAAATAGCAAATGAAGTCGGGAAAGGGTTGAAAATTGATGATGTTGCTTTGGATGCTGCATATGGAACGCACAAAAATTCAGGAGTTCAAATAAGTAAAAAATGAAATCCCTTTGTAATACATGAGTATTCGTCCGAAACCCTGATACTTTGAAATAGATTGTCCAGTCTGTACACGAAGTGCATCCAGTTTTTGCCGTAACCCTCTCAATTGTTTAGCACATGCTATATGGGTGAAATAATGATACCATTCCAAACTCATCCTTTTCAGAGTTCATTTGTAGTGCTTTTTAATATCGGGGTCATTTAGCTCAAAAAAATCATTAAATGCATGAAAAATAGCAAATGAATTGAGAAAAGGGTTGAAAATTGATGATGTGACTTTGAATAGTGCATATTGAACGCACAAAAATTCTGGAGATAAAATAAGTTAAAAATGAAATCCCTTTGTAATAGATGAGTTTTCGTCCGAAACATTCATACTTTGAAAGAGATTGTCCAATTTGTACACGAAGTGCATCCAGTTTTTGCCGTAATCCTCTCAACTTATTAGCACATGCGATGTGGCTGAAATTATGATACCATGCCATGTTTCAACCTTTTCAGAGTTCGTTTGTAGTGCTTTTTAATTTCAGGGTCATTTAGCTCAAAAAATCATTAAATGCATGAAAAACATCAAATGAAGTCAGAAAAGGGTCGAAAATAGATTATGTGGGTTTGAAAGGTGCATATTGAATGCGCAAAAAGTTTGGAGTTAAAATAAGTTAAAAAATGAAATCGCTTTGTAATAAATGAGTTTTCATCCGAAACCTTAATACATTGAAAGAGATTGTCCAGTTTATACACGAAGTGCATCCAGTTTTTACCATTTTTACCATAACCCTCTCAACTTCTAAGCACATGCTATGTGTGTGAAATTATGATACCATGCCAAGTTTCAACCTTTTCAGAATTCATTTCCAGTGCTTTTCAATATCGGGGTCATTTAGCTCAAAAATCATTAAATGCATGAAAAATAGCAAATGGAGTCAGAAAAGGGTTGAAAATTGATGATGTGGCTTTGAACGGTGCATATTGACCGCAAAAGAGGTATGGAGTTAAAATAAGATAATAAACGAAATCCCTTTGCAATAGATAAGTTTTCGTCTGAAACCCTGATACTTTGAAAAAGATTGTCCAATTTGTACACGAAGTGCGTCCGGTTTTTACCGTCACCATCTCAACTTCTTAGCACATGCTATGTGGGTGAAATTATGATACCATGCAAAGTTTCAACCTTTTTAGAGCTCATTTGTAGTGCTTTTCTATTTCAGGGTCATTTAGCTCAAAAAATCAATAAATGCATGACAAATAGCAAATGAAGTCAGAAAAGGGTTGAAAATTTATGATGTGGCTTTGAATGGTCATATTGAACGTAGAAAAATCTGGAGTTAAAATAAGTTAAAAAATAAAATTCGTTTGTAATACATGAGTTTTCGTCCGAAACCCTTAGAGTTTGAAAGAGATTGTAAAGTTTGTACACGAAGTGCATCCAGTGTTTGCCGTAACCCTCTCAACTTCTTAGTACATGCTATGTGGGTGAAATTATGATACCAAGCCAAGTGTCAGCCTTTTTATAGCTCATTTGCAGTGCTTTTCAATTTCAGGGTTATTTAGCTCAAAAAAACGTTTAATCCATGGAAAATAGCAAATGAAGTCAGAAAAGGGTTCAAAATTGATGATGTGCCTTTGAATTGTGCATATTGAACGCACAAAAGGTATGAAGTTAAAATAAGTTAAAAAATGGAATCCCTTTGTAATAGATGAGTTTTCGTGTGAAACAACGATACTTTGAAAGGAATTGTCCTGTTTGTACAGGAAGTGCATCCAGCTTTAGTCGTAACCCTCTCAACTGTTTAGCACATGCTGCGTGGGTGAAATTATGATACCATGCAAAGTTTCAACCTTTTCAGAGTTCATTTGTTGTGCTTTTCAATATTGGGGTCATTTAGCTCAAAAAAATCATTAAATGCATGAAAAATAGCAAATGAAGTCGGGAAAGGGTTGAAAATTGATGAGGTTGCTTTGAATGCTGCATATTGAACGCAGAAAAATTCTAGAGTTAAAATAAGTTAAAAAAATGAAATCCCTTTGTAATAGATGAGTTTTTGTCTGAAACCCTGATACTTTGAAATAGATTGTCCAGTTTGTACACGAAGTGCATCCTGTTTTTGCCGTAACCCTCTCAACTGTTTAGCACATGCTATGTGGGTGAAATTATGATACCATGTGAAGTTTCAACCTTTTCAGAGTTCATTTGTAGTTCCTTTCAATATCGGGGTCATTTAGCTCAAAAAAATTCATAAAATGCATGAAAAATAACAAATGAAGTCAGAAAAGGGTTTAAAATTGATAATGGTTTATATTGAACGCACAAAAATTCTGAAGTTAAAACAAGTTAAAAAATGAAATCCCTTTGTAATAGATGAGTTTTCGTCCGAAACTCTGATACTTTGAAATAGATTGTCCAGTTTGTACACGAAGTGCATCCTGTTTTTGTCATAACCCTCTCAACTGTTTAGCACATGCTATGTGGGTGAAATTATGATACCATGCCAAATTCATCCTTTTCAGAGTTGATTTGTAGTGCTTTTCAATATCGGGGTCATTTAGCTCGAAAAAAATCATTAAATGCATGAAAAATTGCAAATGAAGTCAGAAAAGGGTTAAAAATTGATGATTCCGCTTTGAATGGTGCATATTGAACGCACAAAAATTCTGGAGTTAAAATAAGTTAAAAAATGGAATCCCTTTGTAATAGATGAGTTTTCGTCTGAAACCTTGATACTTTGAAACAGATTGTCCAATTTGTACACGAAGTGCATCCGATTTTTGCCGTAATCCTCCCAACTTCTTAGCACATGCTATGTGGCTGAAATTATGATACCATGCCAAGTTTCAACCTTTTCAGAGTTCGTTTGTAGTGCTTTTCAATTTCAGGGTCATTTAGCACAAAAAATCATTAAATGCATGAAAAACATCAAATGAAGTCAGAAAAGGGTTGAAAATAGATTATGTGGGTTTGTATGGTGCATATTGAACGCGCAAAAAATCTGGAGTTCAAATAAGTTAAAAATGAAATTGCTTTGTAATAAATGAGTTTTCTTCCGAAACCTTGATACTTTGAAAGAGATTGTCCAGTTTATACACGAAGTGCATCCAGTTTTTACCGTAACCCTCTCAACTTCTAAGCACATGCTATGCGTGTGAAATTATGGTACCATGCCAAGTTTCAACTTTTTCAGAGCTCATTTGTAGTGCTTTTCAATTTCAGGGTTATTTAGCTCAAAAAATCATTAAATACACGACAAAAAGCAAATAAGTCAAAAAAGGATTGGAAAGTTATGATGTGGCTTTGAATGGTGCATATTGAACGCACAAAAGGTATGGAGTTAAAATAAGTTAAAAATGAAAGCACTTTGTAATAGATGAGTTTTCGTCCGAAACCCTGATACTTTGAAAGAGATTGTCCAGTTTGTCCAGGAAGTGCATCCAGTGTTTGTCGTAACCCTCTCAACTGTTTAGCACATGGTATGTGGGTGAAACTATGATACCATGTCAAGTTTCAACCTTTTCAGAGTTCATTTGTAGTGCTTTTCTATATCGGGGTCATTTAGCTAAAAAATATATTTAATGCATGAAAAATAGCAAATGAAGTCAGAAAAGGGTTGAAAATTAATGATGTGGCTTTGAACGGTGCATATTGAACACACAAAAGGTATGGAGTTAAAATAAGATAAAAAAATGAAATCCCTTTGTAATAGATGAGTTTTCGTCCGAAACCCTGATACTTTGAAATAGATTGTCCAGTTTGTACATGAAGTGCGTCCGGTTTTTGCAGTCACCGTCTCAACTTCTTAGCAAATGCTATGTGGGTGAAATTATGATACCAAGCCAAGTTTCAACCTTTTTAGAGCTCATTTGTAGTGCTTTTCTATTTCAGGGTCATTTAGCTCAAAAAATCATTAAATGCATGAAAAATAGCAAATGAAGTCATAAAAGGGTTTAAAATTGATAATGTGGCTTTGAATTGTGCATATTGAACGCACACAAATTCTGGAGTTAAAATAAGTTAAAAAATGAAATCCCTTTGTAATAGATGAGTTGTCGTCCGAAACCGTGATACTTCAAAAGAGATTATCCAGTTTTGTGTAGGTAGTGCATCTAGTGTTTGTCGTAACCCGCTCAACTGTTTAGCACATGCTATGTGGGTGAAATTATGATACCATGCCAAGTTTCAACCTTTTTAGAGCTCATTTTATTGCTTTTCTATTTCATGGTCTTTTAGCTCAAAAAATAATTAAATGCTTGAAAAATAGGAAATGGAGTCAGAAAAGGGTTGAAAATTGATGATGTGGCTTTGAATGGTGCATATTGAATGCACACAAAGTCTGGGGTTAAATAAGTAAAAAAGGAATCCCTTTGTAATAGATGGGTTTTCGTCCGAAACCGTGATACTTTGGATGAGATTCTCCAGTTTGTAAACGAAGTGAATCCAGTTTTTGCTGGCCGGACACACTTTTCTTGGTCAATGCCCGGGGCCTCGGAAAATCAACACGTCGTAGCCCTACCTAGGCTTAGGAGAGAGGTCCCCGCCATTCTACATCCTAAGCACCCCAGGGTCTGGGCCCATCGCCCGTTGCACTCCGGGTCGTTGTGCGATGAGCCGGGACGAGAACCACCTCATACTGGATGGCACTAGCCCGATAGGCCCACAATGCTGAACTGGACATCTGACAAAGCTTCAGCTGATACTGCGACGTCGAGGACCATATCTACTCTCGCGTGGTGGTTAGTGCGTAAAGGCCATAGGCCAACTCAGAACAAATACTGTCGGGGATATACCCCGCGGCGTAAACCGGCCGGAAGTATAACCCGGCCGGACTTGGCGGTTTATTTGAGACCCCGCTGACACTTGGCGGTTCACCGGCGACCCGTTTGGACCTGGCGGTTCACGACTCATTGGTAATCCGGCAGGCGGGTGCGAGGAGCGACAAGACCCGGTGGCCCGTCCGGCGGTTCATGAAGGCCGGTTCAACTATTGTGGGCCGATTTAAGAGAAAAGGCATGAGGAATATTTACCTTACAAGGAGTTAAGACCAGGACTTGTATCCGGTTTGTATTAGAAGGTAGACTAGTCCTAATCCTAATAGGACTCCACATGTAACCCGCCCCTCTAACTTATATAAGGAGGGGCAGGGCTCCCCAAGAGGGACAAGCGACAAGCAATAATCTCTAGGGCTAGACACAATTAGGAGAGCCGGTTTACGGCGACTCCCCATGAGCATAATGAGATCTAGCCTCAAACAGCATGTAGGGTTATTACCGGATGATGTTTCCCGGGGCCCGAAGCTGTCTAAACCCTTGTCTTGTGTGTTGATCCGCCCTGCGTCTCTCATCCCATTCAAACCCTCTCAAGCTACCACATAGATGCGCTGGCCTCGCGACTAAGTCCTAACACTCAGGACATCTGCCGTGACAAAACTACGACAGGTGGCGCCCACCGTGGGGCCTGCGCACGGTGGTGTCTGAGTTCTTGAAGGGATCTTTCTCAGGGATCGAGAAGTTCGCAATTTTTTCCAATGAAGAAGAGCCGGTTTGAAAAAGATTTACATCGGAAGTTAGGGTTGCATGGCGCGGCACGGCGTGTGCTTGTAATCCGACGATCCGCCACCAGATCAAATTTTGGAGTATGTTCCTGAGGCGAAGGAGTTTCTCCACCGCAGATCATATCCGTACATACGACTTGTGGTCTAATCGGAGGCAGCAGTACCGATCCGTCAAGACCTGCCAATTAGTCAAAACGGCATGTTCAATATTTAAGACCCAGAGGAAATTAGGGTTGCAGCAGTGCAACTACCATAACTCGCCGAGATCGAGAGAAGATTTTTTTTTCCGCAGAAGCCAAACTACTACGGCAGTCAACCGAAGCTATCAGCAGTTTCCGCTGCAGGGTCAATGGCCGGGTCCGATTTATACTCTATCAACAAGAAGTAGTCCAATCAGCCGGAATATTGCTGCTACACGTAGATAAATCCCAAGCTACAAGTCCCGAGGGGGCCACTAGTGATTACGCGAGTTTCAATCAACCAGTACAGCTACTGCTCCTGTGATATGACAAGGTTTCGTTGCTGCTATTTTCCCGTCAGGTTATCATCAATTGAAAAAGTAGTAGTACTTCTCACATGGTGGTCAAGGCTAGTTTGGAGGAATAGATCTTTTTGTCTCACATGGTACAGATCAGACTTTTTGGAGCTTCAATCATTAACCACGTCGGTCAAACCAACCATGACCCGGAGGGGGTTTGGAGATAGCCGCGGACTCATGTTGCCTTCGAGTCAGCGTCGCCTCTGAACCGCCGTGCCCGCTACCGCGTGTCGAGGCCGCTGCTGTGCATCGTCACTTCCAAACCGGCCACTGTTTGGGTCGCCATTTGCCGCGGCTGCCATCCAGCCGCTGCCGCTTCAGCCTTGAGCTGGCCCCGTCCGAGTTGCCGAACAGCCGCTGTCACCTTGTTCCGGTCGCATTGAGTCCCCGGCCTCCACCAGCATGTCTCTGCAGCCGACTCGCCTTTGCCGGTTGCTTCTTCTGCCCACTACTACAGTAGCTGCTTTCGCCTCGCTCCACCTTTCACCGTGGCCCATGGCCGATCAAATCAAACACTGTGACCCGCCGCGGATGAACCGCGGCAACTTGCCTCAGCAGTTGCAGCTTCACCAAGCCGCCATTGTCAAGCCTCCACGGCGAGATGGTTTCGTTCTGAGTCACTGCTGCTCGTCTGATCTTCTTGGATCCTCTGTGGTGGACAACTATGGACCGCGAGTCTTCACTGCTGCCGCAATCATGCTGCTATTTTGCCGAGGCCTCGTCCTCCTCATACACCTATATACCAATGTGCCAAGATGCAACCCAAGCGCTCCTTTGGTATGTACGTGTACGACCCCATGACTGGCGACAACGGAGCTTGTACAATCGATCAAACATAAGAGTGCCAAGTCAACATACATGCAGGCTTCATCAAGTCCTTCGCGTGCTAGCTCTAATGAGTAAAATGCTAGTATACTGCTCCCCTGCGTTCCTCTGTATATATTAACAAATGCAGGCGGCGGCCAAAAATTGAGAAAGATGGAGGCCGGCGTCTTCAGCATCTCCACGTCCATTAGTATACAACTTTTTGGAAATATTGTCTCCTATAACAGGTACAAATTAATTATCCTTCAAGGGAGATAAAATCCAGTCACTCTGGCTAAATCTTGGTTCGAGATCGACGAGACTCACAACAGTACCTCGAGCCGCGCCCCGACGGCCGTACTACTGCTGCTACCTTTTCCTGATGTGGAGATCAGTTAAATCGAAGAAACAAGTGCTACGCACGGTGGTACAGACGAAGATCCCAGTTGAGAGTATACTGCCAGCAAGACCTCCAAGAAAGCTCTCACAAGGGACAAACCGTCACATAAAAAATCAGATCAATATTCCTTACAAAGATAAGTCGCCCGTCCGCCGCCACAGCCGACTTGCCCGTCCGCACCGGTTTACAACACCGCTACCTACTCTCCTCGTTCGCACCGGCTTGCAAACGCCGCGGCCGGTTCATCTGTCTGCTCCCGTAGCTAACTCATCCGTAGTTGATTTTAGCTTCACCGTGGTGACCATCAACTCCACGGCGGATAAATTCCGGCTTAACATATCAGGTGATATCTATCTAAGTCTATTTTTGACACATTGTTTTTTGTCAAAAGAACAATTACCTTGGGCCATATATTTTGATATGCAGGACAATTATCCTTTATAAACGTGGTTTATACCATGGGTATGGAGCACGCGCTGGCAACGTCCTGCCCGGTGTTCGTTCGTGTCACATTACACGGAGAATGGACGCGTGCAAGACGCCGCCCTTACGGTCCGGTTTACATCAACCTGCCGGGACCGCGCCCGCGATTAACTCGCCCGTCCGTGCCGGTTTACGACACCGGTGCCGTTTTTCCCCATCCGCACCAGCTTACAATGCCGCGGCCGACTCATCTGTCCGAGCTGCCTCTGATGCTGCGGTCGTCTTTGCTATCTGTCTCTTGCGGCCTGGTCTACATCAACATACCGGGCCACACTTGTCTACATGAGCTGGTTATTGAGTATGAGCAAGTCACTGCTTGGGTAGCCCGGTTTTCTTTCAAATTGGAGGCAGATTATCATCAACCGCCTTCTGCACAGGATGGCTTAATGGGCAGGCACGCAAGTTGCCGCCATTACAGTTTGGTTAACTTCATGTAGCCAGTTGGAAGGAACCATTGGCCGAGTTGCTGACACGGCTCATACGGGTCAGTGATAACCCGCCGGAGTCACCTCAACCTTCTTTGGATTCGCATCGTGCTATCAACACCAATGATATACAAGTTATGCCGGTTTATATCACGGTCAAATATGACGAATCTCAAGCCAACTCCTTGAGTCACCTTGAGACTCGGGGGCTACAACGATATGACTCAGCAAATGTTACCGATTTTTCAGTGTAGTCAAGAACCCCATATTGATGAAAATTTGAAGGTCATCAGAAAGAATTCCGGTTTAAAGTCCGGCTTAAGGGAAGTCAGTCTCACTGAAGCTCTCAAATATCCGGTTTACAATCCGGTTCAAGGGAAATCTGTATCCCACAAAGCTCTGAAGGCTCTCAATTCCGGTTTAAGAATTTCCGGTTCAAAAAGGAATTAGCTTCTCACAAGTTCAAGTTTAAAGGCCGTCAGAAAATTTCCGGCTGAAAATGAAGATTCCGGTTTAAAATCCGGTTCAAGGGAAAGATGTCTCCCACAAAGCTTTGAAGCTCTCGATATCCGGTTCAAAATCCGGTTCAAGAAGGATTTTTCTTACAATAACTTAAAAGGTGCCAAAGAGGACCTGCTGCCATGATGCTTGTGGTTCAAACATGGGTATCATGCCTTATTGGCTTATCATATTATTGATACTTGGGGCTTGGTCGATCCGAACCATAGCCACGCCTCTTGATCGCCTAGTGCCACAACATCACTTGGGGCTTGGTCGTGTCCGAACCAATGCAACACCTTTTGATAGGCGAAAGCCACCAGATCACTTGGGGACATGGTCAAGTCTGAACCAGTCACGCCTCTTGATCGGCCTAAGGCCATAGAGTCACTTGGGGGCTTGGTCGAACCCGAACCATTGCCACGCCACTTGATCGGCATAATGCCACGGTTTCAGTTGGGGACATGGCTGACTTGAACCATGGCTACACCTTATTGGGAGCTCGGTCATGTCCGACGATGGTAACACCATCTGATCGGCTCAGTAAAGCCTCATTTGCAATGGTTTTATTTTGCCTTTGCTTGAATTCTGTTCTTTTTTGCTAAAGAACTTTTACTTCTGTTGTGTTTTTAAACCGACATTGTTAATCCGGTTCAAACTGTCAATTACAAATTGGCGGAACACGGTCAAATCCTAATCCGGAGACTATCAGCCCGGTTTGATGTTACCATCTTATTATGGAGTAAACCAGTGTTCATTAGCTCGGCTTGACTTTCAATTACAAATTGTCAGTACATGATCAAATCATAATCCGGAGACTATCCGCCCGGTCTGGTTTGACTACGAGTCGCCAGTATTATATATGGTTAAACCGGTGTTTATCACAACCCGGTACGGTTTTATCATAAATCGACACAGTATGAAAGGAGTTATCATTACTCAAGATTGGGGTCATCACTCTTACTACAAAAAATTGGTAAACCAATGATGTGATTCAATGTCACAGGTATGATATATTTCATTGATTATTCTTAAAGTGCAGCCTTGGTTATAAACCTGGGTTATATGTTGGGCATTATGACCCGTCCGTGGTAAACCGCCAGACACTTTAAACTTGTTGTATGCGAGACAGGTTGAATAAAGCATGATGATAAATTATCCGTGTTTATTAAACTGCCTGGATTTAAGACGATAAGTCGCCAGTATATGATGAGAAATTATCCGGTGTTTGTTAACCCGACCTGGTTTTGGACTGTAAGTCGCCAATACATATTTGGATTGCGCCATTGGAATCATGCGCTTATAAATCATTGGGTTATATTATTCAACTAGCCAAACTTGGCTGAATTTTCATTATGATATTAAATGAATAAGGTTTTTATACCAGATTATATTATCTTGAATAGCCAACATGGCTAGATTTTTATTATGGTTATCGATAACCAATATTATGATTGAGGTTTTCAAAGTCACTTCAGCAAGAATGGCTATTATTTCATCAATGGGTATGATTTATTCTACAATGGAGGGAATAGTCCCGAGTTCTTGCAGCTTACGACCCGCACTTGGGGGCTACATTATTTAAGTTGAGATTATATCAAATATGCAAGTCTCATGTCGCTGCAAGCATGCACCATGACACTTGGGGGCTAATGCAAAGTAATTTTTTGCTCATATTATTGAAGACCCGACTCATCATATTATAATGAGTCGGCCCTTGGGGGCTACCAATTGCTCCTGTCAACAGTTGAAGGTACAAAGCTTTTTATTCATTATATTAAAGGGTCCACTGCTCAGTTGGTAAAGCACAAGGCTCTTAACCTTGTGGACGTGGATTCAAGTCCCATGATGGGGGTTACATCATATGATGTTATTTTTATTGAAGTATATATTAAGTCCCAGCTCAATATTATCTTACTGAGCCGGCCCTTGGGGGCTACACATCATTGCTCCAATCTACATGATTACACCTACAAAGTCCCTGCTCATTATTGCATAATGACCCGGCCCTTGGGGGCTACACTGGTGGAAGTTTTTATGAGTATAAGACAATTACAAGTCCCAGGTTGCTGCAAGCATGACAACCCGGCATCATTGAAGTATATATCAAGTCCCAGCTCATTATTGCATAATGACCCGGCACTTGGGGGCTACATAATATGGAGTATTCAGTTTTTACTAAGTGACTGGGATGAACATGGATTTCTTCTTAAGTGGCAGTATTTATATTGAATCAAGTCTTAAGCCATCACTTTGTTCTGCTCAAGATTTGGGAGCTACAGGTATTATATTATTATCGAAGAACTATTTTCAAAGTCTCTGTTTTGAGCAAACCGGATTGACCCGGCGTCACCAATCATTACGACCCTGTGTCTGCAACCCGGCGTCGCCAATCATTACGACCGTGTCTGCAACCCGGCGTCATCAATAATCATGAACCGGCATTGGCAACAATCATGACCCGGAATTATCAGTTTTTATAACCCGACAATGATGAGCATTGAAGGCCGACTCAAGTGGATTATTCTTCACAAATTTTCTCTGTGAGAAATCAATGTCAGCAAATTGAGTATGAAGCTGGCTTGTTGACCCGGATTTTCTAGAAGGAGGAAATGACAAGGATTTAAGGACGATCAGATGCCGGTTTACAAGAATTCTTAACCTGGAGCATAATCTGTCAAGTTTGTTCTTGTGTTTATTTCACAGGATCAGTTTAACATGGATAAATCCAAATTAAACTGGGGGCTAATGTCGGGATATACCCATGGCGTAAACCGGCCGGAAGTATAACCCGGCCGGACTTGGCGGTTTATTTGAGACCCCGCTGACACTTGGCGGTTCACCGGCGACCCGTTTGGACCTGGCGGTTCACGACTCATTGGTAATCCGGCAGGCGGGTGCGAGGAGCGACAAGACCCGGTGGCCCGTCCGGCGGTTCATGAAGGACGGTTCAACTATTGTGGGCCGATTTAAGAGAAAAGGCATGAGGAATATTTACCTTACAAGGAGTTAAGACCAGGACTTGTATCCGGTTTGTATTAGAAGGTAGACTAGTCCTAATCCTAATAGGACTCCACATGTAACCCGCCCCTCTAACTTATATAAGGAGGGGCAGGGCTCCCCAAGAGGGACAAGCGACAAGCAATAATCTCTAGGGCTAGACACAATTAGGAGAGCCGGTTCTGGCGACTCCCCATGAGCATAATGAGATCTAGCCTCAAACAGCATGTAGGGTTATTACCGGATGATGTTTCCCGGGGCCCGAAGCTCTCTAAACCCTTGTCTTGTGTGTTGATCCGCCCTGCGTCTCTCATCCCATTCAAACCCTCTCAAGCTACCACATAGATGCGCTGGCCTCGCGACTAAGTCCTAACACTCAGGACATCTGCCGTGACAAAACTACGACAAATACCCAAACCTGAAGTGCATTGGGGGCTCGTGGAGACGAGCAGAGACTCACGATAATGTGACCCCGTCGCCCCATCTCATGGACTTACGGCAAGGGCCCATAATGCATAGCCGTGCCATGTAGAAAACTCACGGGTGCTCCAAGGGCCCGCTCGACTTTCACATCAACTCGCGGGGACTCCTCAGGGCCGACCCGACTTCAACAATGGTCTCAAGTAAAGTCCGGGTAACCACGTGTCCAAACATTAAGGGGAAAACCCGAGGAATCACCCCCGGTGAATTCCACTCAATGTAATCATCAAGGTGAACGTAAGAAGAACCACCCTCGAGGTCCACACTTGAGGGGTTGCACGACCGAGCCGTATTGGGAGTGGTGAAGGAGGAACCACCCTCATTGACTGCGACCAAATAGCTACACTACAGAGTTGTCATCGGGAGTGCGTTGTGAGGTCTCACCCTCAACACTCGATAGTAGCTCTACGGAGTCGAGCAACAAAAGGGGCGGGATGTGATGTGAGGTGTCGGGCTCTAGTCGTCGATCACGTTGATCGAGTCGTCGATGATGAAGCAGTGGCAACAAGGACAAGGTGGGGGTCACAGATGGATCACTAACAAACCTATACTAAGTAGTTTAGGATAAGCAGGTAAGGTACAATGAGTAGGTTACAAAAGCAGGCTATGCATCAGAATAGGAGAAATCAATTACAGTAGGAAAATCTAATGCAAGCACGAGAAAATGGAATGGGTGATATCGGGATGATCAAAGGGGGGGCTTGCCTGGTTGCTCAAGCAACGTCGACGTAGTCGATCACAGGGGCATCAACAATGGTCTCGGGGTCCACCGAACAAAAAGAGGGGGAAGAAACAATAAAGATAAGGCAAACAAGTGTAACACAGATGCAAGACACGACAAAAAGCAGCACTAGGGGTGTTCTACCGCGGTGCTACATGATACCGGCAAAGGGGGCAAACATCCAGGAAGTTTTTCCTGAAGTTTGGCATATTTGGACAGACGAAGTAGAGGGGAAAACTTGCATGTTCTCTATTCTAGGGGCACGTGACGTAACAATGGAGAGTGTATTCTGATTTGTCTCATCGTTCTGAGCAACTTTCATGTATAACACTTTTTCATCCGAGCTACAGATTAATTTCTATGATTTTTCAAAGATTTAACAATATTCTTGAATTTAATTTTAATTCGAAATAAAAGCTAAAATGTTAGATGCACCCAGCACAGTGTACACAAAAGTGCACCTAGTGACTGACAGGTGGGCCAGGGGGTCCTAGTTGACGAGTCAACATTTGACTGGTCAACAGTGGGTGGGGCCCCCACACTAGCTAATTAGGCTAACTAGTAATTAGTTTAGTTAAACATAAGTAATTAATTAATTAATTATATTTTTATTATTCATTTTTAAAATCTTTTTTAACTAGGGACTTGGGGGCCCGCTGGCAGTGGTACCAGGCCAGCGGGGCGGGGCGCGTTAACGGGGCGGGTGTGCGCACTGGCGACCGCACGCGAGGCCACCAGAGGCGAGGCCAGAGGGCACTACCGGGGCCTCGGCTTTGGCCGGAGTGGCGGCGGAGCGGACGGCGGGGCGAGCTGAGAGCGGCGGTGGCCAGTGGCCGCGGGCGAGGTCAGGGGAGGCGGGGCATGATGCGGGGTGAGGCTGCACGCGTGGCGATACAGCGAGGCACGCGGGGCCGATGCGGGATGCGGCTGGTGTGTGGGGGGAAGCAGGGCGGGGCACGCGCGCCGGTGAGGTGAGCTACGGCGGCCGGAGCAAGAAGCAGCGGCGGCGAAAGTAGGAAGCGGCGACAGGGGAGGGAGGCTGCAGCACGGGAGGAGGGGTCGTGTGTGGGGTGACGGCAGCGGAGCATCAGCAAGTCAGCAGCGAGCAGGGGCGGGCTCATGGCAGCAGCATCAGCAACAGAAGCAACTCGTGCAGCGGCACAGTGGACAGTGCCGGCAGAAGAACCAGAGCAGCACCGGTGAGTGAGCGCGGAGGGGGGGGGGCAAGGAAACCAGGGGCACAGTGCGAGGGCGTGCAAGGGCGCGGGTGCGCTATGGTGGCGAGCGACTGCGGGCAGTGGCCGGAGTTGGAGCCCAAAGGAATCGAGCTCATGCGCCCAGGTTCGACGATCACGTGGCCCAAGCAACTCCTACGCAAGGCCAAGAGCATGGTGGCGTGCTCGACATGCGCTGGAACGAACAACATCGACCGAGGCGAGCCCATTGGTGGCGACAGGGGCTCGGCAACAGCAGCAACTTAACCGGGGCACGTGATCAAGCTAAGGTAAGAGGGGAGAGATGTAGGGGCTCACCGAGAGCATGTAGGTGTGCAAAAGGCGGCTTGGGGAAGGCTCGCTGGCGCCGAAACCATCGCTGGAGTGTGTTGGAGCCGAGGAAGAAGAAGACGAGGCGTGGCGGTGATGCAGTGATCCCCGACTCGGACTCGTGGTCTAGGACGACGTAGCGGAAGCGGGCGGAGCTCGTGGACTCAACGAAGAGGCAGGAGGAGGCCGGCGGCTACGCAGACGGCGATGGTGCAGCCATGGGAGCGCTCGGGCGCCGATACAGATCGAGAAACGGAGTGAGGGGGAGGAGAGGGGGAACTAGAAATCTAGGGTTCGACGGGTGGACGGACGCGGTCTTCTAGGTGAGGGCATAGTCGGCCGATGGCTGCCACGGCGGCAAGGCGCCGTGGATGGCTGCCACGGCCCCCTCCCCGTGAACAGGAGGTGGCAGGAGGGTGGTTGGGCCTGACCTTGTTGGCTAAAGGGGCCAAGTGGCCCAATAGGTTTAGGTCTTCCCTTATGTTTTCTTCTCTGTTTCTTTTATTTCTACTTTGATTTGCAAATTGTTAGACCACGCATTCACATTTGTAAAATATGAGACTTGGCTCAATAAATTACATGCAATACTTAGCACTGTCAGAAAATGGTTTGATGGCAAGATGATTTCATTTGGATTTGTATTAATTATAAATGGGATCAATATTGCTATTTTGGTACTATTTATTCACAAAAGAGCATTAAAATACTTTTCAAAAGTGTTGGGTCACCGCCATAATTAGTTATGGAATATTTGCCACACTTTGAACATTTTATTTTGCATGTTTGAGGAAATTGAAGTTTGGGCTTTAATTTGAATTTCAGTTTGAACTACGATTTGGATCAAGCGAGGATTAGCAACAGTAATATGATGACACGACACCATTAGCAGGGAATTACTGTAGCTTACTTATCCGGGCATCACAATTCTCCTCCACTACAAGAAATCTCGTCGCGAGATTTAGGAGGTAGAATGAAACAAAGCGGGGTAGCGTAAGTATTTCCCTCTTGAGCATGCGTTGGTTTTCCCTTTAAGAGGAAAGGGTGATGCAGCAAAGTAGCATAAGTATTTCCCTCAGTTTTTGAGAACCAAGGTATCAATCCAGTAGGAGGATACACACAAATCGCCTTATACCTACACAAACAAATAAGAACCTTGCAACCAACGCGATAAAGGGGTTGTCAATCCCTTCACGGCCACTTGCAAAAGTGAGTCTGATAGAGATAATAAGATAATATTTTTGGTATTTTTGTGATATAGATTGGAAAGTAAAGAATGCAAAATAAAATAGATCGGAAACTTATATGATGGAAAATAGACCCGGGGGCCAGAGGTTTCACTAGTGGCTTCTCTCAAGATAGCATAATCTACGGTGGGTGAACAAATTACTGTCGAGCAATTGATAGAAAAGTGCATAATTATGAGAATATCTAGGCATGATCATGTATATAGGCATCACGTCCGCGACAAGTAGACCGAAACGATTCTGCATCTACTACTATTACTCCACACATCGACCGCTATCCAGCATGCATCTAGAGTATTAAGTTCATAAGAACAGAGTAACGCATTAGGCAACATGACATGATGTAGAGGGATAAACTCAAGCAATATGATATAAACCCCGTCTTTTTATCCTGGATGGCAACAATACAATACGTGCCTTGCTGCCCTGCTGTCATTGGGAAGGGACACCGCAAGATTGAACCCAAAGCTAAGCACTTCTCCCATTGCAAGAAAGATCAATCTAGTAGGCCAAACCAAACAGATAATTCAAAGAGAGTTGCAAAGATATCAAATCATACATATAAGAATTTAGAGAAGAACCAAATATTGTTCATAGATAATCTTGATCATAGACCCACAATTCATCGGATCTCGACAAACACACTGCAAAAAGAATTAAATCGAATAGATCTCCAAGAGAATCGAGGAGAACTTTGTATTGAGATCCAAAGAGAGAGAAGAAGCCATCTAGCTAATAACTATGGACCCGAAGTTCTGTGGTAAACTACTCACACATCATCGGAGAGGCTATGGTGTTGATGTAGAAGCCCTCCGTGACCGATTCCCCCTCCGACGGAGCGCGGCAAAAGGCCCCAAGATGGGATCTCACGGGTACAGAAGGTTGAGGCGGTGGAAATAAGGTTTCGTCATGCTCCTGGATGTTTTCGGGGTATATATAGGCGTAAGAAGTCGGTCAGGGGAGCCACGAGGGGCCCACGAGGGTGGGAGCGTGCCTACCCCCCTGGGCGCGCCTCCCTGCCTCGTGGCCGCCTCGTTGGTTTCTTGACGTCCACTCCAAATCCCATGGATCACGTTTGTTCCAAAAATAACTCTCCCGAAGGTTTCATTCCGTTTGGATTCCGTTTGATATTCCTTTTCTGCGAAACACTAAAATTGGCAAAAAAAACAGCAATTTGCACTGGGCCTTTGGTTAGTAGGTTAGTCCCAAAAATAATAAAGTGTATAATAAAGCCCATTAAACATCCAAAACAGATAATATAATAGCATGAAACAATAAAAAATTATAGATACATTGGAGACATATCACGATCCCAAGTGGCTCATCTTCAAAATGACTTGACCACTGAACTTTTCAAATTTGACAGCCCTTAGACGGGTGCGACGTTTAGCTGGAACGAGAATGCAGACCAGACAGAGGCTTCAAAATTCAATGTAACGTCTTCAATTCTCACAAAAGGAGAAGCATTTCACGCATTCAAGAGATAAATCCATGCTTTGTTATTTCAAACAAGTGGAGCATGGTAGCTCACTATCTCATTTGAAGGATGTAGTAGATGGACGGTTCTAGTTGCGCAAATGATAGAAACGGTATGTGTTTTTAACCATTCCATTCCCAAAATGAGGTCGATATTGGGTGACTTCAGAACAATGGGGGAAACATGGAATTCCGACCCTTCAAGTTCAACGGAAACATTGTGACTAACCATGGTGGTTTGTCACTGGCTCGTGCAATGCAGCTTGGAATTTCGGCCAAGTGATGGTGGTTCCAACAGGTAAGGATCGCATGTGGCTTTCCCACCATTGAGCAACAGGACCTTTCAAGTAATAAGCTGCGAAGGTGACATAGTCGACAGGGCTATATCAGCAGACTCTGACTCGAAAGTGATGTCACGGAGCCAGTCATCAGCATCCATAGGAGCTGACTTGAGCTGCGATAGATGATAGGGTTGAGACGCGGAAAGTCTTGCAGAGTCACTGGGGCAGGTTGCTGATTCATAATGGGGTGTGGAAACTGAGCCATGATTACTTCCATGAATCACGATTCAACTCAACTGATGTATCATTCCGGCAATGTATTCGGGAGGTGGTGGATTGTTACCACCACGACCACGACCAGTGGTTCTAACCATCGTTCTTAATGCAAAAGGGGTAGTTTAGCAAGGGGGAAGCAAGTGTATGGAGTCACACACGATGTAATCAGAACAATGAGCAATGGCGCAGTATGTACGAAGTAGTAGTCATTGAGGACATACCGTTACATACACGAAGCCAATTACACACTGTTCGTATGAGTTCGGACAAGAGAAACATCCTTGACATACCAGGTGACAACCATGCACGTGATAGAGGGATACATCAATAGGACATAACAAAGGCTACAACAACGTCAGATAAAACCACTAGAGCGAGGGATTTGTAAGTGACGACGCAGGGTGCCCTTGATAAGAGGAAACTGCGGTCAGTGAATATTGTGAAGCAGAACTTGGCCCTCAATAAAAGAAAGGCATAATACAAATCTCCGGGTGGATGTGATCACAATATCCTAAGGTTAGACTTAGCAAAATCATTTAACCTGAGTAGAAGAGAGATCAGAGTCCCATAGTATAGACGAGGAATAAAAGATCCTAATACCACCCAATGGCGACGTGGGCCTTTAAGCCACACAACCATGTTGGTAAATTAGTTTTTCAAAGACTAGACTCAACTTCGGCCAAGGAGTTGGAAAGGGGGATCCTACACGCAGTCGGCTCTGATACCAACTTGTGACGCCCCCGATTTGACCGTGCATTAATCATACACGGAAATGTGTATGATGAAGATCAGGGACTCACGGGAAGATATCAAAACACAACTCTAGACACAAATTCAAATAATAGAAGCTTCATATTACAATCCAGGGGCCTCGAGGGCTCAAATACAGAAGCTCGAAAGCACACGAGTCCGCGGAAGCAACAATATCTGAGTACAGACATAAGTTAAACATAGATGCCTTAATAAGGCAAGCACAAAAGCAACAATGATCGAAGAGGCAAGGCCTCCTGCCTGGGACCTCCTAACTACTCCTGCTCGTCGGCGGTCTCCACGTAGTAGTATCCATCGGTGGTGGTATCGGGATCCAAGGATCCACCATCTGGTTGCAACGACCGGAAAGAACGAAAAGGGGGAAAAGGGGTAGCAAAGTGAGGGAGTCCTGGAATAAGGGGTCCTCGGGCGTCTGGCCTGTTGGACATGTGCCAGACTGATGGGTTGCGAAGATACAAGACCGAAGACTCTCTCCCGTGTCCAGATAGGACTCTCCTTGGCATGGAAGGCAAGCTTGGCGAGCGCATATGAAGATTCCTTTCTTTGTAACCGACTTTGTACAACCCTAGTCCCCTCCGATGTCTATATAAACCGGAGGGCTTAGTCCGGAAACGGATACAGTCATACAGGCTAGACTTCTAGGGTTTTAGCCATTATGATCTCATGGTAGATTAACTCTTGTAATACTCATATTCATCAAGATCAATCAAGCAGGAAGTATGGTATTACCTCCATACAGAGGGCCCGAACCAGGGTAAACATTGTGTCCCCCGTCTCCTATTCCATCGACCCTAGACGCACAGTTCAGGACCACTACCCGAGATCTTCCGGTTTTGACACCGACATTGGTGCTTTCATTGAGAGTTCCACTTTGCCGTCCCCAAAAGGTTAGATGGATCCTTTAATCGTTAACAAAGATGCTTACCAAGGGGAAACCTTCCTCCCCAGACAGATCTTCATGTTCGGTGGCTTTGCACTACGCGCCAACTCGCTTGGCCATCTGGAGCAGATTGATAGGTATGCCCCTGGCCATCAGGTCAGATTTGGGAGCTTGAACTACATCGCGGGTATCCGTGGAGACTTGATCTTCGACGGCTTTGAGATCACGGCAGCCGCTCCCTGTCCCTACGGTGAACATGACTTAATTCTGTCACCGGTCCATACTCAGGAAATTGCACCTGTAACTACTCCGGCTTTAGATCCGGAGCAGATCGCGACATCCAAGGATGGGAAGCTAAACCCCGCCATGGAAGCCACAGAGTCCACGGTGTTGGAGCCGCACACAGACCTAACCCCGGATGATATATGTGTCTCCGGAGCCTCGGACTCGTTTCCGACCTTAAGTTCGGAACCATGTGTGACCGCTCACGTCGAGGTGGATCAGTCATCGATCGCCGAATTCAGCGCCGCGGACATCTTCCGGCACTCGCCTTTAGGTGACGTGTTAAACTTATTAAAAAATCTGTCCCTAGCGGGGGACTCACAGCCGAACTATGTCCGGTTCGGACTGGAGGCTGATGAAGGGCAATTTCGCTTCCCACCCGCCACCCACTACATAGCCACTGCCGAAGACTTAACCGACATGCTCGATTACGGCTCTGAAGACATCGATAGTGTGGACGACGATGCAGAGGAGGAGCATGGCCAAAACCCGCCGTTTACCGGACGCTGAACGGCCACTTCTTCATACGACGTATACATGGTGGATACACCTAAAGAGAACAACGGCGAGGACAAGGAAAAACCAATTGAGGATGAGCCTCCTTAGACACAACCAAAGCACCGGCGTTAGCGGCGCCGCTCTAAATCCCGCCGCAGCAAGGACAGCAACACCAGCATAGGAGACGAGCACACTCCGGATGTGCCGAAGACAGAGAAGATCTCGATGAACAAATGGCCAAACAGGATGATCGGGAAGATGGGCAAGTCAGCCCTGATGAACAGGCCATAAAGGATGACTCGGAGGGCAGCACTTATCTTGAACCCTCCGAGGATGAGGTGAGCCTTGGCAATGAGGATTTTATTGTGCCCGAGGAACCTCTCGAGCAAGAGCGCTTTAAGCGCCAGCTAATAGCCACTGCGAGGAGCCTTAAAAAGAAGCGGCAGCAGCTTCGAGCTGATCAAGATCTGCTCAACGATAGATGGACTGATGTCCTCACAGCCGAAGAATACGGCCTTAAGCGCCCAGCCAAAAGTTACCCGGAGCGCAAATTGTTACCTCAGTTCGATGACGAGGCGCCAGAGCCCGTACCATCATCGCACAATGTGGCTGACCTATCACCACGAGAGTTGTTAAAGCGGCAACTCAAGCCAAACACCAGACCGCCTTACCCCGCCGTAAAGGCAGGGACAAAACAGCCCGGGGTTACACATATGACCTTCGGCAGGACCTGGATAGTAGAGTAGGACACACAAGATTGATCTATGGATCGCGAGGACATGCCTCGACATGCAACGACG
This sequence comes from Aegilops longissima, assembly GCA_021605205.1. Classification (NCBI taxonomy): domain Eukaryota; kingdom Viridiplantae; phylum Streptophyta; class Magnoliopsida; order Poales; family Poaceae; genus Aegilops; species Aegilops longissima. The sequence goes on from CM038679.1 coordinate 236,719,602, forward strand.
GCTACCTATTCAGACTTGACAAACCTAGTCACACCCGGGCCGAAAACCGCAGACAGACTCCATCGGAGCTACGTCGTGATGCGGCCCGATATAGAGGCGCCGCACACCCTCTCTGCTTCACTGACAAAGTAATGGATCATGAATTTCCAGAAGGGTTTAAACCCGTAAACATCAAATCATACGATGGAACAACCGATCGCACGGTATGGATCGAGGATTTTATTCTCCACATCCATATGGCCCGCGGAGATGATCTTCACGCCATCAAATATCTCCCACTAAAACTCAAAGGGCCATCTCGACACTAGCTAAACAGTCTGCCTGAAAATTCTATTGGCGGCTGGGAGGACTTGGCAGAAGCCTTCCTTGACAACTTCCAAGGTACATATATCCGACCACCAGATGCCGATGACTCAAGTCACATAGTTCAACAGCCCGGAGAGTTAGCCAGGAAATTCTGGACTAGGTTCCTTACTAAAAAGAACCAGATCGTCGACTGTCCGGATGCCGAAGCCCTCGCGGCCTTTAAACATAGCATCCGTGACGAATGGCTCGCCCGCCACCTCGGCCAGGAAAAACCGAAGTCCATGGCAGCCCTCACGGCACTCATGACCCGCTTTTGCGCGGGTGAAGATAACTGGTTGTCCCGTAGCAAAAACACAGAAAGCAAAACGGGCACCCCCGAGGTCAAAAATAGCAACGGCAAGCTCCGATGCAGCAGACACAAACGCCGAAGCAATGGAGACAACACCAATGACACTAGAGTCAACGCCGGATTCAGTGGCTCCAAGTCCGGCCAGCGGAAGAAGCCATATAAAAGAAACAATCAGGGACCATCCAGCATAGACTGCATACTCGATCGTCCATGCCAGATCCACGCCACCCCAGACAAACCAGCCAATCATACCAACAGAGATTGTTGGGTTTTCAAACAAGACGGCAAGTTAAATGTTGAGAACAAAGAAAGGGGATCACAAAGCGAGGACGATGATGAGGAGCCCCGGCAGCCAAACACAGGGGGACAAAAGAAATCCCCCCAGGTCAAAACGATGAACATGATATATGCTACACACATCCCCAATAGGGAGCGCAAGCGCGCGCTCAGGGACGTCTATGCGATAGAGCCAGTGGCCCCAAAATTTAATCCATGGTCGTCATGCCCAGTCACTTTTGATCGACGGGATCATCCGACCAGTATCCGTCATGGCGGTTCAGCCGCATTGGTCCCTGACCCAATAATTGATGGATTCCACCTGACGCGAGTCCTCATGAACGGCGACAGTAGCTTGAACCTGCTCTATCAGGACACAGTACGCAAAATGGGCATTAAGCCATCATGGATCAAGCCCACAAAGACTACCTTTGAAGGATTCATACTAGGCGTGGAGGCCCGTTGTACGGGCTCAATTACGCTAGAGGTTGTCTTCAGATCTCCGGACAACTTCCGAAGCGAAGAGCTAATCTTCGACATCGTCCCTTTTCGCAGCAGCTACCATGCACTGCCCGGACGAACCACATTTTCTCGATTCAACGCGGTCCCTCATTATGCTTACCTCAAGCTCAAGATGCCCAGACCACGCGGCGTCATAACAGTTAATGGAAATACAGAACACTCCCTTCGTACCGACGAGCACACCGTGGCCCTAGTAGCAGAAGTACAGAGCGGCCTATTCAAGCAGAACCTTAATTCGGTGGCCGAGCTCCCAGACACTGTCAAGAGAGTCCGTACTATTCTGCAACAGGATAGCTCGGCTCGTCAAGAGCTCGACTAGCAATTAGGCCTCCGTCCAAGCCCTGATCAAATGGCGGCATTCATACCGCGCGTACATAACTACGCACTCAAAATACCATGGGCATAGACGGAGGCATACCTACCTTGCGATCCGCAATACAACTCGACCGCCCCCGGACACATATAATTTCACTGCTTCTTTCCTGCTCTTTAGGTTTCTTTTCCACAGGCCTTCCCCGATGGCTTGATCGCAGGTCCCTTCAAGGGACAAATACACCAAGCTGGCAGTTAGCTTGGACGTAGAGGGAAATTTCTAAGTGGTTTCTTTAACAACCACTCTACCTGTTTCCAGGGTCCCACGCGTAGCTCTCTCTTGGTCGTGGCATGTCAAATAGCCCGTTGCTTACCGCACTGCTTGTATCAATGCGCTTTGACGTATTAACCAAATCATAGTGAAAATAGTTTTCCGCCCAATTTTTAGGGCTCCGGCTTATTGCTTTTTGCTCCTTTTCTGTTTTCCTTTTTTATTATTAATAAGCTTATCGGATAAAACCCGTACACTGTGGTACGTTTCAATTTGCCAGGGGCTTCATAGTGCCCCGCACTATGGCAACAAAGTTCGAACACTTTTACAGTATAGTTCGGCACCCCAAATTTAGCATTATATGCATTGGCTCCGAATCATGTCTTTGGTCAATAGTTAGGTTGCCCAGCTCCTGTGCTTGCTACCTTACGTTTCGCTATATCGGCTAAGGTAGTAAAGGGAGCACTACTGCAATTGTGCCCTAGTTTACCCGAAGGAGCACCTTAGTAGAGAAAGCCGAAAACTGACTGTCATGATGCCGCGAGAGCCGGTCAGCTCTTCGGAGGTTTCAAATAGATAGAGATTTTTTCCGCATTACGTGAAGGATTGGTGCTTACCCGGTCAGGTTCTTATCATTCTAGTTCGGATACTAGGGGTTGCGCCCACATTTTTATTGTCAAAATCCTATGGCTAAGTGAGAGTGCTAAAGCCGCATAGTCTGATTGCTTGGTTCGTTGCGCCAAACACCTCCTTCAAGGACCAAACAATTGGATCAAGAGTGTTTAGATTCCATCCCGAACACCGCCGTACTACCTACGTGGGGGCAGAAGCCGACGACTGGCCAACTCTCAGATTTCATGCAAAACGGCCGCACAGGAGATATATTTTTCACATAACAAAAATTATATTACATAACAACTTTGTTACATCATACATGGCAGCGACATCATGAATGTATTCATTCAAAGATAATGTCTTTTGCACATTGCGTCGCTATAATGCAAGACCCCTTCAGGACGTCTTCAAAATATCGCTCTGGCGTGCGGTACTCCTTGCCCTCAAGCGGCCCTTCGGCCATGAGCTTGACAGCGTCCATATTTGCCCAGCAGACCTTGACGCAGGCGAAGGCCATGCCCGCGCCCTCGATGCCGACCGACCGCTTGATGACGTCCAGCCGAGGACAGGCATTCACCAGCCGCTTCCCGAGTCCGAAGTAACTGCCGGGTATAGCTTCGGCAGGCCACAGCCGGATTATTAAATCCTTCTTGGCCAGTTCGACCACCGTATGCAGCTCGCCCAGCTGTTTCAGCTGATTGGTGAAGGGCACTGGATGTTCTGCCGCAAGATATTGCGACCAGAATAGCTTCTCCGTTGAGCTCCCCTCTTCGGCACGGAAGAACTCCGCAGCGTCTGACACACTGCGCGGAAGGTCCGCAAACGCCCTTGGAGAACTCCGAATCCGGGTTAGCAAGACATACATTTTCTTCACATACTTGCTTTGCATACTAAATGCCTTACCCGCCGCGATCTTCTTGGCCTCCTGGATCTCCTGGAGGGCGGTCTGGGCCTCCACCCGGGCCTCTTCAGCACTTTGGTGATCCTTGGCGAGTTCGGCCTCTCGAGCCGACACATCGCACTCCAGGGCCTTGTATCTCTTTACAGCGTCCTGGAGCCCTTTCTGGACCTCGTTGACCTGGGCTTTGAGCTTCTTACAGGCGACTTGCTCCTTGGCAGCTTTCTCCTCGACTTCGGCCTGGGCGTTTTTAAGGGCCTCGACCTCGGTCGTTGCTCCTGCACATATCATAACGCTATGACCAATACACATCATTTATTCTTTCGGAATATATAGCAAGTCATTGCATACCTTCCTGATCTGCCAGCTGCTTCCTCGCTTGGCCGAGCTCCTCCGAGACTTCGGCAGCTTGTGAGGTCGTGGCCAGCAATGACGCCTGCTTGTTTATACAAGACATATTTAGTTAGTTTACTACAGAAATGAATTGATCCTCTGTCCGATTTTGCTTTCTACACACCGGACAGTGTCTCAGGGGCTACTGTCTACATGGGGATTCTCTCCTTTGTGTCGCTTACCTTAAAACCTGTCAGCAGGCCGCTGCAGGCTTCGGTCAGTCCGCTCTTGACAGACTGAACCCTCTCAATCACCGTACCCATAAGGATACGGTGTTCTTCCACAATGGAAGCGCCTTGCAGCGCTTCCAGAAGATTGTCCGGTGCCCCTGGTTGAAAAGAGGTCACCGGTGGGATAGGCGCACCTCCGTCTTTCAAAGGAGGCTGCACGCCGGACTCCAGAGCTGTGTAGGTCTCTGGAACCGTATCCGGACGAGGGCCGAACTGAATACGGCCCCCATCGCCAGTCTTCATGGGGGACTGCTCCCCCATGTGTCCGACGACCGAGGTTTCGCCCTCTGGCGCCACCCTGACGGCCTCTGGAGACTCTCCTGGCCTGGGAAAGACCTTCGCTACAGCACCTCGGCGTCGCCCTTGGCCATGGGAGAGTAGGCTGCCGGTGGTGACTCCCTGGCCATCGCCTTTGAGTCCAGCGAACCTCCTTACAAGGATCGCTGGGAGCTGTCATGGGCTGGACTGCAATAGCACAATTATCCATGTTAATACAATGAGGAGGAAAGGCCGGATACACGGGCAAGTACGAGTCTGTCAGTACTTACAATGCGGCCAGGGGCTTGTCCGGGGGGTCGGTCCGGACTGCTGTCGACGTCCCTTGCGGTTTTATCCGTGACGGAGCCTTTCCCCTTCTTGGGCGCCTCCGCCTCCAGATTTGTGGAGGGTGCCCTCTTCTTCCTCCCCCGATCAGGGGGAGGGTTGCTTTCCTCCTCCTCCTCATCGTCATCTTCGGCGGCAGAGGAGTGAGTCTTGTCTTCGGACATCACGTCCGAAGTGCCCTTGAGGCGGGGGCCACCCCGGCCCCCCTTGGCCTTCTTCTTGGCCTTCTTCTCCGGCGGATGATAGGGCGCCGGGACCAGCATCTTCACCAGCAGCAGAGCCGAACAGTGAATTCGCTCCGCCTTCTCCGTCCATTCCTGAAACGATAAATTAGCAAAGTTCAGTTACCCTCCTTGGACAAACAGGTAGAGGGTACGCCTTGAGATGTGAAGGATTTACCGCGCTGGCAGGGTGGGCAAGATCATGCCCACGATCCGAGTCTATGGTCGGCGGCTTCTCATCGCCTTTGAAGAGTAGCTTCCAGGCGTCTTCATGAGTGGTGGCGAAGAGCCTCACCATGGTTTGGTGCTTCTCCCGATTGAATTCCCATAGAGGGGAAGTTCGGCTTTGGCAGGGGAGGATCTGTCGAACTAGCATAACCTAGATCACGTCGACGAGCTTGATGTTCTTGTTCACCATGCTTTGGATGCGCGTTTGCAGCGCCATCAGCTCATCCGACGCAGACCAATTTGGGCCCTTCTCCATCCAGGAGGTCAGCCGCATTGGAGCCCCGGACTTAAATTTGGGGGCGGCGGCCCAAGTGGCACCGCGTGGCTCTGTGATATGAAACCACAGCCTCTGCCACTCCTTGACAGTCTCCACGAACATGCCTTGGGGCCATGTGACGTTGGGCATCTTGCTCACCATGGCTCCCCCGCACTCCGCGTGTTGGCCATCCACCACCTTCGGCTTCACATTGAAGATTTTGAGCCACAGTCCGAAGTGGGGCTGGATGCGGAGGAAAGCCTCACACACAACAATGAATGCCGAGATGTTGAGGAAAGAGTTCGAGGCTAGATCATGGAAATCTAACCCTTAATAGAACATAAGTCCATGGACGAAGGGGTGGAGTGGAAACCCTGGCCCGTGGACGAAATGAGGAAGGAACACCACCCTCTCGTTGGGTTTTGGTGCGGGGACGATTTGTCCCTTGGCCGGGAGCCCGTGGGTGATCTCTTTCGCCAGATACCCGCTCTCCTGAAGCTCGACAATGTCCTTATCCTTAACGGAGGAGGCCATCCACTTGCCTTGCCCTCCAGATCCGGACATGGTTGAGAGCTTGCTTGGATTGGAGAAGACGAGAGCTTGGGCGCTGGAGCTCGAGAATGGAGGGGCAGAGGAAGAAGGAAGGTGTGGGTGAAGAAGGGGAATCATTATCCCCTTATAAAGGCAGTAAATATTGAACGCCTCCCCACTCGCCTTAAAACTCGCCTATTCCCAAGGGCTGTGTAAACGGCACGGTTGGATTACCCACGCCCGTATTGATGAGAATGCCGCAATAAGGGGACATGATCTATGCTTTGACCAGACATGCCAATGAAAACCACATCTCGAAACGTGGAACGGCAGACGAAAACGGTTCGAAATAATGACCGGGTAGGCGTGAGGTCATCTTGCAAAAAGTTGTCAGCGGATGGGACTCGTGAAATATTATACTCTCTACGGCTATGTGTGTGGTACTTGTGTTGCAGATCCGGACACGTTCATCGCGTCCGAAGACTATCTTGGAGTATTCAGAAAGGAGAACCCGCCTTGCAATGCCGAAGACAATCTACGCGCCGGGCACCTCGTCATTGAAGCCTGGTTCAGGGGCTACTGAGGGAGTCCTGGACTAAGGGGTCCTCAGGCGTCCGGCCTATTGGACATGGGCCGGACTGATGGGCTGCGAAGATACAAGACCGAAGACTCTCTCCCGTGTCCAGATAGGACTCTCGTGGCGTGGAAGGCAAGCTTGGCGAAGCGATATGAAGATTCCTTTTCTCAGAATCGACTTTGTACAACCCTAGTCCCTCCGATGTCTATATAAACCGGAGGGCTTAGTCCGAAACGGATACACCATACTGAGCTAGACTTCTAGGGTTTTAGCCATTACGATCTCGTGGTAGATCAACTCTTGTAATACTCATATTCATCAAGATCAATCAAACAGAAAGTAGAGTATTACCTCCATAGAGAGGGCCCGAAGCTGGGTAAACATTGTGTCCCCCGTCTCCTATTACCATCGACCATAGACGCACAATTCGGGACCCCCTACCAAAGATCTGCCGGTTTTAACACCGACACAAAGCAACCGTGAGTAGTCATCCAAAGTACTCGCAACCATCAGATCTATACTAAGCATGCATTGGTATCAAAGGACGGGATGTATCTGAAGACTGAACTGCAGAATGCCAGAATAGAGGGGAAGGCCTAGCCTATCGAAGACTACCATCTTCAAGCAGCTCCAAGCATCTTGGAGCATGTAGAAGAGTAAAGATAGCAGTTTATAATTAACAAGCATGTTGTAACATCAACGCCTAGAGATCCTTCCTCGACTCCATGCGAGAAAACAATCCCGGAGCCACATATCCATCACATGTCTCAAGTAACCAGTTCTAGTTGTAATAGATCAGGATACAAGTCTGAACGTCCATTACCGTGGACACGGTATTCGAATATATTTCTTCCCTGCAGGGGTGCACCATGTTACCAAACACGCTTGATTACTCTGGTCGGATACCCTTTTCTGGGTCAATGCCCGGCCTTGGAAAATCAACATGTCGTAGCCCTACCTATGCTCAGCAAAGAGGTCCCTGCCGGTCTACTTCCTAAGCACTCAGGGGTATGGGCCCATCGCTCGTTGCACTCCAGGTCGTTGTGCGACGAGCAGGGATGAGAACCACCTCATACTGGATGGCACTGGCCCGATAGGCCCACAATGCTGAACTGGACATCTGACACTTCGGCTGATACTGTGATGTCAAGGCCCATATCTATTCTCGCGTGGTGGTTAGTGCATAAAGGCCAGAGGCCAACTCAGAACAAATACCCAAACCTGTTAGTGCATTGGGGGCTCGCGGAAATGAGCAGCGACTCACCATAGTGTGACCCCGTCGCCCCATCTCATTGACTTATGACATGGGCCCAGAATGCCCGGCCGTGCCATGGAGAAAACTCGCGGGTGCTCCACGGGCCCGCCCGAATTTCACAACAACTCACGGGTACCCCTCAGGGCCGACCTGACTTCAACAATGGTCTCAAGTAAAGTCCGGGTAACCGTGTGTCCAAACATCAAGGGGAAAACCCGAGGAGTCACCCCCTGTGAATTCCACTATATGTAATCATCAAGGTGAACGTAAGAGGAACCACCCTCGAGGTTCACACTTGAGGGGTTGCACGACAGAGCCGTATGGGTAGTGGTGAAGGAGGAACCACATTGACCATGACCAAATAGCTACACTACAAAGTTGTCATCGGGAGTGCGTTGTGAGGTCTCACCCTCGGCACTCGATAGTAGCTCTGCAGAGTCGAGCAACAAAAGGGGCGTGATATGATGTGAGGTGTCAGGTTCTGGTCGTCGATAACGTTGATTGAGTCATCGATGATGAAGCTACACTAAGAAGTTTAGGATAAGCAGGTAAGGTACAATGAGCAGGTTACAAAAGCAGGCTATGCATCAGAATAGGAGCAATCAATTATAGAAGCAAAATCTAATGCAAGCATGAGATAATGGAATGGGCGATATGGGGATGATCAAAAGGGGGGCTTGCCTGGTTGCTCAGGCGAGAAGGAGGGGTTGTCGTCGTCGTAGTCAACCACAGGGGCATCAGCAACGGTCTCGGGGTCTACCGAAGAAGAAGAGGGGGAGGAAAGAATAAATATAAGGCAAACAAGTGTAACACAGATGCAATACATGAATAAAAGCAGCACTAGAGGTGTTCTACCGCAGTGCTACACGATACCTGCAAAAGGGGAAAACATCCGGGAATGTTTTCCTGAAGTTTAGCATATTCAGACAGACGAAACTGAGGGGGAAAGTTATATGTTCGCTATGCTAGGGGCACGTGACAGATGAACAGAGAGCGTATTTCGATTCATCTCATCATTTTGAGCAACTTTCATGTATAACACCTTTTCATCCGAGCTACGGATTAATTTCTTTAGATTTTTCAAACATTTAACATTATTCTTGAATCTAATTTTAATTCGAAATAAAAGCTAACATGCTAGATGCACCCAGCATAGTGTACACAAAAGTGCACCCAGTGACTGACAGGTGGGCGAGGGGGTCCTAGTGGACCAGTCAACGTTTGATTGGCCAACTTGGGGTGTGGCCCCCCTGTCGTTCACACACCAGCTAATTAGGCTAACTAGTAATTAGTTTAGTGAAACATAATTAAGTAATTAATTAATTAATTACATTTTATTATTTATTTTTAAAATCTTTTTTAACTAGGGACGTGGGGGCCTGCTGGCAGTGGCACCAGGCAAATGGGGCGGGGCACGTTAACGGGGCGGGTGTGGGCGCTGGCAGTGGCACCAGTTAAAAAATTAAATTCCTTTGTAATAGATGAGTTTTCGTCTGAAACAATGATACTTTGAAAGGGATCCTCTCAACTATTTACCGGAAGTGCATCCAATTTTTGTCGTAACCCTCTCAACTATTTAGCACATGCTATGTGGGTGAAATTATGATACCATGCCAAGTTTCAACCTTTTCAGAGTTCATTTGTAGTGCTTTTCAATACTGGGGTCATTCAGCTCAAAAAAATCATTAAATGCATTAAAAATAGCAAATGAAGTCAGAAAAGGGTTGAAAATTGATGATGTGGCTTTGAATGCTGCATACTTAACGCACAAAAATTCTGGAGTTAAAATAAGTTAAAAAATTACATCCCTTTGTAATAAATGAGTTTTCGTCTGAAACCCTCATCAATCGAAATAGATTGTCCAGTTTGTACACGAAGTGCATCTAGTTTTTTCCGTAACCCTCTCAACTTCTTAGCACATGCTATGTGGGTGGAATTATGATACCATGCCAAGTTTCAACCTTTTCAGAGATCATTTGTAGTGCTTTTCAATTTCAGGGTCATTTATCTCAAAAAATCATTAAATGCATGAAATATATTAAATGAAGTCAGAAAAGGGTTGAAAATTTGTGACGTGGCTTTGAATGGTGCATATTAAACGCACAAAGTCTAGAGTTCAAATGAGTTAAAAAATGAAATCCCTTTGTAATAAATGAGTTTTCTTCTGAAACCTTGATACTATGAAGAAGATTGTCCAGTTTGTACACGAAGTGTATCGAGTTTTTGCCGTAACCCTCTCAACTTCTAAGCACATGCTATGTGGGTGAAATTATGGTACCATGCAAAGTTTCAACCTTTTCATAGCTCATTTGTAGTGCTTTTCAATTTCAGGGTCATTTAGTTTAAAAATTATTAAATGCATGAAAAATAGCAAATGATGTCAGAAAAGGGTTGAAAATTTATGATGTGGCTTTAAATGGTGCATATTGAACGCACAAAAGGTATGGAGTTAAAATTAGTTAAAAATGAAAACCCTTCGTAAGAGATGACTTTTCGTCCGAAACCCTGATACTTTGAAAGAGGTTGTCCAGTTTGTACGTGAAGTGCATCCAGTGTTTGTCGTAACCCTCTCAACTGTTTAGCACATGTTATGCGGGTGAAATTATGATACCATGTCAAGTTTCAACTTTTTTAGAGCTCATTTGTAGTGTTTTTCAATATCGGGGTCATTTAGCTAAAAAAATTGAATAAATGCATAAAAATAACAAATGAAGTTAGAAAAGGGCTGAAAATTGATGATGTGGCTTTGAACGGTGCATATTGAACGCACAAAAGGTATTCAGTTATATAAGTTAAAAAATGGAATCCCTTTGTAATAGATGAGTTTTCGTCCGAAAACCCTCATACTTTGAAATTGATTGTCCAGTTTGTACACGAAGTGCATCCAGTTTTAGCCGTAACCCTATCAACTTCTTAGCACATGCTATGTGGGTGTAATTATAATACCATGCCAAGTTTCAACCTTTTCAGAGTTCCTTTGTAGTGCTTTTCAATTTCAGGATCACTTAGCTAAAAAATCATTTATTGCATAGAAAATATCAAATAAAGTCAGAAAAGGGTTGAAAAGTGAAGATTTGGCTTTGAATGGTGCATATTGAACGCACAAAAATTCTGGAGTTAAAATAAATTAAAAAATTAAATTCCTTTGTAATTAATGAGTTTTCGTCAGAAACCGTGATACTTTGAAAGAGATTGTCCAGTTTGTACATGAAATGCGCCCTGTTTTTTTCATAACCCTCTCAACTGTTTAGCACATGCTATGTGGGTGAAATTATGATACCATGTTAAGTTTCAAGCTTTTCAGAGTTCATTTCTAGTGTTTTTCAATATCAGGGTCATTTAGCTCAAAAAAATCATTAAATGCATGAAAAATAGCAAAAAAGTTCAGAAAAGGGTTGAAAATTGATGATGTGGCTTTGAACGGTGCATACTGAACGCATAAAAGGTATGGAATTAAAATAAGTTAAAAATAAAATCACTTTGTAATAGATGAGTTTTCGTCTGAAACACTAATACTTTGAAAGAGATTGTCTAGTTTGTACTTGAATTGCGTCCAGTTTTTGTCGTAACCCTCTCAACTTATTAGCACATGCTATGTGGGTGAAATTATGATACCATGCCAAGTTTCAAACTTTTTAGAGCTCATTTGTAGTGCTTTTCTTTTTCAGGACTATTTAGCTCAAAAATCATTAAATGCATGACAAATAGCAAATGAAGTCAGAAAAGGGTTGAAAATTGATAATGTGGCTTTCAAGTGATGCATATTGATGCACAAAAGTCTGGAGTTAAAATAACTTAAGAAATGAAATCCTTTATAATACATGAGTTTTCATTCAAACCCTTAGACTTTGAAAGAGATTGTCAAGTTTGTACACGCGTAACCCTCTCAACTTCTTAGCACATGCTATGTGGGTGGAATTATGATACCATGCCAAGTTTCAACCTTTTCAGAGATCATTTGTAGTGCTTTTCAATTTCAGGGTCATTTATCTCAAAAAATCATTAAATGCATGAAATATATTAAATGAAGTCAGAAAAGGGTTGAAAATTTGTGACGTGGCTTTGAATGGTGCATATTAAACGCACAAAGTCTAGAGTTCAAATGAGTTAAAAAATGAAATCCCTTTGTAATAAATGAGTTTTCTTCTGAAACCTTGATACTATGAAGAAGATTGTCCAGTTTGTACACGAAGTGTATCGAGTTTTTGCCGTAACCCTCTCAACTTCTAAGCACATGCTATGTGGGTGAAATTATGGTACCATGCAAAGTTTCAACCTTTTCATAGCTCATTTGTAGTGCTTTTCAATTTCAGGGTCATTTAGTTTAAAAATTATTAAATGCATGAAAAATAGCAAATGATGTCAGAAAAGGGTTGAAAATTTATGATGTGGCTTTAAATGGTGCATATTGAACGCACAAAAGGTATGGAGTTAAAATTAGTTAAAAATGAAAACCCTTCGTAAGAGATGACTTTTCGTCCGAAACCCTGATACTTTGAAAGAGGTTGTCCAGTTTGTACGTGAAGTGCATCCAGTGTTTGTCGTAACCCTCTCAACTGTTTAGCACATGTTATGCGGGTGAAATTATGATACCATGTCAAGTTTCAACTTTTTTAGAGCTCATTTGTAGTGTTTTTCAATATCGGGGTCATTTAGCTAAAAAAATTGAATAAATGCATAAAAATAACAAATGAAGTTAGAAAAGGGCTGAAAATTGATGATGTGGCTTTGAACGGTGCATATTGAACGCACAAAAGGTATTCAGTTATATAAGTTAAAAAATGGAATCCCTTTGTAATAGATGAGTTTTCGTCCGAAAACCCTCATACTTTGAAATTGATTGTCCAGTTTGTACACGAAGTGCATCCAGTTTTAGCCGTAACCCTATCAACTTCTTAGCACATGCTATGTGGGTGTAATTATAATACCATGCCAAGTTTCAACCTTTTAGAGTTCCTTTGTAGTGCTTTTCAATTTCAGGATCACTTAGCTAAAAATCATTTATTGCATAGAAAATATCAAATAAAGTCGAAAAGGGTTGAAAAGTGAAGATTTGGCTTTGAATGGTGCATATTGAACGCACAAAAATTCTGGAGTTAAAATAAATTAAAAATTAAATTCCTTTGTAATTAATGAGTTTTAAATGAAACCGTGATACTTTGAAAGAGATTGTCAAGTTTGTACATGAAATGCATCCTGTTTTTTCATAACCCTCTCAACTGTTTAGCACATGCTATGTGGGTGAAATTATGATACCATGTTAAGTTTCAAGCTTTTGAGTTCATTTCTAGTGTTTTTCAATATCGAGGTCATTTAGCTCAAAAAATCATTAAATGCATGAAAATAGCAAAAAGTTAGAAAAGGGTTGAAAATTGATGATGTGGCTTTGAGCGGTGCATATTGAACGCATAAAAGGTATGGAATTAAAATAAGTTAAAAATAAAATCACTTTGTAATAGATGAGTTTTAAATGAAACACTAATACTTTGAAAGAGATTGTCTAGTTTGTACTTGAATTGCGTCCAGTCTTTGTAATAGACGAGTTTTCGTCTAAAACACTAATACTTTGAAAGAGATTGTCTAGTTTGTACATGAATTGCGCCCAGCTTTTGTCGTAACCCTCTCAACTTATTAGCACATGCTATGTGGGTGAAATTATGATACCATGCCAAGTTTCAACCAAAATGAAATCTCTATGTAATACATGAGTTTTAAATCAAACCCTTAGACTTTGAAAGAGATTGTCAAGTTTGTACGAAGTGCATCCAGATTTTATCGTGACCCTCTCAACTGTTTAACAGATGCTAAGTGGGTGAAATTATGATACCATGCCAAGTTTCAACCTTTTCAAAGTTCATTTGTAGTGCTTTTAAATATCGGGGTCATTTAGCTCAAAAGAATCATTAAATGCATGAAAAATAGCAAATGAAGTCAGAAAAGGGTCGAGAATTGATGATGTGGCTTTGAATGCTGCATACCTAACGCACAAAAATTCTGGAGTTAAAATAAGTCAAAAAATGAAATCCCTTTGTAATAGATGAGTTTTCGTCTGAAACCCTCATACTTTGAAATAGATTGTCCAGTTTGTACACGGGGTGCATCTAGTTTTTACCATAACCCTCTCAACTTCTTAGCACATGCTATGTGGGTGGAATTATGATACCATGCCAAGTTTCAACTTTTCAGTGTTCATTTGTAGTGCTTTTCAATTTCAGGGTCACTTAGCTAAACAAATCATTTATTGCATGAAAAATATCAAATAAAGTTAGAAAAGGGTTGAAAATTGATGATGTGGCTTTGAATAGTGCATATTGAACGCACAAAAAGTATGGAGTTAAAATAAGTTAAAAAATGAAATCCCTTTGTAATTGATGAGTTTTCGTCCGAAACCCTGATACTTTGAAATAGATTGTCTAGTTTGTACACGAAGTGCATCCAGTTTTTGCCGTAACTCTCTCAACTGTTTGGCACATGCTATGTGGGTGAAATTATGATAACATGCCAAGTTTCATCCTTTTCAGAGTTTATTTGTAGTGCTTTTCAATATCGGGGTCATTTAGCTCAAAAAATCATTAAATGCATGAAAATAGCAAAAAGTAAAAAAGGGATGAAAATTAATGGCGTGGCTTTGAATAGTGCATATTGAACGCACAAAAATTCTGAAGTTAAAATAAGTTAAAAAAATTAAAATTCCTTTGTAATAGATGAGTTTTCGTCCGAAACTCTGATACTTTGAAAGAGATTGTCCAATTTGTACACGAAGTGCATCCGGTTTTTGTCGTAACCCTCTCAATTTCTTAGCACATGCTATGTGGGTGAAATTATGATACCATGCCAAGTTTCAACCTTTTCAGAGTTCATTTGTAGTGCTTTTCAATTTCAGGGTCATTTATCTCAAAAAATCATTAAATGCATGAAAAATAGCAAATGAAGTCAAAAAAGGGATGAAAATTGATGATGTGGCTTTGAATGGTGCGTATTGAATGCACAAATTTTTTGGAGTTAAAATAAGTTAAAAAATGAAATCCTATTGTAATAGATGAGTTTTCGTCCGAAACCCTGATACTTTGAAAGAGATAGTCCAATTTGTAAACGAAGTGCATCCGGTTTTTGTCGTTACCCTCTTAATTTCTTAGCACATGCTATGTGGGTGAAATTATGATACCATGCCAAGTTTCAACCTTTTCAGAGTTCATTTGTAGTGCTTTTCACTTTTAGAGCTCATTTGTAGTGCTTTTCTTTTTCAGGACTATTTAGCTCAAAAATCATTAAATGCATGACAAATAGCAAATGAAGTCAGAAAAGGGTTGAAAATTGATAATGTGGCTTTCAGTGATGCATATTGGATGCACAAAAAGTCTGGAGTTAAAATAACTTAAGAAATGAAATCCCTTTATAATACATGAGTTTTCATTCGAAACCCTTAGACTTTGAAAGAGATTGTCAAGTTTGTACACGAAGTGCATCCTGTTTTTGCCGTAAACCTCTCAACTGTTTAGCAGATGCTATGTGGGTGAAATTATGATACCATGCCAAGTTTCAACCTTTTCAGAGCTCATTTGTAGTGCTTTTATTTTTCAGGGTTATTTAGCTCAAAAAATCATTAAATGCATGACAAATAGCAAATGAAGTCAGAAAAGGGTTGAAAATTGAAATGTGGCTTTGAATGCTAGACATTGAACGCACAAGAAGTCTGGAGTTAAAATAACTTAAAAAATGAAATCCCTTTATAATACATGAGTTTTCGTCCGAAACCCTTATACTTTAAAAGAGATTGTCAAGTTTGTACACGAAGTGCATCCAGTTTTGGCCGTAACCCTCTCAACTATTTAGAAGATGCTATTTGGGTGATATTATGATACCATGCCAAGTTTCAACCTTTTCAGATTTCATTTGTAGTGCTTTTCAGTTTCAGGGCCATTTTGCTTAAAAATAATTAAATGCATGAAAAATAGCTAATGATGTCAGAAAAGGGTTGAAAATTGATGATGTGGTTTTGAATGGCGCATATTGAACGAACAAAAGGTATGGAGTTAAAATAAGTTAAAAATGAAACCCTTTTGTAATCGATGAGTTCACGTCCGAAACCCTTATACTTTGAACGAGATTGTCCAGTTTGTACATGAAGTGTATACAGGTTTTGCCGTAACCTTCTCAACTTCTTAGCACATGCTATTTGGGTGAAATTATGATACCATGTCAAGTTTCAAGCTTTTTAGATTTCATTTGTAGTGCTTTTCAATATCAGGGTCATTAGCTCAAAAATATCATTAAATGCATGAAAAATAGCAAATGAAGTCAGAAAAGGGTTGAAAATTGATGATGTGGCTTTGAACGGTGCATACTAAATACACAAAAGGAATGGAGTTAAAATAAGTTAAAAATGAAATCCCTTTGTAATAGATGAGTTTTCGTTCGAAACCCTAATACTTTGAAAGAGATTGTCCTATTTGTACACGAATTTCGTCCATATTTTGTCGTAACCCTCTCAACTTCTTAGCACATGCTATGTGGGTGAAACTATGATACCATGCAAAGTTTCAACCTTTTTAGAGCTAATTTGTAGTGCTTTTCTTTTTTAGGGTTATTTAGTTCAAAAAATTATTAAATGCATGACAAATAGCAAATGAAGTCAGAAAAGGGTTGAAAATTGATAATGTGGCTTTGAATGGTGCATATCAAACACACGAAAAGTCTGGAGTTAAAATAACTTTAAAAATGAAATCCCTTTGTAATACATTAGTTTTCGTCCGACACCCTTATACTTTAAAAGAGATTGTCAAGTTTGTACACGAGGTGCATCCAGTTTTTGCCGTAACCATCTCAACTGTTTAGCACATGCTATGTGGGTGAAATTATAATACTATTCCTAGTTTCAACCTTTTCAGATTTCATTTGTAGTGCTTTTCAATTTTCAGGGTTATTTTGCTCAAAAAATCATTAAATGCATGAATAATAGCAAATGATGTTAGAAAAGGGTTGGAAATTGATGATGTGGTTTCGAATGGTGCATATTGAACGCACAAAAGGTATGGAGTTAAAATAAGTTAAAAAATGAAATCCCTTTATAATAGATGAGTTTTGGCTGAAACCCTTATACTTTGAAAGAGATTGTCCAGGTTGTATACAAAGTGCGTCCAGTTTTCACCGTAACCCTCTCAACTTCTTAGCACATGCTATTTGGGTGAAATTATGATACCATACCAAGTTTCAACCTTTCAGAGTTCATTTGTAGTGCTTTTCAATTTAAGGGTCATTTAGCTCAAAAAATCAATAAATGCATGAAAAATAGCAAATGAAGTCAGAAAAGGGTTGAAAATTGATGATGTGGATTTGAACGGTGCATGTTGAATGGACAAAACGTATGGAGTTAAAATAAGTTAAAAATGAAATCCCTTTGTAATAGACGAGTTTTCGTCTAAAACACTAGTACTTTGAAAGAGATTGTCCAGTTTGTACATGAGTTGCGTCCAGTTTTTGTCGTAACCCTCTCAACTTCTTAGCACATGCTATGTGGGTGAAATTATGATACCATGCCAAGTTTCAACCTTTTTAGAGCTCATCTGTAGTGCTTTTCGTTTTCAAGATTATTTATTCAAAAAATCGTTAAATGCATGACAAATAGAAAATGAAGTCCGAAAAGGGTTGAAAATCGATAATGTGGCTCCGAATGGTGCATATTGAATTCACAAGAATTCTGGAGATAAAATAACTTAAAAAATGAAATCTCTATGTAATACATGAGTTTTCGTCCGAAACCCTTAGACTTTGAAAGAGATTGTCAAGTTTGTACACGAAGTGCATCCAGTTTTTATCGTGACCCTCTCAACTGTTTAACAGATGCTAAGTGGGTGAAATTATGATACCATGCCAAGTTTCAACCTTTTCAAAGTTCATTTGTAGTGCTTTTAAATATCGGGGTCATTTAGCTCAAAAGAATCATTAAATGCATGAAAAATAGCAAATGAAGTCAGAAAAGGGTCGAGAATTGATGATGTGGCTTTGAATGCTGCATACCTAACGCACAAAAATTCTGGAGTTAAAATAAGTCAAAAATGAAATCCCTTTGTAATAGATGAGTTTTAAATCGAAACCCTCATACTTTGAAATAGATTGTCCAGTTTGTACACGGGTGCATCTAGTTTTACCATAACCCTCTCAACTTCTTAGCACATGCTATGTGGGTGGAATTATGATACCATGCCAAGTTTCAACTTTTAGGTGTTCATTTGTAGTGCTTTTCAATTTCAGGTCACTTAGCTAAACAAATCATTTATTGCATGAAAATATCAAATAAAGTTAGAAAAGGGTTGAAAATTGATGATGTGGCTTTGAATAGTGCATATTGAACGCACAAAAAGTATGGAGTTAAAATAAGTTAAAAAATGAAATCCCTTTGTAATTGATGAGTTTTCGTCCGAAACCCTGATACTTTGAAATAGATTGTCTAGTTTGTACACGAAGTGCATCCAGTTTTTGCCGTAACTCTCTCAACTGTTTGGCACATGCTATGTGGGTGAAATTATGATAACATGCCAAGTTTCATCCTTTTCAGAGTTTATTTGTAGTGCTTTTCAATATCGGGGTCATTTAGCTCAAAAAATCATTAAATGCATGAAAAATAGCAAAAAGTAAAAAAAGGGATGAAAATTAATGACGTGGCTTTGAATAGTGCATATTGAACGCACAAAAATTCTGAAGTTAAAATAAGTTAAAAAAATTAAAATTCCTTTGTAATAGATGAGTTTTCGTCCGAAACTCTGATACTTTGAAAGAGATTGTCCAATTTGTACACGAAGTGCATCCGGTTTTTGTCGTAACCCTCTCAATTTCTTAGCACATGCTATGTGGGTGAAATTATGATACCATGCCAAGTTTCAACCTTTCAGAGTTCATTTGTAGTGCTTTTCAATTTCAGGGTCATTTATCTCAAAAATCATTAAATGCATGAAAATAGCAAATGAAGTCAAAAAGGGATGAAAATTGATGATGTGGCTTTGAATGGTGCGTATTGAATGCACAAATTTTTGGAGTTAAAATAAGTTAAAAATGAAATCCTATTGTAATAGATGAGTTTAAATCCAAACCACGATACTTTGAAAGAGATAGTCCAATTTGTAAACGAAGTGCATCCGGTTTTTGTCGTTACCCTCTTAATTTCTTAGCACATGCTATGTGGGTGAAATTATGATACCATGCCAAGTTTCAACCTTTTCAGAGTTCATTTGTAGTGCTTTTCAATTTCAGGGTCATTTATCTAAAAAAATGATTAAATGCATGAAAATTATCAAGTGAGAAAAGGGTTGAAAATTCATGATGTGGCTTTGAATGGTGCATATTGAATGCACAAAAAGTCTAGATTCAAAATAAGTTAAAAAATGAAATCTCTTTGTAATAAATGAGTTTTCCTCCAAAACCTTGATACTTTGAAAAAGATTGTGTAGTTTGTACACGAAGTGTATCCAGTTTTTGCCGTAACCCTCTCAACTTCTAAGCACATGATATGTGGGTGAAATTATGATACCATGCAAAGTTTCAACCTTTTCATAGCTCATTTGTAGTGCTTTTCAATTTCAGGGTCATTTAGCTTAAAAAATCATTAAATGAATGACAAATAGCAAATAAGTCAGATAAGTGTTGAAAATTTATGATATGGCTTTGAATGGTGCATATTGAACGCACAAAAGGTATGGAGTTAAAATTAGTTAAAAATGAAAACCCTTTGTAAGAGATGAGTTTTTGTCCGAAACCCTAATACTTTGAAATAGATTCTCCAGTTTGTACATGAAGTGCGTCCAGTGCTTTTCGTAACCTCTCAACTGTTTAGCACATGCTATGTGGGTGAAATTATGATACCATGTCAAGTTTCAAACTTTCTAGAGCCCATTCGTAGTGCTTTTCAATATCAGGGTCATTAGCTCGAAAAATTCAATAAATGCATGAAAAATAACAAATGAAGTCAGAAAAGGGTTGAAAATTGATGATGTGGATTTGAACGGTGCATATTGAATGCACAAAAGGTATGGAATTAAATAAGTTAAAAAATGGAATCCCTTTATAATAGATGAGATTTCGTCCGAAACCCTCATACTTTGAAATTGATAGTCCAGTTTGTACACGAAGTGCATCTAGTTTTAGCCGTAACCCTATCATCTTCTTAGCACATGCTATGTGGCTGTAATTATAATACCATGCCAAGCTTCAACCTTTTCAGAGTTCATTTGTAGTGTTTTTCAATTTCAGGGTCACTTAGCTAAAAAAATTATTTATTGCATGAAAAATATCAAATAAAGTCAGAAAAGGGTTGAAAATTGATGACGTGGCTTTGAATTGTGCATATTGAACGCACAAAAAGTCTGGAGTTAAAATAAGTTAAAAAAATCTAATCCCTTTGTAATTGATGAGTTTTCGTCTGAAACTGTGATACTTTGAAAGAGATTGTCCAGTTTGTACAGGAAGTGCGTCTAGTTTATGTCATAACCCTCTCAACTATTTAGCACATGCTATGTGAGTGAAATTATGATACCATGTTAAGTTTCAAGCTTTTCAAAGTTCATTTCTAGTGCTTTTCAATATCAGGGTCATTTAGCTCAAAAAATCATTAAATGCATGAAAAATAGCAAATAAAGTCAGAAAAGGGTTTAAAATTGATGATGTGGCTTTGAACGGTGCATATTGAACGCACAAAAGGAATGGAGTTAAAATAAGTTTAAAAAATGAAATCCCTTTGTAATAGATGAGTTTTCGTTCGAAACCCTAATACTTTGAAAGAGATTGTCCTGTTTGTACACGAATTTCATACATATTTTGCCGTAACCCTCTCAACTTCTTAGCACATGCTATGTGGGTGAAACTATGATACCATGCCAAGTTTCAACCTTTTCAGAGCTAATTTGTAGTGCTTTTCTTTTTCAGGGTTATTTAGTTCAAAAAATTATTAAATGCATGACAAATAGCAAATGAAGTCACAAAAGGGTTGAAAATTAATAATGTGGCTTTGAATGGTGCATATCGAACACACAAAAATTCTGGAGTTAAAATAACTTAAAAAATGAAATCCCTTTGTAATACATTAGTTTAAGTCCGAAACCCTTATACTTTGAAAGAGATTGTCAAGTTTGTACACGAAGTGCATCCAATTTTTGCCGTAACCCTCTCAACTGTTTTGCACATGCTATGTGGGTGAAATTATGATACTATGCCAAGTTTCAACCTTTTCAGATTTCATTTGTAGTGCTTTTCAATTTCAGGGTTATTTTGCTCAAAAAATCATTAAATGCATGCATAATAGCAAATGATGTCAGAAAAGGGTTCAAAATTGATGATTTGGTTTTGAATGGTGCATATTGAACGCATAAAAGGTATGGAGTTAAAATAAGTTAAAAAAATGAAATCCCTTTGTAATAGATGAGTTTTGGCTGAAACCCTTATACTTTGAAATAGATTGTCCAGTTTGTACACAAAGTGCGTCCAGTTTTCGCCGTAACCCTCTCAACTTCTTAGCACATGCTATTTCGGTGAAATTATGATACCATGACAAGTTTCAACCTTTTCAGAGTTCATTTGTAGTGCTTTTCAATTTCAGGGTCATTTAGCTCAAAAAAATCACTAAATGCATGAAATATAGCAAATGAAGTCAGAAAAGGGTTGAAAATTAATGATGTGGCTTTGAATGGTGCATATTGAATGCATAAAAGGTATGGAGTTAAAATAAGTTAAAAAATGAAATCCCTTTATCATTAATGAGTTTTCGTCCGAAACCGTGATAGTTTGAAAGAGATTGTCCAGTTTGTACAGGAAGTGCGTCCAGTTTTTGTCGTAACCCTCTCAACTGTTTAGCACATGCTATGTGGGTGAAATTATGATACCTTGTTAAGTTTCAAGCTTTTCAGAGTTCATTTCTAGTGCTTTTTTATATTAGGGTAATTTATTTCAAAAAATCATTAAATGCATGAAAAACAGCAAATGAAGTTAGAAAAAGGGTTGAGAATTGATGATGTGGCTTTCAACGGTGCATATTGAACGCACAAAAGGTATGGAGTTAAAATAGGTTAAAAATGAAATCCCTTCGTAATGGTCGAGTTTTCGTCTAAAACACTAATAATTTGAAAGAGATTGTCCAGTTTGTACATGAATTGCGTCCAGTTTTTGTCGTAACCCTCTCAACTTCTTAGCACATGCTATGTGGGTGAAGTCATGATACCATGCCAAGTTTCAACCTTTTTAGAGCTCATTTGTAGTGCTTTCCGTTTTCAAGATTATTTATTCAAAAAATCGTTAAATGCATGAAAAATAGCAAATGAAGTCAGAAAAGGGTAGAAAATTGATAATGTGGCTTCGAATGGTGCATATTGAATGCAAAAAAGTCTGGAGTCAAAATAACTTAAAAAATAAAATCCCTTTCTAATAAATGAGTTTTTGTCCGAAACCCTTAGACTTTGAAAGAGATTGTCAAGTTTGTACACGAAGTGCATCCAGTTTTTTGCCGTAACCCTCTCAACTCTTTAGCAGATGCTAAGTGAGTGAAATTATGATACCATGCAATGTTTCAACCTTTTCAGTGTTCATTTGTAATGCTTTTCAATTTCGGGTCATTTAGCTCAAAAATCATTAAATACATGAAAATAGCAAATGAAGTAAGAAAAGGGTTGAAAATTGATGATATGGCTCTGAATGGTGCATATTCAACGCACAAAAGGTATGGAGTTAAAATAAGTTAAAAAATGAAATCGCTTTGTAATAGATGAGTTTTCGTCCGAAACCCTTATACTTTGAAAGAGATTGTCCAGTTTGTACGCGAAGTGCGTCTAGTTTTTGCCGCAACCCTCCCAACTTCTTAGCACATGCTATGTGTGTGAAATTATGATACTATGCCCAGTTTCAACCTTTTTAGAGCTATTTTTAGTGCTTTTCTATTTCATGGTCATTTAGCTAGAAAAATCATTAAATGCTTGAAAAACAGCAAGTGAAGTCGGAAAAGGGTTGAAAATTGATAATGTGGCTTTGAATGATGCATAATGAATGCACAAAAAGTCTGGAGCTAAAATAACTTAAAAAATGAAATCCCTTTGTAATACATGAGTTTTCGTCCGAAACCCTTATACTTTGAAAGAGATTGTCAAGTTCGTACACGAAGTGCATCCAGTTTTTGCCGTAACCCTCTCAACTATTGAGCATATGCTATGTGGGTGAAATTATGATACCATGCCAAGTTTCAACCATTTCAGAGTTAATTTGTAGTGCTTTTCAATTTCAGGGTCGTCTAGCTCAAAAAATCATTAAATACATGAAAAATAGCAAATGAAGTCAGAAAAGGGTTGAAAATCGATGATGTTGCTTTGAATGGTGCATATTGAACGCACAAAAGGTATGGAGTTAAAATAAGTTAAAAAATGAAGTCGCTTTGTAATAGATGAGTTTTCGTCCGAAACCCTTATAATTTGAAAGAGATTGTCCTGTTTGTACACGAATTTCGTCCATATTTTGCCGTAACCCTCTCAACTTCTTAGCACATGCTATGTGGGTGAAATTATGATACCATGCCAAGTTTCAACCTTTTTAGAGCTAATTTGTAGTGCTTTTTTTTTCAGGGTTATTTAGTTCAAAAAATTATTAAATGCATGACAAATATCAAATGAAGTCAGAAAAGGGTTGAAAATTGATAATGTGGCTTTGAATGGTGCATATCGAACACACAATAATTCTGGAGTTAAAATAACTTAAAAAATGAATTCCTTTTGTAATACATGAGTTTTCGTCCGAAACCCTTATACTTTGAAAGAGATTGTCAAGTTTGTACACGAAGTGCATCCAGTTTTTTCCGTAACCCTCTCAACTGTTTAGCACATGCTATGTGGGTGAAATTATGATACTATGCCAAGTTTCAACCTTTTCAGATTTCATTTGTAGTGCTTTTCAATTTCAGGGTTATTTAGCTCAAAAAATCTTTAAATGCATGCATAATAGCAAATGATGTCAGAAAAGGGTTCAAAATTGATGATGTGGTTTTGAATGGTGCATATTGAACGCATAAAAGGTATGGAGTTAAAATAAGTTAAAAAAATGAAATCGCTTTGTAATAGATGAGTTTTGGCTGAAACTCTTATACTTTGAAATAGATTGTCCAGTTTGTACACAAAGTGCGTCCAGGTTTCGCCGTAACCCTCTCAACTTCTTAGCACATGCTATTTCGGTGAAATTATGATACCATGACAAGTTTCAACCTTTTCGGAGTTCATTTGTAGTGCTTTTCAATTTCAGGGTTATTTAGCTCAAAAAAATCACTAAATGCATGAAATATAGCAAATGAAGTCAGAAAAGGGTTGAAAATTAATGATGTGGCTTTGAATGGTGCATATTGAATGCATAAAAGGTATGGAGTTAAAATAAGTTAAAAAATGAAATCCCTTTATCATTAATGAGTTTTCGTCCGAAACCGTGATAGTTTGAAAGAGATTGTCCAGTTTGTACAGGAAGTGCGTCCAGTTTTTGTCGTAACCCTCTCAACTGTTTAGCACATGCTATGTGGGTGAAATTATGATACCTTGTTAAGTTTCAAGCTTTTCAGAGTTCATTTCTAGTGCTTTTTTATATTAGGGTAATTTATTTCAAAAAATCATTAAATGCATGAAAAACAGCAAATGAAGTTAGAAAAAGGGTTGAAAATTGATGATGTGGCTTTGAACAGTGCATATTGAACGCACAAAAGGTATGGAGTTAAAATAAGTTAAAAATGAAATCCCTTCGTAATAGTCGAGTTTTCGTCTAAAACACTAATACTTTGAAAGAGATTGTCCAATTTGTACATGAATTGCATCCAGTTTTTGTCGTAACCCTTCGAACTTCTTAGCACATGCTATGTGGGTGAAATCATGATACCATGCCAAGTTTCAAACTTTTTAGAGCTCATTTGTAGAGCTTTTCGTTTTCAAGATTATTTATTCAAAAAATCGTTAAATGCATGAAAAATAGCAAATGAAGTCAGAAAAGTGTCGAAAATTGATTATGTGGCTTCGAATGGTGCATATTGAATGCAAAAAAGTCTGGAGTTAAAATAAATTAAAAAAATGAAATCCCTTTGTAATACATGAGTTTTCGTCCGAAACCCTTATACTTTAAAAGAGATTGTCAAATTTGTACACGAAGTGCATCCAGTTTTTGCCGTAACCCTCTCAACTGTTTAGCACATGCTATGTGGGTGAAATTATGATACTATGCCAAGTTTCAACCTTTTCAGATTTCATTTGTAGTGCTTTTCAATTTCAGGGTTATTTAGCTCAAAAAATCTTTAAATGCATGAATAATAGCAAATGATGTCAGAAAAGGGTTCAAAATTGATGATGTGGTTTTGAATGGTGCATACTGAACACACAAAAGGTATGGAGTTAAAATAAGTTAAAAAATGAAATCCCTTTGTAAGAGATGAGTTTTGGCTGAAACCCTTATACTTTGAAAGATATTGTCCAGTTTGTACACAAAATGCGTCCAGTTTTCGCCGTAACTCTCTCAACTTCTTAGCACATGCTATTTCAGTGAAATTATGATACCATGATAAGTTTCAACCTTTTCAGAGTTCATTTGTAGTGCTTTTCAATTTCAGGGTCATTTAGCTCAAAAAAATCACTAAATGCATGAAATATAGCAAATGAAGTCAGAAAAGGGTTGAAAATTAATGATGTGGCTTTGAATGGTGCATATTGAATGCACAAAAGGTATGGAGTTAAAATAAGTTAAAAAATGAAATCCCTTTATCATAGATGAGTTTTCGTCCGAAACCGTTATAGTTTGAAAGAGATTGTCCAGTTTGTACAGGAAGTGCGTCCAGTTTTTGTCGTAACCCTCTCAACTGTTTAGCACATGCTATGTGGGTGAAATTATGATACCTTGTTAAGTTTCAAGCTTTTCAGAGTTCATTTCTAGTGCTTTTTTATATCAGGGTAATTTATTTAAAAAAATCATTAAATGCATGAAAAATAGCAAATGAAGTTAGAAAAAGGGTTGAAAATTGATGATGTGGCTTTGAACGGTGCATATTGAACGCACAAAAGGTATGGAGTTAAAATAAGTTAAAAATGAAATCCCTTCGTAATGGTCGAGTTTTCGTCTAAAACACTAATACTTTGAAAGAGATTGCCCAGTTTGTACATGAATTGCGTCCAGTTTTTGTCGTAACCCTCTCAACTTCTTAGCACATGCTATGTGGGTGAAATCATGATACCGTGCCAAGTTTCAACCTTTTTAGAGCTCATTTGTAGTGCTTTCCGTTTTCAAGATTATTTATTCAAAAAATCGTTAAATGCATGAAAAATAGCAAATGAAGTCAGAAAAGGGTAGAAAATTGATAATGTGGCTTCGAATGGTGCATATTGAATACAAAAAAGTCTGGAGTCAAAATAACTTAAAAAATGAAATCCCTTTCTAATACATGAGTTTTTGTCCGAAACCCTTAGACTTTGAAAGAGATTGTCAAGTTTGTACACGAAGTGCATCCAGTTTTTTGCCGTAACCCTCTCAACTCTTTAGCAGATGCTAAGTGAGTGAAATTATGATACCATGCAATGTTTCAACCTTTTCAGTGTTCATTTGTAATGCTTTTCAATTTCAGGGTCATTTAGCTCAAAAAATCATTAAATACATGAAAAATAGCAAATGAAGTAAGAAAAGGGTTGAAAATTGATGATATGGCTCTGAATGGTGCATATTCAACGCACAAAAGGTATGGAGTTAAAATAAGTTAAAAAATGAAATCGCTTTGTAATAGATGAGTTTTCGTCCGAAACCCTTATACTTTGAAAGAGATTGTCCAGTTTGTACGCGAAGTGCATCTAGTTTTTGCCGCAACCCTCCCAACTTCTTAGCACATGCTATGTGGGTGAAATTATGATACTATGCCCAGTTTCAACCTTTTTAGAGCTATTTTTAGTGCTTTTCTATTTCATGGTCATTTAGCTAGAAAAATCATTAAATGCTTGAAAAATAGCAAATGAAGTCGGAAAAGGGTTGAAAATTGATAATGTGGCTTTGAATGGTGCATAATGAATGCACAAAAAGTCTGGAGCTAAAATAACTTAAAAAATGAAATCCCTTTGTAATACATGAGTTTTCGTCCGAAACCCTTATACTTTGAAAGAGATTGTCAAGTTTGTACACGAAGTGCATCCAGTTTTTGC
Source organism: Aegilops longissima (assembly GCA_021605205.1). NCBI lineage: Eukaryota > Viridiplantae > Streptophyta > Magnoliopsida > Poales > Poaceae > Aegilops > Aegilops longissima. The sequence goes on from CM038679.1 coordinate 236,746,614, forward strand.
CGTAACCCTCTCAACTATTGAGCATATGCTATGTGGGTGAAATTATGATACCATGCCAAGTTTCAACCATTTCAGAGTTAATTTGTAGTGCTTTTCAATTTCAGGGTCGTCTAGCTCAAAAAATCATTAAATGCATGAACAATAGCAAATGAAGTCAGAAAAGGGTTGAAAATCGATGATGTTGCTTTGAATGGTGCATATTGAACGCACAAAAGGTATGGAGTTAAAATAAGTTAAAAAATGAAGTCGCTTTGTAATAGATGAGTTTTCGTCCGAAACCCTTATAATTTGAAAGAGATTGTCCAGTTTGTACACGAAGCGCGCCCGTTTTGCTGCACCCCAACTTCTTAGCACATGCTATGTGGGTGAAATTATGATACCAGGCCAAGTTTCAACCTTTTCAGAGTTCATTTGTAGTGCTTTTTAATTTCAGGGTCATTTAGCTCAAAAAATCATTAAATGCATGAAAAATAGCAAATGAAGTCAGAAAAGGGTTGAAAATTGATGATGTGGCTTTGAATGGTACATATTGAACGCACAAAAGGTATGGAGTTAAAATACATTAAAAAATGAAATCCCTTTGTATTAGATGAGTTTTCGTCCGAAACTGTGATACTTTGAAAGAGATTGTCCAGTTTGTACAGGAAGTGAATCCAGCTTTTGTCGTAACCCTCTCAACTGTTTAGCACATGCTATGTGGGTGAAAATATGATACCATGTCAAGTTTCAACCTTTTCAGTGTTCATTTGTAGTGCTTTGCAATATCGGGGTCATTTAGCTCAACAAAAATATTAAATGCATGAAAAATAGCAAATGAAGTCAGAAAAGGGTTGAAAATTGATGATGTGGCTTTGAATGGTCGATGACCTACAAGCATAGGGGATCAATTGTAGCTCTTTTCGATAAGTAAGAGTGTCGAACTCAACGAGGAGGAGAAGGAAATGAAAAGTGGTTTTCAGCAAGGTAATATCTGCAAGTGCTGAAATTGTAAGTAGCTGAGTAGTTTGATAGCATGAAAATTTATAACGAGCATGTAACGACAGTAGTAAAAAAAGTGCAGCAAGGTAGCCCAGTCCTTTTTAGGCAAAGGACAGGCCAAAATGGTCTCTTATGATGAGCAAAGCGTTCTTGAGGGTACACGGGAATTTCATCTAGTCACTTTCATCATGTTGGTTTGATTTGTGTTCCTACTTTGATAATTTGATATGTGGGTGTGTCGGGAAATATCCTTATTTCCTCCATTGCGACCATGTTAGTGCCAACCAAGGAGGATAATAAATAGGGGGAAATCTCCATTGCAATCAAGTTTGTCGGTGCCAGCCAATGGATATCAAAATTCTACTGTGACCAACTTTATGTTTGTGCCAACAATAGCTATTTTGTTACACCGATCCCGAGCCTTGAGTTGAAGTGATGAAACTTTATTATGTTTGGCGCGAACGTTATACAACTATTATGCCAGCCACCGACCATAAAGGGTGATTTGCCAGGAAGTCGCCACTCTCTTAATTTTGTTTTCTAACAAGTGTGATGCGATCGAGAACTGTATGATGCTGACCATCAGGCCTGTTTTGTTTGCATTCACAAGGGTCAGGTGCCCTCCAACGGTGTCCGTGTACAAAAGTAGGGACCTTTATGTACCCCTTTACTTGTGCACAGGCAGTCGTAGCCACACCTGCGGTCATGCTTGGCGCGGCAGAGGAAGGAAAGGTACGAGGCTGCCAAGGCAGCACTCAAGCCAGAGGCATGAAGAGCAAAGGGACAAGATGGATTTCTCCCGGCAACAACCTTGCCAGAGCGACCTACATAGCCCTGGCAAGAGCCTTGCCGGGGCGATTTGCCCAATACCAGCAAGGCCGCCACCCTTGAGCCTGAGAGTTATGATACCATCGACAATGTCAAGACCAAGACTCGGGGGCGCCTGCGTGGTGGCATGCAGATCTTTGTGAAGACCAAAGGCCTGCAAGTCTACATAAAAAACCAGAAGATGAAGACCCCCGGCAAGATCCTTGACGGGGACAGACGAAGACCCCCGGCAAGACCCTTGCCGGGGACGGCCACGAGACCCCGGCAAGACCCCTACCGGGGCATCTGCGGGGCCGGGGCTAGGTCCGCACCCACCAACGTTTCCCTGCACCGCGACCGTTCCGATGCAGCAACCAGCCCGCCAACTAGGCAAGCACCTGTGTGGCAGCTTGCAGCTTCTAGGCCAACTAGTCAAGCACCTACGTCGTGGCATGCGGATCTTCGTGAAGACCCTGTCACCGCACCAGCACAGCAACCAGGCAGCCAGCATGGCGCTGCATGCCTCGTCAGCTTGGACGCGCGTCGAAGCAGGGAGAGGCGGTGACGGATGAGACGAGCTCTGTTTGCCGCCCCCGATAAAGCAAGAGGGCACGTCGGCAACGCAATAAATGTGTTTGTCCTACGATGCCATGCGATAAACTTGTACAATGTAGATACTTTCCACCTCCCGTGTGCCACTGTGGAGACCCCTTTGACATATAAAAGGAGGCCCAAGGCGTACTGTGGAAGGATTCAGAACTTTTGGACTAGGCATGCACCGCAGCTAGTTCAAGAGCTCAAGAACACTAAATATACACAGACAAGCAGGACTAGGGATTTATGCATCGTTTTGAGGGCCGAACCTGGGTAAAAATCCCCTCGCGCTGATCTTTTAGACCTGCTCTTTGCGCAGCTCCATGCCCCACCAACCATAGAAGGGATACACCGGGATCCAATAGGTGTCGTTTCCCCCAACATCTTTGGCGCGCCATGTAGGAGGCGCTGAGGTTGTGAAAATTTGGTCTAGAAGCTAGCGCATCGACTTCATCATCGCCATGGCCCCCAAGAAGAAGGGGATCACATCGATCGGGTCGTCTGGAGCCGGACCGCCCGTACCAGTGCAGACGGGTGACGGGTTAGCCGCAGATGGTGGCGGAGGCATGGCCCTCGAGCATCCACGACACTCTGGCAATCGGAGCCAGGCGAGCGGCCTTGTTCGTGCCCGAGATGATGAGCCACACGCCGCTGGGTCCAGGGGCGGGGCCGTGCTCCCCACGGGCGGCGCGACGACCTCCAGGACGGCCGAGCCGCTGCCCGCACCGCGGTCTTCCCAGGCGCCGCCGTGAGAAGAACCCTTTGCATCACTCCTGAGATGCATTGGGCCAGCATGCGCGCCCGGACGCCGGCGGAAACGGCGCGCGACCATGAGACTGTGATAGAGCTCCTTCTAATGTGGTTAGGAGGTGGAGCGCGTCGTGGTCCACGCAGCTTTCACCACCACCCACGTAAGCGGAAGCATTGGCACACGTGCAACTGCTCCTCGACTTCCCTCCTGCTGCGGAGAAGCTCGACGAGTGGAGAGCCACCATTCGGAGCATCATCAGCTTCGCTAATAAAGATGAACCCCGACCAGCGGGACCTCGTGTCGGCGATCTGTTGAGCCGGTTAACGCTGGTGGTGGAAGGACCGGAGGCGCTGTGACCGCGGTGCACTCTCCTCCCCCACGCCAGCTACAGCAGCCGCCGGTTCATCGGGCCGACGCCCGCGACAACGTTTCCACCGCGTCGTCTGACCCGCGAGCCCGCTGCGACCAACGTCAAGTTATTCGGGAGCGGGCTCAGGAAGATGCTCGGACCACAATCAAGCGGTGGTGGGAAGCGCGCCATCTGTCAGATAGGTGTGCGGGTCCCACTATGTACCGCCCAGCGCCGGGGAGGGGGGTGTCCGGTGACCTACCTTACGAAGTGGGTTGTCCAACCTTTACCCATGAGCTGCGGCAATTCCAGTCGCCCACCCACCGCATGTTCAGGCCTAAGGTCAGAGAAAAGTACAATGACAAGAATCACCCATTGGAGTTCCTCAGCATCTACACTATCGTGATGCAAGCTGCCGGGGCTCACGATGACAAAGTGCTTGCCAACTACTTCCCGTTGGCACTTAAGCCCAACGTCATGTCATGGTTGATGCACCTTCTAGTGGATTCCATTTCTTCTTGGTCGGATCTGTGCCACGAGTTTGTTGGCGCCTTCACCGGAGGCCACCAAGCTCCTGGCGAGGCAAGTGATTTGCATGTCATTCCCCAGAAGGACGGCGAAACCTTGTGCAAGTACATACAAAGGTTCAACCGTGTGCACTACAACATCCCAGATGTTCATCCTGCCACCGTCATCAGTGCATTCCATCAGAATGTGCGCAACCGCAAGATGCGCGAGGAGCTGGTGATGAAAAAGGTTAAGGATGTAGCCGAGCTTTATGTTCTGGCTGATAGATGCGCTTGGGCTGAAGAGGGGAGGAAGTACCCTGGCGAAGATGCCAGCATGGAAACCGACTCCACAGACGAAGACGCTGTCACCCCGGCAAAGAAGGGCCAACGCCGCAATTGGAAGCATAAGGGCAAGACCGTTCTTGCCATCAAGGGATCCGGCGACCCCGGCGCCGCCAAGAAGGCCAAGGTTGATGACCCCGGCAAGGAAGTTGCCGGGTGCGCCGCGTGCTGGGCCTTGGCGGCTGCTGACAAGCCGGGAGGCTCTGACAAGTAGTACTGCAAGATCCATCGCACCAAGGGCCATGACCTCCAGAATTGCCGGCAGGTTGAGCTGCTTGCTGAGAAGCAGAAAGCTGAGTATGAGAGGCGCGATAAGGAGAAGGGCCAGGATGGTGCTGAGGCGTCCGGCAAGAAGTGCGGAGGTCGAGGAGGTCACTGTGACAAAGAAAATCAACAAGAGAGGCCCACTCAGGGCCACGACAAGAAGGAGGGAGATGGTGATCATGATGAGGACAACGAGTCCGGCGAGCACGAGTTCCAGAAAGCTACGAAGGCCATGTGCGTCGACGGTGTCACCTCGTTGCACACCTCTCACCGGCAACTGAAGGAGTGAGCGCGTGAAGTCACTGCGGCAGAGCCATTGTTCGATGCCCAGAGGCCACTGAGGTGGTCCAGCACGCGTATCATTTTTGACACCGAGGATCACCCTGATCGCACAGCTGCGGTCGGGTGTTTGCCGTTGTTGGTTTCACCAACAATATGCAACCTCAAGGTGACAAAAGTGCTAGTTGACAGTGGGGCCGTTCTGAACTTGATCTTGCTCGCCGTGATCGAGAGGCTGCAAATCCCTGATGGAGATCTCAAGGAGACGGGCACGTTTCAAGGGGTCAACCCCGGGGAGGAGTCAACCGAAGGGTAAGATCATGTTGCCCGTTACATTTGGTGCGAGCTGAACTATAGGACGGAGAAGATTGTTTTTGATGTTGCCAAGATCCCTTGCCCTATAATGGGATCCTCGGTCGCCCAGCGCTGGCCAAGTTTATGGCGGCATCACGTTACGCCTACAACACGTTGAAGATGTCCGGGCCGATGAGCATCATCACCGTCCCCTCCGACAAGAAAGACGCGCTCATCTGCGCTGACCAACTCTACCGGGAGGCAGTTGCAGCAGCTGCCGCCAAGGCACTTGTTCCTGCCGCTAAGGCCTGGGGAGGGAATAAAACCGGCAGGGTCTCTCCCCTGACGGCAAGGCCCCTTCCGGCAAGACTTCTAACCCCGTCAAGGACTCTTGCACCTCCTCCGGCAAACGCGCCTCTTCAGAGCGCCGTGTTCCCATTGAGGACTTGCCAGAAAGCTCCGCCAGCGAGAGCAAGAGGTCCAAGGCGGCCTCACCAGAAACCAAGAAGGTCCCCATCAGGGAGGATGGCACGGGTGGAGCTTTTTATTATAAGATCCACCTTCGACAGCAAATAGGAAAGCACGCTCGTCGCCTTCCTGCGGGCGAATGTCGATGTGTTTGCATGGCAAGCATCCGACATCCCCGGCGTTCCCAGAGAGGTGATTGAGCACCACCTTGCTGTTTGTCCCCATGCGTGGCCCATCAAGCAGAAGGTCAGGAAGCAAGCTTTGGAGCGACAAGAGTTCATCATCGAGGATATCAGGAAGTTGGAGGCGGCAGGATTGGTCAGAGGAGTACTCCACCCCACGTGGTTGGCCAATCCAGTGGTGGTGCGTAAGGCAAATTGGAAATGGAGTCTGTGTATTGACTATATAGATATCAACAAAGCCTGTCCGAAGGATCCTTTCCCTCTGCCATGCATTGACCAGATAGTGGATTCCACTCCCGGGTGTGACCTGCTGTCGTTCCTCGACGCCTACTCAGGATACCACCAGATCTTCATGATGAAGGAAGACGAAGAAAAGACTACGTTCATCACCCCATGTGGTACGTACTGTTTTGTGCGGATGCCTTTCAGGTTGAAGAGCGCCAGTTCGACATTTTCCCGAGCAGTCCAAATTGGTTTTGAGCCCCAGCTGCATAGAAATATGGAAGCTTATATGGATGATATAGTAGTCAAAACATAGGACAAGGCCACACTCGTGCAGGATCTGGAGGAAACATTTGCAAAACTGCGCAAGATCAACCTCAAGGTCAACCCAGAGAAGTGCGTGTTCGGTGTCCCATCTGGCAAACTTCTTGGGTTCTTTGTGTCTCAACGCGGAATCGAAGCAAATCCTGACAAGATCAAAGCGATTGAGCAGATTGAGGTGCCAAGATGAGTCAAAGACGTCCGTAGGCTCGCCGGCTGCGTTGCTGCTCTAAGTAGGTTCATCTCCAAATCTGCTGAGCGCGCCCTCCCCTTTTTCAAAGTTTTGAAAAAGGCAGGTCCAATGAAATGGACTTCGGAGGCAGAGGAAGCTGCAAGATCTGAAGAGGTACCTCTCCTCCACGCCGATACTAGTAGCGGCTAAACCGCAAGAGCCGTTGCTGCTATATTTAGCGGCAATGAATAAAGTGGTCAGTGCTGCACTCATGGCACAGAGTGAATTTGAGGAAGAAGCAGCGGTTGTGGCGGAGCCGTCGGATGATAGGCCAGAGCATTCCCCGGCAGGGCCTGATGCCGGCAAGGCGGAACCCCCGGCAAAGCCCGGTCCCGACAAGGTAGAGTTTGCTCAAGTGGGCGAAGTAGAACAGAAGAAGAAGGTGGTGCAGCACCCGGTTTATTTTTCCAGTTCCCTCTTGCAGGGGGCTAGATCAAGATATTCTGGTATGCAGAAGCTACTTTTCGGCCTCCTCATGGTCTCGAGAAAGCTACGTAACTATTTCCAAGCACACAAGATCACCGTCGTCACCCGCCTTCCTTTGCAACGAATCTTGCACAACCGCGATGCAACGGGGAGGATTGTGGAGTGGGGGTTGGAACTGTCAAGCTTTGCCCTCAAGTTTGAAAGTACTTCAACAATCAAGAGCCGAGCCTTGGCAGAATTCATAGCAGAATGGACCTCAACGCCCGACGAAGAAATTCAAGAAACTACATCCCAGCAAGGAGACGAGCCGTGATTGGATTATGTACTTTGATGGAGCTTTCTCGCTGCAAGGTGCTGGTGTCAGCGTGCTACTCATCGCACCCATCGGAGAGCGCCTCAAGTACGTAGTCCAGATGCACTTTCCCCAGGAAAAATCAATGAACAACACTGTGGAGTACAAGGGATTGCTTGCTGCTCTCAGGATCGTGGCAGACCTCGCAATCTGGAAGCTCGTCATCAGGGGTGATTCGCAGCTTGTCGTCAAGCAAGTTAACAAGGATTACCAGAGCCCGTTGATGGAGGCCTATGTGGATGAAGTGAGGAAGTTGGAGGAGCGTTTTGACGGTTTACAAGCAGAGCATGTTCCCCGAGTAGAGAACAGCATTGCCGATGACTTGTCGAAACGCGCTGCCCTCAAGTTGCCTGTGGAACCAGGTACCTTTGTGCTTCATTTAACCCAGCCATTCGTTGAGCCCTCAGCGGGACAGAACAAGCAGAGGAAGGCGAGCCCCAACAAGTACTTTCCTGTTGAGCTCCCAGGAGCTGCCGGCAAGGAAGTTACCGGGTACCCCAAGCTTGTCGGGGAGCAGCAACCTCCGGTAGGGCCCCAAGCCCTGACCGTAGAGGCAGCCGCCCCTACGGCCGAAGATGAGCCTTTGGTCCTTGCTGTCGAGCCCCAGGCTCAGGCATGGGTGTAGCGCACCGTCCGTTTCCCCCAAACAGGGGAACTCCCCGAGGAACAGGAAGAGGCAGAGAAAGTAGCCCGTCGGTCAAGCATGTACTAGTTTGTGGATGATGCCCTATACAGAAGGAAACCGAATGGCGTGAATTTAAAGTGCATTCCTCAGCAGGACGGACTGGTGCTGTTGGCAGAGATACGTGGAGGCATGTGTGGCTCCCACATAGGGTTAAGATCCCTTGCCGGCATAGCATTCCGGCAAGGTTTCTTCTGGTCCACCGCTCTCCAGGATGCAACTGCACTAGTAACCAAGTGTGAAGCATGCCTGTTCCATTCAAAAAAGCTTCATCAACCAGCTCATTCTCTTCAGACAATCCCTCTTTCCTGGCCATTTTCGGTCTGGGGGCTCGATATACTGGGCCCTTTTCCCCGTGTTGTCGGGGGCTTTGAGTACTTGTACGTCGCAATCGTCAAGTTCACAAAGTACCCGGAAGAGGAACCGGTGAGAAAGGTGACAACACAATCAGCCGTCAAGTTCTTCAAGGGACTAGTTTGTCATTTCGGTGTGCCAAATAGGGTCATCACCGACAAAGGCACGCAGTTCATGAGCCACACCTTCATGCAATACATCCAAGACCTCGGGAGCAAGGTTTGTTTTGCTTCTGTTGCTCATCCCAGAAGTAACGGACAGGCTGAGAGGGCGAATAGAGAAGTGTTGCGAGGCCTCAAGACCAGAACTTTTGACAGGCTACACAAGTGCGCAAGGCGCTGGATTGATGAGTTGCCAACGGTTCTTTGGTCGATCAGAACGACACCAAATCGAGCCACTGGCCAGACACCCTTTGCCCTGGTACACGGGGAAGAAGCAGTTCTTCCCGCGGAACTCATATACGGTTCACCTCGAGTGCTCGGTTATGATGAGCTTGAGCAAGAGCAGTTGCGCCAAGATGATGCGACACTCCTTGAGGAAGATCATCTTTAGGCTGTTGTGCGAGCTGCTTGCTACCAGCAAGACTTGCGCCGCTACCATAGCGGCAATGTTCACGCCCGAAGCCTTGCAGAAGGTGACCTTGTTCTTCAGTGAATCCAACCCGCCAAGAGTTCAAACAAGTTGACGCCAAAGTGGGAAGGCCCTTATCGGGTAATACGAGTCACCAGGCCCGGTGCAGTCCGCCTGGAGACCGAAGATGGGATTCCGGTGAGTAATTCCTGGAATATCAAACATCTTCGCAAGTTTTAACCCTAAGGCGCATTTGCCAGGAGCCCCGGCAACCCCCCTTTTGTACTAGCCTTGCCGACAAGGCATTTAACCCTATGTATAAAGCCAGACGCAGACCCTGTGCGCAGCCAGGGAAAGAAAACCCTTAGTATGTACAGTTTCCCATAGATTTCCATGTTTATGTGTATACGTATATGCATGCTTGTCTAGGATATTGTATTGCTTTTTGATTCCAACAAATGTTAATGGACCGCCAAGGTTCCATGTTCCTGCCCTCTCTTCTTTCCAGCCGCGACAAGGACGCTCGATCCCGTCAAGGACCCGGCTCCGGCAGGAAGTTGAGAAGACTGCCCGGCACGGCGATCCCCGGAAAACCAAACAGACGAAGTTTACCTCTTGCCCATTCATGTTCGTAACTATGACTTGTGCATTAGAAAACCTCGCTACTCTCCTTTAAACTCGGGTGCTCCCATCCCTAGCCCCAACGCTGCTTCGGTCGGAATGGTCATAGTAGCCCTTGCTAGAAGAAGATTGACGAGGGGCTGGACCCTTTGTCTGCAGCCCGGCAGATGCAATTCTCTAGCAGGCACACAGGGCACCGGTAGGACAGCTTGCCGGGAGGACTTGTTTATTTGTATTAATGTGGCATTTCTCCTCTGCATGGACGTATACATGCACGGGTTCCAGGCAAGGCTGGTCTTTTTCATTGACATGCTGATACAAGTACGAATGTTACGAGACACAAGCATGGGCTTGAAAGATTACATTGTTTAGAAATTAAGATTTGGAAAGGGCCTACAAGCTAAAATAAAGATAAGTGCCTCGCCATCTCCGTTCTTGCCCCTTACCTCCCAGGTGCGGCAGGTGAAGGCAAAGAAGGGGCAACGGGGAACACGCCGATGGAGAGCATGGCGAGGATGACCCTTGGCAAGGCGCGTGGCCGAGGGAGGAGGGCGATGCAGATGACCGTGCTGCCGCCGAAGGTCAGCAGGAGTCGGAATCGACGTTCTTCCGCCCGCTACCCTCTTCGTCGCAGTCACTATCCCCCTCGTCACTGTCGCCCGAGGAGGAAGTTTCATTGTCGGTGGAGCTCTCCGTGCAGCACCCTAAGCGGGTTCCCAAGTGCCCGAAAACCTCGACGAAGAGCAGGTTGTTCTCCATTAATTTGAACTGGAGAATGTGCCCCTCCGACAGGCTATGGGAGCGGGCAAAGGTCTTCCACCCACGACGGAGATATATGACGTGAGGGGCGGGGAAGTCGACGTCGACCCGCATGCCGCAATTCCCGCAACCCCTCATGTGCAGCCTCAAGGCCTGTGGCGGGTCGAGTTCCATTCCCTGAGGAAATGGGGTGGGGAGGCGGAGGTGACCGCACACTGGCTTGTATAGCCTGATGAAGAACTCGTGTGGCTGGTCTCCGACATGGCCCTCCATTAGAGGAAGGTCCACTGGCGGAAGTGCGGCCGGTGCGCCGCCCCGTCCTCATCTCCTCCGAGCGCCACGACGGCATCGGCCTTGCCCCCTCCCTCTTCCTCTCACAGCGGGATCCGTTGCCATGAGCTCTGGTGGAGGGGGGACACGCTGTCGAGCAGAAGCCCTCGTCGCCGCCATTGGAGCGTCAACGCGCCCTCTCACCATGGAGAATGGAACAAAGGGATCAAGCAGGAAGGAGAAGAATGCAGAAGGACACTGTCCCTCTCACCTTTTTATAGAAGGGCAGGGCCAGGGCTCGCCCCCCAACCTAAGGGCGGCCGCCCCACTCGACCAATCCGGCCACCAAAGGCGTAGGGAATCAGGACCGACCCGCTGCTCCAATTAGCAATGCCCGGCTTCCCGCCTGGGCATTAATGCCTATGCCCTCCGTATCCGCCACCTACCCTCCCTGAGGCATGGGGGACACATGGCGGGCGTGCTGGGATTAAGAAGACAAGTGGACGACTGTTTCCCTCCCCGTGATCATGGGGCGCGGGCGCCATGATGGCCACGACCCGAGTCCAGTTTGTAAATGAGTTGCGCTCCCGCGGCTTCCTCTTTTTTATGGGGAAGACGCGGGCCGCCTCTTTAGTATTCACTGCGAGGTGACAATACAAAAAAAAGACACTTCTGTGATGATACATGTTTGTCACAGTAGGTCACATTTTCTGTCATGCATGTACATCCATGACAATATTATGACTGAATCAAGATAGTCATACATGTGCTGTCGTAGAAGTATTCCATGACATTACCAAAATTATCATCATGGAAGTGTCCACTTCCATGACAATAAATCACGCGTCATAGAAGTGCTTTCGTCAAGGGTGACCGACACGTGGCTCCACCGTAACGCCGTTAAGCTATCGGGCCTGACTTTGGATCCGATAACCCGTTAACAGCCAGGACCAATGAGGATTTTCCACATATAAAATGTTCATTGGCCGAAGGAAACACGTGTTGGCTCACCGTTGGGACAGATGTCATCCATTCATTGGACATGAGGCGCCTATTATAGGTTAAAAAGGCCCATATAGGTTAAAAAGGCCGACCTAGTCAAAGGCCCACAGTACTTACTCATGTACTAGTGGGCCAGCCCAATAATGGCCTGTTTAATAAGGCCCATTTACGGCCCGAAGCCAGATTTGGCCCGTTAATTGTTCGCCGAATATTTGGGCCCAATTACGGTCCAGTGACTTTCGGCCTGTTAGAGGCCCGATGTAGACATGGGCTCATTTCAGCCCGGTGTGTCTTTCGGCCTGGGAATGGCCCGTGCTGCCCATGGGCCATATATGGTCCGACGTGACATCCGACCCACTAACGGCCCGTGATAAAGGTGGCAACAGTTCAGCCCAACGTGACTTCGGGCTTGTTAAAGACCTGTCGTATAATTCGGCCCATTGACGCCTGTACTAAGCTTTCGGCCTCTTAAAGGCCCACTATATTAGTGGGCCAACTAAGGCCCAAAATATGTTTCGGCCTGGCAACGGCCCGTCATATAACTGGGCCAAAAAGGCCCGCTCTACCTTTCAACCTGCTGAAGGCCCGTCGACGACTAGTGAAAATTGAGGCCCAACATGAATTCGGGCCTGCTAAAGGCCCATGGTTTCTTCTGGGCCGTAACAGGCCACCAGAATATTCAGCCTGTTAATGGCCCAACACTACATGGGCCAAACTAAGCGCTGGGTCCACAAAAGGCCCAACTAAAATTTGGGCCTAATATAGGCCGGAGTAATTCGTGGGCCTGGCGCAAAGTGTGAAGGCCCCAATGGCCATTCGGGCCCAATAAAGATCCATGCCGGCCCAATTGTGGCCCGCTAAAAACCAGGCCCGTTAGAGGCCAATGTTTCGGCCCGGTCGACTACATCAGATTTTTTTTTCAGATAGTGAATGATGGCAGTAACTAGTAGGAGTTGAGAACAAACCTACTCTATACAATAAAGAAATTATGGCATAGTAACTTAGAATAAACCTACACTATACAATAAAGGATTTAGGGTATATTATATCCACTGGGCATCGAAGTTCACCACCAGTGACCATAAAGCGCAACGAAGAAGTAGATTACAAAAACTGGGCACCATTGCAGCGTAACAAAATAATACTGAACCGAGACCACTTCCAAGACAGTTGAAGAAAGGTTAGCCTTGCGCGGGAACTGCTGCACAAATTGCTGAGCAAGGCTATGAGACCGGCCTAGCATGCCGGTCATAGCTTCTAGGTGTAGCTTTTTAGCGATGACGTTCTCATTGGTGTTCTCCTCAATCTTACTTAGAGATAGGACTTCAAGTCGAAGTTGAGTTGCAGAATGCATTTCTGCTAGAACTTGGGACTAAAGAAGTCGAACTGATTCAGAAGTCGAACTTGGGACTGCTAGTCTCAAGTAACTTGAACACTGCATCAAGACAAGACTTTGGGGTTGTCTTGCTATCTTCAAGATGTTTTGCCTTCTTTTTTGCAATATATGTTGGGTTTGTGTCACAGCCTTCAACAGACTTGTGCATGCCATCAGGCATATCACCCTGAAACAAGCAGAGAGATGACAGGTTTTTCACATGTATAAACATACAAAGATTCTAATTATGCTGTCAATTCCATCCAATTTCAAATTAGAAAATAAAGAGTAAGCTCAAAATATCAATAGCATAATTTGGCATTGTTCATAATGCGGGGAGCTTCACCACACTACTGGATTATCATGTCAACATAACAAGCATAGATGAAGGGCAAAGACAATTATGGTTAATGTGCATGGCATGTTGTTCATATCATCAGCCACAACAGTAAGATAAAACAGGAGATGACAAGGTGCAAACGTGGGCTGCTTCACCAAACATTGGATTATAGATCCACAAAAACAAGCATACATGTAGGGAGTATTGACTAATGTGCATTTTATGAATAAGGAATTTGGTTTTACAAGTAAAACTTGGAACTTACGGTTGTTGTGAACATACATTTTGATAGAAACAACAAATTAAACAGCAGTAAACGGTAGGGAGTATGAGCAAATTAAACAGCAGTTGAGGATAAAGGATTTTGAAGGACTGACTTACATTAACAATTAACACCAACTTTATAATGCCCTTCTCCATGTCACGGGAAGGATAACTCAAGAATTTTGGCATAGAATCTTTTTCATAAGCATAGCCTATACTCTACATTTTGTAGAGAGTATTTATAGATATGATAATACTGGAAGGGATAGAGGATAATGAAGATAAGATGAAGATTAATGCTACATAATAATCTACCAATCCCCTCGATGTACAAGTGTTACAAGACAAAATGTACTGACAAGAGCAATGGGCTATACTTCTGCACTCACATTGTCTGTGTATTCAACTTTTTGGTAAGATTAAATATAGATCTGATATTTTTTAGTAAATGGTGGGTGAGAGAGATAAAATGCAGAATGCTACACAATGAACCAATCCCTCTTCCCATAATACAAGAGTGTTTTGAACACTGATGTACTGCACAAAACGTTCTTATATTATGGGACGGAGGGAGTAGTTGTTAATGTAAGTACAGTGATAGACGATGTTCAGTCCTTACAAGAGGACTGCAGAGCTAAACCTCTTCAAAAGCATTTTGTTGATTCTAAATTTATGTAGGAGTCCACACGGATCTTATAATGTCCACCAAATGGACGATAATGAGGCTAACATGTGCAATGATGCTACATAATCAAACAACTATGTAAGTAAGTATGGTCATACAGGGCAAGAGGTACTCACAAGAGCAATGCAGTGTGTAGTATAGTTGCGAGATTTTGTGTTCCCTTGAGAATGAATGTTCTTCTGCTAATAGTTTTTGTACAAGTGAGATGTTAAGGCAAATGCAGAATTGTAGTTCAAATTATGATGTGATATCATAGACAGTACCTTACGCTGCAGACGTGACCAATGTGTAACAAGATTATACCAGTCACTGTCTGATAAATGTAGCACTGGAGACTTTACAGAAATTTCGTTTAGAGGCTTGCCATCGAAGTGCGCTTGCCTCAGGTAGGAACGATACTTCATCAACGAGTGCTGGAAAAGCGCAACCAACCCTTGCTTGTCTTGACAATCCAGTTTGGCCCTCGCCTATTTAAAAGAATGAAATCTTGTGTCTTCTGTCAGCAGAAACATATGCAGTAATTACCATGAATAACATTAGTACATTACTTACGCTTAAGTTGTGGAGGAAGACTGGAAATTGTTCTGTGTCTATGGTATAATCTTTCCATGAAGGAAAGATGCGCACAAAGTTCCTGACAACAATATAAGCTTCATCTTCTAAACTGGGAAAAAATGTAACAGGGGTCTTATTTGTTGCAATTTGGGTTCTCTCTGGTTCGAAGAGGGATTTAGCAACTGGATTTTGTGTACTCTTTGTTGGAATGGGGGTTTTGTGTCGTAGAGCTGGTGCTATGTCAACTAGCAATATCATACTGATTGCTGCAGTTGGGGTTTGCTGAGTTGGGCATCAGAAATGACCAGTGTAGTAGGGCCAGAGTCTGCTAGAGTTGGGGTGTTTTGTGGGTCAGGTGATATTGCAACTACACCTAATGGGCTATTTGATTTATCAGGTGTCACTACCTTTTCCAAATACTTCCCTCATGCTCCTCCGCGATCAGCAATCGCCCTCTTCCTTTTGGACGTCTGATACACAAGAACAACATTTGAATGGACAAATATGGTATGATGACACATATAATATGTACTAAAAATGGATAGGCAGGGCGTATTCACATACACGATGTGTAAACTAAGCTAATGGGAGTGCAACAAAGTAGAAGCAATGCAAAGCATCAGTTGCAAGAAATGTGTGACCAAAATAACCTTGGAAAGTTAGAGCAAGCACCTTGATGGTGAATAAGGTAGGGCATCTGCCTCTGACTCCTCCACTAGGGAGCTACATTGACTTAGGTCTCCCTCTAGCTCAGAATCACTATTAGGATCATATTATGAGCATGAATATGTAGGTGGAGAGCATTTGCATTGCATTACATCCAGACTTGATTTCAGTCTCTTAATGCCAAGTTTGACAGCCATGGCATTGTTCTGTTTTATTCTTTTCATGCGCGCAAGCTCATAATCATTATGATGCTGTTCAGAATCTCAGATTCATGAAAACATAAAAATTAGTCAAATTATCTATGGATTGCATTGCGGATTCAACTCGAAGAGTGTTTCCCTATAAACCCTGCATATGCAAAGTTCACCCCAACCGTCTTGACGGACCACACACATAAATACAAACCTCTTATGTCTCTATAACAGGCAGACACACATTTCAAAACTGAAGTAGGAACATTAGAATCATATCAAATTCATATTTGAACAAATAAACTAAGGAATTATTAGTGGCATAATGTTTAGCTTCAACGGCAGAGTGCTAGTAGTGCGAAACAAAGCAAGTAGGCAGATTGTATTCCATGTAAAAGATCATAGTCTATGTAAAAGCTGGAAATGACACTTTCTTTCTATACAATGCAGTGCTCGTTGCCCACACATGATGGAAGAGATCACACTGAGAAATACTATTCACTCATGTCTAGGTTCCAGTATTTTGAAACAGGGTGGTCCAATCTAAAAGAATATTGACAACAAATATGACAAGGCAAGCATAGATGTAGTGAATCAATCATTTACTTGTGAGCTTACTAGGACATGTATGCAGAATTGTAACTGCAGCAAGAGACCGTCCAAAATCTGAATCAAGAAGTTTTTCTAGCACTTATTGTTTGCAACTAATCGACATGAATAATTGGATATCATATAGAATGAGTAAGAAAGACAAGTAAAATTGTCAACAAACCTGGCCTGCAGTAGTAATCTGGGTCAATGTCATTACGACCAACAATGCAAAATGACTAGTGCCTATTCCTAGGGCTGGAATTTTGAAACCCTGTGAACTTTACAAGTACTAGAGATTACTGAAATACATCTGAACCATTAACTGTAGGTAGCACTCAGCACACAACAAACCCTAATGACAGTTCTTCCTAATGATTAATGAATCAATTAGAAAATGGGTGACGAGGAGTGGCTGCTGAGTGTTGAGGACGTATCTCAGGATAAATCGGGTTGGCTTAGTGGGTGCTGCATGCCTGAGCCCTGAACGGACTGGGAAGATAGGCACGGCGGCGCGCCTGTGCAGCGGTGAGGCTGTTGGGCGAGCGGCTCCTGACATCCTGTTAGTCCGCCGTCTCCTCCTAGAGTCATGCCATCTAGGACTGGCAATTAGCGGCGAGGCAGTGGTGGGGTGAGTAGAGATCGAAGGCCTTGTGGCGAGGGGAATTGGGGCCTGGGCCGACCCAATATGCCAAGGTGGGCCGCGGCCCACTGTGGGCACCCTGTAGAGATACACACAGGAGCACGAACATGCATTTTCGAAATTAATTAGGAATATTTAGCTGACCAATTAAACGACTCTGTTTTAATAATATCAGATTCGTATTTGAACAACTAAGCTTGTTTAGCTTGATGGGTGGAGCAGTGCTATTATGACACAAGCACGTATGTTGATCGTGTAGTGATCATAAAAGGGGAAAACCCTAAGCATTTTTTTGAGCAAAAGAGGGTTTCCCCTCCGATTTCTATTAAAGAAACCACCATGGAACCAACATGATCAATTAAACCCTAAGCATGATCAATTAAACCCTATTATGACTGTGCCATGGCACATTTAAAGCTACAAACCGGGGAAATGCTATTTAGCATCCATTGTTTGCTTCGAACTAAGAACTAAATTCTAAGAGCTAAAAAGAAAGTACAGTAACCAAGTTACGATCTATTATCTGGTTGAGATCAAAAAGTTGTGCAGATATGAAGTACCACCTCTCTTGCGGTGCCGTGTAGGCATCGGGGGTGCAATGGCTTTCAGTGGCGTTGAAGCAGATCTGCGACGGTAGACGGGTGCATCGGGTGATAAGTCCCGTTGCGGTGGAAGAAAAGGTCGTGTGAGCGGCCCCTGCAAAGAGGACGACGGTGCCGATGAAGTGAGAGGACCCGATGCAAGGCTCTTGGTCCGTCGCCGTGGATGAGAAACGCCCATCTCTAGCAGTGGACGACGCTGTCTTGGTAGGCGCTCTGCAATGGTGGAGGACGGTGGCGATGGATGGGGTGGAGGACGGCGGCGATGGATGGGGTGGAGGACGGCGGAGATGGGTGGGGTGGCAGACTGAGGAGGCTGTTGTGGGGATGGTGTTCTAGCGCGGATGGTGTATGAATGGGAAAATGGAGGGAGAGGTACAGGGAACCATGTTTTTGGGACACGCCTATTTGAAATATGGGAAATTTACAAACTTAGCCCTCTTTTAAAATTTGGACGTCTCGTCGGTTGGGGATAGGAAGGTAGTCTCGCATCTCGCAAATATTTGCCCAGAGTGATTTCGGGTGATGAGAGGGTGTTTTGGCTCCCATGGTTGGCGCCCACGGTGTATGAATGGGGCTGACAGGTAGGGCAGTTGTGTCACGTCTGAGTGAAGTTACAAACTTGCCCCTATGAAATTATTTGCCTACATCGATTTCGGCCGAGTCGAGTTTGTTTTGCCGCCCACCGTGTATGAATGGGAAAATGGAGGGAGAAATAGAGGTCTTTCAGACGAGCTTGAATCAAATCTGTTTTGCCGCCCATGTTTGGCACCCACCGTGTCGGAATGGGCTCAGAGGCGGTCGTGTCACGTCCAATTGAAGTTACTAACCTACCCCTATTGAGAGCAGTGGAAATTGGGCCGATGGATTGTCCGTGTAAGGGGTAGACAGTAATTTCCATCTCCCAAACACTTGGTATCGACCAGCCGATGTGGGAGTGGACATTTTCCCGCTTCTTTTGAATTTTGGGACAATAAGCATCCACATTTACCCTAGCAACTAAATTTGAATCCATTTTGTATTCCTATACGAATCTTTATAAATAATTCTATGTATTTTTATATATCTTCAAAAGCACGACAAAGATGTATTCCACTGTCATATATGAATATGATTTACAAATGCGGATACTCGAATTCAGAAGCTAGAATCCAGTTTAAGGTGAATTCGAATATTTGGAATACTTTATGTCCAACTCAAATGTCACATGCAGCATAATGTGTACTCCCATTTAGATATGTACACAAGCGATGTATCAAGAGTCAAATACCGAGTCAATCAACGAATAATGTACAAAACTAACAGACATATAAACACTTATAGAGTATATGGATAAATAATATTAACTAACATACATAAGCCAGGCCGCTTTACTTTTTTTGCTAGAAGAGCATCCTTTTTTTAGCGAAGCCAGTACAACATCCTGGCCCTTTCCGATGTGTGCTACTTATGGTCCATCTATACTACTATTATTGCTAAATGCACATTTAGCCCGATTGGCATATTTGTAGGTTTGGCACAGCAATCAAAATGAAATGTCTATGAGTCTTATCAATTAATAAAGACTTGTGCTCAAATAAAATTACAAACCAAAAAACAAAAAAACAATTATTACATGATCTCTAAAACAAATGGTTTGATCGATTACATGAACAAACAACACAAAGGTTATTCAACGATGGAAATAACATTTCACCTTTGATTTACCAAGTGGTATTTTAATTTCCTTTTTTCCTTCAGGACCTTTACAATGCGGTCAGTCTCAGCTTGCTTCATTTTGAAATCCACCAAATATTTAATGGTTGTCTTGAGTACTGCTTGTGATTGTGCGGTTTGCTTCCTCAACATGTCAACTTCATCTCTAAGTGAAGAAGCAGAATCTCTTTCTACCTCTAGTTTAGCCTCTAGAGCATCAGTAGTTGGCAATTCATGATGCACGATTGGGCCAGTGCCACTGCTTTGGGATGATACAATGTCCATGGGGACCTCGCTCTTTGATCTTGGGCTAACCTGTTTTGCCATTAAAGTTCTGCTTGGATTCTGAAAAGTTGAAGTTAGAAAAACATCTGAACTTGGAGTTATAACAGCAAATGAGTTAAACAAACAAGGAAATAAAGAGTTTCAATTGGATGCTGAAAAGTAGTTATTAACATCATTGTAACCGGTTGTTGCAGCAGCATAGTAGTTAAGCAAACAAGTTTTGCAAAAGGTACTTGTTGTGGCATTGGAGTTTCTCTTGGATCCTGAAAAGTTGAGTAGCCAGTAACGTGATTAGAGCAACCGGTTGCAACAACAAAGCAGTTAAACAAACAAGTTTTGCAAATGGAACCTGTTGTGGCATTGGAGTTTCTTTTGGATCCTGAAAAACTGAGTAGCCAGTAACTTGATTAGAGCAACAAGTTACAGTAGAAAACCTGTTACACAAATATATTTTTGAAAATGTACCTGCTGTGCAATTGGACTTCCAATTGGATCCTGAAAACTTGAAGTTGGTAAGATGATTACAACAACAAGTTACAGCAGCAAACAAGGTAAACAAGGAAGTTTATGAAAACATACCTTTTGTGCCAATGGAGTTTCAGTTGGATCCTGCAAACTTGAATGTTAGCAATCAATAAATAAAGTTTTGCAAGAGCCATAAGAAAGTAACATCAAACTAGTAAAACTAACCAATTTTAGCAACGTATTTAATTACACATGAACTAGTAAAACTAACAAGTTCTTGGCAACATATTAAAGTAAGCAAAATGATTCCAACACATATATAAGTTAAAAAGATGGTGTCCCTCATATAAACCTGATAGTTGTCTATCTATGAACATGCAAACATTACTAGTGCTATAAGTGATAACAAAAAACCATTTAAACAAACAGGGTATCAGAAGGTAAATTACACGTGAATTCTGCTGCACCCTAGAAGTACATATGACCAGCTATCTACGTGCTTAAGTAGCTATTTAAGTTCAGGTAAACATGTAATTGTTAACAGTAAGTATCAAACACCTAGATAGGCGCAGTCTATAATAGGATTAACAAGCTATGGTATTATGTAGTCAGTAGCAAACTAAATTAAGCCAAGCAACGTAATTGAACAATTTTGCAATAAGTGGCTAACTAAAATTCCGAGAAGCAGGTAACTGAACTTACGCTAGCTCTTTGTACAGGCACACCGCAACTTCTTTTTCGCTTACAAGGTTCTACAAAGGAGTCCATGGCATCAATTGCTTGGATACGCAGTCCCAATTCTTCTTTCTTTCCACTATGCATTGGTAAGTCGAATGGTTAATCTGGCAAGATGGTGCGTCCTTGATATGTTATATGAGGACGTGTAGTCAGACTAGTTGTAGTCACACACATCACACTAGATTTTAGTATATATTTCATGTGATTACATTTGGCATATCAAGATCTAAGCAATCTACAATGGGATGAAAAGACTGGCATCCTTCACATTATTGGTGAACTCAGTTCATTGAAACAAGCAATTCAACCATTCTGTGGGTAAATCAAAAGCGCCACTGGAATATTTTTCACTACCCCAATCATACACGCAAAAAGGGGCGACGCCACCGTAGGGGCTGGTATGGGCGGCCGCCTCAGGTGGCTGGAAAGTGTGATCCTAGTTTGAGTTGTCTAGGTTGGCCCAGGCTAGTTATGTTCGTCCCAACGCATGAGCAGGCAATGTAAAAATGAAGAAAAATGTTTCAATTTGGATGGGCCAATAACGTAAGTGCAAGGAAGGCCCAATAGCAGGCTCGTGGCCCAAACGAGCGCCTCCCATATCGATCGATAGCAGGAAAAATCCCACTTCGTTCCCTCCAGCCTCTAGTCTGGTTTGCTCCTAACCTAGCCGCCGCTGGACAGGCCAACACAGCACTTCCTCGCACCCTCGTTGGAGGGCGGTTACCGGGCTTCAAGCGAATGGAAGGACAAGAAGATGAAGATCCAGCCCTAGGTGTAGCCTGCGTGGGAGGCAGTGGCGGCAGCACGGGCAAGTCATCGAGCTTGCGCAAACGGACAGTCGCAGCTTGCAAGAGCAGCATGCGCAACGAGCAGGTACATCACATCCCTGATTATATCTAATTCAACTGTTCATTTTCTAGCCAATAGTTAAACCTGACGGTGGTGTGAAACTGCTTTTATGTAGGGAATCTATGAGAAAAGGAAATCAATTTTTGCTTATTTTATAACTCCCCCAATCAATACTGAACTGACTGAATCTGATGTATCTAATCAAGTTTCCGGTGCAAACATACAAGCTCATGTTGTTCTTGAGCCTGAAGCGTCTAACGAACAAATTGCTAATGAAGTATTTGATGAAAAAATTTTACATGCTCCTAGTGATGAACATATAATGTCTAATGAGGGATCCAATTCAAGCATTTTGCAAGCTCCCATTGAAGGATTTAGTGTCTAATGATGATATGCTATGTTGAGAGAGACATAGAGGTTTGCAGGCAAGCAAATTATAGTACATTTTCATGGCTTCAGGAAAAGTCGAGGCCATCTACCAGAAAGTCCCCGTATCATGACAACGTAGCATAAATACTTTTCTAATCTGTTGTTTGAAACTATTGGCATACTTGTGCAGGATAGATATATTGATATGCATTTTGCGCACTGGTTATAGGTGCAATTACACTTCGATATTTTCAGCCAGAGAACGAATAATTCAAGCAGGTACAGACCATTTTAGTTGTCCTTGTACACCATGTTGCATTTTGTGTTCTATGGTGCTTGCATCATTTAGTGTTTTATAATATGAACTACATTGGATCATTAGCTGGTTTTCAAAGTGCATGTAGCTTCACATTTCTCAAGTTATGTTTATTTCCGGAGTGCAAGTGCCTTCGTATTTTTGAAGTTAAATGTTTGGCCCTGGTAACTTGAATTCGTGGATCCGCCACTGCACACAAATCATACACGCAGGCCAGTACGAATTAAATGAAATGCAGGGACTTACGCTAGCTCGTTGTACAGGCTCACTGCAGCTCTGCTTTCGCTTGGGATGTTCCACGTACAAGTCCATGTTACCACTTGCTTGGATGTGTAGGCCTTGTGCTCATTGCATCCCCCTTTGCATTTTTGACACGGCGAGTGGTTAATCAAATAAGAGGAATCGACCTTGCTGTTGTACCGGAGGACAGATACATACAAGGTTATACAGTTGTGTAGGATGTGTACCAGATCCCGTAGCGCATTCATGCTTCGCTAAAAATAGTTTTGCTTGTTTTAGATGATATCTCCAGAAGAAACAAGAGTTAAAGTCAGAGTTGCATAGGCGTGTAAGCTAAGAGAGCAGTGAAAGGATATCCAAACATCGTCGAAACAGTGCACAAGGGAGTGATTTGTGGATAGCTAGTTCGGGCCGGCATTTGGGCATGCTCGCCTAGCTAGCGTGCGGGTAACTTCAGAGCCGTTGAGGGTGATGTGCTGGCATTGGCTGGTCGCGCACGGATGCAGATCTTGAGTGGTAGCGGAGCGCTATGATGCGGTGGACGAGACCATTGGTGAAGCCCCAACGACCTCGGGGGGGGGGGGGGGGCGGAGGTGCGACGACGTGCTTGGTGAAGTAGCCCCGGTGAGCTGGGAGACGTGCTTGGTGAAGCGCACCTGATGCAGTGGAAGTCGGTGTCCGTGAGGCACGTAGGTTGCGGCGGACGATGTTGTCGGTGGACCACCCGATGCGGTGGATGAGGGTGTAGATGAGGAAGCTCCGGTGCGGTGGTGAAGTGCGACCGTCGTCTTCGTCGTCGTCGTCCAGCACAGAGGTGGGGAAAGAGACGAGACGAGGGGCGATTCGAACTTTGCTTGGGTTGGCCGCGAATTAGGGATTTCAGCAATCTGGGTGCGTAAGGGGACGGTGGAGAAGGGAGATTTTGCAGGGCTGGAATTGGGGCCGCCAGATATTTCAATCCGAAACATGGAAGCGCGAACTTATTATGTCATCGTTCTTTTTTTGGGGGGGGGGGGAGGGGGTGGGTGGCTGGGTGCTAAGCGTCCGTACGACACACGCAACCACCACGACACGACCCTGGTCTGCCTGGTGTGCCTACATTGGAGAATGCAAATGAATCTTCTTTCATTTGCGAACGAATCTGTATGTATTACCATGCCCGTGTTTTCCTCGCAAATAATTATTCATTCGAAATGAGATACTATAAATTAATTAATGAGGAGTTATTTGAAAAAAAGTCGAAACGGTATCCACGCTAACGTGGATTAGAGTGTGTGTCACATAATTTGCTATTTGCATTAGAGTGTGTGTCACATAGCAATCTCCAATTCTAACGTGGATTTCGCATTTCATGGTATCCACACTACTTTTTTAATACAAATTCATATGTATATGATGAACACCATGGTAGTGAGAAAACTTTGGAAGGATTCAAACATATGACCTACAAAATAGCACAACAATCGAGTCAATCTCAACTTTTCCAAACCTAATATGGCACGAATTTGAAATAATTACCGATATGCATGGTCCTCAGTTCAAATCTTACAATGTACAAGGAATTGAAACATCGATATTAAGTCTCGTACTATCTACATTCAAATGTTGTTTTTAGCCCCCCGCCCCTCGGCACACACGCTACATACTTCCTGTATTGGTCAAAATTCCTCTCCTAACCACCTTAGGAGGCTATCGGTTTCTAACACACGTTCATTCTTTCTCTCCATGTTTTGATCTCTAACTCTCTCAAATACACAGCCCCCTTTTTTCCACTCTGTTACCAAATGTATTTACCTCACACACCCGCCATTGCACCCCATGCCGAGCTCTCTCTCTCTCTCTCTCTCTCTCTCTCTCTCTCTCTCTCCCACCCTGTTTTGCTAGATACATGCATTGCCTATCTAGCCCCCCAACCTCTCGTGCGCATGCACACACGATGTCTATCTAGGTCACTACCTCGAGACTGTCTCACTCTTTCTTCCGCACGACAGGCCACACTCGCTCAATCTCGCTCTCTTTATCTAAGTCTCGATTAACCTCGTTATCTTTCACACACAAATGATATATCTCCCTATTCGGGCCTCGATCGACACACTCTATACTCTCTCACGCAGATTGTCTATCTAGGTCAGTCCATCAAAGCTGCCCCCACTCTTTCGACCTCAGGGCGGGCTACGCTCTCTCTCTCTCTCTCTCTCTCTCTCTCTCTCTCTCTCTTTGTATATCTCGATTGACCTCGCTCTTTCTCGGACACAAACGATATATCTCCATGTTTGAGCCCAAATCGACATATTCATATTGTATACTCTCCCATGCACATTGTCTATCTAGGTGACTCTCTCCAACCCGTCTCACTCTTTCGATCGCACGACGACCCACACTCGCTTAATCTCTCTCCCTTTATATATGTAATCGATCGACCTTGCTTCCTCCAATGCACAAAATATATCTACATGTCTGTGGCCGGATCATCTCTCCAGATCTATCTTACAACCCTCACCCTTTCCAAAAGCTCAATCCGACAATATCTCTCCAGAGCATATATATCTTTTCCATGAATGTCGGACCACACTCACTTTGTCTCTCTATCTATATGTCTCTCGATTGACCTCGCTTTCTCACGCCGTATGTTCCACGCATTGAAGCTACCTCTCGATCCCTCGCAAAGCCGGAGCTATTTACATTGCGAGGGGGACTCCAACCTTGGATTAATTTGTGTAGGCATTTATTCCGGTGGGTTTAGATTATATTTTCATAGCATTCGGCCCACAACTACTCCGAACACCGTTGCAATGCCCGCACATCCCCCAATTGATTGCCCTCTAGCTCGGTCATCGCTCTCTCGCACGTCCTTTCTCGCCTTGAACATCGCACCATGGTACTCTTGCGAAACACTCTGTTGTTCTCTTTAATTATTACAAATAAGCTACAAAACTACACACCGATAGTCCACCTGGAATGGAACAAATTTCGACCCACAAATTAAAGTGCTACAAACTACACACCGAGGGGCCCACCTGTCATGCAACAAATTTGGACCCATATACAAATTAAAAAATAAAGGACGAGGATCGAACATGCACATCAATAGGAAAATTACGTAGAACAACAATGTTTATTGTACCCCGCTTTGTTCATATAATGTTTTTATATTACCACAACCTATGTAATGGATAACATGTAATATTATTTTTAGTGCATTAGTGGGACCGGCTCTTTAGCACGTAGTACTAGTCGCCTTCACTTAGTGGTGGTTTCCATGTGTGCTCTCTGATAGAGGCAAAGGTGTCCCGTCTTTCGATGAGATGTGGTTTTCGCTTGGGAGGAAGTCGACTTTGACGATCCGACTACGAACGTGCGAGGACGTCGCGCCTTAGCAATCGCTAAACCAACTCCGAGAGGTTATTGACCACGCCGAGCACGATCAACGACCACGAGGGTCATTTCCTGCGAGCAAACGAAGAACAAGCAAGAAACTGAGATTGCAATCTGGATATTGCGAATATAAGATGAAAGCTTTATTGATCAAGGTGGGGTTCTGTGGACGCCTTTGTGCGGTCGTTGAACACAAACGGCACGCGAAGTTGCAGCTATGGCGAACTTTTAATCTAAACAAAACCCAAGGTCTAAACGGTGCCCTAAGGGCTGTATATATGGAGGAAGAGGGGGAATTTCGTGGCCCTTGGTGGAGGGGTCCAAATCAACCCTAACTCTTGTTTCCCACACATACGGACTCTAAAAACAGACTATACTTAAGTATTTCGAAATTACATGGGCCTGGCCCACTAATAAGGTGACGCAGCACCTAGAATAGCCTCGGGACGACATTTATGAAGTAGCGTCTTGTATATTTCGTCCAAGGCTTCATGCACCCATTATGGTGGCTTCAAAGTCCTGAAATCATCACTTGTAACTCCGTTCTTGTTCCCCTTGCGCATGGCATTATCTCCATGCTTGTTCTTGCTCCAATGTCCATCCTTCTCCAAGCTAGGGCCTTCATTTGTAAGCAAAACAAATGTATCCAATTTAGGCAGCATCATATTCTCATGAACATTAGAATCATTACCAAGAAACGAAAGTACCTGATAATTTAATTGGCGTCTGTGAGCTCTAGTAATTGGTCCAAGATATGTAGCAAGAGGGGCTGTGGGTGTAACAATGGTATTGATGTCCTCATCATCCTCCCTTCTTGAAATGAAGTCGTCCTCGACGAAGCTCATATTCCTCACCCAAATAAGGCTTCAAATCTGCAATGTTAAAAGTGGGACTAACCCCAAAATCTGCAGGCAGCTCAAGTTTATATGCATTATCATTTATTTTCTCTAACACCTTAAATGGACCATCAAGACGTGGCATTAGCTTTGATTTGCGCAAATTAGGAAACCTATCCTCACGCAAATGTAACCAAACAAGATCTCCGGTGCAAAGACAACATGTTTTCTACCCTTATCTCCAGCAAGTTTATATTTAGCATTCATACGCTCAATGTTTTCCTTAGTTATCTCATGCATTTTTAAAATCAATTCAGCACGTTCTTTAGCATCAAAATTAACCTTCTCCGAAGATGGAAGAGGCAACAAATCAATAGGTGCACGAGGTAGGAAGCCATACACAATTTCAAAAGGGCACATCTTAGTAGTAGAATGCAATGAACGATTATAAGCAAATTCAATATGAGGCAAGCATTCTTCCCACATTTTCTTATTATTCTTCAAAACAGCCCTAAGCATAGTAGACAATGTTCTATTGACTACTTCAGTTTGTCCATCGGTTTGGGGTGACAAGTAGTACTAAAAGCAGTTTAGTCCCCAACTTAGCCCATAAACATCTCCAAAAGTGGCTAAGAAATTTAGTATCACGATCTGAAACAATAGTATTTGGCACACCATGCAAGCGAATAATTTCACGAAAGAACAAATCAGCAACATTAACAACATCATCGCTTTTATGACATAGTATAAAGTGTGCCATTTTCGAGAATCTATCCACGACAACAAATATGCTATCCTCCCTTCTTTGTTCGAGGTAAACCTAAAACAAAGTCCATAGATATATCCTCCCAAGGAACACTAGGCACGAGCAAAGGCATATATAAACCATGAGGATTGAGTCGTGACTTAGCTTTTTGACATGTAGTGCAGCGAGCTACAAAACGCTCAACATCCGTCTCATCTTTGGCCAAAAGAAATGTGTAGCAAGTATATCCTCCGTCTTCTTCACGCCAAAGTGTCCCATTAATCCTCCTCCATGCGCCTCCTGCAACAACAAAAGACTAACAGAGCTAGCAGGAATGCATAGCTTGTTAGCACGGAACACAAAACCATCATTAATAACGAACTTGTTCCATGTTCTTCCCTCTTTACAATTCTGCATTACATCTTTAAAATCAGCATCATGCACATATTGATCTTTGATGGTTTCCAAACCAAATATTTTGAAGTCAAGTTGTGAAAGCATAGTATATCGACGAGACAAAGCATCAGCAATAACATTTTCTTTACCCTTCTTGTGTTTAATGACATAAGGAAAGTCTCAATGAATTCAACCCATTTAGCATGTCTACGATTCAGTTTAGCTTGACTTTTAATATGTTTCAAAGATTCATGATCGAATGTATAACAAATTCTTTGGGCCATAAATAATGTTGCCATGTCTCTAAAGTCCGAACAAGAGCATATAATTCTTTGTCATAAGTAGAATAGTTCAGACTAGGCCCACTCAATTTTTCAGAAAAGTATGCAACAGGTTTGCCATCTTGTAATAACACACCTCCTAATCCAATTCCACTAGCATCACATTCAAGCTCAAAAGTCTTATTAAAGTCGGAAGTTGGAGTAAAGGAGCATGTGTCAACTTATCTTTCAATACCGTGAAGGCTTCTTCCCGTGCGGTACCCCAAACAAAAGGCACATCCTTCTTTGTAAGCTCATTGAGAGGTGCAGCAATGGTGCTAAAGTCTCTCACAAAACGCCTATAGAAACCAGCGAGTCCAAGAAAACTCCTCACTTGTGTGACCGTTTTGGGCTGCGGCCAACTCTCAATAGCTTCAATCTTGGCTTTATCAACTTCAATTCCCTGTGGAGTAACAACATAGCCAAGAAAAGATACTCGGTCGGTGCAAAAGGTGCACTTCCAAGGTTACCAAACAAACATGCATCACGTAGAGCATTAAAAACAGCACGTAAATGTTCCAAATGTTCTTCCAAAGATTTGCTATAAATCAGTATATCATCAAAGTAAACTACCACAAATCGTCCAATGAAAGCACGTAAAACTTCGTTCATTAATCTCATGAAAGTACTAGGTGCATTAGTTAACCCAAAAGGCATGACTAACCACTCATATAATCCAAACTTAGTTTTAAATGCTGTTTTCCATTCATCTCCCAATTTCATACGAATTTGATGGTATCCACTACGCAAATCAACTTTGGAGAATATTGTAGAGCCACTCAATTCATCAAGCATATCATCTAGCCTAGGAATAGGATGACGATAACGAATAGTAATATTATTAATGCCTCTACAATCAACACACATACGCGACGTACCATCCTTTTTAGGCACTAGTATAATAGGAACAGCACAAGGACTAAGAGATTCGCGTATATAACCTTTGTCGAGCAGCTCCTGTACTTGACGATAATCTCCTTCGTCTCCTCCGGATTGGTACGGTATGGTGCGCGGTTGGGTAGCGATGCACCGGGAATTAAGTCAATTTGATGCTCAATCCCTCGAATAGGTGGTAATCCGGTGGCACGCCTTGTGGGAAGACGTCGCGAACTCCTGCAAAATGTTAGTGACCGTGAGGGGCAAAGAGGAAGGCACGTCCTCGAATGAAAATAATGCCTCTTTGCACACAAAAGCATAGCAAACAGATTTGCTAGAATCTAGCTCATCAATATCAGATTTGGTGGCAAATAAACATGCACTTTTCAGTTTAATTTCAGAAGCAACATTAGATGGTTTATTATTAGGCTTCATTTGTTGCTCAAATTCTTTTGCCACAATCTGATTTTCACTCTTATTTTCTCCTGTTTTGCTTTATTAGCTCTATTAATATCATCTTTCAAAATGGAATCAGGAGTCATAGGAAGCAAAGTAATATTTTTATCCTTGTGAACAAGAGTATCTGATTGTTTCTACCATGGTGTACAGAATTTGTATCAAATTGCCATGGTCTACCAAGTAATAAGGAACATGCTTGCATAGGTACCACATCACAATCAACATAATCAGCATATGTAGAGATACTAAAATACACACTAACGAGACGTGTTACCTTAACCTTGCCGCTGTTGTTGAACCATTGGATGTAGTAAGGATGTGGATGTGGTCTTGTGGTGAGAGAAAGCTTCTCCACCATATCCATGCTAGCCAAGTTGTTGCAGCTCCCTCCATCTATGATGACGCTGAATAGAACGTTCCTTCACAACTCCCTTTGTATGGAACAAGTTATGCCTCTGATTTTGCTCAGCTTGTGTAACCTGCACACTCAAAACACGTTGAGCAACTAAACATTCATACTGTCAAGATCTTCAGCAGCCATGTATTGCGTCTCAGGATCGTAATCATCTCCACCGTGTTCTTCATGTGTAATAAGAGCCAAAGTCTCTTCATCATAGTCACTAGCGACTCATACCCACCATCCTCGGTAGCAATCATCACACGCTGAGATGTGCATTCTCTCATAAAATGTCCTCTTCCCTTACAACGACGACAAATAATATCACTTGTGTGCCCTGTTGACGCCATGGAAGAAGAAGAGCTCTGTGTAGGCCCAGCGGTGTACTCTTGGCGATAGTGGTGGTTGTGCCTGCTTTGTTGTATCACGGTTGGAGGTGGCAGCCACGGAGGTGCCGGTGTAGTAGAACGTGTGGAAGTAGATGATGCACGTGGTGTCCATGATGAAGGTCGACCTGCGAGAAAAGTTAGTCCGCGCCAAGGCACTGCCGATCCTGCACTTCACGCTCAGCTTTACAAGCAAGATGGAATAATCGAGTGATATTATTATAATCCTTGTAGTCTAGAATGGTCTGAATCTCTATTTAATCCACCCGTAAAACGTGCAAGCATAGCTTCATTCTCCTCAACAATACCACATCTAATCAAGCCAGTTTGTAATTCCCGATAATATTCTTCTACCGAATTTTTCCTTGTCTTAAGCGCTGCAATTTTGAAGTAATTCACGCTGATAATATGGTGGAACCCAACGAGCACGCATAGCAGTTTTCAAAGCAGCCCAAGTAGCTGGAACAGGATATAATCTACAATGTTCAGACCACCAAACACATGCAAAGCTAGTGAAAGCACAAACAGCAGCAGGAACACGTCTCTCCTCGTGATATTGTAAACATGTAAATCGTTGTTCAGTTTCTAACTCCCAAGTAAGATATATATCAGAACATATCTACCCTCAAATGGTGGAATATTCAATTTCAGTTTAGGAGATGGTCATGATCTCGCACTCAAGAGGAGCCGAACATTGCCATTATTTGCATGTGGACAACTTGGTGGTTGTGGTGCTGGTGGTTGCACGTAGTTCGATGTTGATCAACTTCATCCTCGTAAGCTCTCACATAATCATCCTCCCCGTCGCAGCAGCAGGAGCCACGTATATCAACAGCAGCACCAGCAGCTTGGCCAGGCTGAAGAGGGACACGGGAAGCTCGGCGGAGGGCTGTTTCGCGATGTGGAGGTAGTCCATGTTGTTGTAGTAGAGGTGCGTTAGGTGCAGCCGGTGGTGGTGGTGGTAGACGCACGAGCAATTCATTAAACTTGTTATCGAGCTTTGTTTCGAACGCCTTCTCAATGCCATCTATCTTCTCCATGGCCTCTTCAAATCTATTTAGCACATCGTCCACCTGCCCACTCATCATTTGTTGAAACTTATCATGTAGTGCTTTGTTTGTCATGTTCTCCCGGTCGGTCTAAATCGGCTTGTAATCCTGCCATGGTTAGCAGCAATAGAAACACACAAGAATATGATTGACAGACTACTAGGAAGTGGTGGTGGTGGTGTGGTGGACGATCACAAACCGTCAGCAAATCTCAAATTCTTACCAGTTCTTACCCAAGAAGCGGTGATCGGCAACCGATGTAGTCAAAACTCTCAAAGCTTGGATAGAGCGATTACCAGGGAGAGTCAAACGCACGATGTAGATGTATGTGGAGCTGGGAAGGCTTATAATATGGTAGCAAAAATGGTTAGCAATAATCAATTCAGAGATGCAAAGTTGAATAAACGCTCAACGACGGTACTGTGCTGGTCCTAGGCTAGACCGTGCTAGAGACGCGAGCCTAGAAAATCACGGCGCTGCACGGAAACAACGGAAAAGCACACTCTGGAATTTTTTTTCGCTTTTTTTTTTTTTTGCGCTGCTTTTTTTTTTTGCGCTGCTTTTTTTTTTTTTTTGCGAAAAATCACTATAATGGCGAGTGTCTCAAAACTCTTCCCAGGTCAAACTGACAGGATGGGCACGAAATTTTTTTTTTCGACCAAAAATTTTTTTTTCGACTGCCCGGACCCAAAAACTGGAAACGGGTCAAAAAAAACTTTCTATAACGGCGACTGTCTCAATCCACTTAGAAACACTTAAAAACAGGATAGCCAGAAAATTTTTCGACAAGTGCGTTTTCGGAAAATTTTGGGCCTAAACGGAGGGTGGTTTCCAGACTCTTTTTTTTTTTTTCCAAACCTACTCCGGCAAGGAAACACGAATCGGAAACTAGATGGATCTCGAAAACAAACCTAATATGAGAAGAACTCGGATTGGTGGTGGATATATGGTGGTGGTATATGACAGCGGTGGTGGTATATGGTAGCGGTGGTGGTATATGGATACGGATTGGTGGTGGTATATGGATACGGATTCAGAGCGGTGGCGGATAAGCAATGGTGGTAGATGGCAAGGCGATGATGATGGTGCGGCGGCGTGACAACTTATGACCGAACTCAAACTCTAAAAGACTAGACTCTAAGACCAGCAACTTGACACGACGATGCAACCGCAAATTCAACAAAGCAAAAACCCTAAAAAGATTATGCAAAGGCTCGATTGGTTCGGATATGATGAACTAACCCTAATTTTTTTTGTCCGGCTTTTTCGTGGACTTTAGGTATGAAGAACAGACTCGATCTAATCTCGAAAAACTGTAAAATCTCACCGAGCAACCTGAAAATCTGATACCACTTGATAGAGGCAAAGGTGTCCCGTCTTCGATGAGATGTGGTTTTCGCTGGGAGGAAGTCGACTTTGACGATCCGACTACTAACGTGCGAGGACGCCGCGCCTTAGCAATCGCTAAACCAACTCCGAGAGGTTATTGACCACGCCGAGCACGATCAACTGACCACGAGGGTCTGTTTCCTGCGAGCAAACGAAGAACAAGCAAGAAACTGAGATTGCAATCTGGATATTGCGAATATAAGATGAAAGCTTTATTGATCAAGGTGGGGTTCTGGACGCTTTGTCCGGTCGTTGAACACAAACGGCACGCGAAGTTGCAGCTATGGCGAACTTTTAATCTAAACAAAACCCAAGGTCTAAACGGTGCCCTAAGGGCTGTATATATGGAGGAAGAGGGGGGAATTTCGTGGCCCTTGGTGGAGGGGTCCAAATCAACCCTAACTCTTGTTTCCCACACATACGGACTCTAAAACAGACTATACTTAAGTATTTCGAAATTACATGGGCCTGGCCCACTAATAAGGTGACGCAGCACCTAGAATAGCCTCGGACGACATTTATGAAGTAGCGTCTTGTATATTTCGTCCAAGGCTTCATGCACCCATTATGGTGGCTTCAAAGTCCTGAAATCATCACTTGTAACTCCGTTTGTTCCCCTTGCATGGCATTATCTCCATGCTTGTTCTTGCTCCAATGTCCATCCTTCTCCAAGCTAGGGCCTTCATTTGTAAGCAAAACAAATGTATCCAATTTAGGCAGCATCATATTCTCATGAACATTAGAATCATTACCAAGAAACGAAAGTACCGATAATTTAATTGGCGCATGAGCTCTAGTAATTGGTCCAGTATATGTAGCAGTAGGGGCTGTGGGTGTAACAATGGTATTGATGTCCTCATCACTCTCTCTCTCTCCTCCCCTTCTGCGTTTAGACACATGGGAAAACACAAAGAACTCGCGGGCGATGTTGCCGTTGACCATATCTAGACGCGTTCACAAGTTACAGCACCAGTTTCATGTAATAGTAGTACTAGTCAATGTGTACGTGCAATGCACGTTAATTTGGAAGTATATAAAGTGCATGCGGATATTAAGTAGGATATTATTTGCGTGGTATTATGTGATTAGCACTATTTTTGGCATGAAATTAACTGCACGCTAAACGTGTTGAGCGCTCGACATTGAAGCAGTCTAGGTCGTTGGATGAGAAGGAATACATGTGGCTTGATGACGTTTTATATTTAATTTGATACGGCTCTATCAGAACATT
This sequence comes from Aegilops longissima, assembly GCA_021605205.1. NCBI lineage: Eukaryota > Viridiplantae > Streptophyta > Magnoliopsida > Poales > Poaceae > Aegilops > Aegilops longissima. Next base: position 236,780,564 of record CM038679.1, read on the forward strand.
CAATCGATCAAACCATAGATTTCATTCAGTCTGACTCCGACTTTACATTCATACGATGATCGATCTAAAATAAACAGAAATGATAAACGTTCGGATTTTAAGCATGGCAATCCAAACGTCTTTCATGAAAAATTTAGATAACGCGGCGACGGTGGGGTCATCTTGCGGTGGGAAGCGGCTCCTCTGCCGTGCAATGTGTGTCGTCGGGCCGTTGACCGACGGCGAAGACAGCGTCTTGCGTCGTTGTTGGCGTACTCCTGGACGTTGGCCCTAGCTTCAAGGATGGCCACAATGTTCAAGACTTCGGTCTCCAGTAGCGAGTCAACTGGCGGGAGGAGGCGACTAGCGTTGGTGCAAGGAAGCGGTCGACGGCGGCTATCAGGACCCCGATCCAATGCCACACCGATCTAGCATGTAACACCTCATATCACTTTGCGGCCTCACGCACGATATTCCCACGGGTGTCGCCTTACTGTGGCCGGGACCGCTTGGCGCCTTTTGGCTCACGATATGATAGTGTCGCTAGCATCCATATGACAAAGAACCCGGCTGACATGACTAGTCGTGAACCCAAAGTGGCGCTTAACGCATGAGGACAGCATACATGACCCAACAACGAACGTGTCGGTCAACAGCGAGTGAATCCGGGCTGTAGCAAGCGGGCTAGCAGGACTCGTAAACCGGCTGTAGCAGCTAACAGACTTGGCAGACACCGCGTGACATTTCCCAAGGTCCGCATACGTGAACGAAGAAGGACACATGCCGGCCAACCTAAGTGTTCCGGAGCAGTAGCAAGCTACCATGGCTTAGTGGACGCACTATGAGAAATTTCCCGGTAAGATAGGCTACCAAGGATAAACAACTAGATAGTCAGATCCCACACATACCAATCATTTAAATAACATACACACAATATGCTCGATATGTGTAAATACAACATGGCATCACAACAAGACTCTACAACTCAAGTATTTTATTCAATAGGCTCCGAGGAGCGAGATATTACATACATGGGTCTCATGACCCAACACTCAGAGTAAACAAGTCAAGCACAAGGGGAAGCTTAACATGTCTGAGTACAGACATCTACAAATGAAAAAGGTTGAGAAGCCTGACTATCTACCAGATCCTGCCGAGGGCACGAGATCGTAGCTGAGGTAACAAGCTAAACGTCGAAGTCCACGTGGAACTACTAGTGAGACTGAAGTCTCTCTGCAAAATCATAAAATAGGCAAACATGAGTACAAATGTACCCATCAAGACTTACATCAGAACTATCTACATATGCATCATTATCAACAAAGGGGGTGGTGGAGTTTAACTGCAGCAAGCCAGCTTTGACTCAGTGGCTGTCCTGAACTACTACTGCAAGTAACTCTTTTGAGGTGGCGCACACGAGTCCACATATTCATCATATCAATACACCACTATGGATCCGCTCCCGTCTCCCTACGATAGCGCCATCCATAGCACTCACGCTTATCTTGCGTATTTTAGAGTATCCACTTTCACTTGTCTATGAACTGTACATGCAACCCAGAAGTTCTTTACCGGACACGGCTATTCAATAGATGATGTTAACCCTGCAGGGTGTACTTCTTCACACACGCCTCGCCACTTACCACCATGTACACGCTGTATCTCGGCAACCTTCAAAGCGGAAGCTCTGGCGAGGGAGTTGGCCCGACCGACTAACCACACAAGTCTCTCGTCCAGTGTTTATTGCCTATTCGGTTCCATCCGCAAGGAGATCCGACCGGGTGTCGCCACGCCCCAAACGATGTGTGTAGGGTTCCCAAGTCCACCATCCGGTGCCACTTGGTACACCGGCCATTGTGTTTAGTCTGTCCCAAGCCCACCTGCATCGGGTGCCACTTGGTAGACTACTAACACTACCTACAAACACCGTAAACTAGTTGCAACTCCCGGACAGAGATCATGTCGATTAATAAGTCGAGAGGGGTCGAGTTGCCGGAACCCAATGTGTGGTAGTAACTGTTCATGGATCACAAACACAGAACTCAGTTCCTGAGGGCGGTTTCAATGAGACAACCAACCATGTACTCCTACATGGCCTCTCATCGCTACCTTTACCAAATCGTGTTCACACACTTAGCTCTCAAAAGTAGGACATGTTCACCACATTCCAATTCATCCCTGATGAATCAGACCTAACACAACTCTAAGCAATAGCAGGCATGACAAACAAGCATGAGTGAGTAGGCACATCAGGGCTCAAACAACTCCTACTCATGCTAGTGGGTTTCATCTATTTACTGTGGCAATGACAGGTCATGCAGAGGATAAAGGGGTTCAAGTACCGCAGCAAGTAACAAGTGAATCGTTATTGTCCTAATGCAGTAAAAGAGAGCAGGAGCGAGAGAGTGGGATTGTATCGGAATGAACAAGGGAGTTTTGCTTGCCTGGCACTTCTGAAGATAGTATAGCTCTTCATCGGTGTCATCGAACTCATCGCTTGTGACGCGCGCTCATCGAGAGGGACAAACACCGGCAACAGAGAAGGAACACAATCAATGCAATGCAACAATATGATGCATGAGTGTGACATGACAATATGCTTTGATTTGAGCTAATGCAACTAGCAACCAGATTAAATGAAGTTGGTTTGAATCCATGACTCAAATTCAAACTCCATATGTGGATATTTAAATGCCATTAATATGATTTGTGCTATACAACAGCTATAAGTTGTTCTAACATGCATTAAAATGGTACATATGGACAGATTGGATTTTTCTGATCATTTTTCATACATAATGTATTTCATTTGGAGTTACGGTTGAATTTCTATGATTTTTAGAAGTTTATACTATTTTCTGGAATTTCCTGAATTAAAATTAATCCAGAAAATGAGTTATGGCGTCAGCACTACGTCACTATGACGTCAGCAGGTCAACTGACCCGGTCCAGGTCAAACCTGACCAGTGGGTCCCACATTCCAGTCTCGCAGACATGTGGGGCCGGTCAAGGGCCACGTCAGCGAGCTCAACGCTGACGCGTGGGGCCACTGTGATTAAATAAAAGTTAAAAAAATTTAGCAGGGTCTAATTAGCTATGTGGGACTGGTTCGTCAGCGGCATAGGTGTCTGCTAACCACGTGATTAACCTAATCTAATGACGACACGTCAGCATTACCGGAACAACGCCGGCGGCGACTAGGACGCGGCGGAGATCTTCGGGTTTCTTGCTCCGACAACTAAACGAGCGGCGGAGAGGCTCTACGCGTAGCTGGCGCTCTTTCGCATCCAACTGGACCAGAGTCAGTGGCTGGGGTGGCCGGTAGCGACGGCGAGGAGCGCGGCCGCGATGGCCGGAGCTCGGGCGTGAGCACGGGCAGTGTTGCGGTGTGCGAGCTAGCGAGCTGAGGCGCTAGCGGGGGCCTACGCGATGTGGTGAGTGGGTTGGATGCGTCGGGCGGACCATTTGGTCGCCGGAGTCACGTCGGCGGCGAGCGCAGGCGGAGGCGGTTCGGGCGTAGGCGGTCCGGTGGCTACGGAGGCCTACGGGGAAGAAGAGAGGGATGGGCGGGGTCAGAGGCTCACGACGAGTCGGACGAGGAGGTCAGCGAGCTCGGAGACGGTCCGGAGCAGTCGGGGCGACAAGGGGGATCTCCGGCGACCCGAGGAGGAAGATGGGGTCGGGGACGGCGCTTCGGGGGTCTTCCAGTCGCGTGGCTCGGTGAGGGGGTTGGTGACGAGGCGCAGGAGCTCGGGAGCAGCTCGGGGCATCGTCGGGACGGCGGTGGTCGCGGTAACGACGAACGTCGGCGATGGGCGTGTTCGGTGGCGTCGTAGGGAGAGAGCAGAGGAGGGAGAGAGGTCCAGGGAGAGAGGAGAGGGGTGTAGGGGGTGCTGGGCGTCTCCGTGGCGCATCTAGAGGAGTCGGGGTGGAGGAAGCAGGCAGGGAGCTCGCCATGGCGATCGCGCGCGCGGCGACACACCTCTGCCTACTGGCAGAGGTTGAAGACAGCCGCTTCACCTGATGGGCTGGGCCGCCAGCTGGAGTTGGGCCAGGACAGTGTTGGGCTACAGGTAGGCCAGGTGAGTTTCTGCTCTTTTTTTTTGTTCTGTTTTCTATTTTTGCAATTTGTTTTGATTTGATTTTATACGAAATCATTTTTATAAATTCTAAAATTATAATGTGGCCTGGTAAAATATATTCAAGGCCACTCACAAATTTTAGAATTATTGGAGTTATATTTAACATATATCAAATATAAATCCAATGCAAATAATTATTGGATTAACTCAAATGCCCAAAATAAATATTTCTGAGACTCCAAAAATATTGGTTTGAATTTTATCTCTTGCCAATATTTTCAGAGAACAAGAGGAACATTTTCTTGGACTCATTTGATGATATTTGAATGTTGATTAATTTTTTAACTAATTTTTGAGGGTTTCAACTAACCTCAATTCAAGTTTCAGAAATTTAAACATGATTCATGGCTACTTATGCAGAGTCAGGCAAGGGCTAAGCAAGGGCTTTGACAACTCACCCCCACTAAACAAGAATCTCGTACCGAGATTCAAAACGTGAGGTAAGAAGACACAAGGGACTCGAAACTAGCATGATCTTCATGATCCAACTTGCACATCATAGGAATGACGATTCCTTGCATCATCTTGTTCTTGACAACTCTGCTGTCGAGATCTTCATCAAACACGAGTTCAGAGACAACTCTACAATGACGGATCATCTTAATGATCACAAGATCATCTCACAGAATGAGACGTAGGAACATCTCTTGAGCTGGGAGGCAAAACATGCATCAGGAGGGACGGAAGAAACAATTTGACGAGGGTTTCAAAGTAGCAAGGAAACAAATACTATGATCCCATAACGGGGCACCCTGGGAGAGGTGACTCGTAGAAATATTCCCTTAAGTGGCAAAAAGAGTTACTTTTGATTCAGAGATCATTGAAACTCTTTATACCAGCCTAAGGCAAATCATAATGGATCATTTGAGGGAGCTCGGAAGAATGGCATACTCAAACTAGGATGGATGATGTGGATTACCTTGTTAAAAACAACACAAGGAATGATTTTGCTTGCGCGTGCTCTCAAGAACTTGAGCATTTCCATATTCATCAAGGTTTTACCAACATCCGTGACAAGGACCCTGGCAACACAACATACTACCATGATGGATATTGGTGGGGGATGCAGATGCAAAGGATGATAACACCTTCTCAGATTTCACCTTAGTGAGGCCAAGGAAACAAAATCTGGATGATCGACCGAGAGACATTTAGCACTCCGCTTCTAATGTTCTCCTTGATGTGCTAGCTACCACAGTCATGCTTAAAAAGCATCAACATGGCCATCAAGTAAAGGTCGGACTTCGGGAGCACAAAATCCATAAGGAACAACTTCTAGATTAAGTCAGGCGAAATCCTCATGGGAAGTGACCAAACGGCTTAAATAAGATACTACAATAATAGTGCTTCCAGCTAGGTGCGTCCACTTCACTGGAACCTATATCATAGTTCTTGGGATAATTTCCAACCATCATATCTGCCTGAGATTCAGATCTGGTTGGTAACAGGGTAATTCCGACAACGTGTCTGGAAAAGAAAGTTTGCAACACAAACCGACGAGATGACGTTGTGAGATTCTCGGGGAGTGAACTACGATAGCAAGCTCCAAAACATGAGCTGGTTCTGCTACAACATGTGAACATGTTGTCCGAGACAAGCATGAACACATAGTAGTCTTATAATAAAACGCTACCGAGTTCAGAAGGGGAACCATCATCGAGGATATCGAAGTACTTGCATAAGTCTTGCTCTTAAGAAGGAACTTCTTCTCCTTGAACAAATCAATCAGTGGCTTGGTGTGCTAGGAAACACATATGGAATGGAGGCGGCCAACCTATCAAACCATAGAGTACTTCGCATATAGGCGTGACTAACTTGGGACGATTCCAGAGGAAGCAAAAAAAATATTTCTCGGATCCACGCCGACAACTTACATCAAGTGCACGTGAATTAAATAATGTCACTTCTTTCATCCAAACATATCCTTCATGAGATAGTATGAAGAAAATGCTTTCAAAAGTTTCCAACACTAGCTTAATGTTCAACAAAATCATGGAGGAGATAAAAATGTTGCTGATGGACTGAACAACAATTCATCCAGGTTTCCATGAAGATGGAATTCCATAATTATGAGATCAAGTGATAGCATTGGTCAGAACCAAAAGACATAACGGTGTATGCTCGAGGAAAATCCATGAGTAAGACAACATTACGAACATCGTTGGTTCTGATTTGATTAGAGGATAGCCCACACTCAAATCAAAGTTTTGGCAAGACAATAGGTCCAACAACTGGTCACAAGGATCAATCGATGAAGATATCATCTTTCTTCAACACACATACAAGATATCCCTTAAGATGAACTAAATCGGACAAGCTTCTATCTTCCAACTCTCCAAGTTGTTGTTTAGCTTGACCAACCAGCTCAGGGGTATGCAACACTGATTCTTGGAGAATGGCTGGTCTACAAGAAACCAACTTGATCACGAATTGAACATAGCGATCAGGCAACAACCTGGTGATACTTCCGTGAAGATATCCGGAAAATCACGAACCACCGATATGTTACTAAGCTCGGGAGCAATCTTGCTTTTCAGGGAAAGACGATGTGATCACAATAGTGAGGGATTGGCACAATCCTAACTCATTGATCAAAGAGTGCACCAGAATTAAGAGGTAGCACAATCTATCTTAGAATGATGACTCAATAACCAACGCGCTAGAATGAGAATATTGTCTATTTACTACCAAGCAACGAGTTGCTCAGAGTATTGATTTCACACATCACAATTCACTTGTCGGCATTCCAGTTACAACAACACGAGCTCCGAGGAATGAATGAAGATGGTGAGAAATATCACTGCATCAAGAATTCATAAAAGATGGTGCAATTCCTATGATATTCTTGACATAAAATAGGGTAATACTCCAAGGTAGAACAGAACAAAAGCTGTGTTGGCATTTTGATCTACGGAATACAACTGCTTTCACCCAAACCTGGATATGGAAGAGGTACCAGAGTTTGTTTCCCCTAGTCATTCCGAATAGAATGGCTTGACGGACCACAAGAGTAATAGGCATCGATGAAGAAATGCACGCATACTCTTGACTATCAATTGATAGACGAGGGTCAGAAGACAACTAAAATGGGACAACTCAAAAGAACATATGATTTCTGAGTTGTGGATGCATGGATTACCATGTCGAACCAAGTTCAACAGGTTTCTTCCGGATAACCCATGCAGAAAGGTAGAGCTGGCAGAGTCACAATATAGAATGGAGAACTCATCAAGAGCACTCTGGTTGTGATCTTTCGATTAAACGAGGAACTTCTGCCATAAGTAGTTCATGGTATTTAGAAGAAGGAAATACCACGGACCTCGAGGACTATCGCAAAGGTTACTAACATCCTAAAGGAACTAGAAACACTATCAACATGAAGTAAGTAGGATGAATCTTGGGCTCAAAACCCAGGAGTAGAATACATACTACTAAGTGGCATCACGGGATGTTTTCGAGAATGGTGGCCAGAATCATCACATTGGGAACACAAAACATGGCTAGTTTACTAGTTAATCTCCTAAGACACCTAGGGTCGTAATAATAACTCCAACATATATGTCTAGGCAATAGAATACCTCAACTCAGCAATTAGTGTGGTTAAACTGGCCCAAAGAAACATCGGGAACGGAAAGAAGGGATTTGAAAATGCATCAGACTAGTTTAGAAACCTGGGATGACTCGGACAACATAACGGCTGTAAATGCTCAAAAAGATTTGAGGAATCCTGCAAAATAGTGGCATAACCACTCGATCATCACAATATCAAGAATCTGAGGCCAGCTATGAATACACGGAAGTAGTAGCAACTAAACTTAGGCTTGAATTCATCAATCCTATAAGTCTACGGATTAGTAACACGTCATCCCGATGGATAGATGAGAAGGCCTAGTTCTTAATCCCCGTAGAAGAGAAGAGGTTGACTCAGAACAGAAGGACATAAGGTAAAGGAGTAAAAATAGCCTTACGTTCCCTTCCACAATTAATTCCCTTATATAACTAAAGCATTTCTAGACTCAACTTCGACCAGTTTGGCTTGGTAATCCTACAGGCAGTCAAGCTCTGATGCCAAAGCTGTCAGGACCCCGATCCAATGCTACACCGATCTAGCATATAACACCTCATATAACTTTGCGGTCTCACGCACGGTATTCCCAAGGGTGTCGCCTTACCAGACCCGGGACCGTTTGCGCCTTTTGGCTCACGTATATGATAGTGTCGCTAGCATCCATATGACAAAGAACCTGGGCTGACATGACTAGTCGTGAACCCAAAGTGGCGCTAACGTACAGGGACAGGCATACATGACCCAACAGCGAACGTGTCGGTCAACAGCGAGTGAATCTGGGCTGTAGCAATTGGGCTAGAAGGACTCCGATAAAACAGGCTGTAGCAGGCTAACAGGACTCCGGCAGACACCGCGTGACATTTCCCCGAAGGGCCAGACACAGGAACGAAGAAGGACACATGTTGGCCAGCCTAAGTGTTCCGGAGCAGTAGCAAGCTACCATGGCTCAGTGGAAGCACTAGGAGACATTTCCCGGTAAGAGAGGCTAGCAAGGATAAACAACTAGATAGTCAGATCCCACACATACCAAGCATTTCAATAACATACACACAATATACTCGATATGTGTAAATACAACATGGCATCACAACAAGACTCTACAACTCAAGTATTTTATTCAATAGGCTCCGAGGAGCGATATATTACATACATGGGTCTCACGACCCAACATTCAGAGCAAACAAGTCAAGCACAAGCGAAAGCTTAACATGTCTGAGTACAGACATCTACAAATGAAAAAGGTGAGAAGCGACTATCTACCAGATCCCGCCGAGGGCACGAGATCGTAGCCGAGGTAACAAGCTAAACGTCAAGTCCACGTGGAACTACTAGTGAGACTGAAGTCTCTCTGCAAAATCATAAAATAGGCAAACGTGAGTACAAATATACCCACCAAGACTTACATCAGAACTATCTACATATGCATCATTACCAACAAAGGGGGTGGTGGAGTTTAACTGCAGCAAGCCAGCTTTGACTCAGTGGCTATCTTGAACTCACTTAATCGCAAGTAACTCTTTTGAGGTATGCACACGAGTCCACATATTCACCATATCAATACACCACTATGGATCCGCCCCGCCTCCCTCACGAGAGCGCCATCCATAGCACTCATGCTTATCTTGCGATTTTAGAGTATCCACTTTCACTTGTCTATGAACTGTGCACAGCAACCTGAATTCCTTTATCATGACACGGCTATTGAATAGATAATGTTAACCCTGCAGGGTGTACTTCTTCACACACACTCTCGCCACTTACCACCATGTACACGTCATGTATCTCGGCAACCTTCAAGAGGAAGCCTGGCGAGGGAGTCGAGCACGACCTGACTAACCACACAAGTCTCTCGTCCAGGTTTATCGCCTATTCGGGTTCCATCCGCAAGGAGATCTGGCCGGGGTGTCGCTCACGGCCCCAAATGATGTGTGCAGGGTTCCCAAGTCCACCATTCGTGTGCCACTTGGTACACCGGGCCACTGTGCCTAGTCTGTCCCAAGCCCACCTGTACCGGGTGCCACTTGGTAGACTACTAACACTACCTACAAACACCAGAAACTAGTTGCAACTCCTGGTCAGAGATCATGTTGATTAATAAGTCGAGAGGGATCGAGTTACCTGAACCAAACGTGTGGTAGTAACTGTTCATGGATCACAAACACAGAATCAGTTCCTGAGGGCGGTTTCAATGAGACAACCCACCATGTACTCCTACATGGCCTCTCATCGCTACCTTTACCAAATCGTGTTCACACACTTAGCTCTCAACAGTAGGACATGTTCACCACATTCCAATTCATCCCCGATGAATCAGACCTAACACAACTCTAAGCAATAGCAGGCATGACAAACATGCATGAATGAGTAGGCACATCAGAGCTCAAACAACTCCTACTCATGCTAGTGGGTTTCATCTATTTACTGTGGCAATGACAGGTCATGCAGAGGATAAAGGGGTTCAACTACCGCAGCAAGTAACAACTGAATCTTTGTTGTCCTAATGCAGTAAAAGAGAGCAGGAGCGAGAGAGTGGGATTGTATTAGCATGAACAAGGGGGTTTTGCTTGCCTGGCACTTCTGAAGATAGTATAGCTCTTCATCGGTGTCATCGAACTCATCGTCGGTACATCGTCTACTGAGAGGGGACAAACACCGGCAACAGAGAAGGAACACAATCAATGCAATGCAACAATATGATGCATGAGTGTGACATGGCAATATGCTTTGGTTTGAGCTAATGCAACTAGCAACCAGATTAATGAAGTTGGTTTGAATCCAAGATTCAAATTCAAACTCCATATGTGGATACTTAAATGCCATTAATATGATTTATGCTAAACAGCAGATATAAGTTGTTCCAACATGCATGAAAATGGTACATATGGATAGATTGGATTTTTCTGATAATTTTTCATATATAATTTATTTCATTTGGAGTTACGGTTGAATTTCTATGATTTTGAGAAGTTTATACTATTTTCTGGAATTTCCTGAATTAAAATTAATCCAGAAAATGAGTTATGGTGTCAGCACTACGTCACTGTGACGTCAGCAGGTCAACTGACCAGTTCCAGGTCAAACCTGACCAGTGGGTCCCACAGGTCAGTCTCACAGTGATGGCCAGGCTCACAGACATGTGGGGCCGATCAAGGGCCACGTTAGCGAGGTCAACGCTGACGCGTGGGGCCACTATGATTAAATAAAACTTAAACAGAAATTAGCAGGGTCTAATTAGCTATGTGGGATCGGTTCGTCAGCGGCACAGGTGTCTGCTAACCACGTGATTAACCTAATCTAATGACGACACGTCAGCGTCACCGGAACTACGCCGACGGCGACCAGGATGCGGTGGAGATCTTCGGGTTTCTTGCTCCGACGACCAAACGAGCGGCGGAGAGGCTCTACGCGTAGCTGGTGCTCTTCCGCATCCAATGGGACCGGAGTCAGCGGCTGGGGTGGCCGGTAGCGACGGCGAGGCGCTCGGCCACGGTGGCCGGAGCTCGGGCGTGAGCGCGGGCAGTGCTGCGGTGTGCGAGCTAGCGAGCTGAGGCGCTAGCGGGGGCCTACGCGATGCGGTGAGTGGGTTGGACGCGTCGGGCGGACCATTTGGTTGCCGAAGTCGCGTCGGCGGTGAGCGCAGGCGGCTGCGGGTTCGGGCGTAGGCGGTCCGGTGGCTACGGAGGCCTACGGGGAAGAAGAGAGGGATGGGCGGGGTCAGAGGCTCACGGCGAGTCGGACGAGGAGGTCGGCGAGCTCGGAGACGGTCCGGAGCAGTCGGGGCGACAAGGGGGATCTCCGGCGACCCGAGGAGGAAGAAGGGGTCGGGGACGGCGCTTCGAGGGTCTTCCAGTAGCGTGGCTCGGTGAGGGTGTTGGTGATGAGGCGCAGGAGCTCGGGAGCAGCTCGGGGCATCGTCAGAACGGCGGTGGTCGCGGCAACGGCGAACGGCAGCGATGGGCGTGTTCTGTGGCATCGTAGGGAGAGAGCAGAGGAGGGAGAGAAGTCCAGGGAGAGAGGAGAGGGGTGCAGGGGGTGCTGGGCGTCTCCGTGGCGTGTCTGGAGGAGTCGGGGTGGAGGTAGCAGGCAGGGAGCAGGCCACGGTGATCGCGCGCGCGGCGACACGCCTCTGCCTACTGGCAGAGGTTGAAGAAAGCCGCTTCACCTGAAGGGCTGGGCTGCTAGCTGGAGTTGGGCCAGGAGAGTGTTGGGCTACAGGTAGGCCAGGTGAGTTTCTGCTCTTTTTTTTGTTCTATTTCTATTTTTGCAATTTGTTTTGATTTTATTTTATACCAAATCATTTTTACAAATGCTAAAATTATAATGTGGCCTGGTAAAATATATTCAAGGCCACTCACAATTTGTTAGAATTATTGGAGTTATATTTAACATATATCAAATATAAATCCAATGCAAATAATTATTGGATTAACTCAAATGCCCAAAATAAATATTTCTGAGACTCCAAAAATATTGGTTTGAATTTTATCTCTTGCAAATATTTTCAGAGAACAAGAGGAACATTTTCTTGGACTCATTTGATGATATTTGAATGTTGATTAATTTTTGAACTAATTTTTGAGGGTTTCAACTAACCTCAATTCATGCTTCAGAAATTTAAACATGATGCATGGCTACTTATGCAGAGTCAGGCAAGGGCTGTTAGGCTATGACAACAAGCCATCCATGCCGCTTAAGGGGAGCACCGCTCCTGCTGGGGACAAAGGCCGCAAAGACGCAGCGGAGACATTCGTGTGCACGAGCACCGGCACGGGCGCGCACGTTAGTGCACGCGCAGGCGCATGTGCTGGCAGGTGCATGGGCGCGTGAAAGTCGGCGGGGACCTCGTGGAACCCCGTGGCCTCAAGCTCGGCGGCAATGTGCGGCTCCCAGCCCATCAATGCCACAGGGATGGGCGCTGGCGCAGTTAAGGCGACGGGAGCCGGAACGGGAGCGGGGACAGGCGCAGCGTCTTCCCACAAGGCCGGTTCAAGCTCGTCCAAAAACGCCTTATGTTCTTGAGACTCCGGCTAGGTGTCTTCCTTAGGAAACTGGAAGACTAAGGGCAGACCATCGTGATGGGGCATGGCGTACGGTAAGGTCAGGCTGGTTGGAGGTAGACGACAGGAGAATCAGATAGGAAGAGAGAAGATTGTAGTGATACCGGGAAGTGCGGGGTTGATTTTAAACTGGGGCACCGGCGACATTAAAAGTGGGAGCAGTTGGGACGAAGGTGGGCAGCGGAGCCTGGTCAAAGGGCTCGCCTCCCGGTGAGCCTGAGCAGCGGTATGCTCGCACGCGTCCTGTCAGCTGGCGCAGCGCTCTGCTCGCACGCCTCCCATCGACGGACACGCTTGCTCGGATGGCACCTGCCGATGAGAAGCGGGACTCGTGGCGGCATGTAAACGCCCATGGTTTCAATAGTGAAAACGTTTGCCTTAACGTGACAGGTCTTTGTTCCTAAATACCTTGGCTCTTCATTTGTGCAACTTCACATAAGCAGCCTGTCTCAAATTGAAGAAAAAATTACGTAGGAATATTTGCGCCATATCACATGACCATGCTCAGTTTCATGAATTTTTTGTCACTTTTGGATTTTCTGAAATTTAAAATCCAGGATTCGAAACAATATAATAACCTGCATCATGCAATAAATTTTCAAGTGATACATATTTCCTGTTGTATTTCCTAAGAAAGGATTTTGTCAAACATTTTTCTTAGTTAGACTTCAGACAAGTTATATATGCAGAGTAAAAGGATAACCCCTCCGTACCAGTGCATTGCCTGATATGTTAAGTCAAGTACTAGGCACGAACAAACGAGCTCAATTCTGTGCTCATCCTGGTGTAGTACTCCTATTAGTACTAGGCAATGGAGTTGACGGTGACCTTGGGTAGCGGCGACCGAGGGAATTGAACCGTGCTCCGCATGGTAGGTAACGTTTTCTAGATACTAAAGCATCCCTCCATTGTTCATCGGTAGTCACTATGGACCGGGGCCATGAGGGGAATTTCCTAGGGGTGGAATTCTATCTGCCAGATATTTCGACTCGAAATGCGGAGGCTCCACTGGTTGGGGTTGGCTAATGTGCGTACCACACACACCACTAGAAGGACACAAGCCTGGGTTTTTTGAGGATCAACAAGAGCCAAGGTCTGGCTGGTACACCGTCGGGTCCTACCATTCGAGTATACGAAAGGAATCTTTTAAATTGCCGAACGAATCTATGTGTATTACAATGCCCGTATTTTCCTTGCAAATAGAAATCTCAACGTGGTAATTGATTTATGACGAGTTCTTGAATTAGAGTGAGTTTGTGATATCGTGATCTCAACATGGATTTCACATTTCATGGTATCCCTAGTAAGTTTTTCATTGCAAATTAAAATTTAAAAGATGAACGGTATGGTGGTGAGAAAACTTTGTATGTATCAAGCATATGACCACACACAAACACACACACACAGACGAACACAACAACTATCCAATAAGTATAGTGCATCTATTTTTCCAAACCATGCATGTATGGAATGAATTCAAAAATACTCCTTCTATTCCTAAATATTAGTCTTTTAGAGACTTCAACAAGTGACTACATACAAAGCAAAATGAGTGAATCTGCACTCTTAAATATGTCTATATACATCTGTATGTGGCAGTCCATTTGAAATCTCTAAAAAGACTAATATTTAGGAACGAAGGGAGTAAAATGTAAGACATGCATGGTCCTCAATTCAATATTTAAAATGAACAGGAAACTGAAACATGAATATTAAGTCTAGTGCTACAGTACATGCAAATGTTGTGTTTAGGCGGAGCTATGTAAATTATCGGGGGTTAACCCCTCGACCTTAGATAAAAATGTGAAGCTGTGTTAAGGATTGTTTAGATTATATTTGTCCCCACCCTCCCAAACACCGATTGGTTCTGCACCCCCTCCTCCCCGGGAGAGTATCATGTGCCCCCACACCTTAGATGATATATACTGATACGAGTTCCTTGGAGCTTGTAGATCTGAGATATAGCAGCTCACATGATGTCTTAATATTTTTACAGGAAACCTTGATGAGTTTGAGAATTGCACACAATTTGTACAAAAACTACTCAGATGCCCTTGGATCCCATATCAACGACCTTGAAGCTCGTATCACTGTAGCATCTAAGATGAAGGAGGACATCATATTCTCCTGTATGTAAGAATATCATGTTCTACCACACCTTAGATGCTTTGGTGATACAAGCTCTTCAGAGCCGTTGGATTTGTAACCCAACAACTCCTTGGTGGTTCGAATGTTTTTTTTGCAGAAATGCCCCCAAAGAGTTCGGCCACTGCTTACAAGCACAAAGACTACTCAGATGCCATTGGATCTCACACCAAATGACCTCGAAGCTCGTATCACCGTAGAGTCCAAGCTGCGAGAGCACCTGATGTTTTCCCGCATGGAAGAATATGAGGTGCCCCCGCATCGTAGATTCTATGATGATACGAGTTCACAGAGATCTAACAGCTCACAGTAGGAGGTTTGAATGTTTTTGCAATATACGCCTAAGAGAGTTTGGGAATTGCGCAGAAAGTACAAGTACTACGCATGTGTCATCTGGTCACAGATCATACGACCTAGATGGTCGGATCACCGTATCGGCTAATTAAGCTACGGGGAGCACCAAATATGAGCAACGGGGAGCCGTTGGATCCAAGATACAGTGGCACACACGAGGCCTAAATGTTTTATTTGCAAAAAAAAACCTTGGAGAGTTTGGAAATTGCGCATTATTACAAAGACTACTCCCAAGCCATTGGATCTCAGTTCCAATGATGTAAAAACTCGTATCACCATAGCATCTAAGCTACGGGGTGGCTGTAATATTCTATGCCGCTGTCATTTTTGTTCGTAAACTTGAACAATACGTGTAACTTGTGCTGTTACTTGTCTAACCGCGCAAAATGTTTGTTCAAAAAAAACCATCCTACACTGAAATATTGGAACAACACACGGGGGTCCCACTTGTCATTGATCAAATTTGGACCTAAAACTAACAAATCTGAAGGACGAGATTCAAACTGGCAACCTGGACTAAAAAGCGTAAGTCGATAGACTAAAACACCAACGGTTGTTTGCTTTGTCCCAAAACTTGATTTTATACAGTATTACATTGAGTAGAGTAGAGGGAGTGGCTCGTCAACACGTGCATGACCATTGACTCACTTACTAGTGGGTCCCAGGTCTGCGATCTCTCTCTCCTCTCCATCGTCTAACCTTTAGACGCACGGGCACACATGCAGAGCGGTGCTAGCTTGCCGTCGTGTTATTATAACTAAAAAAGCTTGTAAAATAGAAGAATCGCCTAGAACAAGAGACGTTGTGGCTGGTCGAGATGGAGCTAACCAAACCTATCCTCCGTGCCACATTAGCATGATGACGCTGTGTGGCTAGTGGGGTGTTTTCTACCGACTGGCTATGTCCCGAGGTCGAACCATAGGTAGTACGTATGAAACAGTATAATTTTACACGCACATTTTTCCCCCATGCTGAGACGTGGCACACCCTACCGCACGGTTTTGGGGTCCCCCCGGGTGGTGCACGCATATATTCTTCCTTGCCGAGATGTGGGACGCCCTACTGCATGTTTTCTGGGTCCTCCTCGGTCGTAGTGCCGAAGCAACTAAATGAGTCGTCAAAACACAAAAGACCACCTTTCCCGCTGAGTACATCAGTGAAGCATGGTGGCTAGCTAGTTGGGCTAGTGCGACCGATAGCTAGGCCGCTGCCACATTTGTTTTTTCACCCCTTTTTTTATCTCCTTGCCGGTAGGTAAATTGAAATATCCACCGTGGCGTTGCTCTGGTCTTTGGGTGTGGCAGGCGCGGCAAGATTTTTAGTTTTTTGGTTGACGGGAGCAGGCGTGGCAGCATTTTTGTTTTTTGATTGACGCGAGCAGGCGCGGCAGCAATTAGTCATGATGACTCCGCCTGTAAAACCCACTGCTCGCTGATGTGGAAAGTCGTCGACTAGTGTTTTCCCATGGTGAAAACCAAAAGATTCACCCCGCTCCTCGGCTGGGTCCCTCCGCCTTTCAGTAGATTGCATTGCCTTTCAGCCGTTTCGCCCCCTTTGCTTCCTCTCCCCATTGGTTCTACCTGGTGCCATGGCGGCGCAGCAGATCACGGAGTCTGGGGTGAGGCGCCTGACATAGGAGCTCCATCCAAGGATGTAGAGCTAAGGTCCAAGGACGTGGAGCTCTGTGAGCTCAAGGAGGAGAGGACTGCCATGCTCCTCCGTTATGTGCGAGAGTTCATGGAGCTTCAAAAGCGGCAGGCGTCCACCACAAAGATGCTCGAGGCATTGGCGGCATTGCTGCAGAAAGTGGGAGATATGATAGGCCGTCAGGGGAGCCGGCTAGAGCGCGAGCAGGCCGATCGTGACGAGGTCCAGGATCGCCTCAGCCACTTGGTGGATCAAGTTGCCATGCACGTGTTTCGGCTGCGCGATGCCTACCGTCGTGCCAGCGCGACCATGCCGGCCATCGGGCTAAACCCGTTCGACCAGCACGTCGACTTCAACTAGCTGCGGCTTCCTGACCTGGTCTCCTTCTTCACCTATATCTCCGAGGAGCTGAGCCGTCTCCCTGTGATGGTGGGGGCGGAGCTAGACAAGGAGGAGTTGCGGGCTGCCATCACCGTTTCCGGGCGAATCCTCTCAGGGCCCCGTCACCGGAATCCATTCGTGTCATTGGACGCCGTCTTTGACAAGCTGGCTCTCGTCGACCGGGAGCGGGCTCTGCGGGCGGTTGCACCCTGCATCACTAAGGTCGTGCGCCTCTAGAAGCAGAGGGACTTCAGTGGTGTTTAGGCATCCTCTGCATGGGCATGTCCATGTCTGAGCGCAATATGACTGTTGGATCAAACTCAGACGGTGCAGATCGGTCACTGTAGCAGAAAGCGTGCGGGTGTGTTTGGTTGCATTCTCATCTCAATATAGTTGTTCGCTCTTCGTGTATTTGTGTTAACCTACTATTGTGGACTCATGCACCATTCATGCTCTCTGCCAAACACCCAAAAGTGCGTCGACAAGGGAACTTTTGCTCCCATCCCGTGCAACATTCATACACCCTACCTAACACCGATTTGTGCTTCATATGGTTCATGTTTCGTGGAGTACTGTAGCACAGTACTCTCCGTGCGCTGTAGACCTAGGGGTGTTTGTTTCCAAGGAATTTTTGGTATAGGGATTAGAAAAAGTCCCTCCTAGAGACTTTTTAACCAAACATGAGGGACTACTAGGGATTAAAAGTATCTTTTTGGGACTAAATGAAGAAGACTCTCAAGGAGAGTCTTTTTTGGGACTTTTCCAAGAATGCCCCTCCCTGCACCCAATGCCCCGCCGCCCCATGGTGTTGTTTCGTTGTTATTTTTCTGTATACTAAGGGTAACATGGTCTTTTACATGTCATTTAATAACCTCCAGGGAGGGACTGGGGACCTTTTTAGTCCCTGGAAACAAACAGGGAGGGACTTTTTAGGGACTAGAGACTTTTTAGTTGGGACTAGAAAAGGTCCTATAGGACTTATAAACCAAACAGGGCCCTAGTTCTGTTAACATTGATCTCACCGTTCATTCTCGATCGGACAGTCCAAAAAGCGGTACTATGTTACATTACTGTTCATATAGTTGACATACGCACAACATCATTTGTTGTCGTCATATCTTACTATGTTCGCAAGATGATTATGTAGTACTGACGTATGAACCACTGCACATGCCTAGTTGTAGGAGCACTATGTATGTTCAAGTGGCCGCCGTTTCTCGCACTCCTCCGTCATAAGAGTGGAAACACTTGTTGTGATCATTTTTTCTTCGGAAAAATAGTGGACACGCTCTACCGTGCGGATCCTCCTCGACGGACGTCGGGAACCTTGCTACTCACTTTTGCCGACGTGTGGGACAGACAACATCGGGGTCTAGCAGCCATGCACTAAATTTCTCTGTAGTAGAGTGCCCAACTGCACGGTAGACTACCCCTATTGAAGCGCCGCAATAATGCCCAATGAGTCGTCAAATCACAAAACCCACTCCTTTCCAGCAGTAAGTTGGACGGACGAAGCAACCATCATTTCACTATTCTCTCTCAGCTTCCTCTCTTGAATAAAACCCCCACTCACTTCTCCCTCATCTTGTTCCTCATTTCTTCAAGAAAACCCCGACCTGCTTCTGCCCTTGTTCTTCTCTCCCAAAGAAAGAAAGGTGAGCGCATCAATGTTGTTGATTCTGGCCAAGGCCCGGTCTTGCAACCCCGAGACTGATCCTGTAACCCCATCTCTGTTCTTCTTTTGGGTTTGTGATTATGGTTTTTTTATTTTATTTCTATTTGACAGTTTCTTGTTGGACGCTGGAGCACCGGCCAAAGTGATGTCTATGGCTCTGGCCAAAACCGTCGAGGCTCATGGTACGAAGAAGCGCAAGCACCCCACCGAGACTACCGCAGACAAGCTCAAAGCCATCGCCCTGTCCAAGCCCCCATCTCCGGGATCCCTCATTAAGCAAGTCTAGGTAATATCTCTTCTTGACGATCTTTTTCTCGATCTTGATCGTGTTTTTTCATCTAGCACGCAGTACTAGTACTAGTAGTACAACTTTCTTGGTGATCTTGCATGTGATTTTTGTGTGCCAAATGACGGTTCTAAATTCCTCTTTTGACCAAAACATGCGAGAGGTTGACACTTATTTCTTATAGATTACTTTCAACTACTTTATGAACATCAATGCTACCTTTGAAGAGGGTCTATTTGCCGAAGTAACTTGTGTTATGGATATTGCAAGTAATCCCTCTACTCTCATGCCTTTGAAGACATGTTCTAGTGTCTTCGTTCACTCATTTCTGTGCGTACATGCATTCATATATGGAGTAAAATATCGAAAATCATCTTGTATTTCTAAACAGAGGTAGTAATAAAATATCTGGTTTCTGTTTGAATTACAAACAGGTCCGCTTCTCAAAGTCATGTCGTGTGAACTGGAAGACCTGAGGATGAGTTCTACTGCTAAACTATCCAATTGTTGTGTCCTTATCGCCACGTGTCCTGAACTAGTGTTTTCCTGTAGCATTGTTGTCAGGCGTTTTCTCGAGGCTGTACTTGACCACAACAATTTCTTTGCTGTGCCTTCGATTACGATGGGTGTGGTTCTTGCAAAGCTTCTCGACAAATCTGATGTGGCATGTCTTCATCGTCATGTTTATGAGTGGAAAGACCACTCTGTTAGGTTCTCCAAGGTTGACGAGATGGTGATGGTGCCGGTAGAGATCTCTCACGAAGTCCATGGCCTAGTCAGTTATGCGGGGTTCATCCCGTAGGTCGGTGGCAAGAAATAGTCTTTAGAGTTTAATTAGTGCAACTTTGCTTGTCTGTAGTAAGTACTATTGTTCAGTACTTGATTTGTGTGTGTGAACCCTGTATTGTTTAGTACTGCCGCTTTTGGTGTGTGGTGAGTCTTGAGAACAGTCTATGTTAATGTCTGTCCACTCAGTTCAGTCTGTATATTTTGGAGTATCCAGATCATCTTTTTTGTGAGGGCGGTTTATCAATTATGGTTACACTCCAATATCTGTATGCATTGCAGGGTTTATCGCACCCACTAGGATTTCTAGTCCCATGGATGTTCGGTCCATACGGTTTGTCACGACCTTTGGACTGTCCTGCTTGTGGGAGTAGGCGGGGGCCCTGCATGCCATGCGTAGTTGGACGATCAATCTTCCGTTTAGTACTTAACACCGTGATTTCCTGGTAAGGATTCACTCGTGTCACATCAAGTAAATCTTATTGATTTACTGTCTAAAGCTTATTGATTTAGTGTCATGTTTTCTTTCTTTTGCTGCAATTTTACGATGCAGGTTTTGCAATGTGACATTCATCACAGAATAAAACATTTGGTTTGCTCTACGATGGATATTTTTGCAGGTTTCACTTTATATGTCGTGTCAGTAATGAAGGCACTGTCCATCACTTATATTACTGGAAAAAATTGGACCAGACTGTTATCTGGGTACAAGCTGAATCCCTATGATGGATTGCAGTTTGGTTTAACAAACACACTACAATTATTCCTTCTCGTGTTTAAAAGAAATGAATAAAAAGATGGATCACGGCCACGGAGCCTAATCAAGTTAGAAAGCTGATCATAGCAGACAAGACACGATCGCCGCTGTCTCGCACATTGGTACCAGTTTTAGCAACGGATCAAGCACCGCGCTGTCAGAGTAATCGACAGGACAACAGCTCACCGATCCACCGAGGATTGGGCACTGACCGCGTTAGCGGATCAGGCTGATCTACCGGAGGATCAGGCATCGACAACCGCACCTGCTCCGACACCGGCACTAGCTCTACAAGGATCACCATCTCCGGCAGTAGCAACAGCACTACCAGTCGCACCGAGACAGGCACCAGCAACGGCTTCGGCACCTGCACCAACACTTGCACTTGCATCTGCTCCGGCCCGTGCAGCGGCAACGGAACCAGCAATTGCACCGGCAACAGACTGGGCTGCAGTTCGCACTTCATATACCAAAGTCCTTACAAAAATCGACATGTCCACCTTCTTGGTAAGCATTGGCCCAAGTTCTTCGTTCTTTTTTCTTTTCATGTTGTTTCACATGATTCACTGTGTTGATCTAACTGTTTGTGTATGTCTTGTTGTTTGCAAATAGAGAATTCCTAGAGCAACGAGGGAGTCGTTCAACAATCCGGGCGACTATGGCCAAGTTTCTCTTACCATGCACAGCCTTGGTGTGAATGAACCTGCTCAATATACCGTAAGTACAAAGGATGGTCACATGATGACTGATGCTATAGGATAGTCAAGGTTTAAATCTAAATCATATCTTGCGGTAGGGGATGATGTGAAAACCGAACTTTCACGGCAAGGAGAGCTTGTCCAAATCAACTTTGAAATTCTTCAATAGCAGCACGCAACTGCCGAACTGATCTATCCTCCGAGAGATTTTGATGTAATAATATGGCATGGTGAAACAAGTGTCTTGTGTGTATAAGTAGTACGACAGTATTATTTATCACATGGTACCTCGTTGATAGAACTGCAACTCTGATTGCTGGTTAGGAACTTTCATTCGTTTTCATTCTAACAGCTGCCGTGCTTTACTCAATTTTGTCTATTCGCCTTGCGACCGCATCTAAAACCTACGTCGTACCGATCGCTTGCAATATGAAAAGCACAGAGGTAGAACACATGGGCCCCGAAACACCTATGGCCCAAAGTCCAGAACCGTGAGCCTGTCTGAGTATTATTTCTCAGCTGAACCCCCATAATTCTCGTGCGTTGCATGTAACATCAAGATGCATTTGTATGAGTATTTTATCTTGTGAGAGAAAAGTATGAACGAGGGAAGGCCTTATTTTCAAGTGTGGCGAGGTGTGTGGGTACCTTTTTGCAAAATTGCCATAGTTTCCTTCCTATCCGTCAGATATAAATCGGACGACCTATATTACAGGATGGCAGGCACACCATCATCACCAACTCGTCTATAATGTGTTAAAAAAACTATGTTTTTATAATTATATATGTTATATATATTCCCCTTGATTTTTCTTATTTATAAAGTTGTGATATAAAAGATTTTTTATATTTCTTTACAGAGGGAGTATCTCTCTGTCAAAAATATATTTATGTGTAACTAGTTACTCCTGTCTTTCTACTTCCTTTCGTTGATATGTGGAGCATCTGGCAACGGGGTCCACGTGCCATCTGCACCAAATTAGAGTGCCCAACTGCACGGTAGACAAACCCCGTTCGAAGCACCGCAGTAATGGCCAATGAGCCGTCAAATCACAAATACCCCGTCCTTTCCAGCTTTAGCAGCAAGCTGGACGGACGAAGCGGCAGTATTTCACTGGGCCTAAATCCCCTTCTCCCTCATCTGCTTGTTCAGATAAAACCCCCGCGTGGTGATTGCATAGGGTTTTCTCATGGAGAACCTGGTACGAATTCTTCTTCCATCCCCGATAAATCCAAGTCCCTTGGTCGCGGGTAATCCTAGGATGGCAGCCACCGCCGTTGATGCATTTTTCTTCCTACTAAATCTAGTGTGTTTCATTTGCAGTGCCCAAAGTGTGAGGACCCTACAGGTTTCTGCGCCCTCGGTGAGAAGCCACACTTGTTCCTTCTCATCCTAACACAGGATTTTGAAACACACACAGTATGTTCTTAGAATCCTCTTTTCTATCCGAGAGGGTGGGGTTTTTTGAACATGTTGTTGACTAATTTGAAAATTTGGATTGCTATATTTGGATAAAAGGGACTAGTACCATGGTCAACACTGACGTGAAGGAGGAAGTTATTTCTAGATTTGGATAGGGAATACATTGTATTCTCATATAATTTTTCCTGCAGTGCATTCCTTGCTCTGCCAGAACACATGTACTCAAGATGCTCGGCCTTGCCATAAATGAATACACCAATTTAATGGTCGCAGTGAAGACAAGCCATGGATATAAGTTCCGAGATGGGTTCATGAACAAGGAAGATAGCTGCCTTTTTTATGGCCGAACTTGGATAAACTTTCTGAACTGTTACAGACTGAAAGTTGGCGCACAAATGTTGATGGAAATAGCAGAACCTGGTCTCATCTTCACTGCGATCTTCCACCCAACCTCGTTCCAATTGTTCATCCATGTTAGTTTTGTATCTGGTTCTTGCTTGTTGCCTCGATTACTTCTTAATCCACCTATTCTGTCTAACTAATCACAATTTAACTTTAGAAGTAGCAACGAATCACTCACGAAGATGCTACTTCTAACTAATATTTTCTTATAATTGGTGGCACATGTAGATTTTTTCAGAGTTAAGCAGGCTACTCGTTTGTTATTCTGTAAGAACTCGGCTATTACTGATGGCACTAAAGTCGATCAGATTTACATCCACAAGTTCCTACACTTTATTGATCGCCTTGAGGTCCTTGTGGGGCGCTTTCAATGGTGGAAGGTCATGTGGGATATGTAAAGCATCGCTGCACTTTCGTTGAACAGGTCCAACTGTGTCGAGAAACTTATGGTATGAGATGTTTTCTGTTATATATGTTGTTCATAAACTCTTGCTTATACCCAGTTTTACAGCTGTGATCTTCTTGAAACAGAAAAAAGCCCAGTTCTATTGTTCCTATACAGATGCCAGACCATGGTCAGGTCAGACTTGCGCTTGGTCACAACATGATGTTTATGTCGACCTACTCCATTCCCCTTGGAGTTCAAAAGATACTTATTCATGTGTGGTCTCAAATAATGAAGGCTCGTCCATCATGGGGAATAGGACAGAAGACTATGTTCCTTCTTTTCCATGGCTCTAAAGCGAATACACTGTTTATTGACCACATTGCGAGATGAAGCCGCTTTCAGAAGGTTGCGGATGCGCGGGGTGGCGCCTGCGCCTTGTCCTGGGGCTTGGCGGCCTCACCCTTGGTTAACTGTAGGCAAAGTAGCACCATTCGAGGCATGTTTTGTACGGTTCAACCTGTATAAGTACTCATACTGCTTTCAGCTATGGTTGTTAGGTGCCCCTGCTGGTTTCAGTTAAGGTTGTTAAGTACTCCTGCCGCTTTTACAGTCTGTCGTGTTTCTTCAGTCCTGTCTTCCTCTAGCCGCCAAAACCAAACTAGCGCCGGCAGAGCCGCTTGCTTCCGCCTCCCGCGGCTGGCTGCGCCTCAGTGCACACATCGCCGCCCAACCGTCTACTAAATCGTTAACGCCGATGTCCGAGGCCTCGTCGTCGTCCTCCACGTGCTTTGGTGCGCTCGCAGCAGCGCCGCCCTCTTGCATTGTCAACATGGTCAACAAACAATAGGAATCGGCAGACTGTACATGGAGAGGATGATAGTAGGGGCACACCATGTCCATGTCCGGACGCAAGGAAGTTCCTCATTTTTTGTTATATATACTCCATTGTGAGTGTATGGACAAAGAAAATGCTTCCTCCTAGTGGTTTCCTGACATCTGGGACCCACGACATTGTCAGCGTATATAGTCAATAGACAAGAGAACAACACCACAAGATTGGCTAACACCAGGGACGTAGCTGCTCGAGCAACATTTTTTTTGTTATCGTTGAGACGGAGCAGGGTTTCAACTGGGCTGTGGCCCATCTAGCCCAGGCTTATATTTTATGTTCACCATATGACCAGCCTAGCTACTTTTTCTTTGTGAAAATGAGCCCAGTTTATTTTTTCTGAAGAATACCCAATCTGCACTCTACTTATTTTTCACGCCTCGATGGTAAAGAACTCTTCCAAGATGCCTGCAAATCTTGAAAGTAATATGAAATGGGTTGTAATTATAAAAACAGATGACAAATTGGCAATTACTTTATAATTTCTGAATTTTTTCACATTTTCAGAATCCTATTTCACTAGGCTTTAACCTAATTTAAATATATCTTCAAAGTACTTTAAATCTGGCTCGACATGTCGGTATTAAAAATAGTTTGGAACCCACAGAAATATGCGAAATTTTGTTTAAACTTTTAACCCTGGCCCTGGCCAACAAAAAAATGGACTGCAATAAATTGCATAAGAAGTTGCAATGAGCTATATATAAATTATTTAAAAAATAGGGAATGGTCTGACTTGTGGGCCTATTAAGTTGATGCGTATGCAAGATTTTTTTACTTAATATATATGTCAACAAATGATTCTAGCAGACGTAACCGTTGGATGTCAATCCAACGTCCGTCGTGTTTCTTCAATCTCTGATCTTCTTGCTCCGGCCGCCAAATCCAGCCAAGGGACCGCGCTGCCTGCCTCCCGTGGCCGGGCTATGCTATCACAAGAGGAGCCTCACACCCCCTACCACTCCCACCACTGGCCAGGCCATCCCTCTACTCACCCACATCCCTCCGCTGTTGTGTCTTTGCCGCCTCCGGGTCATTCCGTTCCTGGGTCTCGCCGTGGTCCATCGTGCTGGTGTTCTCGGTGCGGCGTGGTCAATGTTGTCAACAAACGACAACATCGGAAGGGGGATGTACATGGAGAGCCTGACAGTTGGGACCCACATGGTCCATGGCCGCATGCAAGCAAGTACCTCCTTATTAAGCCAAAAAGAATGAATACTCCCGCTGACAGCTCAGACCCACCAGCTATATCTTCGCACGCAAGGAAGTGCCTCCTTATTACGCACAAAAAATGAATACTCCCCCTACTAGCTGGGACCCACCATAGTGGGAGCCTGACTTGTGGGCCTAGTAAGTTGATGCGGACGGAGGGATTTGTCAACTTAGTCAACAAACGATTCTATCACCAGTGACCGTTGGATTGTTAACATCCAACGGTCGTCCTGCTTCTTCAACCTCTGATTTTCTTTCTCCAGCCGTCCAAACCACCGCGTGCTCTTGACTCTCATGGCCGGCTGTGCTGCCGCGGAGGCCTCACCGCCCCCTACTACTCCTGCCGCTAGCCAGACCATCCCTCTACTCACCCACACACCCTGTTATTCTGCGGCGATGGTAGGCTCACACCGCAGCCGAACTAGTGAACCCTCGTACTCCTGTCCGCGTGGGCTTCCACTGCCGCGTCTTCCCCGGCTCCGCGTCGTCCCCTTCCTAGGCCTCGCCATCGTCCACCGCCTTGGTGCTCTCAACGCAGCGTGGTCAATGTGGTCAACGACCGACTTCCATCGGAAGAGTATTGTACGTGGAGAGGCTGACAGCTGGGTCCACGGCCGCATCAAGGAAGTGCCTCCTTATTATGCAGAAAATAATGATTCCACCACCTGACAGCAGGGACCCACCGGATGGGTAACCGTATTTCGCAAAAAAATGTTTCCCCTCTGACTATTCGGACCCACCAGCTTCATCTTCGCACGCAAGGAAGTGCCTGACAGTCGAGACCCACCTGGTCGAAGCGTACGTAGCGTTGTAATTCTGGTCGCGAACGTGTACGTACATACGATCGGTCTGTCTGCAGGCTATAGCGATGAACCGTGGCCGTGTAAGGAAGGCCACGTGTCGTAGAAGAGGCGTGCACATGTCGTAGTAGAGGTGCGCACGTAGCATGTACACGTATGTACAGCGGCCAGGGTGCAAGAAAATAATACAGCCACATACGTACATACGGGCGGGGTCTCGAACGCCTAGTCGCGCATACGTATGGTCAGGGCTCATGTACATGGCTGGATCGGAACGGAGAACATGCGTCGTCGTCGTGTTCATGGGGAGGCAACATAATGCGTCGTCTTCATCGAGAGGCAACGGAACATGTGTTGTTCATCGGGAGCCAACCGGCTTGGACGGAACAACCGATGGAAACGAGGCCTGGCGTACCGCAGAATGGAGGAAACGACCTTGTGTTCGACCGGCCACGGTAGAAACGAGATCCTGTTCATCGGGAGGGGTCTGGCGTACCGCAAAACGGAGGAAACGGACCTCCTACGGTCGAAATGGGGTCCTGTTGATCAGGAGGTGTGTGGCATACCGCAAAACGGAGGAAACAGACTTGTGTTGGAGTGCTACGGTCGAAACGGGGGTCCTGTTCATCGGGAGGGGAGTGCATACCGCAAAACGGAGGAAACGGACTTGTGTGGGAGCGCTATGGTCGGGGGTCCTGTTCATCGGGATGTGTGTGATGTACCGCAAAACGGGACTCCACGGGTTACTGTTCATCTCCATTGCCGACCTCGTCCAGCCTCCACAGGCTACTGTTCATCCACCGTCGACCTCCTCCAGCCTCCACCTGCGATTGTTCATCCACGGGCTCCTGTTCATCCAGCCTCCACCGCGCGCTCCTCCACCGGCTACTTTTCAACCAGCCGTCTCCACGGGGTCCTGTTCAACCATTCCTCCACCGGCTACTGTTCATCCAGCCTTCCACCAGCTACTGTTCAACCAGCCCTCCACGGGGTCCTATTCATCCAGCCCTCCACGTGGTCCTGTTCATCCACCCCTCCACCCCCTCGATCGATCAGGGTACTATTCATCCCGCGGCAATGGCTTCTACTACCACGAGGTCCTACTCATCCAAGCCCCACCGGGAACTGTTCACCCAACCCCCCCCCCCCCCAACAACACTCACTGTTCATCCAGAGGCAGCATCGATCGGCTTCAGTTAGCAGCCGTAGCGAAGGAATCACTCGGGTTCAATTAACAGTAAGGTATCGATCAATCATTCGGGTTCAGTAACGCGTAGCCTGTAGTGCAATCGCTCGGGTTCAGTTAGAGCCCAACACCACGCTCGGGTTCAGTTAGAGTGCAACACCTCACACACACGCGCGTACGTACAAGAGAAATGTGCCTCGCTCGGCCCCCGACCACCCACCGTAACCAGGAACTCCCTCGATATTTTTCTCGCCCTCGCTTCTACCATGGTTTTTTCCGTCATGGACGACCCAAAGAATGTCATGCAGCTGCGTCTCCAGCCTGCCCAGGACTAAAAGCCCATTTTCTGTCATGATTTTTGTCATAGAAGTAGGACCCCACCACATCTATGATGATACCTGGTTTTGTTACTATTATCGTCATAGAAGTGTCATAAGCATGACCGAAAAAAATTTCGTTCGGCCCAAAATGTCATGGATGTCTTTTTCTTTGTAGTGTGACGCAAGCGTGCTGCGACCATTCCGCACACGACCCCCACGTCACGGACTCAATGCAGGCCGTGGGGAAGCGGAACTGGCGACTCAATAGGATAAAACTCTCCCACGCGTGCCCGCGCACCGTTCTAGGCCTGGCCCAACAACGCTTCGCGCTTATGTATGGCCCAGCCATGGGGGCTCTTGTCGGTGTACAATAGTAGGGGCCTTTCTATACCCCTTTACTTGTGCACGGACAGTCGTAGCCACACCTGCGACCATGCTTGGTGCGGTAGAGGAAGGAAAGGTACGAGGCTGCCAAGGCAACACTCAAGCCAGAGGCATGAAGAGCAAAGGGACAAGATGGATTCCCCCCGGCAACACCCTTGCCGGAGAGACCAACATAGCCCCGGCAAGAGCCTTGCCGGGGAAACTTGCCCAATACCAGCAAGGCCGCCGCCCTTGAGCCTGAGAGTTCTGATACATTCAACAATGTCAAGACCAAGACTCAGGGGCGCCTGTGTGGTGCCTTGCAGATCTTTGTGAAGACCAAAGGCCTACAAGTCTAGATAAAAAACCAGAAGACAAAGACCCCCGGCAAGATCCTTGCCGGGGACAGAAGATGACCCATGGCAACACCCTTGCCGGGGACGGCCACGAGACCCCGGCAAGACCCCTTCCTGGGGCATCTACGGGGCCGCGGCTAGTCCTGCACCCATGTAACACCCCGGATGTAGCTTTCCATAATTGTAACTCCAACTCTTGCCATTTCCAGCTATGTGCTATGTTTTTCCTCCGTGGTTGGGTTTTTGTCTTTTGTTTTGCATTTTGTTCATGTCATGCATTCCATCTCATTGCATCATGCGCATTGCATCTGCATGTTTTCATAAAGCTTGCATCCGTTCGTAGTTGCCGCGTTCCCCCCTTGCCTTCGTTGTCCCTTTCGAGAGCAACCGTTCATTTGTTATCCGACCGTTTGAGCCTCTCTGCACAGCCACCGACCACCTCCGCAACCTAGTCAGGAAACTTCTCCCGGACCCGACCCGGGCTGTCATGGCAAATGGGTCCGGATCATCTCCAAACGTCCATAAAACATCTCCGTTTTCTTATTTGAACTCCCTAGCCTATATATTTCTCGACCTTTCGATTATGATCGGAGGGGCGAAATAGCCCCTACCCAAAAATCCAGCCTATATAAACTGACTCAACCATAAATTTGAGGAGAGTTGTCCCATCCTCCTAGCCGCCGCCGCCACTCCTCCTGTCTCGTCTTCCTCGGGATCCTCCCAGATCCCCTTCTCACCCAACCAGCGCCTCCCCTGGTCTCCTCCTCGTTTCCCCCATCGACCCAATCCCCTGGCACCGCCGCCATCTTCCCCTTGTTTTCAGCGCCACCAAATCAACACTACAGCCGCCGCAGCTCCTCCCGATCCAAACCATCCACCACCTCTCGTGCCTCCCCAAGCTCGACCCCTCGCGCTGCTCACCGGAGCAACCAGCGATGACCCTCACCTCCAGGACCTCCTCCTCGCCACCTCGTCGTCCTTCCGCCCCGCCGGTGTTCTTCCCGAGGACGCCAGCCGCCCTCCTCAACCACCTTGCGTCGCCGTCGGCTGCAAGCAGCACCACCAGCAGATGAGCCCCCGTCGGGCCCTCTCGTTCCTCTGTTTTCCTCCTCTCGGTATCTCATCTCTCTCTCGTTCTCTCTCTGTACCAGGATGCAGTGTCGCCCATGGCCTTGTCTCCGGCCAGAACGAGCTTCCCCGTGCTCCTCCACCTCGCCTCCTCGGGCGCCCGCGCCTACCACCGGCCGGCCACGGCCAGGTCGCCTCACCTCCTCTCGCTCTCACTCCCTGCCACTTGTCCCTGCCACTTGTCTGAATTTTCCCTGCCATGGCCCTGCAGTTCCTCCCCGCCTGGAGCTCCCTTGCGCCGCCGGATCCGAGACCCCCTCGCCCGGACCTGCCCGTTCCCGGCGCTCGCGTCGCCGTCAGCCACGCGTCGCCGGAGTTCCTTGTCGGCTCTCGCGCTGACCTGCAAGTCCCACGCCGTCGTGGCTCCCCTGCTTCAACCGCTGCTACCTGCTTCGCTCGGTCAAGCTGCGCGTTGACCTCCAGCGCCAGGCCTAGCGCGCCTCAGCCGCATCCACCGACCTAGGTCGAGCCCAGCAAGGTGAGCAGCCCAGGCGCCCAGTGCACTATTCAGATTTGGCCCGTATAGTTCTTTTTGGTTCTGCGATTTTAGCATTTATCCAGAGTTGGCAGATTTGCAGAAAACCCCTTCATCATCATGCATATATTAACTCCACAACCGTGCATCATATGTAGATAATTTATACATGTAAAATGCTTAGAATTTTGTGTAGATTAATAATTTTCTACTTTCATCCATTTTTTAAAATGTTTAAAATGATGTTTGTTTAAATTTGCTCAAATGCCATGTTAAAATGATTTATTCATAACTAAATAACTGTAGCTTGGTTTTAAATAAACTTTATATGTAAATGGGGTGTAAAAATGCATAGATTAACTTGGTGTGTTTTATTTTCCTGTTTAACAACAATAAAATTTGATTTAGGGCAGAACAGTACCGAATCTAAAATATGCACTTGGGAATTTTACGGAATTGTTGTTCGTTGTTCCGGCCTCATTTAGACTTGCCTAGACACGTAGTTTTCATATGCTTCACCCCTTGCCATGTTTAATAACATTTAATATTGTTGGGTACAAAACCGAGAGAGAACTAAATAGTTGATGTGGTGTTTTGTAAATATGCAACTCGTGGCATATTGAGATCCACTTAACTTGTAGTATTGTTTGTTGCACTTTGCCATGCCATGCCTCTTTAAACCGGACATGCATCATACTTGTCTGTGCATCATGCCATGTTTATGCTTGTGCGTTTACCATGTTGTTTGTTTCTTTCCGGTGTTGCTTCTTAGTTCCGGTAATGTTGCGATTGTGAGGATTCGTTCGACTACTTCCGTTCGTCTTCTTCATGGAGTCGTTCTTCTTCCTAGCGGGATTTAAGGCAAGATGACCGTCACCTTGGATCTCATTACTATCATTGCTATGCTAGTTGCTTCGTTCTTTCGCTATGCCGCGTTACCTACCACTTGCTTATCAAGCCTCCCAAATTGCATGATAGCCCCTAACCGTTGTCACCCTTCCTAGCAAACCGTTG
Source organism: Aegilops longissima (assembly GCA_021605205.1). Taxonomy (NCBI): domain Eukaryota; kingdom Viridiplantae; phylum Streptophyta; class Magnoliopsida; order Poales; family Poaceae; genus Aegilops; species Aegilops longissima. The sequence goes on from CM038679.1 coordinate 236,811,995, forward strand.
TTTGGCTATGTTACCGCTTTTGCTTAGCCCCTCTTATAGCGTTGCTAGTTGCAGGTGAAGATGAAGATTGCTCCATGTTGGATTATGTTTATGTTGGAATATCACAATATCTCTTATATTATTAATGCATCTATATACTTGGTAAAGGGTGGAAGGCTCGGCCTAATACTTGGTAAAGGGTGGAAGGCTTGGTAAAATGAAATTAAATTAAACTAATTAACTAATTAATTAATTAATTAATTAATTAAGTAATTAATTAATCTAATTAATTCTGAATTAATTAATCCTAATCATTAATTAACTTAATTAAGTAATGTTAATGAAATCTGATTAGGGTAAGTAGTCATTAGTGAATGACATGCGGGACCCACCTGTCAGGGTTGACTCAGTCAACCCTGTTGACTGATGACGTCAGCATGACATCATGCTGATGTCATAAATGCATTTTCGAAATTAATTAAATAATTAATTAAATTCCTGAAATTATTAAAATCTTTTAATAATCATATCTTTTAATCCGTAACTCGGATTAAGATAATTTCAACATGAAAGTTGCTCAGAACGACGAGACGAATCCGGATACGCAGTCCGTTCGTCCACCACACACCCCTAACCTATCGAACCTGCAAACTTTCCTCTCGGTTCATCACGTCGACAGACGTTCGGAACCGGAAAACTCCGGATGTTTTCCCCCTAACCGATACCCCTCTTACCACGTTAGGGCACGCCTAGCATCGCTTCTTGACATGTCATGCATCGATATGCATCTGTTTACTTTGTATTCATTGTTTCTTCCCCTCTTCTCTCCTAGAGACTGCGAGACCGACGCTGCGGTGGCGGTTCGACTACGGTGTTGACGACCCCTCTCTCTTGCCGAGCAACCAGGCAAGCCCCCTTGATCACCGGATATCGCCTACTCTTATCTATACTGCTTGCATTAGAGTAGTATAGCATGTTCTGTTTTTGATACTCCTATCTTGCTTCATAGCCCGTCCTTGTAACTTCGTTGTTACCTTACGCAATCCTATATGCTTAGTATAGGATGCTAGTACTTTCATCTGTGGCCCTACTTTCTTGTCCGTCTGCCGTGCTATACTATCGGGCCGTGATCACTCGGGAGTTGATCACGGTATATACTATATACTTATACATGATACATGTGAGACTAAAGTCGGTCGGTGATGGAGCACCATGAGTGGATCTTTGAGGCGGAGCGCAGGCAGGTTGAGACCGCCTAGGAGAGAGGTGGGCTGGCCTGTTGGCGTTCGCGGTTACTTAACACGCTTAACGAGGTCTTGGTATTTGATCTGGGTTGGCTCTGAGCTTATACGCACTAACCATCTACGCGGGAGTAGTTATGGGTATCCCGCCGTGGTATCACCGAAATACTTCAGACGTCGGACGAGCGGGCGCTACCGGATTGGACTGGAACGCTTTCTTGGCTAGGTCTGCTTCGGCCGCGACGCATAACGCAGTGTGTGCTTTCGAGGCGATGGGCCCTGACCCTGCGCGCTTAGGTTTAGACCGGCGTGTTGGCCTCTCTGTTGTGCCTAGGTGGGGCTGCGACGTGTTGATCTTCCGCGGCGGGCATGACCCGGAAAGTGTGTCCGCCAAATGGGATCAAGCGTGTTGGGTAAGATGGTGCACCCTGCAGGAAGTTAATCTATTCGGATAGCCGTGATCTTGATAACAGGACGACTTGGAGTTGTACCTTGAGCTTATGACAACTAGAACCGGATACTTGATAAAACACACCTTCCAAGTGCCGATACAACCGGTGGTCGCTCTCGCTCGTGGATATGAGCAGGGATTGCGGGTAGGATTATTGCTATATGATGTTACTTGGAGGACTTCAGATTGTCCCTCCTACCTGTTGTAAGGCAGGTGTCGAAGTTTAGTCTTCGTTAAGACTAGCTATCCCCTCTTATTACGGCATTCTGCATTCGGTCCATCGATATGGCCTTTACACATATATCCATGCATATGTAGTGTAGCTCCTTGCTTGCAGTACTTTGGATGAGTACTCACGGTTGCCTTGTTCCCCTTTTCCCCTACCTCTACTCGATTGCTGCAACAGACGATGGAGCCCAGAGCCGACGCCACCGCCTATGACGACTACTACTGGAGGTGCCTACTACTACGCAGCAGCCGAGCGGCGACGACCGGGAGTGACCTAGGAGGATCCCAGGCGGGAGGCTGCGCCTCTTCGATCTGATCCGGTTTGTGCTAGCCATCTTATGGCACCTTGTTTAACTTATGTGCGTACTCAGATATTGTTGCTTCCACTGACTCGTCTATGATCGAGCACTTGTATTCGAGCCCTCGAGGCCCTGGCTTGTATTATGATGCTTGTATGACTTATTTTATTTGTAGAGTTGTGTTGTGATATCTTCCGTGAGTCCTTGATCTTGATCGTATACATTTGCGTGCATGATTAGTGTACGATTGAATCGAGGGCGTCACAAGTTGGTATCGAGCCATTGCTGTAGGAATCCCCTTCCACACTCCTTGGCGAAGTCGAGTCTAGACATTGCAAAAACTTTTACTAACTTGGCTGTGTGCCTTACGGGCCCACGCCGCCATCGGGTGGTACTAGGATCTTTTACTCCTCGACCTTTACTCGGGACTCGAACTCTCTTCTACTCGGGTTAAGCGATTTTACTAACTATCACTAGGATCCCGTGATCGCATTCACCCCAAAGTTGGATATAGCCTTAGTTGTTTTTGGAATTGTATTTGAGCAATTTCCACCGTCATTTGACTCCTTTGAAGCGTCTTTGTTTTCAGATGGAACCCACGAGGCAGGTCGTGCGCCACACGACGGCCATTGGTGCCTCGGGATCACTGCGGTGCTAGCCGAGATGATGACCTATCCGGGTTATCGCGGCACCCCGAGTACACCGTCTATGAGGAGTACCGGGACTATAACCAGGAGCGATGCAGCGCCATCGCCCACCTCTACTCTCGGAGTACGAGTCCACTCATTGTTGTGCACACCGCACATGGTGTTGGAGTGACTATCGATATGGCAGTCCACGATGCTGCTTATGCTGCTCGACACGTCTTCGTGCGAGTATCGAGAGTTGGACACCTCCCCTTCAGTGCACATTGCTATCGCGTCGATGTTGGTGAGGAGGTTACTACACCGCTGCCTACACCATCGTTACCAGAGAGCCCTTCCACCATCGTAACTTTGTTACGCATGCGATGGGCTGGATCGAGCTAACCGAGCTCTTCGCCACGAGTTGTACATCACCCGTCGGCACCTCTACCATGCTCGACGCTGATGCACCCTTTGTCCGATCCGGAGAGCTGCGCGTTCTGCGATCTACCCAGCCAGGACCGTGATGCCCCGTGGTGTCGGTTGGCGACGTGGGAGGCTACTCTCCGACTTGGCCCTTTACGCCACACGGACGCCGGATTCAGCACCGAGTATCCGCGGCCCCTGTGTCACCGACGTGGAGGACTATCCACCGCCGCACTACCAGCTTTCAGCTACTGACTACCTCCGCAGATGCCGCGTGGGGTGATGTAGACTTGCCTGTTAGTATTTGATGTATTCGCCATGAGAGCACTGTGCCGCTTATGATGTAGTAGTCTATGTCTTTGGACTCTATGTATCGAACTCTATGCATGATTCCTTTTGTAAGATATGCCAACTACTATGTAGTTCCCATCATGCTGCTTTCATTATGCATGTTTCATCATGAATGATTCTGTCTCTTGCTTAATTTCTCAAATGCTGAACTACCCTGTTATATAATAGCAGGATGGTTAGGCCAGCAGGTCGTGGTCGTGGGGCCAACTTCCCACCACCGCTTTGAGTACATGGCTGGTATGATCCAACAGCTCGAGATGAATCGCCAGTTCATGGAGAACATGATGGCTCAGTTCCTCGCCCCAATATGCACCAAGCACCCAAACGGAACAACTCGCAGGATTTCATACGCTGAACCCAGCGTGTACCGCAGCTCAACCCAGCCTTTGGATGTCGATGGTGGCTCCGTGACATCACCTATGAGATGGAGTCTGCTGATGTAGCCCCTGCCAGCTATGTCACTTTTGCTTCCTTCTTCCTGAAGGGACCCGCAGCTCAATGGTGGGACAGCCACCGGCGTACTCTGCCAGTTGGAACACTCATCACCTAGCCAGACTTCCAGGCTGCCTTCCGTGCCCGCTTCATCCCACAAGGGGTCATGGACCGGAAGAAGCGTGAATTCCGCAACCTCACCCAAGGCAATAAGACTGTTTAAGCCTATCAGCGAGAGTTCCTGGACTTGTCTCGCTATGCCGAAGAGGACATTGCAACTGATGCACGTAGGCAGGAGAAGTTCCGTGACGGTCTTCAAGCTGACATCAAGCTCGCACTTCTAGTGCACGACTTTGCTGATTTTGCCACCTTGGTGAACAAAGCTATCAACGTCGAAACTGGTCTGCAGGAATACCAGAGCTCTAACAGGCGCAACCGGGACACGGGCTCATCTTCGGGCCCGTCCTCGCAGAAGCGCAAGATATGGATTCCCAACAGCATGTACCAGCCGAATGCACCTGCTCCAAAGCAGAACTATGCTACACCTCGTCTGCCTACAACTAAGCGGCCAAGCTTCCAGCTCCACCACCCCAAGCTCCTGCTCCCACTCCCAATAATGGCTTATGCTTGGTGCGGACAACCAGGGCACCGTGCTAGAGAATGCAACGAGAACCGTAATCAGTGGCCCTTCCAAAGCGGTGGCCGTGGAAACACCTGACAAGCAACAACACCGCCAAGTCTTATGGGCAAGCTCGGGCCAACCACGTTGATCCGAACGAAGCTCAAGACCAGCCTGCTCATCGTGATGGGTACACTCGTAAATTCAAGTACAGCATCTGTTTTATTCGATTCAGAGCATCGCATTCATTCATGTCTCAAGACTTTGCATACAAACACGACGTTAAGTGTGAAGAGATGAACTCTTCGGTAGTGGTAAAACCCCATTGGGACAATGTCAAACCTCCATGGTTGGCGCCGACGTCCCGTGGAAATCGAAGGGCTGGAATTCTATGCCTCCCCATTATCCTCAAGACGTCTAACATCGACCTCATTTTGGGGATGGATTGGTTGAAAGCGATCTGGCGCCAATCGTTTGCGCCACTAAGACCGTCCATCTGCTGCACCCTTCGATGAAATCGTAGCTACAATGCTAAATCGGTTCAAGATGCCGAGGCAAGGCTCTATGCATTGAATGCATTGAACGCCGCACCCTCGAGGGAATTGAAAACATTCACGCTGCTTTTGCGATTTCCAAGACGTCTTTCTGAAGAACTTCCAGGATTCCCCTGCTAGAGCTGTCGAATTCGTCATCGACTTGAAACCGTGCACCACTCCTATAGCCAAGCGTCCCTACAAGATGCCGCCGCATGAACTCCTTGAGCTAAAGGAGGAAATCGACAAATCTCTTCAAAGCGGCTTCATTCGCCCAAGTTGCTCACCTTGGGGAGCACCTTCTCTCTTTGTCAAGAAGAAGGATGGGACAAACCGATTGGTCCAAGACTACCGTCCTATAAATCAAGCTACCATTCAGAATAAGTATCCTCTTCCTCGGATCAATGATCTTTATGATCAACTGGCTGGTTCGTCAGTGTTCTCGAAACTCGACTTGAGGTTGGGTTACCACCAGATCCGTGTTCGTGAGGAGGATATCCCCAAGACCGCTTTCGTGACTCGTTATGGTTCTTACGAGTACACCGTCATGTCTTCGCTTAACCAATGCTCCAGCCACCTTCTCTCTCGATGAACTATATATTCATGGATTACCTCGACAAGTTAAATCGTGGTTTATCCGGATGATATCTGATCTATTCCAAGAATGAAGAAGAACATCTTGAACATCTTCGTCTTGTCTTTGGAAAAGCTACGAGAGCATCAACTCTATGCCAAGTTCTCCAAATGTGAATTCGGCTTCCCAAGTAACCTATCTTGGGCATGTCATTTCTAAGGATGGTATTGCCGTCAACCCCGAAGAGTTCAGGCTATTCTCGATTGGACTCCTCCAAGAACGTTAAGCAAGTCGAAGTTTTCTCGGTCTCGCTTGACTATTGCCGTCGATTCATCGAGAACTTCTCCAAGATTGCCGAGCCTCGACTAACTTTGCTGTATAAGGGCGTCAAATTCCAATGGGCGATGATAAATGTCGGGAAAGTTTCCGGGCACTCAAAGACAAGTTGACGACTGCCCGATGCTAGCTCCTCCGATACTAAGAAGGACTTCGTCATTTATCGCGACGCATCTCGTCAAGGTTTAGGCGGTGTCCTAATGCAAGAGCGCAAAGTAGTTGCTTATGCCTCTCGGCAGTTCGCCCTCACGAAGAGAACTACCCAGTTCATGACCTCGAACTTGCTGCTGTCATTCATGCACTAAAGCAAAGTGGCGACATTACCTTCTCGTAATCGTTGCGAGATCTTCACCGACCACCAAAGTATGAAGTATCTGTTTACTCAGCCAGACCTGAACCTCCGTCGCACAGAGATGGATGGAGACTATTGCGAACTTTGATTTGGGTATTTCCTATACGCCGAGCAAGGCTAATGTAATGGCTGATGCCTTGAGCCATAAGTCTTCTGCAACCACCTTCAGTTCACCAAGTTCAGCCTCCACTTGTTGAAGAATTCAGAAAGCTGAACCTCCATATTGTTCCCCGGGTGCACTCGCTCCCCTCCTCCGAATTCCACAAGATGAATCTCCGTGTTGTTCCCTGTGGTTCCCTCTATACCCGGCTGTTGAACCCGATCTCGTGGGCACCATAAAGACAATGCAGGATTTGACTCAAGTCTACAAGCTTAAACAAGACATCGGAAAGGAAATCCCTCATCCTTCACTATTCTTGATGATGGCGCCTTTTACTTCAAAGGCCGCCTAGTGGTGCCGTGTAAGAAGGAAAATCTGAATATGACTCGAAGGTTATGAAAGAAGCTCATGATACGCCTCTATGTATCCACCCGGCAGTACAAAGATGTATCAAGACATTCGCCGAGATTCGTGGTCTAATATGAAGCAAGACATTGCTCGCTATGTTTACGAGTGTGACGCTTGCCGTCGATCAAAGCGAGAACATCAAAGGCCTCTTTGGAACTCTGCAACCTATCTCTATTCCCGAATGGAAATGGGACCATGTTGAAATGGACTTCGTCCACCGGGTTTCCCAAATCACAGAAAGGTAATGATGCTATTCTTGTCGCCATTGACCGGCTTTCTAAAGTTGCACATTTTCGGCGGTCAAAGAAACGATCATCGCTAGCCAGCTTGCAACGCTCTATATGTCCAGAATTGTTTCACTTCACGGTATTCCACCTGGTTATCGTTCGGACCGTGGCAGCTTATTCACTTCAAGATTACGGGCAAGTTTCAAGAAGCTATGGGTACTCATTTATCTTTCAAGATCTGCGTTTCATCCGCAGTCCCAAGGGCAAGTTGAACGTGTCAACCAAATTCTCGAAGACATGCTTCGAGCTTGTGTCGTTTCCTTCGGCAAGAAATGGGAGGAATCTCTCCTTATGCTGAGTTCTCTTATAATAATAGCTATCAAGCTAGTCTCAAGATGGCCCCTTGAAGTGTTATATGGGCGAAAGTGCGAACCCTCCGAACTGGTCGAAAGCGGGAACGCCCACTCTTCGTCCGGATATTATCCAACATGCCGAAGAACAAGTCCGCATTATTCGCGAGAATCTCAAGACTGCTCAGTCGCGTCAAAAGAGTAATTATGACCGTCATCACAAAGACATGGTCTATCAACCTGGCGAAAAGGCCTATCTTCGCGTTACACCAATGAAGGGTGCTCACCGCTTCGGGATCAAGGGCAAGTTAGCTCCTCGCTATATTGGCCCTTTCACTATTCTGGAAAGGCGTGGAAAAGTGGCTTATCAACTGGAGCTTCCGTCGAACCTTTCTCAGGTTCACGATGTGTTCCACGTGTCCCAACTCCGACGCTGCTTCAAGGACCCAATCCGAGCAGTGGACCATGAAGTGCTCGAATTGCAGCAGGACCTCTCCTATAAGGAGCATCCGGTCCGCATTCTCGACCAAGCTGAACGCCGCACACGTCAGAAGGCGATCAAGTTCCTCAAAGTCCAGTGGTCGAATCACTCTGAAGATGAAGCCACCTGGGAACGCGAGGATCGTCTTCGAGATGAATACCCCGCACTCTTTCCTTCTGCCTCCTAAATCTCGGGACGAGATTTCTTGTAGTGGAGGAGATTTGTAACGCCCGGATGGTTATGCAACAGTGATCACCTCGGTTACTGTGCCACGTTACTGTGCCAAACCTCTCTTTGATTCGAACCGTTCTAAAACAAAAATCAAAACTAAAACAAACGATAAAAAGTTTCAAAAACAAAATCTAAAATGTTCGGGGGTTGTCTAAAATAGCTAACCTAATTATGGTGGGGTGCACTAATTTCTGTAAAATGCTCTGGCATTTTAAATAAACTAAAAACTGAAAAGGAAAAATAATAAAAGAAAAGCAAAATAGAAGAGAGGGGGAAAACCCCCCTTGGCCCATTCCCCCTGGCCCATCCCCCTCCCCACTTGGCCTTCCCCCTGGCCCATTTTCCCCTGGCCCGCCCACACCGCCACATACTTCCCCCACCCCTGCAGCAACCCTAGCCGCCTCCCCACCCCCCACGCCCCACCCTCTCCTCGCCTCGATTGGATCGGGGCGGAGAACCCCCGACCGAGCCACCCCGCCGCCCCCCCCCGCCGGGCGGCCCGTCGCCCCACCGCCGCATAAACCCCCTCCTCCTCCTCGCCACCACTGGGTCCCTCCTCCTCCGTCGCCCCCCAAGCGGGCACTGCCGCCTTGCTGGTCGGCCTCGCCCCCCGCGCTGGCCAAGGCCCCGCCGCCTCCCTCACGGTCGCCACTGCCTCCACCGAGCTTTGCCTAGTCCCGACCCCCCACAGGAGGCCCTCTCCTCTCTCCTCCCTCCCGAACCGCCCGTCGCCGGTGCCTCGTCGCCGCGGCCTCGACCCTCCATGGTCGCGCCGTCTTCCCCGTTCCTCTCCTCCCCCTCGCGGCTCCGCCGTCCGAGGCCACGAACCCCGCCAACGAAACCCCCGGGTCCCTCTCCCCATCATGCCCCGAACAGGCGCCGTCTCCGGAACTCGGTTCGGCCCGACGACGCCCGCCGCCCGATGGCCTCTCTCCCCCTCCTTTCCCCGTCGGGCATCTCTGGCGCCCTATCGGCCTTCAACCTCGACCGAACCCCATGGGCTCGGCCTCCCCCCCCAGTTACGCCCCTACCGGCCCCGCCCGTCGCCCCGAATCGCCTCGCTGGCCGCCGCCTGCCCGGCCTCCCAGCCGTGGGTGCGGTCCTCCGCCACCGTCGTGGTTCGCCGCCGCCGACCCGTTGGCCTCGGCGGGCGCCAACGCCGCCCGCCCTCGATCGCGCCGAACAGCACGGGCATCGCCCGCATGCGCAAGATGTTCAATGGCCCCTCGGGCCAATGACATGGGGCCCCACCCCCAAAAGAACGTTTTTTTTATTAAAACAGGATTAAAAATAAAATGAAATTAAATTAAACTAATTAACTAATTAATTAATTAATTAATTAATTAAGTAATTAATTAATCTAATTAATTCTGAATTAATTAATCCTAATCATTAATTAACTTAATTAAGTAATGTTAATTAAATCTGATTAGGGTAATTAGTCATTAGTGAATGACATGCGGGACCCACCTGTCAGGGTTGACTCAGTCAACCCTGTTGACTGATGACGTCAGCATGACATCATGCTGATGTCATAAATGCATTTTCGAAATTAATTAAATTCCCGAAATTATTAAAATCTTTTAATAATCATATCTTTTAATCCGTAACTCGGATTAAGATAATTTCAACATGAAAGTTGCTCGAGCAGCGAGACGAATCCGGATACGCGATCCGCTCGTCCACCACACACCCCTAACCTATCGAACCTGCAAACTTTCCTCTCCGGTTCATCTCATCGACAGACGTCCGGCCCGGAAAACTCCCGGATGTTTTCCCCTAACCGATACCCCTCTTACCACGTTAGGGCACGCCTAGCATCGCTTCTTGACATGTCATGCATCGATATGCATCTGTTTACTTTGTATTCATTGTTTCTTCCCCTCTTCTCTCCGGTAGACTACGAGACCGCGCAAGCAGCTGCGGTGGCCGGTTCGACCACGGTGTTGTGACCCTCTCTCTTGCCGAGCAACCAGGCAAGCCCCCTTGATCACCAGATATCGCCTACTCTTATCTACTGCTTGCATTAGAGTAGTATAGCATGTTCTTGTTTTCAGATACTCCTATACCGCTGCATAGCCCGTCCTATAACTTCGTTGTTACCTTACCGCAATCCTATATGCTTAGTATAGGATGCTAGTACTTTCATCTGTGGCCCTACTTTCTTGTCAAATGCGCGTGCTATATTATCGGGTCGTGATCACTCGGGAGTTGATCACGGGTATATACTATATACTTATACATGATACATGTGAGACTAAAGTCGGGTCGGTGATGGAGCACCCATGAGTGGATCTTTGAGGCGGAGCGGCGGGCATGTTGAGACCGCTTAGGAGAGAGGTGGGCTGGCCTGTTCGGCGTTCTCATGTTACTTAACACGCTTAACGAGGTCTTGGTATTTGATCGGGTTGGCTACGAGCTTATACGCACTAACCATCTACGCGGGAGTAGTTATGGGTATCCTGGCGTCGTGGTATCACCGGCACTTCAGACGTCACGACGGAGCGGCGGCCGGATTGGACTGGAACGCTCTGGGCTAGGTCTGCTTCGGCAGCAGACATAACGTGCAGTGTGTGCTCAGGCGATGGGCCTGACCCTGCGGCGCTTAGGTTTAGACCGGCGCGTTGGCCTCTCTGTTGTGCCTAGGTGGGGCTGCGGCGTGTTGATCTTCCACGGCGGGCATGACCCCGGAAAGTGTGTCCGCCAAATGGGATCAAGCGTCTTTGGGTAAGATGGTGCACCCTGCAGGGAAGTTAATCTATTCGGATAGCCGTGATCTTGATAGCAGGACGACTTGGAGTTGTACCTTGAGCTTATGACAACTAGAACCGGATACTTGATAAAACACACCCTTCCAAGTGCGGATATAACGGTGGTCGCTCTCGCTTAGGGATATGAGCAGGGATTGCGGGTAGGATTATTGCTATATGACGTTACTTGGAGGACTTCAGATTGTCCCTCCTACCTGTTGTAAGGCGGTGTCGAGCGTAGTCTTCGTTAAGACTAGCTATCCCCTCTTATTCGGCATTCTGCAGTTCAGTCCTCGATATGGCCCTTTACACATATATCCATGCATATGTAGTGTAGCTCCTTGCTTGCGAGTACTTTGGATGAGTACTCATGGTTGCCTTGTTCCCCTTTTCCCCTACCTCTACTCGATTGCTGCAACAGACGATGGAGCCTGTGAGCCGACGCCACCGCCTATGACGACTACTACTCGGAGGTGCCTACTACTACGTGCAGCCCGCCGATGATGGCGACCGGGAGTGACCTAGGAGGATCCCAGGCAGGAGGCCTGCGCCTCTTCGATCAGATCCCGCTTTGTGCTAGCCATCTTATGGCACCTTGTTTAACTTATGTCTCGTACTCAGATATTGTTGCTTCCACTGACTCGTCTATGATCGAGCACTTGTATTCGAGCCCTCGAGGCCCCTGGCTTGTATTATGATGCTTGTATGACTTATTTTATTTGTAGAGTTGTGTTGTGATATCTTCCCGTGAGTCCTTGATCTTGATCGTACACATTTGCGTGCATGATTAGTGTACGATTGAATCGAGGGCGTCACACACTCTTGCCGCCCTAGTTTCCGTCATATCGGTATTATGTTCCTGGATTTTGTGTCCCTAATGCGGTTGGGTGATTTATGGGACCCCCTTGACAGTTCGCTTTGAATAAAACTCTTCCAGCAAGGCCCAACATTGGTTTTACTATTTGCCTCACCTATGCCCTTTTTTCCCTTGGGTTTCCGGAGCCCGAGGGTCATCTTTATTTTAGCCCCCCCGGGACAGTTCTCCTCTGAGTGCTGGTCCAAACCGAGCGATGTCCGGCGCCCCCTGGGCAACCAGGGTCTATGCCAACCCGTCGTCTTGCTCATCCGGTGTGCCCCGAGAACGAGATATGTGCAGCTCCTATCGGGATTTGTCGGCACATTCGGGCGACTTTGCTGGTCTTGTTTTACCATTGTTGAAATGTCTTGTAAACGGGATTCCGAGACGGATCGGGTCTTCCCGGGAGAAGGAATATCATTCGTTGATCGCGAGAGCTTATCATGGGCTAAGTTGGGACACCCCTGCAGGGTTTAAACTTTCGAAAGCCGTGCCCGCGGTTATGTGGCACATGGGAATTTGTTAATATCCAGTTGTAGTAAACTTGAAGTAAACTCTTCTAAAATACACCAACCGTGTGTGTAACCATGAGTGTCTCTTTTCGGGGTTGATCGAGAGGAGAACACGGTTTCTAGGTTATGTCTAACGTAAGTAGGAGTTCAGGATCACTTCTTGATCATTACTAGTTGACGACCGCTTGCTTTGCTTCTCTTCTCGCTCTTATTTGCATAAGTTAGCCACCATACATTGTTTAGTCGCTGCTGCAACCTCACCACTTTACCCCTTCCTTTCCCATTAATCTTTGCTAGTCTTTATACCAATGGTAATGGGATTGCTGAGTCGTCGTGGCTCACAGATTACTACAACAACAGTTGCAGGTACAGGTTATGCGATGATCATGACGCGAGAGCGATGTTTGCTTGTTGTGGAGTTCTCCTTCTGCTTCTTCTCCGATTAGGGGATAGGTTCCAGGTCGGCAGCCTGGGCTAGCAGGGTGGATATTGTTTGAGTTTCTGTTTATGTTTCATCCGTAGTCAGATGTTGATCTTATGTATGTTGTATTCATGTGACATTGTATGTCTTGGATGTATCCCCACTATTATGAAATGTTGATGTAATGATATCCACCTTGCAAAAGCGTATCAATATGCGGTTCTATCCTTGGTGGGACCTTCGAGTCTCTTTAGGATAGTATCGCATATTGGGCGTGACAAGTTGGTATCAGAGCCTCGACCGACCATAGGAGCCCCCTTGATTGTTGGCCGTTGTTGAGTCTAGGAGAAAGCTATTTTGAGTCTTAGGATTATATATATCGGAGAGTAGGATACTTTTTACTCCTCAGTCCCTTCGTCACTCTGGTGAGGCCTCCTGACGTAGATGTTTTGTCTTTCCTCTCCTCAAATTTCACGAAATTTTTTTAGGATCACGCGGGTATCTTGGGATCGTTCCGATTGTCTTGTGACGAGAACATTGTTCTTGGTGCCTCTTGACATTTAGGGGTTGTGGTAGTGTCCCGGGGAGTTGAGCTCCGAGGTGTTGTCGTCACAATTTTCTCGTTGCAGTTCTGGAATACCTGAGTTTTGCCGACATAAAAAATCTCTTTTATGTAGTTGTTGGTGAGATAACCTCGACGGCACCCAGTACTGGGGAGTTCGGGAGTATTGCCATAACTCGTATAACAGATGCTTTTCGAAGGTTGAGGTACACGATTTCCGGAGTTTTCTTGGTTATGTGTTGAAGGATGGATACAATTGGATCTAGGTATTGTTAGTTTGGGTGATATATTTTGTGTCCCAGATCCCCAACACAGATTGCATAACCGAGAAAGTTTAGGGAGTTTATAGGTGGGAATTCAAGTAGCTCCTAGAATATCTTTCCGACAGATGCATCATATGGGATTGTGTAAATCTCTATCATATGTATTTGTTTCGGCTTATTCTGCAAGCCAAATCCTTTGTTTAGTTTTATTTGTGGTATTCAAGTTGCTTCGAAGTCAAATGTTGAATCCATACCTTTCCTAAACGGTGTTCCCATATTGCTATGTGAATACTAATCCTTCTTGATCATCGAGGTCGTCATGCTAATTCTTTTCCCAACCGGCGTGCTTCTCTTCAAGTGGATCCGATCATCTCAACATTTGCGAGATCAATTCTAAGTTTTCTCAACGGTATCCATTTCATCCGTCCCCAAGTTGCCTTTGTTTTCCCGCCCTCCCACCCTGTTTCTTCAAGGACTCAGATTTCTTAATCATGTATCCTTTTATTTGTGGGAAGTCTCTTCATTGTTTTCTTTCAATGTTCTTATCCGGTGATTTCCCATGAAGATGCTCAATAGTTTCAATTTCATCATTCTTCATTCTCGTATTCTTTTCCAGTGGACTTAACTCAAGCTTTCAGTGTTGATCATATTCCTTTCCTTGTTGCAAATGCTTTCTCTTGCCGATGCACCTCTTAATCATTCACTTCTCACTATTCATTTGTTCTGGAGTGTTGAAGATATCTCAGAAGGCTCGTCTTTTCATTCCAGATCCGTTCAAGTTATTTTGAGGTTGTTATCTCATTCAAGCCATTTAATTCTACCGGTGCAATCTTTATTTCAAGCAATCCTTCAACGATGTTTCTTTCGAGTGGGCCCTAACCACAGGTCTTTTCCCAGGATCTTACCTGACTCTTCTAATTTTCCTGGAACTATTCTCAAATTCATTTCAAAGTTTGACGTAAGAATGAATTTTCATCAGTCACATGCCTTCTCCAAGGTCGCTTTCAAACTTTTTTCATCTTTGGCTCAACCTTTCCTCTTTTAATCCTTCCGGAGTTTCTCAACGATTTGGTGGTGTTTCTCCTCGTCATTCTCAGCATGTGAAGACCGAAGAAGAGTTCCTCCTAAATCCTTACCCGTTCTTCCAAAGATGCGTAGTTCAAGTTTGATGCCATCCTCTCATAATTGTTTTCGATTGTGGGAATTCTTTTCACCCATCCGGAGCATTTCATGAGTTGTTCCCATTTCTTTCCTCCGTAGGCCATCATGTCATAATTCCTCATTCTCTGCTTTCAACTCTCGTTCTCCAAATCTTACCGATGCATCTTTCAAGTATTCTCTAATCAGCTCGTGATCTATTCGTTCATTTGTATCTAAATTCCCTCAAGTATCAACGTTGTTTTCTAATTCCTCCCGGTGATTCGTTCTCTTTTCTTCATTCATTTTCAATTCTTACGGTGGTTCATTCAAGAGTTCTCTTCCTTCGTTATCATATAGATTCATTCGTTCTTTCCAATCCTACCGGTGGTTCATTGAAGACCTTCCCAAGTTTGCGCCTTATCTACCTTAATCCTTTCTACGAGAATAAGTAGTATGCCAAATTTATTGCTTGTCATCAGTTTAATTGGTGAAGGATACACATAACATAATTCTTATTCTTGTTTCATCCAAGTGATTAGTTCCTCTTTCGGAGTTCCAAGTTTTCCGCATTATCTCGTCACGAAGCTCCATCTAAATCATCGCAAGGCTTCAACATGTGTTCTCAACTTCTCTTTCGTTTTATCATCTTTTTATTGCTGGAGTTCTTCATAGAGGCTCTACATGATGGTTCGTCAAGGATTCTTTTCATTCTTCAATTGTTCTTTAAGATTTCTCTCGAAGTTATGATCCATCAAGCCATACTTCAAAATAAACATGGTGCTCAACACATGTTTTGTTTTGAGGAGTTCAAGCATTCTTCATCTTGCATTCTGAAGTGCAATTCTTTCTACCTTATCTTTTGAGATGGTGTTATGTCATCCTTGGCAATTTCTCCTCGTGCTTCATGATTCACATGTTGTCAAGAATGAGGTATTTAAATCCATCAATCTCTTCATTGGAGTTATCTTGGGTTATTTTTCACCTAAAGCTTTCCCTAAGGATTGTTGCTATTTATGGTGCTTATAAATGACCCAAGTTCTTCATTTGTCCTCCCGGTGAAATAAGTTTCTCGTCTCCTTGTTGATATCAATCCAATCATTTGTTTCCGTTGGTGGCAGAAGCTCACCTCATAATTTTGAGGTCTTTTCCATAAGCCCACTACAAGCTTATCCTTTCATTGTTGGTTTTCCAACAACTCCGTTCTAACCTTCTTGGAAGGGTGCTTCCAAGATCATTTGTGGCAGAAGTTGGCATTTTATTCTCCATTCTATTATTCCAACGATCTATCTTCTATTCTTCTTCCGGAGGCATGGTGATGTTGCTCTTTTCACGCATCACCTCGTTTTGTAAAGATCATGTTCCTTTTCTTGCTTATCCATTTAACCGGAGTGTCGTGTCCTCTTTTCAAGTTCTTCCCATTTTGTCAAGTCTTGCATCTCTTTTCAACCGGAGTGCTGTCCGAATTTGTTCTTCCTTATTCCTTGTTTATCTCGTTTCAACCAGAGTGGTTTCGTTTCCTTCTTGTCCATTGTACTCGTCATTCATAGCTTTGCAACCTCCAATGTTCAAAAGGTGTTCCTTGTTTCTATTTTCTGCCGCAGTGCTCTCAATTGTGTTCAACTCTGTTACGCTTTCTTTCAACTTTTTAACCTCTCAAGGTTCTTTGGTTTCGCTCGTTTGTCGAAGAAGCAACTTAGTTTTACCTCTTAACTTCCTCTTCCTTTTCCCTCCGGTGCCATCCTATATCTCGGGACGAGATCCTCTTGTAGTGGTGGAGTGTTGTAACACCCCGGATGTAGCTTTCCATAATTGTAACTCCAACTCTTGCCATTTCCGGCTATGTGCTATGTTTTTCCTCCGTGGTTGGGTTTTTGTCTTTTGTTTTGCATTTTGTTCATGTCATGCATTTAGTCTCATTGCATCATGCGCATTGCATCTGCATGTTTTCATAAAGCTTGCATCCGTTCGTAGTTGCCGCGTTCCCCCTTGCCTTCGTTGTCCCTTTCGAGAGCAACCGTTCATTTGTTGTCCGACCGTTTGAGCCTCTCTGCACAGCCACCGACCACCTCCGCAACCTAGTCAGAAAACTTCTCCCGGACCCGACCCGGGCTGTCATGACCAATGGGCCCGGATCATCTCCAAACGTCTATAAAACATCTCCGTTTTCTTATTTGAACTCCCTAGCCTATATATTTCTCGACCTTTCGATTACGATCGAAGGGACGAAATAGCCCCTACCCAAAAATCCAGCCTATATAAACTGACTCAACCATAAATTTGAGGAGAGCTGTCCCATCCTCCTAGCCGCCGCCGCCACTCCTCCTGTCTCGTCTTCCTCGGGATCATCCCAGATCCCCTTCTCACCCAACCAGCGCCTCCCCTGGTATCCTCCTCGTTTCCCCATCGACCCAATCCCCTGGCACCGCCGCCATCTTCCCCTTATTTTCAGCGCCACCAAATCAACACTACAGCCGCCGCAGCTCCTCCCGATCCAAACCATCCACCACCTCTCGTGCCTCCCCGAGCTCGACCCCTTGCGCCGCTCGCCGGAGCAACCAGCGACGACCCTCACCTCCAGGACCTCCTCCTCGCCACCTCGTCGTCCTTCCTCCCCGCCGGTGTTCTTCCCGAGGACGCCAGCCGCCCTCCTCAACCACCTTGCGTCGCCGTCGGCCGCAAGCAGCACCACCAGCAGATGAGCCCCCGTCGCACCCTCTCGTTCCTCTGTTTTCCTCCTCTCGGTATCTCATCTCTCTCTCTCTCGTTCAGTCTCTGTACCAGGATGCAGCGTCGCCCATGGCCTTGTCTCCGGCCAGAACGAGCCTCCCCGTGCTCCTCCACCTCGCCTCCTCGGGCGCCCGCGCCTACCGCCGGCCGGCCACGGCCAGGTCGCCTCGCCTCCTCTCGCTCTCACTCCGGCCCTCTCTCTGTCCCTGCCACTAGTCTGAATTTTCACTGCCATGGCCCTGCAGTTCCTCCCCGCCTCGGAGCTCCCTTGCGCCGCCGGATCCGAGACCCCCTCGCCCGGACCTGCCCGTTCCCGGCGCTTGCGTCGCTGTCAGCCACCCGTCGCCGGAGTTCCTTGTCGGCTCGCGCGCCGACCTGCAAGTCCCACGCCGCCGCGGCTCCCCTGCTTCAACCGCTGCTACCTGCTTCGCTCGGTCAAGTTGCGCGTTGACCTCCAGCGCCAGGCCCAACGCGCCTCAGCCGCATCCACCGACCTGGGTCGAGCCCAGCTAGGTGAGCAGCCCAGGCGCCAAGTGCACTATTCAGATTCGGCCCGTATAATTTTTTTTGGTTCTGCGATTTTAGCATTTATCCAGAGTTGGCAGATTTGCAGAAAACCCCTTCATCATCAAGCATATATTAACTCCACAACCGTGCATCATATATAGATAATTTATACATGTAAAATGCTTAGAATTTTGTGTAGATTAATAATTTGCTACTTTCATCCATTTTTAAAAATGTTTAAATTGATGTTTGTTTAAATTTGCTCAAATGCCATGTTAAAATGATTTATTCATAACTAAATAACCGTAGCTCGGTTTTAAATAAACTTTATATGTAATTGGGGTGTAAAAATGCATAGATTAACTTGGTGCAGTTTATTTTCCTGTTTAACAAAAATAAAATTTGGTTTAGGGCAGAACAGTACCGAATCTAAAATATGCACTTGGGGATTTTCCGGAATTGTTGTTCGTTGTTCCGGCCTCATTTAAACTTGCCTAGATAGGTAGTTTTCATATGCTTCACCCCTTGCCATGTTAATAACATCTAATATTGTTGGGTACAAAACCGAGAGAGAACTAAATAATTGATGTGGTGTTTTGTCAATATGCAACTCGTGGCATATTGTGCTCCACTTAACTTGTAGTATTGTTTGTTGCACTTTGCCATGCCATGCCTCTTTAAACCGGACATGCATCATACTTGTTTGTGCATCATGCCATGTTTATGCTTGTGCATTTACCATGTTGTTTGTTTCTTTCCGGTGTTGCTTCTTAGTTCCGGTAATGTTGCGATTGTGAGGATTCGTTCGACTACTTCCGTTCGTATTCTTCATGGACTCGTTCTTCTTCCTAGCAGGATTTCAGGCAAGATGACCGTCACCTTGGATCTCATTACTATCATTGCTATGCTAGTTGCTTCGTTCTTTTGCTATGCCGCATTACCTACCACTTGCTTATCAAGCCTCCCAAATTGCATTATAGCCCCTAACCGTTGTCACCTTTCCTAGCAAACCGTTGTTTGGCTATGTTACCGCTTTTGCTCAGCCCCTCTTATAGCGTTGCTAGTTGCAGGTGAAGATGAAGATTGCTCCATGTTCGATTATGTTTATGTTGGGATATCAAAATATCTCTTATATTATTAATGCATCTATATACTTGGTAAAGGGTGGAAGGCTCGGCCTTATGCCTGGTGTTTTGTTCCACTCTTGCCGCCCTAGTTTCCGTCATATCGGTATTATGTTCCAGGATTTTGCGTCCCTAACGCGGTTGGGTGATTTATGGGACCCCCTTGACGGTTCGCTTTGAATAAAACTCTTCCAGCAAGGCCCAACATTGGTTTTACCATTTGCCTCACCTATGCCCTTTTTTCCCTAGGGTTTTCGGAGCCCGAGGGTCATCTTTATTTTAGCCCCACCGGGCCAGTTCTCCTCTGAGTGCTGGTCCAAACCGAGCGATGCCCGGCACCCCCTCGGCAACCAGGGTCTATGCCAACCCATCGTCTTGCTCATCCGGTGTGCCCCGAGAACGAGATATGTGCAGCTCCTATCGGGATTTGTCGGCACATTCGGGCGGCTTTGCTGGTCTTGTTTTACCATTGTCGATATGTCTTGTAAACGGGATTCCGAGACTGATCGGGTCTTCCCGGGAGAAGGAATATCCTTCGTTGATCGCGAGAGCTTATCATGGGCTAAGTTGGGACACCCCTGCAGGGTTTGAACTTTCGAAAGCCGTGCCCGCGGTTATGTGGCAAATGGGAATTTGGTAATATCCGGTTGTAGTAAACTTGAAGTAAACTCTTCTAAAATACACCAACCGTGTGCGTAACCATGAGTGTCTCTTTTCGGGGTTGATCGATAGGAGAACACGGTTTCTGGTTTGTGTCTAACGTAAGTAGGAGTTTAGGATCACTTCTTGATCATTACTAGTTGACGACCGCTTGCTTTGCTTCTCTTCTCGCTCTTATTTGCGTAAGTTAGCCACCATACATTGCTTAGTCGCTGCTGCCACCTCACCACTTTACCCCTTCCTTTCCCATTAAGCTTTGCTAGTCTTGATACCCATGGTAATGGGATTGCTGAGTCCTCGTGGCTCATAATTACTACAACAACAGTTGCAGGTACAGGTTATGCGATGATCATGACGCGAGAGCGATGTTTGCTTTTTTTGGAGTTCTCCTTCTGCTTCTTCTTCGACCAGGGGATAGGTTCCAGGTCGGCAGCCAGGGCTAGCATGGTGGATATTGTTTGAGTTTCTGTTTATATTTCATCCATAGTCGGATGTTGATCTTATGTATGTTGTATTGTTGTATTCATGTGACATTGTATGTCTTGGATGTATCCCCACTATTATGAAATGTTGATGTAATGATATCCACCTTGCAAAAGCGTTTCAATATGCGGTTCTATCCTTGGTGGGACCTTCGAGTCTCTTTAGGATAGTATCACATATTGGGCATGACAACCCACCAACATTTCACTGCCCCGCGGCAGTTCTGATGTGGCAACCAGCCCGCCAACTAGGCGAGCGCCTGCGTGGAAGCATGCAGCTTCTAGGCCAACTAGTCAAGCACCTACGTGGTGGCATGCAATTCTTCGTGAAGACCTTGTCACCGCACCAGCTCAGCAACCAGCCAGCTAGCATGGCGCTGCATGCCTCGTGAAGACCAACTAGACGAGCTCTGTTGCCGCCCCTGATAAAGCGATAGAGTACGTCGGCAACGCATTAAATGCGTTTGTCCTACGGTACAAGGCGATAAACTTGTACACTGTAGATACTTTCCACCTCCTGTGTGCCACTGTGGTGATCCCTTTGACATATAAAAGGAGGCTGATGTCTACTACACAACCTTCTTCTTGTAGACGTTGTTGGGCCTCCCAAGTGCAGAGGTTTGTAGGACAGTAGCAAATTTCCCTCAAGTGGATGACCTAAGGTTTATCAATCCGTGGGAGGCGTAGGATGAAGATGGTCTCTCTCAAGCAACCCTGCAACCAAATAAAAAAGAGTCTCTTGTGTCCCAAACACACCGAATACAATGGTAAATTGTATAGGTGCACTAGTTCGGCGAAGAGATGGTGATACAAGTGCAATATGGATGGTAGATATATGTTTTTTTAATCTGAAAATATAAAAAAACAGCAAGGTAGCAAGTGATAAAAGTGAGCGTAAACGGTATTGCAATGCTAGGAAACAAGGCCTAAGGTTCATACATTCACTAGTGCAAGTTCTCTCAACAATATAACATAATTGGATCATATAACTATCCCTCAACATGCAACAAAGAGTCACTCCAAAGTCACTAATAGCGGAGAATGAACGAAGAGATTATTGTAGGGTACGAAACCACCTCAAAGTTATCCTTTCTGATCAATCTATTCAAGAGTCCGTAGAAAAATAACACGAAGCTATTCTTTCCGTTCGATCTATCCTAGAGTTCATACTAGAATAACACCTCAAGATGCAAATCAACCAAAACCCTAATGTCACCTAGATACTCCAATGTCACCTAAAGTATCTGTGGGTATGATTATAGGATATGCATCACACAATCTCAGATTTATCTATTCATCCAACACAAAGAACTTCAAAGAGTGCCCCAAAGTTTCTACATGAGAGTCAAGACGAAAACGTGTGCCAAACCCTATGCATAAGTTCACAAGGTCACTGAACCCGCAAGTTGATCACCAAAACATACATCAAGTAGATCACGTGAATATCCCATTGTCACCACAAATAAGCGCAGGCAAGACATACATCAATTGTTCTCAAATCCTTAAAGACTCAATCCGATAAGATAACTTCAAAGGGAAAACTCAATTCATCACAAGGAGATAGAGGGGGAGAAACATCATAAGATCCAACTATAATAGCAAAGCTCGTGATACATCAGCAACATGCCAAATCAAGAACACAAGAGAGAGAGAGAGAGAGAGATCAAACACATAGCTACTGGTACATTCCCTCAGCCCCGAGGGTGAACTACTCCCTCCTCGTCATGGAGATCGCCGGGATGATGAAGATGGCCACCGGTGACGGATCCACCCTCCGGCAGGGTGCCAGAACAGGGTCCCGATTGGTTTTTGGTGGCTACAGAGGCTTGCTGCGGCGGAACTCCTGATCTAGGTTATGTTCTGGAAGTTTGGGTATATATAACAGGTGTTGGCGTCGGGAACAAGTCAGGGGGTCTCCGAGGCGGCCACGAGGTAGGGGGGCGCGCCCAGGGGGTTAGGGCGCGCCCCCACCCTTGTGGGTGCCTTGGGACTCTTCTGGTCCATCTCCGATATTCCGTAGGCTTCTTATGGTCCAAAATTAATCTCCGTGAAATTTCAGGTCAGTTGGACTCCGTTTGGTTTTCCTTTTTTGCGATACTCAAAAACAAGGAAAAAACAGAAACTGGCACTGGGCTCTGGATTAATAGGTTAGTCCCAAAAATAATATAAAAATGTATATTAAAGCCCATTAAACATCCAAAACAGATAATATAATAGCATGGAACAATATAAAAAATTATAGATACGTTGGAGACGTATCAGAGGCCCGAGGCGTACTGTGGAAGGATTCAGACTTTTTGGACTGGACATGCACCGCAGCTAGTTCAAGAGCTCAAGAACACTAAACATACACAGACAAGCAGGACTAGGGTTTTACGCATCATTTGCGGCCCGAACCTGGGTAAAAATTCCCTCCCGCTGATCTTTTAGACCTGCTCTTTGCATAGCTCCACGCCCCGCCTACCATAGAAGGGATTCCCTGGGATCCCATAGGTGTCGTTTCCCCCGACAGGTTGGACCGTTGCTTAGGTGATGTTCTTACTTGAAGAAACCTCCTACTTATGATTAACCCTCCCGCAAGCATCCGCAACTACAAGAAAAGTATTAAGAATAAATTCTGACCATAGCATTAAACTTTTGGATCCAATCGGTCCCTTACGGAATAGAGCATAAACTGGGGTTTAAGCTTCTGTCACTCTCATAACCCATCATCTAATTGCTACTACACAATGCATTCCCTTAGGCCCAAATATGGTGAAGTGTCATGTAGTCGACCTTCACATGACACCACTAAGGGAATCACAACATACATAATATCAAAATATCGAACACATATCAAATTCACATGATTACTTGCAACATGATTTCTCTTGTGTCCTCAAGAACAAAAGTAACTACTCACAAATGATAAACATGCTCATTATCAGAGGAGTATTAAATAGCATATTGGATCTGAAAAAATAATCTTCCACCAAATAAACCATATATTAATCAACTACAAGATGTAATCAACACTACTAGTCACCCACAAGCACCAATCTATAGTTCCGGTAACAAGATTGAACACAAGAGATGAACTAGGGTTTGAGATGAGACGGTGCTGTTGAAGATGTTGATGGAGATTGCCCTCCCCAAGATGGGAGAGTTGTTGGTGATGATGATGATGATGATTTCCCCCTCCGGGAGGGAAGTTTCCCCAACAGAATCACTCCGCCGGAGGGCAAAAGTGCTCCTGCCCAAGTTCCCCCCCGATGTGGCGGCGCTCCGTCCTGAAAGTCCTCCCCTTATTTTTTTCTAGGTAAAAATCACCTATATACCAGAGGATGGGCACCGGAGGTGGCCTGGGTTAGCACAACCCACCAGGACGCGCCTGGGCTCCCTGGCACACCTAGGTGGGTTGTGCCCACCTGGTGGGCTCCTCTGGTAGTTATTTTCTCCAATAATTCTCATATATTCCATAAAAATCCTCGCGAAGTTTCAGCTCATTTGGAGTTGTGCAGAATAGGTAGCCTAACGTAGCTTTTTCAGGTCTAGATTTCCAGCTACCGGAATTCTCCCTCTTTATGTATAACTTGCAAATTATGAGAGAAAAGGCATTAGAATTACTCCAAAAAGCATTATTATGGATAAAAACATTATAAATTACAGTAAGAAAACATGAGCAAAATGGACTTATCAACCCCCCAAGCTTAGACCACGCTTGTCGTCAAGCGAAAACCAAAATCGAAAAACATGTCCACATGCTTTGAGAGAGAGGTGTCGATAAAAACAAAATACGGACATAGAAGCATCATGTTGATTATTGTAACAACAACAAAATTAAACATAAGACTTTTATCAAAGGAATTTTATCATATACTTCTCATGAATAAGTTACAATTCATCACACAATCGAAGTATAAAGCAAAAACTCTATTAAAAACCGACAAACTATGTTCTTAGTCAACTTTGCAACTACAATTCATCATCTTTTCTGGAAGGGTCAAGTATCGGAGCCTTTAGGCAAGTCCACATACTCAACCATCATATAGTCTTCTATGGTTGCTAACACTCACCGCATACACATGAGCAAAACGTTTCAACTGGACACATACTCAAAAACTATAAACCCCTCTAGGTTTATTGTTTCACCTCCCAACGTACTCACCTCAAGGGTGATGTCAACACTAATAACTCATGCTATCTATATTCAACTGGACATATGTGCCTAGATCTTTCCTCACCACATGATGCTTGCCAAAGGAGAAAAATAAAAAGGACTGGAAGGAAAACTTTGACTTTTTGCAGAAAAGTAAATACATAAAAGCAAAATATAGGCCCTTCGCAGAGGGAAGCAGATGTTGCCATGCACTTATTTGTTTATATGCTCAACCCCTTAGTGCAAAAGAACGTCACGTTACATTGCCCCTTGTGATAGCGACCTCTATTATGCAGTCTGTCACTTTTATTCTTCACCATCACAAGTTCGTGCAATGCTCATTTTTTTCTTACATTAAATGATCTCACACATTGAAAAGCAATTTTATTGCCTTTTTGCACCGATGACAACTTACTTGAAGGATCTTGCTCAATCCCTAGGTAGGTATGGTGGACACTTGAAAAGAAGATTTGGCTTTAAGGGTTTTTGGATGCACAAGTAGTATCTCTACTTAGTGCGGAATTTTTGGCTAGCAACGATAGGGGGCAAACACCACATGTTGACGGATCTATGACAATATGACTTCTATGTGAATATAAGCAAAGATAAACCATTCAGTTGTCTTCTTTGTCCAACATCAACAATTTTGGCATATAATATTTTGATGAGGGCTCACAACCACAAAAGATTTCTAGGATAGTATATTTCTATGTGAATCTTCTCTTCCCTTATTAATTATTTCATGAGTTGCATCATTGACTAATGTTATGTTTGTCAATCTCTAATTAAATTTTTTACTTATACTTTTCCTTATGTGGTGTCATCACCTACCATAGGATTAGTATATGATCTTTTCATTATTTCTTTCCTTTTATTTCTTTCCTTTCTCTTTTTCTTTCTTATTTCTTTTCTTTAATTTGCAACATGAAAGTAAAGAAAGCAAAAACTCAAACTAAACTTTATTACATAACTTGCACACGATTACAAGGATAGATCACTAGGCAAACTCTCAAGGAAGAAATGATCGAACTAAACTTTTATTCATCTAAAGAAAAAGATCGAACTAAAATAAGTAAAACCAAAAAGATAGTGGGATGATACAATACCGGGGCACCTCCCCCAAGCTTGGCGGAAGCCAAGGGGAGTGCCCATACCCGATATTCAATTCTCCTTTGGTGGTGAAGAAGGTGGTGGTGATGAAGTAGAGGTCTTGTCCTTGGATTTCCATGGAAGTGGTCCACCATCATAAAAGGAGGACTGGGTTTCACGGGTCCTGCAACTAGCAGCCAAACTCATACCTTTAAACCTCGCCTCATATTCAAAGACTTGGTTTTGGAGGACGTAGACCTGGCTTTGGAGGAAGTTGATTTGCTCATTGAGGGTGAAGACGATGTCCGTCAAGGGCTTGCCATCCACCTTGAGATCACGGGAGAGGTCCGTGATCATTAGGTGGCGTTGAGTCCACGCTCCACCATCCCCTTGCACCGAAAGACGTCTTGCTCCATAGCTTCAAGCCTGGCCTCCACGGTTCCCGTCCCCTGGGACATGGCACATCGCGGAGGTGAAGCACCCCCTCATGCATCTGGATGACCTGAGGGTGCTGCACCACTTCCCGAAGGTATGGGTTGATGACGTTCTTGAAGAACTTGTCCTTGGAGGAGCTTGAAGCAGCCATGGTAGATGGGATCTGACAGAAAATAGCAAGGAAAATAAAATAGAGGATTTCTCTGCGATACAGTGACAAACAGGTTCGGGAAGTATATATAGATTTTTTAAATCTTGGGGGACAAGTAAGTCGTAGAAAAACAGAGTCCGGAAGGTGTCCCAGGTGGGCACAACCCACCTGGGTGCGCCAGGGCCTGGTGCGCCCTGGTGTCTTGTGCCCACCAGGGTACGCTTCCTGGAAGTTTCTTTATTTCCTAAAATTTTTATTATTCCCAAAGTAATAAAAAATATTTTTGCAGATTATTCAGAGTCCATTTACTTACCATATCTCCTTACTTTTATGCTTCTGGAGTGTTCCGGAAGGACTCTTTTATGTGTTCTTCCGGTGTCAAAGTTTGGATAATATTACTGTCAACATTAATGGGCATACATGAGATATAATGTTTTATTCGTTGCCCATTGACAACCTTCGGGTTAGTACCTTCGGAATTATTTATTTTGATGGCTCTAGGCCGATAAACCTCCTCGATAACATAGGGGCCTTCCCATTTTGAGTGGAGTTTTCCTGCAAAGAAACTGAAATGAGAGTTGTACAAAAGAACTATTCTCCAACTTTAAACTCATGCTTTTGGATTCTTTTGTCATGCCATCTTTTAACCTTTTTGTTGAATAATTTTGCATCTTCATAAGCTTGGGTTCTCCATTCATCTAGTGAGCTAATCAAATAACCTCTTTTCACCAGCAAGCTTGAAATCATAATTGAGCTCTTTGATGGCCCAATATGCTTTATGTTCAAACTCAAGAGGTAAATGACAAGTTTTCTAAACCATTTTATAAGGAGACATACCCATAGGATTTTTATATGCTGTTCTACAAGCCCGAAGTGCATCATCTAATTTCTTAGACCAACTCTTCCCGGATCTATTGACAGTCTTTTGCAAAATTAATTTTATTTCTCTATTGCTAAGTTCAACATGACCACTAGACTGAGGATGACAAGGTGATGCAATTCTATGGTTAACATCATACTTGGCAAGCATTTTACGGAAAGCACCTTGAATAAAGTGTGAGCCACCATCAGTCATTAAATATCTAGGGACTCCAAACCTTTGGGAAAATAACTTCCTTAACAATTTTAGTAGAGGTGTTGTGATCAACACTACTGGTTGGAATAGCTTCTACCCATTTAGTTACATAATCAGCAGCAACCAAAATATGTGTATACCCATTAGAGGAAGGAAAAGGTCCCATGTAATCAAATCCCCAAACATCAAATGGTTCAACAACAAGTGAATAATGCATAGGCATTTCTTGACGCTTACCGATATTACCTATTCTTTGATATTCCTCACAAGATAAGACGAACTTACGGACATCCTTGAAGAGAGTAGGCCAATAAAATCCAGATTGCAATACCTTGTGAGCAGTTTTATCTCCAGCATGATGCCCTCCATAAGCCTCGGAGTGTCATTTCCGTAGGATTTGTCCCTGTTCATGCTCAGGTACACAACATCTAAAAATACCATCCACTCCTTCTTTATAAAGATCTGGGTCATCCCAAAAGTAGTGTCTTAAATCATAGAATGATTTTTTCTTTGTTGTTATGTAAAGCTATGTGGTATATATTTAGCAACAATCTAATTAGCATAGTCAGCATACCAAGGAGTACTGTGAGCAACATTTATTGCAGCTAACTGCTTATCAGAAAAACTATCATCAATAGGTAGTGGGTCGTCAAGCACATTTTCAAGCCTAGATAAATTATCAGCTACTGGGTTCTCAACTCCTTTTCTATCAATGATATGTAAATCAAATTCTTTTAACAAGAGAACTCATCGAATAAGTCTAGGTTTATCATCTTTCTTTTGCATAAGATATTTAATAGCAGCATGGTCTGTGTGAACAGTTACTTTCGAATCAACAATATAAGGTCTAAATTTATCACAAGCAAACACAACTGCTATGAATTCTTTTTCAGTAGTAGCATAATTTCTTTGAGCACTGTCTAGAGTTATACTAACATAATGGATTACATTAAGTTTCTTATCAACTCTTTGTCCTAGAACAACACCAACAGCATAATCACTAACATCACACATAATTTCAAAAGGCAAGTTCCAATCAGGTGGTTGAACAATAGGTGCAGAAATTAAGGCTTTCTTGAGTGTTTCAAAGGCTTCTAAACAATCATCATCTAAAACAAAAGGAATATCCTTTTGTAAAAGACTAGTCAGAGGCCTAGAAATTTTAGAGAAGTCTTTGATAAATCTCCTATAGAAACCAGCATGACCTAAGAAACTACGAATACCTTTTATATATTTAGGACATCTCATTTTCTCAATTGCATCAACCTTAGCTTGATCCACTTCAATACCTCTTTTAGAAATTTTATGACCCAAGACAATGCCTTCATTAACCATAAAGTGGCACTTGCCCCGATTCAAGACAAGATTTGTTTGTTCACATCTCTGCAAAACTCGATCAAGATTGCTTAAACAATCATCAAAAGACATCCCATAAACAGAAAAGTCATCCATGAAAACCTCAACAATCTTTTCACAGAAGTCAGAGAATATAGCAGTCATACATCTTTGACAAGTAGCAGGTGCATTACATAAACCAAAAGGCATATGTCTATAAGCATAAGTTCCAACGGGACAAGTAATATTGGTCTTTTCTTGATCAGGTTGAGAAAGAGGCATTTGTGAAAAACCGGAATATCCATCAAGGAAGCAAAAATGTGTGTTCTTAGATAATGTTTCAAGCATTTGATCAATAAAAGGCAGAGGGTAATGATATTTTCTAGTTGCTTTGTTTAATTTTCTAAAATCAGTTACCATTCTATAGCCTGTAACAATTCTTTGTGGAGTAAGTTCATTCTTATCATTAGGAACAACAGTTATACCTCCTTTCTTAGGGACACAATGAACAGGACTTGCCCATCTACTATCAGCTATAGGATAGATTATACCTGCTTCCAGAAGTTTTAATATTTCCATTCTTACCACTTCTTTCATCTTCGGATTTAACCGATGCTGGTGATCAACAACGGGTTTAGCATCATGTTCCGTATTAATTTGGTGCTCACATAGAGTGGGACTAATGCCCTTTAAATCATCAAGAGTATATCCAATAGCAGCTCAGTGCTTCTTTAGAACTTTCAATAATCCTTCTTCTTCATGTTCTGAAAGGTTAGCACTAATAACAACAAGATCTATCTTATTTTCATCAAGATAAGCATATTTCAAAGTGTTTGGCAATTGTTTTAATTCAAACACAGGATCACCTTTAGTTGGAGGAGGACCTCCTAGAGCTTCAATTGGAAAATTGTGTTTAAGCAGAGGACGTTGTTCAAAGAAAATCTTATCTATTTCATTTCTTTCATACATATGTAAATCGTTTTCATGGTCTAGCAAATTTTGTTCTAAAGGATCAATAGGTGGTACACCAATAGAAGACCAATTAATTCATCCTTACTGGGCAATTCTTTTTCATGAAGCTTTGTACTAACTTGGGAAAATTAAATTCATGGGGCTCATCACCAAAACTAACACCGATAGTTTGCTTCTCACAATCTATTCTAGCATCAACAGTGTTCAAGAAAGGTCTACCAAAGATAATGGGAAAAAAGTCATCTTGTGGGGAACCAAGAACAAGAAAATCAGTAGGGTATTTTATTTTCCCACACAAGACTTCAACATCTCTAATAATCCCAATTGGTGATATAGTGTCTCTATTAGCAAGTTCAAAAGTAACATTTATGTCTTCTATCTCTACAGGTGCTATGTCATTCATAATTTCTTGATTTAAGGTGTAAGGGATAGCACTCACATGTGCACCTATGTCACATAAACCATGATAACAGTGATGTCATATTTTAACTGAGGTGACGGGAATGCCAACAACAGTCTATGTTTATCTTTTTATCAGGTTTGGCAATTCTAGCAGCTTCTTCACAAAAGTAAATAACATGCCCATCTATATGCTCTTCTAAGATATCTTTAACCATAGCAATACTAGGTTCTACTTAATTTGTTCATCAGGTTTAGGTGTTCTAATATAGCTTTTGTTGACCAGAGTTGAAACTTTAGCATGTTCCTTTATCCTAACAGGGAAAGGTGGTTTCTCTATATAACCGAAGGAACAACTTGATCAACATTATAAAGTATAGTTTCTTCTTTAACTGGTAAAAGTTGTTTGGTTTCTTCTTTAATAGGTGGGTGATATTTAAACCACTTCTCTTTAGGGAATCAACATGACTAGCAAATGATTCACAAAAGGAGGCTAATATCTCAGAGTCAAGTCCATATTTAGTGCTAAACTTCTGAAAAGCATCGGTATCCAAAAAAGATTTAACACAATCATATTTAAGCTTAATACCTGACTCTTTACCTTCATCGAGTTCCCAGTCTTCAGAGTTGCGTTTAGTTATTTCTAAAGTATCCCACCAGAACTCAATAGTCTTCTTCATAAAAGAACCAGCACAAGAAGTATCAAGCATGGTTTGATCATTACGAGAAAGCCGAGCATAAAAGTTCTGGATAATAATTTCTCTTGAGCACTCATGATTGGGGCATGAATATAACATTGACTTAAGCCTCCCCCAAGCTAGAGCGATACTTTCTCCTTCACGAGGACAAAAATTATATATATAATTCCGATCACGATGAACTAGATGCATAGGATAAAAAATTTGGTGGAACTCCAATTTTAAACGATTCCAATTCCAAGATCCTATATCATCGCATAGCCTATACCATGCCAATGCTTTTCCCTTCAAAGATAAAGGGAAAAACTTTTGCATAACTTCATCCCTGGGTAAACCCGCAAGGTTCAACAATCCACAAATTTGTTCTACATATATCAAGTGCATATCAGGATGTTCGGTTCCATCTCCCGCATAAGGATTAGCTAGCAGTTGTTCTATCATACCGGAAGGAATTTTATATTAAATATTTTCAGTAGGTGCAGTAGGTTGAGGGGTAGCTAATTGTGGTTCCGGTCGAGGTTAAGATACCCCGAACAAACCCCTCAAAGGATTGTTTTCCATAGTAACAAGTGACAATAAATTTCAGCACACTATATAAATGTTTCCTTACCAGTTTCCACTTACCAAAGGCGCTTCACTCCCCGCCAATGATGCCAGAAAATAGCCTTGACGACCCACAAGTATAGGGGATCAATTGTAGCTCTTTTCAATAAGTAAGAGTGTCAAACCCAACGAGGAGCAGAAGGATATGACAAATGGTTTTCAGCAAGGTAATGTTTGCAAGTGCTGAAATTGTAAGTAGCGGAGTAGTTTGATAGCAAGATAATTTATAGCGAGCAAGTAACGATGGTAGTAACAAAAGTGCAGAAAGGTAGCCAAATCCTATTGAGGCAAGGGACAGGCCAAAACAGTCTCTTATGATAAGAAAAGCGTTCTTGAGGGTACATGGGAATTTCATCTAGTCACTTTCATCATGTTGGTTCAATTTGTGCTCGCTACTTTGATAATTTGATATGTGGGTGGACCGGTGTTTAGGTGATGTTAATACTTGAATAAACCTCCTACTTATGATTAACCCTCCGCAAGCATCTGCAACTATGAGAAAAGTATTAAGAATAAATTCTAACCATAGCATTAATCTTTTGGATCCAATCGGTCCCTTACGTAATATCGCATAAACTAGGGTTTAAGCTTCTGTCACTCTTGCAACCCATCATTTAATTGCTACTCCACAATGCATTCCCTTAGGACCAAATATGCTGAAGTGTCATGTAGTCGACGTTCACATGACTCCACTAAGGGAATCACAACAGTCAGGAGTCGTGAGTCTGGTTTGGTGGATGCTTTTGTCGATGGAGCAGCTCAGGTGAGGTGGACGATGTCGCGGCAGGAGCAGGACAAACCACACAAAGTTTTCTTCGACACCTACCTGTAACTGAAGTAATTCTGTAAATGCTCATTTGGCTTGCATGATTCTAAAAACGCAGGGATAGGAAAAACACCGTAATATGATAGGAATGCACATGGGAAATAGAGCATTTGTAAACACATGATTTCTGTCAACTTGGGTGTTTGGTTCGCAGGAATTGGAAGAGCAGAGCAATGCAAAGAAACATGGCCAATATAAAGTGAAACCATATGAAAGCGTGTACAGTTAGAATGTTATTATGCCACTAATGCACTTGGCCTAGTTTTCATGCATGGGATTTTGAAAAGTAGATCCAGGTGGATGTTTGCTCCATTCCTTTCAACAAAATGCATGAATAATTTAATAGTAGAGTGCCATAGGAAAATTTCCTATGGCTATGTTTTTCTGTTGAACCAAAATAGCCCTAATGGATCGACATGAATGTAGAGTAATAAGTGATGGGATTAGTATACAACCTCTTTACCGTAGCCGTGTCGACCTCATCATCATTTATTTGGTCGCTGAAGAAGTTGAGGTAGAGGTGGTTGTCGGAGGTGTGGAGGAAGATCTGAGGAATCTGTAGACGGCGTCCAGGGCACTGCTCTGTTGTGATAGATAGTTCCGTCGTTGGAGCAGCTTCGGCGAGCCGTAAGACGTCGAGGGTGAAGCAGCACAAGACATACAGTGTTAATCTCAAGTGGGATTCTAATAGCATCTCCAATAGATGATGTAAAATACATTACCAAAAATTGATAGATGTAAAATTTACATCAGCAAAAACCAGCTGACTACAATAGATGAGGTAAAAACTGTTGACTCTGAACTTCAGTGTCGAAAATGAAATTTACTGTGGAACCTGAATGTTACTGTCGAAATTGAACACAATGGTAGCAGAGAGGCACTTCACATGTAGTTTAGGGAGGGCCTGCAGTTCATCTTCGACCTACACCCCCCTGAGCTTCCAGCCACCATTGGCCGAACCGCCGGCTCCCGCCGCCGCGTCGCCGCCCCGAAACCACTCCCCATCGCCGGTCCGCAGCCGCCTCGTCCAGCCCTCTAGCCCCCCTGCACCGAGCTTTTTCTTGGGCGATCCCCACGCCACCGCCCCACCACCCCCCACCGTCGGTGACCACCGCCCCACCCTGAAACCTAAGATAGATTGTGGGGTACCTCTCCGGCGAGCCCCCCTCCCCGCTGCAGGTGGTTCTTCCTTAACTCCGGCGAGCCCCCATCCCCACGCCCTGAAAGTCGACTAACCCAAGAGTCGATTCAGACGACTGAAGTATAGCTCAATCAGAGCAGAGCAGTAGCATGAGCAAGGGGGATAGTAGCAGCAGAAGCACGAGTGAGTGAGCGAGAGCCGGAGCACCAGCAGCAGTGCGAGCGAGTGAGCGAGAGCCGGAGCAGCAGCAGCAGCAACGTGAGGAAGTAAGCGAGAGCCGGAGTAGCAGTAGCAGATCCGGCTGGTACAGACGCCGCCGCCGAAGGGGCCTCGCACTGGGGGAGAGCCCCCGTGCAGATGTCGCCCGTGGTGCCGGCTTCGAGGTAGCCACGCCATGGGGGTGCGGGATGTAGCATTATCGGTGTCGGGAGGTCGAGTTAAGGAGAAGGTGCGATGCGATGAGTGTACAACCTCTTTGGTGGTGCTGAGTAGGCCTCGGCTTCGTCCTAGGAGTCGGTGAGGATGTTGCGGTTCCGGTGGAGCAGGTTAAGGCGGCGCTGTGGGGATGGAGCAGCCGGATAGACGAGGCGATCATCGGAGCACCTCCTTGGTGGTGAAGGACGGGGCGGCCGAACCGGCGGGACAACGAGATGGACGACGGATCCTCATCCGGGGAGGTGGATGAGGGAAGTCGAGCTGTGCCGGTGGACGACGTCGTCGGGGAAGAGGCTCTAGCTGGGCAGCGGTGAGGTGGCGAACGGAGGAGGGTGGGGTTTCACGGCTGGAGCGGAGAGGTTATGGTGGGCTGGGATTTTGAATGGCGAAAAAGAGGCGATGGGTGGGGGGGGGACCATGACTTAGGGACGCGCTTGTCCAAAATGTAGGGTTTGTTACAAAAGTACCCCCACCAATTTGAACTAGCAACCCATTAAGCTCAGGGTTAGAAGGGGGATTTCGCGTGTCGGGATTTGGCAGCTTGAGGGAGTTTTCGCGCGCATTGTAATTTCGGGATAGCAAGGCCTGCATTGTGAAGGTGCGAGTTTGGGAGCACGATATCTGAATTTTCGGGATATAACAAGGCGTGGGTTGAATTTTAGGGACAAGCCTAACGTGTAATATTGTACTTGTACGTACCAAATCAGTTCGCACTTCCGTCAACAAAAGAAAACAAAAAAAACAAAACTATTCACAGCACACAAAGAGAGAGTCTTGTCCTGTTTTACTATACAAATGTTATTCAAGTCTATGAATCCATGTTATATCCAATTAATTTTTTCGCCTGCTGTATAATGCATGTAACCTACTCATACCAACATTTTAGTGCATTCCAAATGTCTATACTACCGCTACAATTCAATCTAAATTTGAATTTGTTTTTATATTTGAATAAGAATCTACAATCATGATTGTTGCCAACTTCAACCATTATTCGTGTATTACCTTTGCAACACACCACATGATTACTATAGAGATAGATATGAACTATGTGTACTATATGAACTCGAATTCAATTTTTTGAATACACTTAATGTTGATTCCAAATAATAGTACATCTGATGTACTAACTAGATATTCATAATCTAAACCATGTACCATACGTACACCATGTTTATCACACAAAGTATATTGCTCCGCCCCCTACATTATGACAAGTATTTAGCCCTGAATTGCAAAAGCTACACATTATCCCAAATTATAATCAATGTTCTACATTATGATATCTTTTTCAAGTATGCGTATCCACTTTTTTTGTAATGAATTATGATCTTTGTTCATCTTTTACTCCTTCCCGGGCGTATTCTCTTTGTAGCTAGCTAGCGCTAACTTTCTATTGTGCATGCACACGCCCGCCCCCCCTCTCACCCTCCCTAGGTGTCCCATCCATCGCGCACATTTGTTATTTCTCTTTAGGTCCTTCACCCATGGTGTGTGTAGGCCCCCCTCTCTAGCCAAGTGTGACTACCACAAACACACACTTCCCCTCTTCTCTTCTCACCGTCCATGCCCACCTATGTCCAATACGGTTCCACGGAGGTCCACATTCCCGCCCCTCTTTTCATCGATATCATACTCGCACACTCCTCCCCCTCGACATAGTAGGCCTCTGCCACCACATCCTAGCCGCACCCCTCTCCCCCTGTCCGTCTCTTTGGACCTTATTTTCTTCTAACACATGCATGCATGTATATGTACCAATCTCCCTACATATAGCTAGGTCGACTATAATTCTTTTTCCCCACGCACCGATAGACTTACCTCACTAGTTATGTCTCTCCATTTCTCGGACACAGGACGGTTGATCTTCCTATGTAGTTACGTATGCTTACCACAACCATATCGCCCCCCCCCCCTCATCATCCATGCATACCTCCCGACCCGTCTCTCACACGCACGTGCATAGACATGAAGACATCGCCGGCCCTCTCTTATTGATATTGCACTCTTACACTGTTTGCCTAGCAGGCATCTCCCACCATTTGTGAGAAGCAACTCCACCACCAACCCTCCAAAACTCTACCTTTGTCTTTCTCCCAACCTTATTCCTCTGCTACACATATGCATGGTTGCCGATCGATCTCCCTCAATACATAGCTAGGTCTCTCTCCTTCTCCACACATATACTAGTCGATCTACCTCTCTTTAGTTAGGTCTCCCCCCCCACACACACACACACACCGATATTCGAACATTGTACGTAGGTATCCATGCCACCGAGCAAAATTGCACCTCTGCCCTCTCAAATTCCAGTAGGCCAGCCGCCCTGTATCTTTGTCGTGGGCAAACACAAATTTGATGGCACTCTTTATCAATCGCGCAGCCACACACTTCATCCTTGTTTTTGATTCTACCGATATATCACGCCGATGATCACTCCACTCTCTTCTCGTGGATCGCTCCCTCTATATGATATATCCATGACTCTGTTTCTCACACATTGCATATGTTATGGTTTTTGTTTGAGATATCATCGACACATTGCCTCTGTTTGGCACAAACCATCTCTCTCACACCCACCCACGTACGTACCTGCACCTAAATAAGAGGTCCACGCAGGACGCACATACTCACATCTCGTTCCCGGCCACACCCGCGCGGGTACACGAGGGAGTTAATTTCTGTACGAAAATGCGGCCCACGTGATAATTTGACGCGTGTAGCGGTTGTTTACTCAAAGGAGGGTCGTGTACCATGCATAGAAGGAACAAAGTTCGACTTGACGCATTAGTATTAAATAAAGTTATATTCCTCAATGGCACGTACAGAATATGAAACGATTGTCGTCGGGAAAAAAGAAAAATCCGCTCCACTATGTACAATGGAGCCTGTCTGCCGGGGTTTTTCTCTCGTCACACCATCTCACACAAGGCGGTAGTGGACTCTCTCTCTCTCACAGTTGGTTAGTGATCCGGCCGCATCCCGTCCGCCGGCGGAAAGGGAAGATGTGCATCGTTTCTCTGTTCGACAGCGTTGAGGCAACACGTCCCAATCTGTAGTACCCGCCGTTCTCTCTGGCCAAGCTCCGGCGCGGTAGGGCCTTCGCCACTTGCTCTTTGCCGCAGTGTGGTAAGATCCTAGCCGCCGGTGCCCTCCTAGTTACATCTCGACGACCCTCAGGTATAGCTTCCTCCGCCTTGCCCCACTGCCCATGTTCCCACGTTGCTGCATGTGGAAAATCCTGCATGTGGATCTTCTTTAGTTGATTGCTTAAAACGTATCTCGGCCAGCGTACTTTCCATCTTGCAATCTCGTCCTCAAATCATTTTTGATAAACCACCATGCTGCTATCTTTCCCATATTACATGGAATATGCTTCTTTTTTGTCGGCGTATGTGTCTTCAACTCATGTTATTGCGCAGTAATTGTTTCCTTTCTACCTCCTTCTGCAAACAGGACTATCCATTTCACCTCGTTGCTATTACGACCTTTTGGTGAACTGCACGGATCACTTTTTTCTTATGAGTGTTTTGTGTAGTTCCGCCAAAATGTCACACGGGCAACGTTTTTGCATTTCTGTGGGACTACGGAAAGGGAGATTGGTTTTGCTATTCTCCTCAGCCAACTCCGTGCCTAATCTTCTCCAACAAGTAGTTAGTCCTAAAGAGATATCGCGGAGGTGATCGGCTTCTATTTGTGTGTGTTATGTTTCATCATCTAGTTCCACTATTATTATAATCACACTGACTACATAACTTTGCAAACAGGGATGGTCAGCTCGATTTTAGTGGAGCTGCACAAAATGATCAGATTGTGATGTCCTCCATACACCTCTTTTTTGGCTACAGAGTTGGGTGAATCTAGCTTCCAACCAATGAACATTGTGCCCAGGAAATGGAGCCGTGTCTACGAACAGCATTGTTCAATTATATATATTTTTCTTTATTTGTACACCTTCTCACTACTTTGTCTTTAGTTGTGATGTGAATATTGGCGCTGATCCGCGAACCATTGAGATGCATTAGCAGCCATGGTAGTTTCATTTGGATTTGATGGAATGTTGTAACGAGATAATCTTGAGGCAAGAGGACACATGAATCCTAAGTTGAAACCTTTCTTTTCCGGCGGGAACCAAAGTTGAAACCTTCATAGCATCACAGTACAATTTCACTAAAATTATGCGTACATATAAACAAATCCTGTAGGATTGATAGAAATGCCAGAAACAATTCAACTTCGTTTCACCGCCATGCAGCAATATTGAGTGCACAACTGCAGGGAAAGATTCACCCCGGTCGTTGCGCTGCAGTAGTAATGACTAGTGAGCAGTCAAATCACAGAGCCCCACCTTCGCCACAGCAAGTTACTCGGACGAAGCAACCATTATTTCTCTGTTCATTGAATCCGCTGGTACTCCTTCCCAGAGTAATAAGTTGCTCGGGCGAAGCAAACCCACAGTACTCCCTCCGTCCGGGTGTATATGTCATCTTAGGTTGTGCATCGCGACCAAGACGGAGGGGAAAACGAGGGAACTTAATGTTATTTTGCCAGTTAATAGCATTGCGTGTAATGAATTAACCACTGCATGTCATGTTGGGTAGCCTCAAGTCATTGAAAGCATGCACGACCCACATCTCTTATTGGTTGATATGTCACGAAACAAGAAACGAGGAAGGAGTTAATGTACCGTGCCTAAGTGTTTTGGGATTATTTGGTTTTTGTAATGTGACTTACACACCTAGACGGCGGAAGTAAGTACTAACTCCTTTTTTTATTCTAGAAACAACCACACGCGCATATTGCACGGTAGCAGAACTACTAGTACTGGTGAGCGTTTGCTAGTATCATGTACTCCGTGTGTCCATGTATGTAGGGCTTAATGCGTTTTCCTAGACTAACTTTTGCCCTATTTGGATCCATGGGTTAGAGTTAGTTTGAGCTAGCTGGGGCTCAAATAGCCCTAAAGTATCCAAACATGAGGGTTAAATTGGAGCAAGTTGCACCAAACCCACTAAAAAAACTATCCCACCCAAGAGTCGCTAACATGTGATGAGTTAACCGACCTCAATAGATGGCAAGAATGCCAGCCCGCTGCACTTTGAGAGAGACGAGAAGCGATACGGGCTGGTGGATTACAAGAGCTAGGTGTCGCACGGAGGCCAAGAAATATATACCACTATATAGTGTCGTATGAGTTTCTAATGGGTCCAGAGCATCGATCTTGGTCGTTAATATCCTCAATCTAATGGTTGAAAGTACTAGGATTCGCATGAACAGTACCCATCAGATGCTTCCAATGTATTCTAGAACCATCACGTTTTAAAAAGTGCATGCCGCTCATGCCATGCTGCGGTTAGCAAGGACGTGCCAAGTGGCTTGAGATGGGTCTAGAAGGAGAACGAGAGAGAAGAAATCTAAATTAAACAATTAATGAATCTGATCCCGCTAGTTATTTTCCTTTGTTTTTTACAATTCTGTCACCAATCAATAGGAATTACACTATTCTAATATTTTTGTTTTACAACAATAATATTCCTCAATGTATTCATACATAGAGCGTATTATTTTGCATTTCATTTTTGCAGCATAGCCTAATGCTTTTCTCTTTTACCAAAAACACTTATGTTGACATGCATCGCACGTGCGTACATACTAGTATGGTGATAGCGTGGGTTGGCCGTGTATGATGTAACTACACTTGGCTGGCGTGTTTCAGACTATTCTGGTCTACTGTGGTGAAGATTGGATAGATTTTATGTCGCCGAATATAAAAATATTAAAGAGTCCAGACGTTCCACCGCGAGGTTTCTTACTCATTCTCGGTCGTCAGAAAGCGTTCTTCTAAGTTTTGCCGACATGGGACAACCAGCATCCAGGTCCACGTGTCATGCAAGAAAGTGGAGTTAAGTATAGTAGGAGAGACTCACCAACGGTCACGAACGTAGGTGGAGTACGTGCATGAATCACCCGAAAAAAAGGAATACGAGCATGAAGAGAAGAGGTGCGGGCACCGACGCAGCATGCAGGTACTCTTTGCCTCTTTCCCTAATACTCACGCGCGGGTACACGGTGAGCTCATTTCTGTACATAATTTGGCAAGTGTAGTAGTTGTTCATGGGAACCACGCGTGGACGAATCAAAGTTTGGTCATGATGCGGAGGCACATTTTTTTATAAATTAAGTTATTCTATTCGATGGCACGTACGCAACATTATTTTCTCAGTGGAACATGAATCTTGCATGCACTGAATGACGGAGGACGGGATGGTAGCCATGGACATGGTCAGCCCTTTTTGGAGACTAATACAGTACTTTTGATGCGTCCCGTCAACTTGCAAACGAGGAGAAGCTTTGCTTATTAGTACGACCTCTCCCTCGCTCAGAGCAAGTACAATAAGGTGACTGATTACTTCCATGCTAGTTTTGTCTACTTTAGTTTAGAAATGAACCATGTGTTTTATTTGGTAACACAAAATTAGTAACTAAATGGTGATTGGACACCATGTACTACCACGTATGTATGTGCAGCAAGCAAGATTTATTCATGTTCCTTCTTGACGTGAGCTTTGCTCATTGCTCATCCTTTTGCCAACACACGGGACATCTAGCATCAAGTTGCACATGTCATGCAAGAAAATGGAGATAAGCAGTGCATAAGTGAGTCGTGCACTTCGATGGCACGTACGTACTACACAATATTTTTTTCTCCTTGATGGCACGTGAATAATGCATGTACTCAATGACGGAGCACAGGATGGTAGCCATGGATATGGTCGACCCTTTTTGGAGAGAGTACTAAATAACTTTGATGTGTCCCGTTAACTCGCAGAACGACGAGAAGCTTGCTTACTATGCCTTCTCCCTTGCCTATGCGTGCGCGGTGGCTCACAGCATGAGGAGAAACTTTTGCTTACAAGCGGTGGACATGCAGCAGTTCATTCGGTGTCAGATTGCCAGAAGTACTACTGTAGTACCATCATTATTGTTCAACTTCCGTAAGAGGCGAAGAGCCAAGCGCAAGGTCACCCACTAGGCTATTCATAGTGGGCAGTAATTTAGACTAGTAACATATGCATGTTACTATCATCTTATTTGGTAGTAACATAAAATGTAGTGTCATGCAAGCCTTCATTTATTATGTTGTACACTCATTTTGCATTGGGGTGTGTTATGTTACGGTAACATATTGTTATGTTACTACAAACATCTCTCTCCTCATTAACTCCATGCCACTTAAGCATATATGTCTTGGGATGCGTTATGTTACTACTCCCTCCTTTCCGGTTTACCACTCCCTACTTATGTTACTCCCACTTTGGCTAGCGTAAGGTTAGTAGGTGACGCCGGGGCTCTAAGGCCGAAGTCGTCGCCGCCTTGCCTTCGTCTCCATTTGGTCATAGAGCAACGGCGACAAAGAGGTGTTGCAAGAGATGGCATAGTAGGGTGCTGTTTTGGACAAGCTTGGCTGTAGCACGATGAACCGGACAGTGAAGGCCATGATGGTGGGTGCCTGCCTTCTCGTGCGATCAGCTGCTGCTGCGGCGAGCGGAGAGGTCTCCTCGCTTGCTAGCTACCGCTGCTGTTTGTGGTGGCCGTGGTGGTACTGCATGATGGGTCAAGCAGAGCATAGCATGCGACCGGCTATGTGTGGGTGCGGCCGTCCGGCATGCATACGCAGCCTCCTTCCACCTAGCCGCAGATGGCGCATGAGAAGGCAGGAACGGGTATCGATGTGTTGTGTGGGGACGTGGTGTGCGCCGTGTGTGCATGCATGGGGGGACAATTGCATTTTTACACCTAGTTGGTTCCTACCCACGGATTTTTCCCTTTGTCGGGGAAGCTGATCGTAACCCACGAACACCTATGGGACCGGCGGACCGAGCCCCTTTCGGTTCGGTGGGGGGCGGAGGTCGCACGAAGAGCAGATCGAGGCGAAGCAGACGAGCAGTTTACCCAGCTCCGGAGCTCTCCGGAGAGATAATACTCCTACTGCTGCTTGTCTGATTGTATTGTGTTCTTGCTAGAGAGCGATGAGAGCTACTAGATCTAGCGTGAGTGTCTCTGGTTTCGAATGAGCTGAACCTCCTCTACGTTGTGCATGGGCCTCCTTTTATATGCTCAAGGGGTCATCAACAGGTGGCAATGTAGACAAGGGCAAAAAGGGAAAAATGAGTTGCGGTTGGTACAGCTACTTGTGCGATGTATTCTACCTAACTCGACGGCAAGGGACAAAGCATTAAATGACCGTCCATGTCGCCTAAACAAGGCGAGGGACCGTCGGGCGCCACCGCTTGCCACGATGGCAATCTTGTCGGCGCCGCTTACCGCTGCTCTCCGTTGGTCGACTGACCTCTTGACACGCGCGCCTGGAATGGTCCCATGGCGACACGTTGGTGGATGAGCTGGAGCGGAGGTAAAGAGTGGTTGCCTGCCGCGGCAAGCGCCTTGCCGCGGCTGAATCCTTGTCGCGTCCGGAAGCTTGTCGCTCACCGAGCCTTCCCGGCAAGCTCCTCTTGCCGGGGTCTTGTCTTCTGCGTGCCTTGAGTGGCCTTTCCCGGCAAGCTCCTATTGCCGGGGTCTTATCTCCTTGGCTTAAATACTTTGTTCTTGAATGGCTCCAGAGGAACCACGGAGGACCTTGGCGGTCACCAGGCAAGCCTTGCCGCGGGGTGCTGCAACTGCCCGTGCACGAGTTCGGGATATTAGGGTACCCCTACTCTAGTACACCGGCAGGAGCCCGGGCTGGGCACACCTGCGGTGAAGCGCTGTTGGGCCAGCCCAAAAAGCAGTCTGCAGGCACGCTGCGGCCTAGATCACGCCGTAACTTGCTCCGGACCCACC
Source organism: Aegilops longissima (assembly GCA_021605205.1). Taxonomy (NCBI): domain Eukaryota; kingdom Viridiplantae; phylum Streptophyta; class Magnoliopsida; order Poales; family Poaceae; genus Aegilops; species Aegilops longissima. The sequence goes on from CM038679.1 coordinate 236,854,378, forward strand.
ACGCCCCCACTTAACAGCACGCGTCGAGCGTGGCATCGTGGGAGAGATCGTGGGGGTTTCTTTATTTGGAAAAGCGGAGCGTCCGGCCCCTCTCCATCCTTATAAACAGGGAAAACAGGGGCAGGTCGCCCACCTCGCCATTTGCTGCCTAATCTCGAAAACCACTGCCGCTCCCCCCTTCTTCTCTAGTCTGAAGAGAGCAGCGCTCCGCCCCCCATCGCCATCAGCGCCATCAACGCCGTCGGTCTCCTCCACTGCCTCTGCCATGGCTCAAAGCCGATAAGGGAAAGGCGTGAAGTCGCCGAGGCGCAGCGGCTCATGGCGCCGCGAAAGGAGCGGCCGTCTTCCCCCTCAGCCGCCGCAGGGAGCCGAGGGAGAACTACTACCTGTTTCAGTCGATGGAGACGCTGGCGCATCCGCGCACGAAGGTACTCCCCAGCTGCTTCTGAACTAGCCCCAACTGGGTACCCCTTCTTGCATTTGTTCTTCTATTGTGGGCTCTGCCGCCCTTCTCTGAATTTTTCTGCGATATCATGAACACCTCACGGGCTTCGCCTCCTTGATTTCACCCCAATGCTGTCCTGACCATGGCAGTTTTCGCACACCTTTGCGAAAACTTTGTCGGAGTCCACCCAAACGTAGCCCTCTTCCACCACTTCTTCATGCCCCGAGTCGAGAGAGGAGAGCCACTTGCCGGAGGGATTGCTTGGATCTCAAGGATCGGCAAGAAAGAAGCCTATCTGGAAGGAGAGCTCCGCAGCAAGTGGGAGGAGTGGAGGGCCGATTGGTGTTGGATCGTTGAGGAGAACCCGCAGCCCTTCACTACTCAGCGCCAAACTCCAATAGTGCGCGGCAACGATTGGAGCAACTTGGCGCCGGAAGATGCTAGATTGAAGATTGCCGTGACCCGGATCTTGCGCCTCAAGCTTGCCGGACTCACCGTAGGCGCCGTTGGCGCAGATTTCCTTCGCCACTGCATTGCTCCCTTCCAGGAGAGGAGGAGACCTGCTTGGGAGTTCCAAAATGCGGCGGACATCATGAGGCTGCGCCCGGGCCTCAGCTTCAATTTCACTGTCTTGGAGTTGGATGCGATCTCTTTGGAGCTGTTCAAGCACGACCCCGATCACCCCGAGTGGTTTAGGTTGCCGAGGGGAGTCGTCCCATTGTGCAACAACTCTTCGCTCGACCGCATCCGTGCAATGATGCCGTTGTGTGACTCGCATGGGATTGTTCCAACCTGGCAAGAGCCTTCAGACGACGTCGTGCGGCAGTTCTTCGACAGCTTGGAAGAAGTGCCGATCCGCCCCGACAAGCGAAGAGACTCACCGCGACACCACCGACGCGGCGAGATGCAGCGACGCCACCAGGCTGGAGGCGGCGGCAGCAGCTGCCGCTACCGGGCGTCGGGTTCACCGTGGAGGAGGCAGAGGCAGAGGCGGCAAGCCTTGTCGGCGAAGGAGTTCGCGGCGAGGAAGAGCTTGCGAACCGAAGCCGAGTCGAGCGAACCCGCCGACGGCGCTTCCTCCCCACCATCTAGCAGCTTGCGCAAACGGAGCCCCGGCTCCACCAAGGAGTCTCCGCAAGGCTGGAGGCGAGGCAGGCGGCAGACGGGTCAATAGCCGCGCTGCGGCGACGCGCTCCACCGTGGCAAGCACTGCTTGTTGGAGCACCCCACACCGCTGCAACAACTGGGGAGGGATCCTCCCAGGCCACCGCTGCCACCCCCGCCAAGCGGTCAAGGGAAACTACTCCTCCGCCTCGTCGCACCGGAGGCGAGCCGGAATTTGATCTCTCCGCACTCAGCTCCGACGAGGAAGAAGAAGAGTAAGCTTCTATATTTTGCTTGTATTTCTTCAATTTTGTTGCTTCGTCTTGTATCTGATTTGCTTCATTCTGAACTCTTTCCTTTTTCAGGACGCTGGCCCAGAGAGCGTCGAAGAGAGCCAAGACCCCGGTGGTTGTCATCGAGGATGATCCCCCCGTGGCAACAGGAGGCGCGTCTGAGACCCCCTTGCCGGACCCGGCAACCCTTCCTCAAAGCAGCCCTCGGCTGCCCCCCCAGTAAGTATATGGTTTACTTCTTACTGTTAGGCGTGCATGGGTGCTCCTTCTTTGTTGATATCTGACTGTTGGTTTGTGTAGGAGCAGAGCAGCCTCATCAGGAGTGCCCGGAAGCCGCTCCCGAAATACCATCTGCTTCGACTTCACCGCCAAGGGAGGATTCTCCGGCAAGGGAGCGTTCTCCGGCGAGGGAGACTTCTCCGGCAAGGGACGGCACCAGTGATCCTCCGGTGGTCGAGACCATGGCTGCAGATCCCATCGCAGGTAATCCTCTTGCCTGAAAATTTCCCTTGGGTTCTTTTTCTTCTGTTTTTCTTTTTGAACATTTTCTTAACTGTTCTTTCTTTTTCTGGTTGTCAGATCCATCCGCCGCAGAGCCGATGGAGACTGAGGTCGCCGGCGAGGAGGTCGTGCGCGACAATACTGACGACGCCGTCGCCATGGAGGAAGAGGCTGGTGCCGATGAGTCCGCCGACGAAGGAGCCGCCAAGGCTGCTGCCACAGGCGCCGCAAAGGCTGGCGAGGGTCAGCGATCGTCGACGACCACGAGGCGCAGGAGCGCCAGGCGCTACGCCGACCGCCGATCCCTCCGCCACTGGTGCAGCGTCAGGCTCCGAAGAGCCCCAGCCCGGTGCCTATCTGAAGGCCGGCGACGGTGTCTTCATCAAGCTCCCCTGGGCATCGAGCTCCAGGGCGCCGGTCGAAGGAGAGACCTTTGATGAAGAGCTGCTCGCCTCCGCTGGGCTGACGCTGGTGGACGTGCCAAGAAGCAGCAGCGGCGAGTCTGAGGAGGAGCAGTTGCTGAAGAAGCCGTAGTCGCTCTACCGCGCCCGGCAAGCCAAGTTGGAGTCCCGGAAAGCGCTTGTCGCGAAGGCGGGAGAAGACATCAAGAAGCGCGCGGAGGAGCTCCGAGGAATCAATCAGGAAGCTCTCCGGTCCTTGGCAGAGGAGCGGGAGCAAATTGTTGAGGCGCGCAAAGCCTTCATCCTAGAGAAGGCAGAGGTTGAAGAGCAGCAGAGGCTCACTACCGAGAAGCTATCCGCGCAGGAAGGCGAGCTGGCGCAGCGGAAGATTAATCTCGACAGTCATGAGGAGGAGCTTGCGCGGGCGAGGAGACACTTGGCGGGGCTCTTAAGGAAGCAAAGGATGCAGCCACAGCTGCCGAGGTCGCCAAGAAAGAGTTGGAGACAAAGGTGACGCAGCTGGAGGCCAGTCTGAAGAAGAGCGGCGAGGAGCTTGCTGCACTCAAGCACGAGCGCGAGAAGGACGCCTATACTCTTGGCGAGCTGCGGGGCCATCTCATTTGAGAGGAGCAAGGAGCTCAGCGCCGCCAAGGACTCCAAAGCAGATCTTGAGCTGGCCGACCACCCCGATGCGTGAGGGCTGGGACGGCGCCAAGGAGCGGGAGGTGGGCCTGTTGGAGAAGATCAAGGCCGACGAGACGCTGCTGGCGAGTGCTACTGCCGCCCAGAGCACCTTCAGGGAGAATCTGGAGCACTGGACCGAGGGTCTTGTGAATATCGCCGCCGCCATCGACACGGAGCTGACGGAGCTGGGGATGGTGGATCTTGGGTACTCTTCCGACGAGCGCCTCCAACCCAGTGCCAAGCTCAGCTTGTTCTTCAAGGGCGTGGTGACGGCTCTCCAGCGACTCCGGGAAGAGATCCCAAAGCAGCTGGCCGAGGAATCGCGCCAGATCTGTGCGGGAGCTCTCCAGAAGGTGTTGATGAAGGTGGCCTTCCGCAATCCAGGCCTCAACCTCACCGGCGTTCTCAGATCCCTGCCGCCGGATGCTGATGTGGAGGCGCTCAAAGCCCTTGTCGCACCCATTGTGGACAAGGTGGGCAAGATCAAGCGGGTTGATGGCGATCGCGTAGATTAGGCCACCAGTTTTATCTTTCCCTTGTCGCTGCTGATCATGTTTAGGAGAACAACTTATTAGATCTGCGACAAGCTATTTTGTAATATAACTCTATCTTGGGCAGTGATTGCAATGTTATTTCCTTTACTTGATTCCTTCCTTTGTATGCTTGTGCCCTACGCTTTTAGGGAACTTGTCGGCGCGGGCACCTTTGCATGTTGAGTCCGAGAGCGTCGTCAGACTTCTTTGGCGGTGCCGCTTCCGACAAGCAACCTTGTCGCAACTAGTTGCAGCTCACTTAAGTTGTTGAGCGGACTCGAAACAAAGTAAGGGCGCGACTAGCTACGAGTTGGTTCCTCCGCGCACAGGTTTTCCATACAAAGTACTATCATTCGAGGAAGATAACTTAAAAATTTAAAAACTGATTGCTCAAACTTTGGCAACTTAGCTTTTCTGTCGTTTGCTTCCTGATAAGGCGAAACTTCCTCGAGCAACGCTTGATCCACGGCATTATCTTCTCCTTCCCCCCTGGTTAACTTGTGTGCGAGGGAACCTTCCTTTCTTTGAGAAACAGAAAGAAGAGAAAATAAAGTTATGGAGCCCTGCGGCTCGTTATTGCTTACCGGGTGTGGGTGTTGCACAAAATATCAGACAAAACATGCAATAAAATGATGAAAGCATGAAATTGACAAGTTGTGCGCAACACATGAGCTTTACTTATGCACGGGGTCTGCGCCCGGCTTTGTACAAAGGATTACATGCAACGTCGGCAAGACTTGTACAAAAGGTGGTTGCCGGAACAGGTTCCGCAACCGCATCTGAGTAAAACTTACGAAGATGCTCAATGTTCCAGGAGTTGCTCACCGGAATGCCATCTTCGGTCTCGAGGCGGACTGTGCCAGGCCTAGTGACTCGTTTCACCCGATAAGGGCCTTCCCACTTTGGCGTCAACTTGTTGGAATTCTTGGCGGACTGAACGCGCCGAAGAACAAGGTCGCCTTCCTCGAGGCTTCTGGCACTAACTCTGCAGCTATGGTAGCGACGCAAAGCTTGCTGGTAACGAGCAGCTCGTACAGCGGCCTGAAGACGGTCCTCCTCAAGGAGCAGCGCGTCATCTTATCGCAGCTGCTCTTGCTCAAGCTCATCATAAGAGAGTACTCGAGGTGACCCGTATACGAGTTCCATGGGGAGAACTGCCTCTGCTCCATAGACTAGAGCGAAAGGTGTCTGGCCAGTGGCTCGATTTGGCGTCGTTCTGATCGACCAAAGAACCACCGGCAACTCCTCAATCCAGTTCCTTCCGCACTTGTGCAGCCTGTCGAAAGTTCTGGTCTTGAGCCCGCGCAGCACTTCAGCATTGCCTCTCTCGCTGACCGTTGCTTCTCGGATGAGCAACAGAAGCAAAGCAGACCTTGGCACCAAGATCTTGGACGTACTGCATGAAGGTGCGGCTCGTGAACTGTGTGCCATTTTCGGTGATGATCCTGTTAGGAATTCCAAAACGGCAAACAATCGACCTGAAGAACTTGATCGCTTGTTGTCTTGTCACCTTCCTCATCGCTTCCACTTCCGGCCACTTTGTGAACTTGTCGATTGCGACGTACAAGTACTCAAAGCCCCGACAGCTCGGGAAAGGGGCCGAGAATGTCGAGCCCCAGCACCGAAAATGGCGAGGATAAAGGGATTGTGCGGAGAGCTTGAGCTGGCTGGTGTATCTGCTTGGAATGGAACCGCACGCTTCACACTTGGTTACTTGTGCGGTTGCATCACGGAGGGCTGTCGGCGGAAGAAACCTTGCCGGAAAGCTTTGCCGGCAAGTGCTCTTGCGCCATTGTGGTGACCACATATGCCTCCGTGTATCTCGCCAACAGCTTCATCCATCTTCCGGTGAATACACTTCAATTTCACACCGTTGAGTCTTCTTCGCCTGGCGTGTTGTCGACAAACTGGTACATACTTGACTGCTGGGCTACTCTTTCCGCTTCTTCTTGCTCTTGGGAAGTTCTCCTATCTGAAGGAAATGGACAATCTGCTGTGCCCATCTTTGGAGCTTGTGGCTCGACAACAAGGACTAAAGGCACATATCTGCTGCGGGAACATCCGCTTCTCGGCAAGAACTTCGCGGCTTGGCGAGCTTGATGTTCCCGACAAGCTTGCGGAGCAAAACTTGTCGGGGCGTCGCTTCAACGAAACAAACCCTAGGGCTTGTCGAGCATATTGCTCCTCGGCACTCTTGGTGTTGATCTTGGGGACCTTTTGGTGGCGGCTTGGAGCTCTGCGAAAAATAGTCACCGTAAATCAACTTCCTCTTCTTGTTCTGTCCAGTTGATGGCGTTATATCGGTTGAGTCAGCTTGAGCACAAAATCCCTGGTTCCATTGTGTAACTTGAGTGCGGCGCACTTTGTGAGACCATCAGCAATATCATTCTGAGTTCTTGGAACATGTTCCATCTGCAGGCCGTCAAAGTGCTCTTCTAGCTTTCTCACTTCATCAACGTAGGCTTCCATCAACGGACTCTGATAATCTTTGTTCACTTGGCGGATGACAAGCTGCGAGTCGCCCCTGACAATGAGCTTCTTGATCCCAAGGTCTACTGCGATCCTGAGATCAGCAAGCAAACCTTCATACTCTGCTGTATTGTTTGTTGCTTGCTCCTTGGGAAAGTGCATTTGGACTATGTACTTGAGGTGTTCTCCGGTGGGTGCGACAAGCAGCACGCCGGCACCGGCGCCTTGCAGCGAGAAGGCACCATCAAAGTACATTAGCCATTCTTTGCTTGCTTCCTTAACGGGGATGCTCGTCTCTGGAATTTCTTCATCCTGCGTTGGCGTCCATTCTGCTATAAACTCTGCCAATGCTCTGCTTTGGATAGTCGAAGTGCTTTCAAACTTGAGGCCAAAGCTTGGCAGTTCAGTGCCCACTCGACAATCCTGCTGTTGCTTCGGATTTTGCAATATCCTCTTGAGGGAAAGCGAGTGACGATCGTGATTTCATGTGCACCGAAGTAATGGCGCAGCTTTCTCGAGGCCATGAGGAGGCGAAAAGCAATTTCTGCACACAGTACCTTGACCTAGCCCCTGCAGAAGGGCCGACGACAAAGTAAACTGGGCGCTGCACCATCTTTTTCTGTATCTTCTCGCGCGCTCTGAGATCCATCCTTGTCGGGACGAGCTCGCGGTGAAGCCCCCGCTTGTCGCTGGATGCATCGCCTTGGTTGCGGCTCATCATCTGCCTCCCTTCCGCTACTAACGCAGCACTAACCACTTGATTGGTTGCCGCTATATATAGCAGCAACCTCTCTTGTGGCCTAGGTGCGACAAGTATTGGAGTGGAGGACAGGTACCTCTTTAAGTCCTGCAGTGCAGCCTCCGCTTCGGGAGTCCATTTCATTGGACCTACCTTTTTCAAAATTTTGAAAAACGGCAGGGCGCATTCAGCAGATCTAGAGATAAACCTGCTGAGAGCAGCCACGCAACCGACAAGTCTTCGTACATCCTTGACGCGCTTTGGTGCTTCAATCTGCTCAATGGCCTTGATCTTGTCGGGATTGGCTTCAATTCCCCGCTGAGACACGAAGAAGCCGAGAAGCTTGCCGGAAGGGACTCCAAACACACACTTCTCGGGGTTAAGCTTGAGGTTGATCTTGCGCAGATTTGCAAAGGTCTCATCTAAATCTTGAACCGAGTTGCCTGTCTTTGCTTTTGACCACTATGTCATCCATGTAGGCTTCTACATTTACGTGCATTTGCGGCTCAAAAGCGTCATGGACTACTCTTGCAAGCGTTGAACCAGCATTCTTTAGCCCAAAAGGCATCCGTACAAAGCAGTATGTGCCACATGGGGTGATGAATGCGGTTTTCTCCTCATCCTCTTACGCCATGAAGATCTGATGATATCACGAGTATCCATCAAGAAATGAAAGCAAATCACATCCGGCCGTGGAGTCAACAATCTGGTCGATGCGCGGCAAGGGAAATGGGTCTTTGGGACAAGATTTATTAACATCTGTGAAGTCGATACAAAGTCTCCATTTCCCATTTGCCTTTCGTACAACTACAGGATTGGCCAACCACGTAGGATGGAGCACTCCTCTGACAAGGCCTGCTGCTTCCAATTTCTTGATCTCTTCTGCAATGAATTCTTGGCGCTCCACTGCCTGCTTCCTGACTTTCTGCTTGACGGGCCGCGCATGAGGACAGACAGCTAGGTGGTGCTCAATTACTTTCCTGGGAACACCGGGGATGTCAGACGGTTGCCATGCAAACACGTCGACGTTCGCCGCATGAGCAACGCAAGCGCCTTCCTATTTAGGGTTGAGAGTGGCGCGATGGTGAAGGTACCACCGGTGCCGTCCTCCTTGGCGGGCATCTTCTTGGTTTTGGTGGAGCTGCCATCGTCTTCTTGCACTTGCGGTGGAGCTCGATGGTGCGTCCTCGGCGGTAGCGCAGCACCAAGAAGGTGCGCTTGCGGAGTGGGCATCGAGCTCTTGCGGACTTGGTCTTCTTCTTCCCCGGAGCTTGGTGCAAGTGACTTGCTATCTGTTGCAGCTGCTGAGTCCCGGTAAATCTTGTCGGCGCAGATAAGAGCATCCTTCTTGTCGCCATGGACAGAAATGACACTTATCGGGCCTGGCAACTTGAGCAAGTTGTATGCATAATGAGAGGCTGCCATGAACTTGGCGAGTGCTGGACGGCCGAGTATCCCATTGTAAGGTAATGGAAAATCAGCAACGTCGAACGTGACCCTCTCAGTTCTGAAGTTCAGATCACTGCCAAATGTCACCGACAACGTGATCTTTCCCTTCGGCTTGCTCCTTCCTGGATTGATTCCTTGGAATGTGCCAGTCTCTTCGAGCTCGCTGTCAGGGATCTGAAGCTTCTGGAGCACCGCCGTCAACTAGCATCTTGGTGACCTTGAGGTTGCAGATAGTTGGTGAGACCAACATCGGCAAACACCCGACCGCAGTTATGCGATCAGGGTGGTCCTCAATATCAAAGATGATAGGCGTGCTGGACCATTTCAGAGGCTTGCGTGACTCTATGGATGGTTCTTCTACATTAACTTCCCGCATCCACTGCTTGAGTTGGCGGTGTGAAGTATGCAGAGAAGCACCACCGTCTACGCAGAGGACCTCTGTGGCTTTCTGAAACTCCTGCTCATCGGTCTCGTCGTCTTCCGTATCTTCATCATCGTCATCGTCTTCATCCTTGTCGCGGCCGTGGGGAGGTCTGTCTCCTTGCCGCTGCTTGGCCTTGCCGCGGCGTCCTCCCCGGCCGGGTCGCTTCTTGCCAACTCCCCCAGCACCTTCCTAGGCCTTCTCCTTGTCGCGCCGCTCGTACTCAGCCTTCTGCTGTTCAACAAGCTGCTCGACCTTCTTGCAGATCTGGAGGTCATGGCCCTTGGTGCGGTGGATCTTGCAGTACTGCTTGTTGGAGCTGTCCTGCTTGTCGGCGGCAGCCACAGCTTGGCAGTCGGTGCCAGCGGCAACCTCCTTGCCGGAGCCACCAACTTTGGCTTTCTTGGCGGCTCCACCGTTGCCGGACTGCTCGACAACTAGCACATCTTTGCCCTTCTTCCTTCTGTTGTTCCGTCGCCGGCTCTTCTTCGCCGGGGCAGTCTCCTCACTATCAGATCCTGCTTCTGCATTCTCTCCAGGAGTCTCCTCCTTCCTCAAAGACGTGCACACTTGTTGGCGGGGCATACAGCTCACCGACGTCCTTGACTTTGCACATTGCCATCTCCTCCTCATCCTGCGGTTCCGCGTTCGATGAAACGCGCTGATTACCGCGGCGGGGTGGACATTTGGGATGTTGTAGTGCACGGCTGAATCTCTAAATGAACTTGCGCAAAGACTCTCCTTCCTTACGGGCGGCAGATGAAGGTCGCTCTCTTGGCCATGAGGCTTGTGGTCACTGTGAAGGCGCCGACAAACCGATGGCATAGATCTGCCCAAGAGGATATGGAGTTGTCCGGCAAGTGCATGAGCCAAGATCGACATTAGGCTTGAGTACCGTAGGGAAGTAGTTGGCGAGGATCTTGTCGTCTCGCCCCCGCAGCTTGCACCGCGATGGTGTAGATCTTGAGGAACACCGACGGATGTGTCCTGCCATCGTACTTCTCCGCACATCGGCTTTAAATTCTTCTTCTTTGGGCCTTTGGACTTGCCGCAGCTCACGAGTGAACGCAGGGCAACCTCCCGCGTACGGCAAGTCGCCTGGTTCCCCTGGCGCTTGCATATCGACAGATGGCCCAGCGCGCTGGTCGGATTGACGTCGCGCTTCTCTTCGGCGCTCGATGCGAGTTCGAGCGTCTTCTTGTTGCCGTTCTTGAAGAACTTGGCGCTGATCACGGCGAGCTCGTGGATCCGATGACGCGGTGGAGTCGCTGTCGAGGTGGATCCGACGAGTTGGTGATCTTGGCCTTCTGGGTGGAGAGTGCATGGTGGTTGCACCCCCACAAGTTTCGTCGCCACCGGCTTGTGCCTTGTCGTCTTGCTGCGGCAGCGATGTAGTTGGTTGCCGCGGAGTGTCACCGTTGGCAAAGCCGATGAGACTCTGGATGGTGGCCCTCCATTCGTCGACTTTGTCGGCTGTTGGAGGGTAGTCTAGGAGTAGTTGAGCTCTCGCCAAGGCTTCCGCTGGAGTGGCGGGCGGCAGTGGTGAACGGTGCGAGGAGCGGGATATGCTCGGACTTCTAACTATATTAGAAGGAGCAGTATCCCGTCCAGGCGACCATACCCCGCTCGTGCCAGCATGTTGGCGTGCACGCTGGTCTTGAGGGCCTCGCGATCCTCCAGCTCGGTCTTGATCGAACGAAAGTATGGTATTGTGAATACCATGACGTTGTCGGTCCTGCGGCTCCTGAGATGGGCGCGGTGCATGCACAGACGCCGAGGTCTGCGTGGCCTTGTCCTTGGACTTGGCAGCGTCATGAGCTCCCTCGTCGGCGCCCGTTCTTCCGCCGGTGTCTACCCCACCACCCATTTGCTCCGGCGGTGGCGGGATTGACGTGGACGGCTCCGCTGGCGCCGAAGCCTTCTTCTTCGGTGGCATGTTGATGAAAATGATGAAGATGTCGCTCGTGTGAACGCCGGATCAGGTTCACACAGCCTTGACGACCCCCTACCTGGCGCGCCAAAGATGTCGGGGAAGCTGATCGTAACCCACGAACACCTATGGGACCGGCGGACCGAGCCCCTTTCGGTTCGGTGGGGGGCGGAGGTCGCACGAAGAGCAGATCGAGGCGAAGCACACGAGCAGTTTACCCAGCTTCGGAGCTCTCCGGAGAGATAATACTCCTACTGCTGCTTGTCTGATTGTATTGTGTTCTTGCTAGAGAGCGATGAGAGCTACAAGATCTAGCGTGAGTGTCTCTGGTTTCGAATGAGCTGAACCTCCTCTACGTTGCGCATGGGCCTCCTTTTATATGCTCAAGGGTCACCAACAGGTGGCAATGTAGACAAGGGCAAAAGGGAAAAATGAGTTGCGGTTGGTACAGTTACTTATGCAAGTGTATTCTACCTAACTCGACGGCAAGGGATAAAGCATTAAATACCCGTCCATGTTGCCTAAACAATTACAACAGAGGGACCGTCGGCGCCACCGCTTGCCACGATGGCAATCTTGTCAGCGCCGCTTACCGCTGCTCTCCGCTGGCCGCACAGCCTCTTGACACGCGCGCCTCGAATGGTCCCATGGCGACACGTTGGTGGATGAGCTGGAGCGGAGGTAAAGAGTGGTTGCCTTCCGCGGCAAGCGCCTTGCCGCAGCTGAATCCTTGTCGCGTCCGGAAGCTTGTCGCTCACCGAGCCTTCCCGGCAAGCTCCTCTTGCCGGGGTCTTGTCTTCTGCGTGCCTTGAGTGGCCTTTCCCGGCAAGCTCCTCTTGCCGGGGTCTTGTCTCCTTGGCTTAAATACTTTGTTCTTGAATGGCTCTAGAGGAACCACGGAGGACCTTGGCGGTCACCAGGCAAGCCTTGCCGCGGGGTGCTGCAACTGCCCGTGCACGAGTTCGGGATACTAGGGTACCCCTACTCTAGTACATCGACACCCTTAGTTTCGAGCTTGCTCAGTTTTGCCTTACTTTTTCCGTCGAGGTCCCTCGAATGCCCTTCGACCGTTTGACCAAAAGTTTGAAAATTCATAACTAATTCATATGAACTCAGAAAAATGCAAATAAGATATCAAAATGTTCAGATAAACATTACCTTTATGTGCTTATCATTTGCATTCAGGACAAAGCACCGTTTAAACTACCTGATGTAATTGATGCTATTAACATTATTAAAAATAAAAATGTATATTTTTTTCGTGAATAAAAATTACGTGCAAATGTAGGTGATGTTTTTTGAACATCCTGATATCTTATTTGCATTTTTTTGAGTTCGTATCAACTTGTTATGAAGTTTACAAATAATGGTCAAAGTCGTTAGAACATTCTTAACAAGATGATACAAACTCAGAAAAATGCAAATAAGATATCTAGATGTTCAGGAAACATCACCTACATTTGCATGTAATTTTATTCATGAAAAATATTGTTTATACCTTTTTATTTTTAATAATATTAATAACATTAATTACCTCAGATAGTCTAAAGGGTGCTTTTGTCTTGAATGGAAATGATATGCACATAAAGGTAATGTTTATCTGAACATTTTGATATCTTATTTGCTTTTTCTGAGTTCATATGAATTATTTATGAATTTTCAAAGTTTTGGTCAAACGGTCAAAGGGCATTCGAGGGACCACGACGGAAAAAGTAAGGGCAAAACTGAGCAAGCTCGAAAAGTAAGGGCAAAACCCGTGGGTAGGAACCAACTAGGGGTAAAAATGCAATTTAAAAAGAAAAGATATGTACATTAGCATTCAAGTGTATTGATTGAAATAGTTAGCCCACTACGTGATCAGCAAGCCGGAGATTCCGGATTCTGTGCGCATAGTCCATGTTTTTTACATGATTATTTATTTCATCAGTTGATAGGTGGGACCCATGAGACAGGTAGGACGTAGTAATGACAATGCAATAGTAGGTTCCACGTATACAAATTTGACCAGTCAACTAGACAAAATACGGAGCTCTACAGCGAACCAGTAACCGTATAATTACTGTAACTAGTATTCAATGATTGTATTAAGGTATTCTGAAGTCCAATGACCGTATCGTGCTTCAACCTCAACTTCAGTGAACATCAGTGTATTTATCTCTATGAAAATTATGAGGGGGTGTCTCCAACAGTGTTCCTCGGCTCGCACCTAGCATCACGGTGCTCGAACCTGGAGTCATTCATCTGTTACATGTGGCATCTCAGATCTGGACACAAGGTGACCTACACCGTCAAGGTCCACGGTCAACGGGGACAGGGCGGACGCGACCTCTCACTGCTTCCGCCATTTGAAGCGGCACGCCGGTCCTGGGCGCCGCCCGTAGCACTCCCAGTTGTACCCGCCTCCTCGCCGCATTCAAAAACCTACATTTAAATCTGCGTGGAATGCAAGAAACCAACTCCAGCCACACACGTCCGTTCAGGAGCAGGACGCCGGCGAAGCTCCTCCTTCCACCATTTTCTCCACTCTTTCGGTGGCATCCGACGAGCAAGAAGAGCAATTCTCCGGCATAAAAGCCGTCTGGGTGGCCCGTCGAGCCGGGCAGTTATGAGGGAGGCATCTCACTTCTCCACCTACCTCGCCTAGCCCGTCGGAGGCAGTTGCCGCACTAAGTCAGCGCATGGTTCCATAGCTGGCCTCTCCAATACAGCTTGAGAAAAAGTGCCGACTTGCTCCATGCCAGCTTGTCGGGGAGCACGGCAGCACGTCGACTGTCCAGCCTTGTGTTGTCTTCCAAATCTTGTTGGGAGGATGGCGGAGTAGAATCTGCAGAGACCCTTTGTTTGAGTTACCCCGAAGGAGCACCATCATCCACTACCGGACTAATTTCCTTCAGTTGTATAGATTTTGCATTGTGAAGTCAAACCGATAAGAAAAAGGAATAAAACTCGCTCTTCAGAACTCATTCATGCATGATACTGACGAACACTACTCGGATGAAAGGAAAACACATGATACGAGATGGAATATGTATGAAAAACAGGACGACACGACATATTCACACCTATGATGTGGTAACTAAGTAGAAGGAATTTCAACAAATCAGAAGCATTGCAAGCTAGACACCATATGAAAGGTGCAAGCAATATCAATCTGCCAAGTTCAAACTGTCTGGCGTTTCAGCAAATTAGAAGCAGTACATGCTAGAAATCATATGCAAGACACAACCAATATCACAGTGGTGACTTAAAGGTGCCTTATCATAAGTGACTGATGCAGGATATGCAAGAATAGTAGTCTGATGTAAGAACATGGTGTGATCAGATATAGTATGTTCTAGAAACAGGAACACGTGTCATATTCACATGCATTATGTGTAAAGTAAGCAGATACAATTCAACAAAGTTAGAAGCAATACAAGCTAGACATCATACGCAACATGCAACCACATATAATAGTGCCAAGTTATAGCAAGCACCTGTGATGGTGGAGTACGCGAGATGTGCTCATCATCTACACATCTACGTTGACTTTCTACCCATGCGTTGTCTTACGAATCTTGTTGGGAGGATGGCGGAGTAGAATCTGTAGAGACCCTCCGTTTCAGTTGCTCGGAAGGACCACCATCATCCAATGCCTTACCAATTTCCTTCTGCTTTATTGATTTTGCATTGTGAGGTCAAACCGACAAGAAAAAGGAATAAAATTCGCTCTTCAGAACTCATTCATGCATGATACTGACGAACACTACTCTGATGAAAGGCAAAGTCATGATACAAGGATGGAATATGTACGATAAACTGGACGGCTTGACATATTCTCACCTATGATGTGGTAACTAAGCAGAAGGCAATTCAACAAATTAGAAGCACTGCAAGCTAGACACCATATGGAAGGTGCAATCAATATGACTCTACCAAGTTAAAACTGTCTCGTCATAGGTGGCATTCATCAAACTAGAAGCACTACATGCTAGAAATCATATTCAAGATGCAAACCAATATCACACTACAAACTTAAAGGTGTCCCATCATAAGTGACTGATGCAGGATACACAAGAAGAGTAATTTCATGTAAGAACATGGTGTGATAGACAGATATAGTATGTACCAAAAATAGGAAAGCATGTCATATTCACACGTATCACGTGTAAGCTACGCAGATGCAGTTTACACTAATTAGGAGCAATACAAGCTAGACACCATATGCAACATGCAACCAGATATCACACTGCCAAGTTAGACCAAGCACCTTGGATGGTGGAGTAGGGGAGCGGAGACTTGGACCTTGTAATGCACTATCAGTACAAGGAGAATCGGTATAGATGCTCCATTTACGTTGCTGCAGAGGACCACCATCATTGCCTTCCTTACTCTTTTCCTTACATTTTCTTGATTTTGCCTTGTCAAGTCAAACCCACAAGAAAAAGGAATAAAATTTGCTCTTCTGAACTCATTGATGCATGATACTGATGAACACTACTTTCATGTAAGGCAGCCGCATGATAGGAGGATGGAATATGTATGAAAAACAGGACGGCGTGACATAATGACATGTATGATGTATAAAGTGTAAACTAAGCACAAGGTGCTTGAACTTGCTAGAATCAATGTAAGCTAGAAACCATATGAAAGATGAAACCAATATCACTCTGCCAAATTAAAAGGGTGCCCTAACAAATGTATTTGACAAAATTAGAAGTACATGGAAACATGCTAGAAATAATATGCAATATGCAACGAATAAAGGTGACTCATCGTAAGTGAATTATGCAGGATACAGAAGAGAGGTAGTTTCATGTAAGAACATGGTTAAGACATAGATGTAGTGTGTGCCAAAAATAGGAAGGCATGTCATATTCACAGGTATAATGTGTAAAGTAAGCAGATGCAATTTACCCTAATGAGAAGCATTACATGCAAGACACAATATGCAACATGCAACCACATATCACACTGCGAAGTTAGAGCAAGCACATGCGATGGTGGTGTAGGGAAAGTGCGGTCTTCAAGTACAGAACTACGTTAAATATCTTCATTTAGGCTTGCTGTTTCTTGAGAATCATGTGGAGAGGATGAAAATGCACTCTTTATAAGAGTAGCGCGTCTCATACTAACCCACGGGCGTGACTGTCTCATCATAAGCGATAGATGCAGGATACACAAGAACGGTAGTTTGATGTAAGAACATGGTCTGATAGGCAGATGTAGTATGTACCAAAAACAAGAAGCCATGTCATATTAACATGTATAATGTGTATGCTAAGGAGAGGCAATTTAACAAATTAGGAGCAATACAAGCTAGGCACCATATGCAACATGCAACCAGATATCACATTGCCATGTTAGATCAAGCACCTGGGGTTGTGGAGTAGGGGCGATGAGATTTGGAACTTGCACTTCAATAGGAGTAGCAGGAGAATCTATAGAGATCATCTATTTTGGTTTCTCTAGAGGACCACCATCATTACGTGCCTTCGTCCTTTTAGATTTTGCCTTGTCAAGTGAACACACAAGAAAAAGGAATGAAATTCGCACTTCCAAATTCGTTGATGCATGATATTGACGAACACAACTTTATGTATGGCAACCACATTGTAGGAGGATGGAATATGCATGAAAAACGCTAAGCAGAAGGCATTTCAACAAATTGGAAGCAATGCAATCTAGACACCATATGAAAGATCAAACCAAAATCACTCTACGAAGTTAGATGTGTCTCGTTACAAGTGGCACTTCGACAAATTGGAGGCAATACATGTTTCAAATGATATGCAAGATGCAACCAATATTACAATGTAAACTTGAAGGTGTCTCGTCAGAAGTGATTGATGAGGGATACACAAGAAAAGTAGTTAGATGTAAGAACATGGTTAATAGAAAGACGTAGTATGTACCAAAAACAGGAAGGCATGTCATATTCACAAGTTGTAACATCCCAAATTTTGGAATGTTAATATAATTAATTGAATTGTTTGTTTGTTTGCTTGAGTGAATTAAACTTGAGTGAAATTTGAACCTTTTCAAAAACTTTTGAAAGAGAGGGAATAAAATGACTTTCCCCTTCTCCGGTAAATTCAAATTCATCCTATTAAAATCAATGAGAGAAGATGACATGACTTATTCAACTATAAAGAATTTGAACGGAGTTTTGCAATTTAATTCTTTCAAATATTTGCACTTGCTTCTCTATTTTTCTTCCCCGAGAAATACCCCGAAAAATAAATTCTTGCAAGCAAGAAAGAGCGGAGGAAAATGACCCTCCAAAATCAGGGCATTTTTTGAAAATATTTGAGCCAAGAAAACCAAAGTTTTTATTTAAAATTATTTGCAAAAAGAAATAAAGCCTTTAGGGATTTTCTGAAAAACATTTTTTTAAGTTTTATTTTGGCCGTGGAATAATGCTCATCATCTACATTTTATTTTTCTGATAATTTTAGTATATAAAACTCTTTATTCTGAATTGATTTGATTTCCTTTTTATTGTTTTAGTTTCCTAATTTTAAAAATAGGAATGGAATCGTTTTATTAGGAAAAACCTGCTGGCCCATTAAGCACTTTCCTATTCTAGCCCAACAAGAGATCATCTCCTTCCTCTGTTTCCTCTCACGTTCTGAAGCTTTCCATGTCCATGGAGACAGAAATCTCCACCTTCCGATCTCCCTCGTCTTTCCATCCCAGCGCCTCCCGAGACCGCCTATAAAACCCCTCCTCTCCTCGTTCCATTTTTCCCATCACCACGCCTCCCTGCCCGTAGCCTTCTCGCCACCGTCCTCCTTTTCCTGCCTAGAACGCTCACCAGGGCTCTTGGAACCTCCCATCGCCCAGCGCCACCTCCCCAGCGCCGACCCCTCCTCCGCCACCCCCACCCTCGCCTTGGCGACCTCGCCCCGCCGAGCAGCCCTCCACATCGCCGTCTCCTTCCTGCCATCTCTGTCTCACGACAGGTAACTCCGTTTTCGTTTTCAGATTTATTTCCGTAACAGATTTAGTTCCGTTCTTGTTTAGCTTATAACTTTTGATCTAGAAGTCCAATGATGCTGATTCTTTTTGCGTTAGATCACAATTTTCTTGTAGTTTCCAAAATATATAATTTGTCTATGTTTGGATTTATAAAATTGAGTTAGATCAGATTTGAATTAAAGCTTGTTTTGCTTATTCGGGAGTTTAAAAATAGATTTTATTTGATTCTTTTTTCTACTGATCACTAGTGATCATATTTACCAGTGGTAAAACTTCAAAATTGTTTGAGTATTTTAGCTTATTGTTTCATGTAAAACAAATTCTGTTTTAGTTCTATTAGAATTATAGCTACTTCTTTTCTATAGTTGTTTTTAAATTATTTTATTTTATATTTCAGAAAGTTTATGTTTGGTTTCTATTAGTTAAACAGTAGGTGTTCAACAAGTTTTATATTTATTTTATTTTGTTATCGTGAAATCAATTCAAGTTAAGCTAATAACTTGCAATGGATTTCTCTACTGTTTTAACTCCCAATTGAAAATACTTTCAAAATAGCTTTATGAAAAAATACTTTATTTTTTCTTTGTCTTAACTAAATTTATATTTTATTCTCTGTTATTTTAGTGTTTTATTTTCCGTTAGACAAAACTATTTTTGTGAATGTTGTAGAAGAAGACTCCTAGTTTTATTTGAAGTTCCTTGATTCTTATTAGCTCTCTCTTTTGTTTTGATTGTTAGTGTGAGTGCTTATGTGAATGATATGTTTGTTATATAGATTTCATCAGAGAGTGACGAGTAGTCTATCAAGTTATTTCTTGAGAACGATAATTCTTCTTCGTCAACATCACCAGGCAAGTTCACTTTGACCATGCTTTCATACCTATGTTTTATTGCATATAGTGGCACCTTTGCAACCACCCCTCAGTAGTGTTATTGAATCCTTGTAGTTGAGTAGTATGCATGAGGTAGGAACCCACCCTCCTGTTACCCAGCCCGAGACGATATTTTATTTAATGCTATGCTATAGTAGACGGGGTTTGGTATGAGTGTTCGAGAGTGGTGTGAAGAAGGAGGACTCTACGTCAATGACGACAACTCCATGATGGAATCTGCAAGGACTGCATCTTCAAGGCCTCAAGACTTCAAGACTCGAGACAAGAATTCAATACACACTCTTTGGGTGAAGGGCGGTTGACGGGCACCTGGAGAAACCAGTGGTTGGCGGGATGCATGGAGAAGCGCCATGACATCTTGCGGAAAGCTTCACCCAGACTCAAAGAGACGGAAGAATACTTCATGCCGGAAGCTTACTGTGCAACCGCAAGTCATTATGGGCTCTGGCTTGGTTGACCTTAGTTGTGACTCTGGCTGGGGCGGTACTAGCAGATGTAGAACTACGGTAGGATGGGATGAGTCTTGGACGGTGGTCGAGGAACTCTTTGGAAGACCATGTTTGGTCATCTTGTTCTCAAACACCCTAAAGTGCGAGAACGTAAAAGAGGATCGAATCTTGCGGGTAAAGTGTACAAACCTCTGCAGAGGGTTATAACCTAATCGATTAGCCGTGTCCCCGGTTACGGACAATTTGAGCATCTGGACTTGGATCTATCTCGGAACTCTCAACACCGGATTGATAACTTAATTGTGGGCAACTTATGATGATTTTGGGCTATGAGACATCGGTTGGCGGAACCATGTCATGATAGAAAACTCCATAGTACAGACTTCATTTATTCCTTTGATGTAGGTAAAATAAAACCAGCTTTTACGCAAACAAAACTCAGATACGAGCCACAAAGCCATACCGCATATAGTATAGTTTATCATCTGTTTTCTCTTATTGTGATCTTGCGGTACATTCAATGTCTTGACCTACACGGCTGCAACGTATCATGTTGCAGATATTTCCTCGACGAGTAAGAGTTACGATACAGGTTACGGTCTACACTCAACCTGCCGATGGCGTTGATGGGACTCCACACCCGACTATTTGTTTCATTGTGACTTATGAGGTATATATCAGTTTTACGTTAATTATACATGTGATTGCACTTTGATATATACATTGATGTCTTGTGTGTGCAAAGATCTTGATCCGAGGATGGCACGAAACACGAGACTTGACCGTCGAGGTCGGGTCGCTCTGAAATGGTATCGAGCACATGTTGGCTGTAGAACGTGACCCTAGAAAATGACTTAGTAATATGAAGACCCCAATAGGAATGACCTTTGTTTTGTACTACTCTCGTAACACCTCATTCCTTTTCTTGAACCTTCCTTATCTCAAACTATAGATGGAGAGCTACATTACGAACAAAAGAGAACACTACGAGAAGGTTCTTGGAGGCCCTTCCTTGTGGAGCTAGTCAGTCTGCTGAAGTTACCGATACACGAGATCAAGGCAACTAAGAGGGCGTCCAGATCATGGGGAGTCAAGACCCAAATTTTTGGTCGAAGAAGCCCCCAAGACTGCAGACATCATCTTGAACTATAAATGGTGATCGTGATATGGGCATCAACACTGCCGTCCATGATGCTATTGCACGTTTATGCTATCGTCATCGTGCTACACTAAACTCACACTTCTTTGGAAAGGTTGGATGGCGAAGTCCGATGGAGCAACTATTGCCTTGACGGAAGCGCAAAAGATGAAGTTCTCCCACTTTTAGTGTACAATCAGGATCTGGAACAATCGTCAAGAATCTTGAGATGGACCTCCTGGAAGCCCTGTTCGACAATGAAGCACTACGAGAAGAGGTCAAGACTCTGAGATGAAGGTAAACAAGCTGGAGGAGGAGAACTTGAGATCTCGAGAGTGCGTCGAGAACTGAAAAGCAGCAGGACCATGTCTCATGCCAAGGGCGTTGAAATCCGTAAGCTCAAGGAACAACGGGACATACTGTGGTCGTCACAAGAAACTCCGTGTCGACAGAGAAAATCTAGCGGAAGAAGCGGAGGAGATCAAGTCCACAGAAGAAGCCCAGTGGGGACAATGACCAAGTTCCTAATAAATTAGCTTAGTAGTATCCCACCATGAGAGAAATAAAGATGAACGCTTCCTCGATTTAAGTATCGACCATACCAACTTATGTGGGTGGCGATATTGTAGTATTGATTGAATAAATGAATGCTTGGTTGCTATTATTTTGTGTGTTTATTGAATGGTTGGATAGATGCGATATCGTAGATTTGTATTTATTTCAACCATGAGAGGCGTAAGTTACGGAAGAATGGTAGAAGGCCTTCATATGGGAACAACATCAGAATTGGAAAACTCCCGAGCATTGAAGACCGAAGAAATGAGGACTTAGAAACGAAACCATAGTAGAACGGCCCATTACAAGCGATAATTTTGTTGATGAGTGGGTAATTGCTTTCTCTTTCTATCTCAACCAAACCCGGAATCTTGAACCCATGGACAATCTGTACACTAAACTTTTACGGAGACAATTGCAATTTCCCCATGGAGATACATTCCTTGTTACGAGCACCCTCCTATCCTACACATGCAGATGACAACCCTTTATGAGTCTTTCCTTAAGGGCCTCAAGCGATCATGACCCGACCAGTGATCATGATTACCGAAGATCTTGAAGGACATGATGAAGCATATTCACCTTGAAGGAGATGCAGTCTACAAAGGCTACCCCTTCATGCAAAAGGGAGTGGAACTTTGGTATGTGGAGGTACACCTCCACCGTTTGAAAGGAGTTTGCCCAAAAATGATGGGGCAGTACTTTTTCATTTCACGTGTGCCACAAGCAACTTTCTTCGATGCTGTTCGTGAAGCAGCCATGGAAGCCATACGTCAGATCGGAGAAATACTTGAAGCAAGACTCCGTTATACTCAGGAATACCTAAGCGAAGTGCATGCAGAGATGATGAAGGTGAAGCTCAAGACCACCATGATGAAACAGAAGATTGAAGATTTCAAGGCTCATGTCGCACAATTCCAGTGGGACTGAAGAATCCTCGAGGAGGATAAATAAATAAAGTGGAAGTAATGTCTGACCATACCAAATCATGTGGGTGGCAGCATTTGTAACAAGTACTTTTTGGAATTTGGATTCACGAAAAATGATTAAGGATGTAATGAAAGATTGAGAATAATGAGATGTTATGGATAAACTTGTGCATTTATTTTTGTCATAGTACTCTGTAAAACCACAGGATCAATGAAGAAAGAAATGTGTTATCCATGACGGTCCATAGAAGGAAGCTGGACAAAATAAGTTGGAATTTTGCTTTTGATATGATGGTATGAAGAAACAGTACTCTGGATTTAAAGGAGGTGTAACAATAGAGTTACTCCAAAGATGAGTTAAAGCTGCACTAGTGTTGGCGTGGGCCATAACCCACGTGCCCCGGATTTTGAAAAGGAACAGTTGTAACCTTGATAAAGGAATACATTTGGAAGAATCGGTGAGCCAATCAGCATACGTTTACGTAGGAGGTTACATAAAAACCTAAGAGTGGTGAAGTAACGATAGATGTTTTGTTTGGCTTGCGAAACCATGGAATTACTCGAACCCGGTTCGAGAACAAGAGAAATTCTGCAATGCTTGTGAGTATGCCCAAGTGTTAGAATACGTGATTCGATATTTACGTATGTGGTAATGATTCAAATACGGGATGGATTGGCCCCATACGGAGACTTCTATCATGAACTATCATATGTTGATGGAAAATCGAGAGCCTTGAAAAACTTAGAAGAGTGTCGACGCGATAAGCCATAAAACCATAAAATGGTAGGACGATGGAACCCCATTACAGGCAACCGTTGCCAAACGTAGGTTATACGGTGAGGTTCAACCCAGACCCGTTTTCTGCAGGAGAAAACCATAAATTGTAGACCACCATGAGTGTTTCCATAGTTGTTTAGAATGGACACAGACCCATCAGCTAAGAAGATCCAGTCTCGGACGAACTTCAACTTTGACGAACCGACCCAAGCTTTTGAGGAAAACTCTGTGCTTCTGACAGAGGAGCTATTGTAAGATAGGTGAAGAGACATGCATTGTCAACACTCCAGAGGAAGTATCTGAGTTTATTGGAACCATGACCTTGTTTTTAAGTGTGGTAGCACCCCTGACCTTTCTGACCAAGACATTTGCTAGAAGACCCCAACCCCTAACCTTTTCTTGCTAGCCTCTTCGAATCTCGAGGACGAGATTCATTTTAAGTAATAGTAGGTTTGTAACATCCCAAATTTTGGAATGTTAATATAATTAATTGAATTGTTTGTTTGTTTGCTTGAGTGAATTAAACTTGAGTGAAATTTGAACCTTTTCAAAAACTTTTGAAAGAGAGGAATAAAATGACTTTCCCTTCTCCGTAAATTCAAATTCATCCTATTAAAATCAATGAGAGAAGATGACATGACTTATTCAACTATAAAGAATTTGAACGGAGTTTTGCAATTTAATTCTTTCAAATATTTGCACTTGCTTTCTATTTTTCTTCCCGAGAAATACCCGAAAAATAAATTCTTGCAAGCAAGAAAGAGCGGAGGAAAATGACCCTCCAAAATCAGGGGCATTTTTTGAAAATATTTGAGCCAAGAAAAAAAAACCAAAGTTTTTATTTAAAAATTATTTGCAAAAAGAAATAAAGCCTTTAGGGATTTTCTGAAAAACATTTTTTTAAGTTTTTATTTTGGCCGTGGAATAATGCTCATCATCTACATTTTATTTTTCTGATAATTTTAGTATATAAAACTCTTTATTCTGAATTGATTTGATTTCCTTTTTATTGTTTTAGTTTCCTAATTTTAAAAATAGGAATGGAATCGTTTTATTAGGAAAACCTGCTGGCCCATTAAGCACTTTACTATTCTAGCCCAACAAGAGATCATCTCCTTCCTCTGTTTCCTCTCACGTTCTGAAGCTTTCCATGTCCATGGAGACAGAAATCTCCACCTTCCCGATCTCCCTCGTCTTTCCATCCCAGCGCCTCCCGAGACCGCCTATAAAACCCCTCCTCTCCTCGTTCCATTTTTCCCATCACCACGCCCTCCCTGCCCGTAGCCTTCTCGCCACCGTCCTCCTTTTCCTGCCTAGAACGCTCACCAGAGCTCTCCTGGAACCTCCCATCGCCCAGCGCCACCTCCCCAAGCGCCGACCCCTCCTCCGCCCACCCCCACCTCGCCGGCGACCTCGCCCCTCGCCGAGCAGCCCTCCACATCGCCGTCTCCTTCCTGCCATCTCTGTCTCACGACAGGTAACTCTGTTTTCGTTTTCAGATTTATTTCCGTAACAGATTTAGTTCCGTTTTTGTTTAGCTTATAACTTTTGATCTGGAAGTCCAATGATGCTGATTCTTTTTGCGTTAGATCACAATTTTCTTGTAGTTTCCAAAAATATATAATTTGTTTATGTTTGGATTTATAAAATTGAGTTAGATCAGATTTGAATTAAAGCTTGTTTTGCTTATTCGGGAGTTTAAAATAGATTTTTATTTGATTCTTTTTTCTACTGATCACTAGTGATCATATTTACCAGTGGTAAAAACTTCAAAATTGTTTGAGTATTTTAGCTTATTGTTTCATGTAAAACAAATTCTGTTTTAGTTCTATTCGAATTATAGCTACTTCTTTTCTATAGTTGTTTTTAAATTATTTTATTTTATATTTCAGAAAGTTTATGTTTGGTTTCTATTAGTTAAACAGTAGGTGTTCAACAAGTTTTTATATTTATTTTTATTTTGTTATCGTGAAATCAATTCAAGTTCGCTAATAACTTGCAATGGATTTCTCTACTGTTTTAACTCCCAATTGAAAATACTTTCAAAATAGCTTTATGAAAAAATACTTTATTTTTTCTTTGTCTTAACTAAATTTATATTTTATTCTCTGTTATTTTAGTGTTTTATTTTCCGTTAGACAAAACTATTTTTGTGAATGTTGTAGAAGAAGACTCCTAGTTTTATTTGAAGTTCCTTCGGATTCTTATTCGCTCTCTCTTTTGTTTTGATTGTTAGTGTGAGTGCTTATGTGAATGATATGTTTGTTATATAGATTTCATCGAGAGTGACGAGTAGTCTATCAAGTTATTTCTTGAGAACGATAATTCTTCTTCGTCAACATCACCGAGCAAGTTCACTTTGACCATGCTTTCATACCTATGTTTTATTGCATATAGTGGCACCTTTGCAACCACCCTCAAGAGTGTTATTGAATCCTTGTAGTTGAGTAGTATGCATGAGGTAGGAACCCACCCTCCTGTTACCCAGCCCGGGACGATATTTTATTTAATGCTATGCTATAGTAGACGGGGTTTGGTATGAGTGTTCGAGAGTGGTGTGAAGAAGGAGGACTCTACGTCAATGACGACAACTCCATGATGGAATCTACAAGGACTGCATCTTCAAGGCCTCAAGACTTCAAGACTCGAGACAAGAATTCAATACACACTCATTGGGTGAAGGGCGGTTGACGGGCACCTGGAGAAACCAGTGGTTGGCGGGATGCATGGAGAAGCGCCATGACATCTTGCGGAAAGCTTCACCCAGACTCAAAGAGACGGAAGAATACTTCATGCCCGGAAGCTTACCTGTGCAACCGCAAGTCATTATGGGCTCTGGCTTGGTTGACCTTAGTTGTGACTCTGGCTGGGACGGTACTAGCAGATGTAGAACTACGGTAGGATGGGATGAGTACTGGACAGTGGTCAGAGGAACTCTTTGGAAGACCATGTTTCGGTCATCTTGTTCTCAAACACCCTAAAGTGCGAGAACGTAAAAAGAGGGATCGAATCTTGCGGGTAAAGTGTACAAACCTCTGCAGAGGGTTATAACCTAATCGATTAGCCGTGTCCCCGGTTACGGACAATTTGAGCATCTGGACTTGGATCTATCTCGGAACTCTCAACACCGGATTGATAACTTAATTGTGGGCAACTTATGATGATTTTGGGCTATGAGACATCGGTTGGCGGAACCATGTCATGATAGAAAACTCCATAGTACAGACTTCATTTATTCCTTTGATGTAGGTAAAATAAAACCAGCTTTTACATAAACAAAACTCAGATACGAGCCACAAAGCCATACTGCATATAGTATAGTTTATCATCTGTTTTCTCTTATTGTGATCTTGCGGTACATTCAATGTCTTGACCTACACGGCTGCAACGTATCATGTTGCGATATTTCCTCGACAGTAAGAGTTACGATACAGGGTTACGGTCTACACTCAACCTGCCGATGGCGTTGATGGGACTCCACACCCGACTATTTGTTTCCGCTGTGACTTATGAGGTATATATCAGTTTTACGTTAATTATACATGTGATTGCACTTTGATATATACATTGATGTACTGTGTGTGCCAGCATACTGATCCAGGGATGGCACAGAAACACAGAGACTTGACCGTCTGAGGTCGGGTCGCCCCGAGCAAGTTCACTTTGACCATGCTTTCATACCTATGTTTTATTGCATATAGTGGCACCTTTGCAACCACCCCTCAGTAGTGTTATTGAATCCTTGTAGTTGAGTAGTATGCATGAGGTAGGAACCCACCCTCCTGTTACCCAGCCCGGGACGATATTTTATTTAATGCTATGCTATAGTTGACGGGGTTTGGTATGAGTGTTCGAGAGTGGTGTGAAGAAGGAGGACTCTACGTCAATGACGACAACTCCATGATGGAATCTGCAAGGACTGCATCTTCAAGGCCTCAAGACTTCAAGACTCGAGACAAGAATTCAATACACACTACTGGGTGAAGGACGGTTGACGGGCACCCTGGAGAAACCAGTGGTTGGCCGGGATGCATGGAGAAGCGCCATGACATCTTGCGGAAAGCTTCACCCAGACTCAAAGAGACGGAAGAATACTTCATGCCTGGAAGCTTACCTGTGCAAACGCAAGTCATTATGGGCTCTGGCTTGGTTGACCTTAGTTGTGACTCTGGCTGGGACGGTACTAGCAGATGTAGAACTACGGTAGGATGGGATGAGTCTTGGGCGGTGGTCGAGGAACTCTTTGGAAGACCATGTTTGGTCATCTTGTTCTCAAACACCCTAAAGTGCGAGAACGTAAAAGAGGGATCGAATCTTGCGGGTAAAGTGTACAAACCTCTGCAGAGGGTTATAACCTAATCGATTAGCCGTGTCCCGGTTCACGGACAATTTGAGCATCCGGACTTGGATCTATCTGGAACTCTCAACATCGGATTGATAACTTAATTGTGGGCAACTTATGATGATTTTGGGCTATGAGACATCGGTTGGCGGAACCATGTCATGATAGAAAACTCCATAGTACAGACTTCATTTATTCCTTTGATGTAGGTAAAATAAAACCAGCTTTTACGCAAACAAAACTCAGATACGTGAGCCACAAAGCCATACCGCATATAGTATAGTTTATCATCTGTTTTCTCTTATTGTGATCTTGCGGTACATTCAATGTCTTGACCTACACGACGCAACGTATCATGTTGCAGATATTTCCTCGACAGTAAGAGTTACGATACAGGTTACGGTCTACACTCAACCCGCCGATGGCGTTGATGGGACTCCACACCCGACTATTTGTTTCAGCTGTGACTTATGAGGTATATATCAGTTTTACGTTAATTATACATGTGATTGCACTTTGATATATACATTGATGTCTTGTGTGTGCAAAGATACTGATCTAGGGATGGCACAGAAACACAGAGACTTGACCGTCTGAGGTCGGGTCGCTACACAAGTATAATGTGTTAACTAAGAAGATGCAATTTACCCTAATTAGAAGCATTACAAGGTAGACACCATATGCAACATGAAACTACATATCGCACTGCCAAGTAAGAGCAAGCACCTGCGATGGTGGTGTGGGGGAATTGCGGTCATCAACTAGGGAGCTACGTTGACTATCTTCATTTAGCCTTGCTATTTCTTGAGAATCATGTGGGGAGGATGACACTGCATCTTTAAACGAGTAGCGCGTCACACAGTAACCCACTTGAGTGACTGTCTCATCATAAGTGATTGATGAGGGATACAAAAGAGCATTAGTTTGATGTACAAACATGGTGAATAGACATATGTAGTATGTATCAAAAACAGGAAGGCATGTCATTATCAAAGGTATAATGTGTAAAGTGAGCAGATTCAATTTAACCAAATTGGAAGCAACACAAGCTAGACACCATATGCAACATGCAACCACACTTGATAGAGCGAAGTTAAAGGAAGCACCTGGGATGGTTGTGGGTGGCAATTGAGATCATCAACTCCAAAGCTATGTTTCCTGTCTCCATCTGCTGACACTGCACCATTTAGAGCACTGAAATGCTTAGTGCTTATCTTCGAATTACACTGGAGCGACTTCTGTCTTTGATTTTTTGTATTCATCAACACTGCGTCAGAGTCTGAAATACCCATGCATAAAAAACTATAGTGTGAGTATGGGTGAAGTGTGTGCACAAGTAGTACAGTGTAAAGGTAGCAGATAGTAGGTCGGTTAGAAATAAATGACGAGAGACATATGATAGCTCTACAACATGCATGGAACACGAAATTACTAGATTCTAGAATTTTGAAATATGAGCATAGGGATGGCTGGAAAATGCGGATGCTCCTATAGCACACCACAAGGTGTGGTCCTATGAAACTAACAATCAACTAAAAAAATAGGCAGCACCGTCCGATGTACAAAGAATGGGTAGATCATGTTCATCTACCTCCAGCAAGTCAGTGTTATGATCTTCCTTGAAACACCAGCGACCACTGGCCCAGTCCCCTGCCTCTGCCCTCCCCTCGACCTCACCACACCATCGTGCTTGGCACCGCCCCCGGCCATCCCTTCAAGCCCCGCCGACCTCCAGATCGGGCGCAAGCACCTCCTGCGCCCCACACCCCTATGATAAACACAGATTCGCCGCTTCCCCGGCGAACACGCGGACTAGGTGCTCCGCGCGTCTAAGCGAGTGCTGCTTCTTTTAATTACAATTCGACTAACCTGAATTGAAATCCGGGAAGGATACTAACCTCTAGCAAAGCTGCAATAGTAAATGGGAGGAAACCTTGTGCATTTAGTATCACGAAGAAGATGAAGTAAGAAGCGCTCAACTAGTTTCTTTCGTGGGATGAATACGGTGTGAGCAGAGACGTTAGATTTGCAGGAGTAAGGGAAGAGGAGTACCTCTTTCTGCTGGCAGTGTTGTGTCCTCCTTCTGTTTTTTCCAACGATCTTCTTGTGGTTCGCTGGAAACGAGAAGTTGTGGAGGACGGTGGAGCCTTGGACGAACCCATGGCCAAGTTGTTGAGTGTGGTGCGGTGGCCGTCTGTCAGCGGCAGGGAACCAGACCCGAGGCGGCGAACAACGGCATAGCAGGAACAACTCCGGTACGGTGGACGGTTGCGACAGTGGAGCGGCAGGGGTGAGGTGCAGGATGGCGTGGTCGAAGTGGTTCTGGTAAGGTGCACGTCGGCGTCGGTGTCGGCGTCGTGGAGGCAGCTTTGCCTCGGCTTTAGCTGCTAAGTCCTTAAGGGTGTTGTGGTTGCGGTTGCGTTGGATGACGACGTCGGGGTACCGGCTCCGGCATGATTGAGGAGAGTGGCGGTGGATTGGCCATGATGGGGTGGAGGACGGAGGAGGCTGGGGTTTCGCGGCTGGTGGAGAGGGCGTTTTGGCACCCATGGAGAATGAATGGGGAAACGGAGGGAGGGGGAACTAAGGGGGAACAATGTTTCGGTTTGGGACGCGCTTGTTTGAAATTTGGGGAAAGTTACAAACTTTTCCCCCATCTAAAATTTCAGACATATTGCGGGTTGGCGATAGGGCAGTAATCTCAGGTGTCCCAAATAGTGGGCGGGATAGATTTCGGCCGAGCGCATGGGTGTTTAGGCGCCCATGGCATATGAATGCTTCCCGGAGGCGGTTGGGACTGGCGTCTTGGTGAAGTTACAAACCTACCCCGGTTTAGACCTTTGGACATCGGGCCGATAGGCTACACGGGCCAGAGTCAGGACAGTAATTTCCTACCACCAAACATTAGTCTCGCGTGGTTTCAGGTGACCAGAGGCTAATTTGGCGCTTCGTTCAATATTTGGGAGCAGAAGCATTAACGTTTTCGGTTCTCTTGAATTGAACTTTCAGGATTTGTCAAACTTCACAAATCTTTACTCTTGAAAATCCTAAAACTGCGATTATTTTGGAATGGAGGGGGTACATTTGAATATACATTGTACACGATTATATATTAAAAAATATGCAACTTACCTCAGTTAATGCTGGTCCCAGATATAATCTCCTTGGTTGCAAAAAATAGTTAGACATGCGTATGAATATATAGTATGTTCAAACGAACAACAAAGATTGGAGCCCCCTTTTAGATATGATTTACAAATGCCATTATCTCGGGTTCAAATAGATGAATGCACTTCCTATGAATTCGAATATTCGAAACCCCCTTTATTTTGAATTCAACATGTATTCTGTTTCATAGCTAGCAATTTGGAATGTATCCGCGTAAGTGAAAAATGTATAAAGTGCTTCACACTAACAACATGGAGTGCACTAATTAATGTTGATATGTGAATTGCAAAAGCAATGCATTGCCTGTACTTCAAACCTCTCTCGCTCTATGGATCAATAATATGATATAAACACACGCACATGCTAGAATTCAATAGAGTATGGGTGTCTGATAGACCAATTTTTGTTCATACGCAAATTGCACAATTCATGATCTCAACCAAAAATAATAATGCCATTTATATATTAATTTAATTCGTAGAACCTCCTTTTACACGTAGATGCACTATGCCTCAGCCTGTTCTGACAAACACGCTATATATCTCTCTATCTAACGCATAAGTGCACACACTTTATATACATCGGCATTTCTCTCTCACACATGCTCACAATCTCTCCCGGGGTGTCGGCGTGTCTCACGCACACACTCTTTCTGACTACTATGCACGACTCTTTTCACTAATCTCAGTTGGAAAACATTATTTCTCTCACATGCATATACACACACGCACGGTCTCTACTAGCCCTCTGTACGCACATATATGTGACTACATGTCTCCCGCACGCAGATTATCTTTAGGCCTCTCTCTTAGTAGTTGGCAGATATGATTCCATCAAATCATTCAGTAGGATATGCTGACTGCAAGGCTGGATGGTAATACGAGGTAGAGTTTTACCCATGTCCGGACCCTTGCAGCTGAGGAAAAAGCCTACTCCTGGTACTGTATATTAGTGATAGGGGTGTCTACAAAGTACACATGAATACAAGGCATTGTGCGTGTGGGTATACTATCGACGAACTAGCCCCCAGGCTTCTATACTCGGGGCCTAGGGTTACAAATCCTATATAGTCGGCTTACCACCAGTGGGGATAGAGTCCTCCACGACTCTGGTAGCTTCGTGTTGTACGCCGAGTCCTCCACATGGGTCTTCGTACAATGTGTCTCGGTCCAACCTATGTGGCATAGGATGGAACCGACCCATGAGTCCTCGTGTTGACCCACCACAACTAGAAATAATGTGCCCACCCCAACTAGAAATGGTGTGCCCACCACACCACACACGCAGTCGACCACTAAGAAAATAAGCATATACAATAGTACAATGTTATACATGAAAGTTAATTGCATGGTGCACCCAAAAATATTTGTTCTGCATTGTGAATGTTTATATTTTCTCCTGAAATATTAGTCATGGGAAAGATAACGAAGGGCATATCTCTCCTTGTCTCCACCGGACACCCCCTCTTTCTACACCACTTTCACGTACGCACACAAACTATCTCTCAGCCCTCTAAAAGTATGTGTGGCGGTAGGGTTTGTAGGAGTACTACGGTGTGTGGGGCCATGTCATAGTAGACGGGAGATGGAATGAGTTCGAGTCGACGCCTTAATATGTGTTGGCCACTTGGTTTTACAGGAACGAGGCAGCATTTTGGGTTCGGGGACCAGTGGAGATATATGTACAAAAAATTGTGGACGTAGGTTCGACCGAAAGGCTATGATGCATGGGCCCTGCATTTCGATATACCCGCAGCCGCGTGAAATTTGCTACTCTACTCAAAACTATTAAGGTACACATGCATTGAACGCATGATATTTGGAAACCAAATTATGAATAAATACACACTATAGCATGTAAAGCTTTGAGTCATATATGCATGATGTAGATGTTCGCTTAGTTCTTATAGTTCATCCCATTCAAAATCAATTAGTTTTATAAAAAGGTTAAGATTCATGGGATTGTGCATTGTAAAGCATAAAGTAAAAAACAAATAATGGCAATTCAATTAGAAAAAAATTTGTGCAATTATGATATGGAAGATTCTAGAACAAAGGAGAAGTGTTTGTGTTTTGAGGTTTGTGCATTATGCTTAAGTTCAACCATGGAGTCTTCTAGATTGTACATGTGGCAGAATCTGGTGGAATGTTGATGATATCCAATGGCCAGTAGTGCTTGGATTTGCCATCTCTGCACTGTCGGATTAGTTTCATCCAACGACCATCTTTCAAAGTTATTCGCACACTATATAGGGGTATAGATAATGCATAAAAGTTCCTCCAAAAACATCTATAACTAATGGGAAGTGAATGTATGCTTAAAATGAAAGAAATGTAATACTCCCTCCATCTAGGTGTATAAGTCATCTTAGGTTTTTTTGCTAGTTAATAGCATTCCATGCAATGAATTAACCACTACATGTCATGTTTGAAAGTCTCAAGCCATTCAAAGCATGCACGGCCCACATCTCTTATTGGTTGATATGCCACGAAACAATAAATGGGGAGGGAGTTAATGTACCGTGCCTAAGTGTTTTGGGATTATTTGGTTTTCATAAGATGACTTACACACCTAGACGGAGGGAGTACAAAGAGAAAAAATGAATTGCAGTTAAAAGAATGACATTTCTAACAATAATGTGAATGTGAACTACATACGTGTGCACGTGACCAGCACATACATTGTCGATACAAACTTAATGCAAGAAATAACTTATGAGTAACATGCACGAATTGATGATGTGGTGCTTGCACGCATAGAGTACAAAAACAATGTGATTTATGACTTGCATGCATGACGTGTTCTTGTGCCATAGTTGCATGTCTAGGAAAAAAGCTACTAGTGGGTTGTACTAGCTATTTAGGAATAGAAGATGTATACATGGAAGTTGTAGGGAAAGAGATGACATGTATCTAAATTCTTATGAGTAGGGATTGGAAAAGAGATGTCATTGGGCACATCATAACACTACAAAAAAATACACTTCCGTGATGATACGTGTTTGTCACAGTAGGTCGCGTTTTTTGTCATGCATGTACATCCATGACGATTTTATGACAGAATCAAGATAGTCATACTTGTGTTGTCGTAGATGTGTTCCATGACATAGAAGTGCTTTCGTCAAGGGTGACCGACACGCGGCATCCACCGTAACGGGACGCCGTTAAGCTATCGAGTCCGGTTTTGGATCCGATAACCCGCTAACAGCCACGACCAATGCCTATTTTCCACGTGTAAAATTCTCATTGGCCGACGGAACCACACATCAGCTCCACGTTGGCACAGGTGTCACTCATCCAACGGTCGAGATGGGCCTATGATATGTTGACACGTGGACGGGCCCAAAAGTGGCACATAAAGTTTAAATGGGTCGGCCCAACTAAAGGCCCACAAGATTTAGCGGACCATAATGGGCCGACCCATTTAAAGGCCCATAAGATTTTATAGACCATAATGGGCCGGCCGAGCTAAAGGCCCACAGGATTTAGCAGACCACAATGGGCCAGCCCAGCTAAAGGCCCAAAATTCTCAGTTAAGGCCCGTACGGCTAGTGTCAAATCGGCCCGTCAACAGCATGTCCTAAACTTGTCATCATCGCCGCCCATGCTCACTTCTGCCCCATTAACAGTCCGCTAAGTATATGGGCCGAATTACGGCCCGGTGTATTTCCGCCCTATTAAAGGTCCTGCTTCATTTGGGCCCATTTACAGGCCATTGAAACTTTCGGCCCATAAACGACTGTGAAGGATTTGAGTCATATTTGGCAATGTCTGACATTCGGCCTGTTAGAGGCCCACTATAGATTTGGGCCACTTTCAGCCTGTTTTGATTTTCGTCCTGTTAACGTCGCATGAAATCCATGGGCCATATGTGGCCCAACGTCACATCGGGCCCATTAACGGCCCTGTAACATCCCAAAATTCTAAATTTTGGAATGTTATAAACAAATAGATAGATTTGATTTGATTGTTTGATTGATTGACTGAAAGTGAGTGAATTCGATAATTTTGAAAGTTAAATGAGAGGGAATAAAAGGACTTTCCCAAACTTCCATTTTTCATTTTATGATATTCGGGAATTCAAATTCTTTTCATCACAAAACTCTGGAGAGAAGATGACATGACTTCTTCCATTTATTTAAATGATAAGGGGTGTTGAAAATATTTGAATTTCATTTGAGAATATTTCTAATTCTGAAACTTTATGCAACTCAATGATTTTCACGAGCGAAGATAAAAGGACTTCTTCAAAACATATGAAATATGAGTTGGGAGTTTCAAAGAATTAAAATTCAAAATTATTTTGAATTTATTTTCAATTCGGAGTTATTTGAGTTTTATTCAAATTATTTTCTCCAAAATAAAATATATGGGAAATAGGGTAACATGATTCCCTACCTCGGAAAAATGGAGAGAAATAAATTTGAATTCATTTTGATATTTTAAAATGATTTTTGTTGGATTTTATTGGACCGAAGCACTCTTTGCTTTATTTAAATTTGTGTGTATTTTATTTAATGCCGAATAATGTTCATCTCAGAGGAAATCTTTTTCTGAAAATTTTGATATATTATATGCCTATATAATATTTCTATTTATTTTGTTTTTATTATTATTTTGTTTGTCATTTTATTTAAAAAAAAGAGACTTCGTCTCACGAATCGGGCCGGCCAACTAACCTGCCGTGCCAAGGCAAGGCCAGCCAGGCCGCCATCACCGACCCAAGTGAGTCGCTTGAAAGCACGCCGCCGCCGCCGCCGCCGTGACCAACCCGCCACCCCGCCACCTTGCCCCCTCCTCCACGCCACCACCTCGCCCGACGCCTTAAAGGACGCCGCCCGCCCGTCTCCCCTCTCTCCCTCGCTCACCGCCCCGCCGCCCAAGTCGCCGCGCCCGGCGAGATCCACCCAGCCGCCGCTGAAGCCGCCAACCCGCCGCCCATGCCCACCGCTGCCGCCACCACGCACCCGCCGCCCAGCGCCACCTCTCCGTCGCCTCGCCGTCTCTCCGACGATCGAGCCGCTCTGCCGGAGCCTCGCGCCGCCTCGGGACTCGGGCTGAGTCAACCGCCACCGCCGCCGCGGTTTCCCTCTCCGAACGGTATAACCTCAAAACCGATCCGGTTTCTTTTAATCTCGGTTTTATTTTAAAAGCCCGGTTTTCTGTTTTAATCTAGTTATTCATAGAGCGTTCGCTGGTTAGAGTTAGAAAGCGAACGTTCGCTCGGTAGAGTTTTCTTTTATAAATAGATTTCTGCTAGGGACCCGTATGTAATTATTTTCTTCACAGATTAGTCCCTGATTTTCAAACCCTCATAACTTTTTACTCGTTAGTCCAAATCCAACGAACCAACGCTCACTTCTTTGTTACGATCTCCTCTATCCAGTAATCCAACTCAAACATGTTTTTGAAAGTTTTAAAATTTGAATTCAAACTGATTTGTATTTGAACTTCGTTTGATCATAACTTGAGTTTTATAACTCCGCTTGAGTTGATTCTTTTGCAAATCAAGCTCGACCTAAACTTTCTGATAAGGCCAAATTCACATAATTTTGGTACTGTTAGAAATTGTTTTATGTTGCAAGAGTTATTTGCTTGATTTTGATGTTTTCCGAATAGTTTTCTTCGTTCTTTCCGATCTTTTGAGTGATTGCTTATGTGTGGTTACTATTGGTTGCTTACGATAGATTGACCGGAGTGTGACGAGTAGATCTATCAAGAGTTTTGAGTGCGAATCATCTTCATCAACATTGCAGGCAAGTAACATTTGATCATACCTTTTCATACCCAGTTTTATGCATTAGCTCAACCGTCCAACATTGCATGATTAAGATGTCATTAATTTGTGGGTTGGGAAGTAGATGATGAGGTAGGAACCTATTGCCCTGTTGCTATCAAACCCTTGGGAGTTACTTCTACGTGTTGCTTATATTGCCATGCTATGCTCGTAGACGTGGTTTGGGTTTGAGAGATATTCACGACAGATGTGATATTATTAATTAATGGTTTACTTAAGGTGGCAACTTAAATACACATCCGGGTGGATTGAGGCACCTGGGAACCAGTGTTGTCGATTTTTTTGGAAACCCCGGTACCCGTGTGATCTTCCTATGGACCGCCACCTGTGCTCAAAGGAACTGAGATTATTCATGCTAGAAACTTCCGTGTGCAGCCACAAGCTATTATGGGCTCTAGCATAGTTGAGTAAGTTACGTAAAGCTCTCAAGAGGTAGGTCACAGGTAGTGGGTTTTATAGGTTTGGTATGATCTATCCGAGTAGAGAATTAATGTTTCGAAAGACCGTGTCTCGGCCATCCGTCTCTCAAACACCATGAAGTGCGAGAAACCAACGGAGGCGATCGAGTCTTGTGGGGAAAAGTCATAAACCTCTGCAGAGTGTACAATCTAATCATGGTTAGCCGTGTCCCGGTTATGGACAATTCGAGTATCTAGTACTTGAGTTTTCACATGTATCTCATCACTCTAAATTAATATTGTTGGGTTGTTTAATACCTTAATTGGGATTGAGTTGGGGTTATACCTTCTCAATGATGTTTCAACCACCATGATAGTTAAATTAAAATTTATTCCTTTGATGTAGGGAAAAATTGGCTCTATGCAAAACTGTAACCATAGAGCTTTCCACCAGCCATATATGCATGTAGTATAGGCTTATTCCTTCATTATTCTCTATGTGTTACTTTGCCAGCATATTCCATGTGCTGACCCGTTTTCGGGCTGTAACTTTTCATGTTGAAGACTTTTCAGACGACGAGTAAGTGATATGTTAGGGTTACGATTTCCTATACTCAACTTTGCCGTTGGTGTTGATGGGAATCCACAACCTTGTTGCTTCCGCTATATTTTGGATCGAGGTAATAGTATTTACGTTACTTTATACATGTGATTTACCTCTGTTATAAATCCTCGAGTACTGTGTGTGTCAGCATACCGATCCAGGGATGACACCTAAGCACAGAGACTTGATCCATTCGGGTCGGGTCGCTACAAGATGGTATCAGAGCACATGTTGACTGTAGGACGCGGCCCTAGAAACTGACAAATCCAGAGGAAAGATTTTTCTCTACAACTTCATTTTCAAAGGATCTTTTACCTCTCTTCTCTTCTGAACTTATTCAAATATTCCCTTTTAGTGAGACCATACCCATTTTCCCCTTTTGACCACTCGAAGATTCGACTGATGAGACCACTCCAAGGAGACAAGATATCGGACAACCAAGACCATTTGGAATGAAGAGGATTTTACCGTGTAAATGGAAACTACAACTGTTGAAGACTCCGAAGACTAGGAGAATTTGAAGGCTCAAGTATTCCTAGATCAAGGTGTATCGGAGAAAGATGGAACATGGAGCATTAGAATTCAAAGTTCTGTCAAGGAAAACCCTAAGGCCGGAAATATCAACTATGGAATGCTAGCTCATGGAAATGACAAGAGCGAAACACGCTATCCATGATGTTATCGCCGCTTATGCTATTGTCACCGTATGGAGTTAAGTATGCGATACATGGAAGGATGGATGGTAGAAGGCTGATGGAGCATCTGTCAGCAAAAGATGTAGTTTTAAATCTTAGCTGGTGTATCAGCAGGATCTGGAGTGTTACATCAGGAAGTTAAGATGGACCTACAATAAGCAATATTTGACAAGAAGGCAATTGGTGAAGAACTCAGGAACCGGAAGCTGAAGTAACCAAACTGGAGGAACAAAACCTCGAGATACCGGAGATTCATCAGGACTGAAGGACAGTAGGATCATGGTTCATGTCAAGGAAGTTGAAACCAGAAATTTGGAATGCAACTCCAGAAATATTAAAGGACGTCGCGAGAGACTTCGCGTCAACAGAGATGATCTGGCAAAAGAACTTGAGAAGGACAAGCATGATCGGAAAAAGCCATCGGAGACATGACCAAGACTTGAAGAGTTTGATGACTTGGAAGATTTATTGACCTTTAGAAGACCAAACCCCTATTATATACCTGCGTTAGATGCGACGATTGTGAGCTATCATTTGTTTGATGTTTTTCCGACAGCCACAATAAAATCTGCCTTTTCAAAACTATTGTTTGCATTGTGTGTATCCCCCTCTATCTCTCTTATCCCACCTCAAAACCCATGGACCCAATAGAGGACGAATGGAGAAGAGCTTATATTTTCTGGACCGATGAGTCAATTGGAGATGTACCGATGGATTCAGAACATGGAGGATCATATGGAGAATAACCCTATAGCCGGAAAGGATATGACCCAGCATGCCCTTCAGTGCTTTGAAAGAGGTGCTACTACCTAGTGGAGGATGTACCAAACCATCAACGGATGGCAAGGAGTAACCACTTCGGAAGAAATTAAGTTGACTTTGCTAATGTCTCGGTTTGTGTCCCAGAAATTGAAGCCTTCGGGAAAGGATATGAAGAAACCTTGTGCATGCAAG
This sequence comes from Aegilops longissima, assembly GCA_021605205.1. NCBI lineage: Eukaryota > Viridiplantae > Streptophyta > Magnoliopsida > Poales > Poaceae > Aegilops > Aegilops longissima. Next base: position 236,893,006 of record CM038679.1, read on the forward strand.
CTCTGTGGAGAAATAGGACACACCCATAAGGAACACAAGGATGAATGCCCTAATTGTGAAGGAAGTCACCCAACTGAAGAATGCCCAACTAGACAGATTACTTGTTTCTTGTGTGAAGGAACTACCCACTACCCCTTTCGGTGTCACATTTACACTATGGTACAGAGAACCATCCAGCAGAAGAAAGAAGAAATGAAAGGAGCCCTCATGGAGATGTTAGAAGAACCTGTGACGAAGGAAGATGTTGAGGACATACACAAAGGAAACAAAATTAAAGCCCGCACCAAGTCATGCTATTCATGTGGAGAAGAAGGACACATCTCCCAAGATTGTCTGAATGGAGATCTAGTAGAATTCCCGATAGAGGAAGTAGAGTATGACCCACAGGAAGTAGAAGCCCTGATTGGAACAGAAAGGTCCAGGAAGAGGAATAGGTTGGATTCCAGGAACAACCAAATTTCTACAAAGAAAGACCTGAGTCATATCACATGTTTCAGGTGCAAAAATTCAGGGCACTACTTCAATGATTGCCCAAGAGGGAAGATAAGGACCCCAGGAGGCTATATAATCACAAGGAAACCTCGATATTTGTCAGAAGTAATATGTTTCCGTTGTGATGAAGCAGGGCATTTTGCCAGAGATTGTCCGAAGGAGAAGGAGACTGGTGATATATAGTTGAATTTGTAACAGAATAAATGTAGTAGTAGAAGTGAGAGCTTTTATTTTATATTGAGGTGTTAAGTTGAGACATGTAATGGAAGAGCGAGATGATTGTAATAATTTAAGAATCAATAAAGTTAGCAGTGTTGGTACTGCTTTGGATTTTATGAGTTACCCTATGAGGAAAGATGTTGACCAATTTCGAGGATATGAGAAATATGGTCTATGGAATATTGGAACATTTTAAGGGTGGTAGTACCCTGTAAGAACCGTTGACCCCTGGAAAAGATAAGGATACCCACTGAATGGATTTCAGACAAAATGAATATGAGTTTTGTCTCAATATGTTTGATACCCCAAGAGAGTGTGGGATGAAGTTGGAGACCGTCAGTTGTTTGGACCAAATGTGATCAAGGAGTCAGAAAAGAATGTTAAGTTGATTCGAGTTAGACTGAAGGTAGCTCAGTCCAGGCAGAATAGTTATGCAGACTCAAAAATGCAAGAAGGTAGTCGATAAAATCTGAAACAGAGAATATCTTCGTGTGCCACCTCTGCAAGGAGTTAAACAATTTGGAGTTAAGGGAAAGTTAGCCCCGAGATCTGTAGGACCATACTGAGTTTTGGAGCGTATGGGAGAAGTGGCCAACAAATTGGAGTCACCCGAAGGACTGTTAGGAGTTCATGATGTGTTTCACGTATTCCAGTTGAAGAGGTACCATGCAGAAATGGCCAATATTCCCCTGTAAGGACGCTTGACCCTGGAAAGGATAATGATGTTCCACGAAGTGGAGTATGGACTTCATAAGTATGAGCTTTTATCTCGGTATGTGGGACATCCCACGAGGATGAAGAGATGAATTACTATTGGATATAAAGGACGTATGATGTTGGAAGTATGGATCAATGGAAATTCCATGAAGAGTCTGAGTAATCATGTCCCGCTTGGTGCAAATATAAGGAAAAGAGACAAGACATTTGGATGGATTTCAAGTATGCCGAAGTTGGATGTTGGGATAATGATCAGTTGCCCAGATGATGTGTTCAAGGATTTTAAGTGATGAGATGGGCCATAACCCATGTGCTCCGTGACCTGCCAAGTAGCAAGCACACTCTTGTGAAGGAAAAACCCTGGAAGATGACATGCCTTTGTCAACCGACGATCTTATAGGAGTTTACGCAAAACCTGAGAGTTGTTAAGGAACGATAGTTGTCTGTTTGGCTTGCAGAATCAATGGATTTATCCGAACTTGGTTCGTCGATAAGAGAAATTCTGCAATGCTTGCGAGGATGACCGAGTGTTAGAATGCGAGATTCGCTAAACCATGTACAAGGTAATGATTTGGGTGCGGGATGGATTGATCACCATACCGACTTACTCTTATTATTCGCGTTGCTATATGGGATGGTAAATCTGAGTGACTTACCTATAGCAGAGAGACGCATTTATATTAAACCTTGTTTAAACCTTAGAATGGTATAGGTATTTCTTTTCCCCTTGTACAAGGCAGTTGTTGCCAACCGTAGGAAATACGGTGAGGTTCAACCCAGACCCGTTTTCTGCAGGAGAAACCATAAATTGTTGACCACCATGAGATATTGATAGTTGTTTAGAATTGGCGCCAGACCCGTCAGCTATGAAGACCCAGTCTTGGAACAACCTTACCAAGAAGTAAAGGACAAAAGGATTGAGGAAAAGGTTATGCCACTACCAGAAGAGCCCAGAGAAGGAATTTTCCTTACGATCTGAGAAGACCGACACTGTCAACGATAAGGATGGAGTATATGAGTTTTGATGGAACCGTAACCATGCTTCTAAGGGTGGTAGCACCCCATACCCCTTGTGATAATCGATGGATTTTGAAGACCCCCAAACCCTAACCTATTTCTTTCTAGCCTCTCCGAATCTCGAGGACGAGATTCATTTTAAGGGTGGTAGTTTGTAACATCCCAAAATTCTAAATTTTGGAATGTTATAAACAAATAGATAGATTTGATTTGATTGTTTGATTGATGGCTGAAAGTGAGTGAATTCAAACTTTTGAAAGTTAAATGAGAGGAATAAAAGGACTTTCCCAAACTTTCATTTTTCATTTTATGATCTTCGAATTCAAATTCTTTTCATCACAAAACCACGAGAGAAGATGACATGACTTCTTCCATTTATTTAAATGACAAGGGTGTTGAAAATATTTGAATTTCATTTGAGAATATTTCCAATTCTGAAACTTTATGCAACTCAATGATTTTCACGGCGAAGATAAAAGGACTTCTTCAAAACATATGAAATATGAGTTGGGAGTTTCAAAGAATTAAAATTCAAAGTTCTTTTGAATTTATTTTCAATTCGGAATTAAAAATATATGGAAAATAGGGTAACATGATTCCCTACCTCAGAAAAATGGAGAGAAATAAATTTGAATTTATTTTGATATTTTAAAATGATTTTTGTTGGATTTTATTGGACCGAAGCACTCTTTGCTTTATTTAAATTTGTGTGTATTTTATTTAATGCCGAATAATGTTCATCTCAGAGGAAATCTTTTTCTGAAAATTTTGATATATTATATGCCTATATAATATTTCTATTTATTTTGTTTTTATTATTATTTTGTTTGTCTGTTTTATTTAAAAAAGAGACTTCCCTCCGAACTGGGCTGCCCACCTAATCGGCCTGTGCCAAGGCCCAGCCAAGCCCTCGCCATCGACCCAGGCGGAGTCCCGCCCGAGCACGCCGGCCGCCGCCGCCGCCGTGACCGACCCGGCCACCCCGCCGCCTTGCCCCCTCCTCCACGCCACCACCTCGCCCGACGCCCTTAAAAGGACGCCGCCCCGGCCCCGTCTCCCCCTCTCTCCCCTCGCTCGCCGCCCGCCGCCAAGTCGCGCCGCTGGCGAGATCCACCAGCGCCGCCGCTCAAGCCGCCAACCCGCCGCCCATGCCCACCGCTGTCGCCACCACCACACCGCCGCCCAGCGCCGCCCTCTCCGTGCGCCTCGCCGTCTCTCCGACGACCGGAGCCGCCTGCCAGAGCCCCGCGCCGCCTCGCTGGACTCGCCGGAGTCAACCGCCACCACCGCCGCCGGTTTCCCCTCTTCGAACCGGTACAACCCCGAAAACTGATCCGGTTTCTTTTAATCTCGGTTTTATTTTAAAAGCCCGGTTTTCTGTTTTAATCTAGTTATTCAGAGAGTGTTCGCTGGTTAGAGTTAGAAAGCGAACGTTCGCTCGGTAGAGTTTTCTTTTATAAATAGATTTCTGCCAGGGACCTGTATGTAATTATTTTCTTCACAGATTAGTCCCTGATTTTCAAACCCTCATAACTTTTTACTCGTTAGTCCAAATCCAACGAAACCAACGCTCACTTCTTCGTTACGATCTCCTCTATCCAGTAATCCAACTCAAACATGTTTTTGAAAGTTTTAAAATTTGAATTCAAACTGATTTGTATTTGAACTTCGTTTGATCATAACTTGAGTTTTATAACTCCATTTGAGTTGATTCTTTTGCAAATCAAGCTCTTGACCTAAACTTTCGATAAGGCCAAATTCACATAATTTTGGTACTGTTAGAAATTGTTTTATGTTGCAAGAGTTATTTGCTTGATTTTGATGTTTTCCGAATAGTTTTCTTCGTTCTTTCCGATCTTCTGAGTGATTGCTTATGTGTGGTTACTATTGCTTGCTTACGATAGATTGACCGGAGTGTGATGAGTAGATCTATCAAGAGTTTTGAGTGCGAATCATCTTCATCAACATTGCAGGCAAGTAACATTTGATCATACCTTTTCATACCCAGTTTTATGCATTAGCTCAACCCTCCAACATTGCATGATTAAGATGTCATTAATTTGTGGGTTGGGAAGTAGATGATGAGGTAGGAACCTATTGCCCTGTTGCTATCAAACCCTTGGGAGTTACTTCTACGTATTGCTTATATTGCCATGCTATGCTCGTAGACGTGGTTTGGGTTTGAGAGATATTCACGGCAGATGTGAGATTCTTAATTAATGGTTTACTTAAGGTGGCAACTTAAATACACATCTGGGTGGATTGAGGCACCTGGGGAACCCAGTGTTGTCGATTTATTTTGAAATCCGGGGTACCGTGTGATCTTCCTATGGACCGCCACCAGTGCTCAAAGGGAACTGAGATTATTCATGCTAGAAACTTCCGTGTGCAGCCACAAGCTATTATGGGCTCTAGCATAGTTGAGTAAGTTACTTAAAGCTCTCAAGAGGTAGGTCACAGGTAGTGGGTTTTATAGGTTTGGTATGATCTATCCGAGTAGAGAGTTAATGTTTCGAAAAGCGTGTCTCGGTCATCCGTCTCTCAAACACCATGCGGGCGAGAAACCAACGGAGGCGATCGAGTCTTGTGGGAAAAGTGCGCAAACCTCTGCAGAGTGTACAATCTAATCATGGTTAGCCGTGTCCCCGGTTATGGACAATTCTGAGTATCTAGTACTTGAGTTTTCACATGTATCTCATCACTCTAAATTAATATTGTTGGGTTGTTTAATACCTTAATTGGGATTGAGTTGGGGTTATACCTTCTCAATGATGTTTCAACCACCATGATAGTTAAATTAAAATTTATTCCTTTGATGTAGGGAAAAATTGGCTTTATGCAAAACTGTAACCATAGAGCTTTCCACCAGCCATATATGCATGTAGTATAGGCTTATTCCTTCATTATTCTCTATGTGTTATTTGCCAGCATATTCCATGTGCTGACCCGTTTTCGGGCTGCAACTTTTCATGTTGCAGACTTTTTAGACGACGAGTAAGTGATATGTTAGGGTTAGGATTTCCTATACTCAACTTTGCCGTTGGTGTTGATGGGAATCCACAACCTTGTTGCTTCCGCTATATTTTGGATCGAGGTAATAGTATTTACGTTACTTTATACATGTGATTAACCTCTGTTATAAATCCTCGAGTACTGTGTGTGTCAGCATACCGATCCAGGGATGACACCTAAGCACAGAGACTTGATCCATTCGGGTCGGGTCGCTACAGGCCCATATAAAAATGACCATGTTTTTGGGTTATTTGGCACAATCAGGGCCCAATCTCACTTTCGGTCTATTAAAGGCCCATGTTTTTTATGGGCTCGAGATATTTACACCTGTAAACGGCCTATTGTTACTAAGGGCCCAAATTATTGTTAGGCCTGTTAAAGGCCCACTATGGGCACATGCCTACCAGAAAAATATGAAAGCGTATGCTGATTTAGGCCCAGATATTTTTAGTGGGCTACATGCAAATTTCGGCCCATAATTGTTTTTAGCCCAATTGGAATGGGCCTGGCGAATGTTGGTTCATTGGGCTCCTATGAAGCTTTCGGCCGAATACATTACCAAGATAAATGTCACGACCGGTTTTCTAATAAAATACTTATTGAGAAACCGATCTTTAAGTCCTAGTATAAGGAAAAATCCTCCTTACTGGTAGACAAAATCTTGATACAGAAAGCTAGTAGCATTAAAACATATTACAGGGTCGAGCTGTGGGTGCTCAACATATTATTACAAGCACGCCAATAATTATACATAATGGCGGATATGACACAATGGTGTGGGGTGGCATACTACTGACTCGAGAATAAAGTGGTAGTGGAATAACACAGTGGAGTGGGTAATACGGCTCCTAAACTGGCAGCTCATCGAGCGTCGAGGTGAGGCTCGATGAATTTATTTGGGTAGCGGAAGCGGATATAATACAATGACCAATCCAGGTCGCATGAGGTATTGGGACTCCTCTAGGCGTCGGACTCGCTATCGAACTCTTCATCCATGAGATCGCCTTCATCAACATCTGGCCAAATCAACAAGCCAGGTGAGTACTTTGAAAGTACTCGCAAGACAGTTCAGACATAAGATATAACAAATGCATGCATGAATGCATCATGAGCAAATAACAATGCACATTCAAATAATAAATATTTGCACAACATTATAAGTAAAAAGGAAGTCCGGCGGTAGTCCTCCCGAAATCTCAACAAAATAAATGAAAACTGATCGGGTGTCTGGAGCAACTCCTCGAAGGGTAAACGAATAAATAAACATGCCGCAGTCGGGCGTCTAAGAGACACCACATAAAGGGCTTATATTGAAAATAAAAGACATACATGCCACAGTAGGACGTCTGAGCGACATCGCAGAAAGGGCTTATGTCAAAAGTAAAATAACAAGCGTGCCACTTTCGAACATCGGGGCGACATCGCAGAAAGGGCTTATATCGAAAGTAAAATAACAAGCGTGCCACAGTCGGACGTCTGAGTGACATCGTAGAAAGGGCTTATATCAAAAGTAAACAATAAGTGTGCCACAGTCGGACGTCTGAGCGACATCGCAGAAAGGGCTTATATTCAAAAGTAAATAACAATTGTGCCACAGTCGGACGTCTGAGCGACATCGCAGAAAGGGCTTATATTCCATCATTCATGTCTGATAAATGCACAAGGATATAATACTCATAAGAAATATTCAGCAAACAATAATATACGGGTTAGTCCATCCACATGAATAAACATTTAACCAGACTTATCACTCATGTGGTTTACCGGAGTTTTTCCACTGAGACTGATGCTGACAAGATAAGTTGAACATAGAACTCAGACATAGATGAGATTGTTTCAAAGGATTTTGACTCTGCAGAGTTTGTACTAATTATCCACAGCCAACGGATTTTCGTAGTCGCGAGGACTAGTTCCGTTACGGTATTTGGTAGAAACACACCTAACCAAGACACACCCATCCCACCTCACGATGCCAGGAATCACCCTTGACAACGTTCAAGAAAAACTTTGAGACGGGGAGATCACAACCTGGAATAGCATGGGATCAAATTTATATACGCGCGCTCTAAGGGGTGCCCGCCTCTCGGTCCCAACCGGAAACACCCATGCCCCCTGACCGGATGACGGGCTTTAATCCAGGGCCATGGAACCCTCATCCCGGCCTCTCTATTTGGTGTGTACCAGGAAAGCGGTTCGCAACTTACTAAGCCATATCCCTTGCGGGAAACATATGGTAGCATAGGTAGGGAAAACGGACGGAAGCTGGACTGATTCATGTTGACACTGGAGTCAAATAGTCTGGCATAAGACTAGCATGCTACAACACTGCCATCTTACCCACCCTCATGCCATCACATGGCCATGCCAACTCACATCCAACAACTTATGGATTATCGAAATTCACTTGCCTCAACTTTGCATGCAATATGACATTCATCGAGATGCTCATAAACATGCCATGAACTACTTAATGCAAACACGTCAAAGACACTCATCATATCAAAAGTTCAAACATGCTAGCCTGGTTCGGAGTAGTCGGAGTCTAGCTTGGCGAAGTTCGCGGTTCCGTCACCTCCTCCGGTATCTACGGTATAAGAAAATACGTACTTATCCTAAATACCGTGAGTGCATAGAAAAGTGATCTAAATATTTTTCAAATAAATCTGGTAAAAAACTAGACAAAATTTTAAAGAGGACAGAAAAAGAATCAATCAAAAATCATTTCTTGTTTAAAAGTTATAAGAGTTTTAATCCAGGGAACTCTCTGTAACGAAACAGAAACTTCTCAGGGGGCTGAACAGAAAACACCAGAAAAACGGTTCAGACTGAAACCGTATTTGCCTGAATACGTTTTCAGAAAATGGTTCGTTTGAAAAGAAAAGAGAGGCTAACAGGCGGGTCCCACCCGTCAGGTTTGAAAATTCAAACGGGGAAGAACAGAGCCCGCCGGCGCCCGAGAGCTGCGGCGGTCGCCGGCGGCGATCCACGGCGAGGCAGGGGGATCGGGCGATACCTGCGTGTTCAGCGTGTCCTTCCGCATCGGTGGGTGGTGGTGGTGGTCTTCGGCGAGCACTACGTCGACGGCGGCCCTTGCTCCGGCGGACGACGGCTCGGGTGGAGTTGGATCTCGCCGGGGAGGGCTGCGAAGTTCAAATCGAAGCTTGGGTCAGCTCACTGGGTGCTCGAGGAGGTAACTGACGAGGTTTGGGCGTCGGGAATGGCCTCACCGGAGTGATTTGAGATGGTGGCCGAGGCGGATCGGGGCGGCCGGAGTTGGGGGAGGAGACCTCCTCGAGGTCCTCCGAGTGGCTTGGCGGGGTGTTGGCGAGGTGCAGTGGTGGTGCGTGCTCGAGAGCGAGCTCGAGGTCCCTTTTTATAGGCGATCTGAGGCGGTGGCCGTGAACGGGGATCACCGGCGATGGTTACGGCGGCGCAGTGCTTGGTCGGTGAGTTCAGGGAGTTGGGCGTCAACGTGGAGGCTCACCGGTTCCATTTAGGTGCTAACCAGGTTTGGATTAGGCTCCCTGGGTGGCTGCGACGGAATGGGGCGGCGCGGGCCCGTCGGCGGTAGAGGGCGCGCCCTATGCTTGCCGGGCCACGGAGACGGTGTTGCGGGGGTGAGCTGGCATGCATGAGGCCACACAGAGGGCTAGGGGGCGTTGGGCGGCGCAGAACGGCGTGGCGAGCCGGCGCGCTCCGTTATCGCCACGGGTGGCCTCGCCACCACGATCTTTGCCGGCGTTAGCGATGCTCGCCGCCATCAAGCTGCGTCCGTCCGAGAGGGCGGCGGTGCTCAGTCAAGGAGAAGGGTCGGCGAACGCGCCAGGCGCACGGGTGGTCGATGATAACACTGACGAAGAAACGACCTGCACTCTCTGAAACTCGAACTTTACGAAAGTGCATAGGAACAATGCTGGCGGTGTTCATTTAAATGATTTTGGCATGTGGGGAATTTTCCTTGAGCTGATTTTTTGTGGGGTGGCCTCTCATTGCATCCGAGGGCTGCCTGAATTTTGGTAGGATTTTTGGGGAAGAGGAAATATGAATTTCACCAAATTTGACAAATCTGGTCCAAACTTGCAGAGGATGAAACTTGAAAATTTTGAGAAGAGGAAGAGTGGATCTTGATGGATCTAGGTTGGGGGTGCTAAAGACTATCCAGAGGAGTTGGCTTGGGTCAAAACTCAAAGGGAATTAGGTACTTGCTTTGTAAATCACCTAGGCTTAAAATAAATGACAGAATTGTTTTGGGAAATAAAATAAATGAAATAAAATCCAAAAATGGGTTGGACTTGTTGGAACAGAAAGTTTAGATTGCTCCAAAGAGGGAGGAGGGGTTTTGGGAGGTTTTTACCATATGAGGCATGGTAAAACCATGGGTGGTTTCAAAAAGAAAGAAGCCCCAAAACTCATAGGGTTTCTTTTTTAAAAGAAAATAATTATCGAAAAAAAATATTTGAGGAGGGAACAATCAGAAGGAAGGTTCTCATTAACCAAACACCAGGGTTGAAGAAGATACAAAAATAAAATCCTTGCCAAGGAAAAAAGTTTTGAGAGAGAAGTTTTTGGAAGAATTTAAATGACCCTCTTCAAAACCAACAAAGTTTTTGATGAAAACCAAATAAAAAATTTTGAGTGTCACAACACCTACCCCCTTAGGAAAAATCTCGTCCTCGACATTTCAGCCGATCCTCACATAAGTGGGGGTGCTCTGTCCGAAGTTGCTTCACTTTCGGTGTGATTGCTCCACTGAACTCTGAAAAACTTGATGGTTTTCTGTCGGGTCCTCCTTTCAGACTCCTCCAAGATTTTTTTTGGATGCTCCCTATAGGTGAGGTCTGGCTGCACGTCAATGTTTCTATGGGATACCTGTTTCTCTGGATTGCTTACGCACTTCCTCAACTGTGAGACTTGGAACACGTCGTGGACATCAGATAAATCTTCGGGTAAGCCTAGCTGGTAGGCTACCGTGCCTCTCCGTGCCACTATACAGAATGGTCCGATGAATCTTGGTGCTAGCTTTCCCTTAACCTTGAATCGTTGCAGGCCCCTCATAGGAGATACTCGTAGGTACACAAACTCACCGGGTTCAAAACTGACTCCCTGATGGTTTTGATCGTAATAACTCTTCTGTCGACTTTGGGCTGTCTTGAGTAGATCCCTAATCACCTTAACTTTATCTTCAGCCTCCTTGAGCATGTCTGGGCCGAAGATATGGCTGTCTCCGGTTTCTGACCAATTTAGTGGGGTACGGCATCTTCGCCCGTACAAAGCTTCAAATGGTGCCATATGCAGGCTGGCTTGGTAACTGTTGTTGTATGCGAACTCTGCGTATGGCAAGCTTTCTTCCCAACTGGTTCCATAGGTGAGGACACATGCTCTTAGCATGTCTTCTAGAATTTGGTTTACGCGTTCAGTTTGCCCATCAGTCTGGGGGTGGTATGCGGTACTAAACGCCAGTTGAGTTCCCAGAGCTTGTTGTAAGTGATCCCAAATCGGGAGACGAATTGAGTGCCTCTGTCTGATATTATCGTCTTTGGGACTCCATGTAAGCATACGATACGGGAAAGATAAAGCCTGGCAAGCTTCTGAGTGGTGTGGGTTTACTTTACGGGGATGAAGTGTGCTACCTTAGTCAGTCTATCAGTGATGACCCATATGGCATTATTCCCATGCCGTGACCGAGGTAGTCCAATAATAAAATCCATTCCAATTTCGTCCCATTTCCACTCGGGTATCTTATTTGGCTGTAAAAGTCCGCTGGTTTCGGTGCTCGGCCTTGATGCGTTGACAAGAGTCACAACATGCGATGAACGTGGCTATGTCCCTTTTCATACCGTGCCACCAAAAAATTTCCTGAATATCCTTGTACATTTTTGTTCCTCCAGGATGGATTGAATACGGGGCGGTGTGGCCTTCAGCTAAGATTTGCTGTTTAAGGCCCTCGATATTTGGTACGCAAAGTCTATCTCCGTACCACAATATTCCTTGCTCATCGATAACGAACTCTGAGGCCTTGCCCAAACTCACTTTCCGTTTAATGCCTTCAATGCTGGGGTGCCCATGCTAAGCCTCTTTAATCTTTTCTATCAAGGTAGGCTGCATTTCTAAATTCGATACGCTGCCTTCGGTAACCACCAGCAAGTTGAGTTTAGCAAACTCCTGCCGAAATTCAGGCCTCAGGTTTGGTAGGTTGTCGTCGTTCGGGCTAGGGTTCCGACTTAGAGCATCTGCCACTACATTTGCTTTTCCTGGATGGTAGTGGATTCCAACATCATAATCCTTCACTAATTCCAACAAGCGTCGTTGCCGTAAATTGAGTTCCGGTTGTGTGAAAATATACTTGAGGCTTTTATGGTCCGTGTATATTTCACAACGATTTCCAAGTAAAACGTGTCTCCATTCCTTGAGTGCATGGATGACTACTGCCAATTCTAGGTCATGAGTAGGATAATTTTCTTCATGCTTGCGAAGTTGTCTAGAGACATATGCGACCACCTTGCCTTCTTGCATCAACACGCATCCGAGGCCCTTTCGGGATGCGTCACAATATACCTCAAAATTCTTGTGTATGTCTGGCACAATTAATACTGGTGCTGTTGTTAATTTCTTTTTTAGCTCTTGGAAACTTTTCTCGCAAGCTTCCGTCCATTCAAACTTCTTGTCTTTCTTGAGTAACTGCGTCATTGGCTTTGCTATTGTGGAGAATCCTTCAATAAATCTTCGGTAGTATCCTGCCATTCCCAAGAAACTTCAGACGTCATGTTGTTGGCTGGTGGTTTCCAGCCAAGTACGGCCTTGACTTTTTCCGGGTCTATGGCAATACCTTCTTGGGTCAGTACGTGGCCTAGAAAACCTACCTGTCTTAACCAAAACTCACACTTGCTGAAGTTGGCGTACAATTGATGTTTCCTTAGTTCTCCTAGTACGATTTGGAGATGTTCAGCATGCTCTTCTGGTGTCTTGGAGTATATCAGAATATCGTCGATGAATACTACAACAAACTTGTCCATAAACTTCATAAATACTTTGTTCATGAGGTGAACAAAATATGCCGGGGCGTTTGTTAGTCCAAACGGCATTACTTTGAACTCATACAGTCTGTATCTGGAGGTGAAGGCTGTCTTGGGAATATCCTTTGTTCGTACTTTTAATTGATGGTATCCCGACCTTAAGTCAATTTTGAGAAGACCTTGGCCTGAGCGAGCTGATCAAATAAATCATTTATCCTTGGCATTGGGTATTTATTTTTTATTGTGACCATGTTAAGTGCTCGATAGTCTATACACAATCTTAGTGTACCATCCTTTTTCTTGGCAAATAAAATTGGTGAACCCCAAGGTGAGGAGCTGGCTCGAATATATCCTTTGTCCAGTAATTCTTTTATTTGCTTCTTAAATTCTACCAATTCGGATGGTGCCATTCTGTATGGTTTCTTGTAAATGGGAGCGGTTCCGGGTGCTAGCTCAATGCTGAATTCTATCTCTCGGTCTGGTGGCATTCCTGGTAGCTCTTCGGGGAATACGTCTGGAAATTCACACACTACTGGAACTTTGCTTAATTCAGAAATGTCCACCTTGTTCAATCTCGGTTGCCGGGACATTTTCCTCTCTTTGGCTAAAACTCTTATTGTCTTCCCGTGGTGGTGGGTGAGAATTACGGTCCGGCTGAAACAGTCAATAAAACCTTTGTTGGTGGTTAACCAATCCATCCCTAGGATGACATCCAGTCCTTTATTTTCTAATACAATAAGGTTGGCGTGAAACTTCAATCCTTCAAATTCAATAACAACACCTTGGCAGTAACTCTGAGACATTTGCTTAATCCCAGGGGACTTGAAGATCATGGATTTTTCCAGGGGAAGCATCGAAAAATTATTTTGCAAAGCAAAACTCTTCGAAATGAACGAGTGAGAAGCTCCAGAATCAAACAAAACCATGGCAGGTATTGTGTTGACAGGGAATGTACCGAGTACGATATCTGGGGCATTCTGTGCTTCCTCTTTGTTCACGTGGTTCAGATGACCCTTCCTGTGGTTGTTATTGGGGTTGAAATTGTTCCGCTTGGGCGCTGAATTATTGCCACCGTTTTTCGGTTTTGGGGTCGAGTTCCTTGGCTTGGGGCACTGTTTGGCATAGTGCCCTTCTTCCCCACACACGTAGCAAGTAATGCCTGGGCGATATGTGAACTCCTTGTCCCTCGCATGAAAATTCTTGATTGAGCGTGAGACGTTTGTCGTGGGTTTGTGTGTCCCACCTTTCTGAAAATCCGTCTTGCTTCGGTCGTTGCGAGTAAGAGTAGTCTGGTCCCTTTTTCGCTTGCGAAAATCCTCCAAGCTGCGTCTCTCATTTTCCAAGGTAATGGCCTTATTCACCAGCATCTTGAAATCTGGAAAGGTGTGCACAACCAGCTGGCATTTAAGTGCGGGTGTCAGCCCTTCCAAGAATTTTTCCATCTTCTTGCTCTCAGTCATACGCTCTTCGTTGGCGTAGCGAGACAACAGAGTAAACTGGCTGTTGTATTCTGACACCGTCATGGTCCTTTGTTTCAGGTCATCAAATTCTCTCTTCTTGATCTTCATAACACTTTTAGGAATGTGCGCCCCACGAAAACCTTCTTTGAATTCCTCCCATGTTATTTCATTTTCGTTGGGGTGCATGTGTAGGAAATTTTCCCACCATGATGTAGCTGCTCCAGTGAGATAGTGCGGTGCATATAGTACTTTCTCACGGTCTGAACACTGTGCAATAATTAATTTTCTTTCCATGTCTCGAAGCCAGTTGTCGGCCTCAAGAGGTTTGTCAGTATGAGAAAGTGTTGGGGTCGCGTCTTGTAGCTCGACAACTTGGATTGCTGCTGATATCGTCCACGGTGATTTCCCATATTGATGACTTGGTTCATCATTTCTGATGTTGTTGCTGACTCTGTTCATAAAGGCGCATACTTGGGTAAATGTTGTTTCACCGCCTGTTGACTTGACTGCCCTGTGTGAAATTGTTGTTTGGTGGTGTGCCATAATTTTCCTCCGCTGATTTGGCATGGAGCGCGCCCAAGGACGAGACATTTTTCACTCTGGGGATATATTTGTAAGACTCATAAGGAAATAAATTGAGTCGCAAAAGTCAATAAATTCATAAAGACGGGAAATTTTAAATGCTCCAAGATTTTTTTAAGAGAATAAACGTTTGCGCACGGAGAAGGATTGCTCATTACATATCTTACACGCAAGCAGTAATTATACAATACATCACTCAGGATATGCGTACATATTCCTGACATGTTATTTAGGCTAGTGCACTTCTCCCAGTTCCTACATGATGCGCAAACAAGCTACTTCTCACAACCTATGTACATATAAACATATCGTACAAGTCGGTACATCACATGGCGGCTAAGCATACTCGATCGGAGATGGTAAGGATCTCCTTGGCCTGCCGAGGGTGAGGCGCATGAGGTGGGGACTCAACCTCCTCCTCGCTAATAGGCTCCAGACGTGAAGTGCTGCGCTGAGTTGATGGAGCTGGTGCCATAGGCGGAGCGACACGAATAGGAGTATGCGCAATAGGTGGTGCAGAACGAACTGGAGTGGGCGCAATGACTTGGTTGAACTCCTCAGTGGTAGGCAGGCGACGAGCAGTGGCGAGAATGGTAGGAGAATAAGATGCCAAAGACGAGACGAAAGTCAGTGGTGGTGCGGTGTGCAGGAGCTCCCTCCTGTTGGCGGCACAGCCATGGACTGAGTCCATGCGGGCAGCCACAAGGTCGTCCACCAGGCTGTCAAGGCTGCCTCCGTGGCTCGGAGGTACTCGACAAGCATCTCAATAGCCTCAACTCGCTCTCCTCTCGGGGCAAGCGAATGAGTAGTGACAGTGTATGGCACGTGGCATGGAAGGTAGCGGTAGCGACGAGTCTTCATTGAAGGAAGAGCATCCCGAGACGAGCTATCGCCTCACGGGCAGCCATCTGCATAGCATGCCTCTCCGTAGGCATGGCTCTCCCCAAGAATCGGAAGCGGCGTAACTCAACACGCCCTCCCTTGAATTGTACAATGCACTGGTGCATGGTCGGTGTCGCTGATCTTGTCTTGGTAGAGTGTGAAGACTGGCGACCGATGGCCCCATCGCGACCTAGACGATGAAGGAGAGGAGCTTGATTTAACCCCTTAGGGCGTTGCTATTAACACTGTGACTCACGATCGTTGCCAGACCATCTACAAACGTAGGCAAAAAATTTGAATGGTCAGATCATAAATTTATGCTGACTGTCAGAAAAGGACTACATTTTGCAAAAATATGAACAAACTCTATTATGCTAATAACCGATTAGCGGTCGCACCTAGTGGCTTCCTACAGTCAGCCTAGCTCTGGTACCAAGCTTGTCACGACCGGTTTTCCAATAAAATACTTATTGAGAAACCGATCTTTAAGTCCCAGTATAAGGAAAAATCCTCCTTACTGGTAGACAAAATCTTGATACAGAAAGCTAGTAGCATTGAAACATATTACAGGGTCGACCTGAGGGTGCTCAACATATTATTACAAGCACGCCAATAATTATACATAATGGCGGATATGACACAATGGTGTGGGGTGGCATACTACTGACTTGAGAATAAAGTGGTAGTGGAATAACACAGTGGAGTGGGTAATACGGCTCCTAAACTGGTAGCTCATCGAGCGTCGAGGTGAGGCTCGATGAATTTATTTGGGTAGCGGAAGCGGATATAACACAATGACCAATCCAGGGTCGCACGAGACTGACTGGGACTCCTCTAGGCGTCGGACTCGCTATCGAACTCTTCATCCATGAGACCGCCTTCATCAACATCTGGCCAAATCAACAAACCAGGTGAGTACTTTGAAAGTACTCACAAGACAGTTCGGACATAAGATATAACAAATGCATGCATGAATGCGTCATGAGCAAATAACAATGCACATTCAAATAATAAATATTTGCACAACATGATAAGTAAAAAGGAAGTCGGGCGGTAGTCCTCCCGAAATCCCAACAAAATAAATGAAAACCGATCGGTATGCGGGCGGCGCCTCAAGGGTAAACGAATAAATAAACATGCCGCAGTCGGGCGTCTAAGCGACACCACATAAAGGGCTTATATTGAAAATAAAAGACATACATGCCACAGTCGGATGTCTGAGCGACATCGCAGAAAGGGCTTATGTCGAAAGTAAAATAACAAGCGTGTCACAGTCGGACATCGGGGCGACATCGCAGAAAGGGCTTATATCGAAAGTAAAATAACAAGCGTGCCACAGTCGGACGTCTGAGCGACATCGCAGAAAGGGCTTATATCAAAAGTAAACAACAAGTGTGCCACAGTCGGACGTCTGAGCGACATCGCAGAAAGGGCTTATATTCAAAAGTAAATAAGAATTGTGCCACAGTCGGACGTCTGAGTGACATCGCAGAAAGGGCTTATATTCCATCATTCATGTCTGATAAATTCATAAGGATATAATACTCATAATAAATATTCAGCACACAATAATAAACGGGTTAGTCCATCCACATGAATAAACATTTAACCGGACTTATCACTCATGTGGTTTACTGGAGTTTTTCCACTGAGACTGATGCTGACAAGATAAGTTGAACATAGAACTCAGACATATATGAGATTGTATCAAAGGATTTTGACTCTGCAGAGTTTGTACTAATTATCCACAGCCAACGGATTTCCGTAGCCGCGAGGACTAGTTCCGTTTACGGTATTTCGGTAGAAACACACCTAACCAGTACACACCCGTCCCACCTCACGATGCCAGGAATCACCCTTGACAATGTTCAAGAAAAACTTTGAGACGGGGAGATCACAACCTCGAATAGCATGGGATCAAATTTATATACGCGCGCTCTAAGGGGTGCCCCCCTCTCGATCCCAACCGGAAACACCCATGCCCCCTGACCGGATGACGGGCTTTATTCCAGGGCCATGGAACCCTCATCCTGGCATCTCTATTTGGTGTGTACCAGGAAAGCGGTTAGCAACTTACTAAGCCATATCCCTTGCGGGAAACATATGGTAGCACAGGTAGGGAAAACGGACGGAAACTGGACTGATTCATGTTGACACTGGAGTCAAATAGTCTGGCATAAAACGGACGGAAACTGGACTGATTCGTGTTCAGCGTGTCCTTCCGCGTCGGTGGGTGTTGGTGGTCGTCGGCGAGCACTACGTCGACGGCGGCCCTTGCTCCGGCGGACGGCGGCTCGGGTGGAGTTGGATCTCGCCGGGGAGGGCTGCGAAGTTAAAATCGAAGCTTGGGTTAGCTCACTGGGTGCTCGAGGAGGTAACTGACGAGGTTTGGGCGTCGGGGATGGCCTCACTGGAGTGATTTGAGCTGGTGGCCGAGGTGGATCGGGGCGGCCGGAGTTGGGGGAGGAGACCTCCTCGAGGTCCTCCGAGTAGCTTGACGGGGTGTTTGCGAGGTGCAGTCGTGGTGCGTGCTCGAGAGCGAGCTCGGGGTCCCTTTTTATAGGCGATCCGAGGTGGTGGCCATGAACGGGGATCACCGGAGATGGTTACGTTGGCGCAGTGCTTGGTCGGGGAGTTCAGGGAGTTGGGCGTCAACGTGGAGGCTCACCGGTTCCATTTAGGTGCTAACCAGGTTTGGATTAGGCTCCCTGGGTGGCTGCGACGGAACGGGGCGGCGCGGGCCCATCGGCGGCAGAGGGCGCGCCCTGTGCTTGCCGGGCCACGGCGATGGTGCTGCGGGGGTGCGCTGGCATGCATGAGGCCACACGGAGGGCTAGGGGCGTTGGGCGGCGCAGAACGGCGTAGCGAGCCGGCGCTGGCTCCGTTGGCCGCCACGGGTGGCCCTGCCACCGCAGATGCTGCCTGCGTTGGCAATGCTCGCCGCCACCGACGCATGCGGCCGTCCGAGAGGGCGTGCCGCGCTCAGGTCAAGGGGAAGGGGCTGTGCGCAACGCGCCAGGGCGCACGGGTGGTCGATGATAACACTCTGACGAAGAAACGACACTGCATTCTCTAAAACTCTGAACTTTCTAAAAGTGCACAGGAACGATGCCGGCCAGGTGTTCGATGAAATGATTTTGGCATGTGGGGAATTTTCCTTGAGCTGATTTTTGGTGGGGTGGCCTCTTATTGCATCTGGGGGCTGCCTGAATTTTGGTAGAATTTTTGCGGAAGAGGAAATATGAATTTCACCAAATTTGACAAATCTGGTCCAAACTTGCAGATGATGAAACTTGAAAATTTTGAAAAGAGGAAGAGTGGATCTTGATGGATCTAGGTTGGGGGTGCCAAAGACTATCCAGAGGAGTTGGCTTGGGTCAAAACTCTAAGGGAATTAGGTACTTGCTTTGTAAATCACCTAGGCTTAAAATAAATGACAGAATTGTTTTGGGAAATAAAATAAATGAAATAAAATCCAAAAATGGGTTGGACTTGTTGGAACAGAAAGTTTAGATTGCTCCAAAGAGGGAGGAGGGGTTTTGGGAGGTTTTTACCATATGAGGCATGATAAAACCATGGGTGGTTTCAAAAAGAAAGAAGCCCCAAAACTCATAGGGTTTCTTTTTTAAAAGAAAATAATTATAAAACAAATATTTGAGGAGGGAACAATCAGAAGGAAGGTTTCTCATTAACCAAACACCAGGGTTGAAGAAGATACAAAAATAAAATCCTTGCCAAGGAAAAAAGTTTTGAGAGAGAAGTTTTTTGAAGAATTTAAATGACCCTCTTCAAAACCAATAAACTTTTTGATGAAAACCAAATAAAAAATTTTGAGTGTCACAATAAACCTATACTATACAAAAATAGCATCATAATTACTGCAGCCTTTGGCATCATGATAAATGATGTATCACAATAAAATAAATTCCAACCATACAACAAAAGGCCTGTTGGCATAAAGTTTATAGTCCTTGCAGATAAAAGCAACATCAGATGTATAGAAGCACAAATCATTTGACCTGAGTGCTAATGTTTCAGGCTGTAGAATCTGATGGAGCAGCATGATCTTCACCTTTTTCCTTGATGTTTTGAACAAGGAAGTTTAATGTCTGATAGTCTGGTTTCAAAACCATTCATATCTTGACGACATTTGTCAACCACTATTCTTGCTTCCAAAACGACGTCCATTAGGGATTGGACTTGTGTCTGGAGCACAGATATATCACTCTGCCTAGCAGGAAGATTTTGTTCAGTAGGTGATTTGGACGAGGTTACCTTGACAACAAACCCAGAATTACGCAGGAAGGTGCTTTTTGCATTGTTAGTGGAGAGATACTGACGCACTGCAGCAAGAGGTGACATTGTGCCTGTGGTAGCCTCGTCACCTTCAGGTGGTTGTGGTTGTTCAATCATTTGTTCCATAGCTTCCTGAAAGTTTGAACTTGTAGATTAGTGTACCAGATAAGTTACAAATGAGACAAAAACAAACAAAGTTGGTTACACATTTATACATAACTTATTTTGGTGAACTATTGTAATACATTAGTATGTATTGTAGTGCCAACTACATAATAAAATTACTTTCGGAACATATGTCCATGTAGCATGCCTACTGTATTATCTATTTCCAAACATTCGTTGACATATAAGGATAAAGAGACATGGTTTAAAGTAGGATGAACATAGTATGACATCATTCATATCATGGGCAAATAGATATAAAACAAATAGGCTATTTTATCATTTTGTGCGCACATGAACATAACAACTAGATTACAAATCAAGACCAAGAGAATATCCTTCATCCCTTTTAAACCATGTAAGGTGAAATGATACACTCAGACAACTGTGTATAAAAGTGAACAGAGTAACTGACATTGGTTGCAAACCAAGTAGTTAAATGGACACATCACAGTACCAATCAGTTCAAAGGCAGGAGGAGTAAGGACTTACAACAGCAGCTTGAACTGGTGTGCTCATGCCCTTCATCTTGCTGGTGTGGCAATCCTTGAAGATTTGCACTGCATTCGGTTCAGATTCTTTTTGGTCCGCATGGGCTTTCCTCTGTATTTGGAACAAGTCAACATAGATAGGATAATATGACACAGAATAAAGAAGGAAGTACTAGCTATTTACAAGAGCCTCGCAGTGTGCAATATAGCTACGAGTTCCTATTGTCTATTGGAATTTCACTTTAGAACGGTTGGTCATGTTCTTCAAACAGTTAGCCTAGAAGAAGATACACTTGTAAGGCACATACATAAATACAAGTTCAATATGTGGTCTGATCAAATACATACAGCCTACCTGCTACATTGGCTCAGACCAGTGCTTAATGAGGGCTGTCCAATCTTCATTTGTAATATATTCCACTGGAGATGTTTGGGAGATCATTATTAGCCTTGCCTTCAATGTGAGATTTTCTAAGGTGGTACGGATACTGTCGCTGAGCAGACTAAAAAACATGAGTGCATGCTTGTTTAGTTGCATCATCTTTCGGATCCAACTTGAACCTCATCTATTAAAAAAAGAATGTGAGTCTTATTAGAAGGAAGCTAGAAAGTATGGGACAGAGCAAGACAATATTACTAATTGCGATGAATAACATTACTTACGGATAAATGGGCAAGGAAGGTGTTAAACTGGGTATTGTCTTTCTCATTACAGTACTGGATCCACGTTGGGAGGATACGTGCATGACACCTAACGGCAACGGATTCCTCTGATACTAACTTGGCTGACTCTGTAGCATCACGTGGCCTTTTTAAACCTGCCTCAAAATGGATCTCCATTCTTCCTCCTTTAGATTTTGTTAATCTATCAAGCATTATCCCTCATGTCTGTTTCCGCTTGCGCCGTGGTGCTAGTTCAACAACGAATATGGAAAGTGTTAGTGTACATCAAACTGTGAGAGTACATATAAAGGAGCATGCAACTGCAACTTGACTCGGTCAGGTACCATCTTGGTGTTGATGCTCATGAGGTTCATCTGATCTTGCCAAGTCATTGTGTCAGCAGTGCTTCGGAAGTAGTGTTAGGTGTGAAGGCAGCTTGGGAACTGGCCAGTTCCGGAGCAAACGAACGAGTAACTCATTGAGATGCTGGTACAGTTGAAGCGGATGCTGCAGCTACTGGAGCAGGTGATACTGTGTTTGTAGATTTAGACGGTCGACTAGGACCTTCTACTGCACTTTAAGTACCAGCAGAATCTCGACGGCAGATCCTTTTGCGTTTCACCCGACGAGTAACACCACTCCCTACTATATTATTTTCCTTGCTCTTTTTTGACTTGGCCATGTCAAGCCGTACCCAAAACACAAAATAATAAAATTGCTATTCATAACTCATTGATGCATACAAACAAGCAATACTTTGATGTAAGACAACCGTATGAGGATGGAATATATAAGAAAAACAGGACGGCATGACATATTCACAGCTACGATGTGTAAACTACGCAGAAGGATTTTCAAGAAAATAGAAGTAATGCAAGCTAGAAACCATATGAAAGATGAAACCAATATCACTCTGCCAAGTTAAAAGTGTCTTGTCATAAGTGGCAATTCGAAAAATTAGAAGCAGTACAACGTAAAAATCAATGCAAGATGCAACCACTATCAAACTGCCATGTTAAAAGCGTCGAATCATGAGTGACTGATGCGGGATACACAACAACAGTACTTTGATGTAAGAACATGGTATGATAGATAGATGTAGTGTATTCTAGACATAGAAAGTCATTTCATATGCACATGTATAACATATAAACTCAGCAGGTGCAATTTAGTCAAAATGGAAGAAATACAAGCTAGACAACATATGCAACATGAAACCAATTATCACACTGTCAACTTAGAGCAAGCACCTGCAATGGTGGAGTACGGGAGATGAACTCATCATGTAGACTTGGGACTTCAACTTCGTTAGCAATAGCAGTGGAAAATCTAAAGAGTCCCTGTTTGCGTCGGTGCGGAGGACTGCTACGTCTCGAGCTTGCGTTGGATTTCCCCGAAGAGGAGAGGATGATGCAGCACAGTAGCGTAAGTATTTCCCTCAGTTTTTGAGAACCAAGGTATCAATCCAGTAGGAGACCACGCGCAAGTCCCTCGTACCTGCACAAAATGATAGCTAATCGCAACCAACGCTTAGGGGTTGTCAATCCCTTCACGGTCACTTACGAGAGTGAGATCTGATAGAGATAATATTTTTGGTGTTTTTGGTATAAAGATGCAAAGTAAAAAGTAAAAGAAAAGCAAGTAAATAAAGTGATGGAGATTGATATGATGAGAATAGACCCGGGGGCCATAGGTTTCACTAGTGGCTTCTCTCAAGAGCATAAGTATTCTACGGTGGGTGAACAAATTATTGTTGAGCAATTGACAGAATTGAGCATAGTTATGAGGTTATCCAGGCAATGATCATGTATATAGGCATCACGTCCGTGACAAGTAGACCGAAACGATTCTGCATCTACTACTATTACTCCACTCATCGACCGCTATCCAGCATGCATCTAGAGTATTAAGTTAAAAACAGATTAACGCCTTAAGCAAGATGACATGATGTAGAGGAATAAATTCATGCAATATGATAAATACCCATCTTGTTATCCTCGATGGCAACAATACAATACATGCCTTGCAACCCCTTGTGTCACTAGGTAAGGACACCGCAAGATTGAACCCAAAGCTAAGCACTTCTCCCATTGCAAGAACTACCAATCTAGTTGGCCAAACCAAACGGATAATTCGAAGAGACTTTCAAAGATAACTTAATCATACATAAAAGAATTCAGAGAAGAATCAAATATTTTCCATAGATAAGTTGGATCATAAACCCACAATTCATCGATCTCAACAAACACACCGCAAAAAGAAGATTACATCGAATAGATCTCCACGAGAGAGGGGGAGAACATTGTATTGAGATCCAAAAAGAGAGAAGAAGCCATCTAGCTACTAGCTATGGACCCGAAGGTCTGAAGTAAACTACTCACACTTCATTGGAGAGGCTGTGGTGTTGATGTAGAAGCCCTCCATGATGGATGCCCCCTCCGGCGGAGCTCCGGAACAGGCCCCAAGATTGGATCTCGTGGATACAGGAAGTTACGGCGGTGGAATTAGGTTTTTGGCTCCGTCCCCGATCTGTTGGGGGTGCGTGGGTATATATAGGAGGAAGGAGTACGTCGGTAGAGCGTCAGGGGGTCCACGAGATAGGGGGGCGCTCCCAGGGGAAGGGGCGCGGCCCCCCACGCTCGTGACCGCCTCTGGCACTCCTTGGAGTAGGGTCCAAGTCTCCTGGATCACGTTCGGTGAGAAAATCACGTTCTCGAAGGTTTCATTCCATTTGGACTCCGTTTGATATTCCGTTTCTTCGAAACACTGAAATAGGCAAAAAACAAAAATTCTGGGCTGGGCCTCCCGTTAATAGGTTAGTCCCAAAAATAATATAAAAGTGGAAAATAAAGCCCATTATAGTCCAAAACAATAGATAAAGTAGCATGGAGCAATCAAAAATTATAGATACGTTGGAGACGTATCAGGCATCCCCAAGCTTAATTCCTGCTCGTCCTCGAGTAGGTAAATGATAAAAAGAGAATTTTTGATATGGAGTGATACTTT
Organism: Aegilops longissima; assembly: GCA_021605205.1. NCBI lineage: Eukaryota > Viridiplantae > Streptophyta > Magnoliopsida > Poales > Poaceae > Aegilops > Aegilops longissima. Next base: position 236,917,021 of record CM038679.1, read on the forward strand.
GGCATAATTTCAATCTAAATCTTCTTAATCATGGTATGAATATTGAGATCCGAAAGATTCAAGACAAAAGTTCATATTGACATAAAAATAATAATACTTCAAGCATACTAACTAAGCAATTATGTCCTCAAAATAACATGAGCAAACAAAGTTATCCCTACAAAATCATATGGTCTGGCTATGCTCCATCTTCCCCACACAAAGTATTTAAATCATTCACAACCCCGATTACAAGCCAAGCAATTGTTTCATACTTTAACATTTTCAAAACTTTTTCAATCTTCACGCAATACATGAGTGTGAGCCATGGATATAACACTATATGTGGAATAGAATGGTGGTTGTGGAGAAGACAAAAAAAAGGGAAGATAGTCTCACATCAACTAGGCATATCGACGGGCTATGGAGATGCCCATCAATAGATATCAATGTGAGTGAGTAGGGATTGCCATGCAACGGATGCACTAGAGCTATAAGTATATGAAAGCTCAAAAGAAACTAGTGGGTGTGCATCCAACTCGCTTGCTCACGAAGACCTAGGGCATTTTGAGGAGGCCCATCATTGTAATATACAAGCCAAGTTCTATAATGAAAAATTCCCACTACTATATGAAAGTGACAAAATGAGAGACTCTCTATCATGAAGATCATGGTGCTAATTTGAAGCACAAGTGTGGTAAAAGGATAGTAACATTGTCCCTTCTCTCTTTTTCTCTCATTTTTTTATTTGGGCCTTTTCTTTTTTTATGGCCTCTTTTTTTATTTAATTTTCGTCCGGAGTCTCATCCCGACTTGTGGGGGAATCATAGTCTCCATCATCCTTTCCTCACTTGGGACAATGCTCTAATAATGATGATCATCACACTTTTATTTTTCTTACAACTCAACAATTACAACTCGATACTTAGAACAAAATATGACTCTATATGAATGACTCCGGCGGTGTACCAGAATATGCAATGAAACATGAGTGACATGTATGAAAGAATTATGAACGGTGGCTTTGCCACAAATACGATGTCCACTACATGATCATGCTAGCAATATGACAATGATGGAGCGTGCCATAATAGGTAGGTGTGGTGCTGTTTTGAGGAAGGTTTATGGTGGGTATATGATACCGGCGAAAAGTGCGCGGTATTAGAAAGGCTAGCAATGGTGGAAGGATGGGAAAAAGTGTGTATAATCCATGGACTCAACATTAGTCATAAAGAACTCATATACTTATTGCAAAAATCTATAAGTTATCAAAGCAAAATATTACGCGCATGCTCCTAGGGGGATAGATTGGTAGGAAAAGACCATCGCTCATCCCCGACCGCCACTCATAAGGAAGACAATCAACAAATAAATCATGCTCCGAGTTCATCACATAACGGTTCACCATACGTGCATGCTACGGGAATCACAAACTTCAACACAAGTATTCTTTAAATTCATAACTACTCAACTAGCATGACTCTAATATTATCACCTCCATATCTCAAAAAAATTATCAAGCATCAAACTTATCTTAGTATTCAACGCACTCAAAGGAAAGTTTCACATATCTTGAATACCAAGTATATTAACATTAAGCAAATTACCATGCTATTAACGGCTCTCAAAATAATCTAAGTGAAGCATGAGATATCAAGTTTTTCTTTAAAACAAATCCACCACCATGCTCTAAAAGATCTAAGAGAAGCACTAGAGCAAAAAAATTCACGCTCAAAAAGATATAAGTGAAGCACTATGAGCAAAACTATCAAGCTCAAAAGATATAAGTGAAGCACATAGAGTATTCCATCAAATTTCAATTCATATATGGCTCTCTCAAAAGGTGTGTACAGCAAGGATGATCATGGTAAACTAACAAGCAAAGACTCAAATAATACAAGACGCTCCAAGCAAAACACACACCATGTTGGTGAATAAAAATATAGCTCCAAGTAAATTACCGATGGAAGTAGATTTAAAGAGGGATGCCTTCAGGGCATCCCCAAGCTTTGACTTTTTGGTGTCCTTGGATTATCTTGGGGGTGCCATGGGCATCCCCAAGCTTAGGCTCTTGCCACTCCTTGTTCCATAATCCATCAAAAGAATTCACCCAAAACTTGAAAACTTCACAACACAAAACTCAATAGAAATCTCGTGAGCTCCGTTAGAGAAAGAAAACAAAAGACTACTTTAAGGTACTGTAATGAACTCATTCTTTATTTACATTGGTGTTAAACCTACTGTATTCCAACTTCTCTATGGTTCATAAACTATTTTACTAGCCATAGATTCATCAAAATAAGCAAACAACACATGCAAAACAGAATCTGTCAAAAACAGAACAGTCTGTAGTAATCTGTAACTAACGCAAACTTCTGGAACCCAAAAACTTCTACCAAACTTAGACGACCTGGAAAATTTGTTTATTGATCAGCAGCAATTGGAATCACTATTTTATCACGTTCTGGTGATTTTTAACAATTCGGGCACTAAGCACAAAGATTCTGGAAATTACAGCAAGATCAAATAACTATCATCTAAGAAGATCCAATAGGTCCAACTTGGCACAAACACTAATTAAAAGATAAAACCACATCTAAACAGAGGCTAGATGGATTATTTATTACTAAGCAGCAAGGAAAAATATTGGGTTGTCTCCCAACAAGCGCTTTTCTTTAAAGCCTTTTTAGTTAGGCATTGAGATTTCAATGATGCTCACATGAAAGACAAGAATTGAAGCACAAATAGAGCATCATATAGCATGTGACAAACACATCTAAGTCTAACATACTTCCTTTGCATAGGCATCTTATAGGCAAACAAATTTGCAAGGCAAGAAAAAACTAGCATATGCGAGGAAGAAGAAAGTGACAATAGCAATCTCAACACAACGAGAGGTAATTTAATTACATGAAAATTTCTATAACCATATTTTCCTTTCTCATAATAATTGCATGTAGGATCATAAGAGAATTCAACAATATAGCTATCACATAACATATTCTCAACATGATCCACATGCATGCGAAGTTGACACTCTTCCAAAATAGTGGGATTATCATTAACTAAAGTCATGATTTCTCCAAGCCCACTTTTATCAAAAATTTCATAAGATTGAATGTTATCCAAATATGTGGGATCTAAAGTTGACACTCTTCCAAACCCACTTTCAATATTATTCCAAACACTATTATCAATCTCATATTCATTACGGGGCTTAAATAAATTTTCAAGATCAAAAGAAGAATCGCCCCAATCATGATCATTGCAACAAGTAGTAGACATAGCAAAACTAGTATCCCCAAGCTTAGGGTTTTGCATCTTATTAGCACAATTGACATCAAAAGAATTTAATTAAATCATTGCAATCATGCTTTTTATTCAAAGATCTATCGTGTGTCACTTCACGGATTTCAGGCAAAACCTTATAAAGATAATCTAGTGCATCCAAATCACTAGGAATTGGTTCATCATAATTGGATCTCTTAAAAAGATTGGCAAGCGGATCAGGACCCATAGATATTGGCTTCTTTGTTTAGGAATAAATAAGCCTCTAATCCAACCAAACGAGAAACGAAAGGGCAAGCAAAAGAGAGGAGGAGATTGGGAAAGAGAGTGCGAAAAACGGCAAGGGTGAAGTGGGGGAGAGGAAAACGAGAGGCAAATGGCAAATAATGTAATGCGAGAGATAGGGATTGTGATGGGTACTTGGTATGTTGACTTTTTGCGTAAGCCTCCACGGCAATGACGCCATAAATTCTTCTTGCTACGTCTCGAGCTTGCATTGGATTTCCCCGAAGAGGAGAGAATGATGCAGCACAGTAGCGTAAGTATTTACCTCAGTTTTTGAGAACCAAGGTATCAATCCAGTAGGAGACCACGCGCAAGTCCCTCGTACCTGCACAAGACGATAGCTACTCACAACCAACGCTTAGGGGTTGTCAATCCCTTCACGGTCACTTACGAGAGTGAGATCTGATAGATATAATATTTTTGGTATTTTTGGTATAAAGATGCAAAGTAAAAAGTAAAAGCAAAGCAAGTAAATAAAGTGATGGAGATTGATATGATGAGAATAGACCCGGGGGCCATAGGTTTCACTAGTGGCTTCTCTCAAGAGCATAAGTATTCTACGGTGGGTGAACAAATTACTGTTGAGCAATTGATGAATTGAGCATAGTTATGAGGTTATCCAGCAATGATCATGTATATAGGCATCACGTCCGTGACAAGTAGACCGAAACGATTCTGCATCTACTACTATTACTCCACTCATCGACCGCTATCCAGCATGCATCTAGAGTATTAAGTTAAAAACAGAGTAACGCCTTAAGCAAGATGACATGATGTAGAGGAATAAATTCATGCAATATGATAAATACCCATCTTGTTATCCTCGATGGCAACAATACAATACGTGCCTTGCAACCCCTTCTGTCACTAGGTAAGGACACCGCAAGATTGAACCCAAAGCTAAGCACTTCTCCCATTGCAAGAACTACCAATCTAGTTGGCCAAACCAAATGGATAATTCGAAGAGACTTGCAAAGATAACTTAATCATACATAAAAAGAATTCAGAGAAGAATCAAATATTTTCCATAGGTAAGTTGGATCATAAACCCACAATTCATCGGTCTCAACAAACACACCGCAAAAAGAAGATTACATCGAATAGATCTCCACGAGAGAGGGGAGAACATTGTATTGAGATCCAAAAAGAGAGAAGAAGCTATCTAGCTACTAGCTGTGGACCCGAAGGTCTGAAGTAAACTACTCACACTTCATCGGAGAGCCTATGGTGTTGATGTAGAAGCACTCCGTGATGGACGCGCCCTCCGCCGGAGCTCCGGAACAGGCCCCAAGATGGGATCTCGTGGATACAGGAAGTTACGGTGGTGGAATTAGGTTTTTGGATCCGTCCCCGATCTGTTGGGGGTACGTAGGTATATATAGGAGGAAGGAGTACGTCGGTGGAGCGTCGGGGCCCACGAGGCAGGGCGCGCCGCCTGGGAGGGCACGCCCCCACTCGTGACCGCCCTGCACTCCTTGGAGTAGGGTCCAAGTCTCTGGATCACGCTCGGTGAGAAAATCACGTTCCGAAGGTTTCATTCCGTTTGGACTCCGTTTGATATTCCGTTTCTTCAAACATGAAATAGGCAAAAACAGCAATTCGGGCTGGGCCTCCGGTTAATAGGTTAGTCCCAAAAATAATATAAAAATGGAAAATAAAGCCCATTATAGTCCAAAACAATAGATAAAGTAGCATGGAGCAATCAAAAATTATAGATACGTTGGAGACGTATCAAGGACCACCAACATCCCTAACTTAGTCTTTTCCTTCCTATTTTCTGATATTGCCTTATGAAGTCAAAACCAGAAGAAGATGAATAAAATTAGCTCTGCATAACATGTTGATGCATGATAGAGACGAACACTACTTTGATGTAAGGCAAGCGCAGGATAGGTGGATGGAATATATACAAAAAAAGACAGTGTTTCATCTTCACACTACAATAGGAGGATGGAATATGTATGAAAAAACAATAAGCGGAAGGAATTTTAACAAAATTAGAAGAAATGAAAGCTAGGCACCATATGAACATGCAACCAATATCACTCTATCAGGTAAAAAGTGTCTCGTCGTAAGTGCCATTTCAAGAAATTAGAAGCAGTACAAGCTAGAAGATAATGCAAGATGCAACCTACATCACAGTCCCAAGTTAAATGTGTCTTATGGGTAAGTGATTGTTGCAGATATAAGTTGTAAGCTACGCAGATGCAATTCAACATAATCAGAAACAATACAAACTAGACTTCATATGGAAAATGCAACCACATATAAGTGTTCTAAGTTAGAGCAAGCACCTATGATGGTGGAGTAGGGGAGATGTGCTCATCATGTACACGTATGTTCTATAAACAGGAACACGTGTCATATTCACAGGCATTATATGTAAAGTAAGAAGATGCAATTCAACAAAGTTAGAAGCAATACAAGCTAGACATCATACGCAACATGCAACCACATGTAATAGTGCCAAGTTAGAGCAAGCACCTGTGATGGTGGAGTAGGGGAGATGTGCTCATCATCTACACATCTATGTTGACTGTCCAGCCTTGTGTTGTCTTGCGAATCTTGTTGGGAGGATGGCAAAGTAGAATATGTAGAGACCCCCTATTTGAGTTGCTCCGAAGGACCACTGCCGGACTAATTTCCTTCAGCTGTAATGATTTTTCATAGTGAAGTCAAATTGATAAGAAAAAAGGAATAAATTCACTCTTCGAAACTCAATCATGCATGATACTGACGAACACTACTCGGATGAAAGGCAAACACATGATGCCAGGATGGAATATGTAAGAAAAATAGGATGGCGTGACATATTCACACCTATGACGTGGTAACTAAGCAGAATGCATTTCAAAAAATTAGAAGCACTGCAATCTAGACACCATATGAAAGATGCAACCAATATCACTCTGCCAAGTTCAAACTGTATGGCGTTTCAACAAATTAGAAGCAGTAGATGCTAGAAATCATATGCAAGACACAATCAATATCAAAGTGGCGACTTAAAGGTGCATTATCATAAGTGAATGATGCGGGATATGCAAGAACAGTAGTCTGATGTAAGAACATCATGTGATCAGATATAGTATATTCTAGAAACAGGAACATACGTCATATTCACAGGCATTATGTGGAAAGTAAGCAGGTGCAATTCAACAAATTTAGAAGCAATACAAGCTAGAAATCATGCGCAACATGCAACCACATATAATAGTGCCAAGTTAGAGCAAGCACCTGTGATGGTGGAGTAGGGGAGATGTGCTCATCATCTACACAGCTACATTGACTGTCTAGCCTTGCGTTCTCTTGCGAATTTTGTTGGGAGGATGGCGGAGTAGAATCTGTAGAGAACCTCCATTTCAGTTGCTCGGAAGGACCACCATCATCCAATGCCTTGCCAATTTCCTTCAGCTTTATTGATTTTGCATTGTGAGGTCAAACCGACAAGAAAAAGGAATATAATTCGCTCTTCAGCACTCATTCATGCATGATACTGACGAACACTACTCTGATGAAAGGCAAACTCATGATACGAGGATGGAATATGTACGAAAAAATGGACGGCTTGACATATTCACACCAATGATGCGGTAACTAAGCAGAAGGCACTTCAACAAATTAGAAGCACTGCAAACTAGGCTCCATACGAAAGGTGCAATCAATATCACTCTGCCAAGTTAAAACTGTCTCGTCATAGGTGGCGCTCATCAAACTAGAAGTAATACATGCTAGAAATCATATTCAAGATGCAAACCAATATCACACTGCCAACTTAAAGGTGTCCCATCATAAGTGATTGATGCAAGATACACAAGAAGAGTAGTTTCATGTAAGAACATGGTGTGATAGACAGATGTAGTATGTACCAAAAACAGCAAAGCATGTCATATTCACACGTATCTTGTGTAAGCTAAGCAGATGCAGTTTACACTAATTCGGAGCAATACAAACTAGACACCATATGCAACATGCAACCAGATATCACACTGCCAAGTTAGAGCAAGCACCTTGGATGGTGGAGTAGGGGAGCGGAGACTTGGACCTTGTAATGCACTATCAGTACAAGGAGAATCGGTACAGATGCTACGTTTACGATGCTGTAGAGGACCACCATCATCGCCTTCCTTACTCTTTTTCCTTCCTCTTTCTTGATTTTGCCTTCTCATGTCAAACCCACAAGAAAAAGGAATAAAATTTGCTCTTCAGAACTCATTGATGCATGATACTGACGAACACTACTTTCATGTAAGGCATCTGCATGATAGGAGGATGGAATATGTATGAAAAACAGGATGGCGTGACATATTGACATGTATGATGTATAAAGTGTAAACTAAGCACAAGGTGCTTGAACTTGTTAGAATCAATGTAAGCTAGAAACCATATGAAAGATGAAACCAATATCACTCTGCCAAATGAAAAGTGTGCGCTAATAAATGTATTTGACCAAATTAGAAGCAATACATGGCAACAGGCTAGAAATAATATGCAATATGCAACGATAAAGGTGACTCATCGTAAGTGATTGATGCATGATACAGAAGAGAGGTAGTTTCATGTAGAACAAGGTTAACACATAGATGTAGTGTGTACCAAAAACAGGAAGGCATGTCATATTCACAGGTATAATGTGTAAACTAAGAAGATGCAATTTACCCTAATTAGAAGCATTACAAGCTAGACACCGTATGCAACATGCAACCACATATCACACTGCGAAGTTAGAGAAAGCACCTGTGATGGTGGTGTAGGGGAAATGCGGTCTTCAAGTACAGAGCTACGTTCAATATCTTTATTTAGGCTTGCTGTTTCTTGAGAATCATGTGGAGAGGATGAAATTGCATTCTTCATAAGAGTAGCACGTCTCATATGAACCCACGGGCGTGACTGTCTCATCATAAGCGATAGATGCAGGATACACAAGAACAGTAGTTTGATGTAAGAACATGGTGTGATAGGTGGATGTACTATGTACCAAAAACAGGAAGGCGTGTCATATTCACATGTATAATGTGTAAGATAAGGAGATGCAATTTAACAAATTAGGAGCACTACAAGCTAGGCACCATATGCAACATGCAACCAGATATCACACTGCCATGATAGAGCAAGCACCTTGGGTTGTGGAGTAGGGGAGATGAGATTTGGAACTAGCATCAAAGATCTGAGTGGTGGAGAATCTGCAGAGATCATCTATTTCGGTTGCTCCAGAGGACCACCATCATTCCGTGCCTTCGTCCTTTTAGATTTTGCCTTGTCAAGTAAACACACAAGAAAAAGGAATGAAATTCGCACTTCCAAATTCGTTGATGCATGATCTTGTGAACACAACTTTTATGTATGGCAACCACATTGTAGGAGGATGGAATATGTATGAAAAACGCTAAGCAGAAGGCATTTCAACAAATTGGAAGCAATGCAATCTAGACACCATATGAAAGATCAAACCAAAATCACTCTACAAAGTTAGATGTGTCTCGTTACAAGTGGCACTTCTACAAATTGGAGGCAATAAATGTTTGAAATGATATGCAAGATGCAACCAATATTACATTGTCAACTTGAAGGTGTCTCGTTAGAAGTGATTGATGAGGGATACACAATAAAAGTAGTTTGATGTAAGAACATGGTTAATAGAAAGACGTAATATGTACCAAAAACAGGAAGGCATGTCATATTCACAGGTTTAATGTGTTAACTAAGCAGATGCAATTTACCCTAATTAGAAGCATTACAAGGTAGACACCATATGCAACATGCAACCACATATCACACTGCCAAGTAAGAGCAAGCACCTGCGATGGTGGTGTGGGGGAATTGCGGTCATCAACTAGAGAGCTATGTTGACTATCTTCATTTAGCCTTGTTGTTTCTTGAGAATCATGTTGGGAGGATGACACTGCACTCTTTAAACGAGTAGGGCGTCTCACAGTAACCCACTGGGGTGAATGTCTCATCATAAGTGATTGACGAGGGATACAAAAGAGCATTAGTTTGATGTACGAACATGGTTAATAGACATATGTAGTATGTATCAAAAATAGGAAGGCATGTCATTATGAAAGGAAAGGAATAATGTGTAAAGTAAGCAGATGCAATTTAACCAAATTGGAAGCAATATAAGCTAGATACCATATGCAACATGCAACCACATTTGATAGCGCGAAGTTAAAGCAAGCACCTGGGATGGTTGTGTGTGGCAATTGAGATCATCAACTGCAGAGCTACGTTTACTGTCTCGAACTACTAACACTGCACCCTTTAGAGCGCTGAAACACTTAGTGCTTATCTTTGAATTACACTGGAGCGACTTCTGTCTTTTCTTTTTTGCATTCATCAACACTGCGTCAGAGTCTGAAATACCCATGCATAAGAAAACAATAGTGTGAGTATGGGTGAAGTGTGTGCACAATTAGTACAGTGTAAAGGTAGCAGATAGCAGGTCGGTGAGAAATAAATGACGGGAGACATATGATAGCTCTACAACATGCATGGCACACTAAATTACTACATGATTCTATGAAAATAACAGTCGACTGAAAACAAATAGGTCAGTCCATTTTTTTGCACCGTCCGATGTACAAAGAAAGGGCAGATTGCCTTCATCTACCTCCAGCCAGTCAGTGTTGATGATCTTCCTCGAAATGCCAGCGACCATCGACCCAGTCCCCTGCCTGCACCCTCCCCTCGACCTCACCGCACAACCGTGGTTGGCACTGCCCCCCCGGCCATCCATTCAAGCCCCGTCAACCTCCAGATCGGGCGCAAGAAGCTCCTGCGCCCCACACCCCTATGATAGACACCGATGTGCCACTTCCCCAGCGAACAGGCGGACTAGGTGCTCCGCGCGCCAAAGCGGGTGCTGCTTCTTTTAATTCCGTTTTGAATGACCCTGAATTGAAATCCAGGCGGTCTAGCAAAGGTAGAATAGTAAAGGGAGGAAACCTTGTGCATTTAGTATCACGAAGAAGATGTAGTAAGAAGCTCTCAACTAGTTTCTTTCGTGGGATGAATACGGTGTGAGCAGAGCACGAATAAGGGAAGAGGAGTACCTCTTTCTGCTGGCAGTGATGTGTCCTCCTTCTGTTTTTCCAATGATCTTCTTGTGGTTCGCTGGAAACGAGAAGTTGTGGAGGACGGTGGAGCCTTGGACGAACCCATGGCCAAGTTGTTGAGTGTGGTGCGGTAGCCATCTGTCGGCAGTGGGGAACCAGATCCGAGGCGGCGAACGACGGCTTAGCAGGAACAGCTCCGGTGCGGTGGATGGTTGCGACAGTGGAGCAGCAGTAGTGAGGCGCCGGACGGCGTGGTTGGAGTGGATCTGGTACGGCGCACGTCGGCGTCAGCATCGTGGAGGCAGTTCTGCCTCGGCTTCAGCTGCTCAGTCCTTGAGGGCGTTGCGGTTGCGGTTGCATTGGACGACGACGTCGGGGTACCGGCTCCAGCGTGATGGAGGAGGGCAGCGCTGGATTGGGCGCTATGGGGTGGAGGACGGAGCAGGCTAGGATTTCGCGGCTGGTGGAGAGGGCGTTTTGGCGCCCACGGAGTATGAATGGGGAAACGGAGGGAGGCGGGGAACTAAGGGGGAACAATGTTTCGGTTTGGGATGCGCTTGTTTGAAATTTGGGGAAAGTTACAAACTTTTCCCCCATCTAAAATTTCAGACATATTGCGGGTTGGGGGTAGGACAGTAATCTCAGGTGTCCCAAATGTGGGCGGGATAGATTTTGGCCGAGCGCATGGGTGTTTAGGCGCCCACGGCATATGAATGCTTCTCGGAGGCGGTTGAGACTGGCGTCTTGGTGAAGTTACAAACCTACCCTGGTTTAGACCTTTGGACATCGGGCCGATAGGCTACACGGGCCAGAGTCAGGACAGTAATTTCCTACCACCAAACATTAGTCTCGCGCGGTTTCGTGTGACCAGAGGCCTATTTGGCGCTTCGTTCAACATTTGGGAGCAGAAGCATTAACATTTTCGGTTCTCTTGAATTGAACATTCAGGATTTGTCGAACTTCACAAGTCTTTACTCTTAAAAATCCTAAAGTTACGATTATTTTGGAATGGAGGGGGTACATTTGAATATACATTGTACACGACTATGTATTAAAAAATATGCAACTTACCTCAGTTCATGCATGGTTCCAGATATAATTTCCTTGGTTGCAAAAAAAAGTTAGACATGCGTATGAATATATATATAGCATGTTCAAACATACAACAAAGATTGATGCCCCCTTTTACATCTGATTTACAAATGCCATTATCTCGGGTTCAAATAGATGAATGCACTTCCTATGAATTGGAATCTTTGAAACCCCCTTTATGTTGAATTCGACATGTATTCTATTTCGTAGCTAGCAATTTGGAATGTATCCATGCAAGTGACAAATGTATAAAGTGCTTCACACTAACAACATGGAGTGCACTAATTAATGTTTATATATGAATTGCAAAAGCATCCATTGGCTATATTTCAAACTGCTCTCACTCTATGGATCGATAATATGAAATAAACACATGCACATGCTAGAATTCAATTGAGTATGGGTGTCTGGTAGACCGGTTTTCGTCCATACGCAATTTTGCAAAATTCATGATCTCATCCAAAAATAGTAATGCCATTTATATTTTAATTTAATGCGTAGAACCACCTTTTACACGTAGATGCACTATGCCTCAGCCCGTTCTCACAAACCGCTATATCTCTCTCTCTCTAACGCATAAGTGCACACACTTTATATGCATCGGCATTTCTCTTTCACACATGCTCACAATCTCCCTCGGGGTGTCGGGGTGTCTCACGCACATGCTCTCTCTGTATCTCTCTTTCTCTTTCTGACTACTATGTACCACTCTTTTCACTAATCTCAGTTGGAAAACACTATTTCTATCACATGCATATATACACACGCACGTTCTCTACTAGCCCTCTATACGCACATATATGTGCCTACGTGTCTCCCGCACACACATTATCTTTAGGCCTCTTTAGCACACATTGCCCCCACCCCCCCCAGACACACCTCTCTCTTAGTAGTTGGCAGATATGATTCCATCATATCATTCAAGAGAGATATCCCCGTTGTTAGGCTGGATGGTATCTGAGGCAAAGTTTTACCCTAGTTCGGACCCTTGCTGTTGAGGAAAAAGCCTACTCCTGGTACTGTATATTAGTGATAGGGGTGTGTACAAAGTACACGTGAATACCAGGCATTGTGCATGTGTGTATACTATCGACGAACTAGCCCCCAAGCTTCTATAACATACTGGGGGCCAAGGGTTAAAAATAATATATAGTCGGCTTATCAGCAGTGGGGATAGAGTCCTCCGCGACTCTGGTAGCTAGCTTCGTGTTGTACGCCGAGTCCTCCACATGGGTCTTCGTATAACGCGTCTCGGTCCAACCTATGTGGCGCAGGATGGAATCGACCCATGAGTCCTCATGTTGACCCACCACAACTAGAAATGATGTGCCCACCACACCACACACGCAATCGGTCACTAAGAAAATAAGCATATACAATAGTACAATGATATAAATGAAAGTTAATTGTATGGTGCATCCAAACACTACAAAAAAATACACTTCCGTGATGATACGTGTTTGTCACAGTAGGTCGCGTTTTTTGTCATGCATGTACATCCATGACAAATTTATGACAGAATCAAGATAGTCATACTGTCTTTGTCGAGAAGTGTTCCATGACATTACCAAAATTATCATCACAGAAGTGTTCACTTCCATGACGATAAATCGCGCGTCACAGAAGTGCTTTCGTCAAGGGTGATCGACACGTGGCATCTACCATAACGGAACGCCGTTAAGCTATCGGGTCGGGTTTTGGATCCGATAACCCGTTAACAGCCCCGACTAATGGGGATTTTCCACGTGTAAAATCATCATTGGCTGGAGGAAACACGTGTCGGCTCACCGTTGGGACAGATGTCATCCACTCATTGGACTGAAGGCGCCTATGATACGTCGACACGTGGCACGGCCCAACAGAGGCCCATTCCTGTGAAAAGGCCGGCCCATTTGACTTGGTCAAAAGGTGGCGGGCCGACCCATGTAAAGCCTGTTAACAGCCTGTTTGCATATAGCCCATTTACAACCCGCTAACCCAAGGCCCGTTACGCCCTATCCGAATTAGGCCCAGTAGCGTCATCTGGCCCACCCAATATGATTCGCACTGTTTTCACCGCCCATGTATGGCCCATGACGTCTTCGCCCATATGAGGCCCTATGTAACTCTTGGCCTATTAACGGCCCGTGGTAAAGCGGCCCGTAATGAGCGGTGTATTACTTTACACCCATTAATGGCCCGTGGGTGGCGGCCCGTAATGAAAAAGTGTATTACTTTACACCTATTAACGGCTCGTGGTGGCGGCTCGTAATGAACGATGTATCACTTTATACCCATTAAGGGCCCGTTATTCTGTTGGGCCGTTTCTAGCCCATGTTATCTTTCGGCCTTCTCAGAGCCCATTTATTCTTGGGCTCATTTCCATCATTCGTTTACTTACGGCTCGTTACTGTCATTTTCTGCTTATGGGCCAAATTCTGCCCATGGTTACAGTCGGCCCGTTTGTGGTCCGTTAACACGTTGGGCCGTTTTCATAGCGTCATGAAATACGGCCTATTAACGATGGCCCGTTATGGTCGGCCCATGAACGGACAATTCCAACTCTAGCCCATTTACGGCCATAATGCGGCCTGTTATTGGCCCATGTTATGCCAATCGATCATGCTGCCCGTATAAGGCCCATTGATGATACAGCCCATAGAAGGCCCATTGTTTCTGCGGCCCGTAGAAGGCCCATTGTTTCTACGGCCCGTGGAAGGCCCATTGCTTTACGGCCCATAGAAGGCCCATTGTTTCTCTGACCCGTCGTGCGGTGTCACTCTGATAAATATTAGCCCATGGTTATTGTGGCCTAGTTTTAAAAATAGGTTATTGCAGCCACTAGCAAACCGCAGAAAAAGAACTGCATCGACTACAAGCAAACAAATAAACAAGACAACAAGGAAATAAATAAGCAAGCAACTTACACTAGGCTATCACGGCTATTACACATATTACATCCTTTGGGCATCAAAGTTCGCCACCGGTGCAAATATAGGGAACACAAGAGACATATAAACGCGCAGAGCAAAACAAGTCCGAAGCTGAAACCACTTGAAGAGCTCAAGAAACAATATCCAGGTACCCATAATCTGGCAAGATTCTTAGCAAGCTTATTAACTTTCTCTTGTTTGGCGCTTAAGTCCTCCGGCGCTTTCTTTGTTGCACCGAAAGTATGCATCTGAATTCTGCAGGACTTCCTCATTCCTTAGGCTTCTCGTCGCATAACATCGATCGATGTCTTTCAACTTGAAGTTGAGACTCAAGAAGCCGAACTGATTCGAGCAACGAGTTGAAGAGCTGGTGCCGATGAGTGGTAGCCGAAACTCGAACACTACATCAAGACAGGACTTTGGGGTTGTCTCGGTGTCCTCAATATAGTTTTTATCAGCTTTCTTGGAGACCAACAGGATGTCTCACTATCTTGAACCTTATCGCATTACTTCCTTTACCATTGCATAACAGGTACTCTTCTCCAATATTTTATTCGCGTTCTAAAAGGAAACAAACAAACACATCTCAGGTTTACAATGTAGTATATGAAACTCATTTTGGTAAACCAGTTCAAGAGTAAGGTGGACAGGATAACAACATGAAACAAACATATATCTATGTAGTATGGTCCTTTGTATGGTCTATATCATTCTAGTTTATGTTGCCAAATCAAGATAGATACAGTTGAATCATATCTATTTAAGACAAAGCAGCATAGACAAAATATAAGTGTGGGAAACTACACAACAATAACAACACTTGTAATGTGCATGGTATGAGAACATAACTGTTTATTCAATTGAAACTGAAATCAACATAGAGCAAGTTACAACAGCAAACAACCAAACACATTGAAGAAACAGGTTTAAAACATACATTGCGCCATTGGAGTTTCAATTGCATCCTTCAAATTTGAAATTGGTTGGTATCGAGAATATCTGATGATGCAAGAGCAAAGTAGTATGAACCATAGCTACGAACCTGACACGAGAACAATTCTTCTTACCTTTAAGCGTGACTTGGGTCGGAGTGGTGGTCCTCATGATTTGGGCACTGCAATTGCCTTACTAACTGCTCGTGTTTGGGTGCTCTGTGGTGGAGATGGTGCTGTGTCAACGGGAACTGGGTGTCTATCTGCTGGGGTTGGGGTTAGAAGGGGTGTAGCTGGTTCTCTGTCCAACTGGGTAGGGGTACAATCTGCATGAGTGTGGGTTATGTGTGGTGGGGCTGATTCTTGGGCAAGTACAACCGTGGTTCTATCTGCATCGACAGGTAACACGATCTTTTCTGAAGACCGTGTTATTACTCCCATAGATACTGCCATCACTCCCTCCAATTGAAATGGTTGATAAACAAGAAAAGCAATTGAATGTACAGACATTGTAAGATAGACAGGTGCAATGGATAGTAGGGAAGAAAATAGGGCATGAAATAATTCACATTTATGTTGTCTAAGCAAACAGAATAGCAGGACATAATTTCACATATATGATGGCTAATTAAACAGGATAGCATGACACAATTTCACATGTATGATGGCTAACTAAACAGGATAGAATGACATACTTCAAAATATGATGACTATGTAAACATGATGACATGATATAACTATACGATATGTCTATTAAAGTGGTTGGCATGCCATAAATCACAAACATGCCGTTGATGGAAACATGATGGCATGATATAATTCATGGATAGAATGACATAATTTAAAATATGATGACTATGTAAACAGGATGAGATGATATAACTATATTATGTCTTTAGAAAATAGGTTGGCATGCCATGATTCAGATACATGTTGTCTATGTAAACATCATGGCATGACATAATTCAAATATATGATTTATATACTAAGGAAGTGAGCAGAGGGCAATTGCATATATGATGTGTCAACTAAGGAGATGGCATTCAATATTGTGTATATGATGTATAAAAATAAGCATTGCAATAAAACATATGCATTATATGAGTAATATAACCCTGCCAAGTTTGAGCATACACCTCGGGGATAATAGGACTGGTCATCGCCTCTGAATCCTCCTCTCAAGAGCTATCTCAGTAACCAGCAAGATATCTGCTTCAAAGCAGTAGCATTGTCTACTCTGAAGACCTTGTTTTCACTCCAGATTTCTCCATCACCAATTCAAATGGCTGATGCAGGAAGAGCAGTTGAATATACAAACATTGTTGACAAAAGCAATGAGAAATACAAAAAAGGATGGCATGATATAATTCACATATATGACGCTTGCCTAAACAGCATGGCATTGCATAATTCACATACATAATGCCTTGCAACAAGATAACATTGCATAATTCACATATATAATGTCTTGCAACAAGATGGCATTGCATAATTCACATATATGGTAATTAGACACTAAGCAGGTGGCATTCACACAAATCATGTCTAAACTAAGCAAATGACATAGCAATGCAAGATACCATACACACGATATGAGTAACATAACCCCTGCCAAGTTAGGGCATGCACCTCGGGGAAATATGGTGGTCATCTGTCTCTGAATCCTCCTCGAGGAGCTATCGGTAACCAACAAGACATGCGCTTCGTCGAGATAGCATTATGCGCTCAAGACCTTGTTTCCACTCCAGATTTTTCCATGACCATGCTGAATGGCGATGCAGGAAGAGTAATTGAATGTACTAAAATTGTTGACAAATTTAACACATAATAAAAAATGATGGCATGATATAATTCACATATAAGATGGTGGCTAACCAGGTGGCATTGCAAAATTCACATATATGATGCCTGGCTAGACAAGATGGCATTGCAAGATTCACATATACGATAAAGAAACAAAACAGATGGCATTGACATAAAGCATGTCTAAACTAAGCAGATGACATCTTTAATGTATCTGATAAGCAATGCAAGGCACCATATGCATGATATTACCAACATCGGCATGCCAAGTTAGGCGAAGACCTCATGGGGTAAATAGGAGTGGTCTTCTCTTACGAATCCCCTCGAACAGTTATCTTCCTCTTGATTACGATCCGAAATGGGTGGAGGGGGCTTCCTTTAGCCCACCATGGAGCAGCGTCTGCATGAAATTTTATTGTCACGCAAGGCTCGTCTCTTTTGCTCTACATGATCAGTTCCATTGTGTACAATAACTAGCATGCATAGGAATAAAACATAGTGAGATTATGTAAGGAGTGCATGCACAAATCCAGAGTGATGGTAGCAAAGCGTGGATAGACCCAAAACCAATGATAGCGAGCGGATAATAGCTTTAGTTAAAAATACAGATAATGGCTCCTTTAATGTTTGTTTGCACCCAACATGAAACTCATAGTAGACACCGAGATTAACGGATAGTAGACATATAGTACTGATTGCTGCCCCAATATGTACCCCACAACCATTTAAAACTCAAGTTTTGGCATTAGTTTGGACTGACTCGAGTCTAATAGGTGAACACGACGATAATGTAGCATGTCATCATATTAAGCGACGCATAACGCATAGCGGACACGAAGAGTGTGATCTCTCTTGCGGACCGTGTAGTCCTCAAGGTCATCTGCTCGATTGATGATGGTAATGCAGTTATCGTGGCTGGCGGCGGTGGGAAGAAGATCGAGGCGAAAAGACAGTCTGGAGAGTGGATCCTGCTGTGGAGAACCCTTCCGTCGTTGGTGCGGTGAGCTGGGTGGAACATAGCGCCACAGAGCAGGACAAACCACACAAGGTTTTCTTTGACACATATCTGTAATGAAGTAATTGAGTAAGGGCTTTTTGAATTTGAGGATTCTAACAATGCGGGGATAGGAAATAGACAGGAATAGGATAGGAATGCACGTGCAAAGCAGAGAATTTAAAACACAGATTTCGCCAATCTGGGTGTTTGATTCACAACAATTAGAAGATCACAGGATGCAAAAAAGCATGGTGAGATTAAGTCAAACCACAAGAAAATGTACAGTTATAATGCTATTATGCTACTATCTCTTAGTCTTGTGCTTGATGAATAGGAATATGAAAAGGAGGAGAAGTGGAAATTAGAATTCCTACGGTTTTTCTTTCAAGGAGACACTAAAGGAACAAATCCTACAGTTTTCCTTTGATCCATTCCTTTGCACCAAATTCATGAAAAGTAGTACCATAGGAAACTTTCAAATTCCTATGTTTTTCATTCAATTTTCCTTTCAAGCACTGGCGATTCTAGTAGGCAGGCTTGAGCACGGAAAATCCTACACTACAAAAATGTTTTTGTGCTACTTATATTACTTTGGACCCAGGCCACTGCCATACTAGCTCAACTCCCAGGCCCATCGACGAATGCACAGCTCAAACGCGCAGAGATAAATAATGATGGCGTTCAAGAGAGTCCATCACGGATAGCTAAGTTGCCTGGTACCTCACTGCTTGTCATATAGTAGGATAAAATAATTGTATTTCCCGTTACTACGAGTGCTCAGTGGACAATATATATAACATGTAGAGTAAAAAAGATATGCAACAAGTGTACAACCTCTTTGGCGAAGCCATGTCGATCTCAGCGTGATTGGGTTGGCCGGTGAGGATGCTCCGGATGACTTTGCTGTCGGAGGAGGAACAAGATCTTAGGCGTCTGGAGATGGAGCCGAGGTCTTGCTCGCTGTGATGGAGGGTTTCGTCGTTGGAGCAGATCCGGTGAGTTGTACGACGCCGAGGCTGAAGCAGGACAAGAGAGACAACGAACAACGTAACCTGAGTGGAATTCTAATAGCATCTCCAATACATGACGTAAAATACATAACCACAAAGTGTTAGATGTAAAATACATCAGCCGCTCATCTCGAACTTAAGCTGTAAACCGAACATAAGCTGTAAACTGAACATAACTGTCCAAACTGAATTTTCTTTGTCGAAACTGAACGCACTAGCAAGGTGAGGCTACACGTCGGTCGACTGACTTTTTCATCTCTGGTCAGTCGATTTTGCAGCTGTCGGATTTCGGGTTCCGGCAGACCCTCTAGGTTCGAACTCTGGGGTACACGCGGAGATCACACCTCCAAACTACCTACACCTCGTCGCCTCGCAAGGATCTACAAGGGACACAAGGTTTATACTGGTTCGGGCCACCATTGCGGTGTAATACCCTACTCCAGTATGTGGTGTGGTGGATTGCCTCAGGGGCTGATGATGAACAGTACAAGGAAGAACAGCCTCGCGAGGTTCTGTTCTTGGCCGGTGCGATGAACTGCTAGGGGGAGTTCAGTCGCTTTTCTCTCTCTCTCTAAGATGCCTCTACCCTATGGGTGGCTAGTCCTATTTATAGGCAGAGGCCCTGGGCCTCTTCCCAAATATTGAGCGGGAAGGGCACCAACAATTGGCCATTTTGAAGGGGAACATCTAGTACACTTATCCTGACTAAAGTCGGTCCTCACCTGCCAAAGACTCTGACGGTGACGCCGTCTTGGGCTCCACGATGACCTCCTTCCTGCCGTTCTGCTAGTCTTGGTCTTGTTGCACCGAAATGGTTGCCTTTGCTTGATACTCTTGGCCTGCTCTTGCCTCCCTTGCACCAAAGGGGAAATGAGGACACTGCGCGGGCTGGCGCCCGCTTGGCGCCCTCGGTCGTCATGGCTTGCGTCATGGGCACCTCGTGATGTACCCCCCTTGAGCTCTTCGCCTCCTCGCGAGCCAGCCTGACGAGGTCGTGCCCGAGGAAGCTTCCTGTCGTCCGCCCCGCGAGGCTTGGCCCCTCGCGAGGGTCTTGAGCTTGTGTTGATGAAGATGGGCCATACTGGGCCATAGCCACGCCAGCAGCCGCAGCAGAAAGTCTGGTACCCCGTTCCTAGAACGCCGACAAGAGCCCGGGCCCAAAGCGCGCGGGACTTGGCTTAGCAGAGAAGCGAAGGGCAAGTCGCGGCAATGAGCCCTAACAGCCTGCGGCCTTGGGCGCCGCGTGGCGGTTGATTGGACATGGGCGTCCCCACTTCCCCACGACGCCTCGGCAACTACACGAATTGACAAGTCCCTGCATGCAAAGTGGGTCATGATTACCTGTGATCGTGGAGGCCGATGGTTGGCCTTCTCTGGCTATAAGTACGGAACGGCGCGTGCCCTTCCAGTCCATCTCTTCTTGCTTCTCCTTCTTCTCCATCCTTGCCCTTGCTCCACATTGCGGCAATGGCTCCGATCTGCCGGTTTTTCGTAGAAGAGAAAGGAAAGGCCCCCCGAGAGGGTCCCGATCCGCTCCCGCCGAAGAAATGGCTAGCCCTCTACCGCCGAGATGAGGGCGCCCGGTAGGAGGTGTCGAGGCCCTGGTACGAGCGGCCACCGCCAGGTTCCCCCTGCCCTTGTACGCCCGCATTGAGGGCCCTGAAGGAGTTGACACCAAGCGCCATGGACGACGCCGCCGTCGGCGCCGTCGGGTCACGGCGGTGCGCGTTGTTCCTCCAGGAGTCCATGTCGAGGGCTCCTCCCAAGAGTTTTTGTGCTCCACGCCGCCATGCCTCCTCAGTCTTGGATTCGCCTTCCTCCCTCCTTCACCTTCGTGATTCCGCAGACGCGATCTCTGGAGCGCTGGTTGCAGCACGCCGGCTGCAGCACCCTTGCGATCGGAGCGGAGGTTGCGGTCGTCGCTCCAGGCAAGGTCTTCATGACTCGAGGCTGGGGCGAGGTCGCCTGGGTGTGCAGGACGAGGGGCGCCCTCGTGATCCACCTGGAGTACGACAGAGCTTCCGTGATGTTCTTCAAGGTCTTCAACGTGGAAGGACGCCGGCTGGAGTGCTGCCCTGAGAGAGGTGGGCGGAGCCCTGCCGCGGCGAGGACTAGGCTCGCCGACCGCTCCCCCAGCAGCTCCTCAGGCGGCGGAGGTGTCGGAGGATCCAGTGACTCCGCGAGCTCTTCGCGACTCCGGAGACGAGCGACGACAGCTACGAGCCCCCGAGCTTGCGTCGCTCTCGGAGCAGGGCGGGCTCGTCAGGCCGCCGCCGCCACTGATCTGGATGGGGTTGGCGCCGGTGCCTGACGGCCCACTGTTGATGATGGCGTCTTTTGCAGAGGCGCGTATAGTTAGCGTTCTTTAGGATCTGCTCCCTTTGTTCCCTGCGAGGAATCAAAAAACGCGCCCCGTGGGGGCTTGTAAGGTGCCTGCGGTTCCGTTTGTTAATATGATCATTGTTGTGAAGCGGTGCGAGATGTTCATTCCATCTTAGCTTAGTTCCTCCTCTCGAACATCGCGAGGGCTTGACGCTCTGCACCGACAGGTCCCGGTCCCAAGGCAGGCTACAGCCGTCGCTGGTAATGCCAGGTCGCGATGTTGTGGTCAAGGCCAGGAGGTGAGCGGCCCGGGGTCCAGTAAGAGCCCCTGAGTCGCGATGCTCAGGAGGTTCCCTTTAGCGCTCAAGCAGCCATCGTTCGTTGAGAAAGGAGCGCGACGTTGCTAACACGGGATTGCTTTAGGTGCGAGGTCGGTGCTGCGATAGCTAGTATTTCCGGGGGATGACTTATCTCGGGAGTCAGGAACCGCTTCTAGGTGCGGCGTTAGGTCCGCGCGATCGGCGAGGAGTTGCTGGCGAGGTCTCGCGTGCCTCTTCCTCTCGCCTTTACTCGACTTTCGCTCTCGTCCTCGGGTCCCGCCTCGAGCGAGCTCAGCCGTCACTGGTATGCCAGGTCGCGATGCCGTGGACAAGGCCAGAGGGTGAGGGCTGGAGAGCCAGTAGGAGCCCATGAGTCGCGATGCTCAGGTACCCCCCCCTTTAACGTGCAAGCGGTTCGCGCAGACGAGAGTGAAGGAGACGTCGTGAAGGCCTCGCCTGACGCTGCTCCTTGAAGAGATCCTGCAGGCTCATCACAAGAAGAGCAAGAGTTTGCCATGACAATCGACAGTCAGCCGTTGGTTACTCTGGAGAGTTGAAGAGGCACTGAAGGCTTGACGAGGTGGCACCATGCGGGGCTGCCGCGGCCAGAGCTCAGCCATTCAGATTTGTCGGCGTTGCAGGGACGGATCCATGCGCAAGCGTCGTGCCGTTAGGGAGCAGCTCCATCAGTTGGTGTCAATCGCGCGGGCGACTAGGTCAAAACACGTTAATCACGAAGGAGTAAGTCCATTTAGATAGGTGCAGAGAAGGCGGACATCGCTGGGACGGGCCCGAGCGACTTGGGGATGACGCAGCCCGAGGGGCGCCCCCAATAAAGTAAACTAGAAACATGAATCAAAAGGGATACATGCCGCAGGGACGGACCCTCGCGGCCTGGGAATGATGCAGCCCTGGGGGGGGGGCGCTCCCAACTGAAAATGAAACTCGAAGGATGTCACCTGATAATGTTGAAGATGAAGGGATGCTGAAGTAGCGGACGTCGTGCGCTGCGGAAGCCGATCTTCACGAGCCCCCAGGCCCAGGAGCCTCGGGAGGCTCCGGAGGCGCTGGTGGCTCCTCGCGGACCATTTCCATCTCCGCCATGACCGCGGAACGCCTGGCCACTTGAGCTTCCAGGATGCTCCTCATGGGGCGCTGGCGCGTGGCAGCCGCGTTCGGCAAGCCGTAAGGCATGCAAACATAGCTGTGGGGTGGACCTTCACAGCGCCCCGCGCGTGAGGACCAGAGGCGCTCCTGAGAGGCGGCTCAGTTGAGCCCTGGTATGTTGATGCAGACGCGCAGCCCACCATCTTTGCCTGGATGGGGAGCTACGGCGGGTAAGCGGCGGCCGCCACTCATCACTCTTGACTCCTGCAGCTCCTGAATGGCCTTGCTGACGAACTCCTGAGGGTTCGGCCCTCCTTGCCTTGCTCCTTCCTGAGGGAAACATGCTTTGAAACACGCCTCCAAGTGGTGCCCGAGCGCCTCCCTCGTGATCTTAGCAAAGTCGATGGCCCTCCAGAGAGAGCCCCGAGCCTTGCTCGAGGAGGCGCCGGCGCGCCTTCCTATCGACAGAGGAGGTGCCCCTGAGCAGTAGCGGACCACGAGGGGCCTGCCTCCCGGGGTCGGGCCAGGCGATGTCTTCTTCTTCTTATGAGCAACCTCAGGAGGCCTCCCGCTCCTGTGATCTGGGTCTTCAATTGATGCGGCTTGGAAAGCACGCTCCAGAGAACACACTGCGTCTCTTTCTTCACAAGGCACCGTGATGACTCCACCGCTTCCTGGCATCTTGAGGACATTGTAGCCATGATGAGTCACGGCCATGAATTTGGCCAGAGCTGGGTGCCCGAGGATGGCATTGTATGGCAGGCGAATGTGGGCGACGTCGAAGTCAAAGAGCTCGGTGCGGTAGTTGTCGCGCGTCCCGAAGGTGATAAGGAGGTGGACCTGCCCAATCGGAACCGTGGAACCATCAGTGACTCCGGAGAAAGGCTTGGTTGGCTGAAGCTGATTGTATGGCACTTGGAGATTGTTGAATGTCTCGACGGACAGGACACTGAGCCCTGCTCCGCCATCGATGAGGTCTGGTGACTTGCACGTTGTCGATGATTGGGAACAAAGCATCGGGAGGACTCGGCTGTGGCTACGACTTGAGCTGATCCGGCTGAGCTGAACGTGATGGCGCACGCTGACCCCTAAGAGGGCGCGTGGCCGAGCTTAGGGAGGACTGCATTCACTTTGGGCGAACTGCTTGAAGATCTTGTTGAGAGGTGGGGTTTGAGCTCCGCCCAGGATGCAAGCGATTGCGCGCGGCTCCTGGAAGCCCCCAACCCCCTCGTCTTGATGATGGTCTTCATTTCTCCTTGGCTGCGGTGGCAGAGGAGGGAGGCCTGCGTTGCCTTGTGGGCGATCCTCGCGAGGCTGATCCCTCCAGCCTCCCTCACGAGGTGGGTCCCTCCAACCTCCGTCACGAGGCTGATCCTGCCAGCGGTCCTCGTGAGGTCGGTCACGCCACCCTTGGCGAGGGCCACGGTCTTCCCAACGTCCTGTGCTTCTTCCTCCTCCTCGGCCATACCCTCGATCACTGCGGTCCGGGCGTCGACCGATTCGCCCTTCTCGCACGGCCCTGAGCTCTTGGCATTCGTTGGTGTTGTGGGTGTGGAGGTCGTGGTACACGCAGTACCGGCTACCCTTGGAAGACTCGGGCTGATCCCTGCCTTGCTTGGTGTCTGGTTCTGCCGTGAGCACGGCAGCCCCCTTGCGCTTCATGTCCTTGACCTTGGGCTTCTTCTCTTCTTGGTCGGCAGCCGGCAGCTCGAGGAGGGAGAGGCGTCCTTCCTCAGCCCTGGCGCACTTGGTCGCCAAGTTGAACAGCTCCAGGGATGTGCACAGGTCTTCATGCATCGCCAGCTCCTCCTTCATCTTGAGTCACGCACACCGTCGGAGAAGGCTGAGATGATGGCCTCCTCGGTCACCTTGGGAATCTTGAGGCGTGCGTTTTTGAAGCGCTGGATGTACTTCTGCAGGGTCTCTCCTGGCTGCTGCTTGACGCTGGCGCATGTCGCCACGGCGGCAGTGGCGATCATGAGTGCCTTGGAAGTTGGCGATGAAGCGGGTGCGCATCTCGTCCCAGGAGGAGATCGTGCCAGGAGCTAGGTTCAGGAGCCAGGTGTGGGCACCGTCCTTGAGCGCCATGGGAAACCAGTTCGCCATGACCTTCTCGTCCCCGTTGGCGGCTTCGATGCCCAGCTCGTAGAGCTGGAGGAACTTCGCAGGGTTGGCCGTGCCGTCGTAGCGAGGAGGCAGGTCTGGCTTGAACATGCCGGACCATGCAACGCTGCGTAGCTCGGTGGTGAAGGCGCGTCGGCATCAAATGCTACGCAGAGGCCTTGGTGACGGAGGGCTTGATCTTGCGGGTCCCCGGCGCCATCACGGGAGCAGCAGCGAGGTCTTGGCACGTTGGAACAGGCGCTTGATCGGACGGGCGGTGCAGGAGCACTCGGGCAGCTTCTTGGGGCGAGGACCTCTTGGCAGCTCTGCTCTCGCTGCTGCTGGTGCCGGACGAAGTGGGTTCCGTCCGAGGCCACGCGCTTTGGGGCCAAAGCGCCTTCTTGAGGGGGAGGCGGCGCCCGCGCTTCATCGCCAGCGCAAGGCGGGCGCGGTCTTTGTGAGAAGGGCGGCGTGGGAGCCCCAGCAGTGCGGGACGAGATCGGGCGGCGGTCGAGCCACTCCTCGTAAACATCGCCGACGGGCGGTAGCGCAGGAGCTCGTTTGCGATGGCGAGCGGCTCGAGCCTCCATGGGCGCACGCAGGCCTTGGGACGAAAAGAACCACCGGGCGGCGAAGGAGTAGCGGTGCGGCCGTCTCGCCTCACGGATGGATTGGGGCGGCGCTGCTGCTCGTTCCCCGCCGGCCGATAAGCGGCATCGACGGCAGGCGATGGGGAACGGCGGGGGCAGTCTGGGCGACGCGAGTAGCGAGAGCGGCCCGGCGCTCGGCGCGGGCCCGACGAGCGTCTGACATGGACGCGAGGGGCGGCGAAGAGCAGGGCGGCGGAAGGCGGATTCCGGTGAACCCCTACCTGGTGCGCCAAATGTCGGATTTCAGGTTCTGGCAGACCCTCTAGGTTCGAACGCTGGGGTGCACGCAGAGATCACACCTCCAACCTACCTACACCTCGTCGCCTCGCAAGGATCTAAACTACACAAAGAGCAACACAAGGGACACAAGGTTTATCTTGGTTGGGCCACCATTGCGGTGTAATACCCTACTCCGGTGTGTGGTGTGGTGGATTGCCTCAGGGGCTGATGATGAACAGTACAAGGAAGAACAGCCTCGCGAGGGTCATTCTCGGCAGGCGATTAGCTGCTTGGGGAGTTCGATCGCTTCTCTCTCTCTCTCTCTCTCTAAGATGCCTCTAACCTGTGGGTGGCTAGTCCTATTTATAGGCAGAGGCCCTGGGCCTCTTCCCAAATATTGAGCGGGAAGGGCGCCAAAAATTGGCCATTTTGAAGGGGAACGTCTAGTACACTTATCCTGACTAAAGTCGGTCCTCGCCTGCCAAAGACTCTGACGGTGACCCCGGCTTGGGCTCCACGATGGCCTCCTTCCTGCCGTTCTGCTGGTCTTGGTCTTGTTGCACCGAAATGGTTGCCTTTGCTTGATACTCTTGGCCTGCGCTTGCCTCCCTTGCACCAAAGGGGAAATGAGGACACTGCGCGGGCTGGCGCCCGCCTGGTGCCCTCGGTCGTCATGGCTTGCGTCATGGGCACCTCGTGAGGTACCCCGCCTTGATCTCTCTGCCTCCTCGCGAGCCAGCCTGACGAGGTCGTGCCCGAGGAAGCTTCTTGTCGTCCGCCCATGAATCTTGCCCCTCGCGAGGTCTTAAGCTTGTGTTGATGAAGATGGGCCGTACTGGGCCACCCCTTGAGCCACGTCGCAGGCCGCAGGCAGGCAAGTCTGGGTACCCCCGTTCCCAGAACGCCGACAGCAGCCGTTGGATACGAAATCAAGGGCCTGCGGTTCATCTTCAACCTTCACCCCCCCTGAGCCGCCAGCCACCACCGGCCAAACAGCAGAGCCCGCGCGCCTTGCTCGGCGGTCGCGCCGCCCCGCCCGCCAAAACACTCCCCACCGCCGTTCTGCTGCCGCCCGCCATCCTCAAGCCCCCGTGCCGAGCTTTTCTCCGGCGATCCCCACGCCACCGCCCCGCCAACGCCCCGGCACCGCCAGCGACCACCGCCCGCATCCTGAACCCTAAGATAGATAGTGGGGTAGCTCTCCGGCGAGCCCCCCTCCCCGCTGTGGCTGGTTCTTCCTTCACCCCGGTGAGCCCACTCCTTGGAAATCGACTGACCCAAAAGTTGATTCAGTCGACTGAAGTGTAGCCAAATCGGAGCAGCATCTCAAGCAAGAGCAAGAGCGAGCAGCAGCAATGCGAGCAAGAGCAATA
This sequence comes from Aegilops longissima, assembly GCA_021605205.1. NCBI lineage: Eukaryota > Viridiplantae > Streptophyta > Magnoliopsida > Poales > Poaceae > Aegilops > Aegilops longissima. Next base: position 236,944,468 of record CM038679.1, read on the forward strand.
GCAAGAGCAGACCAGCAGGGATCGAGAGCAAGAGCAGAGCAGCAGCGTGGCGAGAGCTAAAGTAGCAGCAGCTCTCTCGATGTGGGCGTCGCCGCCGAGGGAGCGCCGTGGAGAAGTGGCGGCGACGCCGCCGTGGATGGAGCCGTGCCGTGTCGGCTCGGGGCCGAGCGCCGGCAGCACCGTGAGATCGAATCAAGAAGAAAATGCAGCGATTACTGTACAACCTCTTTGGTGGCGCCGATTAGGCCGCAGCTTCAACCGAGGAAACGGTGATGATGATGCTCTTCCAGTGGTGCAGGTGAAGACGGCGGTGTGGGAATGGAGGTGGCACGAAAGACGAGGGGAACGTCGAGGCAGCTCCTTGGAGATGGAGGACATGGTGGTTGAACCGGCGGGACGATGAGATCGACGACGGATCCTCATCTGGTACGATGGATGAGGGACGTCGAGGTGTTGCTGTGGACGACGTCGTCGGGGAAGAAGCTCCGGCTGGGTGGCGGACGGAGCAGGGTGTGGGGTTTCGTCGCGGGTTTTCGCGGCCTTGGTGTATGAATGGGTTGGCCGATGGGATGGTAGTGGGGAACCATGGCTTAGAGACGCGCTTGTCCGAAATGTGGGGTAAAGTTACGAAAGTACCCCCACCGATTTGAGGCGGTTCTTGGTTCAGGGTACCACGGGCATTTAGCGTGTCGGGATTTCACAGAGGTCGGAGTTTTCGCGCGCGTTGTAATTTAGGAATAGCAAGCGTGGGTTGAGATGGAGGAGTTGTTTGAGAACAACGAGACAAAGATATATCTTAAATATTTCGGGCTAACAAGGCGCGGGTTGAAGAGGCGGGAGTTTCGCAACACGATAGACAGAGACGCTAGCTTCAATTTTCGGCATAACAAGGCGCGGCTTGAAATTTCGGAAGAACAAGCTTAACGTGTACCTAAAAAAAGACAATTTGCACCTCAACACGCACAACACACACACAAACACCATTTAGACTAGAGTAAGGTTCACGTGCATTGCACGCATGAGATTTGGCAACCAAATTATGAATAAATACCACATTATAGCATGCAAACTTTGAGTTATATATGCATGATGTAGATGTTCGTTTAATTCTTATAGTTCATTTCATTCAAAATCATCTAGTTTTTATAAGAAAGCTAATCTATTTTAAGATTCATGGAATTCTGCGTTGTAAGACATAAAGTAAAAACAAATAATGGCAAATCATGTAGAAAAATATTTGGGAAATTATGATACGGAAGATTCTAGAACAAATAAGAAGTGCTTGTGTTTTGATGTTTGTGCATTATGCTTAAGTTCAACAATGGAGTCTTCCAGATTATACATGTGGCGAAATCTGGTGTAATCTAGATGATATCCAACGACCAATAGTGCTCAAATTTGCCATCTTTGGTCCTTCGGATTCGCCTCATCCAACGACCATCTTTCAAAGTTAAAGTTACCCGCTCACAATATAAAAAATATATAATATAATATATATAGGGGTATAGATATAGATATGTGATGCGAAAGCCGCCCATCCTCTCCAATTACATGCACGGATGCGACATGGGCAAATGATGTCTGCCATCGGTATCTCAAATTCAAATCAGTCTGACCTTGTTCAATGTGTATACATTACAACATGCTCGTTTCCAAAGCACACCGCGCAGATCTCCGTTATATTCATGCATGCATGGGTTTCAAACATCAAGATCTCTTATTCAAATATTTGAATTCAACTTTACATTGATTATGACCTCACTTATTCTTTTACACCCACACAGTAGTCTTCTCTTTATAATTGTACCACTAACTTTCTCTCGTGCATGCATGCACACACACTACCATTCGGCATTATCTATCGCACGCATGCAATCTTTTTCTTCAGGTCGGTCTCCCATGAAGGCACACACCCACACACATCCCCCTCTCCCTCATACCGGGCATTCTTTATCTCTCACGCGTGCATGCACAACGATCGGTGTTCCTCTATGTATGTGTGTATATAGCTAGGTATTTCATAGTTTTCCACACAAACAGATGAATCGATATATCCAGTGAGGTCTCACCCTCTTTCCCACGTCCACATCGATCAATCTATACCTCTCCCACGTCCACATCGATCAATCTGTACCTCTCTATATAGGATTAACATAAATAGCTAATACACCCACATTAATTATATATCCAACGTCCCCCTCTCATCATCCATGCCTTCCGCTTCATCTCTTAGATGCGTGCACAATGGCGAAGACAGGGGGCAGTAAGGGTGGCCTGCTCCCCCTAACATCACTATATATCGAGGCTAATATGAATGTGATCATTAGAAAATTGTTGCTAAAAAGGTTTAATTTCATGAATTGACCCTCCTCGTAAAGGATTAGTAATGCTTGGCCCCCTAGCTCATTTATTTTTCATGCCTCCGCCAGCAGGCAACAACAAGACGTGTTCGCCCCTCTCTCTAAATATCGATCTCGCACTTGTGCATTCCTTCATAGTCTCCCTCCACTCGGCCCCTCGCACCATCTTCTAGCCCCCACCGGATTTTGCCACATGTACAATCTAGCAGACTCCATGGTTGAACTTAAGCATAGCGCACAAACCTCAAAACAACAGTGGTTCTCTTTTGTTCTAGAATCTTCCGTATCATAACTGCCCAAACTTTTTTTCTAGTTGAATTGCCATTATTTGTTGTTACTTTATGCTGTACAACGCACAATTCCATTAATCATAAAATAGATTAAGGGCTTCTTTGATTCAAAGGATTCTCAAAGGAATTTTGGAGGATTCTAATCATTAGGAATTTTTCCTATCTTGGTTGTTTGATTCGTAGGATTGTAAACCATAGGAATTTTTCCATATGATTCATTTGCACTAGATTTCATAGGAAACATCCCATCCACTCAAACCTCTTTGAAAGAATTCTGTGTTTTTTCTATGCACAATCAAACACTCGTACAATCCTGTAGGATTCAATACGACATTCCACTATAATCCCATGTTTTACCTATTCACGCGTTCTTAGCTTTTTCATAAAAACTAATTTGATTTTGAATGAGATGAACTATAAGAATTAAACGAAGGGCTACATCACGCATATATGACTAAGAGATTACATGCTATAGTGTGGTATTTATTCATAATTTGGTTGCAAAATCTGATGCGTGCAATGCACGTGTAAATTACTAGTACTTCGAGTATGTGCAAAACACGTAAATTAGAATACCAATGGCACACTACACAGTGTCTCTCTTACAGTTCATGAAGCCACGTGGCACATGTGGAGGCATTATCGCGAACTCCTTGCATGGATTGATCACAGTGACGTGCTGCTGGTTCCAGAAGAATTTACTCGTCCTCCCTGAGCCATATTGGCGGTACATGCACGAAGCGAAGATGTGCACGCACGCCACACACATACTCATTCCCTCACACGCACACGCGGGTACACGGGCGGACGCAATTTTGTACCAAGATCCACCCCATGTGATAATTTGACGCGTGTAAAGTCGTTCACTTCATTGATGGTCAATTAATACAACACATGCAAATTGAATGGACGTGAGGGCGGAAGAAAGACATTATTACTCCACTGCGCGCATGCGAGTAGTTAAATCGTGGGTTGCTAGTAGTACTTCCATTGGTCTCCTTCGTATTTTGTGCCAATTTTTGACAGTAACATAATATTTACGCATTTGAGCAGTGTAGTCTACTTGAAATTTATGTTCCACTAAACTCATCGGGAGCCGTTTCGGGCCTCGAAACCAAAACCATCAATTGATCTTTACCTTGTTCCCATCACATTCGAAAGCCTGCTCACACCTACTAGTACTACGTACCAAACCTGAACGTGTTCCCACTATGCAGGTATTAGTACTACTAGTGCTAGTACTTATGTTATAAAAAGGGGAACTACCTAACCGAAAATTACTCTACCTTTCCTCCTCATAAGTGCTTCTTCTTCGTCCGTCGTTGCCATGGCTGGTGAGCAGACCTCTAGGTCGAGAACTACTCGTAACAAGGGAGCGGCAACCAAGGCTGCGGAAAAAAAGAGAGGGCTCACTGCCACGCAGAGACCTCGAAAGATCTCTCACGGGCAGGCGATGGCTCCCAGGATCGCCCTAGCCGCGGAGGTGAACATGCCGAGTCGGCGGAGCAGGAGTCGTTATCCCTCGACGGCATGCCCGATCAGCTCAATAAGCACCTCAATAAGCAGAAGGAGTTCATCCAAGGCTTGACGGAGTTGCTGAAGGAGAGCCTCGACGACATGCCCGCTGAGCTCAGTCAGCAGGGGGAGTTGACCACCGGCTTGGTGATGCTGCTAAAGAAGAGCATTGCCTCGAAGAAGAAGGCGACCGGCGAAATCCTGCGACTTCAGGAGGACAAGGCGAAGCTCTGCCACGAGATCGACCTGTTGAAGGAGAAGAACATCGGCTGGAAGAAGCTGCATGATAATAGTAGTTCCTCGATGAAGATGCTGCAGGCCCTCGTCATGGAACAGAAGGAGGAGTTGGCGAAGCTCCGCATCGAGCACCCGACTGCTGTCAAGGTACGTAATGCGGCCGTGGAACAGATGATGAAGGCTCGCGTCGAGAAATCCTGCGTCATGGACAGAATGAAGAAGATGGCGGAGGAGACAGCGCCAAGGAGATGGAGGTCGTGGAGGCGATGAAGAAGCGATTCACGACTCATGGCTAATTAGATCATTTGGGGTGATAATCTTCCTTCTTCTTTTGATATTGTGTTTCATCTTTTGCTTCGGGTGTTTCGCCGCACGTGTCATGTTCTCTGCGAGGCATGAATAGAACAATGGTTTTTGTTTTTAGAGGGAATGAGTAGAACAATTCTAACAATGAGATGACTAGCAAATTAGATCATTTTTATCGCCATATGGCCTTTGGGCTGCCGTGTTTAGGTTCTCTCGTCGCAGTACTACTCTAGTGGAAAACTTGAGTATACCGCACGGTTCTTTGCTCCTCCTCGATTAGGTCGTCAGCGCATTTATACGAGCAGTCAAATCACAAGGCCCCGCCTTCCAACAGTAATGAGCCGTCAAATCACAAAGGCCCTCGCCTCTCGTGAAACCGACCAAGCTAGACTGCCCCGCCCTCTAGCCTTTTAAAAAATGTATACTTTTGTACAGCGACCCACTCATCATGTGAGTCTTCGAACATGCGTCTGAATCAAGAAAGGCATCCTTTCACTGTCGCGGAAGAACGGGTGTAGATGGTGTCGAACTCATCGCCGGTGATGGTTCTAACCTTGTATTCACCGCCGATCGGGGAGTTTGGGATGCCATGGATTTGGGAGGAGGGTTAGGATTAGTGGAACTACCGTAATGTGAATGGACGGGACGACTAGGAGCGAACCGCCGTAGTATTAAAGGATGTGGGGGGACGAGTAGGAGCGAACTGCCAGCGTGCGAACGGCAGGGTAGTGGATTTCCATTCTCCCATGATACGGGCTTCCGAGAGCCCATGGATCGGAGATCGAACGGTTGCATGGCGTGATTCTAGACCAATGGGTGAATATCCTATCCTGGAGGGTTATTCTGCAAATTTTCAGCAACTTAGCATGCGACCGTTTAATCTCATATCCAAGGGCTGCCAGCAGCCCGTATCATGGTCGCGCCTACCACGACCGTCGCGTCGCTCGCGCGGTCGCGCCCTTGGAGATTTAACATGGTCATACATAGTCATCACTTAGTCACTCATACTACAACAAGGTTGGCTATAAGGTTGGCTATAAGTGTATTTTTTTACTCCTCTTTATCTCTTTCTTCGTACTCCCTTCGTCACATAATATAAGAACGTTTTTGACACTAGTGTAGTGCCAAAAACGTTCTTATATTATGGGACACAGGGAGTACTAGTATTTATTGCATTTGCCAAGGAGTGACATCTTCCAATGAAATGGTGTTGCTAAGTTTGCTTCATTTAATTAGTTATGGACTCAAAATTGTCTTTTCACCTAGGTACGCGTGCTTAGCACCGTTTCTTCTTTGGGTCACCAAACTAGTCTCTCTCTTCTTGATTAACTTGCCACATCAGACTTTATGCCTATGTGGCAAGCTTAAGCACCTGTAGGAGCAAGTAAGTACAATAGTGCGCTTTGCCGCTTTACATGGCATTTTTGCATATGTGGAGGAAAGAGAGGCAAGGAAAAAGTGGAGAAGTGGGCTCTCATGCAAGAGCCAGCCTCTAGTACTACATGGTGGAGCATTGGGAGAGGCACCTGTATGGAGGTGGTCAGGAATCGGGAGACTCACGCCGGTCGTAGCGCCGCAGTTAAAATGATAATGGCAAGTCAAATCACGGGGCCCCACCTATCTAGCAGTAACTCGCTGTCAAATCACACAGCCCTACATTTGCAACAGCCTACTCCCTCAACTTCTCGCATCTCTGTCGAACCGACTAGGCGGAACTGTCCCGCCGCCTACCGGGCAGGAAAAGCCCCGCCCTCGACTTTTAAATAGTATACAAGATATACTAATTTTGTATCCATGGATTGCACCAGCGCCATGGAGCAAAGCGTCTAGAAAACGGCGGTACACATGTACGGAGTATACAAGACGCATACGTCGCGTTCGCGTCGCTTCCCGACGGTCGGTCGGTCGATGCACGCTGCTCTCCGAATGGAAGCGCGTCATATTGCGTTCGCACACACATGTGGGACGGCAATTGAGAACCGACCATAGGCACACTCCCCGGCCCCGCAAGTCGGGTGACTTAATAGAAGAGGGAGACGAGCGATAGTACTAGAGAAGTCTTGTACTACATTGGTGCCTGGATGATCCCTGCAAGACACGGAAGATCAGTTTGTCCATGCATGTGACTAGACTCCAGCAGACACGCCTGGATTGGCTATCGTCTAAATATCGTGCATGCTGTGTTGTACATGGTTGTAGTTGTGGTGAGAAATCTAATAAAAGGTTTCTTGTCATCTCGCAAAATTATGTGTCATGTGCTTCAGATCACTGCGAGGGTTAAAAAGCGACAACTGAGTTGGGCTAGTCATTGGGGGCACATGCACGAACAGTGACTACTCGGCTGCCATCTAGGTCAAGCCGGCTATGTTAATTAGGACATCTATCGACGGACCCCTTTTCTAAGAGTTTATCTTTAATTTGAGCCTTGTTCATCGTCTAGTTTGTCCGTCGGGATTCATGTTGTCTCCTTTGGGCAGTTAGGCTATGATTTCTTGTCATGTGGCATTTTTTCGTGTTATATATTATAATCCGGCGCTTCAGATCAAAATGACGACAACTGCGCCTCCGGGCCACGTGCATGAAGACTTCTTGACAGTCATTGACGAGGTCAAGCCGGCTCTGGTAGACAAAAGAAAACTAAGTACTACTCCACTATATAGGCAGGAGCCTCCGCGCTTGCTTGCTAGTGTTGCTCTCTTCACACCGTCTCGGCCTCTCCAGATCTAAACACGACAGCGGTGGCCACACTCTCTCTCTCTCACTCTGCTCACCGCTGGTCACAGATCCAGCCGGATCCTCTCCGCCGACGAAGGTGCGAAGTTGCAACGTTCACGTGGTCGTCCTCGGCGACGGCTCTTACCCACTGTTGGGCGCGTCCCGATCAACCTGCCTTGCCGTTCTCACCCAAGCACCGCTGGCGAGGGAGGGCCTCCGACCTCTTCTTCCTCGCTGTCGTAGTGTGGGCAGATCCGGCCTCCCGCCGCCCACCTAGCGACATCCCGGCGAGCATCAGGTATAAATTCCTTCGAAACCGGCCTTGCTCTACTTCCCGAGCTCCTGACGTCGCTGCATTTGTAACTTTTACTATTTCTCAGGCCCCCTCGTAGATAGGATCGATCGGCTGTTCGAAAACCACCTAATTTTTTTACGTTTAAGAGGTAAAACTAGTTCATGCACTCGAATCTAGTACTACTTGCTTCAAACAACGAAGAAAGGGGTTAAGGGAGTGGGGGTGGGGGAGGATTTGTTACCTGAATCTAGGACTTGGTCGAAAGAGGAAATAATGGGGGCGAAAAGTAGCAGAGACTGTCTATCCAACTGGTCTCTAGGTCTAATAGGGTAATAAAGGGAAACATAGTAGAAACTCAATATAAACCAGATCTATTGGTTGAAAAAGGAAATAAAGTGGGGACTGGGGGACAAGTCAACAGAGTAAGTCCAGCACTAGATTTGCTAGCCTCACACAGTATAAGGTGGCTATACCGAACAAAAATGGGACCAACCCAGATATCCTGTTCTGATGTTTGTTGCCCAAGCCACTCTTATGTAATGCCACCGGTAAAATGTAGTAGTGGCACTGTTAAAAGTAAGGACACGTTAAACTAATGTTGTTTTCAATGTAATGCCTCCAGTAATATGAATCAATGGCACTTCTTTACATGTCCTGCTAAAATTTCCCATTAAGATAAGTTGGTTCTTTTCGTTAGAAATGCAACTGTCCTGGTCCGCCTACTCTCCCGTGCCCAAAGTAATGTCGTATTTAACGGTTGTCATAGTTAATCCTAATGCCCACACTAATATCTAGCAATGCCTTTGCTTTAGAAATTGCTCTTGTCCTTGTAGGATTGCCATTCGGATAAGGAACATGCTTCTTTTCATTTGATGCATGTTTCATCACTTGTTACTTGTTAGTCACCCTCCTTTCCACCTTCTTTGTGCAAACAGAGATATACATTTCATGCTCGATCTTAGTTGAACTGCACAAATGATATCCAAATTATAGTTGAGCATTCCAGGAGCTTCACAACCAACCTTGATGTTCCTCAATTTTATTGCAACTAATGAAGAAGAAGCTCTGTGGGTTTCGTTTTCTGATGGAAATGGAACCGGGGCTGGAGCCCTTTTCTTAAAATTTTTGAAGAAGAAGCTGCTAGCTCATGGGACATTGCTTCATTTTAGGTGAACTGCACCAAAAGGTCCCATGAATTGAATCATCCATGTTGGTGACTGAAAGAGCCAGCTTCAGCATCCCAGTCTAAGCACCCCCGACCTCCATCCTTGCGACGCATGGTACACCTCGTTTGCCACCTGCTCGACCCTAGTGTCACTGATAAAATGAAGTAATAATACAGTTAAAATAGAGCGAGTGTCATCTCTATCATTTCATTTCCAATGTAGATAAAGAAAGTGCTTCTCTTTGTTAAAGTATGTTTCATCAACTACTCCCATTGTTAATGTTTAAGCGTTTCTACAAACTGGGGTGCTTAATTTTAGTTGATATGTACAAAAATAGAGATTTGAATGTCTCAAGGCGCCTCCTTGTACTACTGTTGAACACTGATGTTCATCATTCGCAGAAGGTGTATCTGGGAGACTTGGGACGATGTCCAGTATGAGGCGTACCGTATGAGGCGTCGCAGGGCCCATCTCGCCCTCGCAGCATGGCATACTATGATACTATCGAAATATATTCTTCTATTTATTTTGTGTGTTTCATCAACTAGTGCCACTATAATGTAATCACGCTTTTTCATTATCTGTGCAAACAGGGTTATTCAGCTGCATTTTGGTGGAACTGCACAAATGTACGTAGGGAACCGGCATATATGCAGAGTGCGAGGTGTGCCAAGTAAAAATTACTGACACCAACCATGCTGCATGCACGCATTGGCATCCACCACAACTAGTGGGATATGTGGCGCTCTCTGTGGACGGATCTTTCTCGGCAACAAATCCTCTAACCAAATACTAGTAGCTTATATTGGCAGTTTTATAGGGAGTACACTTTTCTGAAAGAAGCACCAATCTATTTTTCTTTATTTGTACACTGTGTCACAACTTTGACCTAAAGGTCCAGAGCTATTTTAGGGTGATTGGCGTAGTACTTGGAGACTGATTGTAAGCATGATTTTCATTAGCTGTCACACTGATTGTAAGCATGAGCAGGTGGAAGATTAGGTTAGTGCGAAGCTTACCTTAAACCCTACCGCCGCCGTTGAAACGTGGCGAGCGTCGAGGGAACCGTGGAGAACGTCGGGGAAGCAACTTCGCGCCATCCGGCCTCCTCTTGCGGTGGGAGAACGAATACTCCTAAGGCACCGGCTGGCTCTGCACCCTCACAAACGACACACCATACTCGATCAATTCGTTATCCTCTGGGTGCTCGACCTTCGACCTGTACGCCCACCACCTCCGCCTGACTGTCGCCTCGGGCGAATCTGTGTGCTCCATCGCCCATAGGAGATACTCGATGAACTTGGAGGACTGCGGCGTGACTGCCGCCGAGGAGTACATGTACATCGCCGCCCTCATCGCCGTCGTCTCGCTCTTTCGCATACATTGCCACATGGCCCGCACCGTCCTCGAAATCTCCCACTCATTGTCAAACCAACTAAGGATCTCCTTCAACCTAGCTAACTTTGCCTGGTCGCCGCCGGCGATCTGCCTGATTCGCTGTTGCATCCTCTCCATAGATGTCGTTCTGAGTGGTCCGGTGCTAGCTTTGGAAGATGGGAGGAGAGACGGTTGTCTTGCAATAGAGAAGAGGGACAGGAGAGGAGGTGGTTTTGGAATGGAGATGATGGAGAGGAGAGGAGGTGGTTTTGCAATTTAGAGAAGATCAGAATAGGGAGAGGCGAGATGGTGGTTTTGGAATGGAGATGATGGAGAGGAGAGGAGGTGGTTTTGGAATGGAGATGATGGAGAGGAGAGGAGGTGGTTTTGCAATGGAGAAGATCAGAAGAGGGAGAGGTGAGACAGTGGTTTTGGAATGGAGATGATGGAGAGGAGAGGAGGTGGTTTTGCAATGGAGAAGATCGAGAAGAGGGAGAGGCGAGGCGGTGGTTTTGGAATGGAGATGATGGAGAGGAGAGGAGGTGGTTTTGCAATGGAGAAGAGGAGAGGAGGCGTCTGGCAGCGATTTAGGATTGGGTGAGAGGGCGGTGCGCTGTGACTGGATCAAAATCAAAATCAATTTACCCTTGAATAAAAAAGCGACCCACATTAACTAGTCTCCTTTTATTCGGGTCATAATTGACCATGATTTTCGCACATAAAATATATGTTATACGTTGCAAAAATAATATAATTTGAAAGTACATTCAGAATCTGAACCAAAGCGATACAATTTTGGTGACATGCATTCACATTTTGCTTGTCACATACGAGACGTGGTCAAACTTTGACCCAAAATCATAAAACAACCAAAAATACTTCCAAGACCAGCGCCGCTCTTCCGCTCTTCTCCTTTTCCAATCTAAATCCACCGCCACTCCTCTCCTGTTCCAATCTAAATCCAGCGCCGCTCCTCTCCTCTTCCATTTCAAAACCACCGCCCCTCCTCTCCTGTTCTAGTCCAAAACCAGCGTCGCGCCTCTCCCGTTCTAATCCAAAACCAGCACCGCTCCTCTCCTCTTCCATTCAAAAACCACCGCCGGCGACTGAAGGTGCTGTGGAGAAGTAGATTGATGGAGGAGTACAACCGATACGTGAGGATCGCAGACGGCGACCCTGTGAAGCTAGCTAGGATGTTGGAGATACAGTCTTGGTTTGACAACAAGGACCAACTAGCGGCGACGACAACATCCATGGCCAAATATCTGCAACAAAGCGAAAAGGCAGCGATACTCCCGGAGGGAGTCGCGCCGGAGTACATAGAGCTGCTCCTCTGGGCCATGGAGAAAACAGATTCACCGAATCCGATCGTGAGAGAGCGGTGGTGGGAATGTCGATCCCAGATGGAGCATCCACTAGAGATTGAAGGATCGAGCATCTGAGTGCCGTTTGTGAGGTGTCCTGCCGGAGCGAGCGGTGGAGTCTTGGTCGACCGAACCCAAGCGCAAGAGGAGAAAAGCAGTTGGCCCGATGACACTTCCCGCCATCGTCTCCCTCGCCGTTCACATCGTCTCACGGGGGTCTGCGCCGCCGAGGAATAGGAGGGGACTTCCCCCAGCCCAATAGTCGGGCAGATTGTGAATTGTCGGGAGGAGCTTAGGGTTGTCGATATTTGCAGGTTGTGAATTGTGTTTTTGTTGTGTATTTTGAGAGTACTTTCAGATATGAATGTCTTTTGAATTTCAGATTTGCAGTATTGAGCATATGAAGAATTTTATGAATTCTAGAGATCTATTTTAGCACTTAAAAAATGTAGTTTCATAGGAGTATAAAAGTGCGAGACGAGAAGAAAGCGCAAGTTTCAGTTTCAGATAAGAAAGCGCAAGTTCATTTGAGATAAGCGCAACTTTCGAGAGGCGAGCATTTATATTAACACGGCCTTTTCAAACAGGGTTAACATCATGTTGGAAGTTTTATTCATGGTCGAAAATGGAACTACCAGCCAGTTAACATCATGCTGATCAACATTCATGCATAGCACATCTTCATATGATGCAGTCAAAATGCCCACACAATGTTGAGTGTGCGAAACACACGAAAAACGAGGGACTGAGTTTTGGCAAGTGTTGGGCGTGGTTTTGGGCTGCCCGTCTAGGCTTTCATTTTAACATGCGCAGCCCACGACCTCGGATGGGAGGGCCTGTTTGTATTTTCTTAGGGCCGTCATGTATCGACCGCCTATGGACCTCCCATCCGAGGTTTTATTTTGGCAGCCTAATTTATGTATTTTTTGGAAGAAAAGCAGCGGTCTGTTCTATTTTTCTATATAAGAATAGGAATGCAGGTACAACTTATGTTTCCTTTTAACTATATTATATATATTTAAATTATTTTATATGTTATTATATATTATTTTTATTGTCATCATATATTTAATGAGATACTTACATATGTAAGAAAACAATATCCCACATCTTATTAACTTATAAAATAATTTCTTAACAAATAAAATCCTGGATTGTTTTGGCACAAAATCCTAGTGATTGTGTACAAAAGCTTGGTAAGATTTAAGGACAAATGTAATAATATAACTTATTATTTAAATATATTTATAACAAAATGCTCAGCCCTTTTTTTTTTGATAACATTGCTAGCCCAACCCAACATTATAATTAGAATCAGCCCAGCAAAATCGTGTATCTAGATAAGGTGCAGATGGCCTGTAATGTTTTAGGAAATAAAATAAATGGGCCGCATGAAAGCTACATTAATTGTTCACCCAGCCCAGCTAATGGCTGTAATTCAAAAAAGATCAAATTGATGTAAATTCTACCGCAAAAAAGACTGTAATTCGAAAAATGGGTTGAATCGTGCCACATTTTGGAGGCTGAAATGTGGGCTAATAGGTGAAGCCAAGCAAGTCGTTGTAAATTTAGTCAATAAATGATTACGACATGTTAGCCGTTGGATTTACATCCAACGACCGCATCCATCTTCAATCTCTCGTCTTCTTCCTCCAGCGCCGCGGGACCACCTCCGCCTCCTGCTGCTAGCACCTCTGCTTAGCACGCCGCTATGAAGCGCTACTCCACCGTTGGCCAGGCCATCCCTCCAACCCTCCACACCTCATGTTCTTCTCCACCGACTGCCGAACCACACCGCACTAGAACCAGTTAACCCTAGTACACCTCTCCGTCTGCGACTCTACTCCCGCGTCTTCCCATCTCCGGCTCGTTACTGTCCGGGGCCTCGTCGTCGTCCACCACCTTGGATGCGCCCGGCGCGGCGTGGTCAACATGGTCAACGAACGACACCATCGGAAGTAGGTTGTGCGTGGAGAGGCTGACAACTGGGTCCACGGCCGCACACAAGGAAATGCCTCCTTAGTACGTGCAAAATAATGATTCCTCCACCTGACATCTGGGAGCCACCGGAAGGGCCTCTGTATTTCACAAAAAAACGTGCCCCCCGCTTACTTATCGGACCCACCAACTATCTTTGCACGCAAGGAAGTGCCTCCTTATTACGCACAAAAAAATTAATACTCGCCCTGCCAGCTGGAACCCAGCATACTGGGAGGCTGACTTATGGGCCTACCAAGTTGACGCGGACGGAGGGCTTTGTCAACTTAGTCAATATGAACGATTCTAGCTCCTGTTACCGTACGATGTTCATCCAACGGTTGTAGTGCTTCTTCAACCTCTGGTCTTCTTGCTCCAGCCGCCCAAACCAGCGCCGGTCGTGCCGCGTGCTCCTGCCTCCCGTGGCCGGCTGTGATGCCGCGGAGGCCTCACCGCCCCTACTACTCCCACCGCTGGCCAGGCCATCCTCTACTCACCCACACCCCTGTTAATCTCGGCGACAGAGCCTCACACCGCAGCCGAACGGTGAACCCTCGTACTCCTCTTGGCGTGGGCATCCACTGTTGCGTCTTCCCCGACTCCGAGTCGTCCTCTTCCTAGGCCTCGCCGTCGTCCACCGCCGTGGTTCCCTCGGCGCAGCATGGTCAACATGGTCAAGGAACGACTTCCATCGGACGTGGACTGTACGTGGAGAGGCTGACAGCTGGGTCCACGGCCGCAGCAAGGAAGTGCCTCGTTATTACGCGGAAAATAATGATTCCTCCACCTAACAGCGGGGACCCACCGGACGGGCCATCGTATTTTGTGAAAAAAGGTTTCCCCCTGACTGCTGGGACCCACCAACTACATCTACGCCCGCAAGGAAGTGCGTCCGGGCAAAAAAAAATGATTCACCCCCCTAACTGCTGGGACCCACCAGCTACATCTTCGCACGCAAGGAAGTGCGTCCGAGCAAAAAAAAATATTCGCCCCCCTGACTGCTGGGACCCACCATCTACATCTTCGCACGCAAAGGAAGTGCGTCCGGGCAAAAAAAAACGATTCGCCCCTCTGACTGCTGGGACCCACCAGCTACATTTTCGCACGCAAGGAACTGCCTGACAGTCGGGATCCACCTGGTCGAAGCGTATGTAGCGTTGTCATTCTGGTCGCGAATGTGTACGTACATACTGGTCGATGTAGAGGCGCGCATGTGTCGTAGATGTAGAGGCGCGCACGTAGCATGTACACATACGTACAGCGGCGAGGGTGCAAGAAATAAAATACGGCCACGTACGTACATACGGGCAGGGTCTCTAATGCCTATCATGCATACGTACATGGCTGGGTCGGAACAGAGAAACAACGTCGTCATCGTGTTCATGGGAAGCCAACCGGCTGGGTCGGAACGGAATGCGTGGTCGTGTTCATTGGGAGGGCTTGGATGGAACAGGCGATGGAAACGAGGTCTGGCGTACTGCACAACGGAGGAAACGGCCTTGTGTTCGACCGGCCACGTTCGAAATAGGGGTCCTGTTGATCGGGAGGGGCCTGGCGTACCGCAAAACAGAGGAAACGGACCTCCTACGGTCGAAACGGTGGTCCTGTTGATCGGGAGGGGTGTGGCGTACCGCAAAACGGACGGAACGGACTTGTGTTGGAGCGCTAAGATCGAAACGGGGGGGAGGGATGTGGCATCGACCTCCTCCACAGCCTCCACGGGCTACCGTCGACCTCCTCCAGCCTCCACGGGCTCCTGTTCATCCAGCCTCCACCGCGCGCTACTCCACCGGCTACTGTTCAACCACCCCTCCACGGTTACCCCTCCACCGTCTACTGTTCATCCAGCCCTCCACACCATGGGGTCCGATTCAACCACCCCTCCACGGCCACCCCTCCACCTCTACTGTTCATCCAGCCCTCCACACCACGGGTTCCTGTTCATCCAGAGGCAACGCCACCGCTCACTGTTCATCCAACCCCCCCCCCCTGCAACGCTCACTAGCAGCAGTAGTGAAGGAATCGCTCCATCGGGTTCAGTTAACAGCGATCGATCGATCGCTCGGATTCAACAAGCGTAACTCCGCATGCAATCGCCGGGTTGATTAGAGCCCAACGCCTTGCCCGGCTTCGATTAGAGCCAACGCCTCACACACACGCAGCAGACGTCGACGAGAAAGCGATCGCTCGCCCCGACCTCCCACCGTAACCGGCAACTCCCCGAAATTTTCCTCCACCTCGCTTCTACCATAGTTTTTTCCGTCATGGACGGCCCAAAGAATGTCATGCAGTTGTGTCTCCGGCCCGCCCAGGACGAAAAGCCCATTTTCTGTCATGATTTTGTGTCATAGAAGTAGGAGCCCACCACATCTATGATGATACCGGGTTTTGTCACAATTATCGTCATAGAAGTGTCATATGTATGACAGAAAAAATTCGTTCGGCCCAAAATGTCACGGATGTGTCTTTTTTGTAGTGAAAAATATTTGTTCTGCATTGGGAATGTTTATATATTCTCCTAAAATATTAGTCACGGGAAAGAGAAACGAAGGGCATATCTCTCCTTGTGTCCACCGGACACCCCCTCTTTCTACACCACTTTCACGTACGGACACAAACTATCTCTCAACCCTCCAAAAGTATGCATGCCCACGACACATTCACGCGTGACGGTCACTGTATTTCAAGCTAAAGCACTATACGGTCACCGTATACATTCTCATGGTGATCATATGGTATCTAGCTCACGATACGTCTCTGTATTTTTTTGATGACACTGACGGACTTTGCATTTGATGCGTGCTCCGTATTTTTTTGACGACACTTACGGTCATTGTATTTAAAGCGAAAGTATGATATGGTCACTGGAATTCAGAATAAGCTCATCACGGTCACCACATACATTTTGTCGTGCTAACCAACATGTGGTTGGATGGTTAGGAGGACAGTGGTTTCTCGAGCCCACCAGGGTTAAAGTCACGGTTCTCGCATTTATCATGGGTTAATTTCAGTATTTTCCGGCGATGTGCGTTCAGTGGAGGAGACATTCCACTCGACTACGAGGCACGTACGGTGACTTCGTAAAATCTCAAGATCATATGCTGGCTCACTCTCTCGAAGGTGCTCATAGGGGTAGGGTCTGTGTGTGTGCGCTTATAGCGGTGAGTGCTTGCGTGTATATAAGAACCCTTGCGTCTGTACCGTGTTAAAAATACATGTCATGATTATACGGTCACTGGCTCACCCGTACAACTCTGTATTTGGTTGATGACACAATTAATTGACCAGCCAAACGTTCCACATGGCGCAACTAGTGTTGCACCATCGGGGCGCGTAACCGTGGGGCCCACCTGTCAGCCCGTATATGAAAGAAAGAAATGGTAGTTTGAGTCTGTACTGTGTTAATAAAATATATTTTAGGGTGATCATACGGTCATTGGCTCACCATGCAGCTCCGTAATTTGTTGATGACATGATCAATTGACCAGGCAAACGGTCCACATTCAGCAGCGCACATTACCATAGGGCCCAGCCGTCAGCGCGTATATGAAGGACATAAATGGTAATAAATTAGTGGTCGGAGGGCACTCGAAGTCATGAGACCTCGTGGTGGCGATCGCCCGGCGGTGGGGGCGCGTTGATCGGGCGGTGGGGTGGGGATCGCCGGAGAAAAGCTCGACACGGGGGGGGCTAGAGGATGGCGGTCGGCGCGATCGACGTGGGGAGTGGTTTCGGGAGGCGGGCGAAGCGGCGTGGCGGCGTGGGCTGGCATGGCGCGGGGCCGGCGGTTCAGCCGGTGGTGGTCGGGCGGCTCGTGGGGTGGAGTTTGATGATAAACCGCAGGCCCTTGATTTCGTATCCATCGGCTGGAAAATCTAATGACCAGAGATGAAAAAGTCAGTCGACTGACGTGTAGCCTCACCCCGCATGTACACATGCACGCACGCAAGACACGCACGCATGCAGGCGTGCAACACTGACATGTACACATAACAAACACGCGCACGCTTGCAGGCGTGCAACACTGACACGTACACATGCACTCATGAACACACGCACGTATGCACACATGCATGCAACACTGAAACGTACTCTTGAACGCAAGCAACACTCGCACGCCTGCATGCACACAGCACACGACGCAAGACACACGCTCTACCTATACGTGCATGCACCCTTTGTTAAGGACATGGATTGTTACATGTATTAATCAATCTTATCTCTGATAAGAAGAAAATTGATGTTTGTAGCGGTCTTTATGAATCACAACGTATCGAACGGGCTATCAACATAGTAGGATTATCTACATGAAAAAGATGACGTCACACTCAATGAACAATCATCAGTTTATGAAATGCCCTCTTCTGACCACCCTGGCCCACCAAAGGTTCCTCTGTTGTGCGCGGCCTGCGTTGGGTCACTGACATGCAGGCCATGTACCCAAAGAGCCCACACGTCAATGGAAGAACAGCGCGGTGTCCTACGCCAGAGTCGAGGGAGCCACTCGCTGCACGCCTGGCTGATTACGCCTCCTTGCCTCATTCAAACGCATCCATGAAACCCGCCCGTGTGGAAGCCGAGAAACCTACTTTGGACACACGTCCATTTATGACCAGGCCGGCATTAAACGCAACGCCGGGCGAGCTCCTCCCGTCCGCTGTCTATTTAATCTCCTATTTAAACGAGACCAAACGCCCACCAAGAATCGCACACCTCCGCCACTCCCCTATCTCCTCCTTCACCATTTTTTCCACTCTTACAATGGCTTACGAAGAGTAGTTATTCCGCATCCAAGACGGTTGGGTGGCCCGCCGAGCCGCCGGATACGAGCTATGCAGCTCGCTGATACAACTCCCTCTCCTCGCCTGACGGAGCTAGTTTCCGCCCCAAGCCGACGCGCGGTTCAGCAACTCGCCGCTCCAGGCCAGCTCGACGAGGAGCGGCGCACGGGCATCATTGCTGCCGTCCACTCCGCCGCCTCGTACCGCATCTCCCGTTTCTGTGGCCGAGACTCCCATGCCGGCGACCACGCCATGCAAGAAGCGACAGAAGCCGGGTGCGCGGAGAGCGACGAGTCGGTGGCCAGCGCCTCTGCGTCCACCACCATCATCGAGGAGAAGTAGAACACGGGAGGCCGCCGCCTCTTGGGTCCCATGAAGGCCACCGTTGAGGCGACGCCGGCATACACAGCAGGTGTCTTGCTGGATCCTTTTGTTGCGAGGACCTTCGTCGACCCCGCATGGGCTCCATGGAAGCGGGGAAGCCCCCTTCCACCATCATCTTCGGCATAGCCAATGATATCAGTTGCACAGTGGGGATGCGAGCCGTCCTTTGCGGTGATCGTGCTGCCGGACTTGAGGAACACAAATCGATCAGTGGGCGACCATTTAGGCCAGGTATTATATACATGTGCTGTCCAGAACTAGCACCGCGTAGTTCATTTGAATGTAATGAAATCTGTCATGTTTGTATGAAAATCTGGTATCTTATATGATTTCCGTCGTTGTTTATATGAAATATCGTCGTCTTTGCGTGAATTTTGTCCGGTTGGTTGAGTTGCTGTTATAATATGTGTGGCTACGGTTGGATGGCGTAATTTGCGGGTCGCCAGTCGGTCTGCGGGCGGCTCGGGCGGTGTGGTGGGACAAAAAGAACACAGCTCATGCAAGCTCGTCTCCAACGTGCGCGCTGGAGGATGCATAAGCACCCAAGCCATTCCTCATTCATCGGTGGAAAAGCGACCAATGGACAAAAGGGTTGCCAATATTTTGGCTACCCCGGGCAAGATCCAAACAGCCCCTCCCAATAGATTCAAATCCCTCGTTCGCAGTGGAATTTTGCCATGTGTTATTTTCATGGACTAGCAAGATGCCCGTGCATTGCACCGAACATCAAGATGCATTTTTTTACAAAACACCTGTTGTGATTGACCCATGCAGGAGTAATCCCATTTTGTAAAAACTAATGATATCTCGAGAATTTTATCGGATAAATGGTATCTCGAGAATTTTATCGCACTCCATTTTTGTATACAAGGCCACCAAACCCATATGACAGGTACGAAGGCAAAAATTAATGTCTTCTAAATCAATGTTGCAAGCCACCTTGTTTCCTTGTTTTATGTGTAAATTAATGTTTATTCTTCTCTTTCATGCACATCAAGCCAATGCTCACACACCCGCATGCATGCAAGGGATAATTAATGTCCTCCTTTGCTAGTACTACGAGGCAAACACCATTAATATTGCATCAATTAGTGTTAGTGGCCCTGTATATCTGCAAATTGTAATTTTGATAGTGGCTTGTATATAAAAATGGAGGCAGAAAGATGAGAGATAAGGTGAGGAGGAGTGGGGCGTGGTGGTGAGTGGTGGTCGGACTGGGCCGAGGCATGGGGATGGACGGCACATTATGTCTAGGTTTGTATCTCTCTCACACGCACCCATGTAGGTGCGGGACATGCACAAAGAGTAGAGGTGCACGCACTGCACACGTACTCCCGTCTCTTTCCCAACCACACCCGCGTGGATACACGGTGGAGCTCATTTCTGTATGAAAAGGCAGCCCACGTGGTAATTTGACACGTGCACTGGTTGTCCACTTGGTGGAGGGAGGATCGTCTACCACTGGTGAACAAACAATCATGCACTTTGACGATTATGTTAAAAAAGAGGCAAACCACGTGGGTCCTACCTTACAGGCAAGGCTCTATACACTAGAGTACTTTTGATGTGTCCCGTCAACTCGCAGAAGGAGGAGAAGCTTGCTTAGTACGCCGTCTCCCCCGCCCACAGGCGCGGTGGCTCGCAGGATGAGGTGAATCTTGCTTACTAGTGTTAGTACTGTACGCTTTACGCCCGCTCCCTAGCCCACGCGCGCGATGGCTCGCAGGACAAGGAGAAAATTTTACTACTCCCTCCGTTTACTCCTCGTCCCTACTACCTTGGTTAGAGAGATTATCATATTTTTGGAATATATATGTCCTTTAGTACTCGCTCCATTTACTTATACAAGGCCACTATAAGAAAAATACATTTTGCATATATACAAGGCCACAAATAATAATCAAGACAAAAGTTACTACTCCCTCCTTTCCAGTTTATGGCTCAATTTCCAAATCTCTCCAACCAAGGTAGGCGGTGAGTGGTCGAATTAATTTCGTACTCGTAGTTTGCACAAGTAATTACTACACTCATTTTTCTCAATAAGTTATGTTCACCGAGGCATTAATTAGAATGAATGCATGAATGACCACTAAATTTCCATGAACTTCTACATGCATTGGTGAGATTTATCTTGACACTGCTTGCATCGGGTGATCTAACGCACCTTGAAATCCAACATGTGATGGTACTACTACTAGTAGTAGAATTGAGACTTATAAAACGGAAAAATGAATGTTTTTTAGATGAGCCCTGTAAACCCTAGTGGGTACATACTCTGTAAAATCAGATTTTCCCAAAACTAAGTTGCTAAGCTTGTTTTCCTTCCTGCCTCCTTTCTAGGGGTGGATTAACGAGCAGCTTGCCTCTTTAAGCTCGTACTCGCTAAGCTCGTGCTCGTTAAGGCTCAGCTCGTAAAGCTTGTTAAGATTAACGAGCAGAAAACCCTGCTCGGCTCGGCTCGTTTGACGCTCGTTAAGCTCGTGAGCGCTCGTTAACATATTATAATGTGTTATGATATACATGATAAATGTGTAGGTGTGGTTTCCAAGATGAAATATGGTGACTACAAAAAGAAATGCAGTAGTCTGTTGCCTCATATGTCGATTAGATTAAATAGATGGGTTGAGGTGCTACAAAAAGTTTGTCATGTAAGATAAAATATGTGTTGTGTTGTTACTAATGTGCTTAACGAGCTACTCGTGAAACTCGTTAGCTCGCTCGTTAAGCTCGTTAAGGTTAACATGCCAAAATCAATGATTAGCTCGGTTCATTAAGAAGCGAGCTACAAACTTAACAAGTCGAACTATAGAGCGCTCATTAAGGTCACGAGCTACGAGCTTTTGGTCTAGCCCTACTCCTTTCCTCAGACAGACTATGCTAAACTCCCCTGCATGCCGCGAGGGAAAAGACCCGCCCTCACCTTTTTTTAGTCCGGGTTTGTATCGATGGATCGCGCGAAGCAGCAAAAACCCAAGCTGTGTCTTGTACTCCTCCGTCGACGCTCGCTTTCATGAATTATGTACTTCCTGTCGCCGACATGTGGGACATATAGCAACCGGGTCGACGTGTCAAGCACCCAATAACAGTGCAGAACAGTAGGGAGGACGCACCCCAGTCGTACCGCCCTAGTAGTAGTAATGAGCAATGAGACGTCAAATCACAATGTTGCACCTTCCCAGACGAACGAAGCAACCATTATTTCACACTTCGGTTCGCCATCATCTCAAACCACGTAGTATTGCTTCTGCCTCAAGAGGGACACGTGCCTTGGTACATCGTGACACGTGGGACCGCATGACAGGCCATGCTCCCCCGTCGATCGCTCGGTAAAATCACCTCATTTTTACTATACTTCCTCCGTATCGGTTTACATGGCATGCACATTGTTCTAGGTTGAGAATTTAACTCGCTATATATGTGATGAACAGTATATGTTTAGAAACTACATCCGCTTAAGAATCCAATGATATACTTTTTGTGACATAGTAACTCATATTTAGTTAGTCAAATGGATGACCTAGAACTACGTGCACGCCCTATAAACCGAGATGCCTAAAAAACGAGACGGAGAGGGTAGTTCAGTACGTATCTTTTTAGATCAATATAGTTGGGATTCACCAAGGAGCAAAACCAAGTGGTAGGCTGCTCACGTCGTGTTGGCGTAAGCAACTCAAGCAGGGTTAGTCCGCTTTACCTAAATGGCGACACACTTAACAGACCCCTTTGGCCGACATGTGGCTCATGCACCGCCTTGTTCCACGTGCGATGCACCAAATTACAGTTCGAGCAGCGGTTGGAATTGGAGGCACCCGGTAGTAGCGCCACAAGAGTAGCAAATGAGCGATGAGGGTCAAATCACAAAGCCCCACCTTTCCCGCATTAAGCTGGACGGACGAAGCAACCATCATTTCACTCTAGGGCGTAGGAGCATAAAGAAAAGAGAAACCCAATGATGTGTGCGGCAGCTACCTAGGGCACTCTAGGGTAGGGGTCTCCACTACAGATCCTTTTTTTAAAGCGCCTCCACTACAAATCGGCTTCTCCCTTGTCCCCTTGAAGAAAACCGATGATGCGTGCGGCGGTAGGGTTTGTAGGAGTACTACTACGGCGTGCAAGGCCACGTCGTAGTAAATGGGAGAGGGATTGAGTTCGAGTCGACGCCTTAAATATGTGTGAGCCGCTTGGTTTTAGGGGAACGAGGCAGCATTTTGGGTTCCGGGACCAGTGGAGATATAGTATGTACAAAAAATTGTGGACGTAGGTTCGACCGAAAGGAAATGATGCATGGGCCCTGCATTTTGATATACCCGGGGCCGCGTGAAATTTGCTACTCTACTAAAAACTAGTAAGGTACACATGCATTGAACGCATGAGATTTCGAAACCAAATTATGAATAAATACACACTATAGCATGTAAAGCTTTGAGTCATATATGCATGATGTAGATGTTCGCTTAGTTCTTATAGTTCATCCCATTCAAAATCAATTAGTTCTATAAAAAGGTTAAGATTCATGGGATTGTGCATTGTAAAGCATAAAGTAAAAAACAAATAATGGCAATTCAATTAGAAAAAAAAATTGTAGAATTGTGATATGGAAGATTCTAGAACAAAGGAGAAGTGCTTGTGTTTTGAGGTTTGTGCATTATGCTTAAGTTCAACCATGGAGTCTTCTAAATTGTACATATGGCAGATCTAGTGGAATGTTGATGACATCCAACGGCCAGTAGTGCTCGGATTTGCCATCTCTGCACTGTCGGATTAGCTTCATCCAGCAATCATCTTTCAAAGCTATTTGCACACAATATAGTTCTTGTGCCATAGTTGCATGTCTTGGAAAAAGGCTACTAGTGGGTTGTTCTAGCTATTTAGGAATAGAAAATGTATATATGGAAGTTGTAGGGAAAGAGATGACATGGAGTATCTCAATTCCTATGAGTAGGGATTGGAAAAGAGATGTTATTTGGTTCACATCATAGAACTTTTCTATTGAATCTAGAGATGACATGTATCTCAATTCCTATGAGGAGGGATTAGAAAAGAGATGTAATTTGGTTCATATCATAGGAACTTTTCTATTGAATATACGCTAATGTTTATTTTCCTTTGAAATTATGGGAGTATAGGAATCCATTCATATGAACCAAGTGGCTCTAAAGCTATAGAAATGATATCATGCTTATTTCCTTTGAAATGTGGAGTATATGAATCTATTCCTATGAACCAATTGGCTCTAAAGGAAAAAATCCTATAAAAATCATAACATATAGAGTTCCTATGATATTCCTCCACACCAAAGGATGGTTGAAATTGCTGCAGGTGATACGATGGTCTTTCTTTGTAGACTCCTCCCCCATCTTTATAGTTACCTCTCGAAGATGAATGAAATGATATATATATATATATATATGGTATTCTACATGTGCAATTTGGTACACGAAAACTCGGTAAAAGTTTGCGAGGTTCGAATTTTCAATAAAGCTATATGCACTGCATTTTGGAACGGAGGGAGCATACGGAAGTTGCTAACACTCACGTGGAAGATTTGAGTGTAGGAGGAGTGGTTGTTCTGTCAAATGACATGGCAAAACTGACACTGTCGGATGCCGATCTAACGGTTCTTACGGCGTTTGTCAGGAAAAGGCTTGTGGCAAACATTTGTCAGATAATGATTTACGGACACATGCATTGCATTGATACATGCCCCCCCTCTCTCTCACGCACACGCACCCTCACGAGGCGTGACTCTCCTGAGTCCTCTCGCACACACCGTCTATCTGCAGGTAGATGTCACACACATATGTGCTCTTCACACCCTACCCTCAGAACTTCTAAAAAACAAAAGATGTCGCGCACATTTTATTTTAGCTCACATGTCACACACTTATACTTTTACTCTTGTGGCGAACGTTCTTTGGGCAGAGTATATTGTACTCTCACAAAGAGAAGCGGTGCACGCATGCACTAGTTCTCTCACACCTACTCGCGGGTACACGTAGGAGAACATTTTTGAAGCTGGTACAACAAAATCACTCAACTATATATATAAGCAGGAGCCTTAGCTCTTGCTTTACTAGGGTTCCACTCGTTCACTCTCTCATGATCTCCAGATCTAAGCAAAACATAGGTGGCCACACTCTCTCTCAGCTCCTGGCTGGTCACAAATCCGGCCGGACAACCTCGACAGGGGCAGGGGTGTAGGTGCATCATTCACGCTGTCGTCGGCGGCGAGGGAGGAGACCATCGGCTGCCCGCGCATCCCGATCGGCGGCCGTGCCGTTCTCTCCAAGAAAGCGCCGGCTCGGGAGGGCCTCCGACCCCTTCTTCCACACTGCAGTATTGTGGCCAAGATGCTGCCTCCCGACGACATCTTTGCCACATGTCTGTAACGCCCTGGATTCGATGCGCCAGGTGTCTCCCAGTTATTCGTCGTCATTGCCATGTCATTTGCTTGCGTGTCGCACTTTGCCATGTCATCATGTGCATCTCATTTTGCATACGTGTTCGTCTCATGCATTCGAGCATTTTCCCCGTTGTCCATTTTGCAATCCGACACTCCTATGTCATCCGGCATCCCCAGCTTGTCCCTTTTCGTGAGCGGGTGTTAAACTTTCTCAGAATGGACCGAGATTTGCCAAGCAACCTTGGCATACCACCGGTAGACCGCCTGTCAAGTTTTGGGCCATTTGGTGGTCGTTTGATACTCCAACGGTTAACAGGGTAATCGTAAAAGCCTCTCCTTATTTGGAGTCTCCTAGCTCTTCCATGCTCTCGGTCGTTCGATCACGATCGTGTGGGTGAAAACCGCTCCTTATTCGGAGTCTCCTAGCTCCCTCTATCTATATAAATGCCCTTCCCTTCCATTCTTGCGGATGAAACCCTAGTCCCCTTCCTCCTCATGCCAATGGACAGATCCTCCACCGCCGGACATGTCCGCCGCCGCCCCCTCGCCCAATCACCGCCCGCCACCTGTCGTCGCCGCCTCCCACCACCGCCTCACACCACCGCGGGCCCGCCAGGCCCAGATCCGCCTGCCGGCCCGGTCGTTCCGCCGCTTCGCCCGCAGACGCCTAAGCGCCCGACCGCCACCGCAAGACGTCCAGCTCAGCCACGAGCCTCGCGAGCCCGACCCGCTGCCCGCTGCCACGATCTGTTGTCGCCGCCCCTTGGGCGCCGCCGCCGCCCGGATCGGAGGATCCAGCGCCTCCCGCTGCCCGTGCGCCTCCCGTGTGCGCGCTGCCGCCACGCGACCTGCCGCCCTCCAGCCTCGCGCCGCCCGGCTCCAGCGCCCGAGCCTCGGCCTCGCCGCCCGCGCCTCGTGCCCGTCGCCGACCGTCGCTTCGCGGGATCCGGCCGGATCCGACGAGATCCGGCCCGGATCAGCCCGTCTCCGGCCATCTCCTTCCTCCCCGTGCCTCCCCGCGCCGCCCCACGCCGGGATCCGGCCGGATCCGACGAGATCCGGCCCGGATCCGCCCGTCTCCGGCCATCTCCTTCCTCCCCGGCGAGAGTCCGGGGCGTTGACTTTTTCCCCCCGCGAGGTTGATTTTGCTCCACGTCCCGAAAATCTTGCATTATGTTAGCATGTTCATCATGTCATATCTCTTTGTGTGCTGCTCCGTTTTATGCATATAATATATCGAAATGTTCATCAGGAGATGCTCTTCATTTTGTTCCATTGTGACATGTTCATTTGTGTTCATCTTGATGCCCTAATCATCGTTGCAAGAGTGCTATATAATGTTGTCTGCTGTAGTTTAACAGAACATGCTCTTTTGTCATTTTTGCATCTTTTTGTGTGATTTTCTTTTGAGCATGAAGTCTGCATGTGTTATGAGCTGTGATGCAATCCACTCTTCATGATATGCCATGTGTTGATTTTACAAGCTTGCAAAGTAGCCTCCGTGATGTTGTTGTTTTCAGGGACTTAGGATTTTACTGTGTTTTCCCTGCTGTTATTTTCATGCCATGTATTCATGTTACTACAGTGAGATCCATGTCTCTTTTGAGTATATTCAGTAAGGATGTTTTAGACATATGGTTGTGCTCTATCCGTCCATGCTCCTGTTTGCATTTATAGAGTGCTCTAGCATGTCTTAATGTTGCTCTACTTTTGCTATAAAATGTTCCTGGCAGACTGTTTACATGTTAATCAATTTTGCCATGGTTCTTGCTAGTGATACAAGCATGCTATGAACTTTCTATTGCCATTTTTAGCTTCATGAACATGTCTTCTTGCTGATGCTATGCTTATCTTGTCATGCAATGATTTGTGATGAGTGATACGAGCTCGCAAAGTTGCCTCCATAATTCTGTTTATGCCATGCTCTGTTTTTCTGCCAAGTCTGAATCTGTTTACGAAATTGCTATGTTTACATGGGTGCCATCATATCTTCTGTGCCTTTTTGGCTCATAATCAGTAAGGGAGTTTTGTTCTATGCAATGAGTAAATTCATGTCAGGCCTTTGTTTTCTATGATATGTTCCTGTAGCATGTTGTTTTATAGCTCTAAACTTGGTAGTCTGATGTTATTTCTGCCATGTCCAGTGATTTCCTCCAAGTCTGTGAACCTGTTATTATTTACAATCTTGCCATGTCGTTTTGAGCATGTTCTATTAGTTTCTGGAGATAGCTCAGTGTTCATTTTTTGTCATGCTTTACATATACATCATGTCCATGCCTTTTGTTTTCTTGTTGAGATCCTGCAGCATGTTGTTTTGATGCTTGCAATATGCCTAGTTGCTGTTTTTGACATCATGCCCTTTAAACTTGTTCCATGTGTATGTTTTGAACCGTTGCTCCGTTTTGAGTGTGCTCTATATGAAAATTTGCTTAGTTTTGTATGTAATTTCATATTAGCGTGTTGCATCCATGTTTTGAGGTGTGTGCTTGATGTTTGAATGCATTTTGCATCAATGCCATGTTTATCTTGTTTTGCTCATATTTTCTAGGACGTAGCTCCGAATCTAATGAACTTTATATGTAACTTGACTAGAATTTCGTGTAGATCATCGTGGTGCATCTTAACTTGCTTTTTAACAACTTGAACATAAGGTTTATTCAGATCTGGACCAATTTCGAAATTTGCATATGAGGACTTACCGGAATGGTTATATGTTGTTTCCGGCCTCATTTAAACTTGCTTTGATGTGTTGCTCTTGTATGCATTATCTCTTGCCATGAGTAGCTTCATGTAGCATTTTCATGCATCATACTTGGTTGAGCATCATGCCTTGTTCATGTGTAGTGTGTTTACCATGTTGTGTGCTTCTTCTCGATAGTTCCCGTTTCGTTGCGTTCGTGAGGATCCGTTCGTCTACGCTTGGTTCATCTTCATGGCTTCATCTTCTTCATGGACTCGTTCTTCTTCCTAGCGAGATTTCAGGCAAGATGACCATCACCTTGGATCTCATTACTATCATTGCTATGTTAGTTGCTTCGTTCTACCGCTATGCTGCGTTACCTACCACTTGCTATTCAGTCCTTCGAAAATTCCATGAACCTCTAACCTTTGTCACCCTTCCTAGCAAAACCGTTGTTTGGCTATTTTACCGCTTTTGCTCAGCCCCTCTTATAGCGTTGCTAGTTGCAGGTGAAGATGTAGATTGATCCATGTCGGATTATGATTATGTTGGGATATCACAATATATCTTATATTATTAATGCATCTATATACTTGGTAAAGGGTGGAAGGCTCGGCCTTATGCCTGGTGTTCTGTTCCACTCTTGCCGCCCTAGTTTCCGTCATATCGGTAATATGTTCCTGGATTTTGCGTACCTAAGGCGGTTGGGTGATTTATGGGACCCCCTTGACAGTTCGCTTTGAATAAAAGTCCTCCAGCAAGGCCCAACCTTGGTTTTACAATTGCATCACCTAGCCTTTTTCCCTTGGGAGTCGCGCATCTCGAGGGTCATCTTATTTTACCCCCTGGGCCAGTGCTTGTCTAAGTGTTGGTCCAAACTAGAGCACCGTGCGGGACCATCCCTTGGCAACTTGGGTTACGTCGGTACCTGTACGCTTCGCTTATCCGGTTTGTCCTGAGAACGAGATACATGCGACTCCTATCGGGATTATCGACACATCGGGCGGCTTTGTTGGTCTGGTTTTACCATTGTCGAAATGTCTTGTAAACCGGGATTCTGAGACTGATCGGGTCTTCCCGGGAGAAGGAATATCCTTTGTTGACCGTGAGAGCTTATAATGGGCTAAGTTGGGACACCCGTGCAGGGTTTGAACTTTCGAGAGTCGTGCCCGCGGTTATGTGGCAGATGGGAATTTGTTAATGTCCGGTTGTAGTAAACTTGAAGTAAACTCTTCTAAAATACACCAACCATGTGCGTAACCGTGAGTGTATATTTTCAGGGTTGATCGAGAGGAGAACACGGTTTGTGGGTTATGTCTGACGTAAGTAGGAGTTCAGGATCACTTCTTGATCATTACTAGTTGAGGACCACTTGCTTTGCTTCTCTCCTCGCTCTTATTTGCGTAAGTTAGCCACCATACATGCTTAGTCGTTGCTGCAACCTCACCACTTTACCTCTTCCTTACCCATTAAGCTTTGCTAGTCTTGATACCCATGGTAATGGGATTGCTGAGTCCTCGTGGCTCACAAATTACTACACCAACAGTTGCAGGTACATGTTATGTGATGATCATGACGCGAGAGCGATGTTTACTTGTGTTGGAGTTCTTCTTCTTCGTCGTCGATCTTGGGTTAGGTTCCTGGTCGGCAGCCTGGGCTAGCAGGGTGGATGTCCTTTGAGTTTCTGTTTATGTTTCATCCATAGTCGAATGTTGATCTTGTATATGATGTATTGTTGTATTCATGTGACATTGTATGTCTTGGTTTTATCCCCACTATTATGTAATGTTGATGTAATGATATCCACTTTGCAAAAGCGTCTTCAAGATGCGCTTCTATCCTTGGTGGGACCTTCGAGTTCCTTTATGATAGGGTTGCATCTTGGGCGTGACAATTTGGTATCAGAGCCTCGACCGACCTAAGGAGCCCCCTTGATTGACCGTATAGTTTGGCCAATGTCGAGTCTAGTAGAAAACTTTTTCGGAGTCTAGTTATATCAGAGAGTAGGATTTATTTTACTCCTCAACCCCTTCGTTGCTCTGGTAAGGAATCTTGACATAGGTGTTTTGAACTACTCGTCTTCTTGTTCAAATTTTTCTTCAGGATCACGCGGTTAGTTTTTTGTGCGTTGTCCATCCTCTTTTCAGCCGGTGCTATTCTCGTCGAATTTATTCGAAACCTCTGTGTCTTTCGCGAGATCAGTCTTCAGTTCTTTCTCTTCCGACATTGTTTCCCTGTCCGAAGTTGTCCTTGTTTTTTCTCACCCACCCTCCCTTCTTCTTCTCGGAACCGGAGTTCGTAATCGAGTATCCATCCTACTCGTGCGAAGCCTTTGCATTCTCTCCTCAATCATTTCAACCGGTGCATTCTCATCAAGTTGTTCGTCTGTTCCTCGTTCCAAGTTGCCTTTGTTTTTTCCCGCCCTCCCACCCTTTTTATTTCCGGAGTCTGAGCCTCTATTCAAGTATCAATTTCATTGGTGCGGAGTATCTTCAGTCTTTCCTCAATGGTCTGAACCGGTGAATTCTCGCCTAGTTAATCATTGTTCGTCTCATTTCCTTTTCCGGTGGATATAATGCAAGTTTTAGGTGTTGATCATTCTTTCCCATAGCTCAAATGTTTCCCCTTGCTCGTTCGCCTCCCGCCATTTATTATCCCGGAGTGATGAAGATATCTCAGAAGATTCGTGTGTGTATCCATTTAATTCGAGGTTGTCACCTCATTCAAATCTTCCAATCGTTCCAGTGCATCATTTCTCATTCGACAATCCTTTCCTACGGAGTTTCTTTTCAGTGGGCCCTAACCCATAGGTCTTTTCCCAGGATCTTACCTGACTCTTCTAATAGCCCGGAGGTATTCTCAAATTCTTTTATAAGTTTGACATAAGTATGAATTTCATTAGTCAGATGCCTTCTCCAAGATAGCTTCCAAATTCTTTTATGTTCGGTTCAATCTTTCCTCTTTTATTCTTTCGGAGTGTTTCAACAAATTTCTTCAAGGTGTTTCTCGTCGTCATTCTCAACATTTGAAGACTGCAGAAGAATTTCTCTTAAATCTTGTTCGTTCTCCCGGAGATTCGTGGTGCTAGCTCGATGTTACCCTACCAAATTGTTTCCAGTCGTGCAATTCTTCTCATCCATCCGGAGTATTTCAAGAGTTGCTTAACCTGTCGATCATCCGGAGGTCATCTTTTCGGAATATTTCTTCGTTCAAAGATTTCAGCTTCGTTCTCTCAATTATTCTATATCCGTGCCCTTTTCGTTCGTCTCAATATTCTTCCGGTGCTTCGTTCAAGTATTCTTCCATCAGTTCGCGATCTCTTCGTTCTCTTGTCCCTAAATTCCCTCAAGTGTCTTCGTGTTTTTCTAATTCTTCCCAGTGTTTCATTCTTTTTCATCATTCGATTTTCAGTTCTTACGGTGGTTCGTTCAAGATTTATTTTCCGTTCTTTTCACATATATTCATTCGTTCCTTCCAATCCTACCGGTCGTTCATGAAGACCTTCCCATACTTCCCGCTATATCTCCCCTTAATATTTTTCCAATGTGAATAAGTTGTATGCAATCCATTGCTTCGCATGAATTTAATTGGAGGATAAGCATAACGTAATTCTTATTCTTCTTTCATCTAGTTGATTAATTCCTTCCTTCGGAGATTGTTCATGATGAATAATCTCTTGGCTCTAAGTTGTTCATCTCTTCCCTCCCGGAGTTCCAAGCTTCTCGTTTGTCTCGACGCGAATCTCCATCTAAATCATCGCAAGACTTTTATCTTATTCTTTCATCCTTCAATTTTATCTCATCATCCTTCTGTTACCGGAGTTCTTCATGGTGGTTCCGAAGGATTTAACTCATTCTTCAAGTGTTCATCAAGATTCTTGTTCAAGGAGTTCTAGTAATTTTTTTCTTCTTGCATCTCGAAGTGCAATTAATTCTCCGTATTCTTTTGAAGTTGAGTTTTGAATTTCTTCATTCTCCTCAACTATTCAATCTTTTCCGATTGTGGTCGGTTATCACCTCATTATTTTTGAGATGTTATCCATAAGTCCACAACAAGCTTATTCTTTTCGTTGTTGATTTTTGTCAACAACTCCGTTCAATCCTTTCTTCTAAGGTTGCTTTCTATTTCATTCGTGGTAGAAGATGTCATATTCTTCTCCGTTCTTTTCTTTCAACTCTTTCAAGTCTTCCAGAGGTTTTGTGTTGTTCCTCAAGTCAAGTGTCGTTCCATCTTCTCAAGTTCATGTTCTATTCTTTGCTTGTTCTACAAGAGTGGTTTCAGAGTCTATCTTGTTCGTTGAGCTTTTGATTCTCCTCTCAGTCGCCATTCCTCTATTCTTCCCGAGTGCTCTCTACTCTCTTCTTCTTCTCTTGCATTCTTGTTTCACCTCATCCCTTTTCCCTTCCGTCTCTGTCCTAAGATCTCGGGATGAGATCTCTTTTTAGTAGAGGAGAGTTGTAACGCCCCGGATTTGATGCGCCAGGTGTCTCCCAGTTATTCGCCATCGTTGCTATATCATTTGCTTGCGTGTCGCACTTTGCCATGTCATCATGTGCATCTCATTTTGCATACGTATTCGTCTCATGCATCCGGGCATTTCCCCCATTGTCCGTTTTGCAATCCGACACTCCTATCTCATCCGGCATCCCCATCTTGTCCCTTTTCGTGAGCAGGTGTTAAACTTTCTCGGAATGGACCGAGATTTGCCAAGAGACCTTGCTATACCACCGATAGACCGCCTGTCAAGTTTTGGGCCATTTGGAGGTCGTTTGATACTCCAACGGTTAACCGGGTAATCGTAAAAGCCTCTTTTGTGTGCAGCCCAACACCCCTCCAAAGTGGCCCAATAATCCATCTAAACCCCTTCCGTGCTCTCGGTCGTTCGATCATGATCGTGTGGGCGAAAACCGCTCCTTATTTGGAGGCTCCTAGCTCCCTCTACCTATATAAATGCCCTCCCCTTCCATTTTCGCGGATGAAACCCTAGTCCCCTTCCTCCTCACGCCAACGGACAGATCCTCCGCCGCCGGACATGTCCGCCGCCGCCCCCTCGCCCAATCACCGCCCGCCACCTGTCGCCGCCGCCTCCCACCACCGCTGGGCCCGCCAAGCCCAGATCCGCCTGCCTGGCCCGGTCGCCTCCGCCGCCCGCCGCAGGCGCCTAAGCGCCGACCGCCATCAGACGCCGAGCTCCGCCACCGAGCCTCGCTGATCCCGACCCGCCGCTTCGCCGCCACGATCTCGCTGTCGCCGCTTTGAGCGCGCCGCCGCCCGGATCGGGAGGATCCCAGCTCCTCCGCCGCCCGCTGCACCTCTCGTCGCGGCGCCGCTGCCACCGTGACCCGCCACCCTCCAGCCTCGCGCGGGCGCCAAGCGCTTGAGCTCCCTCGCCCGCTCAAGGCCTCCGCGCGTCGCCGACCGTCCTTCGCCGGCGCCCAAGCGCCGCCTCCCGCCGCCCCACGCCGGGATCCGGCCGGATCCTGCGAGATCCGGCCCGGATCCGCCCGTCTCTGGCCATCTCCTTCCTCCCTGGCGAGAGTCTGGCGCATTGACTTTTTCCCCCCGCGAGGTTGATTTTGCTCCAAGTCCCGAAAATCTTGCATTATGTTAGCATGTTCATCATGTCATATATTATATCGGAATGTTCATCAAGAGATTCTGTTCATTTTGTTCCATTGTAACATGTTCATTTTGTTCCATTGTGACATGTTCATTTGAGTTCATCTTGATGCCCTAATCATCGTTGCAAGAGTGCTATATAATGTTGTTTGCTGTAGTTTAACAGAACATGCTCTTTTGTCATTTTTGCATCTTTTTGTGTGATTTTATTTTGAGCATGAAGTTTACATGTGTTATGAGCTACAACATGCCATCTTTGCTGTGATGCAATCCGCTCTTCATGATATGCCATGTGTTGATTTTACTGTCTTTTCCCTGCTGTTATTTTCATGCCATGTATTCATGTTACTACAGTGAGATCCATGCCTCTTTTGAGTATATTCAGTAAGGATGTTTTAGACATATGGTTGTGCTCTATCCATCCATGCTCCTGTTTGCATTTATAGAGTGCTCTAGCATTTCTTAATGTTGCTCTACTTTTGCTATAAAATGTTCCTGGCAGACTGTTTACATGTTAATCAATTTTGCTCCAAGTCTGTGAACCTGTTATTCTTTGCAATCTTGCCATGTCGTTTTGAGCATGTTCTATTAGTTTATGGAGATAGCTCATTGTTCATTTTTTGTCATGCTTTACCTGTACATCATGTCCATGCCTTTTGTTTTCTTGTTGAGATCCTGCAGCATGTTGTTTTGATGCTTGCAATATGTCTAGTTGCTGTTTTTGACATCATGCCCTTTAAACTTGTTCCATGTGTATGTTTTGAACCGTTGCTCCGTTTTGAGTGTGCTCTATATGAAACTTGCTTAGTTTTGTATGTTGTTTCATGTTAGCTTGTTGCATCCATGTTTTGAGGTGTGTGCTTGATGTTTGAATGCATTTTGCATCAATGCCATGTTTATCTTGTTTTGCTCATATTTTCTAGGACGTAGCTCCGAATCTAATGAACTTTATATGTAACTTGACTAGAATTTCGTGTAGATCATCTTGGTGGATCTTAACTTGTTGTTTAACCACTTGAACATAAGGTTTATTCAGATATGGACCAATTTCGAAATTTGCATATGAGGACTTATCGGAATGGTTATATATTGTTTCGGGCCTCATTTAAACTTGCTTTAATGTGTTGCTCTTGTATGCATCATCTCTTGCCATGAGTAGCTTCATGTAGCCTTGTCATGCATCATACTTGGTTGAGCATCATGCCTTGTTCATGTGTGGTGTGTTTACCATGTTGTGTGCTTCTTCTCGATAGTTCCCGTTTCGTTGCGTTCGTGAGGATCCGTTCGTCTACGCTTGGTTCATCTTCATGGATTCATCTTCATCATGGACTCGTTCTTCTTCCTAGCGGGATTTCAGGCAAGATGACCGTCACCATGGATCTCATTACTATCATTGCTATCCTAGTTGCTTCGTTCTACCGCTATGCTGCGTTACATACCACTAGCTATTCAAGCATCCCAAATTGCCATGAACCTCTAACCTTTGTCACCCTTCCTAGCAAACCATTGTTTGGCTATTTTACCGCTTTTGCTCAGCCCCTCTTATAGTGTTGCTAGTTGCAGGTGAAAATGAAGATTGCTCCATGTCAGATTATGATTATGTTGGGATATCACAATATCTGTTATATTATTAATGCATCTATATACTTGGTAAAGGGTGAAAGGCTCGGCCTTATGCCTGGTGTTTTGTTCCACTCTTGCCGCCCTAGTTTCCTTCATATCGGTATTATGTTCCCGGATTTTGCGTCCCTAATGCGGTTGGGTGATTTATGGGACCCCCTTGACAGTTCGCTTTGAATAAAACTCCTCCAGCAAGGCCCAACCTTGGTTTTACATTTGCATCACCTAGCCTTTTTCCCTTGGGAGTCACGCATCCCGAGGGTCATCTTATTTACCCCCCCCCCTGGCCAGTGCTTGTCTAAGTGTTGGTCCAAACTACAGCATCGTGCGGGACCATCCGTTGGCAACTTGGGTTACGTCGGTACCTGTACGCTTCGCTTGTCCGGTGTGTCCTGAGAACGAGATACGTGCAACTCCTATCAGGATTGTCGACACATCGGGCGGCTTTGCTGGTCTTGTTTTACCATTGTCGAAATGTCTTGTAAACCGGGATTCCGAGACTGATCGGGTCTTCCTGGGAGAAGGAATATCCTTCGTTGACCGTGAGAGCTTATAATGGGCTAAGTTGGGACACCCCTGCAGGGTTTGAACTTTCGAGAGCCGTGCCCGCGGTTATGTGGCAGATGGGAATTTGTTAATGTCCGGTTGTAGTAAACTTGAAGTAAACTCTTCTAAAATACACCAACCGTGTGCGTAACCGTGAGTGTCTCTTTTCGGGGTTGATCGAGAGGAGAACATGGTTTCTGGGTTATGTCTGACGTAAGTAGGACTTCAGGATCACTTATTGATCATTACTAGTTGACGACCGCTCTTTGCTTCTCTCCTCGCTCTTATTTGCGTAAGTTAGGCACCATACATGCTTAGTCGATGCTGCAACCTCACCACTTTACCCCTTCCTTACCCATTAAGCTTTGCTAGTCTTGATACCCATCGTAATGGGATTGCTGAGTCCTTGTGGCTCACGGATTACTACACCAACAGTTGCAGGTACATGTTATGCAATGACCATGACGCGAGAGCGATGTTTACTTGTGTTGGAGTTCTTCTTCTTCGTCGTCGATCTTGGGTTAGGTCCCTGGTCGGCAGCCTGGGCTAGCAGGGTGGATGTCGTTTGAGTTTCTGTTTATGTTTGATCCGTAGTCGGATGTTGATCTTGTATATGATGTATTGTTGTATTCATGTGACATTGTATGTCTTGGTTGTATCCCCACTATTATGTAATGTTGATGTAATGATATCCACCTTGCAAAAGTGTCTTCAAGATGCGCTTCTATCCTTGGTGGGACCTTCGAGTTCCTTTAGGATAGGGTCGCATCTTGGGCTTGACAATCTCGAAGACCCTCAGGTATATATTCCATCGAAACATGCCGTGCTCTATTGCCCCAGCTCGCCACTTGGCTTCGTGTGGATCTTTTTCTACATATGTCCGCTGTTCCAAAGCCACCTAGACTTTTACTATTATTAGAGGTAAAGCTAGTTCATACAGTCGACTCTAAGAGTTGGTTCTAACAGGGAAGAAAGTGGGAAAGCTGTAGCATGAATCTAGGACTGGGTTCTAAGAGGAAACGGGGAAAGTAGTACATACTGGCTACCCAACCGGTCTCTTGGTTGAAAAGACGAAGAAAGCATGGTGGATGGCGAAGGGTGGGGGGAAGTGGACCTATCTCTTGGTTGAAAAAGGAAAGAAAGTGACGGGTGTTTAGGGACAACGCAAATGAGAATGAGCAGGTCTAGATTTCTTGTGCTCAGATAGGAAAATGTCACCGAGTAGAAAAAAAATGGGACAAATGCAGACATGCTGCTTGCGTGTTTGCCGCTCTCGGCAACCACATCTGCCTCACCACTTTATGCCCCTGCTGTCCCTACGCCCATATCGCTACCCTTAATGTAAAATCACATGAAGCATTAAGCAATGCCACCTAATGTCACTATAAGTAATGGTCTAGTGCCGTCGATAAATTGAAGCAATGCCACCACCATTTTATGAAGTGCTACCGTCTTGCTTTATTTCCCATGAATTGTGTTTTCGCAGTTACACTTAAATCTCACATCGCTAACATTGCTTCATCCCAGTGGAACTGCACAAATTTGATTGCACATTTACTGACCATGTGCTACTCTCATGACAATAATAGTAATGCTATTGTTCTGCATGTTAATCTAGTGGCAGTGCTGATGTGATGTGATGCTACTTACTTAAGTACACTTTCATACTGTCAATCTAGTGCCAATTATAACACAATAGATGCTGCTGTTAATAATACGCCACTGCAAATATCTGTCACTGTTTAAATAACCGTATTTCGTATTTGCACAAACAGGGATGTCTATCTCCATATTGTTTCGGGATGTCTATCTCCGTATCGTTTCTATCCGCACAATCAAAAGCACACACCTCAGTTTTAGTAGAACCGCGCAAAATGAGATGGCTATCCCTCGCTACCGTCGTCTAACCACCCTTCTTCAAGTTATTCCTACATTGGTAGTTACTAGGTAGAATGACCAACGCAATATAAAAGAAGTTGATTCGTACGTTTTACTTCCTGATCGAAGTGTAGGGACGAGCGAAAACAACTGCATCCTAGTCCGGAATGCACTTTCTACCAGTCAATCCATGGACCAAGGACGAGCTAGCACGGCTGCACGACGGTTTTTTGGACAGGTGCATGGACAAGAGGCATCGTGGTCTGCTTATTTCTGCAAATAGCGGTGCTTAAATTTAGTGGAATGCACAAGCATGTCAGCTGGTCAGTACACTGCATGGTTCAGTTCAACATTCCAGCTGAGACCATAATTATAATTAGTTATTCTGGAATGAGAGAACCTAACCCTGGATGGTGGCAACAAGAAAAACCAGAATGAACTCCAGGAAATTTAAGCTCGCCGGAGGCCCTTTGCTCGAGAAGCCTTGCTTGTTTTTTCCTAATTTGTAAACCTTCTCACAACTTTGTCTTTTGCTGTGAACTAGTATATGTTTGTTATGTTCTATGAATCATTGAGATGTATAAAATTGCTTAACTTATGCTTTTCAAGTTTTTTATGAAGCCGAAGTTTAATGTGAGTGTTCCACATATTTGGACTAGCGTGTGAACGTTTGGAATTTACATTGTGGCCTCGCTAACTGCATGAACCATCGTAACAAGATACACAGTTGCTTATATGTCAGACATCAGATTGTTGATTGTTAGCTGGTCGATAGCCTAGTGTTGAAGAGAGCTGAGCCAATGTGCCGTGATTTGCACAACTGCTTACAAGTGGGGTAGCACCAACAATGTTTACAAGTACTTATGTATACGTAGGAGCACAGTTCTCGAACGAGTACTCTATTTCATCAAAACACACACTGCTCGTGTGATAAACCGTCACAACTTACCATGCCATATTCATGAAAAAACTAGTGAGGACGCATCAGTTTCGGCAACAATTACGATGGTTCTCACATGATTCATGGGCACACAAAAGTAGCAGCGGTTCCCATAAACGGATTCAAACCGAGTACTAGCCCCAGAGGGCTCGATAACAGACAAGGTTCGGATAATTAGACACAATCCAAACTACTATTAAACACTAGCTAGGGCAACTATTTCATGCCTCGATCTAATTTGGGCTGGACACAAGACGGGCCTTGCCATGAACATCATCGAGGACGTCCGACAGCAGCTCAATCCTATGAACCTTCATGAAGACAACCTTGTGGCCTTGCTACTCATAAACTTTTTTGTGGAGGCATGCCACGTCATCTTCCTGCGTAAGCTTGACAAGAACAGTATGCCTCACAAACGAAGGTGTAGCTTTGAACT
The DNA here is from genome assembly GCA_021605205.1 of Aegilops longissima. Classification (NCBI taxonomy): domain Eukaryota; kingdom Viridiplantae; phylum Streptophyta; class Magnoliopsida; order Poales; family Poaceae; genus Aegilops; species Aegilops longissima. The sequence continues at coordinate 236,983,357 of CM038679.1, forward strand.
TCTTGTGCTTCAGTACACCCTGGACAACACGCCTGACAACAGTGAGGCTGGAATACAACTCTTCATTGGTATAAGCGCAAATGGCTTCCAGGATCCAACAGCCTAAAAACTCTGTTTTCCTAGTGCGTATATTTAGGTCATCCGCCTCACAGTGAGTGACATGTACAACCACACAATCCTTGTCTACATCAGGGCTCTAATTGAAACAGAAACAAATTCTGAATTACTTTCCAGTATAAGAAACACAAGTTATTTAAACCACTATGTATAGCATGGCATCGAAGCTAATAACATTTTGCATTATTCATCACCACATACTTAGATGAAAAACCACAATCGAGATCGGCAAAGAAGAAAATCACCTTGGGCAGCTCAGCGGGGGGGGGGGGGGGACACATCCCCGAAGAGGGAAAACTACTCCTGCAGTGCCATGGGGGCTATAACCTCAAACTGGGCATTGACCATCTCAGTAGTGGCCGTGAGCATATCTAGGGTCGGCTCGGTGGCTGCCTCCATCTTCTTGGAGCTCTTTGTCTCGTGGGGATCAGCCTCCCGCGTCTGCTCCAATATTGGCAGTTCTTTGCCTGGTTCTCCTTGGTCCATCATGAAACTGACGAATACTAGGAGACCACTAAAAGGAAAACACAATCGCAATGACAATGCAACAAAAAAGAGAGTGAGGATCTGTTACTGCTTTGGAAAAGTTGTTTTTTCTCTGAACGAAAATATACCAACATCACGAATCCGCTTAACTTCCCTTCTTTGGGAGAGAAAAACAGTGGCAGATGCGAGTGTTGCCTTTCTTGAAGACAATGAGGGAGAAGGGGATTCAGCGAAGAGTGAAATGATGGTTGCTTCGTCCGTCAAACTTAGACTGCGGGGAGGTGGGGTTTTGTGATACGACGGCTCGTTACTGCCGAGCTACGACCGGGGCGACTCTCCGCCTGCATACTGCCTTCTAATTTGGTGGATGGCATTTGGGCCCGTGCACTACATGGCTCGCATGTCGGTGAACAAAAGTATAACGACATTCAGTAGAGGGAGATGTTTCGACGACCTAGGAGGAGCCAGAAGCGGTATAGTATCGACTGTACTAGTAGTAATTGTTTTTCTGGGTAGCTGTAGAGTGCCTCCACTATACTAGTAGTAATTGTTTCTCTGGTCCCAAGACAAAACAGCCCATACACCCTAGTAAATAGTAAAATCAATTCAAAAGCCCATATATTTACTGAATGAGAGGCACTACCCACACCCAGCACACCCCCCAAAAAAATACCTAGGTGCTCTTCTTGCTCCTCACTCCCACCCACCTCACGTTAGCTTGCTCCACTCATACCCCCAAATTCATCACCTCACTCCTACAGAAAACCCCATCTTCCCTTCAAATCCGTGAGCGCGACACGGCACCCTAGAGGAAAATGGAGTCGGCTGACCCCAGCGCCAAGAAGATGAGGCTCCCGCCAGCGGCGATGCCTGTTGTAGATCCCGCACCCGGCAGCACAGGGGCAAGTGGCGACCCCGCCCCCACCGGATCCCAGGAACCCATAGAATCTCGGATGGACCGCATCAGCGATCTCCCGGACACCGTCCTTGGGGAGATCATCTCGCTTCTCCCCACCAAGGATTGCTGCCGCACCCAAGTCCTCTCAATTCGGTGGCGCCCTCTATGGCGCGCCACACACCTTAATCTCAACTGTCGTCAGCTATCTCTCTTCAATGATTTTGAAATCCCCAGAGCCATCATCTCCTCCCACCATGGCTCCGTTCAAAGCCTCTACATCCCGTCATGCTACCTGAGCAAGTATACCATGCCCTGCACGATGGATGCCTGGCTAAAATCCCCTGAATTCACGGAGCTACAGTTGCTTGAGTTCTACTATTCCCCTGGAAATCACATACCACATACCGAATGCCATGTACTTGTGCCCTCAGCACCGATGTCCAGCTCGCGGTTTTCCTCCTCTCTCCACACCGCCACCTTTGTGCTGTGCTACCTACTAGTCAATCTGGTACTAAACCTTCGACTCCCATTTCTCAAGAAACTTTGACTTGTGTGGGTTCGTATATCGGAGGCCTCATTGCACAACAACATCCACTCTAGTTGCCCTGCCCTGGAGTGCTTGGTGCTTGTTTTCACAGTTAGAATCGGTTGTCTCCAAATAAAGTCGCCTAACCTTGTAAGAATTCGAATTTCTTTTGATGAAAGGCAGCTCATCATCCAAGATGCCCCTTCACTTCACAGGTTGATCCTTGATTCTAGTTATTCACCGTTGCATATAACCGTCCTCTCTGTGCCTAAACTAGAGACCTTGGGTGTAATACATGATCTCTGTGCTCATTTCAATATGTTGTTTGGCTCCACAGTTCTTCAGGTACTTTATATTATCATCTACACTTGTAACCATAAGCTGCATTTTAAATTTCTGCGCATAAGTTATATATCATCTTGGAGTACACATTTTGTACTAATATTATGTTCTATGCTCAATGAAGAATTTCTTCATGGATGGCCTATCAATGGTGCTGGATTCTGTCAAGATCTTATATATCCAAATGAATAGTCTTGATCTGAACAAGATAATTGGCTTGCTGCAATGCTTTCCATGTCTGGAGAAGTTGTATATAAAGTTGATAATTTCACGCACATTGGAAGCCCGCATATAGTGTACTATAATTAACCATTCACCTGTTGCTCTTTCGACACTCTTTTTTTAGACCTTAACTGTTTTCAATCTTCATGTCTATTTAGGCAACCAGAAGGGGTAAGAAAGTTATAACCAATCGGTGGATTCGTAAGCATCGGGATTTTCTCACTTCTCATGAGATTCGACTGAAGACAATAACGCTAGAACGATATATAGCCAAACATGCAAACACTAGATTTGTCACATTCTTCCTACTGAATGCAAGGTTACTATTGTCCATCAGGCTTGAGTTTATCAGCAGCATGGTTTTGACGGATGGGTATGTGGAAGAGCAAAAAAGGAGTTTCAGGTGGACAAAAGGGCTTCTGAATGTGCCGGGCTTCTATTTACAACATATTGTGGTCATAATCTAGTAAATTTTAAGACCCAGGATGTTCATTCTATGGACCTGACCGATCCATTTGACTGTGACTGCAGAAAACAGTGCTGGAGTTAGATGTTGTTGCCCTTTTCAACCTGGGTTTTTTTGTAAACCTAATGAACAATTAACCCTCATGCTTTTGTACAGTTTGTAAGCTGGAGTTAGATGTTCTTGCCCTTTCCAACTCGGCCGTGACTGTCATATTTTCTTTGAAACAAGGCAAATGGCTTGCCAGTCGTTTAATTTAGAGTGAAATATTGTAAAAACTAACTAATACCAACCAAGGGAAATAACATCACTCTCGCCGGCAGCTTGAGCTCACTATGCATTACAGAAGCCAAGTGATTAGCCCCCACCAGCACCCACAAACTTATTTCGAACTAGCACATAAAATGGGCTGTAAATTTTCAAAGGAAAGGTTGCATGACCGTGACAGATTTGGATTCTGACATTTGGGACCTGCGAGGAAATAGCCTATCCAAGGTGGTGTTGACTTACTAGCCCTTCAACAAACGATTCTGCCTACCAGCCGTTAGATTGACATCCAACATCTGTCGTGTATCCTTTATCTCTTGTCTTCTTCTTCCTCCAGCAACCCAAACCAAACCACCCCGTCGGCTCCCACTGCTCCCTCCTCCCATGGCTGGCGGCGCCTCCACCACCCTACCGTACGTACCCTCCAACGTTGGCCAGTCCCTCCCTCTATTCCCCCACACTTCCTATTATTCAACGGCGACGTTAGCCCCAACACGCACCCGCACCCGAACCAGTCAACCCTCGTACTCCCCTCCGCATGCGACTGGACTGGCGCATCTTCCACGGCTCCTGTTCATTCCGTCCGAGGCCTTGCCATTGTCCTCCGCCTTGCGGCCTTGGTTCGCTCGCTGTGCGCGGTGCGCTACCCTCTTGCGTTGTCAACTTCGTCAACAACCGAGAGGAAGAAGGAGATGACTGTACGAGGAGAGGATGACAGTAGGGACCCACCAGCGTCATGGCAGTACGCAAGCAAGTGCCTCTATATTACAAGCCCAAAAATATGGTTCCTCCCAATGGTTGGACATCTGGGGCTCACGTCATTGTCAACATAGTCAATAAACAAGAGATTTACACTACGAGCGGCTGACACCAGGGACCCAGCAGGTCGTGCAGTTTTTTTTTGAGGAACAAGCAGTTGTTATTTATACTAGTTTTAGCGACGGATCAGGGTAACAACGGGCAAAGTAAGGGGTCTGTGGTCTGCCTAGCTGTGGTTTTATTTATGCTTACCACATCACGAGCCTAGTTGTGTTTTTTTTCTTGCCGAAAATGGCTAGCCCAGTTCTATTTTTTAAAAGAAATACCTAAACGAGGCCTACTTTCTTTATTAGCCCTGCTGGGCTGCAAATCTTTCAAGATGAGGAGAGTTTCATTCGGTTTGCCCAGAAATTGGCTGTACATATTAAAGACACATCAAACCGGGAATTAGTTTCAATTTTTTTTCATTACAAGATTTTAAATTCCATTGATTTTTATGCGTGGACAATTATTTGGATTTTATATTTATATAAATTATTTTTCAAAATAGTTTGCATGTGAATCGATATTTGGGACTAAAAACAATTTACCGCACCGAAATATGCAAAATTTCATACACTTTTTAACCGTGGCCACAATATGGGGTGTAATGCTAACAAAAAGAAGATGGGCTCCAAAAAAATTCTTAAGAATTAGCAAATGGGTTGTACATTATTAGAAATAATGGCAGATGGGCGTTATGTTGTTTTCCACAGTTTTGAGGCTGACTTGTGCGCCCACTACAGGTTGACGCGTATGCTTTCCTAAAAAAAAGGTTGACACACAAGCAACGCCGTGTCAAGTTAGTCAACACACGAGAGCAGTGACTATTGGATGTCCATCCAATGGCTGTCATGCTTCCTCAATCTCTGCTCTTCCTGCTCCAGCCGCTCAAACAAGCGCCGGCGGGACTGCCTGCTCCCTCCTCCTGTGCCCGGCTATGCTGCCGCCCAGGCCTCACCGCCCCACCGTACTTCAATCGCTGGCCTAGCCATCCCTCTACTCACCCACACCTGCTGTTATTCTCCGGGGGCGGCAGACGAACCAGTAAACCCTCGTACTCCTCCGCGCGGGAAACAACTGCCGAGTCTTCCCTGGCTCCGTGTCGTTCCTTCTTAGGCCTCGCTATCGTCCACTACCCTGGTGCTCTCGGCGCGGCCTGGTTAACGTGGTAAATGAACGACATCCATCAGAAGTGGACTGTACATGGAGAGGCTGACAGCTGGGTCCACGGCCGCACGCAAGGAAATGCCTCCTTATTACGCGCAAAATAATGATTCCTCCACCTGACAGCTAGGACCCACGGGAAGGGCTTTTGTATTTCAAGAAAAAAACGTTCCCTTGTTGACAGGTCGGACCCACTAGCTATATCTTCGCACGCAAGGAAGTGCCTCCTTATTACGCACAAAAAATGAATACCCCCTGCTAGCTGGGACCCACCGTAGTGGGTGGCTGACTTGTGGGCCTACTAAGTTGACGGGGACGGAGGGCTTTGTCAACTTAGTCAATATCAATTATTCTAGTTCCAGTGACCGTACGATGTCCATCCAACGGCCATAGTGCTTCTTCAACCTCTGGTCTTCTTGTTCCAGCCGCCCAAAGCAGCGCTGGTCGTGCCGCCTGCTCCTGCCTCCCGTGGCCGGCTGTGCTACCGCGGAGGCCTCACCGCCCCCATACTACTCCCACCGCTGGCAAGGCCATCCCTCCACTCACCCACACCCCTTGTTATTCTGCGGCGACGGCAGCCTCACACCGCAGCCGAACCAGTGAACCCTCGTACTCCTCTCTGCATGGGCATCCATTGCCGCGTCTTCCCCGGCTCTGCATCGTTCCCTTCCTAGGCCTTGCCGTCGTCCACTGCCGTGGTGCTCTCGGCGCGGCGTGGTCAATGTGGTCAACGACCGACTTCCATCGGAAGAGTATCAGACGTGGAGAGGCCGACGGTGGGTGCACGGCAGCCGCAAGGAAGTGCCTCCTTATTACGCAGAAAATAATTATTCCTCCACCTGACAGCAGGGACCCATCGAACGGGCCACCGTATTTGTCGAAAAAACGTTTCCCCCGGACTGCTGGGACCCACCGGACGGGCCACCGTATTTCGCGAAAAAAAACGTTCCCCCCGCTGTCAGCTCGGACCCATCGGAAGTGCCTCCTTATTACGCACAAAAAAATAAATACTCCCCCTGCTAGTTGGGACCCACCTTGGTGGGAGGCTGAATTGTGGGCCTACTAAGTTGACGGGGACGGAGTGCTTTGTCAACTTAGTCAATATGAACGATTCTAGATCGATGGAGCGTACGATGTCCATTCAATGGCCGTAGTGCTTCTTCAACCTCTGGTCTTCTTGCTCCAGTTGCCCAAAGCAGCGCCGGTCATGCCGCATGCTCCTGCCTCCCGTGGCCGGCTGTGCTGCCACGGAGGCCTCACCGCCCCTACTATTCCCACCGCTGGCCAGGCCCAGCAGCGACGGCAGCCTCATACCGCAGCCGAACCAGTCAACCCTCGTACTCTTCTCCGCGCGGGCTTCCACTGCCGCGTCTTCCCCGGCTCCGCGTCGTCACCTTCCTAGGCCTCGCCGTCGTCCACCGCCCTAGTGCTCTCGGCACGGCGTGGTCAACGTGGTCAACGTGGTCAAGGAATGACTTCCATCGGAAGAGTACTGTACGTGGAGAGGCTGACAGCTGGGTCCATGGCGGTCGTAAGGAAGTGCCTCCTTATTACGCGCAAAAAAATTATTCCTCCACCTCACAGCAGGAACCCACCGGACAGGCCACCGTATTTCATGAAAAAATGTTTCGCCTCTGACTGCTGGGACCCACCAGCTACATCTTCGCATGCAAGGAAGTGCGTTCGGGCAAAAAATAAACCGATTCGCCCCCTGACTGCTCGGACCCACTAGCTACATCTTCGCTCGGAAGGAAGTGCCTGACAGTCGGGACCCACCTGGTCGAAGCGTACGTAGCGTTGTCATTCTGGTCGCGAACGTGTACATACGTACTGGTCGATGTAGAGGCGCGCACGTGTCATAGTAGAGGCGCGCACGTAGCATGTACACGTACGTACAACGGCCAGTGTGCAAGAAAGAAAATACGGCCATGTGCGTACATACGGGCGGGGTCTCGAACGCCTACTCGCGCATACGTAAGGCCAGGGCTCATGTACATGGATGGGTCGGAACGGAGAAACTCCGTCGTTGTCGTGTTCATGGGCAGGCAACGGAATACGTCGTGTTCATCGGGAGGCAACGGAACGCGTGGGAGCCAACCGGCTTGGACGGAACAGCTGATGGAAACGAGGCCTAGCATACCGCAGAACAGAGGGAAAGGGCTTGTGTTCGACTGGCCACGATCAAAATGGGATCCTGTTCATCGGGAGGGGTCTGGCGTACCGCAAAACGGAGGAAACGGACTTGTGTTGGACCTCCTACGGTTGAAACGGGGTCCTATTGATAGGGAGGGGTGTGGCGTACTGCAAAATGGAGGAAACGGACTTGTGTTGGAGTGCTACAGTCAAAACGGGGGTCCTGTTCATCGGGAGGTTGTGGCGTACCGCAAAGAGGGACTCCACGGGATACTGTTCATCTGCACTTGTCGACCCCCTCCAGCCTCCACTGGGTACTGTTCATCCACCGTCGACCTCCTCCAGCCTCCACCTGCGACTGTTCATCCACGGGCTCCTGTTCATCCAGCCTCCACCGCGCGCTACTCCACCGGCCATCGCTCAACCAGCCCTCTCCACGGGCTCTGCTCAACCACCCTCCACGGGCTACTGCTCATCCAGCCCTCCACCGCTCATCGCTCATCCAGCCCTCCACGGGGTCATCCTGTTCATCCAGTCCTCCACGCGGTCCTGTTTATCCAGCCCCAACCAGCTCGATCGACCGGGGACCTGTTCATCCAGAGGCAACACCATGGGGTCCTCTTCATCCACCCCCACCGGGAACTGTTCATCCAAACCCCCCAGCAATGCTCATTGTTCATCCAGAGGCAACATCGATCGGCTTCAGTTAGCAGCAGTAGCAAAGGAATCGGTCGATCTGGTTCAATCAACAGCCATCGATCGATCGCTCGGGTTCAGCAACACATAGCCTGCAATGCAATCGCTCGGGTTCAGTAGGCGAACACCTCACTCGGGTTCAGTTAGAGCCCAATGCCTCGCACCAACACGCGTGCATGTACGATAGAAACGCGCAAACCTCCATGCATCGCTCGGCCCCGACCATCCACCGTAACCGGGAACACCACGATATTTTCCTCGCCCTTGCTTCTCCCACGGTTTTTCCGTCATGGACGGCCCAAAGAATGTCATGCAGCTGCGTCTCCGGCCCGCCCAGGATGAAAAGCCCATTTTTTGTCATGATTTTTTGTCATAGAAGTAGGAGCCCACCACATCTATGATGATACCGGGTTTTGTCACAATTATCGTCATAGAAGTGTCATAAGTATGACAGAAAAAATCGTTGCGCCCAAAATGTTATGGATGTGTCTTTTTTTTGTGTAGGAACTTTTCTATTGAATCTAGAGATGACATGTATCTCAATTCCTATGAGGAGGGATTAGAAAAGAGATGTCATTTGGTTCACATCATAGGAACTTTTCTATTGAATATATGCTAATTTTTATTTTCCTTTGAAATTATGGGAGTATAGGAATCTATTCATATGAACCATGTGGGTCTAAAGCTATAAAAATGATATCATGTTTATTTCCTTTGAAATGTGGAGTATATGAATCTATGCCTATGAACCAATTGGCTCTAAAGGAAATAATCTTATAAAAATCATATCATATAGAGTTCCTATGATATTCCTCCACACCAAAGGATGGTTGAAATTGCTGCAGGTGATACGACGGTCTTTCTTTGTAGACTCCTCCCCCATCTTTATAGTTACCTCTCGAAGATTAATGAAATGATATATACTGGGTATTCTATATGTCCATTTTGCTACACAAAAACTCGGTAAAATTTTGTGAGGTTCGAATTTTAAATAAAGCTATATGCACTGCATTTTGGAATGGAGGGAGGAGCATACGACAGTTGCTAACACTCACGTGGAAGATTTATGTGTAGGAGGAGTGGCTGTTCTGTTAAATGACATGGGAAAACTGACACTGTCGGATGCCGATCTAATGGTTCTTACGGCGTTCGTCAAGAAATGGCTTGTGGCGAACGTTTGTCGGATACTGATTTACGGACACATGTATTGCATTGATACGTGCCCCCTCTCTCTCTCACGCACACACGCACCCTCACGAGGCACGACTCTCCCGAGTCCTCTCGCACCCATTGTCTATCTGCAGGTAGACGTCACACACATATATGCTCTTCACACCCTACCCTCAGAACTTCTAAAAACAAAAGACGTCGCGCACCATTTATTTTAGCTCACACGTCACACACTTATACTATTACTCTTGTGGTGAACGTTCTTTGGGCATAGTATATGGTACTCTAACGAAGAGAAGCGGTGCACGCATGCACTAGTTCTCTCACACCCACTTGCGGGTACACGTAGGAGCGCATTTTTTTGAAGCTGGTACAACAATATCACTCCACTATATATATAAGAAGGAGCCTTAGCGCTTGCTTTACTAGGGTTCCTCTCTTTCACTCTCTCATGCTCTCCACATCTAAGCAAGACATAGGTGGCCACACTCTCTCTCTACTCACGGCTGGTCACAAATCCAGACGGACCACCTCGACCGGGGCAGGGGTGTGGGTGCATCGTTCACGCTGTCGTCAGGGGCGAGGGAGGAGACCAATGGCTGCCCGCGCTTCTCGATCGACGGCTGTGCCATTCTCTCTGAGAGAGTGCCGGCACAGGAGGGCCTTCGACCTCTTCTTCCTCCCTGCGGTATTGTGGCCAAGATGCGGCCTCCCGACGCCCTCTTTGCCACATGACGACGACCCTCAGGTATATATTCCTTCGAAACCTGCCTTGCTCTACTGCCCCAGCTCCCCACGTGGTTGCGTGTGGATCTTTTTCTACTTCAGTCGGCTGTTCCAAAGCCACCTAGACTTTTACGATTATTAGAGGTAAAGCTAGTTCATACAGTCGAATCTAAGAGTTGGTTCTAACAGGGAAGAAAGTGGGGAAGCTATAGCATGAATCTAGGACTTGGTTCTAAGAGGAAATGGGGGAAAGTAGTAGATACTGGCTACCCAACCGGTCTCTTGGTTGAAAAGGCGAAGAAAGCATGGTGGATGGCGAAGGGAGGGGGAAGTTGACCTGTCTCTTGGTTGAAAAGGGAAAGAAAGTGAGGGGTGTTGGGGGACAAAGCAAATGAGAATGAGCAGGTCTAGGTTTCCTGTGCTCACATACGAAAATGTCGCCGAGGAGATAAAAAATGGGACAAATGCAGACATGTTGCCTGAGTGTTTGCCTCTCTCGGCAACTGAAAGGGCTAGTTATCGACTAGAGGGGGGGTGAATAGGCGATTTTATGAAAGTCTTCAAAACATGGAAGTTTCAAAGATGCATAATGTAAACAACACTATTCTAATGCAATGAAGGTAGACTACACTAGACAAGCCATAGTCAAGTATTCAATGAAGTGAAAGCATGAAGGCTAATAGCAGCTAGGTAGTAAAGATCAAGATGGAAGATAGTATGAAGCCAAATGAGCAGATAGTCACACGGTGAAGTCAATCATATAATACAAGGTGCAATGACTTCACGAAGACAAACTGTAAGTAAAGAGGAGTAAGAGATAGAACCGGTGGCTTTGAAGGACAGGATTTGTTCGACCAGTTCCGAGCATCGTGACAATCATGACGTCCGGGTTAGGGAGGCTGAGATTCAACTCATAAGACCTCGTCTTCACCTTATTCCCCTTGAGCTAAGGACACACAGTCCTCACCCATTTACTCTGGTAAGTCTTCAAGGTAGACTTCCGAACCTTCACAGACTTCGTTCACCTGTAATCCACAATGGCTCTTGGATGCTCAGAACGCGACGCCTAACCGGCTGGAGGATTCACAGTCCTCAAGTGTAACAAGTCTTGACGCTAATGTAAAGACTTGATGATGCCAAACACTCTTTCGGCTCTGGGTGGTTTGGGCTTTGTCCTCGCAAGGATTCTCTCTCAAAAGCTTCGGAGGTGGGTTGCTCTCAAATGACAAAAGCCGTGCACTAACTTTGAGCAGCCACCAATTTATGGTGTAGGGGGTGGGCTATTTATAGCCACTGGGCAACCCGACCGGATTTGTCCGAAATGACCCTGGGTCACTAAGGAACTGACACGTGTCGCAACGGTCATATTTCAAACACACGCGGCAGCTTGACTTGGTCTACAAGTAAACTTGACTTATCCGACACAGGATAAGATTTGCTCTCATTGTCTTTGCTCGAAGACATAGGATTTGGTTTGAGCATCACTTCAGTCACTCTAACTTTGTTCACTTTGACCCCACTTAACAGTGTGGTGGTTCCTATGACTCAACGAAGAAGAAAAGGAAACAACGAAACAACTAAGTCTTCGCGCTCCATAGTCTTCACTCAATGTCTTCTCGTGTCATAGTCTTCAATGTGAATATCTTCACAGACCACCATTTTCTTCAATGTCTTCACACATTTTTAGGGGTCATCTCCGGTAGGTAAACCGAATCAAGGAGGGACTACTACCTCTGTTATCCTGCAATTCTCACAAACACATTAGTCCCTCAACCAGGTTTGTCATCAATACTCCAAAACCAACTAGGGGTGGCACTATATGCACTTACAATCCCCTGTTTTTGGTGATTGATGACAAACTGGTTGAAGTTTTCAACGGGGAAAAATATGTGAAATTGTAGAGGATAGGGTATTGTCTTCAAAAGTAGCAAAAGGCTCCCCCTGAAGATGTGCATATAAGTAATTTTCTTTTTGAATGCAAATGCACATGGCAGGTTGTACTTGTGGAGATCCTCTTCAACTTATGAAGACAATTCATCATGCATGATTTGATATAACGAAGATAATGACATGCATAATGAAAAATGGACGTCTGCAAAATGACTAAGTGCGGAAGTTATCATCACACATGCGGAATTTATCATCGCATCATAGAATAGAAAATAAGTAGCAGACGACCATCGAGTTTAAGTGTTACAACTCAGAGAACCAAATGAAGCAAAACGAGAGTTGTAAACACTAGGCAAAAAGTATATCACCCATCAGGACCGGCTTGAAGACTATCAACCTAATGCTTCTCCCCCTTTTGTCAGTAAGGACCAAAAAGGTTTGAAGACATTGGCTCTACTCGTTCCCATGAGGAGTAGGTGAAGCAGCAGGGTCGTCGTTGAGGTTTGGTGGTGCAGAAGAACTTGGTGCAGTGTTGATTCGCGCTGACGATGGAGGTGGTGAAGTAGCATCGTCTTCATCATTGATGACACGGGCATTCACTGTTGCAGCAGAAGAGGAGTACTCAGAGTCTCCAAGAGATGGAGTTCGTTGCAGTACAGCCTTTCTGGGAGGTGTCGTGTCAAACTTGAATCGTTCAGAGAAGTCATCGTCTTGAAGATCATCTTCAGGACACATAAGCGTCAGCCCTTTCCATGTTCGCCGACAGGTTTCATGGGCGACAAATGCATTCTTGGTGGGAAGGTTTCGAATCCTGTTTACATCCACCAAGAAGCTTTGCATCTGGCGCTTTAGCCAATCATGATGCTTATTCTGTTTCTGATGAAGGGCAACGAGAAGCTCTCGATCATTGAGAACACGAGATCGGTTCCGAGGCCGTTGAGCAATTGTGCTTTCGGTGGCTTCAGTGTGGGCACGGTGAGGTGCACGCATAGTACTAGCCAGGGGATAAACACGAGTGGCAGCCAGTACTCCTTCAATGGCCTAGTGAAGCTTTGGTGATCTGCATTGTGAAGATGAATTGGCTCCTTGGCAGGCTCTGGGTAGATGGCTTCAACAGATGATCAACCTCCGCAAAAGATGATATGGTTGCGTGCAGAGGGCTGATAGTTGAAGGCAGAGTGGAGCTTGATCAGACGCATGATCCAGGGAGCATAGAACTTCAGACCAAAAATGTCAGATCCTGATGTAGCAAGTTGGCGGATAAAGAAGTCTTGTGCATTGAAGCATTTGCCGTGGAGAATATGGAAGACCGAAGTCTTCATTGCACCTTCCAGCATAGCATGTGGAGAATGTCCTTTGATGGGCCAAAGAGTTCGCCGTATAATGTGATAGATGGTACGTGGCAGATACTCAAGGTCTTCAACAAAGAACTCCTTAGGATATTCTGCATCTGGAGGCAAAGGCTTCATCATGCAAAGCATCTGGCTCATGTTGGGTTCAGGCTTGTGAAAAATGCTCTCCAAAGCAGCACTTTGAAGCTGACAACCAGGTTCATATAGATCACCTGGAGTGGGCAGGCCAGTAAGCTCAATGACATCAAGAGCTTTGGCTTCATGATGGACATTTCCTGTCATCCACTCAAGGACCCATGTCTTCGGATCCCTGTAGTAGCCACGAATATGAAGGGTGGCATAGAATTGGAGCAGTAGTTCTTCATTCCAGTGCTCCTTGTCAGTGACGAACTGCAATAAGCCAAACTCTCTGAAGCAATCCAGCGCTTCTTCCAAACAGGGTAGGCTAGTTATGGCTTCAGTGTCAAGATGCATATGTGGGAATATGCAACCTTGATTGTATAAAATGCATGAGTAATAACTGCCTGCTGATAGCTCCAGAACCGATCAGATGAAATCTTGGCCTTGAGTAGGGGTTCTTGGCACTATCAAAGAAAGTGTTGTGCGCTTTGAAGCCATTGATATTGAATGATCCTGGTGCAGATGCAGTACCTGGAAACCTTGGCAGCCTTGGCTTTGGCTTCTGAACCTGAGGCCTGTGCTCGACATGGTAATCAAATTGAGGACCAGCAGAAGGTGGAGGAACCAGAAGAGGCCATTTCACAGTGATAAGTAGGCCATAGTTGTATGCTTGCTCGATAGTATGTGGCCTAGGAGGCTTAACAGAGCAAAGTATGCGTTAAGAAGGGCATCCGCTGCACATCATTGCGGGTGCATCATTGGCTTCATTGGCTTCTGGCACAGTGTTCAGAGCAGGCTCCACAGTGTCTTCAGACATGGCAACGCCATTGGCTTAAGTGGTGTCATTTGTGGCAGCCTCAGGATTCTCAACCTCCACTTGAGGAGCTGGAGGGTCGGGCACAGACACGTTCTCTTCTAGAACAACTTCTTGAGTGGTAGGGGGAGTAGCGACACGCTATTCTTCTTTTCTTTCTTCGGCTGATGTAGCCGGATTGTCTTCAGCAACATTAGCTTCAGACACTGGGACCGTCACAGAAGGATTGTCTTCAGGGAACACTAGACTTGCCACTGAGCTGGACAAGTTTGAGTCTTCTTTTGTGATGGTTGCCATGGAGGTGGATGGCCTCAGGCCTTTGCGAAGCCGTTGGAACACGGGCGACGCTTTTGGTGATGGTGTGGTCTCCATGTAGTCGTCATCATTTGAAATGGGGCTGATGACTGGCACTGGTAAAGGACGGGGTGTACTTGGTGAGTCTTGATTTGGAGTTTCTTGTTGGGGGCGATCAGCCCATGAGGCATCTTGTGAGATTGGCATCACAGGACGACCAATACTGACAAACAGCCGATGATACCATTGGGCGCTCGATCTGAGGAAGAACTACATCATCTTCTACATTATCGTGGGGACCAATGTCTTGATCGCGATGGGGTCAATGACTGGAACTTCTTGAGCTTCAGGAGCCTCTGTGGAAGCAGGCTCATGAACGATCAGCTGACGCTCTTGATTTTCAGTAGCAGGATGGGTAAAAGCAATGGGTTCAACAACAAGGGGCTCTGTGGGAGCAGCGCGATCTCTCTTCCTGGGGGGTGGTGCATCATCAGTAGTGCGCTTGGATTCCGCTTCCTGCTTCGGCTTCAGCTGCCTTGGTTTTCTGCTGATCTGAAGCCACTGTGGAGACCTTAGGCTTCGAGCCTGTCATGCTGGCTGGGAAGACAATGGGAGGTTCTTCCCGCCGTGGAGCTTCAGTCTGGGCCACAGTATGCTTCTTCTTTTTCTTGGCTGCCATCGAGGGGTCAATGCCAGGACGCCCAAGTGCCTTGCGCTTCTCAGCTTTGTTGTAAGCTTGAACGCACTTGTCTGCAAGATTCTTCATGCTCTCTCTTGAACCTTTGGCTTCTTCGTGTTTCTTTCAAAACGACTCCCTGAGGTCATTCAACATCAGCTTGAATTTCTGAACATCAGCCACACTAAGCTTGGCTACATGCTTCTTGAATTGCTCTTTCTCAAATTCTATCTTGTTCTTCAATTCAACAATGCGCTGAGCCAGAGCTAGCTCAGGAGCAATGGCGCCTTGGAAAGCAACGCTGACGCCAATAGGAAGTTGAAGATTATCAAAGCTGATATCTTGATTGTCGAACCATTCATCAATGAAATTCTTCAAAATGTTCACATCAAAGAGGGGCAGATCATTGAAGATCTCCGCCTCTTGCTTACTCTTGATCAACTGCTCGAGAGCATCATTGCCAAATTCTTCATCTAAAGACAAATCAATGGTTTGATTCGTTCCTCGTAACGGCAGCTGGTGTGAGGCGGATCGATCCTTGAGCAGTTTTCAGGCTTCTCGCGCCTCTTGGAGATGCGAGAGATCTTCAGAGTTGTTACTGGGATCAGGAGGGGCAGTTGCCAATGGCTTCACTCGCGAAGCTTTTGGAGCAGCAGATGACTTTGAAACTTTAGCCTTCTTTTGCTTCTGCGGCTTTGGAGTAGGAGCTGGGGCTTCATCAGTGTCAGCACCATCATCAGAATGATCCACATTGGCACCTTGAACAACAATGTGAGTGATGAGGCCAGCAAGGTTGTAGAAGGGGCCGATCCTGTTCTCATGGGCTTCACGGGTGCCATTGTCCCGAGGTGAGGAAGGACCAGGGTTGAAGTCAAGCCCTAGATCCTTCTTGTTCTTCGCGGCTGAGTCTTTGGCGAACTGGAAGTTGCGCTTGAACAGATGGTCCTCACGGCACCATAGCAGTGAAGAAGGGTCAGCATCCTCAGGCTGTGATCCGCGCACTATGCATGGATAGAATCCTTGCTCAATAGCTTCAGCTTGGGTCCTGTGTGGAAGATTTTTGTACAAGATATCACCCCAGGGTGCCTTGATGGCATTCTTCTCTGCATATTCTTCTGTAACGAAGCGGTACTTGAACCATTCCTCAGCCCAATATCTTCGAATCCATTAGATTCAATTCTTGCGGCCCATATAGGTTTCCTCTGGATCTGTTTTGTACAGCTCGTGCAAATCTGGAGGCAAATCCTTGGTAGTGTTCCCATGGCGCTGTCTGCCACCCTTCCTTGTAGACTTCTCTGTTGCCATGAGATTCAGTCTGAATGGCTTTAACGCAGTCAAAGGCTTCCGTCTGCTGGTTAGACTAGAACTGGCTTCGGGAGAGTTGATGTGAAGCTGTAAGAATTCTGCGAACGAATGCATACTATGAGAACCTAGGGATTCTCCCACGGACATGTACATGTGACAGCATTAAAGGTGCGAGGGAAGGGGAAGAGGTCATATGCATTCTCAGAAGATTTTGAAGATAAATCAGTTTGAAGGCATTGACCTCACAACGCGAAGACATTCACTTATTTGATGAGAGTTTGTTCCAGATTTGTACAAATCCAGGAATAAGTACAAGTGAGGAATCAAACTAGTAAAGAAGCATAAGTGAATGGACTAGGCATAGTATGAGATGCAGAAAGAGATAGATTCAACTTGGGGATCTAGAAACCACTTTTGGTAAGAAAGGATGAATCTATCAGATCGAAAAGATGGTAAGAAGTGAATTTTAATTACCACACGAAGAACTGCTAGACGGAGCGAAGTTGGAGGCCAAGCAGTTCGATCTTCCGTGCCCTAACTTGGCGACGGAGGACACCTACGGCGACAACGGAGAGGATGAGGTCCGCGACCGGCGTGACGACGACGTCGGAGAAGTCGCGGCAGCTAAGCGCTTCGTCGCCAGCGTCGTCGAGAGCTAGTAGAGGTGCTAGGGTTTGCGAGAGGTGGCGAGGTGGAAGAAGAATTTTTGACCGAGATGTGATGGGTATTTATAAGGAAGGAGACGGCACAGCGCAATTACGCAGGTGCCCCTGGCGGTTCACATCTGAAGGACACGTGGCACACATGCAACACATTGAGAGTTGTTCCATGTTCCCACACTCGCCTGGATTGTCGGGGTGGTCGTTCCGCATTCTCCGGGTTTCAGGCAAAAGGATATAGCATTAAAAACAGATTTAAAGTTTGTCTCTATATCTTCTGCTGACAAGGACGCAGAGAAGAGATTCGACAGTTTCATTAGAATGCATATGACTTGGACAGATAGAGTTGAGGTAGAAGCATAGATAGGTTAGGGTCCGATCACATTCACTTAGTTCAAAAGATTCAACACAAAGTCATAGCTATAAGTGAATGCTGTAGAGGACAGAACACAGATATATATAATACTAGTCCAATTCAACCAATTGAAGATAAACCTGAATATAAGCCAAGGATGAACTATGCAAACATAACGCCAATAAAAACACTTCAAACAAAAGTTTGGTCGTGGCGTTACCCACCGTATAGGAAGTATTAGACCCAGACACGACGCACAATTATCGTGGCGCTCCGAAGTCAATTTCCACATTAATGTATTCACACTTAGAGTGTATGTCTTCATTGATTGAAGATATACATTACTTTGTGTGTTGCACATCTAAGTCATCAAAATGCATAAGTGTTAGGATGTGTGTCTATTTACAGGACATTTGAGGATTCCAAGATATTTAGCTCACACCGCAACTAGCAAAACCTTTTCTCATCCAAGGGCTTTGTGAAGATATCAGCCAACTGTTCTTCTGTCTTGACGTGAATGTTATCAATATCTTCCTTCGTAACATGATCTTTGAGAAAGTGATGACGAATTTCAATGTGCTTTGTCTTCGAGTGTTGAACTAGGTTGTTGGCAATCTAGATGGTACTCTCGTTGTCGCAATAGAGAGGCACATTTTTCAAATGGATACCATAGTCTTTGAGAGTTTGCTTCATCCAGAGAAGCTGAGCACAGCAGGATCCAACATCAATGTATTCAGATTCAGTAGTAGAGAGAGATACACAATTCTGCTTCTTTGAAGACCAACAGACAAGAGATCGTCCCAGAAAGTGACATGTGCCTAATGTGGACTTGCGATCAACCTTGTCACTAGCATAATCAGCATCTGAGAATCCAACTAGATCAAACTCTGAGCCCTTTGGATACCATAATCCTAGTGTTGGGGTGTAAGCCAAATATCGAAGAATTCGCTTCACAGCTAAGTGATGCGATTCCTTTGGTTCCGCTTGGAATCGGGCACACATGCAAACACTAAGCATTATATCTGGCGCAGATGCACATAAGTAAAGCAAAGAACCAATCATGGAACGATATACCTTTTGATCGAACTCTTTACCATTGTCGTCGGGACCCAGATGACTTTTGATTGGCATTGGTGTGGTGTATCCTTTGAAGACTTGCATTCCAAACTTCTTCAAGCAATCTTTGAGGTATTTTTCTTGAGATATGAAGATGTCGTTGCGTTGTTGACGGATTTGGAGACCCAGAAAGAACTTCAGCTTGCCCATCATGGACATTTGATATTGCTCTTGCATCATGTGACCAAATTCATCACTGTATTTCTTGTTGCTGCAGCCGAAGATAATGTCATCCACATAGATTTGGCACACAAATAGTTCGCCATCATATGTCTTCATGAAGAGTGTAGGATCTATTGAACCAGGTTTGAAGCCTTTGCTCTTCAGGAAGTCTTTGAGTGTGTCATACCAAGCACGAGGGGCTTGCTTGAGGCCATACCTTGTTGAGCTTGTATACCATATCAGGATGTTTTTGATCTTTAAAGCCTGGAGGTTGTGCGACATATACTTCTTCTTCAATATTTCCATTGAGAAAAGCACTTTTCACATCCATTTGATACAGAAGAATGTTGTGATGATTTGCATAGGCTAGCAGTATGCGAATGGCTTCAAGTCTTGCCACCGGAGCAAATGTTTCATCGAAGTCAATTCCTTCCACTTGAGTGTAACCTTGCGCAACAAGACGAGCCTTGTTTCTGACAACTTGACCATGCTCATCTTGCTTGTTGCGATATATCCATTTGGTGCCAATGATATTGTGCTTCCGAGGATCAGGACGTTTGACCAATTCCAACACATTATTCAGCTCGAACTGTTGAAGCTCTTCTTACATAGCTTGAATCCATTCAGGTTCCATGGAGGCTTCATCAACTTTCTTGGGTTCAGTGATTGAGAAAAATGCCAAATACCCACAGAAGTTGGTTAGCTGTGATGCTCTTTGAGTTGCTTTTGAACGAGTGAGTGGAGCAGGTGCATTCAAGCTGTCAATTATCTTCTCAATCTGAACTTCGTTTGCAACACGAGGATGAGCAGGACGAAGATTTTGCTCTTGCTGATCAATGTCATCATTTGGGGATTGTCTTGATCGAGCATTGTCTTCAAAGTTGATTAGGTGAAGAAATGACAAGTTTCTCTTCAGATCGATTCTCAGAGGGTATGATATCTCCAATTCCCATCTGCTTGATAGATTCACTTGGAGGTACTTCATCTAGCACATTTGGGTGTGCTCTCTTTGCGAGCCGTTAGTTTCATCGAATCAAGACATCCACAGTTTCAACCACTTTATCTTGAAAGAGGTTGAAGACTCTGTAGGAGTGCGAGTCCTTTCCATAACCAAGCATAAAACCTTCATGTGCTTTCAGTGCAAATTTTGAAGTGTGATGTGGATCCTTAATCCAGCATCTAGCACCAAATACTCTGAAATAGCTTACATTTGGCTTCTTACTAGTTAGGAGCTCATAGGATGTTTTCTTCAGAAGCTTGTGAAGAAACGCGGTTGATGATGTGGCAAGCAGTGTCAATGGCTTCAGGCCAGAACTTCCGTGGAGTCTCTTACTCATCAAGCATCATTCGGGCCATCTCAATGAGAGTTCTGTTCTTGCGCTCGGCAATGCCATTCTGCTGAGGTGTATAAGGAGCAGAGAACTCATGTGTGATGCCAAGTGTATCCAGATAGAGGTCGAGGCCAGTGTTCTTGAACTCAGTGCCGTTGTCGCTTCTGATATGCTTGATCTTGACACCATAGTTCGTCATGGCACGATTGGCAAAGCGTCTGAAGACATCCTGCACTTCAGTCTTGTAGATGATTATATGTACCCAAGTATATCTAGAGTAGTCATCAACAATTACGAAGCGATAGAGCAAGCAGTAGCATTGAGATTAGAGTAGTGAGTAGGGCCGAATAGATCCATGTGAAGCAGCTCGAAGGGTTGATATGTAGTCATGATTGTCTTCGAGGGATGCTTGGCCCTAGTCATCTTTCTAGTTTTGCAGGTGCCACACAGGTGGTCCTTCTTGAACTTGACACCTTCGATGCCCACAACATACTTCTTCTTCGCGAGAGTGTGCAAGTTCTTCATGCCAGCATGCCCCAGCCTTCGATGCCAGAGCCAGCATTCTGAAGCCTTTGCTAGAAGACATACAGACATCTGTGGTCCTGCTGAGAAATCTACAATATATAGATCATATTTTCGATACCCTTCAAAGACTAGAGACTTGTCAGATTCCATTAGTACAAGGCATCGATATTTTCCAAATAGCACAATCATGTTTAAGTCACAAAGCATTGAGACAGACATTAAGTTGAAACCAAGGGATTCAACAAGAATCACTTTATCCATGTGTTCATCCTTTGAGATTGCAACTCTACCTAGACCCAATACCTTGCTTTTAATAGTGTCAGCAAATGTGATGTGACTTTTCTCTGATGGACGTAAGGTTGAGTCCATGAGAAGACTTCGATCACCAGTCATATGATTAGTGCATACGCTATCCATAATCCATTCTGAAGCACGAGGTGTCGAGCCTCTGATGCGCTTAGGGGATAGGCTTCACCAAGAGTAATGTGAAGCATAAACATTTGACGAGCAAGAGGATTATCAAAGCTCAGATCAAGATTAGGACTGATAGGATGTTTTATGGCGATTTATCTCAGAACAAAATACATAGTAAGACCATTTGGGCATTCGATCTTGCGCCCTACAAGATGTTTTAGGTCCCCAAGAATAGCATCGACGCCTTTGATTTCCGGCCGAGACCTTTCCTGCAAAAGAAAGTTAATTCTTCTTAACCACCCACATCTTCGGGGTGGCTTAGAAGCAATGAGTCTAAGTGCAGCATCCGAGAACTTGCTTTGGAGCCCTAGCAAATAGCCTTGCAGGAGAAGAACAATACTCATATGAATAAGGTAAAAGTTCTTAGTTCTATGAACATAGCGATTTCAAGACACACACTCATATTCATAAGTCGAGTATGGTTTCCTGCAAAACATTGGCGTTAGGGTGACTCGGTGAGTCCTCTGTCTGTATGAAGCCTTTGGGTCATATGAAGCCTTTGGTCAGGATTTGTCTTCTTCCTGTGTGGTGCCATGATGACATTCACAGAAGATTCTCAAGACAACTTTTGGGAACCCAGATCTTCTTCATAGGTGGCCTGTCCTGCAGCTTAGTACCAATATACCGCAAATACTTCACCATTCGATTCTTAAACAGTTTATAGTTTGCATCAAAGGATTCATCAATGATAATAGGGTTAGCATGTGAAGCTGCAGGTGGATGGATCCACTGAAGGTCCCTTTGTAGCAACCCATGTGGTTTTGGGGTACTGCTCAGGCTTCCAATAGGAGCCATCAACATTCATTTTCCTCTCGAACCCAACACCCTCTTTCCTAGGGTTTCGGTTCAGAATCTGCTTTTTGAGGACATCGCATAGTGTCTGATGCCCTTTGAGACTTTTGTACATCCCTGTTTCAAGCAATGTCTTCAACCTAGCATTTTCATCAGCAATAGTAGTGGTATCCTCCGCAGAGGGGTTAGTTACTACATCAGCAGTTGAAGATATTGCAACAGTAGCAGCAGTAGAACATTCAGCAACAGAAGTAGCGTTATCACGCTCAAGGCATTTTAGACAAGGTGGTTCAAATCCTTCCTGAGCGGAACTGATCTGTTGAGCGCGAAGTGACTCATTCTCATTTTGAAGAACTTCATGAGCCGCTCTTAATTTCTCAAGCTCTTGCTTCCTTTGAAGATAATCATAAGAGAGCTTTTCATGAGTGGTTGTGAGCGTTTCATGACGACTTTCAAGTTCCTGGTACTTAGCATGAAGATTTTTAATGTCTTCAACTAAGGACTGAGAACGGTCATTTCAAGGCCCAACAGGTCATCGCTTTTGTCTAACAGTTTTTGAGTATGTTCCATAGCTTTCTGTTGTTCAGTTGCAATTTTAGCAAGTGTTTTGTAGCTGGGTTTGGATTCACAATCAGAGTCATCTTCACTTGATGTTTGAAAGTAAGCTTCGCGTCATTTTACCTTGGCACCACGTGACATGAAGCAGTAGGTGGGAGGGGACTCGTCCTCGTCATTATCATCAGTGTTGGTGATGGAGCCATTGTCTTCGGTGTTGAAGATGGACTTGGCGACATAGGCAGTAGCTAGGGCCAGACTCGCAAAACCCGAGTCAGATTCCCCCTCAGACTCCACCTCCGCCTCCTCTGAAGCAGACTCCTCTTCTGAATCCATCTCCCTACCAACAAAAGCATGGGCCTTGCCAGATGAGCTCTTCTTGTGTGATGAAGATCTGGAAGAATACTTGGAAGAGTACTTTGAGGATTTCTTCGTCTTCTTGTCATCAGAATCATATTCTTTGCTCTTTTTCTTCTTCTTCTCATTGTCCCACTGTGGACACTCAGAGATGTAGTGACCAGGTTTCTTGCACTTATGTCAGGTTCTCTTCTTGTGATCATAGGCAGAAGCTTCATCATTTCTTGAGCTGGATCGTGAAGACTTTATGAAGCCTTTCTTCTTGGTGAATTTCTGGAACTTCTTCACTAGCATAGCAAGCTCCTTCCCGATGTCTTCAGGATCACTAGAACTGCAGTCAGATTCTTCTTTAGATGAGGAAGCAGCAACCTTTGCCTTCAAAGCTCGAGTTCGGCGATAGTTGGGGCCATAGATATCTCGTTTCTTAGATAGCTGGTACTCATGTGTGTTGAGTCTCTCAAGTATGTCAGACGGATCGGGAGTCTTGAAATCAGGGCGTTCTTGTATCATCAGGGCTAAGGTGTCAAATGAGCTGTCAAGAGATCTCAGTAGTGCCTTCACTATCTCATGCTTTGTGATCTCAGTGGCGCCAAGTGCTTGGAGCTCATTTGTGATATCAGTGAGGCGATCAAATGTGATCTGGACATTCTCGTTGTCGTGTCTCTTGAAGCGGTTGAAGAGGTTGCGGAGAGTACTGATACATTGATCTCGCTGGGTTGAGACGCCTTCATTGACCTTGGACAGCCAGTCCCAGACTAGCTTCGACATTTCCAGAGCACTTACACGGCCATACTGTCCTTCGGTAAGGTGACCACAGATGATGTTCTTGGCAGTGGAGTCCAGCTGAATGAACTTCTTGACATCAGCAGGGGTGACACCTTCACCAGTCTTGGGAATGCCGTTCTTGACCACATACCATAGATCGACATCAATGGCCTCAAGATTCATGCGCATCCTATTCTTCCAGTAGGGATATTTAGTGTCATCGAAGATGGGGCATGCAGGGGAGACTTTGATTATCCCTGCAGTCGACATAGCTAAACTCCAGGTGGTTAAACCTAATCACACAGAACAAGGGAGCACCTTGCTCTAATACCAATTGAAAGGGCTAGTTATCGACTAGAGGGGGGCTGAATAGGCGATTTTTATGAAAGTCTTCAAAACATGTAAGTTTTGAAGACAGACAACATAAACAACACTATCTAATGCAGCGGAAGGTAGACTACACTAGACAAGCCATAGTCAAGTATTCAATGAAGTGAAAGCATGAAGACTAATAGCAGCTAGGTAGTAAAGATCAAGATGGAAGATAGTATGAAGCCAAACAGAACAGATAGTCACACAGTGAAGTCAATCAGATAATACAAGCAGGCAATGACTTCATGAAGACAAACTGTAAGTAAAGAGGAGTAAGAGATAGAACCAGTGGCTTCAGAAGGACAGGGTTTTGTTCGACCAGTTCCAGTTGCTCTGACAATTGTACGTCTGATCAGGGAGGCTGAGATTCAACTCAGAAGAGCTCGTCTTCACCTTATTCCCCTTGAGCTAAGGACACACAGTCCTCGCCCAATTACTCTGGTAAGTCTTCAAGGTAGACTTCCGAACCTTCACAGACTTCGTTCACCGGCAATCCACAATGGCTCTTGGATGCTCAGAACGCGACGCCTAACCGGCTGGAGGATTCACATTCCTCAAGTTTAACAAGTCTTCAGATCACGCGGACAGAAAGACTTCAGTGATGCCAAACACTCTTTGGGCTCTGGATGGTTTGGGCTTTGTCCTTGCAAGGATTCTCTCTCAAAAGCTTCGGAGGTGGGTTGCTCTCAAACGACAAAAGCCGTGCACTAACTTTGAGCATCCACCAATTTATGGTGTAGGGGGTGGGCTATTTATAGCCACTGGCAACCCGACCGGGTTTCTCCGAAATGACCCTGGGTCACTAAGGAACTAGCACGTGTCGCAACGGTCAGATTTCAAACACACGCGACAGCTTGACTTGGGCTACAAGTAAAGCTAACTTATCCGCACAGGATAAGATTTGCTCTCATTGTCTTCGCTCGAAGACATAGGATTTGGTTTGAGCATCACTTCAATCACTCTGACTTTGTTCACTTGGATCCCACTTAACAGTGCGGTGGTTCCTATGACTCAACGAAGAAGAAAAGGAAACAACAAAACAACTAAGTCTTCGCGCTCCATAGTCTTCACTCAGTGTCTTCTCGTGTCATAGTCTTCAATGTGAATATCTTCACAGACCACCATTTTCTTCTATGTCTTCACACATTTTTAGGGGTCATCTTCGGTAGGTAAACAGAATCAAGGAGGGACTACTACCTGTGTTATCCTGCAATTCTCACAAACACATTAGTCCCTCAACGAGGTTTGTCATCAATACTCCAAAACCAACTAGGGGTGGCACTAGATGCACTTACAGCAACCACATCTGCCTCGCCACATTATGCCCCTGCTATCGCTATGCCCATATCGCTATCGTTAATGTAAAATCACGTGGAGCGTTAAGCAATGCCACCAAATGTCACTATAAGTAATGGTCTAGTGCCGTTGGTAAATTGAAGCAATGCCACCACCATTTTATGAAGTGCTTCCGTCTTGCTTTATTTCCCATGAATTTTGTTGTTGCAGTTACACTTAAATCTCACACCGCTAACATTGCTTCATCCCAGTGGAACTACACAAATTTGATTGCACATTTACTGACCATGTGCCACTCTCATGACAGTAATACTAATGCTATTGTTCTGCATGTTAATCTAGTGGCATTGTTGATGTGATGTGATGCTACTTACTTAAGGGCACTTTAATACTGTCAATCTAGTGCCAATTATAACACAATAGATGTTGGTGTTAATCATACGCCACTACAAATATCTCTCACTGTTTAAATAACCGTATTTCGTATTTGCGCAAACAGGGATGTATGTCTCCTTATCGCTTCTATCTGCGCAATCAAAAGTACACACCTCGGTTTTAGTACAACTGCACAAAATAAGATGGCTATTCCTAGTTGCCGCCCTCTAACCACCAATGTTCCAGCTATTCGTACATTCGTAGTAATTAGGTAGAATGACCAACGCAATCTAAAATAAGTTGATTCGTACGTTTCACTTCCTGATTGCAGTGCAGGGACGAGCGAAAACAACTTCATCCTAGTCCGGAATGCACTTTCTACCAGTTCATCCATGGACCAAGGACTAGCTGTCACGGCTGCATGGAGGTTTTTGGGACAGGTGTGCGGACAAGAGGCATTGTGGTCTGCTTATTTCTGCAAATAGTGATGCTTAAATTTAGTGGAATGCACAAGAATTTCAGCTGGTTAGTACACTACATGGTTCAGTTCAGCATTCCAGCTGAGAACACAATTATAATTGGTTATTCTAGAATGAGAGAACCTAACCCTGGATGGTGGCAACAAGAAAAAACCAGAGTGAACACCAGGAAATTTAAGCCTGCCGGGAGGCCCTTTGCTCAGAGAAGCCTTGCTTGTTTTTTCCTGATTTGTAAACCTTCTCATAACTTTGTCGTTTGCTGTGAACTATTATATGTTTGTTATTTTTTATGAACCATTGAGATTTATAAAATTTCTTAACTTATACTTTTCAAGATTTTTATGAAGCCGAGTTTAATGTGAGTGTTCCACATGAACGCTGGACAAGCGTGTGAACGTTTGGAATTTACATTGTGGCCTCAGTTAACTACATGAACCACTGTAACAAGATACGTAGTTGCTTATATGTCAGACAACAGATTATTGATTGTTAGCTGGTCGATAGCCTATTGTTGAAGCAAGCTGAGCCCATGTGTCGTGTTTTGCACAACTACTTAAAAGTGGGGTAACACCAATAGTGTTTACTAGTACTTATGTATACATCAGCACACAGTTCTCGAACGAGTACTCTATTTCATCAAATACACACTGCTCGTATGATAAACCACGACAACTTGTGTATTACCATGCCATATTCATGAAAAAACTAGTGAGGACGCATCTGTTTCAGCAACTTATGATGGTTCTCACATGATTCACGGGCACACCGAAGTAGCAGCAGTTCCCATAGACGGATACAAACAAAGTACTAGCCCCAGGGGGCTCGATAATAGGCAAGGTTCGGATAATTAGACACAATCCAAACTACTACTAAACACTAGCTGGGTCAACTATTTCATGCCTCGATCTAATTTGGGCTGGACACAAGACGGACCTTGCCATGAACATCATCGAGGACATCCGGCAGCAGCTCAATCCTGTGAACCTTCATGAACATAACCTTGTGGCCTTGCCACTCAGAAACTTGTTTGTGGAGGCATTCCACGTCATCTTCCTGGGTAAGCTTGACAAGAATAGTATGCCTCACAAACGAAGGAGTAGCTTTGATCTTCTTGTGCTTCAGTACATCCTGGACAACATGCCTGACAACAGTGAGGCTGGAATACAACTCGACATCGATATTCAGCCTAAGAACTATGTTTTCCCAGTGCGTATATTCAGGTCATCCGCCTCATAGCGAGTGACATGTACAACCACATAATCCTTGTCTGCATCAGAGATCTAATTGAAACAGAAACAAATTCTGAATTACTTTCCAGTATAAGAAACACAAGTTATTTAAACCACTATGTATAGCATGGCATCGAAGCTAATAGAATTTTCCATTATTCATCACCACATACTTAGATGAAAAACCACAATCGAGATCGGCAAAGAAGAAAATCACCTTGGGCAGCTCAGCGGGGGGCATCCTCGAAGGGGGAAAACTTCTCCTGTAGGGCCACGGGGGCTGTAACCTCAAACGGGACGTTGACCATCTCAGTAGTGGCCGTGAGCGTATCTGCGGTCGGCCCGGTGGCTGCCTCCATCTTCTTAGAGCTCTCGCTCTCTCGTGGGGATCAGCGTCCCACGTCTGCTCCAATGTCGGAAGATCTTTGCCTAGTTCTCCTTGGTCCATCATGAAACTAACGAATACTAGGAGACCACTGAAAGGAAAACACAATCGCAATGACAATGAAACAAAAAATAGAGTGAGGATCGGTTACTGCTTTGCAGAAGTTCTTTTTTTTTCTCTGAACGAAAATATACCAACATCACGGATCCGCTTACCTTCCCTTCATTGGGAGAGAACAATAGTGGCAGATGCGAGTGTTGGCTTTCTTGAAGACGGTGAGGGAGAAGGGGATTCAGCGAAGAGTGAAATGATGGTTGCTTCGTCCGTTAAGCTTAGAATGCGGGGTGGTGGGGTTTTGTGATACGACGGCTCGTTAATGCCGTGCTACGACCGAGGTGACTCTCCGCCCGCATACTGCCTTCTAATTTGGTGGATGGCATTTGGGCCCACGCGCTGCATGTCCCGCATGTCGGTGAACAAAAGTAAAACGACATTCTGTAGAGGGAGATGTTTTGATGACCTAGGAGGAGCCAGAAGCGGTAGTGTATCCACTTTACTAGTAGTAATTGTTTTTCTGGGTAGTTGTAGAGTGTCTCCACTGTACTAGTAGTAATTGTTTCTCTGGGCCCAAGACAAAATAGCCCATCCACCCTAGTAAATAATAAAATCAATTCAAAAGCCCATATATTTACTTAATGAGAGGCGCTAACCACACCGAGCACACTGCCCCCCAAAAAAACCTAGGTGCTCTTCTTCCTCCTCACTCTGACCCACCTCATGTCAGCTCGCTCCACTCGTACCCCCAAATTCCTCACCTCACTCCTACAGAAAGCCCCAGCTCCCCTTCTTCCTCACTACTACAAAAAAAAACCCCAGCTGTCCTTCTTCTTCACTCGCACTACAAGTAGGCTCGTCATTCATTACTCTGCTCAAATCCGTGAGCGCGACGCGAAGCCCTCAAGTAAATTGGAGTCGGCTGACCCCAACGCCAAGAAGATGAGGCTCCCGCCAGCGGTGATGCCTATTGTAGACCCCACAGCCGGCATAGTGGGAGAAGCGGCGACCCCGCCGCTACCGGATCCTAGGAACCCGTAGAATCTCGGGTGGACCGCATCAGCGATATGCCGGATGCTGTCCTTGGGGAGATCATCTCGCTTCTCCCCACCAAGGATTGCTGCCGCACCCAAGTCCTCTCAATTTGGTGGCTCCCTCTATGGTTCACCGTGCCCCTTAATCTCGATTGTCATCAGCTATCTCTCTTCAATGATTTTGAAATCCCCAGAGCCACCATATCCTCCCACCAGGGCTTCGTTCAAAGCCTCTGCATCCCGTCGTGCTACCTGAGAAAGCATACCATGCCCTGCACGGTGGGCGCTTGGCTAAAATCCCCTGAATTCGCATAACTATAGCTGCTTGAGTCCTACTATTCCCCTGGAAATCACCTACCAGATACCGAACGCCATGTACTTGTGCCCTCAGCACCGATGTCCATCTCTATGGCGCTCCATGCCCCTTAATCTCAACTATCGTCAGCTATCTCTCTTTAATGATTTTGAACTCCCCAGAGCCATTATCTCCTCCCACCAGGGCTCCGTTCAAAGACTCTGCATCTCGTCATGCTACCTGAGCAAGCATACCAAGCCCTGCACGGTGGACGCCTGGCTGAAAACACCTGAATTCATAGAACTACAGCACCTTGAGTTCTACTATTCCCCAAGAAATCACCTACCATATACCGAATGGCATGTACTTGTGCCCTCAACACCGATGTCCATCTCGTGGTTTTCCTCCTCTCTCCACACCACCACCTTTGCACTGTGCTACCTACCAGACAATCTGGTACTAAACCTTCATCTCCCATTTCTCAAAAAACTTCCACTTGTGCGGGTTCGTATATCGGAGGCCTCATTGCACAGCATCATCCACTCCAGGTGCCCTACCCTGGAGTGCTTGGTGCTTGTTTTCACAGTTAGAATCAGTTGTCTCCAAACAAAGTCGCCTAACCTGCAGTACTAGGAAAATGCTTATAGACAGTAGCTTAGTAGTAGCGCTTTTTATAAAAAAGCGCTACTACTATGCTCTTACCAGTAGTGTTGTTTTAGTAAAAAAACGCTACTACTACAATTTCCAGGCCGTTACCGGCAGGCCAGGCATAGTAGTAGTGCTTTTAGGTATGCAGCATGACTGCTACTGAAGGTAGCAGTAGTGCTTTTTACATATAAGCGCTACTACTACGGGCTCCTTATCCAGCCCAACGGCCCGCGCTCGACCTCTCTCTCACTCCCCGGCCATCACACTCACTCGCGTGCCTCTCTGCCGTCGTCGCCGCCGCCCTCCCCCGCGCCGGAGCTCTCCCGCCGTCCATCCTCGCCCGCGCTGGCTCTGCTCCCCCGCCGGCAACTCTCCCCCGCGTCGGCCTCCTCCCTAGCCGGCCGTCCCGTGCCGGCCTCCTCCCCCGCTGGCCTCCTCCCCCGCCGTGAGGTACTCCTCCTCCCTCCTCCCTCTAGGTTAATTAACTAAGGTGAATTTAGGTCATTAGGTTAACTAAGTTGAACTAAGTGAAGTAGCTAGGTTAATTAGGTTTACTAACTAGGTTAATTAGATGTTTGGTTAACTAGTTTGGTTACTAAGTAGATGTTAATTTGGTTAGGGCAGTTGTGGTACTATTAATTAGATGTTTTTTAGCTAGAGAAGTAGGTTAGGTAACTAATTAGGTAGATGTTAATTTAGGGCAGTGGTGTTTAGTTTATAAAAAAATTCAATATAGTTTTTACTATTTTTTAGTAAGTGTTTAATAGAATTAGTTAGAAAATTTAATAGAACTAGTTAAACTAGTTTATTTTTAGTAAGTACTAGTTTATTTTATTTATAGTAAGTGCTTAGTTGAACTAGTTGAATTAATAAAACTAGTTTATTTTTAGTAAGTAAATTAGGTAATGAGATTTGATGATCCAATCAAAATTTTACTATAGAACTAGTTTACTTTTAGTAAGAAAATTAATAGAACTAGTTTATTTTTTTACTTAAACCAATTATTCCTGCATCGACTTTGATGATGCCTATCCCGCATCCTCGTCGTCAACTCAGCGGAGGAGGCCTGCTTAATTAGAGGGGCCATGTCTGGGACTGGGCTCCACCGGGCTGGTACTGGGAGGTGCTATCATCCGGGGGCACAGCTTGGTGAGGAGCCACCACGTCGTTGACCCGAACCTTCTTTCGTGGCGGTCGTGTGGGCCAGTGACGGTGCGGAGGCTTGAGGATGCCGCGGAGGTGGTACGTCACCGTGTCAGCAAGGAGGACGAGTGCGTCCGTTGCTACATGGTTGTGTTGGACGGCAGGTTCTCCAATACCTGGCAGGTTCTTCAGGGATCTCACTGGAGCTATGATCCTGTGATGGTTCCTTCTCTTTGGGTGTCCACCGCCCGTGCCGATACCCATCGTTTGCTATGGTTTTAGCTGTATTATTGATGTTATATGTATGATACTATTCTAGGTGTATTAGTAATAATATTCTAGGATGTACGGACGAAAGAGATGATTTAGTTTTGCTTATTGAATGCATGCTAATTTGAATACTAATTTATTTTACGATTTGGTTTTGCTTATTGAATCCTCATATTGGAAAACTACTCCTACTTTGTATGCTAAAATTGGAGAGCACTATTCAAGGCGTATGCATTCAATTAGTTGATAGCTTATATGGTTTTTTGTTTTTGCAGAAATCAAGGAGCCGCTCCATCATCACCGCCGTCACCCCCGTCACCGACCCCCTCCGACCACGAGGTGAGACCCCCTCCGTCACCGACCCCCTCCGTCGTCCCCATCAAGTTTGAATGCTCATATGATGTAGATATAAACATGTATATCTTGTGTTGTCAAATAGGATATGTGCTTGCCCAAGTGGCCGGCCATGTTTGCAGGTTACACCTCCTATAGTGGCCTATGTTTTGCCGGAGTGTTGATTAATTTCCGCTCCGGCAAATTTCACGCGCTTGATATGTCCTTTTTTAGCAAAGGTCATGCCGGATTTTTTCGTGAATTCTGGCACGACTTGTTCTAGAATATGTAGGAAATATCGAGTGGCCTGGATTTTCTTGAAAAAAAATAAACGACATTTCGGTTTGACTTTAAGTCTGTCAAGGCTCCATCACCAAAGGTCGAAAAATCAGTGAGGGAGTGTATCCACCATATATGAGAGAGGACGAAGAAGCCGGACTGTTGTCGTGGGGGTCGTTTCTCCTTCTTCTCCGAGTGCTAGACCTTTGTTATGTACTAGGGGAAGGAGGAGTAACGACCATCACCGACGGTTGCAAATGTCAGAGAGGAATCCCGACTGTAGTCGTGGGGGTCCCTTCTCCTTTGTTCTCGTGTGCTAGACATTTCGGTGTAATGCACTCGGGAACGAAAGGAGGAGCGACCATCACCAACGGTTGAATGTATACACCACGCGAGCTGAGAGTTTTCAAGAAAAAAGACTCGACAGACCGATAGTCAACCCGTCATGAATAATAATGATCTAATTTAATTTTTGTAGTACATATATTGAATTGTACAAGTTTCATCTTTGAATTATGAACATAGTAAATGTCATCATCGGACGACGAAATTCTCCCGGGGGAGTGCAGATGGTGCAAGGACGACCGAGGTCTGTGCGACAGGCCTCACCTGGACGAAGATCGGTGCTTCAGCATTAAGCTCCAGGAGACCTTCGATGTTGAAAGGGTGCGCAACAACGACAAGTGTTTTTTCGTAATTAAACAGGACTTCAACTATTTCAACATGTAATTTTCATCTTTCGAGTAGCTTATTGCATGCCATGCAAGACGCCATGTCTTGGAGAGGATGGATTTTGAAGACCATGAAAATTTCGACACAAATAAAATTCACCTAAGGACCCATCATGGTATGGATTTTGAAGTAAATCTGTATAATTGTGAGAGTGTAACCCATTTTGGTTGCAAAAATTGGGAAGTACTTTGCAATATGTATGGTTTTTATGACGGTATGCTTATCACCATGGATCTTGGTGATCCTGACATCGACCAAGACAATATGGACATTTGGGTCCTTGTTGATACGCTTCCAATTCTACTGCTATGTGAGTTTCTCAAACATAGTTATTAACTAATTTATATTGTTCATTTCAAAATAGTTGACAACTTATTTCCATTGACAGCTTATTTTCATTCTTCAAACAATGTGCGGAACATGGTAGACAGAACCTACTACACCGATGGCTCTGCGTTAACTTATCAGGAGAAAAATCATCTGGTCGCATTTTGTACTGATCTTGAGAATTACAATATCTGTTATATAACTCCTCCACATTATGGTCAATACGTGCCACTAGTGCATGTGTTGAACTACGGTAACATCCATGAAGATGCCATGGTAAGATTTTTTACTATTACGACATCCGTGCATCTTTTGCATAAATTCTTTTAAAACTTAACTACATTGCTAACTACAAAGTTATTACTATGTTTTTCAACATAAAATCCTGAAGGATTGCGTGCCTCATCTGATCTATCAGAATGGTCGCCTTGATGTCAGGACCGGATTTTCGGGATATTATTTTCCCAGAAAATGGCCCTTGTGCTCACCAGCCCCAGGATTACTGTTAGCTGATGAGGCACCAACTTGATACAGAAATTCCAAGCAAAATACATAATATGTAGTACAAGACCGTTCTGGCCTATGAGTACAACAATTGGTTTCTAGTTGTTGATGGCGGAAGCGGTTTGTGGATCTTCAATGTCTATGGGACTCCATTTCCCACAGGAACAACTGACCAGGTTAACTCCTATCGCCGCGAGGCTGCTATCACCATTGCTTAGGTTTCGGGGCTGTCATCGAAATGCTCCTCTCCAAGCAAGAAATCTGGCCAAGACAATAGCCAGGGACAAGCCAGTGAGTACTTTGAATGTACTCGCAAACAATATGAACACGGGTATAATATAACAACCGATAATCATGCTCTGAAAACATTCTATGATCACAACGTCAGTCATAAAAAAAATCCCTGATGCATGCAAGCGGGTCATTTATATACAACATGAATATGCGATAATGGGGTAGTAATAAAATGCACTGATCGGGTGTCTGAGCGACGCCTCGAAAGGATAGTAAATAACGAGCATGCCTCAGTCGAGCGTCGGAGCGACACCACATAAAGGGATTATAAAGCAAATAAATAACAAGCATGCCACAGTCGGGCGTCTGAGCGGCACCACATAAAGGGCTTATAAAGCAAATAAATAACAAGCATGCCACAGTCGGGCGTCTGAGAGACGCCACATAAAGGTCTTATAAAGTAAATAAATAACAAGCATGCCACAGTCGGGCGTCTGAGCGACACCACATAAAGGTCTTATAAAGCAAATAAATAACAAGCATGCCACAGTCGGGCGTCTGACCGACACCACAAAAAGGGCTTATAAAGCAAATAAATAACAAGCATGCCACAGTCGGACGTCTGAGCGACACCACATAAAGGGCTTATAAAGTAAATAAATAACAAGCATGCCACAGTCAGGCGTCTGAGCGACACCACATAAAAGGGCTTATAAATAATCACAGTGAATATCCAGGAGGTAGGACCATCCCAGGGATACTCGATAATTCAAATAATACAAAGGGGTTAGTCCATAATAATAATAATCATAATCATCACAAGTCACAACTCATGATCCAGGTTCCGGTTTAACAGTTTCTCCTCCGAAGGCCGACACTAAGACCGACACTTGACCCATCCCAGAATGTAGTCCTTACCCGTGGAAACGGCTATTCGAATAGATTTAACCTCTGCAGAGGGTGTACTCTTTACCCACAAGTAACGGATTCCTTTAGTCCATCGGGACTAATTCCATTTACGGTCTTTTAATTGAGACACGCCTAACTCGCACACACCAGCTTAACTTACCGGTGTCTGGAATCACCCACGACACCTGTTAAGCAAACTCTAAGTGGGGAGGCTACAACCTCGCGTAGCACCGGAAAACACCCATGCCCCCAGACCAGGTGGCATTCCTACCGGATGCAGCCGGTATCTTCCACCATGGCCTCTCTGTACGGTGTGTGCTAGGAAGGGGTTTACAATTTACTGAACCGTACCCTACCTGCAGCAGGGACAAGTGGTAGTACGAAACGAGTATGGGGCGGTTTACTGGAACAAGACTCGATCTATGGTCGACTCTGGAGGTTTAGGATTCCCTGTATGATATGTATAACAAAATATTTCAACCCACAGAATCACCACTCATTATACCTTACCATGCGATACCGGACATAACCGTCCCGAGGGAGACCGGAAACAAGCTCACGCCTACCCAAGGCAGAGGCTTCCCCGGATTTCTTTCCGGCATGCATGCAAGGCATACGAGGACGATTACCATCACAAGTATATCCACTTCCAACAGCAAGGAAGTTTCCAATATGCACTCATGCAAATGATCGTGTCACCACATAAAATAACGAGTTCTCCGTATTAAGGTGGAGTTTATAATCGCGTCAACCAACACACAACAATATTATGCCAGGGTTCATAATGCTTGCCTCCAAGGTGTGGAGAGGTGAGGTGCTCTCCAAAACTTTTTCAAAGTTTTCTTCTCCTCCAAAAATCCTATTTTGCAAATATTCCAATTAACACATAGTTTCAAAATGGTACAAAAAAGTTGTCTAAATTTTTTTCAAACAAATCTTAAAATAAACTAGACAATATTTGAGAGAGGTGTGAAAAAGAATCAACTCATTTGGAGTTATATTTAAAAAGTTAGAGCTAGTCAAAGTTTAGTCAACTTTCTGTTTTTAAAAATAAAACTGAAAAAAGAAAAACGTTTCGAAACGAGTACACGTCGAAGACGTACTTTGGGGGATACGCCTCCACTTAAAACACGTGGCGGCGGGGCTGGGTCACTGACAGTGGGTCCAGCGGGCCCACTGGTCAGGTTTGACTAGTCCCCCGCCCTCTTCCTCCTCTGTCCGAGCCGAGGCGGGGGCTCCGGTGGTCGACACCGGCGAACGGCGGCTCCTCGCGGGGCCCTTAGGGCGGTTCTCCCGGTAGTCGAGAGGGTGGCGGGGACGAAGGGAGTCGCTGGCGGCGAGCCTTGCGGCGGACGGCAGCTTCGGGAGGTTTGGGGGTTTGGGTTATGGTGCTTCCCGATCGACGTTGAGAGGGTGGGCGGCTCCGCAAGACAAAGGGGAGTTAGGCGGTGGTGTTGGGAGGGCCGGGGAGGCTCTGATTGCGACGCGATGGACTTGGACGTGGCGGCGGCCGAGACGACCGGAGATGGGGAAGACAACCTCCCCTGGTCGATTGCGAGCTAGGGGAGCTCTAGGAGGATGGTTTGAGGCTGTCTGAGGGTTCGGAGAGGCTCGGGGCTCTCCATTTATAGGCGAGCAATGGCGGTTCACGACGGCCGCGGATGAGATCGCCGGAGACCGCCATTCTGTAGCAGCAGGGGGATGTGGCGGCGACGAGTGCTTGTGGACAAGCTTGCGGATGAGCCTGAGCTACCCGAGGCAGTTAGCGGCGCTAGTGGCTCGGCGGTGCCGCCTGGGCAGGAGCTGTGGGCGGCGGTGGCAGCTATGAGGCGGTCTTGAGGGCGCCGGAGGGGGGCCAGCGGCTCTGGGCGAGGAGGAGTTGGGGCGCGCTGGCTGCAGTGGGAGGGGCCGAACGGGCGCTGGGAGGCGGCAACGCGACGCTGGCGACCTGCGCACGCGACGCAGCAAAACACGCGCCTCTGTCTGCGCCAGAGCGTGCACGCCAACTGTTTGGCGAAATGCCAGTTGGTGCTAGGGGTTTTGGATGACGCTGGGGGCTAACAGGCCTAGGTTAGGGTCGTCTAGGAGCTTAGTGGACATGCTAGTTTGTCCAGAGGTGCAAGGTCACAGTGCAAAACTAAAATCATGCCAAAACTGTCCCTGCACTCAAGGTGTTTGATAAAATGCCAAGAGAATCTAGGAAACTCTTGGAGTGGCCAAAATCTCCAGATCATGGTCTCTTTAGATGAAGTAGAGGATGGCAAGGTTAGTTGGCCAAATCTAGAAACTTGATAGTGCAAGTTTGTGAGAAAACTGATTCAAAGAAAAGGGCATAATTGCATGCACTTAAAATCCTACATTGGGTCTACTCTTCTGGACTTAAGGATTTGGCGGGGTGGTCTATAAGAAGGAGAAATGATCATGGGTAAAGGAGCAAGTCAAAATATGGTTGCAGTACAAATCATCAAGTTGGACTAGAATGAAAATGAGGATGATTCACTCAAATGTTTCAAAGAACAATACTGTGTTTTTGCAAAAAGTTGAATAATATACTCCTACTGACATCCCATAATTTTGGTGAAAGTTTTAAAGAAATATTTAATTAGGTTGTAGTGCAAAATTGCCCACTGGACCAGATTTGAAAACTTGGTGTAGAACTCAAAATATCCAGTGAATGAAATATATTTTTGCATAAAAGTGATTTAAAAACATCACATAACATCCCCAAATTTTTGTGGAATTTTTGAATGAATTTATAAAAGGGTTGCAGTGCAAATGGGGTCCTAAACTTATGAAAAACCATTCTATAGAGATAAAGCTCAGGGATAAATAATTATATAAATAATCCTACTGATAAAAGAATTGTTTTATTTGAAAGGGTAAATAAGTCCAATAATGATTGAAAGGTTTTCACTTGGGTAAAAACTCCATAATAATAAAGAAAAGAATGGTTCTGAAATCAAAAGGAAATCCAGAAACTAAAAGTTTAAGTTTCCTGGCAAAATTTTAATAAACAAAACATGGTTAAATTTTTGGGGTTTCACAACACTACCCCCCTTAAGAAAAATCTCGTCCTCGAGATTTGTTAAGAGCTGTTTTGAAAAACAAATACTCCATGGTTACGTGTTTTTTGCAAGCAGTGTATGTGTTCGAGCGGTTGTGAGTGTTCTGCCATGGTGCTGCGTGAATAAAACTCCATGTCGTGAGAAGATAAATAATGCCGCAACTTAGGGAAAAGAAATCTCACTCCAGGATTTTTCGCGAGAGAAGCTGATTAATTTTTAAGAGTTAAACTGCAAGCAAAACTACACATATTAATAGAAACCAAATAATTTACTTGCCGCACAAATTCGGGGTACCACGCATAAGTTACAACATATAAATAAATGTTGTAATGATAAACACAACAGTGACGTCTATAATGCAAATGGTAACTGGACGGGGTCTCGAGAAAACGTCTCGGGTACTGGGACACACTCCTCTTCTATCGGGGGAAGCGGATTGACCAGCCGATGAATGTGTCTCTCTTGGTCGGGCCTCAGTGGTCTGCTGATGGCGATCTGAGGATTTAAATCTGCGAGACTCTGGAGATAACCCATTACTCGCTGGGTCAGACGTTCTTGAGCGATGACGTACTGGACCAGGTTGGCAAGATTGGTCTCTCTCAATTGGCCCACCGAAAAGATGTTACTTCTCCGGGTGCTGCACGGCTCGGAAAGTAATAATACCCTCTTTCGCTGGCATAGGGTACCGCGAATCGAAGTCGGACAAGCGCTTCGTGTGCAGCCGCTTCTATGGCCCTTTGTGGAGCTGGCATAGATTTCCCCACGAAGGAAACTTCCGTTGGGTCTTGGTTTGAGTTTACGGGAGGGATGTGTACTACTTCCCAATACTTCGAGGTGGATGGGGTGATTCTCGATTTGAGCAGCTCGTGCTGGGGTGGCTGGGTAGAACCCATGGTACTGCATGTAAAGTCCCACAATATTTTCACAAAGCTACCCGGGTTTCATCTGGGGTTCTCAGATAAATACTAGGGCTCGGCATGCCAAGAAATGGTTGTGATGGTGGTGCACAAGGTGAGGGGTGCTTGGCAAGGTCACAAGGTGGCCTTTTCATATAGCATCCGGGCTGGGTTATATGCTGCGGTGAGGGGCACTAGTCTGTCGGTTCTGCTCTCATGGGGTTGGGGTCAAAGCCACAGATACACATATCTCACAAAAGTGACGTGTTACTGTGGGTGTCGTCGGTGTTGGTTTTGGTAGCTGCGCCCGGGGTTAAAAATGCAATCGTACATTGACATACTCATGCATGGCTACTATTTAAAAATAGGATGCACAAGCAACAACATTTAATTACAGTGATACAGGGTCACACAACTACAAGGCGAGGACATGCTAAGGCTTGGTACTACTCGAGCGACTCTAGTCTACCTCGTTAATGTCTAAGCGGGTGTGCCTTGTGGACGTCGAGCCTTCTCCACGGGTCTCACCGTCAGGATTAGCTGGAGGGGGTTGAGGAACTGCAGGGTCGGGGTAGCGATGATGACCACCGCGGGGATTATTGGCCACAATCCCGTTGGAGTGTGCTCCCAAAAGACGACGAAGTACTTCTGGGGTCACCAAAGCACCTTGGTTGATGGCTGGGGATGACCTCAAGGTCTCGATTGGTTGTCCGAACAGCAGGACTGGGCTGTCGGCGTCGGGATCATCTTCTCTTCTTGCCGGGGTCGGTGAATCAGCTCTCCACGAGCTGCGATCAAATCAAGGGTGATTTGATCGCACATATCCTCTAGTGCACTTACATAGCGCACCAGATGCAACAATGCATGATCCGTCTCGTGATCTCCGTTGGCAACTTGGGGTGGTCTACCATTCCCTTCACGGCTGGGGTAGTAGTAGAACGAGCGACGCTAACTCAGGCGACAAGTGCGGAGTTGAACTATAGCCTCTCGCGCTGCTAGTTGGATGGCTTGTGGCTCAAAGGAAGTTGTCCTTTCGATGAACCCAGAGGGCGTTTCGAGATAGACCCCTACCATAGATGTGCATAGTGGCCCAGAATTGACGGCTCTCACCACTCATGGATCCTTGGTACACCACATATTCTGGGGGTTCTTCTAATGCATAGGCACGACGGGTGAGGTTTGCGAGTATGGTCACAAAACCTCCAAGGTTGGTTGCTGTGGTCTCATTGTGCACGACGGGGCCAGGCATTATGGCTCGGTTTGGGGTAGAGGTTGTGCTGTGCTGGGTTGTGGCTAGCGTGCCCTTTTATAGAAAAAGGGGACGGATTCTTCCTTTGCATGCTTGCAAATGGGACAATATAGGTATCGGTCACTAGCGCGTGATCGACAGGCTAGGATGATAGGTTGGTCACCGACTGCCAAAACTGTCGGGGTTACCGTGTGGCTATCTTGCACAAGAAGCTTGGCTGGGGTTTGGTTAGGGTCTGGTGGGTTGGTTTTCCTAGGTTTTTCGACCTGGCTAAGATAGGATTAGCCAATGGTCAGCCTGGCTCTGATACCAAGTTTGTCAGGACCGGATTTTCGGGATATTATTTTCTCAGAAAATGGCCCTTGTGCTCACCAGCCCCTGGATTACTATTAGCTGATGAGGCACCAACTTGATACAGAAATTCCAAGCAAAATACATAATATGTAGTACAAGACCCTTCTGGCCTATGAGTACAACAATTGGTTTCTAGTGGTTGATGGCGGAAGCGGTTTGTGGATCTTCAATGTCTATGGGACTCCATTTCCCACAGGAACAGATGACCAGGTTAACTCCTATCTTCGCGAGGCTGCTATCACCATTGCTTAGGTTCCAGGGCTGTCATCGCAACGCTCCTCTCCAAGCAAGAAATCTGGCCAAGACAATAGCCAGGGACAAGCCAGTGAGTACTTTGAATGTACTCGCAAACGATATGAACACGGGTATAATATAACAACCGACAATCATGCTCTGAAAACATTCTATGATCACAACGTCAGTCATAGAAATAAAATCCCTGATGCATGCAAGCAGGTCATTTATATACAACATGGATATGCGATAACGGGGTAGTAATAAAATGCACCGATTGGGTGTCTCAAGCGACGCCTCGAAAGGATAGTAAATAACGAGCATGTTTCGATCAAGGCGCCGAGCGACACCACATAAAGGGCTTATAAAGCAAATAAATAACAAGCATGCCACAGTCGGGGCGTCGAGCGACACCACATAAAGGGCTTATAAAGCAAATAAATAACAAGCATGCCACGATCAAGGCGTTCAATCGACGCCACATAAAGGGCTTATAAACTAAATAAATAACAAGCATGCCACAGTCGGGCGTCTGAGCGACACCACATAAAGGGCTTATAAAGCAAATAAATAACAAGCATGCCACAGTCGGGCGTCTGAGCGACACCACAAAAAGGGCTTATAAAGCAAATAAATAACAAGCATGCCACGGTTAAGGCCCGAGCGACACCACATAAAGGGCTTATAAAGTAAATAAATAACAAGCATGTTACGATCGAGGCCCGAGCGACACCACATAAAAGGGCTTATAAATAATCATAGTGAATATCCAGGAGGTAGGACCATCCCAGGGATACTCGATAATTCAAATATTACAAAGGGGTTAGTCCATAATAATAATAATCATAATCATCACAAGTCACAAGTCATGATCAATGTTCCGGTTTAACAGTTTCTCCTTCGAAGGCCGACACTAAGACCGACACTTGACCCATCCCAGACTGTAGTCCTTACCAATGGACACGGCTATTCGAATAGATTTAACCTCTGCAGAGGGTGTACTCTTTACCCACAAGTAACGGATTCCTTTAGTCCATCGGGACTAATTCCATTTACGGTCTTTTAATTGAGACACGCCTAACTCGCACACACCAGCTTAACTTACCGGTATCTGGAATCACCCACGACACCTGTTAAGCAAAACTCTAAGTGCGGAGGCTACAACCTCGCGTAGCATGGGATCAAATTTATATCGCACGCTCTAAGGGGTGCCCCCCTCTCGGTCCCAACCAGAAAACACCCATGCCCCCGGACCAGGTGGCATGCCTACCGGATGCAGCCGGTATCTTCCACCATGGCCTCTCTGTACGGTGTGTGCTAGGAAGGGGTTTACAATTTACTGAACCGTACCCTACCTGCGGCAGGGACAAGTGGTAGTATGAAACGAGTATGGGGGGTTTACTGGAACAAGACTCGATCTATGGTCGACTCTGGAGGTTTAGGATTCCCTGTATGATATCTACAACAAAATATTTCAACCCACAGAATCACCACTCGTTATACCTTACCATGCCATACCGGACATAACCATCCCGACGGAGACCGGAAACAAGTTCACGCCTACCCAAGGCAGAGGCTTTCCCGGATTTCATTCCGGCATGCATGCAAGGCATACGAGGACGATTACCATCACAAGTATATCCACTTCCAACAGCAAGGAAGTTTCCAATATGCGCTCATGCAAATGATCGTGTCACCACATAAAATAACGAGTTCTCCGTATTAAGGTGGAGTTTATAATCGCGTCAACCAACACACAAAAATATTATGACAGGGTTCAGAATGCTTGCCTCCAAGGTGTGGAGAGGTGAGGTGCTCTCCAAAACTTTTTGAAAGTTTTCTTCTACTCCAAAAATCATATTTTGAAAATATTCCAATTAACACATGGTTTCAAAATGGTACAAAAAACGTTGTCTAATTTTTTTTTCAAATAAATCTTAAAATAAACTAGACAATATTTGAGAGTGGTGTGAAAAAGAATCAACTCATTTGGAGTTATATTTAAAAAGTTATAGCTAGTCAAAGTTTAGTCAACTTTCTATTTTTAAAAATAAAACTGAAAAAAGAAAAACGTTTCGAAACGAGTACACGTCGAAGACGTACTTTGGGGGATACGCCTCCACTTAAAACACGTGGCGGCGGGGCTGGGTCACTGACAGTGGGTCCAGCGGGCCCACTGGTCAGGTTTGACTAGTCCCCCGCCCTCTTCCTCCTCTGTCCGAGCCGAGGCGGGGGCTCCGACGATCGACGCCGACGAACGGCGGCTCCTCGCGGGGCTCTGAGGGCGGGGATGGATCCGCCACTCCAGGGCGGTCCTCCCGGTAGTCGAGAGGGTGGCGGGGACGAAGGGAGTCGCCGGCGGCGAGCCTTGCGGCGGACGGCAGCTTCGGGAGGTTTGGGGGTTTGGGTTATGGTGCTTCCCGATCGACGCTGAGAGGGTGGGCGGCTCCGCAAGACAAAGGGGAGTCAGGCGGTGGTGTTGTGAGGGCCGGGGAGGCTATGATTGCGACGCGATGGACTCGGACGTGGCGGCGGCCGAGCCGACCGGAGATGGGGAAGACGACCTCCCCTGGTCGATTGCGAGCTAGGGGAGCTCTAGGAGGATGGTTTGAGGCTGTCTGAGGGTTCGGAGAGGCTCGGGGCTCGGGGCTCTCCATTTATAGGCGAGCAATGGCGGTTCGCGGCGGCCGCGGATGAGATCGCCGACGACCGCCATTCTGTAGCAGCAGGGGGACGTGGCGGCGACGAGTGCTTGCGGACAAGCTTGCAGATGAGCCTGAGCTGCTCGAGGGGCAGCCGGCGAGCGCTAGTGGTTCGGCGGCGCCGCCCGGGCAGGAGCTGCTTGGGCGGCGTGGCGGTGGCGGAGGCGGTGCTGTTGGGCGCCAGGGGGGGGGGCAGGCGGCTGCGGCAAGGTAGGAGTCGGGCGCTGGCTGCGAGTGGGAGGGGCCGAACGGCGCTGGGAGGCGGCAACGCGCCATGGCGACTTCGTGGCGCCAAGACGTAAACGCGCTGGCCGCGCCCAGAGCGTGCACGCCAACTGTTCGGCGAAAGGCCAGTGGGTGCTAGGGGTTTTGGATGACGCTGGGGGCTAACAGGCCTAGGTTAGGGTTGTCTAGGAGCTTAGTGGACATGCTAGTTTGTCCAGAGGTGCAAGGTCACTGTGCAAAACTAAAATCATGCCAAAACTGTCCCTACACTCAAGGTGTTTGATAAAATGCCAAGAGAATCTAGGAAACTCTTGGAGAGGCCAAAATCTCCAG
This sequence comes from Aegilops longissima, assembly GCA_021605205.1. Lineage (NCBI taxonomy): Eukaryota > Viridiplantae > Streptophyta > Magnoliopsida > Poales > Poaceae > Aegilops > Aegilops longissima. The sequence goes on from CM038679.1 coordinate 237,026,866, forward strand.
ATCATGGTCTCTTTAGATGAAGTAGAGGATGGCAAGGTTAGTTGGCCAAATCTAGAAACTTGATAGTGCAAGTTTGTGAGAAAACTGGTTCTGGACAGAAAGAAAAGGGCATAATTGCATGCACTTAAAATCCTCCAATGGGTCCACTCTTCTGGGCCTAAGGATTTCGCAGGGTGGTCTATAAGCAGGAGAAATGATGATGGGTAAAGGAGCAAGTCAAAATATGGTTGCAGTACAAATCATCAAGTTGGACCAGAATGAAAATGAGGATGATTCACTCAAATTTTTCAAAGAACAACACTGGGTTTTTGCAAAAAGTTGAATAATATACTCCTACTGACATCCCATAATTTTGGCGAAAGTTTTAAAGAAATATTTAATTAGGTTGTAGTGCAAAATTGCCCACTGGACCAGATTTGAAAACTTGGTGTAGAACTCAAAATATCCAGTGAATGAAATATATGTTTGCATAAAAGTGATTTAAAAACATCACATAACATCCCCAAATTTTGGTGGAATTTTTGAATGAATTTATAAAAGGGTTGCAGTACAAATGGGGTCCTAAACTTATGAAAAACCATTCTAGAGAGATAAATCTCAGGGATAAATAATTATATAAATAATCCTACTGATAAAAGAATTGTTTTATTTGAAAGGGTAAATAAGTCCAATAATGATTGAAAGGTTTTCACTTGGGTAAAAACTCCATAATAATAAATAAAAGAATGGTTCTGAAATCAAAAGGAAATCCAGAAACTAAAAGTTTAAGTTTCCTGGCAAAATTTTAATAAACAAAACATGGTTAAATTTTTGGGGTGTCACACTTGATGTTTTGAACATACGGCCAAGTCATCCTACGAATCTCACCTGTCCATATCGGATTTCTAAAACAAGTGAAGACATGAAAATCAAAGAATGGAAAAAATGTATGGACAGTCGTAAGGAGGTAATTGGAAGCAACATTGTGCGAAAGGCAAGAATTAGAGGCAGGATAATCTCCATTCTACATAATGGTGAGTCAGGGCCTATCTTGTTTTATGCTATTTTACCTAAGAGAAGGTAGTAGGTCCTAGTTAATAATACTCATGATCATGTGCTAAGAACAACTAAGTAGGATTGGTTAGATGACTATGATGATGATGTGGTATCGAGTAGAAGTTGTATAATCGATGATGATGAGTATGACTTGTTATTATGATACCAATGATGAGTTATTTATTATTATGATCGATGATGCATGATGCTAAGTTGTTATATGAGCATGACGAGTTATTATATATATTAGTAGGTGAAATGAACATGGATTAGATGTTGGAAATATGCCCTAGAGGCAATAATAAAAGCATTATTATTATATTTCCTTGTTCATGATAAATGTCTTTATTCATGCTATAACTGTATTATCCAGAAATCGTAATACACGTGTGAATATATAGACTACAATACGTCCCTAGTAAGCCTCTAGTAGACTAGCTCGTTGGTCAACAGATAGTCATGGTTTCCTAACTATGGACATCAGATGTCATTGACAACGGGATCACGTCATTAGGAGAATGACGTGATGGACAAGACCCAATCCTAAGCATAGCACAAAGATCGTGTAGTTCGTTTTGCTAGAGCTTTTCCAATGTCAAGTATCTCTTCCTTGGACCGTGAGATCGTGTAACTCCCGGATACCGTAGGAATGCTTTGGTGTACCAAACGTCACAACGAATCGGGTGACTATAAAGGTGCATTACAGGTATCTCCGAAAGTGTCATTGGGTTGACACGGATCGAGACAGGATTTGTCACTCCCTAAGACGGAGAGGTATCACCGGGCCCACTCGGTAGTGCATCATCATAATGAGCTCAAAGTGACCAGGTGTCGGTCACGGATCATGCATTACGGCACGAGTAAAGTGACTTGCCGTAACGAGACTAAACGAGGTATTGGGATACCGACGATCGAGTCTCGGGCAAGTAACATACCGTCGACAAAGGGAATAGAATACGGGTTGCTTGAACCCTTGACATCGTGGTTCATCCGATGACAACATCGAGGAAAATGTGGGAGCCAACATGGGTATCCAGATCCTGCTGTTGGTTATTGACCGAGATCGTCTCGGTCATGTCTACATGTCTCCCAACCCGTAGGGTCTACACACTTAATGTTCGTGACGCTTAGGGTTATTAGGAAGACAAGTATGTGACTACTCGAATGTTGTTCGAGTCCCGGATGAGATCCCTGACGTCACGAGGAGTTCCGGAATGGTCCGGAGGTAAAGATTTATATATGGAAAGTGGTTAAACGGACTCGGAAAGTTTGGGGTATACTGTAATGTACCGGGCCACCGGAGAGTTCGGAGGTCCACTGGAGGGGCCACCCCTCCGGGGCCACATGGACTAAGTGGGAGAGGGAGCCAGCCCTGGTGGCTGGGCGCACCTCCCCACCTAGGCCCATGCGGCTAGGGCATGGGAGGGAAACCCCAAAGGGCGCCCCTAGCTTGGGGAGCAAGCCACCCTCCCTCCTCCCTTGTCGCCGCCCCATCTAGGGTTTCCCTAGATGGCCGCCCCCTGCCCTCTCCTCCTATAAATAGAGGGGTGGGGAGGGCTGCACACACCATTGAAGGCGCAGCCCTCCCTCCCCAACACCTCTCTTTCTCCACGCGAGCTTGGCGAAGCCCTGCCGAGAACCGCCACCAACTAAACCACGCCGTCATGCTGCCATTGAGTTGTCTTCTCAACCTCTCCTTCCTCCTTGCTGGATCAAGACGAAGGCGACGCCATCGTCTCCGCACGTGTGTTGAACGCGGAGGTGCTGTCCGCTCAGCACTTGGTCATCGGTGATCGGAATCACGTTGGGAACGTCTTCATCATCACCACTCCCTCGAACGCTTCCGTACTCGATCTACAAGTGGTATGTAGATGCAAACTCTCTCTCTTGACTCGTTGCTTAGTAGAATTCCTAGATGGATCGTGGTGAAACCGTAGGAAAAATTTTAATTTTCTGCAACGTTCCCCAACAGTGGTATCAGAGCTAGGTCTATGCGTAGTTCTCTATTGCACGAGTAGAACACAATTTAGTTGTGGGCGTGGATCTTGTCAATTTACTTGCCTCTACTAGTCTTATCTTGCTTCCGCGGTATTGTGGGATGAAGCGGCCCGGACCAACCTTACACGTACGCTTACGTTAGACCGGTTCCACCGACTAACATGCACTAGTTGCATAAGGTGGCTGGCGGGTGTCTGTCTCTCCTACTTTAGTTGGAGCGGATTCGATGAAAAGGGTCCTTATGAAGGGTAAATTGAAGCTGACAAGATCACGTTGTGGTTATTCGTAGGTAAGAAAACGTTCTTGCTAGAACCCAATTGCAGCGACGTAAAAGATGCAACAACAATTAGAGGACGTCTAACTTGTTTTTGCAGCAATTGTCATGTGATGTGATATGGCCAAGTTGTGATGAATGATGAATGACATATTGTGATGTATGAGATCATGTTCTTGTAATAGGAATCACGACTTGCATGTCGATGAGTATGACAACCGGCAGCAGCCATAGGAGTTGTCTTTATTTTGTATGACCTGCGTGTCATTGAAGAACGCCATGTAACTTACTTTACTTTATTGCTAAACGCGTTAGCCATAGAAGTAGAAGTATTCGTTGGCGTGACAACTTCATGGAGGCGCAATGATGGAGATCATGATGATGGAGATCATGGTGTCATGCCGGTGACAAGATGATCATGGAGCCTCGAAGATGGAGATCAATGGAGCTTTATGATATTGGCCATATCATGTCACTACTATATAATTGCATGTGATTTTTATTATGTTTATACATCTTGTTTACTTAGAACGACGGTAGTAAATAAGATGATCCTTACAACAATTTCAAGAAGTGTTTCCCCTAACTGCACCGCTGCTAAAGTTCGTCGCTTCTAAGCACCACGTGATGATCGGGTGTGATGGATTCTTACGCTCACATACAACGGGTGTAAGACAGATTTACACACGCGAAAACACTTAGGGTTTACTTGACGAGCCTAGCATGTACAGACATGGCCTCGAACACGGAGACCGAAAGGTCGAACACGAGTCGCATGAAGATACGATCAACATGAGAATGTTCACCGATGATGACCAGTCCGTCTCACGTGATGATCGGACACGGCCTAGTCGACTCGGATCGTGTAACACTTAGATGACTAGAGGGATGTCTAATCTGAGTGGGAGTTCATTTAAATAATTTGATTAGATGAACTTAATTATCATGAACTTAGTCTAAAACTTTTGAATGATATGTCTTGTAGATCAAATGGCCAACGCCATGTCAACTTGAACTTCAACGCTCCTAGAGAAAACCAAGCTGAAAGATGACGGCAGCAACTATACGGACTGGGTCCGAACTTGAGGATCATCCTCATAGCTGCCAGAAACAATATGTCCTAGAAGGACCGCTAGGTGACGCCCCGCCCCGAGAACCAATACATTATGAATGCTTAGCAGTCTCGGTCGATGATTACTCCCTCGCTCAAGGGCATGCTTTACAGCTTAGAATCGGGCTCCAAAAGCGTTTTGAGCATCACGGAGCATATGAGATGTTCGAGGAGCTGAAACTTGTTTTTCAAGCTCACGCCCGGTCGAGAGATATGACATCTCCGACAAGTTCTATAGTTGTAAGATGGAGGAAAACAGTTCGTCAAGGAGCACATTCTCAAGATGTGCAGGTTGCACAACCGTATGACCCAACTGAATATTAACCTCCCCGATGAGGCGGTCATTGACAGAATCCTCCGATCGCTCCCACCAAGCTACAAGAGCTTTGTGATGAACTACAATATGCGGGGATGGTAAAGACCATTCCTGAAGTATTCTCTATGCTGAAGTCACCGAGGTTGAAATCAAGAAAGAACATCAAGTGTTGATGGTCAATAAGACCACTAAGTTCAAGAAGGGCAAGGGCAAGAAGAACTTCAAGAAGGACGGCAAGGAGGTTGCCGCGCCCGTAAGCAAGTTGCCGGAAGAAGTCAAAGAATGGACCCAAACCCGAGACCTGAGTGCTTTTATTGCAAGGAGGGTCACTAGAAGCGGAACTACCCCAAATACTTAGCGGACAAGAAGGCCGCAACACCAAAGGTATATTTGATATACATGTAATTGATGTGTACTTTACCAAGACTCGTAGTAACTCCCGGTATTTGATACCGTGTCGTTGCTCATATTTGTAACTCACAGCAGGAGCTGCGGAATAAGCGGAGACCGGCAAAGGACGAGGTGACGGCGCGTCGGAAATGGTTCCGAGTCGATGTGATCGCCGTCGCACGCTACCTCTTCATTTACCTACGGATTAGTTATGAACCTTAATAATTGTTATTTGGTGCCAAGTTTGAGCATGAATATTGTATCCGGATCTCGTTTAATGCGAGATGGCTACTCATTTAAATCCGAGAATAATGGTTGTTCTATTTATATGAGAGATATGTTTTATGGTCATGTCCGATGGTCAATGGTTTATTCTTAATGAATCTCGGCGTAGTATTACACATGTTTATAGCGTGAATACCAAAAGATGTAAAGTTGATAACGATAGTCCCACATACTTGTGGCACCGCCGCCTTTGGTCACATTGGTGTCAAGCGCATGAAGAAGCTCCATGCCGATGGACTTTTGGAGTCTTTAGATTATGAATCATTTGACACATGCGAACCATGCCTCATGGGCAAGATGACCAAGACTCCGTTCTCGTGAACAATGGAGCGAGCAACCAACTTGTTGGAAATCATACATACCGATGTGTGCGGTCCAATGAGCCTTGAGGCTCATGGAGGATATCGTTATGTTCTCACTCTCACAGATGACTTGAGTAGATATGGGTATGTCTACTTGATGAAACACAAGTCCGAGACCTTTGAAAAGTTCAAGGAATTTCAGAATGAAGTAGAGAATCAACGTGACCGAAAGATAAAATTCTTACGATCAGATCGTGGAGGAGAATATTTAAGTCACGAATTTGGTACACACTTAAGAAAATGTGGAATCATTTCACAACTAACGCCACCGAACACCTCAACAGAACGGTGTGTCCGAACGTCGAATCGCACTCTATTGGATATGGTGCGGTCTATGATGTCTCTTACCGATTTACCACTATCATTTTGGGGATACGCCTAGAGACAGCTACATTCACTTTAAATAGGGCACCGCCTAAGTCCGTTGAGACGACACCGTATGAATTATGGTTTGGGAAGAAACCTAAGCCGTCGTTTCTAAAAGTTTGGGGATGCGATGCTTATGTCAAGAAACTTCAACCTGAAAAGCTCGAACCCAAGTCGGAAAAATGCGCCTTCATAGGATACCCTAAAGAAACCATTGGGTATACCTTTTACTTAAGATCCGAGGGCAAGATCTTTGTTGCCAAGAACGGATCCTTTCTGGAAAAGGAGTTTCTCTCGAAAGAAGTAAGTGGGAGGAAAGTAGAACTCGATGAAGTACTACCTCTTGAACATGATAGTGGTGCAGCTCAGGAAAATGTTCCGTGATGCCTACACCAACCAAGAGGAAATTCATGATGATGATCAAGGTACTTGGATCAAGTTGCTCTTGAACTTCATAGGTCCACTAGGACACGCTCCGCACTGCAGTGGTACGGCAAACCTGTCACGGAAATCATGTTGTTAGACAACAATGAACCTTGAACTATGAAGAAGCGATGGCGGCCCAGATTCCAACAAATGGCTAGAAGCCATGAAACCGAGATAGAATCCATGTATGAAAACAAAGTGTGGACTTTGACCGACTTGCCCGATGATCGGCGAGCGATAGAAAACAAATGGATCTTTAAGAAGAAGACGGACGTGGATGGTAATGTCACCATTTATAAAGCTCGACTTGTCGCTAAGGGTTATCGGCAAGTTCAAGGGATTGACTACGATGAGACTTTTTCTCCGTAGCGAAGCTTAAGTCCGTCTCAATCATGTTAGCAATTGCCGCATACTATGATTATGAGATATGGCAGATGGACGCCAAAACAGCGTCCTTAACGGTTATCTTAAGGAAGAGCTGTATATGATACAGCCAGAGGGTTTTGTCGATCCTAAGAATGCTGACAAAGTATGCAAGATCCAACGATCCATTTATGGACTGGTGCAAGCATCTCGAGTTGGAACATTCGCTTTGATGAGATGATCAAAGCGTTTGGGTTTACACAAACTTATGGAGAAGCTCTGCGTTTACAAGAAAGTGAGTGGGAGCTCAGAGCATTTCTCATACTATATGTAGATGACATACTTTTGATGGGAAACGATATAGAATTCTTGGACAGCATTAAGGCCTACTTGAATAAGTGTTTTTCAATGAAGGACCTTGGAGAAGTTGCTTATATATTAGGCATCAAGATCTATAGAGATAGATCGAGACGCCTCATAGGTCTTTCACAAAGCACATACCTTGATAAGATTTTGAAGAAGTTCAAATGGATCAGTCCAAGAAGGGTTCTTGCTCAGATTGCAAGGTGTGAGATTGAGCTCAGCTCAATGCCCGACCACGGCAAAAGATAAAGAAGAGATGAGTGTCATCCCTATGCCTCAGCCATAGGATCTATTATGTATGCCATGTCTGTGTACTGCACTGATGTAAACCTTGCCGTAAGTTTGGTAGGAAGGTACCAAAGTAATCCCGCAAGGAACACCGGACAACGGTCAAGAATATCCTGAAGTACCTAAAAGGACAAAGGACATGTTTCGTTTATGGAGGTGACGAAGAGCTCGTCAGAACAGGTTACGCCGACGCTAGCTTCGACACGATCTGGATGACTCAAAGTCACAAACCGGATACGTATATGTTGAATGGTGGAGCGAGAAGCTGGTGTAGCTGCAAGCGAGCGCCGTGGCGGGATCTACATGTGAAGCGGAGTGCATGGCAGCCTCGGAGGCAGCAGCGATGAAGCAATTTGGGTGAAGGAGTTCATCACCGACCTAGGAGTCATACCCAATGCGTCGGGGCCGATCAAACTCTTCTCGTGACAACACCGGAGCTATTGCCCTTGCCAAGGAGCCCAGGTTTCACAAGAAGACCAGCACATCAAGTGTCGCTTCAACTCCATCCGTGAAAATGTTCAAGAAGGAGACATAGAAATTTGTAAAGTGCACACGGATCTGAATGTCGCAGATCCGCTGACTAAACCTCTCATGGGCAAAACATGATCAACACCGTAACTCTATGGGTGTTCGATTCATCACAATGTAACTAGATTATTGACTCTAGTGCAAGTGGGAGACTGTTGGAAATATGCCCTAGAGGCAATAATAAAAGCATTATTATTATATTTCCTTGTTCATGATAAATGTCTTTATTCATGCTATAACTGTATTATCCGGAAATCGTAATACACGTGTGAATATATAGACTACAATACGCCCCTAGTAAGCCTCTAGTAGACTAGCTTGTTGGTCAACAGATAGTCATGGTTTCGACTATGGACATCGATGTCATTGACAACGGGATCACGCCATTAGGAGAATGACGTGATGGACAAGACCCAATCCTAAGCATAGCACAAAGATCGTAGTTCGCTTTGCTAGAGCTTTTCCAATGTCAAGTATCTCTTCCTTGGACCGTGAGATCGTAACTCCCGGATACCGTAGGAATGCTTTGGTGTACCAAACGTCACAACGAATCGGGTGACTATAAAGGTGCATTACGGTATCTCCGAAAGTGTTCATTGGGTTGACACGGATCGAGACAGGGATTTGTCACTCCGTATGATGGAGAGGTATCACTGGGCCCACTCGGTAGTGCATCATCATAATGAGCTCAAAGTGACCAGGTGTCTGGTCACGGGATCATGCATTACGGTACGAGTAAAGTGACTTGTCGGTAACGAGACTAAACGAGGTATTGGGATACCGACAATCGAGTCTCGGGCAAGTAACATACCGTCTGACAAAGGGAATAGAATACGGGGTTGCTTGAACCCTTGACATCGTGGTTCATCCGATGACAACATCGAGGAACATGTGGGAGCCAACATGGGTATCCAGATCCCGCTGTTGGTTATTGACCTGAGATCGTCTCGTTCATGTCTACATGTCTCCCGAACCCGTAGGGTCTGCACACTTAAGGTTCGGTGACGCTAGGGTTATTAGGAAGACAAGTATGTGACTACCGAATGTTGTTCGGAGTCCCGGATGAGATCCCGGACGTCACGAGGAGTTCCGGAATGGTTCGGAGGTAAAGATTTATATATGGAAAGTGGTTAAACGGACTCCGGAAAGTTTCGGGGGTATACCGGTAATGTACCGGGGCCACCGGAGAGTTCCGAGGTCCACGGGAGGGGCCACCCCCCCGGGGGCCACATGGGCTAAGTGGAGAGGAGCCAGCCTGGTGGGCTGGGCGCACCTCCCACCTAGGCCCATGCGGCTAGGGCATGGGAGGGGAACCTAAAGGCGCCCCCAGCTTGGGGGCAAGCCACCCTCCCTCCTCCCTTTGTCCGCCGCCCCCATCTAGGGTTTCCCCTAGATGGCCGGCCCCCCTTGCCCTCTCCTCCTATAAATAGAGGGGTGGGGAGGGCTGCACACACCATTGAAGGCGCAGCCCCTTCCCTCCCCAACACCTCTCTTTCTCCACGCGAGCTTGGCGAAGCCCTGCCGGAGAACTGCCGTACCAACTGCACCACGCCGTCGTGCTGCCATTGGAGTTGTCTTCCTCAACCTCTCCTTCCTCCTTGCTGGATCAAGACGAAGGAGATGCCATCGTCCCGTATGTGTGTTGAACGCGGAGGTGCTGTCCGTTCAGCACTTGGTCATCGGTGGTCGGAATCACGTTGGGAACGTCTTCATCATCACCACTCCCTCGAACGCTTCCGTACTCGATCTACAAGTGGTATGTAGATGCAAACTCTCTCTCTTGACTCGTTGCTTAGTAGAACTCCTAGATGGATCTTGGTGAAACCGTAGGAAAAATTTTAATTTTCTGCAACGTTCCCCAACATTAGATTCAAGTGGATCCAACATGTGGTGCACATCGAAAGTAATACTAATCCAGACTAGATCAAGTTCGAATTAGAGTAGTAATTTCGACATGCACCACATGTTGCCTCCACTTGAAAGTTTGGATTAGTAGTACTTCCGATGTGCACCACATGTTGGCTCCACTTGAATCTAGTCCATGTTCATTTCACCCACTGTTATATATAATAACTAATCATGGTTATAAAATCATATGATGAAAGTACTATATATAAAACTACACAACGAAAATAAGCTGTATTTTTTAAAATACAGGAAAAGTAGCAGCAGCGCATTTTAGAGTAAGCGCTCCTGCTACTTACTAGTAGCAGTAGCGCTGTCCCAAGGAAAGTGCTACTGCTAACTAGGTATAGCACTAGCGCTCCTTACAAAGACTACAGACTACTAGTTAGTCAGAAGGCTTAGTGGTAGTATTTGGTACCAAAGACTACTCCTAGCTATAAAACAAACACTACTACTAGGGTTTTCCCTAGTAGTGCTAGTAAGAATTGGAATTTATTTTGATGGAAGGCAACACTTCATCCAAGATGCCCCTTCACTTCAAAGGTTGATCCTTGATTCTAGTTATTCACCATTGCATATAACCGTCCTCTCTGTGCCTAAACTAGAGACCTTGGGTGTAATACATGATCTCTGTGCTCATTTTAATATGGTGTTTGGCTCCACAGTTCTTCAGGTACTTTATATTATCATCTACACTTGTAACCATAAGCTGCATTTTAAATTTCTGCGCATAAGTTATATATCATCTTGGAGTACACATTTTGCACTAATATTATGTTCTATGCTCAATGAAGAGTTTCTTCATGGATGGCCTATCAATGGTGCTGGATTCTATCAAGATCTTATATATCCAAATGAATAGTCTTGATCTGAACAAGATAATTGGCTTGCTGCAATGCTTTCCATGTCTGGAGAAGTTGTATATAAAGGTGATAATTTCACGCACATTTGAAGCCCGCATATAGTGTGCTAGAATTAACCGTTCAGATGTTGCTCTTTGGGCACTCTTTTTTTAGACCTTAACTGTTTTCAATCTTCATGTCTATTTAGGAAACAGGACGGGGTAAGAAAGTTATAATCAATCGATGGATTCGTAAGCACCGGGATTTTCTCACTTCTGATGACATTCGACTGAAGACAATAACGCTAGAACAATATGTAGCCAACCATGCAAACACTAGATTTGTCACATTCTTCCTGCTGAATGCGAGGCCTCTATTATCTATCAGGCTTAAGTTTATCAACAGCATGGTTTTGACGGATGGGTATGTTGAAGAGCAAAAAAAGGAGTTTTAGGTGGGCAAAAGAGGTTCTTAATGTGTCGGGCTTCTATTTACAACATATTGTGGTCATAATCCAGTAAATTTTACGACCCAGGATGTTCATTCTATGGATTTGACCGATCCATTTGATTGTGACTGCCAAAAATAGTGCGGGAGTTAGATGTTGTTGCCCTTTTCAACCTGGGTTTTTTCCAAACCTGATGAACAATTAACCCTCATGTTTTTGTACAGTTTGTAAGCTGGAGTTAGATGTTATTGCCCTTTTCGACTCGGTTGTGACTGTCATATTTTCTTTGAAACAAGGAAAATGGCTTGCCATTCGTTTAATTTAGAGTGAAATATTGTAAAAAATCCCAACCAAGGGAAATAACATCAGTCTCGCCGGCTGCTTGAGCTCACTATGCATTACAGAAGCCAAGTGATTAGCCCCCACCAGCACCCACAAACTTATTTTGAATGAGCACACCAAATGAGTTGTAAATTTTCATCGGAAAGGTTGCATGACCATGACAGATTTTCATTCTGACATTTGGGACCCACAAGGAAATAGCCTATCCAAGGTGGTGTCGACCTACTAGCTAGTCAACAAACGATTCTGCCTACCAGCCGTTGGATTGACATCCATCATCCGTCGTGTATCTTCTATCTCTTGTCTTCTTCCTCCAGCCACCCAAACCAAACCACCCCGTTGGCTCTGCCTGCTCCCGCCTCCCATGGCTTACTGCGTGTCCCCGCCCTTCTGTAGCCTCTAACGTTGGCCAGTCCCTTCCTCTATTCCCCCACACGTCCTGTTATTCCCCGGTGACGTCAACCCCAACACGCACCCGCACCTGAAGCAGTCAACCCTCATACTCCCCTCCGCCTGAGACTGGCATCTTCCACGGCTCCTGTTTGTTACGTCCGAGGCCTCGCCGTCATCCTCCGCCTTGGTTCGCTCACTGTGCGCGGTGCACCACCCTCTTGCGTTGTCAACATCGTCAACAACCGAGATGAACAAGGAGATGACTAAACATGGAGAGGATGACAGTATGGACCCACCATCGTCATGGAAGTATGCAAGCAAGTGTGTCGTTAATACAAGCCCAAAAAATGGTTCCTCCTAATGGTTGGACATCTGGGGCTCACGCCATTGTCAACATAGTCAATAAACGAGAGAATTACACAGTGAGCGGCTGACACCAGGGACCCAGGAGGTCGCGTAGTTGGTTTTTACTTTTTTTAGGAACAAGCAGTTGTTATTTATAGTAGTTTTAGAGACGGATCAGGGTAACAACGGGGCTGTGCGGGGGCTATGGCCTGTCTAGCCAGGGTTTTATTTATGTTTAACACATCATGAGCCCAATTGTGTTTTTTTCTTAATGAAAATTGCTAGCCCAGTTCTATTTTTTAGAAGAAATACCCAAATGAGGCCTACTTGCTTTATCAGCCCTGCTGTGCTGCAAATCTTTCAAGATGAGGAGAGTTTCATTCGGTTTGCCCAGAAATGGGATGTACATTTTTAAAACACATCAAACCGGGAATTAGTTTCGATTTTTTTTCATTCCAAGATTTTAAATTCCATTGATTTTTATGCGTGGACAATTATTTGGATTTTATATTTATATAAATTATTTTTCAAAATAGTTTGAATGTGACTCGATATTTTGGGATTAAAAACAGTTGACCGCTTTTGAAATATGCAAAATTTCATATAATTTTTAACCGTGGCCACAATATGGGGTGTAATGCTAACAAAAAGAAGATGGGCTCCAAAAAAATTCTTAAGAATTAGCAAATGGGCTGTAAAATATTAGAAATAATGGCAGATGGGTTGTATGTTGTTTTCCACAGATTTGAGGCTGACTTGTGTGGTTGCTATAGGTTGACGCGTATGCTTTCCTAAAAAGAAAAGGTTGATGCACACGCAACGCCGTGTTAACTTTTAGTCAACACACGAGAGCAGTGACAGTTGGATGTCCATCCAACGGCCGTCGTGCTTCTTCAATCTCTGCTCTTCCAGCTCCAGCCACTCAAACAAGCACCGGCGGGACTGCCAGCTCCCTCCTCCCGCGGCTGGCTGTGCTGCCGCGCAGGCCTCACCGTGTAACACTCCAAAAATTTTGATTTGGTTTTTTTATCAAATATTTTGATTGGAAGGAGGTTATTTAATTTTTCCAAAAGACTCGCCTTCTCAAAAAAAAATTATGACAAATATTTCATGGGTTCTTCCCAACCTTGATTTTTGGTCTTGAGGGTTTTTCATATTGTGTTGGCTGAACACACATAATTTTGGAAGATTTTTACAATTCTTTTTATTAAAAAGAACTCTTATAAATTATGGATTTATTCTTTCCCCATTCAAAGATTTTCTCTTTTGCCATGACCTATGTTGAAAACTTGCTTCCAAACCCACCTCCCTACTTTGGGTCAAGCCTAGCATCAACTTCCAGCAAGTTTCAACTTCCCCTAGATTTTATTTCTATTTATTTTAACCTCAAAATCTTTTTTGTCATCTAATTTGGACCTTAGAGATTTACAAACGAACTGCCAGATTTCCTTTCAGTTTTGACTCCAAATAAATTCCTCTGGCTAGTACTTAGCACCCCCAACCAAGATCTATCAAGATCTGCTGGTCCACAGTTCAAAATTTTCAAAGTGTGCTTGCTGCAAGTTTGGACCAGATTTGCCATTTTTGGTGAAATTCATTCTTTTTTTTCCTAAAAATCAGAGATAATCCAGGCAGTCTCCAGATGCATCAAGAGATCACCTCACCAAGTCCCAGCTCAAGAAAAACTTTCCACGTGCCTAAATCATTTCGTCGAACAGCTGGCGTGCATTTGCTTCGCTCATATTCAAAATTCAAGTGTTTGCCGAGAGGCGAAGGTCGTTTTCATCAGTCAGCAGCGTGAATCTCGCCAGTGCTCTCGTTGGCTCGTTGCTCATTGCTCCCCCTTCTTATCCATCGCGCCGCACGGTCCTCTGGACGGGTGCGAGCGTCGGCGGTGAGCTGGCAGGGGTACATCGCCCCCGTGAGCGGCGGCAGCAACGCTCGCTGCGACCGCCAGAGAGGCTCAGCGTGGAACGGCGCCGTCCAGCACCGCCCACACCACCAGGAGCCTCCGCGTGGCCATCCCCTTCCCTGTGCGTGCTGTAGAGCTGTCGTTGTGGCCTGGAAGGCGCAGAGCGCGCTCCCTGCCACCAACGTGCCCGTGAGGCCGTTCCATCGAGAACTTGGAGTATCACCCAAGTTTTACAAAGTTTAGCCATAGCACGGAACCAGTGAACCAATCCGAAGATGCCCAGTCGCTTAAACCTCCAGTCCAACCTCTGCCTCGCCGTAATCACTCGCCGAAGAAACCCCGTTCTCGGCAACCACCTCGGGCCGGCTATAAATGGAGGCCCCGAGCTCGTTCCTAACCCAGCACCTCCCCTCCTCGCCCCAGAACCTCGCCACGCTCATCGGAGGGCCTCGGGAGAGCCTTCTTCCCCGACTCCGGCCACCCCGATCCGCTTCGGGCTCCGGCAAAATTCTCTCTGGTGGGATCACCCCCGCCTCCCAAACCGTGCCAGTAGCCTCCTAGTACACCCACTCCCCTAACCTGCGCTTCAATTTGGCGTCTGCAGCCCTCCTCGGTGAAATCCATCACCGCCCGAACCACCGTCCGCCGAAGTGGAGGCCGCCGTCGACGTGGTGCTCGCCGACGACCAACTCCACCACCCACAGACGCGGAAGAGCTCCGTGAGTCCGTAGGTACTTTCCGTTTCCCCTACCCCGATGTGGATCGACGCCGGCGACCACCGCGATCCTCGGGCGTCGGTGTGCTCTGTTTAAACTTTTAAACCTGACGGGTGGGACCCTCACAAGATCTCTCTCTTATTCGAATTGCTTGAAAACGCCTTCGGGCAAAGTACGTGTTCCCTTTGGTTTGACGTATTTCCAGCCGAAGCGTTTTCTGTTTTTCTAAACTAGCCCCTGGAAAGTTTCTTTTTCATTACAGTTTAGTCCCTGGACTAAAACCTTAATAACTTTTAAATAAAAGATGATTTTGAGTTGATTCTTTTTCTGTCATCTTTACTTTTCTATCTAGTTTTTTATCATATTTATTTGAAAAATATGTGGTACAATTTTTATGCACGCACGGTATTTACGTTAGTACCCGATTTTTTTAACATAGATACCGAAGGAGGTGACGGAGCCGCAAACTTCGCCGAGCCAGACTCCGACTACTCCGAACCAGGCAAGCATGTTTGAACCTTTGATATGATGAGTGTCTTGCATGTTTGCTTGAGTAGTTTTCTCATGGCATGTTTATATAAGCATTAGTGAATGTTATATTGCATGCAAGGCGAGCCACAAGTGAGCTTCGAAATTTGATGTGTTCATATGATGGTGAGATAACCTGATCATGTGGTGGCATGATAGGTTGCAAGCTGGTATGGTTGAAGCATGCCAGTCTTATGTCAACCGCTTAACTCCAAGATAACGTGGATCAAGTCATGTTCCCGTTAGTCCCTATTTTTCGCCGCCACATGTCTTCTGCAAAGAATGCGGCCTAGTCAGTTGCAAACCTCTTTCCTTGTACACACCAAATAGAGGGGCCACGATGAGGGTTCCATGGCCTTGGATTAAAGCCTGTCATCCGGTCAGGGGCATGGTTATTTCCGGTAGGGACCGAGAGGGGGGCACCCCTTAGAGGGCGTGATATAAATTTGATCCCATGCTACTCGAGGTTGTGGCCTCCCCGTCTTAGAGTTTTTCTTAAACGTTGCCTAGGGTGATTCCTGGCAGCGGAATGTGGAATGGGTGTGTACTGGTTAGATGTGTTTCTTCTAAAATATCATAAACGGAACTAGTCCTTTATGACTACGGAAATCCGTTGGCTCTGGGTAAAGAGTACAAACTCTGCAGAGTCAAAACCATTCGAGTAGCCGTTTCCATGGTCAAGGACTGTGATCAACATATCAATGTCGATGTCGATTGTCGGCCTCAACGTCCGTCTCGGCGCTTGCCTCTCGAGGTCGGCCTCGGTGACAATATCCGGTGAACGAACATGAGTGGTAAACCCGTCTGAATGTTATTCCTGTGGATGGACTAACCAGTTTATTATTATGTATTGAGTATTTTCTTGGGATGATTTAAATTCATGAGCTACTTGAATTCGAATGGTGAAATATAAGCCCTTTATGTGATGTCGCTCAGACGTCCGACTGTGGCATTCTTGTTATTTACTTTTGATATAAGCCCTTTATGTGATGTCGCCGACGTCCGACTGCATTCTTGTTATTTACTTTTGATATAAGACCTTTATGTGATGTCGCTCGGCGTCCGATCGTGGCATCCTTGTTATTTACTTTCATTATAAGCCCTTTTCGAGATGTCGCTAGACGTCCGACTGCACGCATTGTCATTTACATTTCAATATAAGCCCTTTATGTGGTGTCGCCTCGACGCCCGATCATGCATGTTAATTTATTTTACCTTCGAGATGTCGCCTGCACACCGATCGGTCTTCAGCTATTTTAGGGGGCATTTCGGGAGGACTACCGCCTGACTTCCTTTTTATGTTACATGTAGTGCAAAACTTATTATCTGAGTGCGCATTACTAGTCTGCTCATAGACATCATGTTTGCATTTTTTATATCTTATGTCCAAACTGTCTTGCGAGTACATTCAAAGTACTCACCTGGCTTGTTGATTTGGCTAGATGTTGACGAAGGCGATCTTATGGATGAAGAGTACGATAGCCAGTCCGATGCCTAGAGGAGTCCCAGTCAGTCCCGTGCGATCCTGGAGTTGGTTAGTTGTATTATATACGCTTCCGCCACCCAAAATGAATCATCGAGCCTCACTCAGGCGCTTGATGAGCTGTAAGATTTTGGAGTCATGTCACCCACTTCACTGTGACATATCCACCACCACTTTTATTACGAGTCAGTAATTATGCAACCACACCCTTTGTGTCATATCTGCCTTTATGTATAATATCGGCATGCTTGTAATAAATTGTTGAGCAGCCTCAGCCCAACCTTGTATAATATTTAGTACTTCTGGATTTCTATGTCAAGGATTTGTCTACCAGTAAGGATGATTTCCCTATACTGGTCTGATATAAGGGTCGGTCTTCCAATAAATGTTTTACTAGAAACTGTGCTGACAACCTTGGTATCAGAGCAAGGCTGACTGTAGGAAGCCACTAGGTGCGATCGCTAATCGGTTATTAGCGCATTTAGTGTTGTTATTTAACATTTGCAAATGTAGCAATTTTCTGTTAGTCATCATAAATTTATGATTTGACTATTCGGAATTTTTGTCTACCTTTGTAGATGGCTGGCAGCGACTATGAGTCACAGGTGTTTGCCAATGTACCCGAGGGGTTTATCAAGCTTCTCGTCTCCATCACCAAGGTCGCGATCAGGCCATCGGCTCGTTCGGAGTTCTCACTCTACCAGCGCAAGCTCAGCGACAGCGTATCTATGCACCAGGCCGCGGTGCAATTCAAGGGAGGACGATCTGAGTCACGCCGCTTTCTATTTGTGGGTAGGGCCATGCCTAAGGAGAGGCATGCCATGCAGATGGCTGCCCATGAGGCAATAGCTCGTCTCCCGGATGCTCTTCCTTCGATGAAGGCTCAATGCTACCGCTACCTCCCTTGCCACGTGCCATACAAATGTCACTATGCGTTCACTTGCGCTAGGGGGGAGAGAGATGAGGCTATTGAGATGCTTGTTGAGTATCTCAAAGCTCTTGATGCAGCTTTTGATAACCTCGTGGACAACCTTGTGGCTGCTCGTATGGACTTTGTTCAAGGCTGTTCCGCCAACAGGAGGGAGCTCCTCCATACGGCACCACCACTGACTTTTGCCTCATCCTCAGCATCCTATACACCTACCATCTTAGCCACCCCTCGCCGCCTGCCTACCACTGAGGAGTTTGACCAAGTCATTGCTCCTACTCCAGTCAGTGTTGCACCACCTGCCGCGCCCGCACCAACTCCTCAACTCAGTACTTTGCGCCTGGAGCCTATTAGTGAGGAGGAGGTTGAGTCTCCAGCATCACTAGGTCTTACCCTCGGCAGGCCGAGGGAAGTTTTTACCATCTCTGACTGAGTGCTCCTAGCGGTCGTGCGATGTACCAACTTGTATGATATGTTTATATGTATATAGGTTTGGTGAGAAGTAGTTTGTGTGCGCATCATGTAGGAACTCAGAGAAGTGCACTAGCCTAAATAACATGTCAGGAAGGTGTACGCACATCCTGAGTGATGTATTGTATTACGACTTGCGTGTAAGATATGTACTGAGCGGTCCTTCTCCATGCGCAATCAAGTATTTTCTTGAAAAATCTTGGAGTCTTTAAAAATTCTACCTTTGCGAAATTATTTATTTTTGCGACTTAGATTTTTTTTCCTCATGAGTTCTGCAAAAATACCCCAGAGTGGAAAATGCCTCGTCCCTGGACTCGCTCCATGCCAAGTCCGGAAGAAAATTATGGTACCTGCACAAGCAACAATTTCACACGAGGCGGTCAAGTCGACAAGGCGGTGAAGCAGCATTTTCTCAAGTATGCCGCCTTTATGAGCAAAGCCAGCAGTAGCATCAAGAAATGATGAATCATGTTATCAATATGGAAAATCACCGTGAACCATATCAGCAACATTCCAAATTGTCTAAACTACAGAAGACGCGTCCCCCAACGTTCTCTCACACTGATAGACCTCTTAAGGCCGATGAATAGCTTCGAGACATTGAAAGGAAGTTAATTATTGCACAATGTTCGGACCGTGAGAAGGTACTTTATGCACCTCACTACCTCACTGGAGTAGCTGCATCATGGTGGGAAAATTTCCTACACATGCACCCCAATGAAAAGAACATCACCTGGGAAGAATTAAAGAAGGTTTTCGTGGGGCGCACATTTCCAGAAGCATTATGAAGATCAAGAAAAGGGAGTTTGATGACCTCAAGCAGAGAACCATGACAGTGACTGAGTACAATAGTCAGTTTACTCAAATATCTCGTTATGCCAACGAAGAGCATATGACTGAAAATAAAAAGATGGAAAAAATTTTGGACAGTCTGGCACCAGCACTTAAATGCCAGTTGGTCGTACACACCTTTCCGGATTTCAAAACACTTGTGGACAAAGCCATTACATTGGAAAATGAGCGTCGCGGCTTGGAGGATTTTCGCAAGTGCAAAAGGGACAATACTACTCATGCTCGCAACAACCGGAACAAGACTGATTTTCAGAAAAATGGAGCAAACAAATCCACGACCAATGTTCCACGCCCAAACAACAAATTTCATGCAAGGGGCAAGGATTTTACATATCGCCCAGGTGTTACTTGCTAAGCTTGTGGAGAGGAAGGACACTATGCCAAACAGTGCCAAAAACCAAGAAACTCGGCCCCCAAGCCGAACAACAGTGGAAATAATTCATCCCCCAAGCATAAAAACTTCAACCCCAATAACAATCACAAGAAGGGTCACTTGAACCATGTGACCAAGGAGGAAGCACAGAATGCCCCGGATATCATACTCGGTACGTACCCTGTCAACACAATACCTGCCATGGTTTTGTTTGATTCTGGAGCTTCCCACTCGTTCATTTCAAAGAAATTTTCTTTGCAACATGATTTTTCGATGCTTCCCTTGGAAAAATCCATGATCATCAAGTCCCCCGGGATTAAGCAAATCACTCAGAGTTATTACCAAGGTGTGGTTATTGAGATTGAGGGACTAAAGTTTCAGGCAAACCTCATTGTATTGGAAAATAAGGGACTGGATGTTATCCTAGGAATGGACTGGTTAACCACCAACAAGGGATTTATCGACTGCTTCAATCGGACTGTAATTCTTACCCATCATCACGGGAAGACAATAAAAATTGCAGCTCAAGAAAGACCAATATCACGGCAACCAAGGTTGAACAAGGTGGACGTTTCAGAGTTAAGAAAAGTTCCAGTGGTGTGTGAGTCCCCCGACGTATTTCCTGAAGAACTACCAGGCATGCCACCAGACCGGGAAATAGAGTTCAGCATTGAACTAGCACCTGGAACCACCCCCATTTACAAGAAACCCTATAGAATGGCACCCTTCCGAGTTGGTAGAAATAAAGAAGCAAATAAAAGAATTACTGGACAAAGGATTTATTCGGGCCAGCTCCTCACCTTGGGGTTCACCAGTATTATTTGCCAAGAAAAAGGATGGGACACTGAGATTATGTATAGACTAGCGAGCACTCAACATGGTCACCATCAAAAACAAATATCCGATGCCACGGATAAATGATTTATTTGACCAGCTCGCACAAGCCAAGGTTTTCTCAAAAATTGATTTAACGTCGGGGTATCATCAATTAAAAGTACGGACAGAAGATATCCCTAAGACAACATTCACCTCCAGATATGGATTATATGAATTTGAGAATGCAGTTTGACCGACAAACGCCCGCATATTTTGTCCACCTCATGAACAAAGTGTTTATGAAATTTATGGACAATTTGTTGTAGTGTTCATTGATGATATTCGGTATACTCTAAGACACCGTAAGAACATTTGAACATCTCGTAATTGTCTTTGGGATAATTAAGGAAACATCAATAATACGCCAAATTCAGCAAAGGCAAATTTTGGTTAAGACAGGTTGGTTTTCTAGGCCACGTATTGACCCAAGAAGGTGTTGCCGTGGACCTAGAAAAAGTCAAGGCCATACTTGGCTGGAAACCACCAGCCAACGTAACAGATGTACGAAGTTTCCTAGGAATGGCTGGATATTACCGAAGGTTTATTGAGGGGTTCTCCAGCATAGCAAAACTAATGACACAGTTACTCAAGAAGGATAAGAAATTCGTGTGGACTGAAGCGTGCGAGAAAAGTTTCCAAGAACTCAAAAGGAAATTAACGACAGCACCAGTATTGGTTATACCAGACATACACAAGAATTTTGAAGTATATTGTGACGCATCCCGGAAGGGCATCGGATGCGTACTAATGCAAGAAGGCAAAGTAGTCGCATACGCTTCCACGCAAAAAGGAAAGCATGAAGAAAATTATCCTACTCATGACTTGGAATTGGCAGCAGTCATTCATGCACTCAAAGAGTGGAGGCACTTTTTGCTTGGAAATCGTTGTGAAATATATACGGACCATAAAAGCCTCAAATATATTTTCGCGCAACCAGAACTCAATTTACGGCAACGGCGCTGGTTGGAATTAGTGAAAGATTATGATGTTGGCATTCACTACCATCCAGGAAAGGCGAATGTAGTGGCAGATGCTCTTAGTCGAAACCCCAGCTCAGGCAACGACAATCTACAAAACTTGAGACCTGAATTTCAGCAGGAGTTCGCCAAACTCAACTTGGTGATGGTCACCGAAGGCAATGTGTCAAATTTGGAAATACAGCCCACCCTAATGGAATAGATTAAGAAGGCTCAGCATGGACACCCCAGCATCGAAGGCATAAAAAGAAAAGTGAGTATGGGCAAGGCTTCAGAATTCCTCATAGAGGATAGGGGAATATTATGGTACGGAAACTGACTTCGCGTACCAACTATAGAGGACCTCAAACAGCAAATTCTAGCCCAAGGCCACACCGCTCCATATTCAATACACCCTCGAGGAACCAAAATGTACAAGGACATTCAGGAAAAAAATTGGTGGCACGGTATGAAGAGGGATATAGCCACATTCATTGCATGTTGTTATTCATGTCAGCGCATTAAAGCCGAGCACCAAAAACCAGCAGGACTATTACAGCCAAACAGGATACCTGAGTGGAAATGGGACGAAATTGGGATGGATTTTATTGTCGGACTACCTCGGTCACGACACGGAAATGATGCCACATGGGTCATCACAGATAGATTAACTAAGGTGGCACATTTCATCCCAGTAAAGACAACCCACACCACTCAGAAGCTTGCCAAACTTTATCTCTCCCGTATAGTTTGTTTGCACAGAATTCCAAAGACTATAATGTCCGACAGAGGCACTCAATTTGTCTCTAGATTTTGGGATCATTTACAACAAGCTCTGGGAACTCAACTAGTATTCAGTACAGCATACCACCCCCAGACTGGAGGACAAACTGAGAACCAAATTCTAGAGGACATGCTAAGAGCATGTGTTCTCACTTATGGAACCAGTTGGGAAGAAAGTTTGTCATATGCTGAGTTCACATACAACAACAAGTTACCAAGACAGTCTACAAATGGCACCTTTTGAAGCCTTGTATGGGCGAAGATGCCGTACCCCATTAAATTGGTCAGAAACAGGAGACAGTCATATCTTCGGCCCAAACATGCTCAAAGAAGCTGAGGAGAAAGTTAGACTAATCAGGGATCGACTCAAGACAGCCCAGAGCCGACAAAAGAGTTATTACTATAAAAAACATCACAAAGTCAGCTTTGAACCCGGTGAGTATGTGTATCTACGAGTATCTCCTATGAGGGGCCTGCAGCGATTCAAAGTTAAGGGAAAGCTAGCACAATGATTTATTGGACCCTTCTGTGTAATTGCGCGAAGAGGCACAGTAGCCTACCAGCTAGACCTACCCAAAGAACTGTCAGACGTCCACGACGTGTTCCACGTCTCACAGTTGAGGAAATGTGTAAGCAACCCAGAGAAGGATGTATCTCTGTAACCAGACCTCACCTACAGGGAACGTCCAATAAAAATATTAGAGGAATATGAAAGGAGGACCCGTCAGAAAACAATTAAGTTTTTCAAGGTTCAGTGGTGCAACCACACCGAGGATGAAGCAACATGGGAAAGAGAGGATTTTCTTTGGACAGAGTACCCACACCTGTTTGAGGATTAGCTGAAATCTCGAGGACGAGATTTTTCCTAAGGGGGTAGGTGTTGTAACACTCCAAAAAATTTGACTTGTTTTTTATCAAATATTTTGATTGGAAGGAGGTTATTTATTTTTTCTAAAAGACTCTCCTTCTCAATTTTTTATGACAAATATTTCTTGGGTTCTTCCCAACCTTGATTTTTGGTCTTGAGGGTTTTTCATATTGTGTTGGCTCAACACAAATAATTTTGGAAGATTTTTACAATTCTTTTTATTAAAAAGAACTCTTATAAATTATGGATTTATTCTTTCCCCATTCAAAGATTTTCTCTTTTGCCATGACCTATGTTAAAAACTTCCTTCCAAACCCACCTCCCTACTTTGGGTCAAGCCTAGCATCAAATTCCAGCAAGTTTCAACTACCCCTAGATTTTATTTCTATTTATTTTAACCTCAAAATCTTTTCTGTCATTTAATTTGGACCTTAGAGATTTACAAAGGAACTGCCAGATTTCCTTTGAGATTTGACTCCAAATAAATTCCTCTGGCTAATCCTTAGCACCCTCAACCAAGATCCATCAAGATCTGCTGGTCCACAGTTCAAATTTTTCAAAATGTGCTTGCTGCAAGTTTGGACCTGATTTGCCGTTTTTGGTGAAATTAATACTTTTTATTTTCCTAAATATCTAAGATAATTCAGGCAGTCTCCAGATGCATCAAGAGATCACCTCACCAAGTCCCAGCTGAAGAAAAACTTTCCACGTGCCTAAATCATTTCGTCGAACAGTGGCGTGTAATCGCTTCGCTCATATTCGAAATTCGATGTTTGATTCGAGATGATGTCGTTTTAAATCGATCGGCAGCGTCAATCTCGCCAGTGCTCTCGTTGGCTCGTTTCTCACTGCTCCCCCTTCTTATCCATCGCGCCGCACGGTCGTCTGGACGGGTGCGAGCGTCGGCGGTGAGTTGGCAGGGGTACATCGCCCCCGTGAGCGGTGGCAGCAACGCTCGCTGCGGCCGCCAGAGAGGCTCAGCGTGGAACGGCGCCGTCCAGCACTGCCCACACCACCAGGAGCCTCCGCGTGGCCATCCCCTTCCCTGTGCGTGCTGCAGAGCCGTCGTAGTTCCCTGGAAGGTGTAGAGCGCGCTCCCTGCCGCTGACATGCCCGTGAGGCCGTTCCGTCAAGAACTTGGTGTATGGAAGGACACGTGTCGTAGTAGAGGTACGCACGTAGCATGTCACGCAGTCCCATTAATATCGTGTACACATATGTACAACGGCCAGGGTGCAAGAAAGTAAATACGACCATGTATGTACATATGGGCGGGGTCTCGAACGCCTACTCGCGCATACGTACGGCTAGGGCTCGTGTACATGGCTGGGTCATTACAGAGAAACTGCGTCATCGTCGTGTTCATCGGGAGCCAACTGGCTTGGACAAAGCAGCCGATCGAAACGAGGCCTGGCATACCACAGAACGAAGGAAACGGCCTTGTGTTCGACCGTTCATGGTCAAAACGGGATCTGTTCATCGGGAGGGGTCTGGCGTACCGCAAAACGGAGGAAACGGACTTCTCTTGGACCTCCTACGGTCGAAATGGGGTCCTATTGATCGTGAGGGGTGTGGCGTACCGCAAAACGGGACTCCACGGGATACTGTTCATCTCCACCGTCAGCTGCCTCCACGGGCTACGATTCATCCACCATCGACCTCCTCCAGCCTCCACCTATGACTGTTCATCCATTGGGTCTCCACTCCTGCCTCCACCTACGATTGTTCATCCACGGACTCCTATTCATCCAGCCTCCACCGCTCCTCCACCGGCTACTGGTCAACCATCCCTCTATACGGGGTCCTGTTCAACCACCCCTCCATGGGCTACTGTTTATCGATCCCTCCACCGGCTACTATTCAATCAGCCCTCCACGGGGTCGTCCTATTCATCCAGCCCTCCACAGGGTCCTGTTCATCCACCACCAACCGGCTCGATCGATCGGGGTCCTGTTCATCCAGTGGCAACGGCCTCTACTACCACGTGGTCCTGTTCATCCAACCCCCCACCGGGAACTGTTCATCCAACCCCCCCCCCCCCTAACAACGCTGACTATTCATCCAGAGGCAGCATTGATCGGCATCGATTAGCAGCAGATGGCGAATCGCCGATGGGGTTCGATTAATGTACCATCGATCGATCGCTCGGGTTCAGTAACGCGTAGCCTACAGTGCAATCGCTCGGGTTCAGTAGGCGAATGCCTCTCTCGGGTTCAATTACAGCCCAACGCCTTGCACCCACGCGCGTACGTGTACGAGAGAAACGTGCATCGCTCGGCCCCAACCACCCACCATAACCGGAAACTCCCCAATATTTTCCTCACCCTCGCTTCTACCACAATTTTTTCCATCATGGACGGCCCAAAGAATGTCATGCAACCGCGTCTCTAGCCCGCCCAGGACGAAAAGACCATTTTCCGTCATGATTTTTTGTCATAGAAGTAGGAGCCCACCACATTTATGATGATACCGGGTTTTTCACAATTATCATCATAGATGTGTCATAAGAATGACAGAAAAAATTCATTCGGCCCGAAATATCACGGATGTGTCTTTTTTGTAGTGTGTTTTACGCGTTTCATCTGTGTTGTGTGTTGCCCGGCGCAAGTTTCAAGTTTCACAGCGAAATTTTCATTAGGCGCGTGATTTCAGAATTTAGTCCTCCCACCACATCCCCATCCATCGCATTTCTGCAGTATCTCCCCACCCTGCTGCCCTCCCAGCAACTCAAACCACCGCCACCGTTGCAACCACAGCTTCAACCACATCTACGTTCTTCCCGAGCATCATTGGTCCAGTCAGGTAACCTACCGATCTCTATTACAGCCCCGGCCTGATTGCTTAAATGGCGCTTGCGAAACATCCTCATGCCTCCAAATCTCCATGGCCCCTACCTACAGAGCATCGTCGTGCAAGCCCAACCACCTATCACATGGAGCTCGAGGGCTGACGGCGGTCAATGGCACGATGGCCGCTGTGCGTGTCGACCCGGAGGAACACATCACCTCTGCCGCCGCCGACTTAGTGCAGGATCTGGCCCAGATGAAGTGCCCAGTGACTACCCCAAGACTTACCAAGTATGATCTGACCAACACAATCTCACCAATACAAGTTGCAATGGCTATGTTTTATACGGTTGATGTATCAAGCATGTTCGTGCCTTGTTTATTTCTGTACTGCACACTATGTGATGTTCAAATATTAATTGTCCAACTCAATTTCACCAATACCAGCAACAAACTTACAATACATGACTCAGGATGTTGTTATGCCTGTTGTAATGAACAATTGTATCCATTTTATAGTCTGTCCCTTTGCTACCGTGCCACTCTCCGCAATGAACATATCACTAGAGATGATGTTGTTTCATTTTCACTTGCTATTTTTGGTGGAACTATAGTACTTAACATGCCTTTCCATGTACTTACGCAGGGCTGTAACAGGCGGTGTTGTTGTTTACCGTCGAGGTTAGCTGCACCCCATGTCTTACAGTATTTCACATCATCTGTGCAATTGCAGTTTAACTTCTAACATTTATAGGTTGCCTGCAGATACACATGTCAGCGGCACTGACCCATGCTTCAACGCGGAGGAACACCTTGCCTCCGCCACCGCTGACTTGGGGCGGGCTCTGACCAGGATGAAGTGCCCCAGCAACTACCCCTCGGGACTTGCAAAATATGAACTGACCAGTTAAATCTTACCTCTACCTTTTGCAATGGCTATGTTTTGTACGGTTGATGTATTAAGCATTTTTTAGTAAAAGGGCCTAACACGTCTTTGTTATTTTCCCTACCTTTTTATAGACAATTGGGCCATTGTCAGATTTGGCAGCACTTGCCTTGTGATGTTTAACTTTGTCAATTGCATTTTTATTTGTACCAGTTTCAATGGCTATACTAGGTTGCCTGTAGTTAAATCTGCCTAGTTATTTTCAGTACTGCACACTATGTGATGTTCAAGTATGAACTGTCCAGCTCAATTTCACCAATCGCATCCACAAACTTACAGAACATGACTTAGGATCCTGTTAAGCCTGTTGCAATTAATAGTTGTATCCATTTTTAATATGCCCTTTTCTACTGTCCTACTCTCCGCAATAAAGACATATCACAGATGTTATCGTTTTATTTCCATTTGCTATTTTTTGTGGATGCTAACCCCATTTTAGTTAACATGCCTTTCCATGTACTTACGCGGGGCCATAACGGGCGATGCTGTTGTTTGCCGTCGAGGTTAGCTGCATCCCATGTCTTACAGTAGTTTAATCATTTGTGCAATTGCAGTTTAGCTTCCAACATTAACTTGCTTCTTCTAGTTACACATGTCAGCGGCACTGATCACGCTTTGACCCAGAGGAACACCTCGCCTTCGCTATGGCCGACTTAGGCGGGCTCTTGCCCATATGAAGTGCCCCAACAACTACCCCTCAGGACTTACCTGTGAACTGACCAGTTGAGTCTTACTAATACCAGTTGCAATGGCCATGTTTTCTATGGTTGATGTATTAAGCATGTTGTAGTAAACACGCCTAATCCGTCTTATCTGTATTCCCTGCCTTTTTATAGACAATAGGGCTATTCTTTGCTCTAGCAGCACCTACCTTGCAATATTTAACTTTGTCTATTTCATTTCTATCAGTACAGTTTCAATGGATATACTAGGTTGTTTGTAGTGAAACGTGCCTGCTGTAGTAAACAATTATAATCCCTCCATTCCTAAATATAGGGTGTATAGTTTTTGGCACGGAAATTAAAGAACTTACATGGAGAGAAAATTTCACAAGTTTTGGGCGAGATTACACCTAACTAATTGACATGAGAAAATAGAGGAGCTTGCCTAATATAAGGAAATGTAATCAAATCCCTAAAAACATTATCTACATGAGTGGTGCAATGCAATACACCTTATATTTCGGATTTTTTCTCAAAAATCTATACGCCTTACATCAAGGAACGGAGGGAGTATCATTTTTTAATCAGTACCTTTGCTACTGTGCTACTCTTTCGCAATGAAGATATCACTACAGATGCTGTCATTTTATTACCATTTGCTATTTTTGGTGGATGTTAGCCATGGCGTAGTTAATATTGCCTTTCCATGTACTTACGTAGGGCTAAAATGAGCGACGCTGTTGTTTGCCATTGAGGTTAGCTACATCCCATTTCTTATACACCATCTGTTACTAAATATACACTACTAGATTCAGGGAATTTGCCATCAGCCAGTTCTTTGTCGTCTGCTAGCTGACGGCAAAGAAGGTATTTATCGTCTGCTTACAAAGAACTCACAGCAAAGAACTAGCTGATGGCAAAGAACTAGTTGACAACAAAAAACTGACAGCAAAGAACTAGCCAGTTCATCATATTAGGACTAATTTTATAGCCAAAGCAAACTACCATGCTGTTCTAAAAGACTCTCAAAATAATATAAGTGAAGTATGAGAGATCAATAATTTCTATAAAATAAAACTACCACCGTGCTCTAAAAGATATAAGTGAAGCACTAGAGCAAAATTATCTAGCTCAAAAGATATAAGTGAAGCACATAGAGTATTCTAATAAATTCTGACTCATGTGTGTCTCTCCAAAAGGTGTGTACATAAAGAATGATTGTGGTAAACTAAAAAGCAAAGACTCGAATCATACAAGACGCTCCAAGCAAAACACATATCATGTGGTGAATAAAAATATAACCTCAAGTAAAGTTACCGATAGATGAAGACGAAAGAGGGGATGCCTTCCAGGGCATCCCCAAGCTTAGGCTTTTGGTTGTCCTTGAATTTTACCTTGGGGTGCCTTGGGCATTCCCAAGCTTAGGCTCTTGCCACTCCTTATTCCATAATCCATCAAATCTTTACCCAAAACTTGAAAACTTGACAACACAAAACTCAATAGAAAATCTCATGAGCTCCGTTAGCAAAAGAAAACAAACCACCACTTCAAGGTACTGTAATGGACTCATTATTTATTTATATTGGTGTTAAGCCTACCGTATTCCAACTTCTCTATGGTTCATACCCTCCTATACTATCCACAGATCCATCAAAATAAGCAAACAACACACGAAAAACAGAATCTATCTAAAACAGAACAGTCTGTAGTAATCTGTACCAAACGCAACCTTCTGCAACTCATACAAATCTACCAAAATAGGAAGTCCTAGATAAATTTTTTATTGATCTAATGGAATTGGAATCAGTATTTTATCACGTTCTGGTGATTTTTAACAATTGTTTTCGTGAGCATAAAGTTTCTGACTTTTTCAGCAAGATCAATTAACTATCATCCAAGAAGATCCTATAGGTTTTACTTGGCACAAACACTAATTAAAACATAAAACCAAATCTAACCAGAGTCTAGATGAATTATTTATTACTAAATAGAACCAAAAATCAAGAAACAAAAATAAAATTGGGTTGCCTCCCAACAAGCGCTATTGTTTAACGCCCCTAGCTAGGCATTGATAATTTCAATGATGCTCATATGAAAGACAAGAATTGAAGCACAAAGAGAGCATCATGAAACACGTGACAAACACATCTAAGTATAACATACTTCCTATGCATAGGCATCTTATAGGCAAACAAATTATCATAGCAAGCAAAAACTAGCATATGCAAGGAAGCGGAAAGAAACAATAGCAATCTCAACATAACGAGAGGTAATTTAGTAACATGAAAATTTCTACAATCATATTTTCCTCTGTCATAATAGTTACATGTGGTATCATAAGTAAATTCAACAAAATAGCTATCACATAAAATATTTTCAACACGATCCACATGCATGCAAAGTTGACACTCTTCCAAGATAGTGGGATTATCATTAACTAAAGTCATGACCTCTCCAAAACCACTTTTATCAAAAATACCATAAGATTGAACATTCTCCAAATATGTGGGATCTAAAGTTGACACTCTTCCAAACCCACTTTCAATATTATTGCAAACAATATTATCAATCTCATTTTCATCATGGGGCTTAAATAAATTTTCAGGATCATAAGAAGAATCACCCCAATCATGATCATTGCAACAAGTAGTAGACATAGCAAAACTAGCATCCCCAAGCTTAGGGTTTTGAATATTATTAGCACAATTGACATCAAGAGAATTTATAGTAACATCATTGCAATCATGCTTTTCATCGAAGGAACTATCAAGTATGGGTGCAATAGCAACGATCTCATGTTTAAGATAAGGAACTATAGCAAATTCATCTTCATAAATATTGGCATCATGGCCACAAGAATAGCAAGATCATGTTCATCAAGGGATATTTCAATTAAATCATCGGAATCATAATTATCTATATATTCATGCATATCATTATTTTCTTCAGAAGCAATGGTCATTCTTTCAATAATTTTTTTGACATAGACATTATGAGCATAGTTTTCATAGCAATATTTAAGTATGTCAAAATTTCCAGATTCTTTGAGAGTAGTATCATACTTTTCAATCAAAGAAGCAACTTCATAAGCACCCTTAAAAGCAACAAATCCTTCAATTTGTTCGATATCGTAGTAACTATAAACACCCTTTGCATAAGAAGATAAGATTTCATTATCATTAAACTCACATAGGTAGGGGAGGTGTTTTTAGGGTTCTTAGAGCAACAAGTATAATCATAAATTTCACAAAGATCCCCGGCAACGGCGCCAGAAATCCTTCTTGCTACCTCTTGAGCACTGTGTTGGTTTTCCCTCGAAGAAGAAAGGATGATGTAGCAAAGTAGCGTAAGTATTTCCCTCGGGTTTTTGAGAACCAAGGTATCAATCCAGTAGGAGACTACACACAAGTCGCCTCGTACCTACACAAACAAATAAGAACCTTGCAACCAATGCGATAAAGGGGTTGTCAAGCCCTTCACGGCCACTTGCAAAAGTGAGATCTGATAGAGATAGTAAGATAAATATTTTTGTTATTTTTTATGATATAGATTGGAAGTAAAGATTTCAAAGTAAAATAGATTGGAAACTTATATGATGGAAAATAGACCCGGGGGCCATAGGTTTCACTAGTGGCTTCTCTCAAGATAGCATAAGTATTACGGTGGGTGAACAAATTAGTGTCGAGCAATTGATATAAAAGTGCATAATTATGAGAATATCTAGGCATGATCATGTATATAGGAATCACGTCCACGACAAGTAGACCGAAACGATTCTGCATCTACTACTATTACTCCAAACATCGACCGCTATCCAGCATGCATCTAGAGTATTATGTTCATAAGAACAGAGTAATGCAATAGGCAAGATGACATGATGTAGAGGGATAAACTCAAGCAATATGATATCAACCCCATCTTTTTATCCTCGATGGCAAAAATACAATACGTGCCTTGCTTTCCCTGCTGTCACTGGGAAAGGACACCGCAAGATTGAACCCAAAGCTAAGCACTTCTCCCATTGCAAGAAAGATCAATCAAGTAGGCTAAACCAAACTGATAATTTCGAAGAGACTTGCAAAGATAACAAATCATACATAAAAGAATTCACAGGAGATTCAAATATTGTTCATAGATAATCTTGATCATAAACCCACAATTCATCGGATAGCGACAAACACACTGCAAAAAGAATTACATCGAATAGATCTCCAAGAGAATCGAGGAGAACTTTGTATTGAGATTCAAAGAGAGAGAAGAAGCCATCTAGCTAATAACAATGGACCCGAAGGTCTGTGGTAAACTACTCACACATCATCGGAGAGTCTATGGTGTTGATGTGGAAGCCCTCCGTGATCGATTCCCCCTCCGGCGGAGTGCCAAAAAAGGCCCCAAGATGGGATCTCACGGGTACATAAGGTTGTGGTGGTGGAAATACGGTTTCGTGGTGCTCCTGGATGTTTTTGGGGTATATGGGTATATATAGGAGGAAGAAGTAGGTCGGTGGAGCTGCGAGGGGCCCACGAGGGTGGGGGCGCGCCCAGGGGGGCAGGCGCGCCTCCCTGCCTCATGGCTTCCTTGCTTCTTTCTTGACATCCACTCCATGTCCTCTGGATCACGTTTGTTCCAAAAATAACTCTCCCGAAGGTTTCATTCCGTTTGGACTCCGTTTGATATTCCTTTTCTGCGAAACATTGAAATAGGCAAAAAAACAGCAATTTGCACTGGGCCTTCGGTTAATAGGCTAGTCCCAAAAATAATATAAAAGTGCTTAGTAAAGCCCATTAAACATCAAAAACAAATAATATAGATACGTTGGAGCGTAACACCCTACCTTCACACGAGAACCGCGACAAGTCCATTGGCCGTCCGTTCGCACGTTCAAGCAAGAGATACCTGAGAAGTACGATGGGAGGCTGAACCGGTAGAGTTCCTGAGCATCTACACCATCGCTATTCAGGCTGCCGGGGGAAGAAATGAGAAGGTGTTCGCCAACTACTTCCCATTGGCCCTCAAGTCAAATGTGAGGTCTTGGTTGATGCACCTGCCGGAGAACTCCATTTCTTCATGGGTAGACCTGTGCCACGAGTTCATCATTGCCTTCACCGGTGGCCACCAAGAGCCTGGCAGGCCCAGCGACCTGCAACTTCTCTAGTAGAAGGAAGGAGAAACCCTCCGTAAGTATTTACAGATGTAACGACCAAACCTCGAAGGGTTTGAGTCTCTGTGCTTACCGTGCTAGTCCCTGGATCGAACTCGCTAGCACACACAGTATAGATGAATACCAGAATAACAAGTGCATCATTTATTACAAGGTATGATCCAGAGTATATAAAATAAACAATCTGCATAGCACTTGGCTAGCTTTATTCAATCAAACAGCGGAAAGTAGTAGAAAATAACGATGAGTCCCATCATAGCCCATCGGCGATGCCGAAAAGTGACTCATGAACCTAACGGTACCTTACTCTTCGTTCAATATCCTGCAACATGAGACGTTGCAGCCATATAGGTCAATACTATGAATGTATTGGCAAGTTACACAGGAGTAATAATATAGCAGACCTACATGTATATGCATAGTACAACAAAGGAAGGCTTGAGGGTTTATTTTTGCAGAAAGCTGATTTTATCCTCATAACTACCTAATAGTCAAATTTTTATTTAGTTCTTTATTACTACAATTAAATGCACAAGGTTGAGTTGGCAAAATCAACTCCAACCTACCCATTATTAAGTTGCCCACAAATATTATTAAGTGTCACATCTGTCAAGATCATCCAACAACTGTAATGGCATAGTGGCTCAGATTTAGCCATAACCGGGGGCACGGCTAATCATGATTAGTTTTAATACTCTGCAGAGTTTTGTACGCTTTACCCACTGGACCCAATCAGAAGATTGAGACAAAGTCTTTCGGAAGAGGTTCCCTTAACCACCGACGGCCACATCCCACCTACATATGCTACATCACGACACCTTTATGCGGGCAAGGGTTCCAACAACTGATCAACTAAGCCGAGCCCATATAGCCAAGTGGCGCACATGGAAGCTACTAGTCACTAAGTCTGTCTCGATATTTTTGAACACGGGCGGCATTCCACTTAGGGTGCACTCTCATGAGCGCATGGCCTTAGAAAAGGTGCAAGACCCCATGATGCCTTCCCTCAACACCAAGCAATACCACTTCCGCCAGAGGTGAATTAAATCCTTAATTACTACTCATTTTAGTTATGTATATAATCCTCACATAAACTCAATGAATACACGAACCACCCCCGTCTACAAAGCATAGCAAACTACAACTACCACGATTTGCAAAAGACGGGAAAATAGCTCAACAACATAGCCAACATATATAATACTCCTATACATGCATATATTCATAGTGTGATATAACTACATGCATAGAAAATAATAGGTAAAGGATGATCAACATGTAACTTGCCTTGGTTCTGGTTCAGAAAGTCACACTCCTGACAATAGCTCGCATCGCACTCCGGATAATCTACACGTTTCACACAATTCAACAAATCAATCACCGGAACACGAATAGAACCAAAATAAAACCAACAGCAAGAAAATGATTTTTAAAACTCAACAACAGAAGCTTAACAGCACCTAAATTGCACTACAGTCACCATGCAAAAAGAATCACTCGATTCCGATAAACGGTTTGAGAGTTATGGCCTCCGGAAGATTTAATTCAAATTCAAACGAATTCAAATTTGAAAAGTGCAAACACGTGCAAAGTTGGTACTGCGATAAAGTGTTGATTTTTGTGAGTGCATAGGAAAAAGAACTACCTAAATTGGACTTATATAATAAAAGATATAGCTAGTTGAATTTTGGATGAAAATCTGTGAAAACAAAAGAAACAGAAATCTCCCGGTTCTGTGGCGGTAATCAGTAGCTGCGCATGTAGCGATCGCCACGTGGCAGTTTGTAATTGGCCAAAGGCCCTGTGCGCTGCGGCGTGCTCACGAAGCGAGGAGGGCGGCGGCTGCCTCGGGCGTCGGCGACGGCGCTTCTCCAGCGGTTCTCCGGCGAAGACGAAGGGACGGACGGGTCGGGCGTAGAGTGGCGGAGGTGGTGCTGGTGTTCAACGGCGGCGGGGCGTCAGCGGGAGTGGGGATGGACGACAGCTGCCCAAAGTCAAACGAACTCCGGCGACTCGGCTACCTCGCTCCCGTGCTCTGTGGCCAAAACAGGCCCGTCAAGAAGATGCAGAATCGAAGGGGGAATCGAACGGAGCAGGCGGTGAGGCTTGGCGCGTTCTTACGATGACGAAAACCTCCGGCGACGGCGGCGGCGGGTCAAGCTCCGCGGCAAGATCCGTTTCACGCTGCAGCTATGTGCAGACAAGGAAAGGAAAGTGGAGGGCGTGCGCTAGGGTTCCCGAGGGCTGTGGCCCGCGCCTGGTGTCTCGGGCGTGCACTGGGTCGGCCAGGGCGCTCGAGCTCGACTCGGGCTCGGCCGCGGTGTGCGTGCGTGCGGCGGCTGCAGTGTCTGGCTCGGGGTAGGGGACGGGTCAGGTGCGGGTCGGGTTCGGGCGTCGCGGCGAGCGATGCGGGTCAGGTGCGGGCGTACCACTTCGGCAACGACTGCGAGCGAGTGGGCTGCGGGGCTGGCGGATGGCTGCCACGGTTGCTGGGCCGCGCGGTGCGTTGCGCTGCGGTTTTTTTCTTTTTTTATAAAGACTGCAGTAGAACAAAATAAATAAAATAAAATACACAATATAAAATCTAAATAAAAATACCTAGACACACAGTCAAAATATCCCTACAGCTATAAACTACAGGAACACTAGTTCCAACTCTAATGCAA
This sequence comes from Aegilops longissima, assembly GCA_021605205.1. Taxonomy (NCBI): domain Eukaryota; kingdom Viridiplantae; phylum Streptophyta; class Magnoliopsida; order Poales; family Poaceae; genus Aegilops; species Aegilops longissima. Next base: position 237,062,213 of record CM038679.1, read on the forward strand.
TTTTGTAAAAATAATTTTGATGCAATAGGCCACTCAAACAGCAATAAAACAAACAAATAAAATATGTTGAAGATCACAAAAATTACCAGAACATATCATATGAACCGGAAATAATATTCTGCACATTATGGACATTCTTAAAACAGGGGAGAAGTCATGTTATCTCCACTCCAAATAAATTGCCTTTTGTTGCATAATGATTCAAATATTCTGAAAAAGCAAATAATGCAATAAAAATATGATATGCATATGAATGATCTATTAACATCCTAATTTAGGAAAATTGGGATGTTACAAACCTACCCCCCTTAAGATGAATCTCGCCCTCGAGATTCGGGCTGGCTAGCAAATAGGTGTGGGTGATCCCGCTCGAGATCTTCCTCTCGTTCCTGTGTAGCTTCCTCCTCTCGTATGATGATCCCTTGAACCTTGCATAACTTGATTGTCTTGGTGCGAGTAACTCTCTCTGCTGTCTCCAGAATCTTAATAGGCTTCTCCTCATATGTCAAATCACTCTCCAACTGAATTGCCTCAAGCGGCACCGTGTCCCTCAATGGAACATCCATCATCTCTGCATGGCACTTCTTCAACTGAGATACATGAAACACATTATGAACTCCTGACAAGGATTCTGGCAACTCCAGCTGATAAGCTACCTCTCCTCTACGCTCCAAGATCTTGTAAGGTCCCACAAAACGTGGTGCTAACTTACCCTTGATTCCAAACCTCTTAATTCCACGAAGTGGTGAAACTCTAAGGTATGCACGGTCTCCTACCTCATATGTCACCTCCTTACGTTTTGCATCTGCATAACTCTTCTGCCTAGACTGTGCTATCTTCAGCCTGTCACGAATCAATTTGACCTTCTCCAAAGATCTCTCGATCAAGTCTGGTCCAAAAACGGACTCTCCAACCTCATCCCACATCAACGGTGTCCTGCACTTTCGCCATACAATACCTCAAATGGTGCCATCTTCAGACTAGCCTGATAACTATTATTATATGAAAACTCTGCATAAGGTAAATTATCATCCCAACTGGACCCATAGTCCAAAGCACAAGCTCTCAACATATCCTCCAAAATCTGATTTACCCTCTGCATGCGCCCATCATGCGTGGATGGAAAGCTGTCTTGAACTCTAGCACGGTGCCCAAGGATTCATGCAACTGGTGCCAAAACTTAGATGTGAACTGAGTACCTCTATCAGACACTACCTTCCTTGGAACTCCATGCAGACAAACAATTTTAGACATATAAATCTTTGCTAGCTGAGCACTGGTATAAGTAGTCTTTACCGGGATGAAGTGAGCAACTTTAGTCAAACGATCAACAACTACCCAAATAGAATCATAACCTGACCGAGTCCTGGGTAGACCTGTAATGAAATCCATACCAATCTCACCCCACTTCCAATCAGGTATAGGCAATGGCTGTAACAAACCTGCTGGTCTCTGATGTTCTGCTTTGACTCTCTGACACACATCACATGTTGCAATATATCCAGCAATGTCCCTCTTCAGGCTAGGCCACCAAAATCTTTCCCTCAAATCCAAATACATCTTAGTATTACCTGGGTGAATAGAATAAGGTGAATCATGCACCTCCTGAAGAATCAACTTCTTGATATCTGCATCTTGAGGTACACAAATACGCTTCTCAAACCATATGGCTCCATGTTCATCCTCATGGAAACCTTCTGCCTTACCTTTAGCCATATTCTCTTTTATCTCAGCAATCTCCTTATCACCCTTTTGAGCTTCTCTGATCCTGTCAAGCAAAGTAGGCTTTACCTCAAGTGTTGCCAAATATCCCTTAGGAACCATCTCCAATCTGATATTCCTGAACTGTTCACATAACTCGGGTGGCATATTATCAATATTAATTGCATTAGCATGGCTCCTACGACTCAATGCATCAGCAACAACATTAGCCTTACCAGGATGATATTGCACATTCAAATCATAATCCTTAATAAGCTCCAACCATCTCCTCTGCCGAGGTTCAAATCCTTACGAGTAAAAATATACTTCAAGCTCTTATGATCAGTAAATATATCACAATGATTACCAATAAGATATGGCCTCCAAGTTTTCAATGCATGCACAATCGAGGCTAACTCCAAATCATGTGTAGGATAATTAAGCTCATGATTCTTAAGTCGACGTGAAGCATAAGAAACAACTTTACCTTCCTGCATCAAAACACTCCCAAGTCCTTGACGAGAAGCATCACAATATACCGAAGTCCTTATGTATGTCCGCAGAGTTAAACTGGTGTTGTAACCAAACGCTGCTTCAATTCCTGAAAGCTGGCTTCACATTCGTCAGTCCAAACAAACTTCTTCTCCTTCTTCAACAATTCAGTCATAGGCTTTGCAATTTTGGAAAAGTTCTCAATAAACCTCCTGTAATAACCTGCAAGGCCCAAAAAGTTGCGAATCTCCCCAACTGTCGTGGGTGTCTCCCACTCTGTAACTGCAGCAACCTTAGATGGATCAACTGCAACTCCATTACCTGACACAACATGTCCAAGGAATGCAACCTCATCCAGCCAAAACTCGCATTTGCTGAACTTGGCATACAACTGATGTTCCCTTAATTTCTCCAATACCAAACGCAGATGCACCTCATGCTCTTGCTTATTCTTGGAGAACACCAATATATTATCAATGAAAACAACCACAAATTTATCCAAGAACTCCATAAACACCTTATTCATCATATTCATGAAGTATGCAGGGGTGTTAGTCAATCCAAATGACATAACAGTATATTCATACAACCCATACCTCGTAGTAAGAGCAGTCTTTGGAATATCTTGCTCACGAATCTTCAATTGATGATAACCAGAACGAAGATCAATCTTAGAAAACATAGTAGCTCCCTCCAACTGGTCAAACAGATCATTTATCATAGGAAAAGGATACTTATTCTTAATGGTTACCTCATTCAGAGAACGATAATCAACACACATCCTCAAGGTCCCATCCTTCTTCTCCACAAACAAAACTGGGGCTCCCCAAGGTGATGAACTTGGGCGAATAAATCCTTGCACCTGCAATTCTCTTATTTGCTTCTTCAATTCGTCCAACTCTTGAGGAGGCATTCTATATGGTCTCTTTGCAATAGGTCCAGTGCCTGTTATTAAATCAATAAGAAATTCAATATCTCTATCTGGTGGCATACCCGCAACTCCTCCGAAACACATCTGGATAATCTCTCTGGCGGCACCTCTTCCAGGCTACCCCCCTTAAGAGAGTTCACCTGCACCTGATTATGCTTATACTTACATACATATTTGATCCTCCTCCCTCCTGGTGCACTGAGAGTGATAGATTGACTGGCACAATCAATACGACCTTTATATAATTGCAACCAATCCATACCCAAAATAATATCCATACCTTGTGACTTCAATATAATCAAATCCATAGGAAAATCATGCTTTCCAATAGACAAAGTCAACTGATGGCAACCAACACCTGCTATCATCTCAGCTCCTAGGGAACTCACTCTAATAGGCATACTAAGTGTTTTGGTTGGCAATCCATGTTCATCAACAAATACCCTCGAAATAAATGAATGCGATGCACCAGTATCAAAAAGAACAAGCGTGGGTACCGAGTTAATCAAGAACTTACCAATCACTGCATCAGGTTCATTGTAAACCTCCTCCACATTAACATGATTTACATGACCCTTTTGGAAGGGGTTTGGCTTGCTGGATCCTGAGTTCTTCGCCCCCGGGCAATCTGTGGCATAGTGCCCCATAACCTTACACCTGAAGCACTGCACTTGACTCAAATCCCTTGCCGCACGTGTAACCTGGTGGTTCTGGTTATTGTTCCCTCCATTGCCATTACCATTACCATTACCTCTGCCATTGCCATTGTTACTCTTGCGCCCATTATGATGATGGTGGCCATTATGGTTGTGGCCATTCCCTCCATGATGATTATGCCCATTACCTCCATGATGATATGAAGTCCGTGGCTTCTGCTGTGGTCCTGAATTATACCTGTTATTGTTGTTGTACTTCCTCTTGCGATTCTCTATGGCCTGTTGCTTTCCCTCCAAAGACAATAGCCTTATCAATCAGGTCCCGACAATTCCTAAAAGTGGCCTTTGTCAGCTCAAGGCTCAACTCATCATTAAGGCCCTCCAAGAATTTCTCCCGCCTAGCTGCATCAGTGTTAACATCATTAGGAGCATAACGTGCAAGATTATTAAATTCCTCCACATACGCATTAATTGTGCGACCTCCCTGGCGCAAACTGCGAAATTCCTTCTTTTTCAGACTCATAGCGCCAGCAGACACATGTGCAGCACGAAAAGCATCCTGAAACTGAGGCCATGTGATAGCAGCAATGGGATAAGTGACCAAGTAATTGTCCCACCAAGCTGAGCAGGACCCTCCAACAAATGTGAGGCAAACCTCACCCTCTCTGTATCTGTGCATCCAACCGTCTCCAGGTTCCTATTGACTGCACGGAGCCAATCATCAGCCACAATAGGTTCAGGGGAACTGGAGAACCTCTGAGGATTCAACCTCAAGAACACGGTAAGCATATCCTTTGGTGGCGGTGGCGGCGGATTGTTGTTGTTGTTGTTGTTGTTGTTGTTGTTGTTGTTGTTGTTCTGGTTCTGGACAAGCAACTGGATCAACTGAGCTTGTCCCTGAAGCAACTGTTGCATGTATGGCGGTACATCATTGCCATTGTTGTCTCCTCCTGCAGCATTACGCCTATTATCACGCCTCGGCGGCATCTGGTGGGCAAGCATAGAAGAGTTATAGATATAATAGGGCCAAACGCTATATATATATATAAATATATTCTACCCATATGCATAATATGATCAAGCCAACAAAACACAACAATGAATAACACCGACAAACAAACAACAAACAACAAACAACAAACAATATGATAATATTATATATATAGTCAAATAATTTCGACACTAAGCAATTTAACAAACAACTACCAATCAAGCAAACAATCTAGTATCTTCATACCACGAAAGTGGGCATAATCGACACGCTAACACGATAACGCTGCAATATAAAACAAACATGAATGGTGGTCTCAAAGACTAGTTCCTACTTAACTGCTCAAGATACTTGAGGGGTTAACTAATAAACAAGAAGAAGTATAGCTAGTTTATAAAATAATTTTCAGTCCTATGGCTTTTCTAATCCATTTTCTAGGGTCACGCCCCTACAGTCAACACACTCGCTCGATGCCATCAGAACGACCAAACCTCAAGGATTTGAGTCTCTGTGCTTACCGTGCTAGTCCATTGATCGAACTCGCTAGCACACACAGTATAGATGAATACCAGAATAGCAAGTGCATCATTTATTACAAGGTATGTTCCAGAGTATATAAAATAAACAATCTGCATAGCACTTGGCTAGCTTTATTCAATCAAACAGCGGAAAGTAGTAGAAAATAACGATGAGTCCCATCATAGCCCACTAGCGATGCTGAGTGCAGACTCGCGATCCTAACGGTACCTTACTCTTCGTCTGAATATCCTGCAACATGAGATGTTGCAGCCATATAGGTCAATACTTTGAATGTATTGGCAAGTTACGCAGGAGTAATAATATAGCAGACCTACATGTATATGCATAGTACAACAAAGGAAGGCTTGAGGGTTTATTTTTGCAGAAAGCTGATTTTATCCTCATAACTACCTAATAGTCAAATTTTTATTTAGTTCTTTATTACTAAAATTAAATGCACAAGGTTGAGTTGGCAAAATCAACTCCAACCTACCCATTATTAAGTTGCCCACAAATATTATTAAGTGTCACATCTGTCAAGATCATCCAACAACTGTAGTGGCATAGTGGCTCAGATTTACCCATAACCCGGGGCATGGCTAATCATGATTAGTTTTAATACTCTGCAGAGTTTTGTACGCTTTACCCATCGGACCCAATCCAAGATTGAGACAAAGTCTTTCGTAAGAGGTTCCTTAACCACCGACGGCCACATCCCACCTACATATGCTACATCATGCCGACACCTTTATGCGGGCAAGGGTTCCAACAAGCGATCAACTAAGCGAGCCCATATAGCCGGTGGCCGCACATGGAAGCTACTAGTCACTAAGTCTCTGTCTCGATCTTTTGAACACGGGCGGCATTCCACTTAGGGTGCACTCTCATGAGCGCATGGCCTTAGAAAAGGTGCAAGACCCCATGATGCCTTCCTCAACACCAAGCAATACCACTTCCGCCAGAGGTGAATTAAATCTTAATTACTACTCATTTTAGTTATGTATATAATCCTCACATAAACTCAATGAATACACGAACCACCCCCGTCTACAAAGCATAGCAAACTACAACTACCACGATTTGCAAAAGACGGGAAAATAGCTCAACAGCATAGCCAACATATATAATACTCCTATACATGCATATATTCATAGTGTGATATAACTACATGCATAGAAAATAATAGGTAAAGGATGATCAACATGTAACTTGCCTTGGTTCGGTTCGAAAGTCACACTCGACAATAGCTCGATCGCACTCGGACAATCTACACGTTTCACACAATTCAACAAATCAATCACGGAACATGAATAGAACCAAAATAAAACCAACAGCAAGAAAATGATTTTTAAAACTCAACAACAGAAGCTTAACAGCACCTAAATTGCACTACAGTCACAATGCAAAAAGAATCACTCGATTCCGATAAACGGTTTGAGAGTTATGGCCTCCGGAAGATTTAATTCAAATTCAAACAAATTCAATTTTGAAAAGTGCAAACATGTGCAAAGTTGGTACTGTGATAAAGTGTTGATTTTTGTGAGTGCATAGGAAAAAGAACTACCTAAATTGGACTTATATAATAAAAGATATAGCTAGTTGAATTTTGGATGAAAATCTGTGAAAACAAAAGAAAGTAAATCTCCCGGTTCCTGTGTGGCAATCAGAGCTGCGCCAGAAAGACCGCCACGTGGCAGTTTGTGATTGGCCAAAGGCCCCTGTGCGCTGCGTGCTCACCAGAAGTAGAGGACGGCGGCGGCTGCCTCGGGCGTCGGCGACGGCGCTTCTCCGGCGGTTCTCCGGCGAAGACGAAGGGACGGACGGGTCGGGCGTAGAGTGGCGGAGGTGGTGCTGGTGTTCAACGGCGGCGGGGCGTCAGCAGCGGTGGGGATGGACGACAGCTGCCCAAAGTCAAACAGGCCCATCAAGAAGATGCAGAATCGAAGGGGGAATTGAACGGAGCAGGCGGTGAGGCTTGGCGCGTTCTTACAGTGACGAAAACCTCCGGCGACGGCGGCGGCGGGTCAAGCTCCGCGGCAAGATCCGTTTCATGCTGCAGCTATGTGCAGACGAGGAAAGGAAAGGGGAGGGCGTGCGCTAGGGTTACCGAGGGCTGTGGCCCGCGCCTGGTGTCTCGGGCGTGCACTGGGTCGGCCAGGGCGCTCGAGCTCGACTCGGGCTCGGCAGCGGTGTGCGTCGTCGCTGGCGGCTGCGTGTCTGGCTCGGTGTAGGGGACGGGTCAAAGGGTCGGGTTCAAGGTCATGGCTGAGCGATGCTGGTCAGTCTTGGGCATACCGCTTCGCAACGATCATGAGCGAGTGGGCTGCAGGGCTGGCGGATGGCTGCCACGGTTGCTGGGCCGCGCGGTGCGTTGCGCTGTGGTTTTTTTCTTTTTTTTATAAAGACAGCAGTAGAACAAAATAATAATACACAATATAAAATCTAAATAAAAATACCTAGACACACAGTCAAAATATCCCTACAGCTATAAACTACAGGAACACTAGTTCCAACTCTAATGCAATTTTGTAAAAATAATTTTGATGCAATAGGCCACTCAAACAACAATAAAACAAACAAATAAAATATTTTGAAGATCACAAAATTACCGAACATATCATATGAACTAGAAATAATATTCTGCACATTATGAACATTCTTAAAACAGGGGAGAAGTCATGTTATCTCCACTCCAAATAAATTGCCTTTTGTTGCATAATGATTCAAATATTCTGAAAAAGCAAATAATGCAATAAAAATGTGATATGCATATGAATGATCTATTAACATCCTAATTTAGGAAAATTGGGATGTTACAACAGATATTTAGTAAAGTTCATAGAAATATTCCAAATATCCATCCGGCAACCGTTATAGCAGCTTTCCAGTACAATGTCCGCAACCGTCACATTTGTTCAAAGATGAACGTGCGGTTTCCCAAGACTATGAAGGAGCTATACACACTGGTGGATAAGTGTGCTCGGATGGAGGAAGGAAGGAAGTTTCCAGGAGAAGAAGATTGCACCAACGTTGATTCAGAGGATGAAGATGAATCAACCAGTCAGAGAAAGGGCAAGAAGCGCAGTAATATAAGAAGCCAAGAGATAAGGCAGTGATGACTGTGGAAGGTTCGGGCACACCTAGTACCGGCAAGAAGGCCAAGGCCGTGGCCCCCGGCAAGGAAGCTGCCGCTTGCACTGCCTACCGGATGCCGCTGCCGCCGAGAAAGCTGGGAAAGGTGATGGGTCGTACTGCAAATCCATCGGACCAAGGGCCACGACCTTCAAGAGTGTTACCAGGTTGAGTAGCTTGTCCAGAAATAGAGGGTAGAGTATGATTAGCGTGATAAGTAAAAACGTTAGAATGCCGCTGGCGGTAAGGGCCGAGGCGGTGAAGCAAATCTCCCCGGCAAACCCTATCAGAACCAAGGAAAGCCCGCCAGGGGTCAAGAGAAGAAATATGTGATGATGCGAGTGATGGAGTGGATGAAGAGGAAACCAGTGAGCAGGAGTTTCAGAAGGCCACTGACGCCCTATGCATTGATGGAGGTGCATCTTTGCACGCCTCTCACCGCAAGCTCAAGCGGTGGGCACGAGAGATCAATGCCGTGAAACCAGCGCCAGAGGCCCGGAAGCTGCTCAAATGGTCTCGCACGCCCATCATCTTTGATGAAGAGGATCACCCTGGCCGCACCACTACGGTAGGATGTTTGCCATTGTTAGTCTCCCCAACAATTCGCAACCTCAAGTTCACAAAGATGTTAGTGGATGGCGAGGCCGGGTTGAATCTGATTTCCCCGGCAGTCATCAGCAAGCTTCAGATAAGAGAGGAAGAGCTAGAGGTTACCGGCACGTTTCAAGGAGTTAGTCCCGGCAGGAGCCATCCTGAAGGGAAGATTACATTGACAGTTACATTTGGGGGAGAACTGAATTATCGGACTGAGAAGGTTGTGTTCGATGTGGTTGATCTCCCCCTACCGTACAATGGGATTCTTGGAAGCCCGGCCCTGGCTAAGCTCATGGCAGCATCCCACTATGCTTACAACACCTTGAAGATGCCTGGGCCACTGGGAGTCATTACTATCCAATCTAATGAGAAGGATGCAATTATCTGAGTGGACAAGATGTACCGGGATGCAGTCGTAGTAGAGGCAACAGCAGAGGCAGCTCCAACCAAGGTAAGCAAAGGAAAGAAGAGGGATTGTAGGACCTCCGGCAAGGAGTCAGGGAAGCGTGCCCCCTCCAAGTGCACGGCACCCGTTGACAACGTGCCAGAGTGTTCCAACAGCAAGAGATCCAAGGTTGTTGCACCCCAAGTGAAGAAGGTCCCGGCAGGGCTGGCTGGCGTTGACAATACTTTCACCATCAGTGCCACCCTCGATGCCAAATAGTAAAGCACGCTCGTTGCCATCCTGCTGGCGAATATCGATGTGTTTGCCTGGCAACCATCTGATATCCCTGGTGTTCCCAGGGAGGTAATCGAGCACCACCTTGCTGTCTGCCCACATGCCCGACCTGTCAAGCAGAAAGTCTGGGAGCAGGCCTTGGTGAGGCAGCAATTCATTGCCAGAGAAATCGAGAAACTGGAGGCAGATGGTTTGGTCAGAGGAGTACCGCATCCTACGTGGTTAGAAAATCCAGTGGTAGTCCGGAAGGCTAATGGGAAATGGAGGCTTTGCATTGATTTCACAGATCTCAACAAGGCTTGCCCAAAGGACCCATTTCCCTTGCCGTGCATCGACCCGATTGTGGATTCCACTTCAGGTTGTGATTTGCTCTCCTTTCTGGATGCATACTCTGGATATCACCAGATCTTTATGTCCAAGCAAGATGAAGAGAAGATGTCGTTCATCACACCATGTGGTATGTATTGCTTTATCCGCATGCCATTCGGATTAAAGAGTGTCAGGTCCACTTTTGCAAGGGCAGACTAGATTGGTTTTGAGCCACAGTTACACAGAAACATAGAAGCCTATGTGGATGATATCATGGTCAAAACCAAGGATAAGGCCACCCTTATCCAGGATTTGGAGGAGACATTTGCTAATCTACGCAAGATCAATTTGAAGCTTAATCCAGAGAAGTGTGTGTTTGGTGTTCCCTCCGGCAAGCTACTTGGTTTCCTCGTGTCCCATCGGGTGATCGAAGCTAACCCCGACAAGATCAAAGACATTGAGCAGATCCAGGCGCCAAGGATAGTTAAGGATGTGAGGCGCTTAACAAGATGCCTTGCCGCACTAAGTAGATTCATCTCCAAGTCTGCTTAGCGTGCCCTGCCGTTCTTTAAAATTTGGAAGAAGGTAGGGCCTATGAAGTGGACCCCGGAAGCAGATGCGGCGCTACAAGAGTTGAAGGCTTACCTATCATCTGCGCCTACCTTGGTTGCACCCAAACCTCAAGAACTGTTGTTGCTATACTTGGCGGCAACTAACCAAGTGGTCAGTACGACCTTGGTAGCGCAACGAGAAGTGGATGAGGTAGAAAGTGATCAGAAAACAGTAGAGTCAGATAAGGATTAGGTCAGCAATGAGCACGGCAACGAGAACAACCCCAAGGACGTGACAAGGGAGAAAGTAGTGCAACACCCAGTGTACTTTGTCAGCTCCTTGTTACAGGGGGCTATATCGAGGTACTCTGGTGTGCAGAAGTTGATCTTTGGCCTCAAGGAAACTACGCCACTACTTCCAAGCCCATGAGATCACGGTTGTCACTCGTTTTCCGTTGCAAAGGATACTCCGAAACCCTGAGGCTATTGGCAAAATATTGGTGTGGGCTTTGGAGTTATCCAGCTTTGGTTTGAAGTTGGAGATCACATCAACCATTCATACCAGGGCACTGGCAGAGTTTATTGAAGAATGGAGGCCAACCCCCAATGAGGAAGTGACAGAGAGAACTATCCCAGTCAAGCAATCACCCCAAGAATGGATTATGTATTTTGATGGTGCTTTTTCCCTACAAGGTGCAGGGGCTGGTGTGCTTCTTGTTGCCCCCTCCGGAGCACTTGAAGTACAACGTCCAAATGCATTTTTCCCGGGAAGAAGCCACCAACAATGCAGTTGAGTATGAAGGGCTCCTTGTCGAGCTTAGAATTACAGCAGAACTGGGAATCAAGAAGCGGATCATTCGAGGATATTCACAGCTTGTGGTGAGACAAGTTAACAAGGATTATCCCATTGATGGAAGCATACGTCTAGGAAGTGAGGAGATTGGAGGAGCACTTTAACGGGTTGAAAACAGAGCATGTACCCCATGCGGAAAACAGCATAGCTGACTGTTGGAAATACGCCCTAGAGGCAATATTAAAAGCATTATTATTATATTTCCTTGTTCATGATAATTGTCTTTCATTCATGCTATAACTGTATTATCCGGAAATCGTAATACACGTGTGAATACATAGACTACAATACGTCCCTAGTAAGCCTCTAGTTGACTAGCTCGTTGGTCAACAGATAGTCATGGTTTCGACTATGGACATCGATGTCATTGATAACGGATCACGCCATTAGGAGAATGACGTGATGGACAAGACCCAATCCTAAGCATAGCACAAAGATCGTGTAGTTCGTTTTGCTAGAGCTTTTCCAATGTCAAGTATCTCTTCCTTAGACCATGAGATCGTGTAACTCCGGATACCGTAGGAGTGCTTTGGGTGTACCAAACATCACAACGAATCGGGTGACTATAAAGGTGCACTACAGGTATCTCCGAAAGTGTCATTGGGTTGACACGGATCGAGACAGGATTTGTCACTCCGTATGACGGAAAGGTATCACTGGGCCCACTCGGTAGTGCATCATCATAATGAGCTCAAAGTGACCAAGTGTCTGGTCACGGGATCATGCATTACGGTACGAGTAAAGTGACTTGCCGGTAACGAGACTGAACGAGGTATTGGGATACCGACGATCGAGTCTCGGGCAAGTAACATACCATCTGACAAAGGGAATAGTATACGGGGTTGCTTGAATCCTCGACATCGTGGTTCATCCGATGACATCATCGAGGAGCATGTGGGAGCCAACATGGGTATCCAGATCGCTGTTGGTTATTGACCGAGAGCGCCTCGGTCATGTTCAGATGTCTCCCGAACCCGTAGGGTCTACACACTTAAGGTTCGGTGACGCTTAGGGTTATTAGGAAGACTTGTATGTGATTACCGAATGTTGTTCGGAGTCCCGGATGAGATCCCGGATGTCACGAGGAGTTCCGGAATGGTCCGGAGGTAAAGATTTATAAATGGGAAGTTGTCAAACGGACACCGGAAAAGTTTCGGGTCATATCGGTATTGTACGGGGCCACCGGAAAGGTTTCGAGGACCACCGGAGGGGCCACCTCTCCGGGGCCACTTGGGCTGCGTGGGAGGCAGCCAGCCCCTGGTGGGCTGGGCGCACCTCCCTTGGGCCCATGCGCCTAGGGTTGAGGGGGAACCCTAGGGGGCGCCTTGCTTGGGGGCAAGCCCTCCTTGGCCGCCCCCCCCTCTAGATGCATCTAGAGGGCCGCCCCTCCTCCCTTCCCTATAAATAGAGGGGTGAGGGAGGGCTGCACACAACTTGAAGGCGCAGCCCTCCCTCCCAACACCTCTCCTCGCCCACGTGCGCTTGGCGAAGCCCCTGCTGAGAACTGTCACTCCATCATCATCACGCCGTCGTGCTGCTATTGGAGCCATCTTCCTCAACCTCTCCTTCCTCCTTGCTGGATCAAGACGGAGGAGACGCCTGCACTCACGTGTGTTGAACGCGGAGGTGCTGTCCATTCAGCACTTGGTCATCGGTGGTCCGAGTACGACTCCATCATCACCATCCCCTCGAAAGCTTCCGCACGCGATCTACAAGTGGTATGTAGATGCAAACTCAATCCCTTGACTCATTGCTTAGATGAACTCATAGATGGATCTTGGTGAAACCGTAGGAAAAATTTTAATTTTCTGCAACGTTCCCCAACAGTGGCATCATGAGCTAGGTCTATGCGTAGTTCTCTATTGCACGAGTAGAACACAATTTAGTTGTGGGCATGGATCTTGTCAACTTACTTGCCGCTACTAGTATTATCTTGCTTCCGCGGTATTGTGGGATGAAGTGGCCCGGACCAACCTTACACGTACGCTTACGTGAGACCGGTTCCACCGACTAACATGCACTAGTTGCATAAGGTGGCTAGCGGGTGTCTGTCTCTCCCACTTTAGTTGGAGCGGATTCGATGAAAAGAGTCCTTATGAAGGGTAAATAGAAGTTGACAAAATCACGTTGTGGTTATTCGTAGGTAAGAAAACGTTCTTGCTAGAACCCAATTGCAGCCACGTAAAAGATGCAACAACAATTAGAGGACGTCTAACTTGTTTTTGCAGCAATTGTCATGTGATGTGATATGGCCAAGTTGTGATGAATGATGAATGACATATTGTGATGTATGAGATCATGTTCTTGTAATAGGAATCACGACTTGCATGTCGATGAGTATGACAACCGGCAGGAGCCATAGGAGTTGTCTTTATTTTGTATGAACTGCGTGTCATTGAAGAACGCCATGTAAATTACTTTACTTTATTGCTAAACGCGTTAGCCATAGAAGTAGAAGTAGTCGTTGGCGTGACAACTTCATGGAGGCACAATGATGGAGATCATGATGATGAAGATCATGGTGTCATGCCGGTGACAAGATGATCATGGAGCCCCGAAGATGGAGATCAATGGAGCTATATGATATTGGCCATATCATGTCACTACTATATAATTGCATGTGATGTTTATTATGTTTATGCATCTTGTTTACTTAGAACGACGGTAGTAAATAAGATGATCCTTACAACAATTTCAAGAAGTGTTCTCCCTAACTGTGCACCGCTGCTAAAGTTCGTCGCTTCTAAGCACCACGTGATGATCGGGTGTGATGGATTCTTACGCTCACATACAACGGGTGTAAGACAGATTTACACACGCAAAACACTTAGGGTTAACTTGACGAGCCTAGCATGTACAGACATGGCCTCGGAACACGGAGACCGAAAGGTCGAACACGAGTCGTATGGAAGATACGATCAACATGAGAATGTTCACCGACGATGACTAGTCCGTCTCACGTGATGATCGGACACGGCCTAGTCGACTCGGATCGTGTAACACTTAGATAACTAGAGGGATGTCTAATCTATGTGGGAGTTCATTTAAATAATTTGATTATATGAACTTAATTATCATGAACTTAGTCTAAAACTTTTGCATAATATGTCTTGTAGATCAAATGGCCAACGCTCATGTCAACTTGAACTTCAACGCATTCCTAGAGAAAACCAAGCTGAAAGATGATGGCAGCAACTATAGTGGGTCCGGAACTTGAGGATCATCCTCATAGCTGCCAGGAAACAATATGTCCTAGAAGGACCGCTAGGTGACGCTCCCGTCCTGCAGAACCAAGACATTATGAATGCTTGGCAGTCTCATGCTGATGATTACTCCCTCGCTCAAGGCGGCATGCTTTACAGCTTAGAACCGGGCTCCAAAAGCGTTTTGAGCATCACGGAGCATATGAGATGTTCGAGGAGCTGAAACTGGTTTTCAAGCTCACGCCGGTCGAGAGATATGACATCTCCGACAAGTTCTATAGTTGTAAGATGGAGGAAAATAGTTTCTGTCGGTGAGCACATACTCAAGATGTGGGTTGCACAACCGTATGACCCAGCTGAATATTAACCTCCCCGATGAGGCGGTCATTGACAGAATCCTTGATCGCTCCCACCAAGCTACAAGAGCTTTGTGATGAACTACAATATGCGGGGATGGTAAAGACCATTCTGAAGTATTCTCTATGTCAAGTCAGCAGAGGTTGAAATCAAGAAAGAACATCAAGTGTTGATGGTCAATAAGACCACTAAGTTCAAGAAGGGCAAGGGCAAGAAGAACTTCAAGAAGGACGGCAAGGAGGTTGCGCGCCTGTAAGCAAGTTGCCGGAAGAAGTCAAAGAATGGACCCAAGCCGAGACCGAGTGCTTTTATTGCAAGGGAAGGGTCATCGAAGCGGAACTGCCCCAAATACTTAGCGGATAAGAAGGCCGCAACACCAAAGGTATATTTGATATACATGTAATTGATGTGTACCTTACCAAGACTCGTAGTAACTCCCGGTATTTGATACCGTGCCGTTGCTATTATTTGTAACTCACAGCAGGAGCTGCGGAATAAGCGGAGACTGGCGAAGGACGAGGTGACGGCGCGCCGGGAATGGTTCCAGAGTCGATGTGATCGCCACGGCACGCTACCTCTTCATTTACCTACGGATTAGTTTTGAACCTTAATAATTGTTATTTGGTGCCAAGTTTGAGCATGAACATTGTATCCGGATCTCGCTTGATACGAGATGGCTACTCATTTAAATCCGAGAATAATGGTTGATCTATTTATATGAGAGACATGTTTTATGGTCATGCTCCGATGGTCAATGGTTTATTCTTAATGAATCTCGAGCGTAGTGTTACACGTATTCATAGCGTGAATACCAAAAGATGTAAAGTTGATAACGATAGTCCCACATACTTGTGGCACTCGCCGCCTTGGTCACATTGGTGTCAAGCGCATGAAGAAGCTCCATGCTGATGGACTTTAGAGTCTCTCGATTATGAATCATTTGACACATGCGAACCATGCCTCATGGGCAAATGACCAAGACTCCGTTCTCCGGAACAATGGAGCGAGCAACCAACTTGTTGGAAATCATACATACCGATGTATGCGGTCCAATGAGTGTTGAGGCTCATGGAGGATATCGTTATGTTCTCACTCTCACGATGACTTGAGTAGATATGGGTATGTCTACTTGATGAAACACAAGTCCGAGACCTTTGAAAAGTTCAAGGAATTTCAGAATGAAGTAGAGAATCAACGTGACCGAAAGATAAAATTCTTACGATCGGATCGTGGAGGAGAATATTTAAGTCACGAATTTGGTACACACTTAAGAAAATGTGGAATCATTTCACAACTCACGCCGCTGGAACACCTCAACAGAACGGTGTGTCCGAACGTCGTAATCGCACTCTATTGGATATGGTGCGGTCTATGATGTCTCTTATCGATTTACCACTATCATTTTGGGGATACGCTCTAGAGACAGCTACATTCACTTTAAATAGGGCACCGTCTAAATCCGTTGAGACGACACCGTATGAATTATGGTTTGGAAAGAAACCAAAGCTGTCGTTTCTAAAAGTTTGGGGATGCGATGCTTATGTCAAGAAACTTCAACCTGAAAAGCTCGAACCCAAGTCGGAAAAATGCGTCTTCATAGGATACCCTAAGGAAAACATAGGGTATACCTTCTACTTAAGATCCGAGGGCAAGATCTTTGTTGCCAAGAACGGATCCTTTCTGGAAAAAGAGTTTCTCTCGAAAGAAGTAAGTGGGAGGAAAGTAGAACTCGATGAAGTACTACCTCTTGAACGGGATAGTAGTGCACCTCAGGAAAATGTTCATGTGATGCCTACACCAACTGAAGAGGAAAATAATGATGATCAAGGTACTTCGGATCAAGTTGCTACTGAACTCGAGGTCCACAAGGACACGTTCCGCACTGCAGTGGTACGGCAACCCTGTCCCGGAAATCATGTTGTTAGACAACGGTGAACCTTGAACTATGAAGAAGCGATGGCAGGCCCAGATTCCAACAAATGGCTAGAAGCCATGAAACCGAGATAGAATCCATGTATGAAAACAAAGTATGGACTTTGACCGACTTGTTCGATGATCGGCGAGCGATAGAAAACAAATGGATCTTTAAGAAGAAGACGGACGCGATGGTAATGTCACCATCTATAAAGCTCGACTTGTCGCTAAGGGTTATCGGCAAGTTCAAGGGATTGACTACGATGAGACTTTCTCTCCCGTAGCGAAGCTTAAGTCCGTCCGAATCATGTTAGCAATTGCCGATATTATGATTATGAGATATGGCGATGGACGCCAAAACAGCGTTCCTTAACGGTTATCTTAAGGAAGAGCTGTATATGATGCAGCCGGAAGGTTTTGTCGATCCTAAGAACGCTAACAAATTATGCAAGTTCCAGCGATCCATTTATGGGCTGGTGCAAGCATCTCGAGTTGGAACATTCGCTTTGATGAGATGATCAAAGCATTTGGGTTTATGCAGACTTATGGAGAAGCTGCGTTTACAAGAAAGTGAGTGGGAGCTCAGAGCATTTCTCATATTATATGTAGATGACATACTTTTGATGGGAAATGATATAGAATTCTTGGACAGCAATAAGGCCTACTTGAATAAATGTTTTCAATGAAGGACCTTGGAGAAGCTGCTTATATATTAGGCATCAAGATCTATAGAGATAGATCGAGACGCCTCATAGGTCTTTCACAAAGCACATACCTTGATAAGATTTTGAAGAAGTTCAAAATGGATCAGTCCAAGAAGGGTTCTTGCCTCAGATTGCAAGGTGTGAGATTGAGCTCAGCTCAATGCCCAACCACGGCAAAAGATAAAGAAGAGATGAGTGTCATCCCTATGCTTCAGCCATAGGATCTATTATGTATGCCATGCTGTGTACCTGACCTGATGTAAACCTTGCCGTAAGTTTGGTAGGAAGGTACCAAAGTAATCCCGCAAGGAACCCGGACAGCGGTCAAGAATATCCTGAAGTACCAAAAGGACAAAGGACATGTTTTCGTTTATGGAGGTGACGAAGAGCTCGTCAGAAGGGTTACGCCGACGCTTAGCTTCGACACAGATCCGATGACTCTAAGTCACAAACCGGATACGTGTATATGTTGAATGGTGGAGCAAGAAGCTGGTGCAGCTGCAAGCAGAGCGTCGTGGCGGGATTTACATGTGAAGCGGAGTACATGGCAGCCTCGGAGGCAGCGCATGAAGCAATATGGGTGAAGGAGTTCATCACCGACCTAGGAGTCATACCCAATGCGTCGGGGCCGATCAAACTCTTCCGTGACAACACTGGAGCTATTGCACTTGCCAAGGAGCCCAGGTTTCACAAGAAGACCAGCACATCAAGCGCCGCTCAACTCCATCCGTGAAAATGTTCAAGATGGAGACATAGAAATTTGTAAAGTGCATACGGATCTGAATGTCGCAGATCCGCTGACTAAACCTCTTCCATGGGCAAAACATGATCAACACCGTAACTCTATGGGTGTTCGATTCATCACAATGTAACCAGATTATTGACTCTAGTGCAAGTGGGAGACTGTTGGAAATATGCCCTAGAGGCAATAATAAAAGCATTATTATTATATTTCCTTGTTCATGATAATTGTCTTTCATTCATGCTATAACCGTATTATCCGGAAATTGTAATACACGGTGAATACATAGACTACAATACGCCCCTAGTAAGCCTCTAGTTGACTAGCTCGTTGGTCAACAGATAGTCATGGTTTCGACTATGGACATCGATGTCATTGATAACGGATCACGCCATTAGGAGAATGACGTGATGGACAAGACCCAATCCTAAGCATAGCACAAAGATCGTAGTTCGTTTTGCTAGAGCTTTTCCAATGTCAAGTATCTCTTCCTTAGACCATGAGATCGTAACTCCCGGATACCGTAGGAGTGCTTTGGGTGTACCAAACGCCACAACGAATCGGGTGACTATAAAGGTGCACTACATGTATCTCCGAAAGTGTCTGGGTTGACACGGATCGAGACAGGATTTGTCACTCCGCATGACGGAGAGGTATCACCTGGGCCCACTCGGTAGTGCATCATCATAATGAGCTCAAAGTGACCAAGTGTCTGGTCACGGGATCATGCATTACGGTACGAGTAAAGTGACTTGCCGGTAACGAGACTGAATGAGGTATTGGGATACCGAAAATCGAGTCTCGGGCAAGTAACATACCGTCTGACAAAGGGAATAGTATACGGGGTTGCTTGAATCCTCGACATCGTGGTTCATCCGATGACATCATCGAGGAGCATGTGGGAGCCAACATGGGTATCCAGATCCCGCTGTTGGTTATTGACCGAGAGCGCCTCGGTCATGTTCAGATGTCTCCGAACCCGTAGGGTCTACACTTAAGGTTCGGTGACGCTAGGGTTATTAGGAAGACTTGTATGTGATTACCGAATGTTGTTCGGAGTCCCGGATGAGATCCCGGACGTCACGAGGAGTTCCGGAATGGTCCGGAGGTAAAGATTTATATATGGGAAGTTGTCAAACGGACACCGGAAAAGTTTCGGGTCATATCGGTATTGTACCGGGGCCACCGGAAAGGTTCCGGAGGACCACCGGGAGGGGCCACCCCTCCCGGGGGGCCACTTGGGCTGCGTGGGAGGCAGCCAGCCCTGGTGGGCTGGGCGCACCCCTCCCTTGGGCCCATGCGCCTAGGGTTGAGGGGGAACCCCAAGGGGCGCCTTGCTTGGGGGCAAGCCCTCCCCTGGTCGCCGCCTCCCCCTCTAGATGCATCTAGAGGGACGGCCCCCTCCTCCCTTCCCCTATAAATAGAGGGGTGAGGGGAGGGCTGCATACACAACTTGAAGGCGCAGCCCTCCCTCCCAACACCTCTCCTCCTCCGCGTGCGCTTGGCGAAGCCTGCCGAGAACTGTCACTCCATCATCATCACGCCGTCGTGCTGCTATTGGAGCCATCTTCCTCAACCTCTCCTTCCTCCTTGCTGGATCAAGACGGAGGAGACGTTGCCTGCACTGCACGTGTGTTGAACGCGGAGGTGCTTTCCGCTCAGCACTTGGTCATCGGTGGTCCGAGTACGACTCCATCATCACCATCCCTCGAAAGCTTCCGCACGCGATCTACAAGTGGTATGTAGATGCAAACTCATTCCCTTGACTCGTTGCTTAGATGAACTCATAGATGGATCTTGGTGAAACCGTAGGAAAAATTTTAATTTTCTCGCAACGCTCCCCAACAAAGGGCATCATGTGCTAGGTCTATGCGTAGTTCTCTATTGCACGAGTAGAACACAATTTAGTTGTGGGCATGGATCTTGTCAACTTACTTGCCGCTACTAGTCTTATCTTGCTTCCGCGGTATTGTGGGATGAAGCGGCCCGGACCAACCTTACACGTACGCTTACGTGAGACCGGTTCCACCGACTAACATGCATTAGTTGCATAACGTGGCTAGCGGGTGTCTGTCTCTCCCACTTTAGTTGGAGCGGATTCGATGAAAAGGGTCCTTATGAAGGGTAAATAGAAGTTGACAAAATCACGTTGTGGTTATTCGTAGGTAAGAAAACGTTCTTGCTAGAACCCAATTGCAGCCACGTAAAAGATGCAACAACAATTAGAGGACGTCTAACTTGTTTTTGCAGCAATTGTCATGTGATGTGATATGGCCAAGTTGTGATGAATGATGAATGACATATTGTGATGTATGAGATCATGTTCTTGTAATAGGAATCACGACTTGCATGTCGATGAGTATGACAACCGGCAGGAGCCATAGGAGTTGTCTTTATTTTGTATGACCTGCGTGTCATTGAAGAACGCCATGTAAATTACTTTACTTTATTGCTAAACGCGTTAGCCATAGAAGTAGAAGTAATCGTTGGCGTGACAACTTCATGGAGGCACAATGATGGAGATCATGGTGTCATGCCGGTGACAAGATGATCATGGAGCCCCGAAGATGGAGATCAATGGAGCTATATGATATTGGCCATATCATGTCACTACTATATAATTGCATGTGATGTTTATTATGTTTAAGCATCTTGTTTACTTAGAACGATGGTAGTAAATAAGATGATCCCTTACAACAATTTCAAGAAGTGTTCTCCCCTAACTGTGCACCGTTGCTAAAGTTCGTCGCTTCTAAGCACCACGTGATGATCGGGTGTGATGGATTCTTACGCTCACATACAACGGTGTAAGACAGATTTACACACGCAAAACACTTAGGGTTAACTTGACGAGCCTAGCATGTACAGACATGGCCTCGAACACGGAGACCGAAAGGTCGAACACGAGTCGTATGGAAGATACGATCAACATGAGAATGTTCACCGACGATGACTAGTCCGTCTCACGTGATGATCGGACACGGCCTAGTCGACTCGGATCGTGTAACACTTAGATAACTAGAGGATGTCTAATCTAAGTGGGAGTTCATTTAAATAATTTGATTATATGAACTTAATTATCATGAACTTAGTCTAAAACTTTTGCATAATATGTCTTGTAGATCAAATGGCCAACGCCATGTCAACTTGAACTTCAACGCGCTCCAAGAGAAAACCAAGCTGAAAGATGACGGCAAGAACTATACGGATCGGGTCCGAACTTGAGGATCATCCTCATAGATGCCAGAAACAATATGTCCTAGAAGGACCGCTAGGTGACGCCTCCGTCTGCAGAACCAAGACATTATGAATGCTTGGCAGTCTCGGCTTATGATTACTCCCTCGCTCAAGGCGGCATGCTTTACAGCTTAGAACCGGGCTCCAAAAGCGTTTTGAGCATCACGGAGCATATGAGATGTTCGAGGAGCTGAAACTGGTTTTTCAAGCTCACGCCCGGTCGAGAGATATGACATCTCCGACAAGTTCTATAGTTGTAAGATGGAGGAAAATAGTTCGTCGGTGAGCACATACTCAAGATGTCAGGTTGCACAACCGTATGACCCAGCTGAATATTAACCTCCCCGATGAGGCGGTCATTGACAGAATCCTTGATCGCTCCCACCAAGCTACAAGAGCTTTGTGATGAACTACAATATGCAGGGATGGTAAAGACCATTCTGAAGTATTCTCTATGCTGAAGTCAGCAGAGGTTAAAATCAAGAAAGAACATCAAGTGTTGATGGCCAATAAGACCACTAAGTTCAAGAAGGGCAAGGGCAAGAAGAACTTCAAGAAGGACGGCAAGGAGGTTGCCGCGCCCGGTAAGCAAGTTGCCGGAAGAAGTCAAAGAATGGACCCAAGCCCGAGACCGAGTGCTTTTATTACAAGGGAAGGGTCACCGAAGCGGAACTGCCCCAAATACTTAGCGGATAAGAAGGCCGCAACACCAAAGGTATATTTGATATACATGTAATTGATGTGTACCTTACCAAGACTGTAGTAACTCCCGGTATTTGATACCGTGCCGTTGCTCATATTTGTAACTCACAGCAGGAGCTGCGGAATAAGCGGAGATGGCGAAGGACGAGGTGACGCGCGCGCGTCGGGAATGGTTCCAGAGTCGATGTGATCGCCGTCGGCATGCTACCTCTTCATTTACCTACGGGATTAGTTTTGAACCTTAATAATTGTTATTTGGTGCCAAGTTTGAGCATGAACATTGTATCCGGATCTCGCTTGATACGAGATGGCTACTCATTTAAACCGAGAATAATGGTTGTTCTATTTATATGAGAGACATGTTTTATGGTCATGTCCGATGGTCAATGGTTTATTCTTAATGAATCTCGAGCGTAGTGTTACACATATTCATAGCGTGAATACCAAAAGATGTAAAGTTGATAACGATAGTCCCACATACTTGTGGCATCGCCGCCTTGGTCACATTGGTGTCAAGCGCATGAAGAAGCTCCATGCTGATGGACTTTAGAGTCTCCGATTATGAATCATTTGACACATGCTAACCATGCCTCATGGGCAAATGACCAAGACTCCGTTCTCGGAACAATGGAGTGAGCAACCAACTTGTTGGAAATCATACATACCGATGTATGCGGTCCAATGAGTGTTGAGGCTCGCGGAGGATATCGTTATGTTCTAAATCTCACAGATGACTTGAGTAGATATGGGTATGTCTACTTGATGAAACACAAGTCTGAGACCTTTGAAAAGTTCAAGGAATTTCAGAATGAAGTAGAGAATCAACGTGACCGAAAGATAAAATTCTTACGATCAAATCGTGGAGGAGAATATTTAAGTCACGAATTTGGTACACACTTAAGAAAATGTGGAATCGTTTCACAACTCACGCTACCGAACACCTCAGCGAACGGTGTGTCCGAACGTCGAATCGCACTCTATTGGATATGGTGCGGTCTATGATGTCTCTTACCGATTTACCACTATCATTTTGGGGATACGCCTAGAGACAGCTACATTCACTTTAAATAGGGCACCGCCTAAATCCGCTGAGACGACACCGTATGAATTATGGTTTGGAAAGAAACCAAAGCTGTTGTTTCTAAAAGTTTGGGGATGCGATGCTTATGTCAAGAAACTTCAACCTGAAAAGCTCGAACCCAAGTCAGAAAAATGCGTCTTCATAGGATACCCTAAGGAAACCATAGGGTATACCTTCTACTTAAGATCCGAGGGCAAGATCTTTGTTGCCAAGAACGGATCCTTTCTGGAAAAAGAGTTTCTCTCGAAAGAAGTAAGTGGGAGGAAAGTAGAACTCGATGAAGTACTACCTCTTGAACGGGATAGTAGTGCACCTCAGGAAAATGTTCATGTGATGCCTACACCAATCAAGAGGAAAATAATGATGATCAAGGTACTTGGATCAAGTTGCTAATGAACTTCAGAGGTCCACAAGGACATGTTCCGCACTGCAGTGGTACGGCAACCCTGTCCCGGAAATCATGTTGTTAGACAACGGTGAACCTTGAACTATGAAGAAGCGATGGCGGCCCAGATTCCAACAAATGGCTAGAAGCCATGAAATCCGAGATAGAATCCATGTATGAAAACAAAGTATGGACTTTGACTGACTTGCCCGATGATCGGCGAGCGATAGAAAACAAATGGATCTTTAAGAAGAAGACGGACGCGGATGGTAATGTCACCATCTATAAAGCTCGACTTGTCGCTAAGGGTTATCGGCAAGTTCAAGGGATTGACTACGATGAGACTTTCTCTCCCGTAGCGAAGCTTAAGTCCGTCCGAATCATGTTAGCAATTGCCGCATACTATGATTATGAGATATGGCAGATGGACGTCAAAACAGCGTTCCTTAACTGTTATCTTAAGGAAGAGCTGTATATGATGCAGCCGGAAGGTTTTGTCGATCCTAAGAACGCTAACAAAGTATGCAAGCTCCAGCGATCCACTTATGGGCTGGTGCAAGCATCTCGGAGTTGGAACATTCGCTTTGATGAGATGATCAAAGCATTTGGGTTTATGCAGACTTATGGAGAAGCCTGCGTTTACAAGAAAGTGAGTGGGAGCTCTGTAGCATTTCTCATATTATATGTAGATGACATACTTTTGATGGGAAATGATATAGAATTATTGGACAACATTAAGGCCTACTTGAATAAATGTTTTTCAATGAAGGACCTTGGAGAAGCTGCTTATATATTAGGCATCAAGATCTATAGAGATAGATCGAGACGCCTCATAGGTCTTTCACAAAGCACATACCTTGATAAGATTTTGAAGAAGTTCAAAATGGATCAGTCCAAGAAGGGTTCTTGCCTCAGATTGCAAGGTGTGAGATTGAGCTCAGCTCAATGCCCCACCACGGCAAAAGATAAAGAAGAGATGAGTGTCATCCCTATGCTTCAGCCATAGGATCTATTATGTATGCCATGCTGTGTACTGACCTGATATAAACCTTGCCGTAAGTTTGGTAGGAAGGTACCAAAGTAATCCCGACAAGGAACACCGGACAGCGGTCAAGAATATCCTGAAGCACCGAAAAGGACAAAGGACATGTTTCGTTTATGGAGGTGACGAAGAGCTCGTCAGAAGGGTTACGCCGACGCTTAGCTTCGACACAGATCTGGATGACTCTAAGTCACAAACCGGATACGTGTATATGTTGAATGGTGGAGCAATAAGCTGGTGCAGCTGCAAGCAGAGCGTCGTGGCGGGATCTACATGTGAAGCGGAGTACATGGCAGCCTCGGAGGCAGCGCATGAAGCAATATGGGTGAAGGAGTTCATCACCGACCTAGGAGTCATACCCAATGCGTCGGGGCCGATCAAACTCTTCTGTGACAACACTGGAGCAAGCACTTGCCAAGGAGCCCAGGTTTCACAAGAAGACCAGGCACATCAAGCGTCGCTTCAAATCCATCCGTGAAAATGTTCAAGTTGGAGACATTGAAATTTGTAAAGTGCATACGGATCTGAATGTCGCAGATCCGTTGACTAAACCTCTTCCGCGGGCAAAACATGATCAACACCAGAACTCTATGGGTGTTTGATTCATCACAATGTAACCAGATTATTGACTCTAGTGCAAGTGGGAGACTGTTGGAAATATGCCCTAGAGGCAATAATAAAAGCATTATTATTATATTTCCTTGTTCATGATAATTGTCTTTCATTCATGCTATAACTGTATTATCCGGAAATCGTAATACACGTGTGAATACATAGACTACAATACGTCCCTAGTAAGCCTCTAGTTGACTAGCTCGTTGGTCAACAGATAGTCATGGTTTCGACTATGGACATCGATGTCATTGATAACGGGATCACGCCATTAGGAGAATGACGTGATGGACAAGACCCAATCCTAAGCATAGCACAAAGATCGTGTAGTTCGCTTTGCTAGAGCTTTTCCAATGTCAAGTATCTCTTCCTTAGACCATGAGATCGTAACTCCCGGAGACCGTAGGAGTGCTTTGGGTGTACCAAACGTCACAACGAATCGGGTGACTATAAAGGTGCACTACAGGTATCTCCGAAAGTGTCATTGGGTTGACACGGATCGAGACAGGATTTGTCACTCCGTATGACCGAGAGGTATCTTGGGCCCACTCGGTAGTGCATCATCATAATGAGCTCAAAGTGACCAAGTGTCCGTCACGGATCATGCATTACGGATGCGAGTAAAGTGACTTGCCATTAACGAGACTGAACGAGGTATTGGGATACCGACGATCGAAGTCTCGGGCAAGTAACATACCATCCGACAAAGGGAATAGTATACGGGTTGCTTGAATCCTCGACATCGTGGTTCATCCGATGACATCATCGAGGAGCATGTGGGAGCCAACATGGGTATCCAGATCCCGCTGTTGGTTATTGACTGAGAGCGCCTCGGTCATATCAGATGTCTCCCGAACCCGTAGGGTCTACACTTAAGGTTCGTGACGCTAGGGTTATTAGGAAGACTTGTATGTGATTACCGAATGTTGTTCGGATTCCGGATGAGATCCCGGACGTCACGAGGAGTTCCGGAATGGTCCGGAGGTAAAGATTTATATATGGAAGTTGTCAAACGGACACCGGAAAAGTTTCGGTCATATCTATATTGTGGGGCCACCGGAAGGTTCCGGAGGACCACCGGAGGGGCCACCTCCCGGGGCCACTTGGGCTGCGTGGGAGGCAGCCAGCCCCTGGTGGCTGGGCGCACCTCCCTTGGGCCCATGCGCCTAGGGTTGAGGGGGAACCCTAAGGGGGCCCTTGCTTGGGGGCAAGCCCTCCCTTGGTCGCCCCCCTCTAGATGCATCTAGAGGGGCCGCCCTCCTCCCTTCCCCTATAAATAGAGGGGTGAGGGGAGGGCTGCATACACAACTTGAAGGCGCAGCCCCTCCCCTCCCCAACACCTCTCCTCCTCCGCGTGCGCTTGGCGAAGCCCTGCCGGAGAACTGTCACTCCATCATCATCACGCCGTCGTGCTGCTGTTGGAGCCATCTTCCTCAACCTCTCCTTCCTCCTTGCTGGATCAAGACGGAGGAGACGTTGCCCGTACCGTACGTGTGTTGAACGCGGAGGTGCTGTCCATTCAGCACTTGGTCATCGGTGGTCCGAGTACGACTCCATCATCACCATCCCCTCGAAAGCATCCGCACGCGATCTACAAGTGGTATGTAGATGCAAACTCATTCCCTTGACTCGTTGCTTAGATGAACTCATAGATGGATCTTGGTGAAACCGTAGGAAAAATTTTAATTTTCTGCAACGTTCCCCAACACTGACCACCTGTCAAAGTGTGCTGCGCAGAAGCTTCATGTGGAACTAGAAACTTTTGTTCTCTGTCTCTCTCAGCCCTCCGTATCACCAGCAACAATGGCCTAGAAGAGGAGAAAGTTGGACTACGGTAAGCCTCTCCCGGTCGAGCCGTCGGCTCCTAGTAGAGACCCTACCGGAAACAACTCCTCACAGCCTATCGGACCTCCCCCTCCAGCCAAGCCCATGGACCCCGCGAATGACGCTAGTGCTCCCGCAGCTGAGGAGGTGCCACTAGTCCTCGTTGCCGAGCCCCAGGCTCCAACTTGGGCAAGGCACATTGTCCACTTCCTCCAAACTAGAGAACTCCCCGGCAAACAAGATGAAGCTGGCAAAGTAGCCCGGAGGGCTAGTATGTATCAGTTTGTCAATGACACTGTATACAGAAGGAGGCCCAACAGTGTGAAATTGAAGTGTGTTTACAGGGAGGACAGAAAGGAACTGCTGGCTGAGAGTCACAGAGGAATGTGCGGTTCCCACATTGGATCAAGAGCATTAGTTGCGAAAGCATTTCGGCAAGGATTCTATTGGCCCATAGCCCTCCAAGATGCGGTCGAGCTCGTCACGACATGTGAAGCCTGCCAGTTCCATTCCAATAGAATACACCTGCCTACCCAAGCCCTTCAGACAATCCCTCTGTCATGGCCATTTTCAGTCTGGGGGCTCGATATCCTCGGCCCCTTCCCCTGAGCAATCGGGGGCTTTGAATTCTTGTTCGTTGCCATCGACAAGTTTACAAAGTGGCCGGAAGTGACTGTCGTGAGAAAGGTGAATGCTTAGTCGGCTATCAAGTTCTTGAAATAATTGGTGTGTCGTTTTGGAGTTCCGGCAAGGATCATCACCGACAACGGCACCCAATTCACGAGCAACGCCTCCATGCAATATGTCCGTACCCTCGGATGCAAGATCTCATTCGCCTCTATGGCACACCCCGGAGCAATGGACAAGCTGAGAGGGAGAACACTGAAGTGCTACGTGGACTCAAGACAAGAACTTTCGATACGCTGCGGAAGCACGACAGGCGGTAGTTCTCTGGTCCCTCAGAACGACACCTAACCGAGCTACCGGGAAGACTCCCTTCTCCCTGGTCTACGGGGTAGAAGGAGTTATCCCCACGAAACTCATTTACGGGTCCCCTCGAGTGCTTGCCTATGATGAAGTAGCGCAAGATCAGCACCGGCGTGACGATGCTGCGCTACTCGAGGAGAACCGTCTTCAGGCTGCTATGCGTGCTGCATGCTACCAGCAAGCCCTGCGTCGCAATCACAGCCGCAGGGTTCATGCCCGGTGTTTTGAGGAAGGTGACCTTGTCCTTAGGCGCGTTGAGTCCGCCAAGGGTACGAACAAGCTGTCACCAAAGTGGGAAGGCCCTTACCGGGTGGTACCAGACCTAGCGCAGTCCGTCTGGAGACCGGAGATGGCACCCAATTGCAAAACTCATGGATTATTGAGCATCTCCGCAAGTACTACGCTTAAGGCGCGGCTGTCGGGCCCTTCCCGGCAGCCACCCTTTTGTACAGGCATTGCCTCAGCTGCATGTAACCCCTTGTACGAAGCCGGGGCGATGAACCCGTGCAAGAGAAAATAAAGAAGCGCTATAGGGGGCCCCCAACTAAGATTGCATGCATGCAAGAGCACACCAAGATTACCGCATAAGCATTTCATGAGCATTTGCAAATGCAGATAGATAGGATCGCATCCTGCATTCATTCACATCTACATGAAGTTGCAGGTTCCTACCATGAACTTGGCTTCATCACGGAGTGGGAAGATTGCCTGGCAGTGATCCCCGGCAAGCCAAACAGATAAGTTTTACCTCCTGTCCATTAGTGTTCTGTAAAGCTATAACTTTGCATGAGAAAAACTCGCTTCTCTTTTGAGACTTAGGTGCTTCCATCCATGACTCGAACGTTGCTTCGTTTAGGATGGTCGTAGTGGCCTTTGGTAAAAAGGAATTGGCAGGGGGCTGGCCCCTCTGTCTGTTCCCCGGCAGATGTAGCACTCCAGCAGGCAAAGAGGGTGCCAGCAGGATATCCTACCGGGGAAAACTCATGTATTTGCGTTAAAGAAATATTACACCTCTGCATGGACATACACATGCACGGGTTCCCGGCAAGGTTCATCTTTTTCATTTATATGCTAATACAAGTACAAGCATTACAGAACACGAAGATGGACTCGAGGGATTACATTATTTGAATTAAAGTTTGGCGGTTGCCTACAGATTTGAGATTGAAAAATGGTAAGTGCTTCGTAATGCCCTTTCTTGTCCCCCTCCTACTAGGCATAGCCGTCGAAGGCGAGGAAGGAAAAAGGAGCGCCTAGTCGGGGGCCCAGCCCACTCCCATCGGGCTCCAGGAGAGGTAGCCCGGCGGGAACGGGAGCGTGAGGGAACGCCTCGATGGATAGCACAGCGATACGCGGCCCCGCCAACCACCGTCACCAGGGCCAGCAGGACGGCAGGGCTAACGGAGCTTCAACCCAAGAGGAAGCCTGCCGGAGTCCAGCTAGGAGGCTGCTGGAGCAGCCAGGCAGCACAATCCACACCTCTGCATCCAACTCCCCGGCAAATCGTGGCTGGGGAGGAGATGCAGATGATGGTGCTACCGCCTGATGAATATGGTGCGGGTGATGATCAGCCAGAGTCAGAGTCGTCACCCTCCCGCCCGCTGCCGTCGTCATCGCCTTCATTGTCCTCCTCGTCGCTTTCGCTCGAGGAGTAGCTTTCGTCGTCAGTCGAGATCTCCGCACAGCACCCTAAGCGGCTTCCCGGGCGCCCGAAGATCTTGACGTAGAGCAGGTCGTTCTCCATTAATTTGAACTGGAGAACCTGCCCCTCCGAGAAGCCATGGGCATGGGCGAAGTTCTTCGAGCCATGGCGAAGGTACATCACATGAGGAGCGGGGAAGTCGACATAAAACCTCATACCTCCATTCCCGCATCCCCTCATGTGCAGCCGTAGATCGCGTGGTTGCTCGAGCTCCATCTCCCGCGCGAAGCGAGTTGGGACACAAGGGCTTGTACAGCCTGATTATGAACTCCCGGGGTTGGTCGCCAATGTGGCCTTCCATCGGGGGAGGAACCACCGGCGGAGGCCCCACCAGGGCACCGCCCTGCCCTCTTCCTCCCCGAGCACCACGACGACTGCGACCTCATCCCCTTTCCTCCTCCCCCCGTGACCGGCTCCGACACCTCAGGATCTAGGGGAGGAAGGAAGTGCTGTCGAGCAGAAGCCCTCGTCGCCGCCGCTGGAACAGTACCGCGCCCCCGCCCTCTTACCATGGCTAGGAAAGAAGGCTTTCGAAGAAGAAGGAGAAGTGTGAGCAGGGAGGTACTACGTTTGTCTCTTTTTATAGAAGGGACAGGGTAGGGGGCTGGCCCCTCACGCAGAAAATGGCCGCCCCGTTCCTCCAATGCGACATCTCTTCACCCTCGGCATCTTTGGGAATCAAGGCCGGCCTTCTACTCCAACCATCGATGCTTGATTTTCAGCCATGGCACTCCTCCCCGTGCTCTCCGCATCCGCCACCTACCACACTCAATGCATGCGGAACACGTGGCAGGTGCGTGCGGGACGGGGGCAAGTGGGGTGGTAGTTTCCGCCCCGTGATCGTGGGGCAAGGCGAGTCCACGAACCACGATCGAAGTTTCACCGCAGCGTTACGCATGACGCGCTGGAAAACCGGAAACCAGCCTGAAATTAAGGCTGATAAAGAAGCAATGAAGACCTCAAGAGGCCAGCCTCTTCAGCAACCCTGCTTGAGCACTTATTAGGCCCTACCGCGACGACACTCAACAGCGCGTTCGGGGCAGGCCCGGGGGCTTGTGTCGATGCAAAAAACCCTGGGTCTATTGCCCAGGCCGTGCACAGGCACAAGAGCAAGATTGAAGTACCAGCCCAAGTCAGAGATCAAAGAACCAAGAGATTTGAAGAACCAGCATGCAGCCAGAGAGACCAAGATCAAGCTGGAGAAGCAGAGTAGCAACAAGAGGAGGGCCTCCCTTACCGGGTAGGCGAGCTCGGCAAGGGGCGAGGCCACCACCAGAAGAAAGCAACCAAAAGCGCCTCGGCAGGGCCTGCCAGGGCTCGCGGAG
The DNA here is from genome assembly GCA_021605205.1 of Aegilops longissima. Lineage (NCBI taxonomy): Eukaryota > Viridiplantae > Streptophyta > Magnoliopsida > Poales > Poaceae > Aegilops > Aegilops longissima. Next base: position 237,093,438 of record CM038679.1, read on the forward strand.
GCAAAACGGCCTCACCAACCACACAAGCATGACCCACATCATCGATCAATGCGGTGTCAAGCCGCAAGGTGATTAAGTGGTAGCCATTCCCCACATGGCAGCCATTTCCTACAGAAGAAACCCATAGATGACACCCGTCCTGCGATGTGTCAGGAGAACAGGCGCGGAGCTGGCAAGATATCCCGACAAGCCTTGCCGGGCAACCAGTGATGTGACACTAAGCGGTGCATTTAATGCGCCCTGTCAGCATGCAGAGTTAGGTATGATAGCACTATTTTCTATCATATCAGTGCATAATGACTACTTTGCCATTGTGGTGACCCCTTGATCTATAAAAGGAGGCCCATGGCACCCGTAGGAAGGGTGGGGAAAGTTGATGAACCCACACCCCCATACGCGCGTAGTCACTACTGCCCTAAGCAAACCCTTGTTGGGAAAGTGTACTATGCTTCACCACCTCCATTCCACCATCAATCCACCAAAGCAGGATTAGAGTTTTACGCCTCGCGGCGGCCCGATCCTAGGTAAATTGCTTGTGTGCTCTCTGTCGTGCTACTGTATGCTGGTCTGCTCTTTGTGCAATGCGACGTCCCCCTGCCGAACCAGCAAGGGGCCTCCTGGTCCCATAGGTGGCCGCGGATATCCCGCGACATACTCAATGCATGACTTGCCGGCTTATGTGCTATTCGTTGGCTGGTGTGTGCATGGAAAGTTCTCGTGCCCCACATGCAAGGAAGCTCTTGAGTTTCGTTGGCTGCATGTAGGTCGCAAGTATTCTTGCTTCAACTTGCATAAACAGTTCCTGGATCCTTGCCATAAGTTCAGGAAAGACAAGAAGAACATCATCAAAGGTAGAGTTGTCAAAAACTCTACACCACCTGCGTTGACAGGCCAAGAGACCCTAGATCAGTTAAACGCTGTCAAGCCAGATCCAAAGCGTCCACGGTATTTCAAGGGGTATAATTCGGAACATGCCTGGACTCACAAGACATGCTTGTGGGATCTGCCTTACTTCAAAGACCTCCTTTGCCCACACAACATCGACGTGATGCACACTGAAAAGAATGCCGCCCAGGCCCTTTTCGGTACATTGTTCGGTGTAGAGGGGAAGTTAAAGGATAATTGTAAGGCTAGAGTCGATCAAGAGGCGCTGTGTGATAGACCGCTACAAAACATGCGTGAACCGAAAGGAAAGCAGAACTGGACAAAGCCAAAGGCATGGTTCAATCTTGGAAGGCCAGCTATGAGGGAAATTATCTTGTGGGTCAAAATGCAGTTGATGTTCCCCAATGGGTATGCAACAAATCTAAAGAGGGGACTGAGTCTTGCAAAATTGAAAATATTTGGTCTCAAGAGTCATGATTGGCACATATGGATTGAGCGGGTAATGCCGGTTATGTTGGGTGGCTTTATCCCTAAGGATGAATGGCTAGTACTGGTAGAGCTAAGCTATTTCTTCCTATTCTTTGTGTGAAAGAACTATCGCCTAGCGTGCTAGAAGAAATGGAAGAGTTGGCGCCGGAGTTGATCTGCAAGCTAGAGATGATATTTCCGCCGGGCTTCTTTAATCCAATGCAACACTTGATTTTGCATCTCCCGACCGAGGCAAGATTGGGGGGCCCCATGCAAAATCATTGGTGCTACACCATTTAGAGCATGCAGAAGACGCTCTGAGAAAAATGTAAAAATAAACGTCGAATTGAAGCATCAATGGCCGAGGCATTCATTACTGAGGAGGCGGCAAACTTCGTGACAGCACATTACGAAGTCAAAAATCATCATTTGCATAATCTGAAGCCTCGGTACAATGCTGGCGACCCTAAAAAAGGTGGATCAATCCTCAACCTATTCAAAGGGAATCTCGCACCAGTCGGGGCTTCGAAACTAATATCATTGGATGTCGAAGATTCGCGGACCATTTCATTGTATATCTTCAACAACCTAACAGAAGTGTGGCCGTACATCGAGTAAGTTCTCGCGGTACATTGTTTTGCAACTTATAATTCCTTTGAACTACTCTTATTCCTGGATATTTTTTGATACAGTCGATACATCGCCAAATTCTCGGATGGAGCGGAGATCGAAAAGGAATTCATCAAAGAGTATGGGCTTCTGGAAAAGCATGGAGGCGGCTTCCCGGTTTCATCCCTTGGTTCAAACAAACGGTAATTTCCATTAGACCATTCTCATTTATTCATCTAATTTGCGGCTAATTAATGCAACAACCCTTTGTATTAAACTTGTAGGCTAATTTATACTATGCGTAACGTTGACCATCAAAAACGTAACGTTGAGACATAACGTGTGGGACAAGCGTGACTTCTCATACGTTTATTCTATGCGATCGTCAGTAGCCGCTCGCCTATACCCGACGGTTTTTGGGTCGTGTGGGAAGGACCCCCCCTATCCACACACTGACAAGGCGACGGTTTAAAACTCCATCGCAGAAAGGGGGTAAAAACCATTTGTATAGCACGGAACGGTACCAGTGCTACGAAGGAATTACTCACTCTCGGTGGTGAGCATCACGAAATTGGTGATGGAGGATGGTTGATGATGACGAAGATGGAAGATCCCCCACTCCGGAGCCCCGTACAGACTCTAGATCTGGCCTCCCTATGAAGAACAAGAGCTGGCAGCGGCTCCGTATCGTAAAACACGATGAAGCTTCCTGCCCTATGTTTTCTCGGGAAATAGGAATTTATAGAGTTGGAGTTAGGGTCAGCGGAACCTCGAGGGGCCCACTACCCACTGATGTCTACTAAGCAACCTTCTTCTAGTAGACTCATGTTGGGCCTCCAAGCGCAAAGTCTTGTAGGATAGTAGCAATTTTCCCTCAAGTGGATGACCTATGGTTTATCAGTCCGTGGGAGGCGTAGGATGAAGATGGTCTCTCTCAATCAACCCTGCAACCAAATAACAAAGAGTCTCTTGTGTCCCCAACAAACCCAATACAATGGTAAATTGTATAGGTGCACTAGTTCGGCAAAGAGATGGTGATACAAGGGTAATATGGATGGTAGATATAGGTTTTTGTAATCTGAAAATATAAAAAAAGCAAGGTAACTAGTAACAATAGTGAGCTAAAGTGGTATTGCAATGCTTGGAAACAAGGCCTAGGGATCATACTTTCACTAATGCAAGTTCTCTCAACAATGATAAGATAATTAAATCATATGGCAATCCCTCAACGTGCAACAAAGAGCCACTCCAAAGTTCCTACCGCAGAGAACATAAGATGAAATTCCTTGTAGGGTACGAAACCACTTCTAAGTTATTCTTTCCGATCAATCCATTGAGATATTCATATAAATGTCACAAACAGCTCTAGAGTTCGTAGTAAAATAACACAATATGACACACATCAATCAACCCTAATGTCAACTAGATACTCCAATGTCACCACAAGTATCCGTGGGTCAATTATACGATATGCATCAAACAACTTCAGATTCATAATATTCAATCCAACACAAAGAACTTCAAAGACTGCCCCAAGATTCCTATCGGAGAAACAAGGACGAGAACGTGCATCAACCTCTATGTATAGATTACCCCAATGTCACCTCGAGAATCCTCGAGTTGAGTGCCAAAACATACATCAAGTGAATCAATAGAACACCCCATTGTCACCACAGGTATCCCACGCAAGACATACATCAAGTGTTCTCAAATCCATCATACCATTCAATCAAATAATAGTGAAACCTCAAAGGTAAAACTCAATTCATCATAAGAAGATAGAGGATGAGAAACACCATATGATTCAACTATAGTAACAAAGCTCACGGTACATCAAGATTGTGCCAAATAAAGAACATGAGAGAGAGAGAGAGAGGGATCAAACACATTGCTACTGGTACATACCCTCAGCCCGGAGGGTGAACTACTCCCTCCTCATCATGGAGACCGCCGGGATGATGAAGATGGCCACCGGTGATGGTTTTCCCCTCCGGCAGGGTGCCGAAACGGGCTCCTGATTGGTTTTTCGTGGCTACAGAGGCTTCCAGCAGCGGAACTTCCAATCTTGGTTTCTTTCTGGGGTTTCGGGATTTATAGGAATTTTTGGCATTGGTCTCACATTAGGGGGATGCTCGAGGGGCCAATGATAACCCACAATTATAGGGGATCACAACAGTTTTCGACGGTAGATTATTCTACTCAAATTTATTGATTGGACACAAGGGGAGCCAAAGAATATTCTCAAGTATTAGCAAGTGAGTTGTCAATTCAACCACACCTGAAAGACTTAATATCCACAGCAAAGTATTTAGTAGCAAAGTAGTATGGAAGTAACAGTAACGGTGGCAAAAGTAACAGTAGCAGTTTTGTAGCAATTGTAACGGTGGCAACGGCAAAGTAACATAGCGAAGATCAATATGTGAAAAGCTCGTAGGCAATGAATCGGTGATGGATAATCGTGTCGGATGGCATTCATCACGCAATAGTTATAATCTAGGGTGACACAGAACTAGCTCCAATTCATCAATATAATGTAGGCATGTATTCCATATATAGTCATACGTGCTTATGGAAAAGAACTTGCATGCCATCTTTTATCCTACCCTCCCGTGGCAGCGGGGTCCTAATGGAAACTAAGGGATATTAAGGCCTCCTTTTAATAGAGAATGGGAACAAAGCATTAGCACTTAGTGAATACATGAACTCCTAAAACTACGGTAATCACTGGAAAGAATCCCAATTATTGTTACCTTGTGGTATGCGGATCATAACTCATAGTAGGTGTCTACAACTTGCACGATAGGATCAAGAACACAAATATATTCATGGAAACAAAATAGGTTTAGATCTGAAATCATGGAACTCGGTCCATAGTGACAAGCATTAAGCATAGCAAAGTCATAGCAACATCAATCTCATAACATAGTGGATACTAGGGATCAAACCCTAACAAAACTAACTCGATTACATGATAAATATCATCCAACCCATCACCATCCAGAAAGGCTATGGTGGAATTACTCACGCATGGCGGTGAGCATCATGAAATTGGTGATGGAGGAAGATTGGTGATGATGATGGCGATGGAGCCCCCGCTCCGGGGCCCCGAACGGACTCCAGATCTGGCCTCCCGATGAAGAACATCAGGTGGCGGCGGCTCCGTATCGTAAAACACAATGAATCCTTCTCTCTGATTTTTCTCCCTGAATACGGTTATATGAAGTTGGAGTTGAGGTCGGGGGGTCTCTAGGGGACCTACAAGCCAGGGGCGCGCCCCCACCCTTATGGACACCTGGTGGGTCCCCTCAGGTTGATTCTTTTGCCAGTATTTTTATATATTCCAAAAATAGTCTCCATAATTTTTAGGTCAATCCTAGACCTTTTTTCTGCACAAAAATAACACCATGGCAATTCTGCTGAAAACAACGTCAGTCCGTGTTAGTTCCATTCAAATCATGCAAATTAGAGTCCAAAACAAGGGCAAAAGATTTTGGAAAAGTAGATACGATGGCGTTCGCCAGCATTCAGGCTTTCAGCAAAGATTATGAACTAACCATATTCACAATAACATTTAGGTCTCACATTTACTCATATCAATGGCATAATCAACTAGTGAGGAATAATAATAAATCTTAGATGACAACACTTATTCAAAACAATCATGATATGATATAACAAAATGGTATCTCACTAGCCCTTTCTGAGACCGCAAAACATAAATGCAGAGCACCCCTGAAGATCAAGGACTGACTAGACATTGTAATTCATGGTAAAAGAGATCCGGTCATAGTCATACTCAATATCAATTAATAACAATGCATACAATGACAGTGGTACTCCCTAACTGGTGCTTTTTATAAGAGGATGATGACTTAACAATAAAAGTAAATAGATAATCCCTTCATAGAGGGAAGCAGGGATTTGTAGAGGTGCCATAGCTTGATCTTTAAAACAGAGATGAATATAATTTTGAGCGGTATGCTTTCATTGTCAACATAACAACCAAGAGATCTCAGTATCTTCCATCCTACATACATTATAGGCGGTTCCCAAACAGAATTGTAAAGTTTTTACTCCCCCTCCACCAATAAGCAGACTCAACGGCTGGTCAGAAACAACGGATACCGTCCATACCAAAAATAGGCCTGGGGGAGTTTTGTTTCATATTTATATTTTGATTTGATTAGAGCGTGGAACTTTGCATCCCGATTACCATCCACTTTCTCGTGAATGACCAGTGAATAAACACTTGTCGTGAGAATACCCCACCTAGCATGGAAGATACTGATAGCCCCCAGTCGCTACATGCTCTGTTGGAAAAGGAAGTGCCTAGGAGGCGCTTAGGCACGCTTAGGCGCTAGGCGATGGACAAACGCCTCGCCTAGGGCATAAGCGGAAGTCTAGGCAGGCTCAAGCAAGAAATTGTCTACTCGAGAGAGAAATCTTGCCATATTACACTACTATGCCAAACATGCCATATTCAAATGGCGGTAGCTGGTAATTAAATTATTAATGTGACCTAAATTAATATTGGCACACATATAATATCACAAATACACCCTGATAGTAAAAACTATATTACCGCCTAGGCTGCGCCTAGGACGCTTAAGCACCGCCTAGGCACTAGGCGAAGGCCAACCGCCTCGCTTACGCCTACCGCTTTTTCCAACCTTGGCTACATGAGCCATTCGGGCATACACAACAGATTACTATTTGAAGGTTTAGAGTTTGGCACATGCAAATTTACTTGGAACGGCAGGTAAATACCGCATATAGGTAGGTATGGTGGACTCATATGGAACAACTTTGGGTCTATGGAAGTGGATGTACAAGCGATATTCCCGCTTAGTACAAGTGAAGGCTAGCAAAAGATTGAGGAGCGACCAACTAGAGAGCGACAATAGTCATAAACATGCATTGAGATTAACCATCATTGAGTGCAAGCATGAGTAGGATATAAATCACCATGAACATAAATATCCTGAAGGCTATGCTGATTTTGTTTCAACTACATGCGTGAACATGTGCCAAGTCAAGCCACTTAAATCATTCAAAGGAGGATACCATCCAATCATACTACATCATAACCATTTTAATTTGCATGTTGGCACTCAAGACAAACCATTATAAACTTCTAGCTAATCAAGCATGGCATGAGTAACTATAATCTCTAATTGCCATTGCAAACATGTTTCACTCATAATGGGTTGAGTCAAGAACAATGAACTAATCATATTTACCAAAACAAAATAGGTCGACTTTATACCAGCTTTTCTCTGTCTTAATCATTTCATCATATATCGTCATTATTGCCTTTCACTTGCACGAACGAACGACGTAAATAATAATAAGAGTGCACGTGCATTGGACTAAGAAAGAATCAGCAAACATTCATTCAAAGGAGAAGACAAGGTAATATGGGCTCTTCGTTAGATCAACAATAATGCATATGGGAGCCACTCAACATTTTCATCGTGGTCTTCTCCTCTTGACCCAAAGAAAAAGAAAAGAATTTTAAAGAAACACACTGGAATATTTTTGTAGTTTTTGTTTTTCTGAAGAATGCAAAAATAGGAACGAGAAAAACTTTTTACATGGGAAAGCTACCAACAAGCAAAAGAAGAACAAGAAATCTTTTTGGTTTTCTTTCAATACTACAGCTAAATAAACTAGAAAGAAAACTAAAAAGAAGCCAGAACTGATTTTTTTGGATTTTCTCAAATTTTTCAAACATACAAGAAGAAAGCGAGAAAAAGAAATAAAATAACAAGGATAATACAATGAAAATGTATGAACACCGACAACCGGAATGAGTGTGTGAACATGAATGTAATGTCGGTGAGAAATACGTACTCCACCAAGCTTACGCTTTTGGCCTAAGTTGGTCCATGCCCATGGATCAAAGTAGCCCTCTCCTGGGTACTGAGGAGGATACTGAGGATTCCACTAGTTAGCGAGCTCCTATGGCTCCCACTGATAAATAGACTCCTCGTACGGATCACGTGATGGTTCGAACTAAGGAACTAGGGATCACGTTCACTCCTAGTATGCACAAATGTCCTCAGGCATAATAAGGTACCTGTCAGAATGAATATAGAAAAAGAAGGTGCAGGCGAAGTAATAAGCGGACAAGTACCCTGATTGAAGACTAAATTATAGGGGACCTCTTGTCATCATCTTTAGAAATAAAATAATGTGCTACCATACTATCATAGTCTAAATATCTAGTGGGTAGCAGCATTTCTTCCCTTTCATCTAGCCTAATGGGTATCTCAAAATGTTTAGCAAGGCAAGAGGCATAAATACCTCCGAAGAAAGGACCCCTCGAATGGTTTAAACTCAACTGTCGAGCAACCAAAGCGCCCAAACTGAAAGTTCTATCACGAAGTAAAGCATGGTGCAAAATAACAAGGTCAGGGGCACTAAGGCCTCCACTCTCCCCACGACCAATCAAACATCTCCCCGCAAAAAAATGAATTATAACGTAAGACAGGAAAATGTGAGCTAGCCGCTCTCGCTTCCGACACCCTCGCTCTTCCCCTACGGTAACTTCTTCAATAAAAGCTCCCACATCTTTAGGATGTGGTTCACTAACGCTGCCCTCATAAGGTAATTTACAAACATTGCAAAAATCATAAAGAGTCATTCTCTTCGGCGCATCATATAAGTGAAATTCTACCATAGGAGGATCTTGCCTATAACGAAGGTGAAATTTTTACACAAAGGTATTAGTGAGTAAGGGGACCACAATTGTCGTGGAGGAAGTCGGTGATCCCTGCATTTTTCGCCAGATAATAAAAATCATCATAAATTCCGCCAGCCCCTAAGAATGCATTGCTTGGACATTCACACAGCCGAATCTCCGCGGTGCGAGGAAGATTATACTTGGGCTTCTTCTTCTCCTCATTCTCATTTTCTTTAGAACCCCGGCTTGAAGATCCTCTCAACCATCTCTTCATCATTTCTTTTCTTTGAATATTTCTAAAAAAATTAGTGACTCAAAATAAAAGTGAACAAAACTAAACAAGATTGATAGAAACTACTCCTACAAGTGCCTAGAGGCTATATAATGCATAAAAATTACTTGCGACCATATAAATTTGACATGCAAGCTCAAGAACAAGGTCACCACAACAGCAAAAATTTGCAATATATAAAGCACTAGAACAAAAAGTAATTGGACCATTGGAGGAGTCACATACCGAAGAACAATCCCCCAAAACTGTTTTGCAAATGGAGCTTTGCAAAAGGAGATCGAAACTGGCAGCAAGATGAGCAAGAACACGGGTTTGAGCAATGCGATGATTTTTTCTGGAGGAAGACGAAGTGGATGGGTGCTGCAATGAGTGAGGGGGACCCACAACCACCAGGCGCGCCCAAGGGGGTGGGCGCTCACCCAGGATTTGTGGCCCACTGGTGCATCCCCCTAGTTTGTTCTGAGTGCCAAAAATTCTCAAATATTCTACAAAAAATCATACTAAATTTTTAGGGCATTTGGAAAACTTTTATTTTCAGGACATTTTTTATTGAACGAATAATTCAGAAAATAGACGGGTAATAGTATTTTTGCTTTATTCAATCTAAATAACATAAAGTAAAAGGTGAGTATAGAAAATTGTGCTGTCAGGACCCCGATCCTAAGTCACACTGATCTAGCATGTAACACATCGTATCTCTTTGCGGCCTCACGCACGGTATCCCCATGGGTGCCACCTTACCTGGCCCGGGACCGTTTACGCCTTTTGGCTCACGTATATGATAGTGTCTCTAGCATCCATATGACAAAGAACACGGGCCGAGATGACTAGTCGTGAATCCAAGGTGGCACTAACTTACAGGGACAGGCATACATGACCCAGCAACGAACGTGTCGGTCATCAACGTATGAACCCAAGTCGTAGCAAGCTACAAGGACTTAAAGGAACAACGCATGACATTTCCCCGAAGGGACAGATACAGGAACAAAGAAGGACACATGCCGGCCAACCTAAGTGTTCTGGAGCTGTAGCAAGCTACCATGGCTCAGTGGAAGCACTAGGAGACATTTCCCCATAAGAGAGGCTACCAAGAATAAACAACTAACTTGTAGGATCCCACACATACCAAGCGTTTCAATAACATACACACAATATGCTCGATATGTGCAAATACAACATGGCATCACAACAAAATTCTATGACTCATAGTATTTGTTCATTAGGCCCCGAGGAGCCAGATATTACAAACATGGGTCTGATGACCCAGCATTAAAGTCATACAAGCAAAAAGCACATGCGGAAGCTTAACTTGTCTGAGTACAGACAACTACAAATGAAAAAGGCTGCGAAGCCTGACTATCTACAAGACCCTCCCAAGGGCATAAGATCGTACCTGAGGTAATAAGCTAAACATCGAAGTCCACACGGAACTACTAGTGAAACTGAAGTCTCTCTGCAAAAACATAAATTAAGCAAACATGAGTACAAATGTACCCAGCAAGACTTACTTCAGAACTAGCTACATATGCATCAGTATCAACAAAGGGGTGGTGGGGTTTAACTGCAGCAAGCCAGCTTTGACTCGGTGGCTATCTTGAACTACGACTGCAAGTAACTCTTTTGGGGTGGCGCGCACGAGTCCACATATTCACCAATCAATACACCACTATGGATCTGCTCCCGCCTCCCTACGAGAACGTCATCCATAGCACTCACGCTTATTGTAACATCCCAAAATTTGATATTTTGGAATGTTATATTAAATAGATAGTCTTGATAGATTGTATGATTTCTTGTGTGAAACTGAGTGAAATTTGAAACTTTTTGAAAGTTAAATGAGAGGGAATGATATGACTTTCCCAAACTTTCACCTTTGCTTCCTGATCTCCATGGATTCAAACTCTTTCGAAATATAACACCCTAGAGAGAAGATGATATGACTTCTTCCATTTAATTAAATGAAAAAGGGTTTTTGAAAATATTTGAATTCCATTTGGAAATATTTCAAATTCAGAAAACTTTAAGCAACTCAATGATTTTCATGAGAGAAGATAAAATGACTTCTTCAAAACATATGAAATATGAGTTGGAAGTTTAAAAGGATCAAAATGAAGTCCTTTTGAAACTATTTTCAATTCGGAGGAATTTGGGTTTTATTCAAATTATTTTTCTCCAAAAAAATATATATGGAAAATAGGGTAACATGCTTCCCTACATCAGAAAAATTGGAGATAAATAATTTTGAAATCATTTTGGTATTTTTAAAATGATTTTTATTGAGTTTTATTAAACCAGTAGCACTATTTGTTTTTTTATTTTTGTGGATTTTATTTGACTTTAGAAAAATGTTCAAGTTGTAGAAAACCTTTTTCTTAAAATTTTGATATATTATATGCCTATAGTATATTTTTATTTTATTTTCTGTAAATTTGTTAAAATAAAAAACTCCCCCGCCGACTGGGCCGGCCCGGCTCCAGCCAGGCCACGACCCAGCCAGCGCCTGAGCCTCGTCTCCCGAACGGAAGCGGAGTGCCGCTGCGGCACACCGACGACCGCCGCCGAGTCCACGCGGGCATGCCGCCTTGCCCTCGCCCACGCCTCCCGAGCCGCCTGCCCGCCCCTTTATAACAAGCGCCTCCTCTCGCATCTCGCCTCACCCCGCCTCCAAGCGCCGCCGCCGCGCCGCATCTTGCCGCACCTCCGTCGCCGTGCTACCGCTGCCCCTCACCCCGCGCTGCTCCTCGCAGCTCGACCGCAGCCGCCGTCGCCTCGCCCGTAGTCGCCGCCGCCGACCGGAGCTGCCGCTCCCGTCGTCCGCCGGAGCAGAGGCTCTCGAAGCAAAAGCCGTCGCCGCCGTTCGTCTCACCGTCGCCGCCGTCGCTGGTAACCACCGTCGAACCGCCTTTCTTTCGGCTTAGTTAGGTTTTCTTTTGAAAAAACCCTAGATTGGTTTTTTTTATATATAACCGGTTTTGTTAGGTTTACTTATTTAGAGAATGTTCACTGGTTAGGTTTAGAAAAAGAACCTTCGTTCGTTAGATCTTTTTAGCGAACTGTTCGTTTGTTTGGGTTCCGTAGCGAGCGTTCGCTCGTTAGTCTTTTCCTTTTTATTTTATTTTCTGCCAGGGACCCGTTTGTGAATAATTTATTCGCGGATTAGTCCCTCTGTTTCCAACTAGCACAACTTTTTGCTCGTTAGTCAGAATCCAACGAAACCAACGCCCACTTCTTCGTTACGATCCCCTCTACCGAGATAACCAACTTAAACATGCTTTCGAAAATTTAAAATTTGAATTCCAAACAGTTTTGAATTTGAATTTCTTTTGTACATAACTTGAGTTTTATAACTCCGATTTAATTGATTCTTTTTGCAAATCAAAGCTCTTGACCTAAACTTTCCGATAAGGCCAAATTCACCAAATGTTGGTACTGTTAGAAATTTTTTTCTGTTGCAAGAGTTAATTGCTTGTTTTCGAAGTTTTCCGAGATTTTTTCTTCGATTCTTTTGTTTGATTGCTTATGTGTGCTTACTATTTCTTGCTCACGATAAATTGAACGGAGTGTGACGAGTAGAACTATCAGGAGTTATGAGTGCATATCATCTTCATCAAAAGTAGAAGGCAAGTTCACACTTTGGTAATATCCCATTATTACCTAGTTTTTATGCATTAGTTTCAGCCCTCAAACATTGCATGAGTAGGATTTTGATAACATGTGGGTAGTGGGAAGTAGTTGTTGAGGTAGGAACCTATTGTACTTTATATCAAACCCTGGGAGTTACTTCTAAATTATGCTCATACGGCTATGCTATGCTCGTAGACATGGTTTGGTTTTGAGAGAATTCATGAAAGATGTGAGAGTTAATATGTTAACTAAGGGAAACTTAAGGTGGCTACCTTAATGCACATCTGGGTGGAATGGTTGGGGCACCCTGGAGCACCCAGTGGTTTACCCGGGCACTTGGAGAACCCAGTGCTTGCCCAAGGGGATGCCGGAGTACCCGTGTGATCACCCTATGGAATGCCACCCAGACTCAAAGGGATCATAAGATTATTCATGCTAGAAACTTTCGTGTGCAGCCACAAGCCATTATGGGCTCTGGCATAGTTGAGTATGTTGTGTGACCTCTTTTAGTGGTAGGCTAGCAAATGTAGGGGAAAGTAGGTGTCACTGTCTACCCCGAGTAAAGAGTAAATGCTTCTAAAAGACTGTGTCTCGGTCATCTGTTTCTCAAACACCATGTAGTGCGAGAAATCCAACGGAGGAGATCGAGTCTTGTGGGGAGAAGTGCGCAAACCTCTGCAGAGTGTACAAACTAATCATGATTAGCTGCGTCCCTAGTTATCGACATCTTGAGTATCTGGTTCTTGAATTATCATGTTGATCTCATCACTTTATTAATTTTGTTGGGTTATAATTATTATTTTGGGATTGAGTTGGAGGAACCTGCTCAATATTTTTTCAACCAACTTGGTAGTTAAATAAAAGATATATATTCCATTGTTGTAGGAAAAACTAGCTTTATGCAAAATTAAACTTAGAGCTTCCACCAGCCAAATATGCATGTAGTGATAGCTATTATTCATCATTATCCTATGGTGTGAATTTGCCAGTACATTCAATGTACTGACCCATTGTGGCTGCAACATCTCATGTTGCAGGAATCTTACGACGAGTAAGTGATACGTTAGGCTTACAATTTCTACACTCAACTTTGCTGTTGGTGTTGATGGGAATCCAAAATTTTGTTGCTACTTCCGCTATTTGGATTGATGTAATAGTATTTACATTATTTATACATGTGATTTACCTCTTTTGTAAATCCTCGAGTACTGTGTGTGTTAGCATACTGATCCAGGGATGACACTTAAGCACAGAGACTTGACAGTCTGAGGTCGGGTCGCTACAAGATGGTATCAGAGCACATGTTGACTGTAGGACATGACCCCTAGAAACTGGCAAGCCCATAGGGAAGATTTTCTCTAAAACTTCATTTTCAATAAGATATTTTACCTCTCTTTTCTTCTGAGCTTATTCAAATATTCCCTTTTAGTGAGACCATACCCCTTTTTCCTTTCCACGCGAAAATTTGACTTATGAGACCACTCCAAGAAGTACAAGATATAGGACAACTAAGACCACTTCAGAATGAAGAGGATTTTTCCATGCATTAGAGTAATTGAAACTACAATGATTGAAGACTTCGAAGACTAGGAAAATTTGAAGGCTCTGAAGAATTTCCCGGTATGACTAAGAAGGCTACCCTTATGGAACTTGTCAGAGTATTGAAGATGTCAATACCCGAGATCAAGGTGTATCAGAGAAAGACCGGAACATGGAGCATTAGAACTCAAAGTTTGTCAAGAAAACCCTAAGGCAGGAGATATCAACTATGGAATGATAGCTCATGGAAATGACAAGAGCAGAAACACGGCTATCCATGATGTTATCGCCTTCTTATGCTATTGTCACCATGCCAAGTTAAGAATGCATTTCCTCGGAAAGATTGGATGACAAAAGAGCTAAAGGAGCACCTATCATTAAAAGACGAGGTTTTAATGTTAGCTGGTGTATCACCAGGATCTGGAGTATTACATCAAGAATTTTAAGATGGACCTTTAGGAAGCCGCATTTGACAAAGAAGCATTTCGTGAAGAACTCGGGACCCCAGAAGCGGAAAGTAGCCAAGCTGAAGGAGAAAAACCTCGAGATACTAGAGATTCGTCAGGAACTGAAGGACAGTAGGACCCTGGTTCATGCCAAGGATGTTGAAACCCAGAAGTTTGGAACACAACTGCAGAATATTAAAGGACGTCACGAGAGACTTCGCGTCAACAGAGATGATCTGGCAAAAGAACTTGAGAAGGACAAGCACGATCGGAAGAAACCCATCGGAGAGATGAACTAGACTGGAAGAGTTTGATGACTTTGAAGATTTATTGACCTTTAGAAGACCAAACCCATGTTATATACCTACGTTAGATGCGAAGATTGTGAGCTGTCATTTGTTTCATGTTTTCCCGACAGCCACAATAAAATCTGTCTCTTCAAAAACTATTTTTTGTATTGTGTGTATCCCTCCCTATCTCTCTTACCTCACCCCAAAAACCTTGGAACTAATAGAGGATGAATGGAGATGAACTCACCTTTCCAGGACCGATAAGTCAATTGGAGACGGACCGATGGATTCAGAACATGAAAGATCACATGAAGAATAACTCTATGGCCGGAAAGGATATGGCCCAGCATGCTCTTCAGTGCTTGGAAAGAGGTGCTGCTACTTGGTGGATGATGTACCAAACCATCAATGGATGGCAAGGAGTAACCACTTGGAAGGAATTTAAGTTAACTTTGCTAAAGTCTCGTCTTGTGTCGCCGAATTTGAAGCCTTATGGAAATGATATGAAGAAACCCTGTTCATGCAAGCTTTGTGGAGAAATAGGACACAACCATAAAGAACACAAGGATAAATGCCCTAATTGTGAAGGAAGCCACCCAGTTGAAGAATGCCCAACTAGGCAGATTACTTGTTTCTTGTGTGAAGGAACTACCCACTACCCTGCTTAGTGTCACATTTACCCCATGGTTCGAAGAACCATCCAGCAGAAGTAAGAACCAATGAAAGGATCCCTCATGGAAATTTTGGAAGAATATGTGATGAAGGAAGAGGTGGAGGACGCACCCAAAGTAGACCCAATTAAACCCTGCACCAAGTCATGCTATTTATGTGGAGAAGAAGGACACATCTCCCAGAATTGTTTGAAGGGGGATCTAGTAGCATTCCCAACAGTGGAAGTAGAGCATAACATAATTGTTCCCACTACTACTACTATATTTCTCATAGACTCAACCATTTATCACAAGTCTCCTTCTCATTGGAACAGTCTCTGGCAAAGTGCCCTGCTTCATTACAGCGGAAACAATTCTGGTTCCAAGGTTTTTGACCACCATGAGATATCGATAGCTGTTTAGTATTGGCGCCAGATCCGTCAGCTCAGAAGACCCAGACCCAGAAGACCCTTATCAAGATGAAAGGAAAGAAGAATTGCGGTAAAGGTTATGCCACTATCGGAAGAGCCCAGAGAAGGAATTTTCCCAAGAATTTGAGAAGACCGACCCTGTCAACAAAAAGGATGGAGTATATAAGTTTTGATGGAACCGTAACCATGTTTCTAAGGGTGGTAGCACCCAGACCCCTTGTGATGATCGATGGATTTTGAGAAGACCCCGACCCTAACCTATTTCTTTCTAGCCTCTCCGAATCTCGAGGACGAGATTCATTTTAAGGGTGGTAGGTTTGTAACATACCAAAATTCAATATTTTTGAATGTTATATTAAATAGATTATTTTGATTGATTGTATGATTGCTTGTGTGAAACTGAGTGAAATTTGAAACTTTTTGAAAGTTAAATGAGAGGGAATGATATGACTTTCCCAAACTTTCACCATTGCTTCCTGATCTCCATGGATTCAAACTATTTTCAAATACAAAACCCTAGAGAGAAGATGATATTACTTCTTCCATTTAATTAAATGAAAAAAGGTTTTTGAAAATATTTGAATTCCATTTGGAAATATTTCAAATTCAGAAAACTTTAAGCAACTCAATGATTTTAATGAGAGAAGATAAAATGACTTCTTCAAAACATATGAAATATGAGTTGGAAGTTTAAAAGGATCAAACTGAAAGTCCTTTTGAAACTATTTTCAATTTGGAGGTATTTGGGTTTTATTCAAATTATTTTTCTCCAAAAATAAAATATATGGAAAATATGGTAACATGATTCCGTACATCAGAAAAATTGGAGATAAATAAATTTGAAATCATTTTGGTATTTTTAAAATAATTTTTATTGAGTTTATTTAACCAGTAGCACTCTCTGTTTTTAACCAGTAGCCCCTGGCAGAAAATGTTCAAATTGTAGAAAATCTTTTTCTGAAAATTTTGATATATTATATGCCTATAGTATATTTTCATTTTATTTTGGTTTTTAATTTATTTTCTATAAAATTGTTAAAAAAAACGTCCCCGCCGACTGGGCCGGCCCAGCTCTAGCCAGGCCACGACCCTGCCAGCGCCCGAGCCTCGTCTCCCACACGGAAGCGGAGTCCCGCTGCCGCACGTTGGCGACCACCGCCGAGTCCGCGCCGGGCACGCCGCCCTTGCCCCTCGCCCATGCCTCCCGAGCTGCCTGCATGCCGCCTTTATAACCGCCGCCCTCCTCTCGCATCTCGACTCACCCCGCCGCCGCCGCTGCATCTCTCTGCAACTCCATCGCCGCACTACCGCCGCCCCTCACCCCGCGCCGCTCCTCGCCGCTCGCCCGCAACAGCCGTCTCCTCGCCCACAGCCGCCGCCGCTGACCAGAGCTGCTGCTGCAGCCGTCCGTCAGAGCAGCCGCGCCCGAAGCCGAAGCCGCCGCCGCCGTTCATCTCGCCGTTGCCGGTAACCGCCGTCTAACTGCCATTTTTTAGGTTTAGTTAGGTTTTCTTTAAAAAAACCAAGATCGGTTTTTTATATAAACCGGTTTTGTTAGGTTTACTTATTTAGAGAACGTTCACTGGTTAGGTTTAGAAAACGAACGTTCGTTCATTAGATCTTTTTAGCGAATTGTCTGTTTGTTAGGGTTCCGTAGCAAGCGTTCGCTCGTTAGACTTTTATTTTTTATTTTTTCTGCCAGGGGCTCGTTTGTGAATAATTTATTCACAGATTAGTCCCTCTGTTTCCAACTAGCACAACTTTTTGCTCGTTAGTCAGAATCCAACGAAACCAATGCCCACTTCTTCGTTACGATCCCCTCTACCCAGATAACCAACTTAAACCTGTTTTTGAAAATTTAAAATTTGAATTCCAAATAGTTTTATATTTGAATTTCTTTTGTGCATAACTTGAGTTTTATAACTCCGGTTTAATTGATTCTTTTGTGCATAACTTACTATTAGAAATTGTTTTCTTTTGCAAGAGTTAATTGGTTGTTTTTGAAGTTTTCTGAGATTTTTTCTTCGATTCTTTTGTTTTATTAATTATCAGTGGTTACTATTGCTTGCTCATGATAGATTGACCGGAGTGTGACGAGTAGAACTATCAGGAGTTATGAGTGTGAATCATCTTCATCAACAGTACAAGGCAAGTTCACACTTTGATCATATCTTCTTATTACCCAGTTTTATGCATTAGTTTCAACCCTCAAAACATTGCATGAGTAGGATTTTGATAACATGTGGGTATTGGGAAGAAGTTGTTGAGGTAGGAACCTATTGTCCTTTATATCAAACCCTGGGAGTTACTTCTATGTTATGCTCATACGGCTATGCTATGCTCGTATACGTGGCTTCGTTTTGAGAGAATTCATGAAAGATGTGAGAGTTATTATGTTAACTAAGGGAAACATAAGGTGTCTACCTTAATAAACATCTGGGTGGAATTGTTGGGGCACCCTGGAGCACCCAGTGGTTTGCCCAGGAACCTAGAGAACCTAGTGCTTGCCCAAGGGGATCCAGGAGTACCCGTGTGATCACCCTACGGAATGCCACCCAGGCTCAAAGGGATCATAAGATTATTCATGCTAGAAACTTCCGTGTGCAGCCACAAGCCATTATGGGCTCTGGCATAGTTGAGTATGTTGTGTGACCTCTTTCAGTGGCAGGCTAGTAGATGTAGGGGAAAGTCGGTGTAACTGTCTACCCAGAGTAAAGAGTAAATGCTTCTGAAAGACTGTGTCTCGGTCATCTGTTTCTCAAACACCATGTAGTTCAAGAAATCCAACGGAGGAGATCGAGTTTTGTGGGGAAAAGTGCGCAAACCTCTGCAGAGTGTACAAACTAATCATGATTAGCCGTGTCCCCAGTTATGGACATCTTGAGTATCTGGTTCTTCAATTATGATGTTGATCTCATCACTTTACTTAGTAAAATTTGTTGGTTTATAATTATTATTTTGGGATTGAGTTGGAGGAACCTTCTCAATATTTTTTCAACCAACATGGTAGTTAAATAAAAGATATTCCTTTGTTGTAGTGAAAAACTAGCTTTATGCAAAATTAAACTTAGAGCTTTCACCAGCCAAATATGCATGTAGTGATAGCTATTATTCATCATTATCCTATGGTGTGAATTTGCCACTACATTCAATGTACTGACCCTTTGTGGTTGCAACGTCTTGTGTTGCAGAAATCTTACGATGAGTAAGTGATACGTTAGGGTTACAATTTCTACACTCAACTTTGTCGTTGGTGTTGATGGGAATCCACAATTTTGTTGTTACTTCCGCTATTTGGATTGAGGTAATAGTATTTACGTTATTTATACATGTGATTTACCTCTGTTATAAATCCTCGAGTACTGTGTGTGTCAGCATACCGATCCAGGGAAGACACTTAAGCATAGAGACTTGACCGTCAAAGGTAGGGTCGCTACACTTATCTTGCGCATTTTAAAGTGTCCACTTTCACTTGTCTATGAACTGTATAGGCAACCCAGAAGTCCTTTACCACGGACGCGGCTATTCGAATAGATCATGTTAAACCTGCAGGGGTGTACTTCTTCACACATGCTCTCACCACTTATCACCGTTTACACGATATGTACTCGGCAACCTTCAAGCGGAAGCCCAGCGAGGGTGTCGGCCACGACCTGACTAACCACACAAGTCTCTAGACCAGGTTTATCGCCTATTCGGGTTCCATCCGCAAGGAGATCCGGCCGGGGTTTCACTCACGGCCCCAAACGATGAGAGCAGGGTTCCCGAGGCACCAAACGGGCGTCCCGGTACACCATGCCTCGTGTCTCTACCGCATCATAGCCCACCCCTAGGGTTAGCGCTACGCATGGCCCCCAACACATATCCTACAAACACTAGAAAGTAGTTGCAACTCAGAGACAGAGATCAAGGCAATTAATAAGTCGAGAGGGGCACTTAAGCATTCCAATGCGTGGTAGTAGTTGTTCATGGATCAAAAACACAACTCAGTTCCTGAGGACGGTTTCAATGAGACAACCCACCATGTACACCTACATGGCCTCTCACTTCTACCTTTACCAAATCGTGTTCATGCAATTAGCTCTCAATAGTAGGACATGTTCACCACATTCCAATTCATCCCTGATGAATCAGACCTGATTCAACTCTAAGCATTAGCAGGCATGACAACAAGCATGAATGAGTAGGCACATCAGGGATCAAACAACTCCTACTCATGCTAGTGGGTTTCATCTATTTACTGTGGAATAACAGGTCATGCAGAGGAGAAGGGTTCAACTACTGCAGCATGTAACAGTTGACACATTGTTGTCCTAATGCAGTAAAAGAGAGCAAGAGCGAGAGAGTGGGGTTGTATCGGAATGAACAAGGGTTTTTTTGCTTGCCTGACACTTCTGAAGATAGTATAGCTCTTCATCGGTGTCATCGATCTCATCGTCAGAACCACGTCCACTGAGAGGGGACACATACCGGCAACAGAGAAGGAACACAATCAATGCTATGCAACAATATGATGCATGATCATGACATGGCAATATGCTGTGGTTTGAGCTAATGCAACTAGCAACAATTTCAAGGAAGTTGGTTTGAACCCAAGGTTCAAATTCAAACTCCACATGTGGTTATTTAAATGCCATTCATTTGATTTGTCCTAAACAGTAGCCAAAAGTTGTTCTAACATGTATGAAAATGGTACAGATTGATAGATTGGATTTTTCTAATCATTTTTCATATATTAATTATTTCAATCTGAGCTACGGTTGAATTTATATGAATTTTAGGCTATTTTATGGAATTTCCTGGTTATTTAAAAAATAAACTAAATCCAGAAAAAAGCTTTACTGCATCAGCATTACGTCACAGTGACATCAGCGGGTCTACTAGGCGGCCAGAGTCAAACCTGACACGTGGGGCCCATCAGTCAGTGACTCATCTAACTAACCCTATTAATCAGTGCTAAATTAATCCTAACTAAAAGTGTCAATGGGGGGTGGCCCACATGTCAGTGACACAAGGGAGGTCAAACCCCTGGTCAAACGAGTCAAACTCGCCGGCGCCTCGACGCCGGCGACAGCAGATGCAGCGGAGGTCTCTGGTTTGGCCTTCCAATGACCAAAAGTGTGGCGGAGGGAACCTACGGGGAGCTGAGGCTCGCCCGCATCCAACGCAGCAGGCGGCAACAGCTGGGGCAGCTGGAGGCGACGACGGGGAGCTCGACCGTGGCGGCTGGAGCTCAGGCATGAGCGCGGGCGGCTCTATGGGGTTCAGGGGGAGCTAGCACGCTAGGGATAGCGTGTGGGAAGCGGCGAGTGCGATGGACTCGACGGGCGGACCAATAGGTCGTCGGAGTCGTGTCGGTGGCGAGCGCAGGCGGCGGCGCATGCGGGTTCGAGCAGCGTGGTGGCTACGACATACGGTAGCGAGAACAGAGAGGGGGAAGACGGTTAGTGGCTCACAACGGTCGCGGCAATGCAGACGGAGGGCTCGGGGAGGAACCAGAGCGAAGCAGGGCGGCGAGGGGACCTCCGGCGGCTGAACGAGGAAGTCGGCAGCTGCGGCGTTGTTGCAGTGCGTCCGGCATCACGTGAGTCGTCGAGGAGGTGTAGACGACGAAGTCGAGCCCATGGGCACGTCAGAGGGGCGCGGGGGTGGCTATTGCTACGACAACAACGAGCGGCGACGACGTGCACGCTCGGTGGTTGTGTGCGAGAGAGGCAGAGGAGGGAGAGCGCTCGAGGGAGAGAGAGGAGAGGTGCAGGGGGTCGAGGGGGGTGCGTGGCGTTGCGGGAGGCCTCCAGCCCATGCAGGCAGGCTGGAGGTGGCCTCGCGCGTTCGTGCGCGCGTCGGACACACGCCCACCTGCCTACTGGCAGGAGGTTGAAGACGGTGCTGTGGCTGGCTTTGCCCAGCATAGTAGTGGGCCACCAGGTAGGCTGTGAGGTAAGTGGCCCAGTGGCCTTCTCTCTCTCTCTTTTAGTAATTGTTTCACTTTTCTATTTTTTGCAATTGCTTTGGCTTTATTAAAAAGGCCAGAGCATTTTCGAAAATCCTGAAGATATTTGTGGGCACTGTTTGGATTATTTCCAACAGACCTCATTTACCTTCAAGATTATTTGTACATTTAAAATTATTTATATCATTTAAATGTCCAAGAACAAATAATGTATGGTTTAATTTAATAACACAGAGTGTCCTAGAAAAGTGTGCACCATTTTTGGTAGAGGCTATGGACCAAAACAAAAATAATGAACATTTATGAAGGGCATTTTGGGTTCAGTGAAAATATTTTTAGGTTGAACCTATTTGAATTCCATTTGATGCTAGGGTTTGAACATCCCCAATTCAAATTCATTTGAAAATAAACATGATGACATGAAGATCAAGCAAAGGCAACAGGGGCTGAGCTAGGGCTGTGACATGTGCTTTCTAAATTCATCCACCTCATGCTCATCAAAAGGAATCCATTAACAAGGTTGATCAAGTCTTATTAACAAACTTCTTTCAAATAAGATGAAACCGGAGAATTTTCTAATAACACTAGGTTACCTCAACGGGGATATGCTTGTCCCCAACAATGAGAATATCAAACTTCTTTTTAACAGTAGGGAGAGGGAATTCAAAACCTCCAATAGTAATAGTTGAAATTTTTCCAATAGAATTGATACTATGAACATGAGGTTATTTCTTTCGAACTTGTACTGTATGCTCATTACCATTAACATGAAAAGTGACATTGCCTTTGTTGCAATCAATAACAGCCCCTGCAGTATTCAAAAAGGGTCTACCAAGGATAATAACCATACTGTCGTCCTTGGGAATATCAAGAATAACAAAGTCCGTTAAGATAGTAACGTTTGCAACCACAACAGGCACATCCTCACAAAAACCGATGGGTATAGCAGTTGATTTATCAGCCATTTGGAAAGAGATTTCAGTAGGTGTAAACTTATTCAAATCAAGTCTACGATATAAAGAGAAAGGCATAACCCTAACACCGGGTCCCAAATCACATAATGCAGTTTTAGCATAGTTCCTTTTAATGGAGCATGGTATAGTTGGTATTCCTGGATCTCCTAATTTCTTTAGTATTCCACCCTTAAAAGTATAATTAGCAAGCATTTTGGAAATTTCAGCTTCCGGTATCTTCCTTTTATTTGTAACAATATCTCATATATTTAGCATAAGGAGACATTTTTAGAATATTAGTCAAACGCATACACAAAAAGATAGGTCTAAGCATTTCAACAAAGCGCTCAAAATTCTCATCATCCATTTTCCTGGATGGCTTAGGAGGAAAGGGCATGGGTTTCTGAACCCATGGTTCTCTTTCTTTACCATGTTCCATAGCAATGAAGTCTCTCTTATCATATGTTTTGTTCTTAGGTTGTGGGTTATCAAGATCAATAGCAGGTTCTATCTCCACATCATTATCATTACTAGATTGAGCATCAACAAGAACATCATCATTAACATTATCGCTAGGTTCATGTTCATCGCCAGATTGTGTTTCAACATCAGAAATTGAAATATCATTTGGATACTCAGGTGTGTCTATGTCAGGTTCACTAGAAGCATGCAATGTCCTATCACCTATCTTTTTCTTTTTAGAAGGACTAGGTGCATCAGTATTAATTCTCTGAGAGTCTTTTTCTACTCTCTTAGGATGGCCCTTAGGATACAAAGGTTCCTGAGTCATTTTACCACCTCTAGTCATAACTCTAACAACATGATTTTTATTTTTACTATTCAACTCATTGAGGAAATCAGTTTGTGCTTTAAGTACTTGTTCCACCTGAGTTTTTACCATGGAAGCATGTTTACTAATAAGCTTAAGATCATTAACAGTTCTACACATATAATCACCTAATGGTTCAAGCATATAAGCATTGCGTTTCAATTGTCTACTAACATATGCATTGAAGTTTTCTTGTTTAACAATAAAGCTATCAAATTCATCCAGTCATTGACTAGCAGACTTATTATAGGGAATGTCACCTTCATCAAATATAAAAAGAGAGTTTACCTCTACTACCTGTGTCGGAATATTAAGACCATGTATTTCTTCAATAGGTGGTAAATTCTTAACATCTACAACTTTAATACCTTTTTCTTTCATAGATTTCCTTTCCTTTTGCATATCTTCAGGATTGAGAAATAGAATACCTCTTTTCTTCAGAGTTGGCTTAGGAGGTGGTTCAGGAAGGGTCCAATCATTATCATTGCTCTTATTCAATAGCAATTCAGCTTTCTCAATAGTTTGTTCCCTGAAAACACAACCAGCACAACTATCTAGGTGGACCCTAGAAGCATCGGTTAGTCCATTATAAAGATATCAAGTATTTCATTTTTCTTGAGAGGATGATCAGCCCAAGCATTAAGTAATTGTAGAAGCCTCCCCCAAGCTTGTGGGAGACTCTCTTCTTCAATTTGCACAAAGTTAAATATTTACTGTAAGGCAGCTTGTTTCTTATGAGCAAGGAAATATTTTTCAGAGAAGTAACATATCATATCCTAGGGACTACACAAACAACTAGGAGCAAGAGAATTAAACCATAGCTTAGCATCACCCTTTAATGAGAAAGGAAACAACTTAAGGATATAGTAATAGCAAATTTTTTCCTAATGACTAAATAGGATAGCTATATCATTCAATTTACTAAGATGTGCCACGACAATTTCAGATTCATAGCCATGGAAAGGATCAGATTCAACCAAAGTAATTAACTCAGGATCGACAGAGAATTCATAATCCTTATCAGTAACCAAGATAGGTGAAGTAGCAAACTTAGGATCATATTGCATTCTAGCATTCAAAGATTTTTCTTTCCACTTGCATAATAATTTCTTAAGATCATCTCTATCCTTCCAAGCAATAAACTCCCTAGCTACCTCTCCGTCCATAACATAACACTCAGGTATAATAGGCAATTCATATCTAGGAGAGCTAGGTCTAACAAGTATCTCAAAGTCTTCAGTAGAATCAATAGTTCTAACTCTAGCAAGGTGTTCATCAAGTAATTCACCCAGTGGCACAGTTTTATCAAGCAAGGTAGTATCATCATAAGCATCATTCATAGTAGAAATAGCATCATCAATAACATGCGACATATCAGGATCAATAGTAGGTGTGGGTGTTTCAAGCTTACTCAAAACAGAAGGTGGATCAAGTGCAGAGCTAGATGGCAGTTCCTTATCTCACCTCGTAGTAGAGGGAAAAATCTTGGTTCTAGTATCCTTCAAATTCCTCATAGTGATCAATAGATATAAATCCCAATTGACTCAGAGAATAGAGCTATGCCCCCTAGCAACGGCGCCAAAAACAGGTCTTGATAACCCACAAGTATAGGGGATCGCAACCGTTTTCGACGGTAGAGTATTCAACCCAAATTTATTGATTCACCCAAGGGGGGCCAAAGAATATTCTCAAGTATTAGCAGCTGAGTTGTCAATTCAACCACACCTGAAAGACTTAATATCGGTAGTGAATTATTTAGTAGCAAAGTAGTATGGAAGTAACAGTAATGGTGGCAAAAGTAACAGTAGCAGTTTTGTAGCAATTGTAATAGTGACAACTCCAAAGTAACGCAGCAAAGATCAATATGTGAAAATCTCGGAGGCAAAGGATCAGTGATGGATAATTGTGTCGGATGGCATTCTGTCGGGGAAGCTGACCGTGACCGACGAACACCTATGGGACCGGCGGACCGAGTCCCTTTTGGTTCGGTGGGGGGCGGAGATTGCACGAAGAGCAGATCGAGGCGATGCACACGGGTAGTTTACCCAGCTTCGGAGCTCCCCGGAGAGATAATACTCCTACTGCTGCTTGTCTGATTGTATTGTATTCTTGCTAGGGAGCACGGAGAGCTACAAAACCTAGCTTGAGTGTTTCTGGTCTCGAATGAGTCGAACCCCCTTCTACATTGCGCATGGGTCTCCTTTTATAGGCTCAAGGGATCACCAACAGGTGGCAACATAGACAAGGGCAAAATGGGAAAATGAGTTGCGGTTGGTACAGCTACTTTGTATAGTGTACTCTACCTAACTCTGACGGCAAGGGACAAAAGCATTAAATGCCCGTCCCTGTCGCCTAAACAGTGCAACAGGGACCGTCAGGTGCGCCACCGTTTGCCACGATGGCCATCTTGTCAGCGCCGCTTATCGCTGCTCTCCGCTGGCTGCACAGCCTCTCGACACGCGCGCATGGAATGGTCTCATGGCGACACGTTGGTGGATGAGTTGGAGCGGAGATGAAGAGAGGTTGCCAGCCGCGGCAAGCGCCTTGCCGCGGCTAAATCCTTGTTGCGCCCGGAAGCTTGTCGCTCACCGAGCCTTCCAGGCAAGCTCCTCTTGCCGGGTCTTGTCTTCTGCGTGCCTTGAGTGGCCTTCCGGCAAGCTCCTCTTGCGGGGCCTTGTCTTCTTGGCTTAAATACTTTGTTCTTGAATGGTTCGAAGGAACCATGGAGGACCTTAGCGGTCACTAGGCAAGCCTCGCTGAGTGTCTGCAACTGCCCGTGCGAGTTCGGGATACTAGGGTACCCTACTCTAGTACACCGGACAGAGCCCTCGGGCTGGGCCATACACGGTGCCGGCGTTGTTGGGCCAGGCCCAAAACAGTCTGCACGGCACGCGGCCTAGATCACGCCAGAATCGGCTCCGGACCCACCACGCCCCCACGAACAGACGCGTCGAGCGTGGCGTCGTGGGGAGATCGTGGGGCTTTCTTTAATTGAAAAGCGGGCGTCCGCCCCTCTCCCTCCTTATAAACAGGGGAAACAGGGGCAGGTCGCCCACCTCGCCATTCGCTGTCCCATCTTGAAAACCACCGTCGCTCCCCCCTTCTTCTCTAGCCTGAAGAGAGCAATGCTCCGCCCCCCATCACCACCAACGCCATCAACGCCGTCGGTCTCCTCCACCACCTCCGCCATGGCTCTGAAAGCCGACAAGGGGAAGGGCGTGAAGTCGGCCGAGGCGCAGCGGCTCGCGGCGTTGCGAAAGGAGCGGGCCCTCTCCCCCAGCTCGGCCGAAGGAGCCGAGGGAGGCTACTACCTCTTCCGTCGACGGAGCAGGCGCATTCGCGCACGAAGGTACTCTCCTCCGCCGCGATCGAGTCAGCCGACGGGTACCCCTTCTTGGCGCTCTTCTTCTATTGCGGGCTCTGCCCGCCTTCTCTGAAGTTCTTTGCGATATCATGAACACCTACGGGTTTCATCCCTTGATTTCACCCCCAACGCTGTCTCGACCATGGCGGTTTCGCACACCTCTGCGAAAACTTTGTCGGAATCCACCCAAACGTAGCCCTTTTCCGCCACTTCTTCATGCCCGCCGAGAGAGGAGAGCCACTTGCGGAGGGATTGCTTGGATCTCGGGATCGGCAAGAAAGAATCCTATCTGGAAGGAGAGCTCCGCAGCAAGTGGGAGGAGTGGAGAGCCGATTGGTGTTGGATCGTTGAGGAGAACCGCAGCCCTTCATCGCCCAGCGCCAAACTCCAATAGTGCGCGACAATGATTGGAGCAACTTGGCGCGGAAGATGCTAGGTTGAAGATTGCCGTGACCGGATCCTGCGCCTCGGGTTTGCGGACTCACTTTGAGGCGCGGTTGGCGAGATTTCTTCGCCGCCGACGCTTCCCTTGCAGGAGAGGAGGAGACCTGCTTGGGAGTTCCAAAACCGGCGGATATCATGAGGTTGCGCCGGGCCTCAACTGGAATTTCACCGTCTTGGAGTTGGACGCAATGCTACGGAGTTGTTCAAGCATGACCCTGATCACCCCGAATGGTTCATGTTGCCAAGGGGAGTCGTTCCTTTGTGCAACAATTCTTCGCTCGACCGCATCCGCGCCATGATGCCCTTGTGCGTTTCACATGGGATCGTTCCAACCTGGCAAGAGCTTGCGGACGACGTCGTGCAGCAGTTCTTCGATAGCTTGGAAGAAGTGCCGATCCGCCCCGACGAGCAGAAGTGGCTCACCCGCGACACCACCGACGCTGAGATGTAGTGCATTGCCACCAGGCTGGAGGAGGCGGCAGCTGCTGCCACCGGGCGGTCGGGTTCACCGTGGAGGAGGCAGAGGCCGCAGAAGCGGCAAGCCTTGCCGATCGAGAGGAGCTTGCCGGCGAGGAGGAGCAGGCCGAGCCCGAAGTTGAGCCGAACAAGTCCGCCGAGGGCGCCTCCTCCACACCTTCAAGTAGCTTGCCGCGAGGGGAGCCCGCAGCCCCACCAAGAAGGCGTCTCTGCAAGGCCGGGAAGTGACGGGCGGCAGACGGGCCAACAACAGCAGCGCCGTGCGACGCAGCCCACCGCGGCAAACACTTTGTTGCAGGGCGCCCCCTCTTGCAACAACCGAGGCGGGATCCTCTCGGGCCACCGCTGCCACCCCGCCAAGCGGTCAAGAGAGCCCTCCTCCGCCTCTTTGCACCGGAGGCGAGCGAATTTGATCTCTCCGCTCAGCTCCGATGAGGAAGAAGAAGAAGAGTAAGTCTCTATGATGTGCTTGTATTTCTTCAATTTGGTTGCTTTGTCTTGTATCTGATTTGCTTCATTCGAACTCTTTCCTTTTCAGGGCCTAGCTCGAGAGCGTCGAAGAAACCAAGACCAGGTGGTTGTCATCAAAGACGATCCCCAGCGGCAACAGGAGGCGCGTCTGAGACCCCTTGTCGGACCAGCAACCCTTCCTCAAAGCAGCCCCAGACAGCCCCCAACGTAAGTATATTGTTTACTTCTTACGGTTAGGCGTACATGGGTGCTCCTCTTTGCTAATATCCGACTTGTTGATTTGTGTAGGAGCAGAGCGGCCTCATCGAGTGCCGGAAGCCGCTCCTGAAATTCCTTCGCTTCAACTTCGCCGCCAAGGGAGAATTCTCCGGCAAGGAGCGGTCTCCAGAAGGGAGACTTCTCCGCCAAGGACATCACCAGCGATCCTTGGTGGTGAGACCATGGCTGCCGATCCCATCGCAGGTAATCTTCTTGCTTGAAAATTTCCCTTGGGTTCTTTTTCTTCTGTTTTTCTTTTCGAACATTTGCTTGACTGTTCTTTCTTTTTCTGATCGTCAGATCCATCTGCCGGAGAGCCGATGGAGACTGAGGTCGCCGGCGAGGAGGACGCGCGCGGCGACACTGACGACGTCACCGCCATGGAGGAAAAGGCTGGCGCTGATGGGTCCGCCGGCAAAGGCTGGCGAGGGGTCTGGCGATCGTACTGACGACCCTGAGGCCGCAGGAGCGCCAGGCGCTACACCGACCGCCGATCCCTCCGCCACCGATGCAGCGTCAGGCTCCGAAGAGCCCCAGCCCGGCGCCTATCTGAAGGCCGGTGACGGCGTCTTCATCAAGCTCCCCTGGGCGTCGAGCTCCAGGGCACCGGTCAAAGGGGAGACCTTTGACGAAGAGCTGCTCGCCTCCGCTGGGCTGTCGCTGGTTGACGCGCCAAGCAGCAGCAGCGGCGAGTCTGAGGAGGAGCACCTGCTGAAGAAGCTGTTGTCGCTCTACCGCGCCCGACAAGCCAAGCTGGAGTCCCGGGAAGCACTTGTCGCTAGAGCGGGAGCAAACATGGAGAAGCGCGCAGAAGAGCTCCGGTGCGCCAACCAAGAAGCTCTCCGGGACGTAGCAGAAGAGCGGGGCCGACTCGCTGAAGAGCGCACAGCCATCATCCTTGAGAAGGCTGAGGTCGAGGAGCAGCAACGGCTTGCCGGCGAGAAGCTATCTGCGCAAGAAGGCAAGCTGGCGCAGCGGAAGATCAACCTTGACAGCTATGAGGAAGAGCTTGCCACGCGCGAGAAATCACTTGGCGGAGCTCTCAAGGAAGCAAAGGACGCTGCCGCAGCTGCCGAGGCCGCCAAGAAGGAGTTGGAGACAAAAGTGACGCAGCTGGAGGCCAGTCTGCAGAAGAGCGGCGAAGAGCTCGCCTTGGCTGAAGCACTCTGGCGAGAAGGACGCCTACACTCTCGGCGAGTTGCAGGGCCGTCTCGTTGAGAGGATCAAAGAGCTCGATGCCGCCAAGGACTCCAAGGCAGATCTTGAGCTGAAGCTGACCACCCCGATGGACACGCTGGATGGCGCCAAGGAGCGGAGGTGGCCTGTTGGAGACGATCAAGACCAACGAGGAGCTGGCGGCGAGTGCCACGACCGCCGTAACACCTTGAGAGAGAGCGTGATGCCTTTGGATGGAGGGTCTTGTGGATCTGCCGCCGCCATCGACAAGGAGCTAATTTAGCTGGGGATGGTGGACCTTGGGTACTCCTCCGACGAGCGCCTCCAACCCAGCGCCAAGCTCAGCCTGTTCCTCAAGGGCGTGGTGACGGCTCTCCAGCGGCTCGGGAAGAGATCCCGAAGCAGCTGGCGAGAATCGCGCCAGATCTGCGCAGAGCCCTCGAAGGTGTTGATGAAGGTGGCCTTCCGCAATCCAGGCCTCAACCTCAATGGCGTCCTCAGATCCTTGCCGCCAGATGCCGATGTGGAGGCGCTCAAAGCCCTTGTCGCACCCATTGTGGACAAGGTGGGCAAGATCAAGCGGGTTGATGGCGACTGCGTAGACTAGGCCGCCAATTTTATCTTTCCCTTGTCGCTGCTGATCATGTTTAGGAGGACAATTCATTAGATCTGCGACAAGCTACTTTTGTAATATAACTCTATCTTAGGCAATGATTGCAATGTTATTTCCTTTACTTGATTCCTTCCTTTGTATGTTTGTGCCCTACGTTTTTAGGGAACTTGTCGGCGCGGGCACCTTTGCCGCGAGCGCTGAGTGCGGAACATCAGCAGCTTGCTGGCGATGCCGCCTCCGACAAGCAACCTTGTCGCAACTAGTTGCAGCTCACTTAAGTTGTTGAGCGGACTCGAAACAAAGTAAGGGCGCAAACTAGCTACGAGTTGGTTCCTCCGCGCATGGTTTTCCATACAAAGTACTATCGTTCGAGGAACATAACTTAAAATTTAAAACTGATTGCTCAGACTTTGGCAACTTAGCTTTTTGTCGTTTGCTTCCGGTAAGGCGAAACTTCCTTGGCGACGCTTGGCCCACACCATTATCTTCTCCTTCCCCCTGGTTAACTTGTGCGAGGGAACCTTCCTTTCTTTGAGAAGAAAGAAGAAAATAAAGTTATGGAGCCTTGTGGCTCGTTATTGCTTACCGGGTGTGGATGCTCCACAAAATGTCAGATAACACATGCAAACTGATTATTAAAGCATGAAATTGACAAGTTGCGCGCAACACATGAGCTTTACTAATGCACGGGGTCTGCGCCCGGCTTTGTACAAAGGATTACATGCAACATGGGCAAGACTTGTACAAAAGGTGGTTGCCGGAACCGGTTCCGGCAACAGCGCCCTATGGGTAAAACTTACGAAGATGTTCAATGCTCCAGGAGTTGCTCACCGGAACGCCATCTTCGGTCTCAAGGCGGACAGCGCCAGGCCTAGTGACTCGTTTCACCCGATAAGGGCCTTCCCACTTCGGCGTCAACTTGTTGGAATTCTTGGCGGACTGAACTCGCCGAAGAACAAGGTCGCCTTCCTCGAAACTTCTGGCACTAACTTTGCGGCTATGGTAGCGGCGCAAAGCTTCGGGTAATGAGCAGCTCAGACATGCGGCCTGAAGACGGTCCTCCTCAAGGAGCAGCACGTCATCTTATCGCAGCTGCTCTTGCTCAAGCTCATCATAGCGAGTACTCGAGGCGACCCGTATCTGAGTTCCGTGGGGAGAACTGCCTCTGCTCCATAGACTTGAGCGAAGGTGTCGGCGGTGGCTCGATTTGGCGTCATCTGATCGACCAAAGAACCACCGCAGCTCCTCAATCCAGTTTCTTCCGCACTTGTGTAGCTTTGTCGAAAGTTCGGTCTTGAGCCCTCGCAGCACTTCAGCATTTGCCCTCTCCGCTTGACCGTTGCTTCTCGGATGAGCAACAGAAGCGAAGCAGACCTTGGCGCCAAGATCTTGGACGTATTGCATGAAGGTGCGGCTCGTGAATTGTGTGCCATTGTCGGTGATGATCCTGTTCGGTATCCCAAAGCGGCAAACAATCGACTGAAGAACTTGATCGCTTGTTGTCTTGTCACCTTCCTCCTGCTTCCACTTCCGGTCACTTTGTGAACTTGTCGATTACAGCGTACAAGTACTCAAAGCCCCGACAACTCGGGAAAGGGGCCGAGGATGTCGAGCCCCAGATCGAAAATGGCCAGGATAAAGGGATGGTGCGGAGAGCTTGAGCTGGCTGGTGTATCTGCTTGGAATGGAACCGCACGCTTCACACTTGGTTACTTGTGCGATTTGCATCACGGAGGGCTGTCGGCCGAAGAAACCTTGCCGGAAAGCTTTGCGGCAAGTGCTCTTGCGCCAATGTGGTGACCACATATGCCTCCATGTATCTCTCGCCAACAGCTTTTGTCTCCATCTTCCGGTGAATACACTTCAATTTCACGCCGTTGAGTCTTCTTACATGCAGTGTGTTGTCAACAAACTGGTACATACTTGACTGCCGGGTTACTCTTTCCGCTTCTTCTTGCTCTTGGGAAGTTCTCACGTTCGAAGGAAGCGGACAATCTCTTTGTGCCCATCTTTGGAGCTTGCGCTCGACAACAAGGACTAAAGGCACATCTCTGCTGCGGGAACATCCGCTTCACGGCAAGAACCAGCGGCTCGGCCGAGCTTGATGTTCTCCGACAAGCTTGCCGGAGCAAAACTTGTCGGGGCGCTCGCTTCAACGAAACAAACCCTAGGGCTTGTCGGAGCAGACTGCTCCTCGGCATTTTGGTGTTGATCACAGGGACCTTGGCGGCGGCTTCGGGTAGCTCGGCCGGGAAGTAGTCACCGGAAATCAACTTCCTCTTCTTGTTCTGTCCAGTTGATGGTGTTACAATCGGTCGAGTCAGCTTGAGCACAAAAATCCCTGGTTCCACAGGTAACTTGAGTGCGGCGACTTGACGAGCCATCGGCAATATCATTACGATCTCTTGGAACATGTTCCATTTGTAGGCCGTCAAAGTGCTCTTCTAGCTTTCTCACCTCATCAACGTAGGCTTCCATCAACGGACTCTGATAATCTTTGTTTACTTGGCGGACGACAAGCTGCGAGTCACCCCTGACAATGAGCTTCTTGATCCCCAGGTCTACCGCGATTTTGAGACCGGCAAGCAAACCTTCATACTCTGCTGTATTGTTTGTCGCTTGCTCCTTGGGAAAGTGCATTTGGACTATGTATTTGAGGTGCTCTCCGGTGGGTGCGACGAGCAGCACGCCCGCACCGGCGCCTTGCAGCGAGAAGGCACCATCAAAGTACATCAGCCACTCTTTGTCTGCCTCCTTGACGGGGATGCTCGTCTCTGAAATTTCTTCGTCTTGCGTTGGCGTCCATTCTGCTATGAACTCTGCCAGTGCCCTGCTTTGGATAGTTGAAGTGCTTTCAAACTTGAGGCCAAAGCTTGACAGTTCCAGTGCCCACTCGACAATCCTGCATGTTGCTTCTGGATTTTGCAGTATTCTCTTCAGCGGAAAGCGAGTGACAACTGTGATCTCATGTGCTTGGAAGTAATGGCACATCTTTCTCGAGGCCATGAGGAGAGTGAAAAGCAGTTTCTGAACACCAGAGTACCTTGACCTAGCCCCCTGCAGAAGGGAACTGACAAAGTAA
The DNA here is from genome assembly GCA_021605205.1 of Aegilops longissima. Taxonomy (NCBI): domain Eukaryota; kingdom Viridiplantae; phylum Streptophyta; class Magnoliopsida; order Poales; family Poaceae; genus Aegilops; species Aegilops longissima. The sequence continues at coordinate 237,126,977 of CM038679.1, forward strand.
ACTGGGTGCTGCACCATCCTTTTCTGTATCATCTCGCAATCCTGTGCAGATCCGTCTTTGTCAGGACCAGAGCTTGCCGGTGAAGCCCCCTGCTTGTCGCTGGATGCATCTTCCTTGGTTGCCGGCTCATCATCTGCCTCCCTTTCCGCTACTAACGCAGCACTAACCACTTGATTGGTTGCCGCTATATATAGCAGCAACTTCTCTTGTGGCCTAGGTGCGACAAGTATTGGAGTAGAGGACAGGTACCTCTTTAAGTCTGCGGCGCAGCCTCCGCTTCGAGTCCATTTCATTGGACCTGCTTTTTCAAAATCTTGAAAATGGCAGGGCTTCAACAAACCTAGAGATAAACCTGCTGAGAGCAGCCACGCAACCGCAAGTCTTCGTACATCCTTGACGCGCTTTGGTGCTTCAATCTGCTCAATGGCCTTGATCATGTCGGGATTGGCTTCAATTCCCGCCGAGACACGAAGAACCGAGAAGCTTGCGGAAGGGACTCGAACACGCACTTCTCGGGGTTGAGCTTGAGGTTGATCTTGGGCAGATTTGCAAAGGTCTCGTCTAAATCTTGAACCAGAGTTGCTTTGTCCTTGCTCTTGACCACTATGTCATCCATGTAGGCTTCTACATTTCTGTGCTTTTGCGGCTCAAAAGCGTCATCGACTACTCTTGCAAACGTTGAACCAGCATTCTTTAGCCCAAAAGGCATCCGTACAAAACAGTAGGTGCCACATGGGGTGATGAATGCGGTTTTCTCTTCATCCTCTTCTGCCATGAAGATCTGATGATATCCTGAATATGCATCAAGAAATGAAAGCAAATCACATCCAGCCGTGGAGTCAACAATCCGGTCGATGCGCGGCAAGGGAAATAGGTCTTTGGGACAAGCTTTATTAACATCTGTGAAGTCAATACAAAGTCTGCATTTCCCATTTACCTTGCGAACAACTACAGGATTGGCCAACCACGTAGGATGGAGCACTCCTCTGACAAGGCCTGCTGCTTCCAACTTCTTGATCTCTTCTGCAATGAACTCTTGGCGCTCCACCGCACGCTTCGACTTTTCGCTTGATGGGCGCGCGATGAGGACAGACAGCTAAGTGGTGCTCAATTACCTTCACAGGAACACGGGGATGTCGGGCGGTTGCCATGCAAATACGTCGACGTTCGCCGCAGGAAAGCAACAGCGCGCCTTCCTATTTAGGGTCGAGAGTGGCACTGATGGTGAAGGTACCACCAGTGCCGTCCTCCTTGGCGGGCACCTTCTTGGTCTTCGGTGGAGCTGCCATCATCTTCTTGCACTTGCCGGTGGAGCTCGATGGTGCGTCCTCGACGGTAGAGCAGCACTCCGAAGAGGTGCGTTTGCCGGAGTGGGCATCAGAGCTCTTGCCGGACATGGTCTTCTTCTTCCCCCCGGGAGCTTCATCGGCAAGTGATTTGCTATTGGTTGCAGCTGCTGCCTCCCGGTAGATCTTGTCGGCGCAGATAAGAGCATCCTTCTTGTCGCCATGGACAGAAATGACACTTATCGGGCCTGGCATCTTGAGCAAGTTGTATGCATAATGAGAGGCTGCCATGAACTTGGCGAGTCTTTGGGCGGCCGAGTATCCCATTGTAAGGTAATGGAAAATCAGCGACGTCGAGCGTGACCTTCTCGTCCTGAAGTTTAGCTCGCTGCCAAATGTTACCGCAACGTGATCTTCCCTTCGCTTGCTCCTTCTGGGTTGATTCCTTGGAATGTGCCAGTCTCTTCGAGCTCGCTGTCAGGGATCTGAAGCTTCTGGAGCACCGCGGATGAGATCAGGTTTAAGCCGGCCCCCCCGTCAACTAGCATCTTGGTGACCTTGAGGTTGCGGATAGTTGGTGAGACCAACATCGGCAAGCACCCGACCGCCGTTATGCGATCAGGGTGGTCCTCAATATCAAAGATGATAGGCGTGCCGGACCACTTCAGAGGTTTGCGTGACTCTACGGATGGTTCTGCTGCATTAACTTCCCGCATCCACTGCTTGAGTTGGCGGTGTGAAGTATGCAAAGAAGCACCGCCGTCAACGCAGAGGACCTCTGTTGCTTTCTGAAACTCCTGCTCATCGGTCTCGTCGTCTTCCATATCTTCATCATCATCATCGTCTTCATCCTTGTCGCGGCCGCGGGGAGGTATGTCTCCTTGCCGCTGCTTGGCCTTGCCGCGGCGTCCTCCCTGGCCGGGTCGCTTCTTGTTAATTCCCCCAGCACCTTCCTGGGCCTTCTCCTTGTCGCGCCGCTCGTACTCAGCCTTCTGCTGTTCAACAAGCTGCTCGACCTTCTTGCAGCTCTGGAGGTCATGGCCCTTGGTGCGGTGGATCTTGCAGTACTGTTTGTTGGAGTTGTCCTGCTTGTCGGCGGCCGCCACAGGCTGGCAGTCGGAGCCAGCGGCAACCTCCTTGCTGGAGCCACCACCTTTGGCTTTCTTGGCGGTACCACCGTTACCGGACTGCTCGACAACTAGTACCTCTTTGCCCTTCTTCTTTCCGTTGTTCCGTCGCCGGCTCTTCTTCGCCGGGGCGGTCTCCTCACTATCAGATCCTGCTTCTGCATTCTCTCCTGGGAGTCTTCTTCCTTCCACAACACGTGCACACTTGTCGGCAAGGCATACAGCTCACTGACGTCCTTGACTTTGCACATCGCCATCTCTTCCCTCATTCTGCGGTTCCGCACGTTCTGATGAAACGCGCTGATCACTGCGGCAGGGTGGACATCTGGGATGTTGTAGTGCACACGGCTGAACCTCTGGATGAACTTGCGCAGAGACTCTCCTTCCTTCTGGGCGAGCAGGTGAAGGTCACTCTCTTGGCCATGAGGTTTGTGGCCGCTTGTGAAGGCGCCGACAAACTGATGGCATAGATCTGCCCAAGAAGATATGGATCCGTCCGGCAAGTGCATGAGCCAAGATCTGACATTAGGCTTGAGTACCAGCGGGAAGTAGTTGGCGAGGATCTTGTCGTCTCGTCCCCCTGCAGCTTGCACCGTGATGGTGTAGATGTTGAGGAACTCCGACGGATCCGTCCTGCCATCATACTTCTCTGGCCTTTTTCTTGTCGGGCCACTGGACCTGCCGCAGCTCACGAGTGAACGCAGGGCAACCTACCGCGTACGGCAAGTCACCTGGTTCCCCTGGCGCGTGCACGTCGACAGAGGGCCCAGCGCACTGGTTGGATTGACGTCGCGCTTCTCTTCGGCGCTCGATGCGAGTTCGAGCGTCTTCTTGTTGCCGTTCTTGAAGAACTTGGCGCTGATCACGGCAAGCTCGTGGATCCGATGAAGCGGTGGAATCGCTGTCGAGGTGGATCCGACGAGTCGGCGATCTTGGCCTTCGGGATGGAGAGTGCATGGTGGTTGCACCCCCACAGGTCTCGTCGCCACCGGCTCGTGCCTTGTCGTCTCGCCGCGGCAGCGATGTGCTTGGTTGCCGCGGAACGTCGCCGTTGGCAAAGCCGATGAGACTCTGGATGGTGGCCCTCCATTCGTCGACCTTGTCTGCCGTTGGAGGGTAATCCAGGAGCAGTTGAGCTCGCGCCAAAGCTTCTGCTTGAGTGGTGGGTGGCAATGGTGAACGGTGCGAGGAGCGGGATATGCTCGGACTTCTAAATATGTTAGAAGGAGCAGTATCCCGTCCAGGCGACCGTGCCCCACTCGCACCAGCCTGTTGGCGCGCGAGCTGTTCTTGAGCGTCCCCGGATCCACCAGCTCGATCTTGGCCCAACGAACGCATGGCGCTGCGAGCACCATGACGCTGTCGGTCTCGCGCCTCCTGAGATGGACGCGGTACGTGTACGGACGCCGAGGTTTGCGCCGCCTTGTCCTTGGACTTAGCAGCGACACGGGCTCCCTCGTTGACGTCCGCTCTTCCGCTGGCGTCTTCCCCACCACTCGCCGGCTCCGGTAGTGGTGGGTTTGACGCGAACGGCTCTGCTGCCGCCGAAGCCTTCTTCTTCGGTGGCATGTTGATGAAGATGATGAAGATGTTGCTCGTGTGAACGCCGGATCAGGTTCTCACAGCCTCGACGCCCCCTACCTGGCGCGCCAAAGATGTCGGGGAAGCTGACCGTGACCCACGAACACCTATGGGACCGGCGGACCGAGTCCCTTTTGGTTAGGTGGGGGGCGGAGATTGCACGAAGAGCAGATCGAGGCGATGCACACGAGCAGTTTACCCAGCTTCGGAGCTCCCCGGAGAGATAATACTCCTACTGCTACTTGTCTGATTGTATTGTGTTCTTGCTAGGGAGCACGGAGAGCTACAAAACCTAGCTTGAGTGTTTCTGGTCTCGAATGAGTCGAACCCCCTTCTACGTTGCGCATGGGTCTCCTTTTATAGGCTCAAGGGATCGCCAACAGGTGGCAACGTAGACAAGGGCAAAATGGGAAAATGAGTTGCGGTTGGTACAGCTACTTTGTACAGTGTACTCTACCTAACTCTGACGGCAAGGGACAAAAGCATTAAATGCCCGTCCCTGTCGCCTAAACAAAGGCAACAGGACCGTCAGGTGCGCCACCGCTTGCCACGATGGCCATCTTGTCAGCGCCGCTTATCGCTGCTCTCCGCTGGCTGCACAGCCTCTCGACACGCGCGCATGGAATGGTCTCATGGCGACACGTTGGTGGATGAGTTGGAGCGGAGATGAAGAGAGGTTGCCTGCCGCGGCAAGCGCCTTGCCGCGGCTAAATCCTTGTCGCGCCGAAGCTTGTCGCTCATCGAGCCTTCCGGCAAGCTCCTCTTGCCGGGTCTTGTCTTCACGTGCCTTGAGTGGCCTTCCGGCAAGCTCCACTTGCCGGGGCCTTGTCTTCTTGGCTTAAATACTTTGTTCTTGAATGGTTCCGAAGGAACCATGGAGGACCTTGGCGGTCACTAGGCAAGCCTCGCCGCGGGGTGCTGCAACTGCCCGTGCACGAGTTCGGGATACTAGGGTACCCCTACTCTAGTACACCGACACATTCATCATGCCACTATAACCTAGGGTGACACAGAACTAGCTCTAATTCATCAATGTAATGTAGGCATGTATTTCTTATATAGTAATACGTGCTTATGGAAAAGAACTTGCATGACATCTTTTGTCCTACCCTCCCGTGGCAGCGAGGTCCTAATGGAAACTAAGGGATATTAAGTCCTCCTTTTAATAGAGAACCGAAACAAAGCATTCACACTTAGTGAATACATGAACTCCTCAAACTACGGTAGTCACCGAAAAGAATCCCAATTGTTTTCACCTTAGGGTATGCGGATCATAACTCATTGTAGGTGTCTACAACTTGCAAGATAGGACCAAGAACACAAATCTATTCATGAAAACATAATAGGTTCAGACCTCAAAACATGGCACTTGGGCCCTAGTGACAAGCATTAAGCATACCAAAGTCATAGTAACATAAATCTAAGAACATAGTGTATACTAGGGATCAAACTCTAACAAAACTAACGCGATTACATGATAAATCTCATCCAACCCATCACTGTCCAGCATGCATACGATGGAATTACTCACGCATGGAGGTAAGCATCATGAAATTGGTGATGGAGGAAGGTTGGTGAGCATGATGGTGACGGATCCCCCTCTTCGGAGCACCGAACGGACTCCACATCTAGCCTCCCAATGAAGAACAGGAGGTGGCGGCGGCTTTTTATCGTAAAACGCAATGAATCCTTCTCTCTAAATTTTTTCTCCTCGAACATGGTTTTATGGAGTTGGAGTTGAGGTCGAAGGGTCTCCAAGGGACACACAAGCTAGAGGGTGCGCCCAGGGGGATAGGGCGTGCCCCCACCCTTTGACTCCTTGCGGGTCCCCTTTGGTTGATTCTTTTGCTAGTATTTTTTATATATTCCAAAAATATTATGTGTGCATTTTCAGGTCAACCCGAGAACTTTTATTTCTTCACAAAAATAACACCATGGCAATTCTACAGAAAACATCGTCAGTCCGGGTTTGTTCCATTCAAATCATGCAAATTAATGTCCAAAGTAAGGGCAAAAGAGTTTGTAAAAGTAGATACGATGGAGACGTATTAGCTGGCAACCCAGGGGGCGCTCCCTAGGGAGGGGCGCGCCCCCTAGGCTTGTGGACTCCTCGTCCACCTCCTGGCATGGCTTCGATGCTCCTTGGGTCTCTTCCACTCCATAAAAAATCTTCGTAAAGTTTCAGCTCGTTTGTACTCCGTTTGATATTCCTTTTCTGTAAAACTCAAAAACAAGGAAAAAATAGAAACTGGCACTGGGCTCTAGGTTAATAGGTTAGTCCCAAAATTAATATAAAATAGCATCTTAATGCATATAAAACATCCAAAATAGATAATATAATACCATGGAACAATAAAAAATTAAAGATACGTACGTTGGAGACGTATCAAGCATCCCCATGCTTAATTCCTGCTCGTCCTCGAGTAGGTAAATGATAAAAACATAATTTTTGATGTGGAATGCTACCTAACATATTTATCCATCTAATCTTCTTTATTGTGGCAAGAATATTCCGATCCATAAGATTCAAAACAAAAGTTTAATATTGACATAAAACAATAATACTTCAAGCATACTAATAAAGCAATCATGTCTTCTCAAAATAACATGGCCAAAGAAAGTTATCCCTACAAAATCATATAGCCTGGCTATGCTCTATCTTCATCACACAAAGTATTAAATCATGCACAACCCCGATGACAAGCCAAGCAATTGTTTCATACTTTTGATGTTCTCAATTTTTTTTGGCTTTCACGCAATACATGAGCGTGAGCCATGGATATAGCACTATAGGTGGACTAGAATATGGTGGTTGTGGAGAAGACAAAAAGGATGGAGAATGTCTCACATCAACCAGGAAAATTAATGGGCTATGGAGATGCCCATCAATTAATATAGATGCAAGTGAGTAGTGATTGCCATGCAACGGATGCACTAGAGCTACAAGTGTATGAAAGCTCAAAAATAAACGAAGTGGGTATGCATCCAACTTGCTTGCTCATGAAGACCTAGCGCAATTTGAGGAAGCCCGTCATTGGAATATACAAGCCTAGTTCTATAATGAAAATTTCACACTAGTATATGAAAGTGACAACATAGGAGACTCTCGATCATGAAGATCATGGTGCTACTTTGAAGCGCAAGTGTGGTAAAAGGATAGTAACATTGTCCCTTCTCTCTTTTTCTCAGATTTTTTTTATTTTGGGCTTCTCGGCCTCTTTTTTGGGTGCTTTGGCCTCTCTTTTTACATCTGGATCCTCATCCCAACTTGTGAGAGAATCATAGTCTCCATCAGCCTTTTCCTCACATGGGACAATGCTCTAATAATGATGACAATCACACTTTTATTTACTTACAACTCGGTACTAGAACAAAATATGACTCTATATAAATGCCTCTGGCGGTGTACCAGGATATGCAATGATCAAGAGTGACATGTATAAAAATATAAACGGTGGCCAAGCCACAAGTACTATGCCAACTACATGATCATGCAAAGCAATATCACAATGATGAGGCGTGTCATAATAAACGGAACGGTGGAAGTTGCATGGGAATATATCTCGGAATGGCTATGGAAATGCCATAATAGGTAGGTATGATGGCTGTTTTGAGGAAGGTATATGGTGGGTGTAATGCACCGGTGAAAGTTGCGCCGTACTAGAGAGGCTAGCATTGGTGGAAGGGTGAGAGTGCGTATAATCCATGGACTCAACATTAGTCATAAAGAACTCATATACTTATTGCAAAAGTCTATTAGATATAAAAAAAGTACTAAACGCATGCTCCTAGGGGGATAGATTGGTAGGAAAAGACCATCGCTCGTCCCCGACCGCCACTCATAAGGAAGACAATCAATAAATAAATCATGCCCCGACTTCCTCACATAATGGTTCACCATACGAGCATGCTTCGGTAATCACAAACTTTAATACAAGTGTTGGGTATATAACCCCGCGGTGTGACCCTCCCAGGAAGGGCCAGGTTACACGGTTGGAGAATTATAGCAAAGGGCCCAACAAGGCCCAAGAAGACAAGACGTGAAGGTGGCGGTTCATAAGCAGGCTTATTGGAGGACCAAGACCCAGAGGCAACTCAAGACCCAAAGGTGTGAGCCGCACGATGATGACTTGCTCTGTAAGGCAAGGGAAATAGAACTCGAGTCGGTTACGTTATATGACCCGAACTGGACTCTTGTAAACCACCGGACCTCAACCTGTGTATATAAAGGCGAGACCCGATGGCGGGTTAACTGAAGAGGACAACTAATCGATAACTAGGTCAAGCGTATTTGCTCCCTTGTAATCGAAACTCAAGCAATACAACTAGAAGCAGGAAATAGGCTTTTACCTCATCACGAGGGGCCGAACCTGGGTATACCCTTTGTGTCCTTTGTCGCGTTCAACCCCTTTGAGCTAACCTACGTTGCGATGGATCCACACCTAATTCCTTTCACTAGGGCATTTGTTGTGACAAAACCACGACAGTTGGCGCCCACCATGGGGTCAGAGCATGGTGGTTTCGAATTCTTGAAGGGCAGTTTCTAAAGGATCAAAGGATATGTTGTGGGCCGGATGACCAAGAGTCGCCACGGCAAGATCTACATCGACGACACTAGCTGGGGCCCCGAGCCCGACTTAATTGAGTATGGGTACCAGGCCCCCTTTGCAGAATTCATGTGTTCATCGGCAGGATCAGCGAGTCGGGGCCTGACCTGGCGACGTGCATCGACATCATCGAGATGGCTCAGCATGCGCGACCAGCCAGGGTTCAACCCAGCCGGAAGCACTTCTTCGTTGGCTTTGTTCATGGGGCGGATCTTGAGGAAGGGTCTGCATCTAGCGAAGAGATGGCCATCTATTCAGGTGATGAGTCCTCAGCCAGTGAAACCAAGTCAATCTATCAGCTGGAGGATGGCGGGCTTGGGGGCTATTCCGATGCTGACAGTATTCCAGATCCCTATGAGCCGCCAAGAAGGGCTGCTATTTTTATGGTTGGAATGCAGCTGATGTTAAATTCGTCAATAGCTGCGGCTATGACACTCGGCTCAACTGTTGCGGCAACAACTAGAGTGAGCCGCTCTGCACGGCCGCCGGCTCAAGTCTTATCTTAGCTCTTGATGCTTTGGCGACTCTCTTAGTTGTAGAGGTAACTCCGGTGAATCAGGGCAACATAATGCAGAGGTTGCAAAGGTGCGAGACGAGGTGGCCAAGGCCCGAGAGGATCTTAATACAGAAAACGCCAGGATGGCAACTAAGCGGGCGTCGCTGGAGGCCGAGTCATAGCAAATACAAGCAGAAGCTTTCCATTTGAGTCTGGACCAGAACACATCTAACACTGTTCTTTGAAGGAGGCAGCAGAGCCGCCTAGCTTTACAGTTTGAAGGCCCGAAACGTTTTAACACACCTAGGGCAGGAACGAGTAACCCACCCATCGTAACCAGGGCTGCTAAGGCGCCTGGGACCGGAGCGGCAGCTCAGCCTCGTGTGGCAGACCCACCTCGTAGGGATATGACCCAACCTAAACAGGTTCCAACACCTTCTGGTCATTACTCCAACCCGGTGGATAGTATGATTGTTGCAGCCACACGATTGGCGGCTCTTCCGATCGAGGGTGAGTCTCCGGCAATGATAGAGACTTGAAACATGCTGGAACTTCTTCAGACGGCTGTGGCACGACAAGCGGCTTACTCATAAAGTCATGAGCGTGTTCATTCAACGCCTCGCCCTAGTCGAAGTTATAGATGGCGCATTGAATCGCCGGCGGTTTCCAACAGCGAGCGGCGTCGTAACCTGCCTCGTAATGATTACCCGCCCCGTGTTGATAATAATGCTCAGGCCCTTGTGGATCAGGCCAGAGCCCGTCGTGAGGCATAGTTGGCGGCTCAATTGGGGGCTCATCAGCCGTTTCAGTTAAACCCTTCAGCGTTTGTGGAGGCGGGCATGCACTACAAAAAAATACACTTCTGTGATGATACGTGTTTGTCACAGTAGGTCGCGTTTTTTGTCATGCATGTACATCCATGACAAATTTATGATAGAATCAAGATAGTCATACTGTCTTTGTCGAGAAGTGTTCCATGACATTACCAAAATTATCATCATGGAAGTGTCCACTTCCATGACGATAAATCGCGCGTCACAGAAGTGCTTTCGTCAAGGGTGACCGACACGTGGCATCCACCGTAAAGTAACACCGTTAAGCTATCGGGTCGGGTTTTGGATCCGATAACCCGTTAACAGCCCCGACCAATGGGAAATTTCCAAGTGTAAAATTCTTATTGGCCGGACGAAACACATGTCAGCTCGTCAGTGGGTCAGATAGGCGCCTATGATATGTCGACACGTGCCACGGCCCACCACTGGCCCATTTAGCTTACAAAGCCAGCCCGTTTCACTTGGTAAAAAGTTAGCGGGCTGGCCAATGAAAAGCCTGTTAACGGTCTCTTCGCAAATAGCCCATTTTACGGCCCGTTAACTCAAGGCCCGTTAGGCCCTAAAGGAAATCGGCCCAACAACGTCATGTGGGCCGTCGAATATAACACCAACCCATTTCACTTTCGGCCCATGTATGGCCCACGACGTCTTTCGGCCCATATGAGGCCTTCGTATCTTTCGGCCCTTTGCAGGCCCACGGTGACTCTAGCCCATAATGAACAGTAATTTTCTTTCTACCCGTTAACGGCCCGTGATTTACATGGGCCATTTCCGGCCCATGTTAGCTTTCGGCCTATTGACGGCCCATACGTTCTTGGGCTCCTTTTCGGCCCTCGATTACTTTCGGCCCGACACTGGCCTGTTCCCCTAATGGGCCAAATTCGGCCCATGGCAAGAGTTGGTCCGTTACTGGCCTGTTCCCCTAATGGGCCAAATTCGGCCCATGGCAAGAGTCGGCCCGTTACTGGCCTGTTACCCTACTGGGCCAAATTTGGCCCATGGCAAGAGTCGGCCCGTTTCTGGCATGTTAACCCGTTGTGCCGTTTCCGGACCGTCCTATATTCTGGCCCATTAACGACCCATTATGCCTGTGACAGAATTAAGCCTTTGCTGTCCTACTGCCTGTTAACGTCCCATTACCATGCTGGGCCGATACCAATTATGCCCGATTACGGCCCATGTGGACCCATTTATCCGACGGCCCGAGGCCCACCGATTACAGGCCCGTTTATCGACGGCCCATAGGAGACCCATGGATCCTATGGCCCGTATATGGCCCATGGTAGTTGCGGCCACTAGCAAACCAGGGAAAACGAAGACTAGGAAATAAATAAGGCCGAAACTAATGCTAGGCTATTAAGGCGATTGCACAGATTACATCCACTCAGCATCAAAGACCGCCACCAGTGCAAATATAGGGAACACCCTACACTATACAAAAATGGCTTGCTATTTTCTTCAGCCGGTGGATGCACGTTAAGAATAAATTTTGTATCGCATCAAAACAAATTACAACTATATAACAAAAGGAAGGTTGGCATAAAACTTAACAGTCTAGCAGATAAATGCACCACCAGAAGTTCAGAAGCTCAGTTCATTTGATCTGACTATTACGTTTTCTTGCTGTATTGTCCGATGGAGCACCATAACCCTCGCCTTCATTTCCCCTAGGCTCCTAAACAACATAGCAAATGTCTGATAGTCTGGTTTCAAAACCATGAATATCTTGACGACATTGAGAAATGTTTCTCCTTGTTTCACAAAGGGTCTCTGTTAGGGAATGGACTTGTGTCTGGAGCGCAGATACAACATTGCTTTGAGCTTGCATATCTTGATCATGAGGTAGTTTGGACGATATTGCCTTAACAACCAACCCGGTATTACGCAGAACGTGCTTTTGGCTTTGTTAGTGGACAGTATCTTGACCCACTGACAGCAAGAGCGACATTGCGGTTATAGTTGCCTCGCCACCTTCGAAGGTGGCGGTTCCTCATTTTTCCATAGCTCGGTGAAAAGTTGAGGTTTTACATTAGTAGTACCGAGCGTAAGATATTAAGGAGGCAGCAAAACCAAACAAAATAGCTTTGGTCTATATGAGAACTTATTCGGTGAACCCATGTAAAATATTAGTTGTATTTTATTGCAAAGTACATAATAAAACCAGGTTCCAAACATATGACCATGTACCATCGCTAATGTATTGTCTATTTCTTCACATTGTATTGAGGGCTAAGGATAAAGAGACGAAGTTTATAATACGGTAAGCATAGTATGATGTCATTCATATCACAAAACAACTGAGAACAGACAAATAGGCAATTGTAACATTGTGTGGGCAAGTCCAGCACGGAACTAGATTATGGGTCAAGATCAAAGGAACATCACTCCTCTCTTTTAAACCTTGTTAGGTGCAATGATACGCTAAGACAATTGTGTATAAAATTGAAAAGAGTAATAGACATTGGCTGCAAACCATGCAGTTCAAGGCACAAGTCAGAGTAAGTAGTAGTTAAAAGGCATGAGGATTAAGGACTTACAACAGCGGCTTTGACTGGTGTAGTCATGCGCTTCTTCTTCCTGGTGTGATAGTCCTTGAAGATTTCCACAGCATTTGGTTCAGGTACTTTTTGGTCCTTGCGGTCTTTCCTCTGGATTTCGAACAAGTCAATATAGATCTGATAATATGGTAGAGCGAAAAGAGTGAAACTACAGCTAATTACAAGAGCCTCGCAGTGTGCAATATAGCTACGAGATCATGTCGTCTGTTGGAATTTCACTTTCGTATGGTTGGCCTTGTTCTTTGAACAGTTCACCTACAAGAAGATAGATTTGTGTGGCACATGCGTAAATAGGACTTCAACATATGATCTGATCACATATATATAATGTACCTGATACTTCGGATCAGACCAGTGTTTAACAAGGCCCCTACAGTCTTCATCCGATATATTTTCCACTGGAGATGTTTGGGAAAGTTCTTCGTTAGCCTTGCCTTCAAAGTGAGTTTTCCTCAAGTTATACCGACATCTTGTCATGAGCAGACTTGAAAACATGGGTGCAAGCTTGTCTGGTTGCATCATCTTGGCTATCCAACTTGAACCTCATCTGTTGAAAATTATGTTAGTCTCATTATCAGCAACCTAGAAAGTATGGGACAGAGCAAGACGGCAAGACGATATTACTAGTTTCCATACATAACCATACTTAGAGATAAATGGTCGAGGAAGGTGTTGAACTGGGTTTCGTCTTTGTCATTCCTGTAATGAATCCATGTTGGGAGGATACGTACATGACAAATAACGGCAACCGCTGCCTCTGATACTAACTTGGCTGACTCTGTAGCATCACGTGGCCTTTTTAAACCTGCCTCAAAACGGATCTCCATTCTTCCTCCTCTAGATTTAGTTAGCCTATCGAGCATTATCCCTGATGTTTGTTTCCTCTTGCACCTAGGTGCTAGTCCAACAACGAACATACGAAGTGTTAGTGTACATCAAAGCGTGAGACTACATATAAAGAAGCATGCAAGCGTAACTTGACTCAAAGCAACTACCTTCTTGTTGTTGAAGCTCACAAGGTTCATCTGATATTGCCAACTCATCTTGTGTCAAGAGTGCTTGGGAAGTAGTGTCAGGTGGCAAGGGAGCTTGGGAACATGCTGCTAGCTCAGTTGATGCACGAGTAAGTCGTGCAGCTGGTAGTACTGTGGTAGGTGTTGCAATAACTAGGGTTGTCTCTGTTTGTTTGGTGGCAGCTATTTGTTTCTGTTTGGCTTTTTTTGCAACTCGTGTAGCATGGGATGCCGTGTTTGTAGAATTTTCCGCTGGACTTTGACCTTCTATTGCACCATCAGTACCAGCAGAATCTGCAGGATTCATCCGCTTCTCATTCCCTGCCATTCTGTGTTTCTTCCTCTTTCTCTGCGCCATGTTAAGTCAAGCCGACAAGAAAAACGAATAACAATTTAGTTCTTCAGAACAAATTGATGCGTGATGCAGACGAACTGAACTTTGATGGTAGACAACCACATGATAGGAGGATGTAATATGTATGAAAAACAGGATGGAAGAGATAACCAGAACTATAATGTGTAAACTAAGAAGAAGACATTTCACCAAATTAGAAGAAATGCAATGGAAGGTAGACACCATATGAAAGATGCTACAAATATCGCTCTGCCAAGTTAACAGTGTCTCATCATAAATGGCGTTTAAACAAATGTGAAGCAGTACAAGAAATAAATCATATGCAAGATGCAAACAACATCACACTACCATGTTAGAGGTCTCTCGTCATTAGTGCCATTGCATATTCACAGTTTATGATGTGTAAACTAAGGTGAAGGCATTTCAACAAATTAGAAGCAATGAAAGCTAGACACCATATGAAAGATGCAACGAATATCACTCTACCAAGTTAAAATTGTCTCGTCATAAGTGCCATTTCAACAAATTCGTAGTACAAGCTAGAAAAGAATGTGAGATGTAACCTATATCACACTCCGAAGTCAAACGTGTCTTATGACAAGTGATTGTTGCAGGTTACACAATAGTAGTAATTTGATGTAAGAACATGGTGTGATAGACAGATATTGTATGTTCTAGAAATAGCAACACGTGTCTTATTCAAGTATAATGTGTAAAGTAAGTAGATGGAATTCAACAAAATTAGAAGCAATACAATCTAGACATCGCACGTAACATGCAACCACATATAACAGTGGCAAGTTAGAGGGAGCACCGGTGATGCTGCACTAGGGGAGACGTGCTCATCATAAACAACGCTTTGTTGAGTGTCTATGCATGTGTTATCTTGGAAATCATCTTGGGGGTGTGGAGGAGTAGAAACTGTAGAGGCCCTCCGTTCGGAAGGAGCACCTTTATCCGCTGCCTTGCTAACTTCCTTCCGCTCTATTGATTTTGAGTTGTCAAGTAAAACCAACAAGAAAAAGCAATAAAATTCTCTCTTCAGAACTCATTCATGCATGATACTGACAATCACTACTTTGATGTGAGGCAAACACATGATACCAGGATGGAATATGTACGAAAAACAGGACGGCATGGCATGTTCACAACTATTTGTGTAAACTAAGCAGAAACCATTCCAACAAATAAGAAGCAATGCAAGCTAGACATCACATGAAAGATGCAACCAATATGACTCTGGCAAGTTAAAAGCGTCCCATCATAAATGGAATTACAACAAATTAGAAGCAGTGCATGCTATAAATCATATGAAAGATGCAACTAATATCGCACTGCATATACTAAAGGTGTCTTGTCATGTTGATTGATGCGGGATACAAAAAAAACAATAGTTTTATGTAAGGACATGCTTAATAGACAGATGTACTATGTACTAAATACAGGAAGGCATGTCACATTAACATGTATAATGTATAAGCTAAGCAGACTAGCACATGCAGTTTAACCAGATTGGAAGAATTACAATCTAGACACCATATGCAACATGTAACCACATATCACGCTGCCAAGTTAGAGCAAGCACCTGCGATGCTAGTGTAGGGGAAATGCTGTAATCAACTACAGAGCTACGTTCACTATCTTCATCTAGCATTTCTGTTTCTTGAGAATCATGTCGGGAGGCTGACGCTGCATTCTTTAAATGAGGAGTAGTCCCCTTGCCTGCATGCCTCGTCATAAGTGATTGATGAGGGATACACAAGAACATTAGTTTGATGTAAGAACATGGTTGATACACAGATGTACTTGTATGTACCAAAAACAGAAAGGCATGTCATATTCAAAGGTATAATGTGTAAGCTAAGCAGATGCAATTTAACCAAATTGGAAGCAATACAAGCTAGACATCCTGCTGGAGTGGTGAGCATGATCATCTAGGACCCGAGAGCCTGGTGGGAGGCGGGCTGCTTTGCCACCATCACAGCTTTTTAGTTGGCTTCCAGGTGATGCCTATCTTTCTTTGGGCTTGTCCTTTGGCTCAGACGATTGCCCGACTAGCTATTTGTCTTCTGGTGCTCACGGGATGGTGGTTCATGAAAAAAATATCTTTCCTTATCTTACCGACTTCGGCCTTTCGAATACAAGCTAGACACCATATGCAACATGCAACCACATATGACACCGTGAAGTTAAAGCAAGCACCTGGGTTGGTGGTTCATGGCGAGCAAGATCATCAACTCCAGAGCTATGTTCCTCGTCTCCATTTGCTGACACTACACCCTTTAAAGCCTTGAAACGTTTTTGGCCTAGCCGCGTACCACGCTGGAGCCACTTCTCTCTATTCTTTTCTGCTTCTGTCAAGGCAGGGTCTGAAATACCCTTGCATAAAAACACAATAATGAGAGTAAGGGTGAAGTGTGCAGAACTAGTGCACTGTAAAAGTAGCAGATAGCAGGTGGCTGAAAAATAAATGACTGGAGACATATGATAGCTCTACAACATTGCATGGCAAACAAAATGAGATTCTACTCCGTATGATTTTGTAATATATGAGCACAGGAAATGTAGGTACTCCTCTAGCACACCACCACATGTGGTCATATCTAAGATAAAGTTGACTGAAAATAAATAGGTCAGTCGATTTTTTGAATGAACCGTCCGATCTATAAGGAACGGGCAGATGGCCTTCGTCTACCTCCCGCCAATCACCATTGATGATCTTTCTAGAACCGCCAGCGACCAACGGCCCAGACCCCTGCCTCCGCTGCCCCGCCCTCCCATCGACCTCACACCACCGCCGTGCTTGGCAGCGCCCCCAGGCCATCCCTTTAATCTCGGCCGACCTCCAGATCGGGCGCCAGTAGCTCTAGGCCGCACAAGCCCCTAACACCCTAAACACCAAGACGCTGCTTCCCCGGCATAATAGGCGTACTAGCGCTTGTTACGCCGGGGAATGCTTCCGTTAATTGGGAATCAACTGGCTAGAAATTGAAATTCAGGGGGGTGACGGACCTCTAGCTAAGGTGAAATAGTATATGAGGAGAAACCTTGTGCATCGCGAGTTACTAGGAACATCTAGTATCAAGAAGAAGTGGTCAACTAGTGTCTTCTGTGGGATGAGTACCGTGCAAGCAGATACGTAAATTTGCACGAATAAGGGAAGAGGAGTACCTTTTTCGGTTGCCGGTGTGGTCACCTCCACATGTTGCGCCGATCTTCTTCTTTTTACCGGGGAAACCGATGTTCTGGAGGGTGCAGGCTTGGACGAACCCATGGCCAAATTGTTGACTGTGTTGCCGTGGCCGTATGTCGGTGGAGGGGAAGCAGATCCGAGGCGGCGAAGGACGGCGTAGCAGGAACAGCTCCGGTGCGGTGGAGGGTGGCGAAGTTGGAGCAGTAGCGGTGAGGCACAGGACGGCGTGGTTGAACGGGCTTGGGTACGGACGGTTCGGCCTCGGTTTCAACTACTAGCCGTGGAGGGCGTTGCGGTTGAGGTTGCGGTGGACGACGATGTCGGGATATCGGCTCCGGCGTGATGGAGGAGGGAGGCGGTTGATGGGTGGGTTGGGGTGGCAGACGGAGGACGCCGGGGTTTCGCGACTGGTGGAGAGGTAGTTTTGGCGCCCACGGAGTACGAATGGGGAATCGGACGGGTGGGGAACCATGTTTGATGCAGGGACGTGCTTGTTTTTGGCTTTTTGAACAGAAGATGGGATGCGCTTGTTTGAAATTTGGGGAAAGTAGAAACTTTGCCCCCCTCTTAAATTTCGGACCTACTGCGGGTCGGGGGTAGGATGGTAATCCCAGGTGTCCCAAATAGTGGACGGGAGCCATTTCGACCACGCGCATGTGTGCTTAGGCGGCCATTGTGTATGAATGTTTTTCGAAGGCGGTTGCGTGGCGTCTAAATGAAGCTACAAACCTACCCCGGTTTAGACCTTTGGACGTCGGGCCGGTAGGTTTCATGGGTCGGAGTTATTAGAAAAGTAATTTCCTTGTACTACCAAACATTGGTCTCACGCGGTTTCGGCGAGTAGAGGCTCTTTTGGTAACCGTTCAAATTTTGAAACACAAGCATTCACGTTTAGAGTACTCTTGAACTATGAGGATTGACCTAAATAGATAACGTTATATTTGACCTTGTATGTTTGAAAACCTCATTAAATTATCCGCTTCTTTTTTAAATTTTGACACTTGAAAATCCTATAACTATGATTATTTTGGAATGGAGGAGCTAAATTTGAATCTATTTTGTACACGACTACATATGCTATTATGTACAAAATCAGAGCAAAGATTGGTGCCCCCATAATTTAGGTATGGTTTACAAATGCCATGATATCAAATTCAAATAATTGAATGGACTTCATGTTGAATTTGATTTTTTTTAAACCACCTTAAGTTGAATTCAAATGTATGCTAGTTCATAGGTAGCTATTAATAATGTCCATTGTGTAACTTTCGTATGTATAATGTGCTTTACACACACAACATGAACTATACTCACGTTTATATTCGATTACTAAAGCGATGCATTGTCTGGAGTTCAAAATACTAACTATGTGGATCAATTGTGTCGAATAATAACATAGACATGCTCAAATTCGATAGAATCTAGATGTCTGATGGATCAATGACCGCTCCTTACGTGAATTGCAAATATCATGATCCCATCCTAATATTTGGATACAATTTATATCTTTAATCAATGTGTAGAGCAGTCTTTTACGTGTAGTTTCACTCTCCATCGGTGGTCTCTCGCACATGCTCACACACTCTCTCCCGAGGTGTCTTTCTTGCACACATGCTCTAGATATAACCCTCCCTCCCTCTCGTAACCATTTACAATTGTTTTCACTAACCTTTATCACAAGCACTCTTCCTCTCGCAAACATACACTTGCACAATCCTCATCGACCCTTTCAATATACATGGACCTGCCTACGTGTCTCATGTACGCACATTATCTTTACGCCTGTCTCTCACGCATTGTCTCACACCTCTCTTCCTAATCGACGAGTATGATTCTAGCAGAGCATTCTGTAGAATGCCCCTTAAAGTTAGGTTGGATGAATAGTAATATCAGAGATAAAGGGGTTACCTTAGTCCGAGAACCTAGGGTTACAAATCCTAGCCGGCTTGTCAGTGGACACAGAGTCCTTCACAATTCTGCTATCTTTGTCTTGTATGACTAGTCATCCACGGTTCTTCCTAAATGCGTTACGGGCCGACCAATGTGGAGCAGGACGGAACCGAACGAAGGGCCTCACCTCGACCCACCGGACCTCACGCGGTGACACACCCTCTGCCCACACGTCTCATTATCTTCTCACACCCACACATACCAACACAAACACCACACACACAGAAAATTTCTCCTGGTGCCTCTATTCCCCCCTTGCATATACACACTCAAGGGAATGGAATCTCTTGTCGTGATGTCATACTCGTCTCTCTCTCTCTCTCTCTCTCTCTCTCTAGACCACTCTCATTTCTCGTGCTATCTCTCCCATGCCCCCCCCCCTCGTCGGCCCCTCTATCCATGCCTCTCTCAAATACGTAATACACACACATACCTCTCTAGGCCCCACCGAATGCATCAACTACACATTCACACATGTTACATCACGTACGCCATTGATCTAAAAAGCCCTCTCTTCACGTTTATTTCGCATACAACATTCCTTTTGAATAAAGTGTGGCCAAAAAATTATTTTAGAGTTTCTACATATATACAACATTACAAAGTTATATGGAGAGTCTTAACGCTAATTTGCATTGCATGGTGCCCACAATGATATTTATTCCGCCTTTGTGAATTTTTATATTTTTATACTATATACAAGGTTAGTCATAATAAAGAGAAACAAAGAGCATCTCTCTCTCCATCGCATACCCCCCTGTACGCCCCTTTCACGTATGCACACAAAACTATCTCCAGGTCCTCTAAGAGTAAGCCCCAAGAAAATTCACGCATGTTTCATCTTTCTCTCGTGATATATGCAATGACGATCATTGTATTTGAAGCGGAAGCACGATACGTACATTGGACTTCAGAATCCACTCATTACGGTCACCATTTACGTTTAGTGGTTATTATACAGTCATGTGCTCACCGTACAACTCTGTATTTGCTCATGACATGATTAGTTGACGATTTCGCGCTCCACGTGGCACCTCTAGTGTTGCATCACATTATCTCACTACCATCGTGCCCACCTGTCGACTTGTATCTACTCTACATCTACACTCTTATCAAATACATAAAATACACTCATAAAAATCAGAGTTGGTGATGATGCTGTGCCTGCCATCCTGCAATATAGACCATCTGATTTATATCTGACGGATAGGAAAAAAAATATGGCAATTTTGCAAAAAGGTACCCACACACCTCTCCACATTTGCAAGTAAGGCCTTCCCTCATTCATCCTTTTCTCTCACAAGATAAACAAGTCATACAGATGCATCTTGATGTTACGTGCAATGCACGGGCATCTTGCTAGTAAGAATGAAAACAAATGACAAAAAAATATTTGGATGGTGGTTCGAAGTCATGACCGCGGACACAGCGGACAAGGTGGCCTTGTATTGGTATGCTGAGCCATCTGTTTTAACACACAGGAGCTGGTGTGGTGATTATATACACACCCACGCATGCACACAAACTGCATCCACGCAACACTCACACAAACACATGCACCCACGCACGCACGCAACACTCACACGTACACACGCAGCCACGCACGCATGCAACACTCACATGCACACACGCACACATGCATGCACACACCAGTACACCACACGACCAACACACACTCTCACGCTCAAGTGCTCAACCTACGTGCATGCGCACACATCAATACGACAAACACATACACAACCAGGTGATTCAGCGCATGGGTTGGAGCCTTGTCGCACCTGCCTAAATTTGTGTTTATCTGACCTTTTCCCTATGAGAACTGACAGGTGGGACCCACAAGGAACGTGGTCAATTTAACTAGTCAACATGGCACCACGCAGACTATTTGGCCGGTCAACAGAGTGCAATCCGATGCTGAACTGTGAGTAAGTGACCGTATAATCACCGCAAAAAGTATATAGTTACCGTAATCAGCTTATTCTGAAGTTCAGTGACCGTATTACGCTTTTCTCTCTGTAGGCCCTCCAAAACTACATCTCTACACGTTCTTGCATGTTACATCTAACAACTATGCAATACAGCACTACTACTACACTCTAACACAATAAATCATATGTGTTTTTAGTTTTACTAGATATCATATTGTTACTTATAATTATGCAGTTTGCATACATTAAAATTGCCTTCGAAATGTATGGCCAGTATCATCTACCGCGCTGGAAAAATCCCGCCCTTTCCTGTTTAATCGGGTTTGTATCGATGGATCATGTGAAACAGCAAAACTATAGTACTATACAGTACAAGTGACAGTTCACTAGGCCGTTGTGTCGTCTACTCCTCCGTCGTAAGAGTGGAGCACTCGCTTTCATAAATCTTCTAGTCCCTTTCGCTGACATGTGGGACATCAAGCTATCGGGTCCACGTGCCATACCGGAATACAGTGCAGAGCAGCCGGGGTGAAGCACCCCAGTCATGGCGCCGGCGTAGTAATGAGCAATGAGGCGTCAAATCACAAAGCTCCACCTTTCCCGATTAAGTTGGAGGGATGAAGTAATAATGCTAAAAAATAAGTTGGAGGGGCGAAGCAACCATCATTTCACTCGTTCTTTGAATCCGCTTCTCCTCATCTTCTTCAACTTAACCAAGTGTTGCTTCGCCGTTGTTACGCCTCATGTGGGACGCGGATCGCTTGGTAAAGCACTAACACGTGGGACCGCATGTTAGCAAACCGCCAGGACAACGTCCTCCAAAAATAAGAAGCCTAATCCTAGACTTACAAAGGTCTACGTAGCTGCTACGTATACTTTCCATCTAATCTATATATGCCCCCGATTTTCGGTGGGGTGGGCCTAATCCTCTCCTTTAATCCAATCAAATAGTCCCACATCACATCAGTTCGTAACTTTACGTAAACCATTACGTGGATGTAGCATTGCTCAAATAAGAAGCCTCCCCCACCATCCAAGCGGCAAAATCACCTCCTTTTTACTAATCTTGATTCTATAATTTTTTAGATCAATATAATTGAGATTTGTATAGATAGCACACAGGAGCAAAACCAAGTAGTACGGTTAAGGGCATCCACAATGTGTAGCCAAATGTGAAAATAGCTTTTGGCATCGTGGGAACCATTGTGGACGGTGTTGCCAAAGCCAACAAGATGGAACCAAAGCTCACTGATTGATTGATTGAAGGAATAGAAAATTGCAATGTCTCACCTCTTTCTCCCATGCTTGGACGCATGTAGTACAGTATAGAGCACAGAGTCCCTTCTATCACAAATCACAAAGCAGTGAGGCATCAAATCACAAAAGCACGGACGAAGCAACCATCACTTCACTCTTTGCTGACTCCGCTTCTCCATCGTCTTCTTCGAGAAACCATCTCACCGCACTAGTAGTCCTAGTAGTACTAGTAAAGGACTTCCTGGATGCAAATAAGGCGGTTGTCTCGGCTTGTAGGCAGCACTTGCGAACGAATTACCGTGGTCTCCCTCAATGGTGTTCTCTGTCGAACGCACTTCGCCAAACCACAAAAAAAAGATATCGTCGACGTCACCGCAATGGGGAAGGAAGTCAAATATAGTTACTACCTCCATTTTTTTGTACACAAGGCCAGTATATCAAAAATACAATTTGCAAAGGGCCACTAACACAAATTGAGGCAAAATGGATGGGGTTAGCAACCAAGGACATTAATATCCCCTGCATGCATGCGGAAGTGAGAAGGTTGGTTTGCATGGCGCTGCATTAATCAAGCGATGAGGAGTGGGATGGTTAGCTCTTTGTTCTTTGGAGAAAAAAATACGCATTAATTGACACATGAAACGAGGATTTGTATCGATTAAATCCCGCGAAGGAAAACCCCACCTTTCTTTTCTAACACTAGTACTCCTAGTACATACGTAGTTATCCTGTTTGGGTCTAGGCCTTGCATTGCCAAACTTCGCCACACATTTTTGCCAGGCTTGCCTAAAGTTTTCAAATTGAGAAGGAGGTACACTTGCACACGGTTGTCGCGGTCGCACCGCACCCTCACACGGTCGCTCCTGCACGCCGCGGTCACACTGCACCCTCACCACGATCGCTCCTGCACCATAAACCCAACCAAGGGGCGCACCCTCAGCGACACGTCTTTGTCGCATGTGAACAAACCCAACTCAGCCATCCTATCGCTGACACATAACTTTTGTTCATAGAGTATGTTTATCCAACCGCATGTTGGGGAGTATCCGTACGGCCCGTGCGGTGGTTTGTTGGGGAAGAAGAATAGGTGAGGAAGAAGGAAAGAAGGGTTAGGAGACGTAGGATATATTCATCCAACCGCCTGAAATGGTAGACTGACCCAAGTCAGGCGACTTGCATAACAAATATATGTTTTTACACGGCAAAAGATCCATAAAAACAACAACATAAAGAAAAACTATCACTTTTCGCGGAAAGAGCGGCCTCGTCGTCTTTGGCTGCCGGCTTGAACCAGCCGTCGCTGCCGGCGTGTGTCTCCGCACCATGCTTGTCCTCGGCCTCCAGCTACTCGTTCGAGCGGAGCGTGCGGGCGCTCTGCACGGACGAAGCACTGCCCGGTTCAAGTCGAGGACGTCCGAATCCACCTGCAGGTGGGCCTCGATGGCAGCGGCATCCGCGCGCTCCGCGTCGAGTCGAGCCTCCGCCGCCGTTCAAGTCAAGGACGTCCGGTTCCGCCTGCAGGAGGGCGTTGATGAGAGCGGCATCCGCGCGCTCTGCGTCGAGTCGAGCCTCTGCTGCCCGGTTCATGTCCAGGACGTATGGTTCCGTTTGCAGGAGGGCCTCAATGGCAGCGGCATCCGCGCGCTCCGCCTCAAGTTGAGCCTCCGCCGCCTGGTTCACATCCACGACTTTCGGTTCCGCCTGCAGGAGAGCCTCGATGGCAGTGTGTAACACCCCGGATGTAACTTTCCATATTTGTAACTCCAACTCTTGCCATTTTTGGCATTGTGATATGATATTCCCTCCGTGGTTGGGTTTTTGTTTTTCATTTTTGCATTTTTGTCCATGTCATGCATTTTCATATCATGTCATCATGTGCATCGCATTTGCATACGTGTTCGTCTCATGATTCCGAGCATTTTTCCCGTTGTCCGTTTTGCAATCCGGCACTCCTATGTCCGCCCGGCGTCCCCTTTACGTTTTTCCGTGGCGGGTACTAAACTTTCTCGGAATGGACGAGGTTTGTCAAGTGGCCTTGGTATACCACCGGTAGACCACTGTCAAGTTTTGGGTCATTTGGAGCTCGTTTGGTACTCCAACGGTTGACCGCACTCTCGCAAAGGCCTCTTTTAAGTTGCAGCCCAACACCCTTTGAAAATAGTCCAATAACCCATCTAAGTCACTTTCATGCTCTCCGTCGTTCGATCACGATCGTGTGGGCGAAAACCGCACCTCATTTGGACTCACCTAGCTCCTCTATGCCTATATATACACCCCCATTCCAAATCACGGTACAACCCTAGCCTTCCCTACCTCGCCCGGACAAAATCGCGCCCGACGGACGTGTCCGCCCGCCCAGCGCCACCGCCGCCCCGGCGAACAGGGCGCGACACGTGGCACCGGCCACATAGCGCCGCCTCGGCCCGCTGAGCCCGCATCCGCCCTCCGGCCCGTCCCCGCGCCGCCTCGGGCCCGGCCGCTGCCCGCCGCCGACCCGCCGCCGCCACCGGCCCTCGTCGCCGGCCCGGCCGCCGCCGCCCGCCGCCATGACTTGCCGCAGCTCCGCCGCGCCTCCCCCCCTCGCCGGTGAGCCAAGCTCGTCGCCGGCCCGCAACTCATTGCGCCTCCCGCCGCCTCCGCCGCCCGCGCGCCCGGCCCGCCTCCTCTCCTCCTCTGGCGCCCCTCCTCCGGCTCCGGCGACCTCGGATCCGGCCAGATCCGATCGGGTAGCACGAGGGTTGACTTTCTTCCCCCCCAAAAAATCCTCTAAGTCTTTTGTTTCGATGATTTTTGTTGCATTTTCATCGTGCCATAACTCTGTATCAGTAGCTCCATTTCGTGCGTGTAATATGTCAAAATGCTCGTCTCGAAGAGTAGATCATTTAATCTCATTTCATCATTTTCATTTGAGCTCATCTTGATGCCCGAAATGCTGTTGGAAGAGGGTTATGTGATGTTAGTTTCTGTTTCTTAACAGAACATGCACTTTTGTCATTTTTGCCATGATTGATGTGTGCACCCTATGAATTTGAGTCCTACATGTGTTTTGTAATATGCCATGCCATCTTTCCAGGGGTGTATGCCATGTATTTTTTTGATCTCTGTGGTGACTAGCACAAGCATGCAAATTAGGCCTCATGATGTTCTTGATTTCAGCCCTGCTTTTCTTGATATTTTCATGCCATGTTAACTTGATGCTACCGAGAGATCCATGCATATTTTGAGATACTTCAGTAAGGATGTTTTGAACATATGGTTATGCTCAATCCATCCATGCCATTGTTTGTAATTATGGAATGCCATAGCTTGAGTCAATCGAGCTCTACTTTTGCTATAAAATGTTTCCTGGCAGATTGTTTACATGTTATTCAATTTTGCCAAGGTTGTTGTAGTTGATCCGTGTATGATATGATATTATTATTGCCATGTATGTCTTCTATGCCATGTCTTCTTGATGTATGTATGCTTAGTTTATCATGAAAGGCTCTGTAGTGAGTGCTTCGAGCTCTTAAACATGTCTACTTGTTATCTGTTTTTGTCATGCCCATTCTGTTGAATCATTATGAAACTTGCTATATTGACATGGGTGTTACTATATTTTCGATCCTTT
The DNA here is from genome assembly GCA_021605205.1 of Aegilops longissima. Taxonomy (NCBI): domain Eukaryota; kingdom Viridiplantae; phylum Streptophyta; class Magnoliopsida; order Poales; family Poaceae; genus Aegilops; species Aegilops longissima. The sequence goes on from CM038679.1 coordinate 237,152,771, forward strand.
TGGCTTATGGTCAGTAAGGGACTTTTGTTCTATGCTTTGAGTAGATTCATGCCATGCCTTGTTTTGCTATTATAAGTTCCTGTAGCATGTTGTTTTCTTGCTCTGAACATTGCTTCCGATGCTGATTTTGCCATGTTCGATAATTTCACTAAGTCTGTGAAGCTGATATGTTTTGCACTTTTGCCATGCTTGTTTGGACCTGTTATGTTGTCAATTAGCCGTAGCTCAGTGTTCATCTTTTGTCAAGCATCCTGAGTAGATCACTGCCATGTGCTTTGTTGGTACGTTTGGGTGCAGTAGCTTAATTTCTTGTTGCTTGCTAAGTGGTATCATCTTTGTTAATGGCAGATTTGCGCCATTCTTGTTTTGCTTGTCATTTGCAAACCGTGCATCCGATTCGGTGATGTTTATATCGATTTCAACGAAATCATCTCATCTTTCAGCGGCATACTTGGTTTGCCAAGTTGATGCCTGGTTCATCATTTTCCTTCCGGAGCGCCGCACACGCACCTTGCATATCACATCTCGCATATCATGTCATGTTTTGCATCATGTTGCTTGTGCATTGCACCATGATTTATTGTGGTTCCTTTGTTTGTGTTCTTGCTTTCGGTAGAGCCGGTGAGCGAGCACGTGAGCGAGGAACCTGTTGAGAACGCTTACGAGGATCAAGCTTTCGACAACTCGAGAACTTTGAGCAAGATGACCATACCCTCGAAATCACTTCTATCTTTGCTATGCTAGATGCTCGCTCTTTTGCTATGCCTATGCTACGATGCCTCTCACTTGCTTATCATGCCACCCATATTGCCATGTCAGCCCCTAACCATCCTTTCCTAGCAAACCGTTGATTGGCTATGTTACCGCTTTGCTCAGCCCCTCTTATAGCGTTGCTAGTTGCAGGTGAAGATGAAGTTTGTTCCTTGTTGCAACCTGGAGATGTTGTTCCTTGTTGGAACATATCTACTTGTTGGGGATATCACAATATATCTGCTATAATTAATGCATCTATATACTTGGTAAAGGGTGGAAGGCTCGGCCCTATGCCTGGTGTTTTGTTCCACTCTTGCCGCCCTAGTTTCCGTCATACCGGTGTTATGTTCCTTGATTTCGCGTTCCTTACACGGTTGGGTGATTTATGGGACCCCTTGACAGTTCACTTTGAATAAGACTCGTCGGCAGAAGGCCCAACTTTGGTTTTACCATTTGCCACCTAAGCCTTTTTCCCCGGGTTTCGCGAGCCCGAGGGTCATCTTTCTTTAACCCCGGACCGGTGCTCCTTGAGTCTTGGCCTGAACTAGAGCCCTGCAGCGCCCCTCAAGGAAACTTGAGGTCTGGTTTTAGTTATACGGACTGCTCATCCGGATGTGCCACGAGAATGAGATATGTGCAGCTCCTATCGGGATTTGTCGGCACAATCAGGCGGCTTTGCTGGTCTTGTTTTATTGCTGTCGAAAATGTCTTGTAGTCCGGGATTCCGAGATTGATCGGGTCTTCGGTAGAAGGAATATCCTTCGTTGACCGTGAGAGCTTATAATGGGCTAAGTTGGGACACCCTGCAGGTATTATCTTCCAAAGCCGTGCCGCGGTTATGAGGCAGATGGGAATTTGTTAATGTCGGTTGTAGAAAACCCGAGGTTGACCTCAATTAAAATACACCTCAACGCGTGGGTAACCGTGATGGTCTCTTCTCGTGAGTCCGGGAAGTGAACACGATGTTGGAGTTATGCTTGGCGTAAGTAGTTCAGGATCACTTCTTGATCGCTACTAGCTTCACGTCCGTGCCTTGCTTCTCTTCTCGCTCTCTTTTGCGAATGTAGCCACCATATATGCTAGTCGCTTGCTGCAGGTCCACCTCAAAACTCTGTCCTTCCTATAAGCTTAAATAGTCTTGATCTCGCGGGTGTGAGATTGCTGAGTCCCGTGACTCACTGATTCTACCAAACAGTTGCAGTGCCGGCGATGCGGTCAGGGTGGCGCAACCGAGCTCAAGTAGGAGTTCGATGAGTAGCGTGGTCGTTACTATGTGTCTTTCCCGATGATCAATAGTGGAGCCAGTTGGGACGATCGGGGATACGTGTAGCATTTGGGGTATCTTCTTTTATTTTGGTTCCGTAGTCGGACCTTGAGTGTAATCTGAATGATGGATGTTTATTTATGTCTTTGTGTGAAGTGGCTAATGTAAGCCAACTATGTATCTCTTTCCTTATGTATTACATGGGTTGTGTGAAGATTACCTCACTTGCGACATTTCTTTCAATGCGGTTATGCCTCTAAGTCGTGCTTCGACACGTGGGAGATATAGCCGCATCGAGGGCGTTACACAGCGGGATGCGCGCGCTCCGCGTCGAGTTGAGCCTCTGCCTCCCGGTCCTCCTTTAGTATCGCCATGTTGAACCGCTGGTCCGCCTGCACCATGGGGGACTCGGACGCCGGCACGATGTCGACGTCCATCGTCTCATACCCATCGGGGGCCTTCTGCGCCGCGACCTCCGCCATGAACATTGGATTGGATTCCTCCTCCTCATAGCTTGGCTCCAGAGAACTCGGGGATTGGCCCGCCGCAAAGCGTGCTTAGGAACGAAGGTCAGTGGCGCCGACCGCCGCCGTGATTTCTGCGTGGCGCTCCGGCGTCAGCATCTTGTAGTAAGTGATCTTGCGGCGCACCATAGCTTTCTAGCGAACTAGGGGACGCTTGATGCAGGCTAGGGGATCGAAAGGTGGGGGAATGGGCTGGAGATTTGGTATGGTTTTAGGGCAGTGGCTGGCGTAGGCCGAGCAGCGAAGGTTCTGGTGTGAATAGTGGTTCCGATGACGACCGGTCAATCGGTCTTGACTGTACATCGCTCTTGTCGCATTCGCATTGCAGCCTGGCACGCTGGACCCTCCACGTCGCTCACCGAATGGAATGCGCTTCGTCTTGCATTTTCGGTCGCTTGTGGGACCGCAGTTGAGAGCATACCGATGTCCCTCCCCCTCCCCCGCCCGCGTCATTTATTATACCACCACTCCCTCCGTTTTATGCGGAGTAAATAAAAACAGAGGGAGTATACTACTGATGGGGATCCCCTGACGTGGCCGAACCCATTGAGTAACTGACATGCGGGGCCTAGCAAGCATGGGGTCCGCCAGTAAGTGACCGAAAGGGAGGGTAAGGTAGGGATACCTACGTCAGAGGATCCACTTCCACTATGCTACTCTGACCAAATGTTAGAGTAATAATATATGACATGGAACTTACACAAATGTTAGAGTAATAATATTTTACATGCAACTTAAACAAAGCATACAGGGTCTAATGCGTTTTTCGAAGCTAAGTTTGACCAAATGTTAGAGTAATAATATATGACATGCAACTTACACAAAGCATACGGTCAAATTCGTATGTGAAAGGAGTTTCCAATGATATAATTTTTCACATTATACATCTCATGTACTATTAATCTTGTCAATAGTTAAATTGGAAACCATCTCGAGTACAAATCTAGGAGTACGTACGAATCTAACAATATTGATTGGGCGTTGTTGAATGTTGATACCTTTTAGATCAAAGTAGAGATACTTTGAGTACACATAAAACTTATATGTAAACTAGAAAGGATAGGAGGTAGTATATTGTACGTTCAAAAACGAAACAAACATTGAATACCCTTTATATATGATTTGCGGATCCTATGATCACCGGTTCAAAATTTTTAATCCGCCTTAGGTATCACGTGCCCCCACTCGTTCCCTCTCGATTTCATCTCGGGGTCTGGAGATCTATTGAAAGAGGACTAGGGTGGGTACATGTGAATGATACTCGGCGGAATATTCAAATGAGGCATGCAGGAGGATGGACTCGACTGGAGGGCGACATGATCGATGGAGAAGAGGGTTGGACAGGAATGAGAAATAAGCAAACGCCGCATGATTATACTTGAACGACTCAAATAAACAATAAGTTGTCTCGCTTGGCCTACATAGTGAAAGGTCTAATGCGCAACGCGAGCACCGCCTTCGAATATGGCGGGAAAACAGGAAACCGACATGTGGGGCACACTGTTGGGACGACGTAGCGCAGACTAGTCCAATGGAGGAGCTGGCCCACGACCTCCTCGCCACCGACAACCGTTCATGTGGGTCGTTGGGGCCAACAACGGGGCGCAGCTCCAGCACCGCCTCTGGACACGGTGACCGCGGTGAGCGACACGCTCATATCGTCGCTAGACACGGTCGGTTTCAGTGTGCCGAGGGTGGCGTTAGTGCTGTGGCACAACCAACGGTATGTTTGGTTTGTGCCCATGGTTGCCCCATCAAAGCATTGGGTAGCCAAAATTTTGGTTGAGGTATTGGTTGCCCATGATTTGGCCGACATTGGCAAGAAAAATGAGTTGGAGTTGGCTAGAGTTCATTGGCATCCCAAATAAATGGCAACCATCCAAACAAAGACCAATCTTTGGGTCATGACCAAAATTTTGGTTGAGGTATTGGTTGCCCATGATTTGGCCGATATTGGCAAGGAAAATGAACTAGAGTTGGCTAGAGTTCATTGTCATGACCAAAATTTTGGTAAGGTGCACTTTGGCAACAATCCAAACACACCCCAACACCCGGCTCGTCGAGGATGCACGGGGCGCCGCGACGCATCCGCGGAGTGGTGTAGCGCGGCCAACTGCATCCTCTGGACCTGAGACCATGCCGGGTCGTCTTGCTTTTTCAATGACATGCGGGGATCGCATGTGAGCAAAGGGCATCTCCAACGTTGCCATGACCGTAGCTCACAACCTTGGCACACCAAAACCCTCGTCCCTTGCGCCATCGCGCGGTGCGTTCCCAGCCAGCGCCAGCTGCCCACATTCATGACGTTCGTTCGTATGTCGTCGTTAAGAGGCTCGGTGCCCGAGGAACCAAGTCCGGCGACTTAATGATGCACCCGGACGCTTGGCCTCACCGGAATGCGCTACTTAAAGAAGCAACGCCCAGCTAACCTCCACACCATAGCGCATCGTCCTCCTACCTGGCACCACATCCGCCATGACCGTAAGTGCGAACGCTCTGCGGGAGAGCTTGTCTTCGGGGATGAAGCTCGAGGTCGCCGCCCTCGCTCAAGTCACCTCTTGCGACGCAATAGCGGCGTAGCCGGACGCGGACGCGACCGCACAAGCGGTGGCCACGCAGGCGGCCAACGACGGGAGCACCGTCAGCCACGCGTCCTACTTGCCGTCGTCCAACGTCCGGCACCGCCGAGGTCGGGGACTCCTCTGAGGATGAGTAGGGCATGGGAGGCGGCAGGGCATGGTGTGCCAACTGGCTGGTCCGTATCCCGTGTTCTACTCTTCCTCGCCGGAGACCACACCTTCACTTCACGGGTCTTGAACCCCGCCCGCGTACATAGAGATCGCAGATGGAGGACGTCGGTCGCCGCCGTAGAATAGGTTTAGGGTCGGGTTTCTTTTATTTTTCTGTCCTATAAAAGTTCGAAATGTAATGAAATTCTGCCGTGTTTGCATTAATCTCGGCCGGTGTATATGAACTTTCACAATAATATACATATTGTAGGAGTACTAGCAAGATGCCCGTGCGTTGCACGGAAGATCATGATCTTGTGGGAGAAAAGGATGAACGAGGGAAAGCCTTATCTGCAAATGTGGAGAGGAGTGCAGGTAAATTGTCATAGTTTCCTTCCTATCCGTTAGATATAGATCGGACGGCCTATATTGCAGGATGACAGCCACACCATCATCACCAACTCTGCTTTTTATTGAACCGAGACAAATCTAACATGCGAAGTAAAATAAACACATAGGGTCTATACATACACAAATTATCTTAGGCACTCCAATAGTATGTCCACTACACATTCACGCATTTCACATCTTTCTACATCTACGGGAACCTACGGAAGGGTTAACGTAATTGCCTCTCTCTCTCCTCCCCTGATTTTTGTGGTGGTGGGCCCCTCCCTCCCCCAAATCTGCAATCAACAGCTCACACGTTTCGCATTACGTTAATTACGTAACTAGGATTACGTAGGTGTAGCATTACTCGTCCTAAAAATCCCAACTAAGCCAACCTCCCAGCATATCGCGCGGGAAAAGACCCGGCCGCGCCGTTTTAGTCGGGATTACCACATTACTAGTAGTAGTATCGATGGATCGCGCGAAGCAACAAATTTTTTTGAGGGGGCGAAGCACCTAGTTTAAAAGGAAAAAAGGCGGTACACTCACAGCACTCCTGTCGCGGTCGCATTGCACCCCACACACATTCTGTCCTGCACACGGCTCAGGCAAACGGAACGCGCTTTGGCTTGCCTCTTCAAGGACACGTGGGACTGCACTTGGAGAAACCGACCATGCGCCAAACTCACCCCGCCCACCGCTCGAAAATCCCCCCCCCCCCAAAAACAAATTCCCCCCAAATCCGATTCAACCGCCCTTCGGCCAACTAGCCAATAAAATTCCCCAAACCCCTCTCCCCGTCCCCTTCCACTCCATTCGCTCGCCAAAGCCGCCCTCCCCGCGCGCCGATACGCCGGCGCCATGTTCAGCGATCCTCTCGCTCCTGATGCGCTCTCGTGGTCGCCGTCCTCTAGCCGCGCCGCCACCTCTGGCTACGTTCTTGTGGAGGCGCACGGCGGTCAGCACCGCCACCTCTGGCGACATTCGTGTGGAGACGCACGACGGTCAGCTTCTCCCATGGTACGCGCATTCTAGACTGAGGCCCCATTCATGTTGGTGTAGCACTGAATGTTAGCTGATAGACGCTGTTAATCTCCTTTGTTTGCGAAGTAGTTTCTTGTCAATACGCTCTGCTTAAGAAGCTTCCTTGCCTGCTCGCACTCAATCTGCTTAGCTGAGATGGCATGCCAAGGCCGATTAGTTGCTAAAATATCCTGCCATATATTTATTGTGACGTAGATTGCCATGGTCTAGTAGCCAATCTGTTAGGTGAAATAGCTCTACACCGTTTTATACTCGATCTTTGTTGCTGCGATGGCCATCGATAGTTTGATGGTTGTGTGCTCTGCCTCATTGACTGCTGAAACAGCCTGCCATAATTTAGCACTCAAGTCTGTTTGCTGAATTAGCTTTACATATATTTCGTTACATAGATCTGCTCGTCCAAATATCTTGCCATAGCTTCATAGCTTTAGACATCGACCTAGGTATTTTTTTTCTGGACTTCATAAAAAAGCATATATGTTTTTCCTGTAATATCTAGTAGAAGAACTAATTTGAATGTCTAACAAGATGGAAAGGACTTGGATAACTTCTGCTCGAAGATTCTCCACTGCATATGTCGAGGGGGTTGAAAACTTCATGAACTTTATCAGAGCTGAGTACGATGGTCCAAAATCAGATGTGCTCTGCCCGTGTAGCAGATGTATGAATTCAGTTACAAGACCTCAGTCAACTGTGCAAAATCATCTACACTTGTATGGGATGTCGGTCACATATACTAGGTGGGTTCATCATAGTGATGCTGTGGACGTCAATGTTATTGACTACGTGGAAGCAGCAGATCACCATCTTGATCTGCCTGATGCTCAGGTGGAAGAGCAGGAGGAGGTGGTGGTTGCGGAGCCAGTGAGTTTGACCAACATTGAAACAATGCTACAAAATGCTTGTGCATTCCGTGAACTTTCACCTGCAGAAGAAAAACGGTGGGCCCGCATGTTGGAAAAATGCAACGTTGTTGTCACCCCAGGAAATAAGCTGTCAGTATTCTCAGCTATGGTCACCTTTCTTGGTGAAGACATATGAGCGGATGACCAACAAATCATTCGATGCGATGTTGGCTGCTTTCGCAAATCTTTCCCAGATCGTCTCGAGCTGCCACACACCTCTGATAAAATGAAGAATTTCCTTCGTGCGGTTGGAATTGGATATGATATGATCCATGTTTGTAAGAATAATTGTGTTACATTAGGAAGGATTATGCCAACTTAAGTGAATGCCGAAATGCAAATCATCAAGATGGAAAGATGGCGATCTTGTGAAGAGGAATCCTCATAATGTTACGAGACATTTTCCAATTACACCAAGATTGCAGAGGTTGTTTCATGATCTTTGAAACAAGAGAGGATGTCTTGTGGCATTCTAGGAACAAAGAATACAGAGATCGAGAATGTAATGAGTCATCCATCTCATGGTAGTGAGTGGAAAAGCTTCAATGATAAACACAAAGAGTTTGCTCTTGACCGAGAAACATTAGACTTGGCTTAGCTTCGGATGGATTTAACCCATTTGGCCACCAGGCGCCACATATAGCATGTGGCAGTGCTTGTTATCCTTACAACATGCCTCCAAATGTACGCACCAAAGAATCAAACTACATGATAGCCTTGCTCATCCCAGGTCCAAAAGTCTGGAAAGGATTTTGATTTGTTCATGGAGCCTCTTGTGGAGGAACTTCAACAGCTATGGAAGGGTGTTCTCACTCGAGACCTATATAGCAGCCCACCAGCTGATTTCTTTATGTGTGCTGTTGTAATTTTGTGCATCCATGATTATTCGGCTTTGGGCACTATGTCAGGGCGAACGACACATGGTTACAATGCATGTGTTCACTGTGACAGGAATCTGCTGTCATACGCAATACTTAGCAAGATCTATTACATTGGATAGCGCTGTTTCCTTGCCAAGGACAAGCCGCAACCTAGAAAATACCGAAGACATGTGTTCAGTGCAAAGCATGAAAACCGTGATGCACCAAAGAGGCTCACCGCCGATGAGTTGCAAGTGGAATTAGAGAAGGTCAGGCATATTACACCAGGAAACCATCCTTGTAATGGTAGCGGGAAAAGGAAGCATGGCAGGGCAGAAGAGAGATTATTGTTTACCCGCAAGTCCAGTTTGTGGGACTTGGAGTATTGGAAAGATTTGGATCTGCGGCATAATCTTGATGTGATGCACATCGAGAAAAATATATGTGACAGTATTATCGGCACACTTCTTAATATTGAAGGCAAGGCGAAAGATACCTTAAAATCTAGGATTGATTTGACACACCAGGTATCGAGAAAGGATTTGCGGTGCAAGATGAAGGTAAACCACGGGATATGGCACCAGGTGTATGCGTCTTGGACAAGGTAAAATGAAAAGAATTCTGCGAGGTCTGTCACATCTGAGATTCCCACATGGATTTGCTTCCAACCACGAAAGGAGAGTCGGTCTGAGATGGAAACTAGGTACAAGGGTTGAAAACTCATGACTGCCACGTCCTACTTCAAAGGGTTTACCTTTTATCCTTAGAGGATTGGGCATACGACTTATCTGAGCGATTCTTGAGTTGGGACAATTCTTGAGGAACTCTGCAGTAGAAATATCGGGATAGATGCTTTGGAGCGTCTTAGAGACAAGATACCAACTATCCTATCGACCTTGATAAGATATATCCTCCAGCCTTCTTTGATGTGATGGTGCATTTGGCTGTTCATCTACCTGATGAGGCACTACTTAGAGGTCCAGTACAGTATGGCTAGATGTACCCTATTGAAAGGCGGGTAGGCAATTTCAAGGTCTATGTTAGGAACAGAGCTAGACCCGAGGGTTCCATTGCAGAGGCCTACATTGCTACAGAAGCGTTTACATTCTGCTCAAAATACATTGAAACAGTTGATCAGCTTAGCAAAGAGGTGGGTGAAGACAATCCCGGGCTCAATGTTTTCGATTATTCTGTTCGAGTTACAGGGAAGAGTCGACAAGAGGACAAACCTAAAGATTTGGATAAAATGGTTTGGTATGTGTTGAATAACTGTCCTGAGATACCACCTTATATCAAGTAAGTGCAGTACTGCAGCTTATACATTGTAATCTACTAAACTTGCAGCACATTCTTATATATTTAGATGTTTGACACGATCACTATGTTGTGCAGCATCTACAAAGAGGAGTTACTGCCGCAAAATCCAAGAAACATTGACAAACTGGTTATGGCAGGATTTGCGAAATGGTTCAAGAACCATGTAAGCTTTTGAAGTGCACTGTCAATTTTTTTAATATATTGAGTACATAAGATGATCAGCTTGTCTATTTTCTAACCATAGGTTAAGAAGATGCGGGAGGATGGGCAGGCAGTTGATGATGCCCTTTACTCACTAGCAATGGGTCCTGATACTCGGGTAAGACATTATGAATCTTGCGTTGTTGGAGATGTGCGCTACAACACCCTTGCACGAGACAATGGCAGGAAGACACAAAATAGTGCCATCATGAGCACGGATACATATGACAAAGAGACAACTGAAATGTATGCTAACATAATGAGACATTGTTCAGTTGCAGTATATCTCGATTTCGAGGATAATCGGTGTGTGGTTACATTGTGCTATCGTTGGTATAACCTGTTTTCGGGATCACAAAACCCGAGCTGATGATTATTTCAAATCCATCAATGTCAAGGCGGCGTACCGGACCAACGAGCCTTTTATTTTGGCAAATCAAGCAACACAGATATTTTTCTTGGAAGACACATTTGCACGTAGCGATGGTGGAGAGTATTGCAAAGGTTTGAGTAGAGGAATTCGTTTAATGAAGTTGCACAACAAGAAGATGCTTACTTGCTCTCGATGTACAAGATAACACAGATGTTCCTAATATCTTTGAGAACCATCACGTCAATGGCCTTGTGAAAAGATTGCTGTCGTCTTGTGGACATACAAGAGTTGATCAAGAAGAAGCCAACGTTCGAGGGCGTTGAGGGCGAAGAAGAAGATGACACCATGGGGAATTATGATTGATGCGATACACATGGCGAAGATGTTGACGCTGCTGTTGCGGATGATGATTACATTGCTTTTGTCGTATTTGCCTATCATAAGACGTTTTTTATCTAGTATGTGAAATTGTGTTTGCTATGACAACTGAAACCTGATGAACATGTTGTTTAGTATTTTGCTGTGAGAACATCACTTGTTATGTATGCTGATTTGTGTTTGGTGATTGTATGACAACTAAAACATGATGACATTGTTGTTTAGCTGTACTCATATTTGGCTGTGAAACTTGAATTTGATGACATAGTTTGCCGTTGGACTGCAATTTTCTTGACGTCTTCGAGTGAGAACAAAGCTGACCCGACATGGCCTCTGCTATTTATATGAGCAAAAGGGGATACCCCCTGATTTCCGTTAATAGAAATCATTTGATGTTCACAACACTACGCCATGACTGCTACATGGTTTCATTCATTACTAGTTTGACAAAGTGCTCATGTCGTAGCTAATTGAATACATCACGAGTGCTACATACTTTGCAAATAAAGAGACAATCATCCTCTGAGCACATCGATTTTGCCCATTATCTTCACAAGCTCTTTCATCTCCTCATTGATGTCAAGGCCGTTCAACGGTGTTGCTTGGCCATGATCAGAGGAGCTGCATCTTTAACCTTGTGCTCTGCATCTTCCTCTTCTGCCGTCCCTTCAGTTACTTGTCCAACACCCCAACCTGCTGGTATTGGGATTCCTCGGCTAACCAAATAATCAGCTAGTTGCATTCCCCCACATCAGCAACTTCCCAGAAATACAAATCACACGAATCTTCCCTTTTCTGCACGAATCAAATTGGAAGATCATCAACCAAACTATTAAAAAAAATCAGCAACTGAAAGCAGCAGAACAACACTTAAACATATTATTAACCCATGATTCAGGCATTTGTAGAAGACTCGGCCAGGGTTGCGGATTATGGTTGAGACGCGACGGATGACTCTGCGCGATTTGCAGCAGTGGCACCACACCAATGACAGCGGGTTGCGATGAGCAATCGGCTGCGGTGCGCGTGCTGGCGGGGGTGTGATGAGACCCACAGGCGATGGTACGGGTGGTGACTTGGCGCATATCTGGTTGTTGCCTGCTAAAGAACAGGTGGACGAGCAGCCAGAGGACATGGTTGCTGCGGCCAGAGCTTCTGATGCTAGGCAGAGTAAGTAGAGAAGAGGAGAAGCGAATGTTGGATATGTCAGTTTCATTACTTGTAGAGTAGCATAGCACCATATATAGTCATAGTCTAGGTTTATATTCGAACCAGCTACAGGAGCACGTCTTTCTTTTTTCTAAAACTCGGCAACGTCTCTTTACTGGTACACTAGCTTGTTCTGTACGCCTTCCCAAGTCTTTGATTTTCTTTCCCTTTTTTGCGAGGAAGGAAGGAGGACACAATTGAGAGTTCCTGGGACTCGAACCAAAGACCTCTTTGTTGAAAACCAAGGGTGCTAGTCACTTATGTTGCGAACGTTCCCTGTGAGGAGGACGGCAGACGAACACATTTTCCTCGCAGTTTTCTTCCTATATATAAAAAGTATGCTACTTGGTGTCCGCTTAGTCAACAAACGATTGTGCCAAACCTGACCGTTGGATTGACATTAAACGTCTGTCGCGTCTCTTCAGTCTTTTCTTCCTCGAGCCGCCAAAGCCAAACCAGCGCCCGCGGGACCGCCTGCTCCCGCCTCCCACGGTTGGCTATGATCTTCCCCGGCTCCCGTTCGTTCCCGTCCGAGGCCTCACCATCGTCCTCCGCCTTGGTTCGCTCGCCGCAGTGCCACTCTCCGGTGTTGTCAACATGGTCAACAACCGAGAGGAATAAGGAGATGACTGTACATGGTGAGGATGACGATGAGGGACCAGCAGCAGCTGTGATAATTGTCGATTTGGGTTCGGCAGACCCTTAAGGTTCGAACACAGGGGTGCGCGCGGAGATCCAACCTTCTACCGTCTCGCACTTCGCCAAATCGCAGGGACCTAAACTACTAACGGAGCAGCACAAGAGACACGAGATTTATACTAGTTCGGGCCACCGTTGTGGTGTAATACCCTACTCTAGTTTGTGGTGTGGTGGATTGCCTCTTGGTCTGATGAAGAACAATACAAGGAAGAACAGCCTCGCGAGGGTCTGTTCTTGGCGGGTGCGATGAACTGCTAGGTGGTGTTCAGTCGCTCTAGCTACTGGTTTCCTGATGAGCATCCCGATCTCTCTTCGTCTCCCCAAGATATCTCCCTCTGAGTGTGGCTACTCCTATTTATAGGCGAAGGCCCTGGGCCTCTTCCCAAATATTGAGCGAGAAGGGCGCCAACAATTGGCCATTTTGAAGGGGAACAACGGGTACACTTATCCTGACTAAAGTTGGTCATCGCCGCCAAACGCCCTGGTGATGGACGCTTGGGCTCCACGATGACTCCTTCCTGCCGTTGGGCTGGTCTTGGTCTTGTTGCACCGAAACGGATGCCGTTGCTTGATGCTCTCGCCTGCGCTTGCTCCCTTTGCACCAAAGAGGAAAGAAGGACGCTGCGCGGGCTGGCGCCCGACTGGCGCCCTCGGTCGTCATGGCTTGCTTCATGGGCACGTCGCGAGGTACCCTGCCTTGAACTCTCCGCCTCCTCATGAGCCAGCCTGACGAGGCCGTGCCTGAGGAAGCTCCTTGTCGTCCGCCCCATGAGGCTTGGCCCTCGCGAGGGTCTTGAGCTTGCGTTGATGAAGATGGGCTGTCCTGGGCCTCCTTTGAGCCACGCCGCAGCCGCAGAGCGAGCAAGTCTGGGGACCCCGTTCCCGAGTAGCAGCGATAATTTTGTTTTTCGAGATGGAGAAGGGTATCAACTGGGTTGTGCGGGACCCGTGGTCTGTCTAGCCTGTGCTTTTATTTCATATGTTTAGCATATGACCAGCCCAGTTGTTTTTTTTTCCTTTCTGAAAAATGGCTAGCCAGCTATTTTGTCTTTTGCAGAATAACCAACATAGGCCTACTTGCTTTTCTACACCCTGCTGGGCCAGAAATCTTTCAAAACAAGGAGGGATGCAATTTGCCCAGAAAATGGGCTATAAGTAATAAGAAATGGGCTATAAGTAATAAGAAATGGGCTATAAGTAATAATAAATGGGCTGTAAAATGAAAAAATACAGCAAACAGGCAATTAGTTCCAAAATATTGTTTTCTTTCGGATTTTGATATTTTAAATTTCATTGTTTTTGTACGGGTAAAATTTCATTGAATTTAAATTAAGGTATATTTAGATTTAAAATTAATTTGAATCGGCTAGAAATTTCGGGCTGTATCTTTGTTTGGGATAGATTTGGAGGCTGACTTGTGGGTCTAGTAGGTTGATGTGTACTTTGGCTTTGTCAACTTAGTCCTAGCGATTCTAGCAGCGATGACCATTGGATGTTAATCCAACGGCCGTCTTGCTTCTTCAATATCTCGATCTTCTTGCTCCGGCCGCCCAAACCAGCTCGGTGGGGCTGCTGCTCCCGCCTCCGATGGTGGCTATCTTGCCGCATACCGAGCGGCTCCGTGTCGTTCCTTCCTAGGCCTCGCCGCCGTCCACCGCCATGGTGCTCTCGGCAGCCTGGTCAACATGGTCAATGAGCGACATCCATCGGTCGTGGACTGTGACGTGCAAAATAATGATTCCTCCACCGATTTGGGACCCACGGAAGGGCCTACGTATTTTTGAAAAAACGTTCCCCACGACATGTCGGACCCACCAGCTATATCTTCGCACGCAAGGAAGTGCCTCCTTATTACGCACAAAAAATGAATACCCCCCGCCGGGACCCACCATAGTGGGAGGATGACTTGTGGGCCAACTAAGTTGACGGGAACGGAGAGCTTTGTCAACTTATTCAATATGAACGATTCTAGCTCCAGTGACCGTACGATGTCCATCCAACGGCCGTAGTGCTTCTTCAACCTCTGGTCTTCTTGCTCCAGCTGCCCAAATCAGCGCCGGTCGTGCCGCATGCTCCTGCCTCCCGTGGCCGGCTGTGCTGCCACCGAGGCCTCACCGCCCCCTACAATTCCCACCGCTGGCCAGGCCATGTGGCGACAGCAGCCTCACACCGCAGCCGAACCAGTGAACCCTCGTACACCTCTCCGCGTGGGCTTCCACTACCGCATCTTCCCCGGCTCCGCGTCGTCTCCTTCCTAGGCCTCGCTGTCGTCCACCGCCGTGGTGCTCTCGGCGCGGCCTGGTCAACGTGGTCAAGGAACGACTTCCATCGGACGTGGACTGTGTGTGGAGAAGCTGATAGCTGGGTCCACGGCCGCAGCAAGGAAGTGCCTCCTTATTACGTGGAAAATAATGATTCCTCCACCTGACAGCTGGGACCCACCGGACGGGACCCATGATTCGCGGAAAAACGTTTCCCGACTGCTGGGACCCACTGGCTTCATCTTTGCACGCCAGAAGTGCGTCTGGGCAAAAACGATTCCCCATTGCTGGGACCCACCACCTACAACCGCCGCAAGGAAGTGTGTCGGCAAAAAACGATTAAGCCCCTTGATTGCTGGAACCCACCGGCTACATCTTCGCACGCAAGGAAGTGCGTCCGGGCAAAAAACAACCGCCCCGACATTGCTGGGACCCACCAGCTACATCTTCGCACGCAAGGGAGTTCTGACGGTCGGGACCCACTGGTCGAGCGTCGTAGCATTGTCATTCGGTCGCGACGGTATGCGTACATATATCTGGTCGATGTAGAGGCGCCGCGCGTGTAGTAGAGGCGCGTGACGTGTCGTCAGAGAGGCGTGCGTAGCATGTACACGTATGTACAGCGGCCAGGGTGCAAGAAAGAAAATACGGCCACATACGTACATACGGGCAGGGTCTCGAACGCCTAATCGCGCATACGTACGGCCAGGGCTCGTGTACATGGCTGGGTCGGAACGGAGAAACAGCGTCGTCATCATGTTCATGGGGAGGCAACGGAATGCGTCGTGTTCATCGGGAGGCAACGGAACGCGTGGGAGCCAACCGGCTGGGTCGGAACGGAATACATGGTCGTGTTCATCGGGAGGCTTGGGCGGAGCAGCGATGGAAGCGAGGCTGGCGTATCAAGACGGAGGAAGCGGACCTCCCACGTTGGAGCGGGTCCTGTTGATCGGGAGGGGCCTAGCGCACCGCAAAAGCGTAGAAGCGGACCTCCCACGGTCAAAGCGGGTCTGTTGATCGGGAGGGTGTGGGTACCGCAAAAGCGGACAAAACAGACTTGTGTTGGGCGCCACGGTCAAAGCGGGGTCCTGTTCGCCGGGAGGGTGTGGCGTCGCAAAGCAGGACTCCACGGATCTGTTCATCTCCACCGTCGACCTCCTCCGGCCTCCACGGGCTACCGTCGACCTCCTCCAGCCTCCACGGGCTCTTGTTCATCCAGCCTCCACCGCACGCTACTCCACCGCTCTTCGTTCAACCACCCCTCCACCGTCTCTGTTCATCCAGCCCTCCACACCACGGGTCTGTTAAACCACCCTCCACGGGCACCCTCCACCGTCTCACTGTTCATCCAGCCCTCCACCACACCATGGGGTCCTGTTCATCCAGAGGCAATGCCACCGCCTTCGTTCATCCAATCCCCCATAGCAGTCCTTTGTTCATCCAATCGATCGGCTTGATTAGCAGCGAGCGAAGAATCGCTCAGTTCGAATGCGTAGCTGCGCAGCGGCAATCGCCGGGTTCGATTAGAGCCCAACGCCTCGCTCGGGTTCGATTAGAGCCAACTCCTCGCACACACGCCGCATACGTGTACAAGAGAAAGCGTGCATCGCTCGCCCCGACCTCCCACCGTGAATCGGAACTCTTGAAATTTTCTCCCTCGCTTCTGCCACGGTTTTTTCCGTCATGGACGGCCCAAAGAATGTCATGCAGCTGCGTCTCCGGCCCGCCCAGGATGAAAAGCCCATTTTCTGTCATGATTTTTTGTCAAGGTAGGAGCCCGCCACATCTATGATGATATCGGGTTTTGTCACAGTTATCGTCATAGAAGTGTCATATGTATGACAGAAAAAAAATCGTTCGGCCCAAAATGTCACGGATGTGTCTTTTTTTTGTAGTGATGACATCCAGAACAGTCGGTGTGCCGTGCCTAGTGCTGGCTCTACGCAACGAACGTCTGCCCAAGGATTTTAAGGGTCCTCGTAAGGTGCCTAACTACACAGCTAATCTTCCACCTGAGGCTTGGATTGAAAACTATGAGCTAGCTATGGAGATGTTGGATGTTAATGATGTTGTATGTGCCAAATACTTCACAATGATGTTGGATGGACCGGCTCGTACCTGGTTAAAGGGATTACCATCCAATTCCATCAATTCATGGGTAGAGTTGAAGGCGCGCTTCATCCAGAACTTCAAGGGAACATGTAAGCAACCTCTGTCGATTATTGACCTGGACAATTGTGTGCAGCGGGATGAGTCGTCCCATCATTGGGTTCACCGGTCTCCACTATTATCCACTCATCGGATAGCACTGCGGCAGGCTCCGCATTTCTCACTCTGGAGAAAAAATGTCACTTTACCCCCCTTAAGCAGAAGCTCGGGCGGCTTAAGCGACATTGTAGTGACACGGGGGAGCTCATGGCGGCTCTCATTAAGTATGCTGACTCTGATACTACCAAGGAACCTGGGTCTGATGATGAAAAGTCCAACAAGGGAAAGAATAGTGGTAACGGTGAGGGTCAGCAGCACAACGTGACCAAACATAATGGTCACAACCAGGGTAACGGTGGTAAGTTCAAACACCTCGACGACGGGACAGATCGTGTAGCTAACAACAACACTAGATATAAAAACCAGTGTCGTGGTAAGCCAGCCTTTGGAGGGCGGAGGTTTAATCTTGAGGCGATGTTGAACGAACGTTGCCCAAAGCACAATCTGCCAAATAAACCAGTAGCCCATGCTTGGAATGATTGTTTCATAATGAAAGAGTACAAGAATTATGTTTTCAGTTAGAATCATGGTAATAATAATGGCCCGCCCGACGGGTCAGGATCCGGTTCACATGGGCCCGGCTTTGGCGGTTGCGTCTCAAGTTATGGGTATCAAGGACAGGGCAGCCAGGGCGGTCATGATGAATAGTCTGGTCAGGGTAACCAGCAGCAGTAGTCAGCGTACCAAAGTAATCCAAAGAAGCTCAATGGGGGTTAGTATCATGTTTTCACCACAAGTCTTTGCAAGAGAGATTAGAAGGTTCATAAGCATGCGGTTAGTGTCATTGAGCCGGCGGTACCTCAGTACTTGCGGTGGTCAAAATAGCCAATTACATGGAGTTGAGAGGATCACTCGCCCCGGGTTGACAATCTGAGTCAACTAGCTTTGGTGGTAGCTCCTAAACTTGGGGGCTACAAGTTCACTAAAGTACTCATGGATGGTGGCAGCAGCATTAATATCCTTTATTATGATACCTTTCGCCGGATGAATTTGATTGATAAAGAGCTCAAGACTTCCTCTACAGTCTTCCATGGCGTGGTACCTGGTAATTCGGCATATCCAGTCGGTAAGATTGCCTTGGAAGTAGCCTTTGGTGATGACTATGACTACAGGGCAGAGACGTTGTAGTTTGAGGTGGTTAAAATAAAGAGCCCTTATCATGCCTTGTTTGGACGACAAGCTTATGCAAAATTTATGGCGCGGCCCTGTTATGTTTATCTACAACTTAAGATGCTAGGACGTAAGGGTACCATTACATTTCATGGTAATCGAAGGATTGCTTTAGAGTGTGAAGAAGGAGATGTTGCCTATGCTGAATCAGCCGGTGCTACTGAGGAGCTTATGTTTTATAAGGATAATGTTGACCTGGCCGATATGACCCCTTTGAAGAAGCCTACCACAGAGTAAGACCCTTTATTGAAATTTAAGTCGGCTGATGATACTAAGCCGGTTGACTTTTTCCCTGGTGACTCATCTCAGCAGTTCAAAATAGGGGCTAATATGGATCCTAAATAGGAAAGTGCGGTCATCGAGTTCATCCGTGACAATCAGGACATCTTTGCATGGAAACCTTCTGACATGCCGGGTGTACGGAGAGAATTCACTGAGCAAACTCTCAATGTTAATCCTAAATTTAAGCCGGTCAAACAGTTCATGCATCATTTTAATGAGGAGCGGCGTAAAGATATTGGACAAGAGGTGGCCTGGCTCTTGGCAGCTGGTTTTTTTGTTGAAGTCTTTCACCATGAGGGGTTGGCTAACCCGGTGTTGGTACTAAAGAAAAATGGCACCTGGCGTATGTGTGTTGATTACACGGATCTTAACAAGGCTTGTCCAGTTGATCCATTTGCTCTCCATCGCATTGACCAGATTATTGATGCCACGGCGGGTTGTGGGAGCTTATCTTTTTTTGACGCTTATTTTGGTTATCATCGGATCAAAATGGCAGTTAAATACCAAGAGAAGATGGCTTTCATAATGCCTTTTGGAGCTTTCTACTATGTGTCTATGCCTTTTGGGCTCAAGAGTGCCCAAGCGACTTATCAACGCTGTGTTCAGAATTGCTTTCACAGTCAAATTGGGTGTACTGTGCATGCTTACGTGGATTATATTGTGGTTAAATCCAGGAAAAAGGAGATGCTCTTGGATAATCCAAGGGAAACTTTAGATAATCTCCAGGTCTATAAGATGATGCTTAACCCGGCCAAGTGTGTTTTTGGTGTGCCTGTAGGCATGTTCTTGGGTTTTCTAGTCTTAGAGAGAGGAATTGAAGCTAACGTGGAGAAGATTAAGGCTATTACTTCCTTGGCTAAGCCGGCGTGTGTCAATGAGGTCCAGCGCTTTGGCGGGTTCTACCGCAGCTCTGAGCCAGCTTATAAGCCGCCTGGGAGAGAAGGCCATTCCCTTATATCAGATGATGAATAAAACTGATCAATTTTTCTTGAGTGACGCTGCTGATAAGGCATTGGAATATCTCAAAAAGCAGTTAGTTGAGCCGCCCATCCTTGTGACTTCCCCATGAGGTGATACGTTTTTCTATGTTTTAAGGCTAATGTTTCCTTGCACTAACAATGTAGATGAATATGAAGCTTTACTCCATGGCCTTCGTATGGCTAAAGAGATGAATTTGAGCGGGGCCAGGTGTATTGGCGACTTAGACCTTGTGGGTTAACAAGTGTCAGGCACATGGGATTCCAAAGACCGTATCATGGCGGCTTATCGCCGGGCGGTTGATAACATCGCAGGTCACGTCAAGGGTTATCAGGTGGAGCACCTCGATCAAATGAAGAATGAGGCAGCTGATGCTTTAAGCCGGCTTGGTTCTCAATGTAAGTTGGTGCCTCCCAATGTGTTTCTTGATGTCTTCACAAGCCCTTGGTCAAATTACCATCTGAGGAGGATTTGGCTATTCCTGACCCGGAGGCAGAATTGGTGGCGGCTCTCCATGCTATTCCAGATTGGACTCTACCTTACCTGGCTTATATGACCTGGGGCGAGTTACCTGAAGATGAGACTTTAGCAAGATAGCTAACCCGGCGGTGTAAGTCTATGACTATTGTCAACAGCGAGTTACACCGATGCAGCATAACAGGTGTGTTTTGGCGTTGTGTTTCTCCCGAAGAGGGCCATGAGATCTTGTGTGAGATTCATGAAGGTCATTTTGGTCATCATGCTGGCCCAATATATTTGGTGACCAAATCTTTTCGTCATGGTTTTTATTGGTTGACGGCTCATACCGATGTCGACGATATTGTCAGTAAATGTGATGGTTGTCAGAAGTTTTCTCGATGGGCTCATGTACCAGCTCAAGATTTGAGGATGATTCCAATTACTTGGTCGTTTGCACTCTAGGGGCTTGATATGGTAGGACCTTTCAAGAGGTCTACAGATAAGAAAACCCACCTCTTAGTGGCGGTTGACAAATTTACCAAGTGGGTCAAAGCAAAGCCGGACAACAAGTGTGATGCGGTAACTGCAGTCTAGTTTGTTAAAAAACCAATCTTCCGTTTTGGTTACCCTCATAGTATCATCACTGATAATGGCACCAATTTTTCTAAGGGTGCCATGAAAGAGTTCTGTCAATGAGAGCATATATGTCTTGATGTTTCTTCTATGGATCATCCATAGTTGAGAGGGCTAACCAGGAAATTTTGCGAGGCATAAAACCCCGGCTCATGGTTCTTTTGAAGCGAACGCCGGGTTGTTGGGTGGAGAAGTTACCTTCAGTACTCTGGAGTATCAATACCACACCCAACAGGTCAACAGGCTATACGCCTTTCTTTATGGTCTAGGGGCAGAGGCAGTTCTCCCAAATGATATCCGTCATGACTCACCTCGTGTGGCGGCTTATGTCGAAGTTGATAATGAAATAGCATGTCAAAACAAACTAGATGATTTGGAGGAGGAGCGTGACCTTGTGGCGGCTCGTTCGGCGATATATCAACAAGACCCGCATCGCTATCATAGCCACGGAGTTAAGAGCCGGACGTTTCAAGAAGGCGACTTGGTGCTCCGGCTCATTCAAGATTAAACAAACATGCACAAGTTATTCCCACCTTGGGAAGGGCCATTTTTGGTCAGTAAGAACCTGAATAACAGGTCCTACTACCTCATTAATATACGAGAACACAAAGATTCACGCAAGTTGGAGGAGGAGACCTGTAGGCCCTGGAATATTGCTCATCTTCGGCCTTATTACATCTGAGCCACCGGATCTTGTCGTTGTACATAGATTTGTTAGTGTATATATTATGATCAATATAATAAAGTCGGCATCCCTGATAATTCAG
The DNA here is from genome assembly GCA_021605205.1 of Aegilops longissima. Lineage (NCBI taxonomy): Eukaryota > Viridiplantae > Streptophyta > Magnoliopsida > Poales > Poaceae > Aegilops > Aegilops longissima. The sequence goes on from CM038679.1 coordinate 237,174,235, forward strand.
GGCCTCTGTTGTTTCATTTCTATGTATCCGAGTCTTTATTATTTCCTCATAAGATCACTTGGGGGCTTCCAACCCACCGGGTTTAGATTTCCTACCCTCTTGACCAGGCGTGGACGCCGAATCCTGAGTTATCCTGCCTGTTTACAACTTGCCACTCCGTCAGGTAATCCTGAGTGACCTGCCGAACTCTGAACAGTAAATCTTTTTTCAAGACCTTGAACTCGTTAAGCTTAAAACGCCGGCTTATGTCACGTGAGGGCCGGCTTACAGTGAGCTAGGATTAAGTCAAAGGTTGTGCGGCCTTTCAAAGCATATGGCTTTGCTAGCCAATATATCTGGTCGTGCTTTGTCAAGCTGGCCAGGTAATTATTTGATATTTTTTGAATCTTCCTTTTGAGTGATTTGGATTTGTTTCTCCTCAAGATTTTCTCTGATAAGTGCATTTTTCGACAATCCGGGTCATGCAGCCCTGATTTTGGGACTCATAGTTGAGCATTTTGGGTTTGGTAACCCCCTCTGGCTATGGACTTTAAGTCGCGAGACTGCTTTGATTTGCGCTATTGGGATCATGCGCTTACAAATCTATGGGTTGTCACCCTCACTAGATATGACGATGTAAGCCGACCGTAAATGTCAAATTTACAGGTATGTTATTCATTGTTATAGGGATATGCATGGTTTGATAGCCCGCCGTGGCTTTTGACTTTAAGTCGCCAGCATATTTTGGCTTCAATGGCCATTAATTCTGGTCTTTTCCGTAATTGCATAAGACTATATTATGTTTGGGTTGTTACCCGCCCTGGCTTTTGATGTTAAGTCACTAGGGCATATGTTGTTTAAACTTTGTACAGGACATGCAACATTTGAGACACAAGTAAAATTGCTGCTATGGCTCGCATGAGCAATCACATCGAGCCTGTCATAAAAGGTTAAACCTGGTATCTTAGCAGTTAGCATGTACGATGGGATGACAAGGCGGATCGTTGTTTAGAAAGCCTACTATATTACATGGTTGTTATAAGCCCATAAATTTGAAACCAAGTGTTTTTCTAGACAGGAGACCTTGTACCCTGGCCTGAGAGCCACGTAGTTCATCATTGGTTTGCTTCATGGCGAGTCGATGACTTCGGTTCATCCTACGTCGGTTCTTCTTCTTAGGCGATCTAGAGGTCAGGCGACGTCCAGTTGATGCCGGTTAAGGCCTCGAAAGTTTCTTCATCATTGAGTATAATAGAGTGATCAACATCAGGAGCAAAAATATGCATACGCCGAGGAGGAATGAGATTGGGAACGTTGTGGGTCGGCGGCTTAATCTTCTGATTGTTGATATCGTAAGCCGCAGTGTAGTTTTTCCAATATAATTCTTCCACAAGTTCACAGGCCACATGTCGCATCTCTCGAACAAAGCTTGTCCTTGTCTTCAAAAGGTGACTGATCATCTTTAAATTCCGGGCACCCGGTGGCTATCTCCTCTAGGGCAAGCTCTAATTGCCAGGCTTTGGCCCGGTTGAGTGCAAGGATGGCTCCGTCTCGGGCAGCTGATAATATTTGTTCATCAATCTGACCTGAGACAGTTGATAAGTGATCCAGCACCAACTTGATCTGACTTGGCGGTTTTCTGTTGCCCCCCAAGGCCACAAGACAGCGGAGGGTGCCACTGTATAACTGTTTAGTTAAAGAATAAATGGCCTTCAGCTTCAAAAGCATGTCTTGGCCAAGGCTGGCACTCCTGGCGCCTATTAAAGACAAGAGTTGCTGGCGGGTTAAACCTTTTATACATGTAGGAGATGTCAGGTGGGTTAAAGAATTAGATTGAGATGTTATACTTACCAAAGATGGCAGCTGTCATTTGAATAATATGTTGCTTTAAGCCGGATAACTCTTGAGTCACCAGCTTAAGAGCAGCCTCAGCATCTTTTGCTCTTTTCACTAGCACAGCCTTCTCAGTCTCCCAGCCGGCTCACTCCGTGTCAAAATCTGCTTTCAACTTTTTAGTTGCTTCTAATGAGGCCCTCAATTCTGACTTGGCTTCAGAAGTTTTTTGCTTGCTGTGTCTTGATGTTTTTCTTTAAGTCGCCCACTTGCGACTGTGCATAGTCAGTTATGCCTGAAAGGCAATAGTGGGATAATGATTATAACATACAATGATAAAGTTTTTGTGATGAAGCTTGATATAAGTCCCAAGAACATTGCAAGCAATATGCTTGGCACTTGGAGGCTAATGTAGGTTGTTTCAAAATTTTCATGACATAGCTCAACTTGTCAGTTTGAGCCGGCCCTTGGGGCTACATGTTTGGATTTCTTAAGTCATTCTACAGTACCGGCTCAATTTGCCAGTTTAAGCTAACCCTTGGGGGCTACGTGTTTGGACTTTAACGGGATAAATTGGCCCTGAGAGGCTACAGTTTGAAGATTATTATTAAGTCCACAACATACTCAATATTTCCTATCCTCTAGACTTGGCGGCTTTATGAATATATATGGACAAGGGTTAGCAATATACCTTGTAACGTTCCTTCATGAGGTTTACTAAGCCGGCCTCCATTTCACGGCTAGTTTGAAGGCAGCTCAGATAGCCTGCATGAATGTCCCTTGCAATGAGGGTGGCGTAACTCTCCAGATCCAGCTTCAACTTGCCTTTTGCTTCAACGGGCGGCTCTTATTTTGCACCATGTTTAGCTAAGACAGAAGGATTCCCCGGCTCTGTATAGCCTGTGCCAGTGATGATGACATCTTCGGCGATCTTATCAGAAGGGATATCTCAAGCTGGTTTTGGAGAGATTGGCGACTTTGGGCTCGGCGAGTCATGAACGGCCGCCGGGTTATCTTCTACATCCATTTTCTCAGGAAGGACGGCATCAACTGACGGTGGCGGGTCATCCATGGGTTCTTCTGGATCTTCCGTCTGGGCCTCAGAGATGTCAGATTGTTGCTTCTACAGTTCAGCAGATTTAGGATCTTTTGAAGACCCGCCATTCTTTTGCTTCTTCCTACCCTTTTCCACTCCTCTGAAACAAAGATATAAAAACATGTAAATATTTCGTGACGGATCATTGATAGATAAATAGAAGAACTTACCCTTGGGCAACTTTGAATATAGGCATCTGGGTGCCAGAAGAGTACCAGTTGATAGAGGTGTCTTCTGATAATTTGAGTTAGAAGGAGTGAGAGGCTAAAGTATGAAGCCAACTAAGGGATAAAGAGAATCTGAATCATGTACCACCTTGTGTTGACGCTTGTGAGGAACAGGCGTATTTGGTAAGCCGGAAATAAGGTCATGAGAACCACCGCTCCATGTTGGGCGTCTTGCTTCATGTTGTTGTCTCTTCAAAACAAAGTTGGGATCCAAGTAAGCAAGAGGATGAGAAAATTTCACCTTCGGGATGACCTGCCAAGTTTTCTGTCTTGCCAAGGGTTCTGAGTCGGAGGAGATAGGGATTACCTCTGTAGCATCAGCATGACTTGTTGCTGCATCGCCCTAAGAAGAGTCGACATCAATAAGTTGCATAAAAGGACGACCAGGGGAATCAAGTTCTACCTTTGATTCATCATCAAGCTTGAGCAGGTCTTCAGCAGTGGTTTTCTTGTGACGACCCGGGCCTCTAGTGTTGTTTTCTGCTTCTTGGTTAGAGCAGCAGTGGGCAATTTCTTCTTTGAAAAAGGAGAGTCAACCTGAAAACATAGATGACAATGAGAAAATGAGCAGTTCATGAGAAAATGGTAAATAAGTTGAAAGGACTTAAAGTATTTACGTTGGGAGCAGGATTGAGCTCACAGAAAAGGTTCAGTCCCGATTTGGTGCAGCTTTCGAGGCTCTCCCCAAGCAACGACTTGGTCATTTAATTGATTTCCTGGTCCTCAAGATGTGTTTGATTATATCATTGTGGGTCTTACACATCACATGTGTAGTCATACATCAAGGCGGCACGGCAGCTCAAAGGGAAGATTCTCCAGGCAACCCAGCATCGAACCAGGTCAACACCAGTTAAGCCATTGGCTAGTAAGGCTCTTATCCTTGAAAAGGTAGGCACATACTTGGATCGTTCTGCAGCTGTGATCCAGTCAGGGAGCGGATGCCTAGGGCTAAGCCAGCAGGCGCAGAAACCAGCAGAGGATTTTCACCCGCTGGAGAGGTGACTTGGCCATAGAACCAAGTCTGGTTCGAATCCTTGGGGTGACAAGAAAGCGGACGTCTCTTCACCTCTGGATTGAAATCCTGCCGTGTTCAGGGCTAGGCCCGTTTGTCATCTCGGTCTGGCGGTTCAAATAATAATATTCTCTGAATAAATCAACACTGGGCTCCTCTTGAAGCTAAACCTCATAGAAGACATGGAATTTGCATATATTGGAAGCAGAGTTTGGGCCGATATCTTGGGAGTGCAGCTTGTAGAAATTCCGAACATCCCTAAAGAATTTTGACCCGGGGTGGTGAGAAACCACGGAGGAGGTGATCTGCAAAGATTATAACCTCGCCCTCCTTAGGTTGAGGCAGAACTTCAGTTCCTAGAACTGACCAGTAGATGACATCCTTTGCTGGTAAAATACCCATCCCAACATACTCATTGAGAGATTTTTCGGTGATAGTGGAAACAACCCAATCGCAAGAGGTGCCTGTCTTAGTCATTTTTGACAATGGAAGCCTAAGCATAAAGCATGATGGGTCAATATTTGGATGAAGAACCGCCCAGTAATTACATAATTCATCTTTAAGTCGGCCATTGCCCGATGGATTACAAGATCATGTTAAGTTGAATCGGCCAACATTGCTGACGGATCATACAAGGTTCTGGATTTTTTGAGTAAATTGTGCATTATGATTAAGCCGGCTAAGTCCTGGCGGGTTATTGAGATTATTATTTAAGCCACCCAGACAATGAATGGCGGGTTAGTAGACTATTAAGTAAAGGAAACTGAGATTTTGCAAAGTGTGGGGCAAACAGGTTCCGCGGGTTTGCAGCTATATTTATGGATCTACAGCAGTTTGAAAAATTAAAGGAAATGGCTAAACCTAAACATTGTGGAAGAACTAGTGTGCTGGGGATTGAATCTCAGAATGACATAATGCACCTGTGATTGGAAACAGATGCTAAAACTGCTATCGCGCAACTTCAGTACTACTTTTGGATCGAACTAAGCGTTGGAGGAAAGAACTATGACGAACTTGGATGAACACAGTGACCACCGATGAACTAGGGCAACCTAATGTAGTTTGGAAGTAAGGAGAAGCGAGTACCTGGTGATGCTAATGAGTAGCCGGTGGGTGCGGCAATCTCTGGTCAAATCAGGTTGATGCAGCGGCCAGATTGGATGTTGGTGAAGGTCGACTATGGTGCGGACCTCGTGCTGCAGCGGTCGGAATGAGGAAGACGAAGAAGAGATAGGGACAGGGGTAGAAGTGAAAAGGACCCCCGTGCCTATTTATAAGGGAAAAGGTGAACAGTAAAATGGCAGGCACAGAAATCGAGGAGGCATAATCATTATCTTAAAAACAGAGGCGCCTCGATTCTCGGGATGGCTGATTAATGCAAAGATTCGTTGTGATGTCTTTTTGAGATTAATGACACGATGTAACCTTTCGTCTTGGCGTGTCAAGAAAGTTTGTTAGGTTAAATATTGAGAGATTTAAGAGATTCGCCAACCAAAGGATGAAGATTGACATGGAGAGGTTCAAAACAATCTGGGGCCTAATGTTGGGGATATAACCCCGCGGTGTGAGCCACCCAGGAAGGGATGGGTTACACAGTTGGCGAATTATAGCAAAGGGCGCAAGAAAACAAGACCTGAAGGAGGCAGTCCATAAGCAGGCTTATTGGAGGCCCAAGACCCGGAGGCGACTCAAGACCCGAAGGTGTGAGCTGCCCGATGATGACTTGCTCTGTAAGGCAAGGGAATTAGAACCAGAGTCGGTTACGTTATATGACCCGACCTGGACTCTTGTAAACCGCAGGCCCTTGACCTGTGTATATAAAGGCGAGACCCGGTGGCGGGTTAACTAAAGAAGACAACCAATCGATAACTAGGTCAAGCGTATTCGCTCCATTGTAATCGAAACTCAAGCAATACAACTAGAAGCTGGAAGTAGGCTTTTACCTCATCACGAGGGGCCGAACCTGGGTAAACCCTTTGTGTCCTTTGTCCCGATCAACCCCTTTGAGCTAACCTACATTGCGATGGCTCCACACCTAAGTCCTTTCACTAGGGCTTCTGCCGTGACAAAACCACGACAACAAGTATTTCTACCAATCCACAATTACTCACTAGCATGACTCTAATATCACCATCTTTATATCTCAAAACAAATACAAGGAATCAAACTTCTCATATTATTCAATGCTCTTATGAAAGTTTTGTTATATCCCTCTTGGATGCCTATCATATTTGGACTAAATTCATAACCTACGAAAATTACCATGTTGTTTCAATACACTCAAAATAATATAAGTGAAGCATGAAAGTTCATCAGTTTATTCAAAATAAAACCATCTCCGTGCTCTAAAAAGATATAAGTGAAGCACTAGAGCAACTACCCAGCTCGAAAGATATAAGTGACACATAGGGTATTCTTATAAATTCATGATTAATGCGTGTCCCTCTCAAAAGGTGTGTTCAGAAAGGATGATTGTGGAAAACAAAAAAGCAAAGACTAATATCATACAAGACGCTCCAAGAAAAACACATACCATGTGGTGAATAAAAATATAGCCTCAAGTAAATTTACTGATAGACGAAGACGAAAGAAAAGATGACATCCGAGGCATCCCCAAGCTGAGATGCTTGATTGTCCTTGAATATTACCTTTGAGTGCCTTGGGCATACCCAAGCTTAGTCTCTTGCCACTCCTTATTCCATAGTCCATCAAATCTTTACCCAAAACTTGAAAACTTCACAACACAAAACTCAACAGAAAACTCGTAAGCTCCGTTAGTATAATAAAGCAAATCACCGCTTAGTTACTATTGTGAACTCATTCTATATTTATTTTTCTGTTATATATACTGTATTCCAACTTCTCCATGGTTCATACCCTCCGATACTACCCATAGATTCATCAAAATAAGCAAACAACACAATGAAAACAGAATCTGTCAAAAACAGAACAGTCTGTAGTAATATGGAAACTTCGTATACTTCTGTAACTCCAAAAATTCTGAAAAATGAGGACAGTCTAAGAAATTTGTATATCAATCTTGTGTAAAACATTCAGATCAAAAGCACGTTTCTGTGATTTATTGAATTTTCTGCAATGAGCGCAAAAGTTTCTGTTTTTCAGCAAGATCAAATGAACTATCACCATAGACCATCCCAAAGGACTTACTTGGCACTTTATTGAAACAAAAGCTATAAAACATGATTACTACAGTAGTATAATCAAGTGAACACACAAAAAGCAGAAGGTACAAATATTGGGTTGTCTCCCAACAAGCGCTTTTCTTTAATGCATTTTTAGCTAGGCATGATGATTCCAATGATGCTCACATAAAAGGTAAGAATTGAAACATAATGGGAGCATCATGAATCATATGACTAGCACATTTAAGTCTAACACACTTCCTATGCATAGGGAATTGTTGAGCAAACAATTTATGGGAACAAGAAGCAACTAGCATAGGAAGGCAAAATAAGCATAACTTCAAGATTTTCAACATATAGAGGGGAAACTAGTTGTTGTTGCAACTCCTACACACATATATTCCTCCATCATAATAATTTTCAGTAGCATCATAGATGAACTCAACAATATAACCATCACATAAAGCATTATTTTCATGATCCACCAAGCATAGAAAATTTACTACTCTCCACATTAGCAAAATTCTTCTCATTCGAAATAGTGTGAGTATCGTAAGAAAATAGAATACTATAAATTGTTTCCACATTCAAAGAGTTATGTTCAGAAAAAGGGTAATCATAATTATGACAAGCTTTATAAATATAATCATCACTACTTTTTATGACATAAGTGTCATCACAATAATCATCATAAGTAGCAACTTTGTTCTCATCATAATCAATTGAAACCTCTTTGAAGATAGTGGAATCATTACTAAATAAAGTAATGACCTCTCCAAATTCATGTTTATCACTATAATAAGATTCAACACCTTCCAAAATAGTGGGATAATTATTATCTAAAGTGGAGACTCTTCTAAGACCACTTTCATAAATATTGCAATCATCATAAGTAGGAGACATGCTATCAACATAATAAATTTGCACATCAAAACATGGCGGACTAAAAATGTCATCTTCATGAAACATAGCATCCCCAAGCTTGGGACAAACATTAATTGCAGAAAATAAATTCTCAAATATGTCATTCTCATCAAACATAGCATCCCCAAGCTTGTGGCTTTACATATCATAAGCATAATCACTCTCATCATTAATAGTATGAATAACACCAATAGTATAGCAATTATAATCATGGCAATTTTCTAAGTTGTTGCCAAAAAGATTCTCAAGATTATAACAAGTATCATTAATTTCCTGAGCATAATCATCACAAAGAGTAAAGGCATAACAAAATCATCCTCGATAGTTTCTTTGGATGTTGTACCATAAGGGAAAGAATCAATATCATCATCAAGTATATCATCTTCCACATTTATTTTTGATACACTCTCATGAGGCATAACAATAATAGGAGCAACATTATTTGGGAGTGATACCTTTTTACCTTTGCTTCTCCGTCTTCTCTTTTTCTTCTCCACATCATGTGTGGGTATAATCAACTTTTTCGCGTTCCTTATTGATGATATTGATTGCATAGGAAGCTCATTCTCGTAACCTGTTTCATCACGAAAGACAATAGGAGGGAAAGTGGTGAGCTTTACCCTTTCATTTGATAAAACAAGAAACTAAAAGATTCAAGTGCAAGATCTAAATAAATACCTTCAAGCACTCACCTCCCCAGCAACGGCGCCAGAAAAGAGCTTGATCTCTACTATGCAACCTTCTTCTTGTAGACTCGTGTTGGGCCTCCAAGCGCAGAGTTCTATAGGACAGTAGCAAATTTCCCTCAAGTGGATGACCTAAGGTTTATCAATCCATGTGAGGCGAGGATGAAGATGGTCTCTCTCAAACAACCCTTCAACTAAATTACAAATAGTCTCTTGTGTCCCCAACACACCCAATACAATGGTAAATTGTACAGGTGCACTAGTTTGGCGAAGAGATGGTGATACAAGTGTAATATGGATGGTAGATATAGGTTTTTGTAATCTGAAAATATAAAAACAGCAAGGTAACTAGTAACAAAAGTGAGCGAAAACGGTATTGCAATGCTCGGAAATTAGGCCTAGGATTCATACTTTCACTAGTGCAATTTCACTCAACAATAATAACATAATTAAATCATAATCCGTCAACTTGCAACTAAGAGCCACGCCAAAGTTCCTATCACGGGGAACATAAGATGAAATTGCTTGTAGGGTACGAAACCACCTCAAACTTATTCATTCTGATCAATCCATTGAGCTATTCCAATAAATGTCACAAATAGCTCTGGAGTTCGTAGTAAAATAACACCATATGACACACATCAATCAACCATAATGTCACCTAGATACTCCAATGTCACCACAAGTATCCGTGGATCAGTTATATGATATGCATCAAACAACTTCAGATTCATAATATTCAATCCAACACAAAGAAATTCAAAGAGTGCCCCAAGATTCCTACCTGAGAAACAAGGACGAGAAGGTGCATCAACCCATATGCATAGATTACCCCAATGTCACCTCAGGAATCCGTAAGTTGAGTGCCAAAACATACATCAGGTGAATCAATAGAATGCCCCATTGTCACCACGGGTATCCCACGCAAGACATACATCAAGTGTTCTCAAATCCATCATAGTATTCAATCCGATAATAGTGAATCCTCGAATGTAAAACTCAATTCATCAGAAGAAGATAGAGGGGGAGAAACACCATATGATTCAACTATAGTAACAAAGCTCGCGGTACATCAAGATCGTGCCAAATCAAGAACACGAGAGAGAGAGAGAGAGAGATCAAACACATAGCTACTGGTACATACCCTCAGCCCCGAGGGTGAACTACTCCATCCTCATCACGAAGACCGTCGGGATGATGAAGATGGCCAACAGTGATGGTTTCCCCCTCCGGCAGGGTGCCGGAACGGGATCTCGAATGGTTTTTCATGGCTACAGAGGCTTGCAGCGACGGAACTTCTGATCTAGGTTTCTTTCTGGGGGTTTCGGGATTTATAGGAATTTTTACCATCAGTCTCACGTTAGGGGTACGCTGGAGGAGCCCACAAGCCAGGGGGCGTGCCCTGGGGGGCGCCCCTAGGCTTGTGGAGTACTCGACCACCTCCTGGCATGGCTCCGATGCTCCGTGGGTCTCTCCTAGTCCATAAAAAATCTCCATAAAGTTTCAGCTTGTTTGGACTCCGTTCTATATTCCTTTTCTGTAAAACCCAAAAACAAGGAAAAAAACAGAAAGTAGGACTCGACTCTAGTTTAATAGGTTAGTCCCAAAAATAATATAAAATTGCATATTAATGCATATAAAACATCATAAACAGATAATATAATAGCATGGAACAATCAAAATTATAGATACGTTGGAGACGTATCACCCAAAAGGGCATGCCAGAGGGGGTGACACGCCCTGGTGCCTACTGGACAGCAGGGGCTGAGTGAGTCCTGGACTAGGGGGTCATCGGGATGTCGGCCCAACTCACATGGGCCGGACTGTTGGGCTGTGTTGTATCCAGACCGAAGACCTTTTGTGACTTGGTGTGTACCCAAAGTCAAGATGGAAGATCCGACGTTTCCTTGATGTAACCGACTATCTATAAAACCTAGTACCCCTGGTGTCTATATAAACCAGAGGGTTTAGTTCGTAGAGGCTAGGAGAACAATCGACATCCTACAACTTAGGGTTTTAGCTCATCTGATCATGTGGTAGATCAACTCTGTAATCCCCATATACACAAGCAATATAATCAAGCAGGACGTAGGGTATTACCTCTTAGAGAGGGCCCGAACCTGGGTAAATATCGTGTCCCGCGTCCCTTGTTACCCATCGATCCAAGATCAATAGTTCGGGACCACCTACCCGAGATCTGCCGGTTTTGACACCGACATTGGTGATTTCATTGAGACTTCCACTGTTGGATCGCCGAGGGATCGATGGCTCACCTGATCATCGGAGACGGCATCAACACCGGGGGCATCATCATCCACGGGCAACTTTTCGCGTTCAGCAGCATTGTCCTGCATGCCGATTCAACCGGACATCTCAACCAGGTCGACAACTTCGCCCCTGAGCATTAGATTAGGTTTGGTAACTTTGAGTATGTCACCGACGCTCAGGGCAATCTGATCTTCACCGGCTTCTTAACCCTACCTGGGATGACCACAGCCTCTGAACCATTAACTTCAGGGCCTCTCCCCCATCTGATCTTCAACCTTTATCACGCTACTGGCTTCGAGCTCGGAAGAAACTCCTATGTCCGAAGACCGGGAATCAACTCTTTCCGGGCCCATCCACCCTACCCCGGATCCGGCCTTGAGCTTGGACGGGAGTTCGGCCTCTGAAGACGGGGAGTCAACCCAAGCCAGACTTGCCCTCCTCACTGAAGATCCGGTTTCAAGCCTCGATGCAAGTACTGCGTCCGAAGACCAGGATCTCACCTTGGCCGGATTTGTGGCTCGCCACACCATGACAATGGAGATCAGCTCCCAAGAAACCTCACACACCGATCCAGCCAATCTCGTCTTCTTGAACGAGCCACTTGACCAGATCCAGATGATGACTTGTCGATGGCCCGTTCTCGGCTCACGCTCAATGGATCCTTGAGGCAGGCCATAGGGAATTTTACATCCCACCCACCACCCACTTAATAGCCATTGTCGAAGACTTAACCAACATGTTGGACTATGCCTCTGAGGAGGCCCACGACATGGAAAAAAACGGCGAGACCATGACCATAGGGACACCGCCCCTCCCGTCACAGGCCGATGGATGGATATGGCAGGGAAAGTAACATGGGCACTGAAGAAGGCGACACCCCGAACAATGCGGAAGACCTCGGTGACCCCGCCCCCGAGCACCAGTCTGATGGCTTAGAGGGGCATGTGGGTCAGCAAAACCCAAAGGGCCCCAATGATTTTGAAGATAGCAACTACATGCCTCTCCGCGAAGAAGAAGCCAGCCTTGGAGTTGAAGATTTTATCATCCCAGAATATCCACTGGAACAGGAGCGGTTCAAGCAACAGCTCATAGCCACCGCGCAAAGCTTGAAGAAGCAACACCAAAAGTTAAAACCCAAACAAGACACCCTCAACGATAGATGGACGAAGGTCCTAGCAACTGAAGAAGGGTGAGGCTATGAACGACAAACAAAGAGCTACCCCAAGAACAAATTGTTGTCGCAATTCAACGACGAGGCCTTCGAGCCCACACCACCCAGACGAACTCAAGGCAACCAGCCCGATCGCCACCCTTGAGGAAGGGACAGGCCGGCTGGCGAGGCCGAACACCCACCAGCCCCTACTCACCGTGAAGGCAAGACGCGACATAGCAAGAATATAAACATGATCTTTGACATGACCTGGCAGCTAGAGCCGGTCAGTCAAGGTCCATCCATGGATCGAGAGATGATCCTCCCGATAGAAGAGAGGGATACCAGGCCTTCCTCGGCTGAAACGATAGAGTTTGGGATCAACACAAGGCCAGGATGGAATCCAAGGTTCGACGCGACATAGCATGATAACCCCCAAGTATAGGACATCACAAATCTTTTTGAGTGTGGAGTATTCAATCCGAATTTATTGATTCGACACAAGGGGAGCCAAAGAATATTCTCAAGTATTAGCAGCTGAGTTTTCAATTCAACCACACCGGAAAGACTTAATATCAACATCAAAGTACTTAGTAGCAAAGTAATATGGAAGTAACGGTTAAAGTGGCAAAAGTAACAGTAGCAGTTTTGTTGTGATTGTAAGAGTAGTAGCAACGAAAGTAACTTAGCAAAGGTCAATATGTGAAAAGATCGTAGGCAATGGATCAGCAATGATAATTGTGTCAGATGATATTCATCATGTAGCAGTCATAACCTAGGGTGACATAGAACTAGCTCCAATTCATCAATATAATGTAGGCATGTATTCCGTATATAATAACACGTGCTTATGGAAAAGAACTTGCATGACATCTTTTGTCCTATCCTCCCATGGCAACGGGGTTCTAATGGAAACTAAGGGATACTAAGGCCTCCTTTTAATAGAGAACTGGACCAAAGCATAAGCACTTAGTGAATGCATGAACTCCTCAAACTATGTAATCACCGGAAAGAATCCCAATTATTGTCACCTTGGGGTATGCAGATTATAACTCATACTAGGTGTCTACAACTTGCAAGATAGGATCAAGAACGCAAATATATTTACCTAATAATAAAGGATGGAAGATTTCATAGTTCTCCATAAGTCACCGTTTTATATCCGTCAATTATATGTAAACTATAAAAACCGACGGCTGAGATTTAAAAGGCAAAAAAACGAGTCGTTCTTTTGCCACTTCATAGGCTATATCACGTCGTTCGTCATTGGGTGCTCGGCCCATGCACCCACCAAAACCAAGCCGAGAAGGACTCTTATTCTTTAAAGCAATCAGAGCAGGACTCTAAGCCAAGCCCTGACAGTTCGTAAACAATGTTTCGTGGGTATTTTTAGAAAAATCATTTCGTGGGTAAATAAAAAAACAAGAGACTGGCACCTGCCCAACGCTCATCCATTCCCCACGCCTCGATCCCCTTTCTTGGCGAAGCGAATTAACGACCGCCACCGCACCTCTCGCTGCTCGCCACCGCCGTTGGCGCCAACCTCCTCAAGTCGCTCCTGTCTCCGCCGATAGCACCGCTCCTGACCTATCCTACGAGACGGGTGCGCCACCTCCCGGCTTCCCCCATCCCCGATCTGGAAGACCGGCCTCTTCTCCTCCCTCCACCCTGATCTGGCAGCAGCGCCTGCCGGACGAGCACCTATGACGGGAGCGGGCAGTGGCCTATGGTTACATGGACATGTAGGCGCTCACGCGGTGCCGATGACATGCTCTTCCCGCGAGACGGCGACCACTTGATGATTGCGGGCGTGTAAGATCCCAAAATACTAAATTTTGGAATGTTATATTAAATAGATAGTTTTGATTGAATGTTTGATTGTGGTGTGGTTGCTTGTGTGAAATTGAGTGAAATTCAAAACTTTATGAAAGTTAAATGCGAGGGGATAAAAGGACTTTCCCAAATATTCACCTTGCCTTTTATGATCTCCATGAATTCAAATTATTTTTAGATACAAAACCCGAGAGAGAAGATGACATGACCTCTTCCATGTAAAATGAAAAGGGTTCTAAAAATATTTGAGTTTCATTTGGAAAATTTTCTTCAAACTTTAAGAACTTTAAGAAACTCAATGATTTTCATGAGAGAAGATAAATGACTTCTTCAAATCATATGAAATATGAGTTGGGAGCTTAAAAGAATCAAAATGAGAGTCCCTTTCAAATTATTTTCATTTTGGAGTTACTTGGGTTTTATTCAAATTATTTTTCTCCAAAAATAAAATATATGGAAATAAGGGTAAAATGATTCCCTACATCAGAAGAATGGAGAGAAATGATTTTGAAATCGTTTTGGTATTTTAAAAAGGATTTTTATTGGGTTTTATTGCAGCAGTAGCACTGTTTGCTTTATTTAAGTTTTTGTGGATTTCATTTGACGTTAGAAAAATATTCGTGTTGTAGAAAATAATTTTCTGAAATTTTTGATATATTATATGCCTATAGTAACTTTTTTGTTTTACTTGATTTATTTTATTTTGTCTGTAAAATAGTTTTTTTAAACTTCTTCTTCGGGCCGAATGGGCCGAAGCCCAGCCGGCGCAGCCCAGCTCGCCCGCCGCCGACCTCCGCTCGGGAGTCCAGCCAAGGCACGGCCGCCGCCACCGCCCCTCTCTCTCTCGCCGCCCGCCGACGCACACTTTTCGCCGCCGTTGCCAGCCATCGCTGCCGCTGCCTCTGCGCCGCTTAAGCCGCATTGCTCGCACCGTCGCCAGCGTCGCCACCCACAACACCGCCGGCAAGACTGCCCTTGCCGCCGCCGCCGACGCCGCCCGCGCCGCCTCGCCCGATGCCGCCGAGCCGCCGTCCGCCAAACTCGCCGGATCCGCCGCCCCGACTAACCACCCGACCCGTCGCCGTGAACCGGTAAAAAACCGCCCCGGTCTAGTTTATTGTTTTTAGTTTGGTTTTCCTCGGGCTTCTTATAAAAAACCGATCTGTTCTATTTAACAAGCGTTCGTTCGTTTAGTATCTTTTATGAACAGATTCATTAGATTAGATCTGTTTAGTGACTTTTGCTCGATAGATTTTTTTTTCTGTTGATTCTTGGCCAAGGACTCAGATGTAATTAGTTTTCTTACAGATTAGTCCCTATTTTTCAAACGGACTCTAGTTTTTACTCACTTGTCCAAATCAAACAAAACCAACGCCCACTTCTTCGTTCCAATCCCCTCTATCCTGATAACCAACTTAAACATATTTTTGAAATTTTAAAATTTGATTTCAAACAATTTTGAATTCAAACTTCTTTTGTTCACAACTCCAGTTTTATAACCCCGATTTAATTCATTCTTTTTGCTAATTGAAGCTCTTGACCTAAACTTTCAGATAAGACCAAATCCACCCAATTTTGGTACTGTTAGAAATTGTTTTCTGTTGCAAGAGTTAATTGCTTTATTTCAAAGTTTTCCGAGATCTTTTCTTCGATTCTTTTGCATGATTGCTTATGTGTGGTTAATATTGCTTGCTTACGATAGATTGATCGGAATGTGACGAGTAGAACTATCAGGAGTTATGAGTGCGAATCATCTTCATCAACTATACAAGGAAAGTTCACACTTTGATCATACTCCATTTATTACCAAGTTTTTATGCATTATATTCAACCCTCAAACCTTGCATGAGTAGGACTTTATAACATGTGGGTATTGGGAAGTAGTTGTTGAGGCAGAACCTATTGTCTTGCATTCAACCCATGGGTACTACTACGTCGTGCTTACTGCTATGCTATGCTCGTAGACGTGGTTTGGTTTTGAGAGAATTCATGATAGATGTGAGAGTTATTGTTAACTAAGGGTTAACTTAAGGTGGCTACTTCAATACACATCTAGGTGGATTGGTTGGGGCACCCTGGAGCACCCATTGGTTTGCTCGGGCACTTGGAGAACCCAGTGCTTGCCCAAGGGAATACCGGAGTACCCATGTGTTCACCCTATGGAATGCCACCCAGGCTCAAAGGGATCATAAGATTATTCATGCTAGAAACTTCCGTGTGCTGCCACAAGCCATTATGGGCTCTGGCATAGTTGAGTAAGTTGTGGGAAACCTTTCCATGATGGGCTAGCAAATGTAGGGGATTGTAGGTGTACCGGCCTATCTATCGGTTAAGGGGACCTCTTCGGAAAGATCTGTGTCTCAGCCATCCGTTTCTCAAACATCATGCAGTGCGAGAAATACAACGGAGGAGATAGAGTCTTGTGGGGAAAAGTGCGCAAACCTCTGCAGAGTGTACAAACTAATCATGATTAGCCGTGTCCCCGGTTATGGTCGTCTTGAGTATCTGGTTCTTCAATTATTTATTTGATCTCATCACGTTATTTATATAATTTGTTGGGTTATTGATGTTAATTTGGGATTGAGTTGGAGGTATCTTCTCAATATTTTCAACAAATTTTGTAGTTAAATAAAATATATTCCTTTGTTGTAGGGAAAAATTACCTTCATACAAAAATTTAACCATAGAGCCTCCACCAGCCAAATATGCATGTAGTGATAGCCATTATTCAGCATTGCTCTACAGTGTGAAATTGCCAGTACATTCAATGTACTGAACTACATGGCTGCAACCTCTCATGTTGCAGGAATCTTACGACGAGTAAGTGATACGTTATGGTTAAGATTTCTAGACTCAACTTTGTCATTGGTGTTAATGGGAATCCACAACTTTGTTGTTACTTCCGCTATATGGATTGAGGTAATAGTACTTACGTTACTTTATACATGTGATTTACCTCTGTTATAAATTCTCGAGTATTGTGTGTGTTAGAATACCGTTCCAGGGATGACAGTTAAGCATAGAGACTTGACCGTCTGAGGTCGGGTTACTACAAGATGGTATCAGAGCACATGTTGACTGTAGGACGTGACCCCTAGAAACTGGCAAGCCCATAGGCAAGATTTTCTCTAAAACCTTTATTTTCAAAAAGATATTTTACCTCTCTTCTTTTCTGAGCTTTATCAAATAATCTTTTTTTAGATAGACTATACCCCTTTTCCCTTTTGACCACACGAAGATTTGGCTGATGAGACAATTCCAAGAAGTACAAGTTATTGGATAACTAAGACCACTACAGAATGAATAGGATTTTACCATGCATTATAACAATTGAAACTACAACGGTTGAAGTCTCCAAAGGCAAGGAGAATTTGAAGGCTCTGTAGAATTTCCAGATTAGTATGACCTAGGAAGGCTACCCTTAGGTAACTTGTCAGACTATTGAAGCTGTCAATACCCGAGATCAAGGTGTGTAGGAGAAAGACCGGAACATGGAGCGTTAAAACTCAAAGTTTTTGTCAAGAAAACCCTAAGGCAGGAGACATCAACTATGGAATGATAGCTCATGGTAGAGATATGGGCATAAACACGGCTATCCATGATGCTATCGACCGTTTGTGCTATCGTCACCGTACTAAGTTAAGCATGCAATTTCTGCAGAAGGATTGGATGGTAGAAGGCTGATGGAGCATCAATCAGCAAAGGATGAAGTTTTAACCTTAGCTGGTGTATCGCCAGGATCTGGAGTATCACATAAAGAAGTTTAAGATGGAACTTCAGGAAGCCGTATTCGTCAAGAATGTATTTCATGAACAACCCATGACACAGAAGCTGAAAGTAGCCAAACTGGAGGAGCAAAACCTCGAGATACCAGAGATTCGACAGGAAATGAAGGACAGTAGGACCATGGTTCATGCCAAGGATGCTGAAATCCAGAAGTTTGGAACACAACTCCAGAATACAAAAGGACGTCATGAAAGACTTTTCGTTAACAGAAATGACCTAGCAGAAGAACTTGAGAAGGACAAGCACGATCGGAAGAAGCCATCGGAGACTTGAACAAGCTTGAAGAGTTTGGCGATCTTGAAGACTTATTGACCTTCAGAAGACCAAACCCCTATTATATACTTATGTGAGATGTGACGTTTCTGAGCTGTCATTTGTTTGATGTTTTTCTGACAGCCACAAATAAAATATGTCTCTTCAAAACCATTGTTTGTATTGTGTGTATCCCTCTCTATCTCTCTCATCTCACCCCAAAACCCTTGGAACCAAATAGAGGATGAATGGAGATGAACTCACAATTCCGAGACAGATAAGTCAATTGGAGAATGACCGGTGGATTCAGAACATGGAAGGTCACATGAAGAATAACACTATAGACGGAAAGGATATGGCCCAGCATGCTCTTCAGTGCTTTGAAAGAGGTGCTGCTACTTGGTGGAGGTTGTAGAAAACCATCAATGGATGGTAAAGAGTAACCAATTGGGAAGAATTTAAGTTGACTCTACTAAATTCTCGGCTTGTGTCCCGGAAATTGAAGCCTTATGGAAATGATATGAAGAAACCTTGAGCATGCAAGCTCTGTGGAGAAATAGGTGCTACCTCTTGAGCACTGCTTTGGTTTTCCCTTGAAGAGGAAAGGGTGATGCAGCAAAGTAGCGTAAGTATTTCCCTCAGTTTTTGAGAACCAAGGTATCAATCTAGTAGGAGGCTACGTGCGAGTCCCTCGCAACTACACAAAACAAATAAATCCCCGCAACCAACGCGATAAGGGGTTGTCAATCCCTACACGGTCACTTACGAGAGTGAGATCTGATAGATATGATAGGATAATATTTTTGGTATTTTTATGATAAAGATGCAAAGTAAAATAAAAGCAAAGTAAAAAGGCAACAGAAATAACTAAGTGTTGGAAGATTAATATGATGAAGATAGACCCCGGGGCCATAGGTTTCACTAGTGGCTTCTCTCAAGAGCATAAGTATTTTACGGTGGGTGAAGAAATTACTGTTGAGCAATTGACAGAATTGAGCATAGTTATGAGAATATCTAGGTATGATCATATTTATAGGCATCACGTTCGAGACAGGTAGACCGACTCCTGCCTGCATCTACTACTATTACTCCAGACATCGACCGCTATCCAGCATGCATCTAGAGTATTAAGTTCATAAGAACAGAGTAACGCCTTAAGCAAGATGACATGATGTAGAGGGATAAATTCATGAAATATGATAAAAACCCCATCTTGTTATCCTCGATGGCAACAATACAATACGTGCCTTGCTGCCCCTCATCACACGGGAAAGGACACCGCAAGATTGAACCCAAAGCTAAGCACTTCTCCCATTGCAAGAAAGATCAATCTAGTAGGCCAAACCAAACTGATAATTCGAAGAGACTTGCAAAGATAACCAATCATACATAAAAGAATTCAGAAGATTCAAATATTGTTCATAGATAAACTTGATCATAAACCCACAATTCATCAGTCTCAACAAACACACCTCAAAAAGAAGATTACATCGAATAGATCTCCACGAGAGAGGGGGAGAACATTGTATTGAGATCCAAAAAGAGAGAAGAAGCCATCTAGCTACTAACTATGGACCCTAAGGTCTGAGATAAACTACTCACACTTGATCGGAGGGGCTATGGTGTTGATGTAGAAGCCCTCCGTGATCGATGCCCCCTCCGGCGGAGCTCTGGAACAGGCCCCAAGATGGGATCTCATGGGTAAAGAAGGTTGCGGCGGTGGAATTAGGTTTTTGGCTCCTTATCTGATCGTTTGGGGGTACGTAGGTATATATAGGAGGAAGGAGTACGTCGGTGGAGCAACGTGGGGCCCACGAGGGTGGAGAGCGCACCTGGGGGGGGGGTAGGCGCGCCCCCCTACCTCGTGGCTTCCTCGAAGCTTCCTTGACTTAGGGTCCAAGTCTCCTGGATCATGTTCGTTCCAAAAATCATGTTCCCGAAGGTTTCATTCCGTTTGGACTCCGTATGATATTCTTTTTCTGCGAAACTCTGAAATAGGCAAAAAAACAGCAATTCTGGGCTGGGCCTCCGGTTAATAGGTTAGTCCCAAAAATAATATAAAAGTGAATAATAAAGCCCAATAATGTCCAATACAGAAGATAATATAGCATGGAGCAATCAAAAATTATAGATACGTTGGAGACGTATCAAGCATCCCCAAGCTTAATTCCTGCTCGTCCTCGAGTAGGTAAATGATAAAAACAAAATTTTTGATGCGAAATGCTACTAGGCATAATTTCAATGTAACTCTTCTTAATTGTGGTATGAATATTCAGATCCGAAAGATTCAAGACAAAAGTTTAATATTGACATAGAAATAATAATACTTCAAGCATACTAACTAAGCAATTATGTCTTCTCAAAATAACATGGCCAAAGAAAGTTCATCCCTACAAAATCATATAGTTTAGTCAAGCTCCATTTTCGTCACACAAGAATGCTCTCATCATGCACAACCCCGATGACAAGCCAAGCAATTGTTTCATACTTAAGTAATCTCAGACTTTATAAACCTTCACGCAATACATGAGCGTGAGCCATGGATATAGCACTATGGGTGGAATAGAGTATAATGATGGGGGTTATGTGGAGAAGACAAAAAAGGAGAAATTCTCACATCAACGAGGCTAATCAATGAGCTATGGAGATGCCCATTGATTGATGTTAATGCAAGGAGTAGGGATTGCCATCCAACGGATGCACTAGAGCTATAAATGTATGAAAGCTCAACAAAAGAAACTAAGTGGGTGTGCATCCAACTTGCTTGCTCACGAAGACCTAGGGCACTTGAGGAGGCCCATTGTTGGAATATACAAGCCAAGTTCTATAATGAAAAATTCCCACTAGTATATGAAAGTGACAAAACAAGAGACTCTCTTTCATGAAGATTATGGTGATACTTTGAAGCACAAGTGTGGAAAAAAGGATAGTAGCATTGCCCCTTTTTATTTCCCCTTTTTTGGGCCTTTTTTTTATTTGGCCTTTCTCTTTTTTTTATTGGGACAATGCTCTATTAAATGATGATCATCACACTTCTATTTATTTACAACTCAATGATTACAACTCGACACTAGAACAAAGTGTGACTCTATATGAATGCCTCCGGCGGTGTACCGGGATATGCAATGAACCAAGAGTGACATGTATGAAAGAATTATGAACGATGGCTTTGCCACAAATTCTATGTCAACTATATGATCATGCTAAGCAATATGACAATGATGAACGTGTCATGATAAACGGAATGCTGGAAAGTTGCATGGCAATATATATCGGAATGGCTATGGAAATGCCATAATAGGTAGGTATGGTGGATGTTTTGAGAAAGATATAAGGAGGTTTATGTGTGAAAGAGCATATCATATCACGGGGTTTGGATGCGCCGGCGAATTTTGCACCAACTCTCAATGTGAGAAAGGGCAATGCATGGTACCGAAGAGGCTAGAAGTGATGGAAAGGTGAGAGTGCGTATAATCCATGGACTCAACATTAGTCATAAAGAACTCACATACTTATTGCAAAAATCTACAAGTCATCAAAAACCAAGAACTATGCGCATGCTCCTAGGGGGATAGATTGGTAGGAAAAGACCATCGCTCGTCCCCGACCGCCACTCAAAAGGAGGACAATCAAAGAACACCTCATGTTTCAAATTTGTTACATAACGTTTACCATACGTGCATGCTACGGGACTTGCAAGCTTCAACACAATTATTTCTCAAATTCACAACTACTCAACTAGCACAACTTTAATATCACTACCTCCATATCTCAAAACAATCATCAAGCATCAAACTTCTCTTAGTATTCAAAACACTCATAAGAAAGTTTTTACTAATCTTGATACCTAGCATATTAGGATTATTTAAGCAAATTACCATGCTATTTAAGACTCTCAAAATAATCTAAGTGAAGCATGAGAGATCAATAGTTTCTATAAAACAAATCCACCATCGTGCGCTAAAAGATATAAGTGAAGTAGTAGAGCAAAACTATTTAACTCAAAAGATATAAGTGAAGCACATAGAGTATTCTAATAATTTCCGAATCATGTGTGTCTCTCTAAAAAGGTGTGTACAACAAGGATGATTGTGGTAAAATAAAAAGCAAAGACTCAAATCATACAAGACGCTCCAAGCAAAACACATATCATGTGGTGAATAAAAATATAGCTCCAAGTAAAGTTACCGATGGAAGTAGACGAAAGAGGGGATGCCTTCCGGGGCATCCCCAAGCTTTGTCTTTTAGGTGTCCTTATATTATCTTGGGGGTGCCATGGGCATCCCCAAGCTTAGGATCTTGCCACTCCTTGTTCCATAATCCATCAAATCTTTCACCCAAAACTTGAAAACTTCACAACACAAAACTTAACAGAAAATCTCGTGAGCTCCGTTAGCGAAAGAAAACAAAAGACCAATTCAATGTAGTGTAATGAACTCATTCTTTATTTATATTGGTGTTAAACCTACTGTATTCCAACTTTTCTATGGTTTATAAACTATTTTACTAGCCATAGATTCGTCAAAATAAGCAAACAACACACGAAAAACAGAATCTGTCAAAAACAGAACAGTCTGTAGTAATATGTAACTAAACTTATGGAACTCCAAAAAATCATCCAAAATAAGAAGACCTATAAAATTTGTTTATTGATCAGCAGCAATTGGAATCAATATTTTATCACGTTCTGGTGATTTTTAACAATTACTTTCGTGAACAGAAAGTTTCTGGAAATTTCTGCAAGATCAAATAACTATCATCCAAGAAGATCCTATACGTTTAACTTGGCACAAAAACTAATTAAAACATAAAAACACATCTAACAAGAGGCTAGATCAAATATTTATTCCTACACAGAAGCAAAAAGCAAAAAACTAAAAATAAAATTGGGTTGCCTCCCAACAAGCGCTATCGTTTAACGCCCCTAGCTAGGCATAAAAGAAAGGATAGATCTAGGTATTGCCATCTTTGGTAGGCAATCCATAAGTGGATCTCATAATAGATTCATATGGTAATTTTATTTTATTGCTAGGGAAGTGTTCCATGCCATTATTTAATGGAAATTGAAATCTAATATTCCGTTCCTTCATATCAATAATTGCACCAATTGTTCTAAGGAAAGGTCTACCAAGAATAATAGGACAAGAAGGATTGAAATCTATATCAAGAACAATAAAATCTACAGGCACATAATTCCTATTCGCAACAATAAGAACATCACAATTCTTCCCATAGGTTTCTTAATAGTGGAATCTGCAAGGTGCATGTTTAGAGAGCAATCATCAAAATCACGGAAACCTAGCAAATCGTACAAAGTTTTGGGAATAGTGGAAACACTAGCACCCAAATCACATAAAGCATAAAACACATGATCCTAATCTTAATTTTAATTGTAGGTTCCCACTCATCATAAAGTTTTCTAGGGATAGAAACTTCCAACTCAAGTTTTTCTTCATAAGATTGCATCAAAGCATCAACGATATGTTTGGTAAAAGATTTATTTTAACTATAAGCATGAGGAGAATTTAGCACGGATTGCAACAAGGAAATACAGTCTATCAAAGAGCAACTATCATAATTATCCTTGAAATCCAAAATAGTGGGTTTATTAATATCTAGGGTTTTGATTTCTTCAATCCCACTTTTATCAGTTTTAGCATCAAGATCTAAAAACTCCGAATTTTTGGAACACCTTCTAGGTAAAGGTGGATCATATTCAGTACCATCATTATCAAGATTCATATTGCAAAACAAAGATTTAATAGGGGGCACATCAATAACTTTTAGATCTTCATCTTTATTTTCATAGAAATTTGAAGAACACGCTTTCATAAAGCAATCTTTCTTAGCACGCATCCTAGCGGTTCTTTCTTTGCACTTATCAATGGAAATTCTCATGGATTTGAGAGACTCATTGATATCATGCTTGGGAGGAATAGATCTAAGTTTTAAAGAATCAATATCAAGAGAAATTCTATCAACGTCCCTAGCCAATTCATCAACTTTAAGCAATTTCTCTTCAAGCAAAGCATTGAAATTCTTTTGTGAATTCATAAATTCCTTAACACTAGTATCAAATTCAGAGGCCATCTTATTAAAATTTCCATAAGAATTGTTGTAGGAATTACCATAATTATTAGAGAAATTACTAGGATAAGGCCTAGGATTAAAGTTTCCTCTATACGCGTTGTTACAAAAATTATTCCTACCAAAAAAATTCACATCCATAGATTCATTATTATTCTCAATCAAAGTAGACAAAGGCATATCATTAGGATCAGAAGAAACACTCTTAGGAGCAAATAATTTCATAAGTTCACCCATCTTTCCACTCAAAACATTAATTTCTTCTATTGCATGCACTTTTTTATTAGTAGATCTTTCAATGTGCCATTGAGAATAATTAACCATAATATTATCTAGCAGTTTAGTAGCTTCTCCTAAAGTGATTTCTATAAAAGTGCCTCCCGCGGCCGAATCTAAAAGATTTCTAGAAGCAAAATGTGACGCCCCCGATTCAATCGTACACTAGTCATGCACGCAAATGTGTACGATCAAGATCAGGGACTCACGGGAAGATATCACAACACAACTCTAAAACATAAATAAGTCATACAAGCATCATAATACAAGCCAGGGCCTCGAGGGCTCGAATACAAGTGCTCGATTATAGACGAAGTCAGTGGAAGCAACAATATCTGAGTACGAGACATAAGTTAAACAAGTTTGCCTTAAGAAGGCTAGCACAAACCGGGATACAGATCGAAGAGGCGAGGACTCGCTGGGATCCTCCTAACTACTCTGATCGATCGCCGCCGGGCTGCATGTAGTAGTAGGCACCTCTAGTGTAGTAGTAAATAAATCGACGGTGGCGTCGGCTCTCGGCTCCGACATCTGGTCGCAGCAATCGGATAGAGATAGGGGAAAAGGGGAACAAGGCAACCGTGAGTACTCATCCAAAGTACTGCAAGCAAGGAGCTACACTACATATGCATGGATATATGTGTAAAGGGCCATATCGGTGGACCGAACTGCAGAATGCCGAATAAGAGGGGATAGCTAATCCTGTCAAAGACTACGCTTCGCAGCCTCCGCCTTGCAGCATGTAGAAGAATGTAGATCAAGTCCTCCAAGTAGCATCGCATAGCATAATCCTACCCGGCGATCCCCTCCTCGTCGCCTGTTAGAGAGCGATCACCGGGTTGTATCCGCACTTGGAAGGGTGTGTTTTATTAAGTATCCGGTTCTAGTTGTCATAAGGTCAAGGTACAACTCCAAGTCGCCCCTGTTATCAAGATCACGGCTATTCAATAGATTAACTTCCCAACAAGGGTGCACCACATTACCCGACACGCTTGATCCCATTTGGCCGACACACTTTCTGGGTCATGCCCGCCATCAAGATCAACACGCCGCAGTCCCACCTAGGCACAACAGAGGTCAAGACACCGGTCTAAACCTAAGCGCCACAGGGTCCGGGCCCATCGCCTTAGCACACCTGCACGTTATGACGCGTCGAAGCAGATTCTAGCCTAGCAGCGTTCCATCCAATCCGCACGCACGCCGCCGCCTGATGTCACGGAACGCTTCGGCTGATACCACGACGCCGGTTGCCCGTATCTTGTCCCACGTGGCGGTTAGTGCGTATAAGGTCAACGACCCAACTCAGATCAAATACCAAGATCTCGTTAAGCGTGTTAAGTATCCATGAACGCCGAACAGGGCCAGGCCCACCTCTCACCCAAGTAGTCTCAACCTGCCCTGCCGCTCCGCCACAAACATCCACACAGAGAGCCGTTGGGACAAAGGTCCTTTCAGCCTCCAATCCGTGAATCCCTCGCGGGTGCTCCACAAGTCAACTCGACTTTAGTCACCACATGTATCATGTATAAAGTATATAGTATATACCCGTGATCACCTCCCGAGTGATCACAGCCCGATAGTATAGCACAGCAGACGGACAAGAATGTTGGGCCACTGATGGAATACTAGCATCCTATACTAAGCATGTAGGATTGCAGTAAAGGTATCAACAAGAGTAGCAAGGACAAAGCTATGCATCGTGATAGGAATAACGGAAAGCAAGAATATGCTACACTACTCTAATGCAAGCAAGATAGAAGAGAATAGGCGATATCTGGTGATCAAGGGGGGGCTTGCCTGGTTGCTCGACAAGAAGGAGGGGTCGCATCGACGTAGTCGACCACAGGGGCATCAAGATCGCCATGGGGTCACCAAGAGAAGACGGGGAGAAACAAGAAATACATAGCAAGCAAGTGCATAACAGGATAACAGCAGAGCTAGACGGTTCTAACGCAGATGAGGTGATACGGTGAAGGGGGAAAACATCCGGGAAAATATCCCGGTGTTTCGCTTTTGAAAGCGAGAGGAGCCGAGGGGGAAAGTTGTGATTTCGATAGGTTAGGGGTGTGGCGGACGAACGGGTTGCGATTCGAATCGCCTCGCTGCTCGAGCAACTTTCATGTTCAAAATAATTTAATCCGAGTTACGGATTAAAAGATATGATTTTCTAAAGATTTTATTAATTTCTAGAATTAAATTAATTATTTAATTTAATTTCGAAAATGGAATTATGACATCAGCATGATGTCATGCTGACGTCAGCAGTCAACAAGGGTTGACTGGTCAACCTGACCAGTGGGTCCCACTAATTAGTGACACAATTTAATTAAACAGATTAATTAAACTAATCATAATTAATTAGGGGGGGTGGGCCCCACTGTCATACTAATTAATTAGCTAATTAACATTAGTTAATTAGGTTAATTAATCATTAGGTTAATTAATCTTAATTGGTTAATTTAATCAGAATTAATTAAGTTAATTAATTAGTTAATTAATTAATTAATTATTTTTATTATCTATTATCATATTTTATTCTTCTTTTTTTAAAACGTTCTGGGGCTGGGGCCCCCATGTCATTGGCCCCAGGGGGCCTTGCGGGTTTCGGGCGCATGGGCGCGCGGTTGTCGCCCGAACGGGCGTGGGCGCAACGGGTGCCCAGCACCGCTGTTCGGCGCACTATGTGGGCGGAGGAGGGAGGATGGCTGCTGCAGATCCGCGAGAAGCACCACCAGGGGCGCAGGTGGCGAACAGGGGAGCGCCACGCAGCGCCAGCGGGAGGGGAGGAGGCATCGCGGCCTGGGCGCATGTCTGTGGGCACGCCGGGCGGGCGAGGCCACGGTGAGCTTGCCGCGACGCAGTGACGGTGAGCGGGGCGGGCGCGGTGAGCATGCGCTGGCCTCCCACGGCTGCGGCAGATGGCGCAAGACGGTGAGCACGCCACAAGGTGCACGCCGAGGCGAGGGAGAGAGGAGGTCGGGACCTCACCGGGGAAGTAGGGATCGTGGCAATGGGCGCGGGGGAGTTCGGGGAGGTTGACGGGGACGACGTGCATAGAAGGGGAAGTCCGGCGGCGTCCGAGACGCTTCGGGCGACGGAGTCGGGGTCGAGGCAGCGATGGCGGGGCGGCTCCGGGAGGAAGCAGGGCCGGCCGGGAGGAGGTGGGACGGGCGGCGTCGGGTGGCGGGCGGGCGGTCCGGCGTGTGGCGGACAGCACCGGGGCTGGGCGACATCGAAGGGCGTCGGCCTCCTCTGGATCCCGATCCAGATCGGGATAGAGGGAGGCGCGTGGGGAGAGTGGGGTGAGAGCGGGAGTGGGTTAGGGTTTGCGGGTGAGGGATAAGGAGAGGAGGGCGGCCGGGCCTTTGCTTGGCCAATGGTGGTTAATGGGCCGGCCAGTTAGGTCGGCTGGCCCGGGGGTTCTTTTCCTTTCTTTCTTTCTTTCTTTTCTTTATTTTTCTTTTCTGTTTTATTTCATTTTAAAGTATTTAGGAATTTTCTAAAATGTGTTTACTTCACCATAATTACCTATGCAATATTTGGCACCCCTAACATTTTTGTTTTGACTTTTGAAAACTTTGGGTGTTTGTCGCTAATTCATTTTTGAATTTGCAATGTTTTTGAACTACCACTTAATTAGCAACAAGAATATAGATGACATGGCATCATCAGAGAGTTTTACTGTAGTCTAATTATCCAAGGCCACAATTCTCCTCCATTACAAGAAATCTCATTCCGAGATTTAAGAGGGAGTAAGGGGAAGTTCTGTTATGGTATTCTAACGGATCTTCTCGAAGGAGTTAATCCCTTTCGTTGATGTCTTCAATTCTTTATTCCAATGCATCATGATAAAGTTGTCGTCCTTTCTTAGGGAACTCCATTGTACTTACTAAAGTATAAGGGGCAGCTCAGCTACGACATCAAGAGTAAGGTACGAAGGTACAATAAGAGGTTCCAAGCGGATAGATAGCTGCTCAAAGTCTGAACCAGAGTGAGAAAGGGGTTCAGAGTAGCGAGAGTAAGTATTGCGTCGGATACCAGAATAGAGCACTAGGAAGGTGGCCCATGAATTAAATACAAAGCCAAGCGTGGGGAATATCCATTAGAAACAGGTTGTACATGAGAGTCGAGTTTCGATTTCGTGGAACTGTGGGTTATGGGCCCACCATGTGTTAAAAGTAGGAAGGACGGAGACGTCTTGCGTGATCATGCAAGCAAGGCATGTCAGAGGGTAGCCTGTCGATTATGTCGGCAAAAACATCGATGCCAAGGGCAAGGGACGAAGAGAACCATTTTCCTGCTCGTTGAACGAGGCGGACCAATAGGCAAAGTTCTCGTCCATCGGTGGTTACCGTAATGCAATCAACAATAGTAACAGGCTCTTACTGACAGAGTTGTACATCGAGATGTTTGCACAAGTAGGTAATTATTTCTGCTTATATCATATAGATCATAGAAATGTTTAAACAAACCAATGGAAAGGGGAAAATGTCTATCAGAATTAATCAGAACAATGGAAAAAAATGTGTTTAGACACATTTTTTAGGGGTATATCCTTCCCAAGGACAAGCAAAGCATGATATCCATGACATGATATAACATAGAAAACCCTTTAGGAATGGGGAGAGAAATTTTATACCATTACACATACAACAGTGTTGGATAATCGATAAAGAAAATTTAGCATTGTGCTTCAAATGTTTTTATTGAAATTCGGAGTACCACAGACATGCTTCGAGATAGCATTGACAAGGTCTTCAAGCAAAGGTCAGACTCTGGATACACGAAGGATCCATCAGGAACAACTTGTAGAATAAGCCTTACAATTTCCCTGGCCCTTATGCCCTAGCCAAATTAACGGGAACGTAGGGCATAAATACAAGAGCCAGGCAACCCGACTTGGCCAAAACTTAAGTCATATCGATGCATATAATGGCGAAAAAAGGTACATGCGGAAGAATAACACATGTGCGGGGCATGAAGCCCAGAAAAATAATTAAGCTTCTGTGTATGGAGCCCCCGGGTATAATGAGCGCAGTTAGCGCGTCAAGATTGTGTAGACAAGACACAAATTAGCCTTTTAAGGCTATGAGGAGAAAGGAGAAAAAAGAGAGAGAAGACAGATAACGTATATGCAAAAAATGGACAGGGGAAAGGAGATGAACATAGAGTCCGGCACTAGGCGTAGAATCTTCAGAGTCAGGCAGCGCTCCATGGGTTTGGCTCAAGTCGATTGTCCAATGCATCCCGCAGATGGTACGCTCCGCCGGTCAGAACTTGGTCGATAATGAAGGGACCTTCCCATTTGGGCTTGATCTTGTTCTTTTTCTTCTCCAGCAGGCGTGGAACTAACTCGCCAACGTTATAAGTTTTGGCCCGTACTACTCTTCTTTGGTATCTTCGAGCCTGTTGCTGATAGAATGCGGAACACACTTTTGCCATGTCATGCTCCTCCTCGAGAGCGTCCAAACTGTCCTGCCGATCGAGCTCGGCCTCTCGTTCTTCATACATGCGCACTCGAGGTGAGTCATGAATTATGTCGCAGGGCAGAACCGCCTCTGCGCCGTACACCATAAAAAATAGTGTGTATCCAGTAGTGCGATTCGGCGTGGTCCGCAGCCCCCAGAGTACAGAGTCGAGCTCCTCTACCCAGTGCGTGTTAGATTCCTTTAAGGACCGCACTAATCTAGGTTTGATGCCGCTCATGATAAGACCATTTGCTCGCTCGACTTGACCGTTAGTTTGTGGGTGGTAGACAAAAGCATAATCGAGCTTGATGCCCATGTTGCCACACCATAGTTTTACCTTGTCGGCAGTGAAGTTCGTGCCGTTGTTAGTGATGATGCTGTGAGGGACGCCATAACGGTGTACAACCCCGGATATGAAGTCTATCACCGGTCCGGATTCGGCCGTTTTAACGGGTTTGGCTTCTATCCATTTCGTGAATTTATCCACCATGACCAGTAAGTATTTTTTCTTATGGGTTCCTCCTTTAAGGGGTCCAACCATGTCAAGCGCCCAGACCACAAAGGGCCATGTAATGGGGATTGTTTGTAGGGCGGTGGGCGGCATATGGCTTTGGTTTGTAAAAAGCTGGCAACAGACGCAACGTTGGACCAAGTCCTGTGCATCCGCCCGGGACTTTGGCCAATAGAATCCTGTACGGAAGGCCTTACTTACGAGGGCCCGGGCTGCGGCGTGGTGGCCGCCGAGTCCGGCATGGAATTCTGCCAGAAGCTTCCGCCCTTCCTCTTCGGATATGCACCTTTGGAGGACTCCGGTGGTGCTTTTCTTATAAAGCTCTCCTTCGTGGACCTTGTAGGCTTTAGATCGCCGCACAATGCAGCGTGCCTCATTTTGGTCCTCAGGAAGTTCCTGTCTGGATAGGTAGGCCAGGAATGGTTCAGTCCATGGGGTGATGACGGCCATTATTACGTGGGCCGAAGGTGTTATTTCGGTGGCGGAGCCTCCGATTATGTCAGAGTGTTCGGTATCTGGCGTCGTGGCCGGGTTCGGACTATTGTTACCGGCGTCCCCTTCCATACCGCAGATGGCTTGAACAGTCTTTCCAAGAAGATGTTGGGTGGGAGCGCATCGCCCTTAGCACCGATACGGGCGAGGATATCCGTCGCCTGATTGTTTTCCCGAGCCACGTGGTGGAATTCGAGCCCCTCGAACCGAGCTGACATCTTGAGGACGGCGTTGCGATAAGCCGCCATTTTCGGATACTTGGCGTGGAAGTCTCCATTTATTTGGGATATTGCGAGGTTCGAGTCCCCACGCACCTCCAGGCGTCGAATGCCCATGGAAACTGCCATTCGGAGACCATGTAACAGGGTCTCATATTCGGCTGCATTGTTGGAGTCTATGTACATTATTTGGAGTACATATTGGACTGTATCTTCGGTAGGGGACGTCAGGACGACGCCAGCCCCCAGACCAGCCAGCATTTTAGAGCCGTCGAAGTGCATAATCCAATTGAGTATGCGTCGTACTCTTTAGGGAGTTCGGCTTCATCCATTCGGCGACAAAATCGGCCAATACCTGCGACTTAATGGCTCGCCGAGGTTTATATGTTATGTCGAACGGGAGGAGCTCAATGGCCCATTTGGCAATCTGGCCCGTGGCGTCACGGATGTTTATTATATCATTCAGTGGCACTTCCGAGGCTACTGTTGTCGGTGTTCTGGGAACGGGGATACCCAGACTTGCCTGCCTGCGGCCTGCGGTGTGGCTCAAGGGGTGGCCCAGTACGGCCCATCTTCATCAACACAAGCTCGAGATCCTCGCGAGGGGCCAAGCCTCACGGGGCGGACGACAGGAAGCTTCCTCGGGCACGGCCTCATCAGGCTGGCTCGCGAGGAGGCAGAGAGATCAAGGCGGGGTACCTCACGAGGTGCCCATGACGCAAGCCATGACGATCGAGGGCGCCAGGTGGGCGCCAGCCCACGCAGTGTCCTCATTTCCCCTTTGGTGCAAAGGAGGCAAGCGCAGGCCAAGGCATCAGGCAAAGGCAACCATTTCGGTGCAACAAGACCAAGACCAGCAGGACGGCAGAACGGAGGTCATCGTGGAGCCCAAGCCAGTGTCGCCGTCAGAGTCTTTGGCAGGCGAGGACCGACTTTAGTCAGGATAAGCGTACTAGATGTTCCCCTTCAAAATGGCCAATTGTTGGTGCACTTCCCGCTCAATATTTGTGGAGAGGCCCAGGGCCTCTGCCTATAAATAGGACTAGCCACCCACAGGGTAGAGGATCGGCATCTAGAGAGAGAGAAAGAGAGGCGACTGAACCCCCCTAGCAGTTCATCGCACCAGCTCAAGAACATACCCTCGCGAGGATGTTCTTCCCTTGTACTGTGCATCATCAGCCCCAGAGGCAATCCACCACACCACACACTGGAGTAGGGTATTACACCGCAATGGTGGCCTGAACCAGTATAAACCTCGTGTCCTCTGTGTTATTCTGCGTGTAGTTTAAGATCCTTGCGAGGCGACGAGACGTAGGTAGGTTGGAGGTGCGATCTCCGTGTGCACCCCAGAGTTCGAACCTAGAGGGTCTGCCGGAACCCGAAATCTGACATTTGGCGCGCTAGGTAGGGGTGCGCGGAGTTTCTTCCACCGACCTGCCGGGCGTTCTCGGGAACGGGTCCCAGACTTGCTCGCCTGCGCCTGGGCGTGGCTCAAAGGAGGCCCAGACAGCCCATCTTCATCAACGAAGCTCAAGACCTCGCGAGGGGCCAAGCCTCGGGAGGACGACCAGAGCTTCCTCGTGCACGACCTCGTCAGCTGGCTCATGAGGAGGCGGAGAGTTCAAGGCAGGGTACTCGCGAGGTGCCCATGACGCAAGCCATGACGACCATGGGCGCCATCTGGCGCCAGCCCAGCAGTGTCCTCCTTTCCTCTTTGGTGCAAAGGAGCAAGCACAGGCGAGAGCATCAAGCAAAGACATCCGTTTCGGTGCAACAAGACCAAGACCAGCCCCAACGGCTGGAAGGGAGTCATCGTGGAGCCCAAGCAGGCGTCATCACCAGCGCCTTTGGCAAAGCGAGGACCAACTTTAGTCAGGATAAGTGTACCATTGTTCCCCTTCAAATGGCTAATTGTTGGCGCCTTCCCGCTCAATATTTGGGAAGAGGCCCAGGGCCTTTGCCTATAAATAGGAGTAGCCACACTCAGAGTAGGGGGATCGAAACGATCGGCATCCAGAGAAAGACAGAGACCCGATCCTCAAGCTAGAGCGGCTGAACACCACCTAGCAGTTCATCACACCCACCAAGAACAGACCCTCGCGAGGCTGTTCTTCGCTGTACTGTTCCTCATCAGCTCAAGAGGCAATCCACCACACCACAAACTAGAGTAGGGTATTACACCACAACGGTGGCCCGAACTAGTATAAATGTTGCGTCTCTTGTGTTGTTCCGTTTAGTAGTTTAGGTCCCTGCGATTCGGCGAGGTACGAGACGGCGGAGGGTTGGATCTCCGCGCGCACCCCAGTGTTCGAACCTCAAGGGTCTGCGGAACCCGAATCCGACTTTTGGCGCACCATGTAGGGGTGCGCCGGAATCTGCCTTTCGTCGCCTCGTTCTTCCCGACCACCGCAACCATGTTCGACGCCTGTCGGCCTGCGCCGAGCGCCGAGCCGCCTCGCCTCCCATGCCGCCAGACAGCTCCTGTCGGCGGGCGCCCTCGTCGTTCCGTCACTGCCGTCAACGCCGCCATCGGCCCGGCGGGAACGAGCAGCAAGCATCGCCCCAAAGACTCGTCCATGAGGCGGACGGCCGCACCGCCACGCCGCGCACACCGCTGGTTCTTTCGCCACGCTTCGCGCAAGGCGCGCCATGGAGGCCCGAGCTGCACTCATCGCGCAAACGAAGCTCCTGCGCTACCGCTTGCCGACGACGTTTACGAAGAATGGCTCGACCGAAGTCGCCGAGCTCGTCCTGCGCACACATGAGGCGCCCTATGCCATCCGCCTCGCTGCACCGCACTCGCCTCGCTGGGCGATGAAGCTCCTGGGCGCCTCAGCCGCCTCCTCCTCAAGAAGGCGCCTGGCCCCAAAGCGCGCGGGTCCTCGGTGGAACCTGCTCCGCCAGCGCCGCGCTGCAAGAGCAGAGCTGCCAAGAAGTTCCTCGCCCGCAAGAAGCTGCCCGAACGCTCCCGCTCCAGACGCCAAGACCTGCGCTGCCCTCTCACCTGGGCGCAGGGAGGCCCACAAGACCAGGCTCTCGTCCGTCCGCCCCTCATGCCACGGGCGGGCTGCGCTTCATCCCGAGCTGCGCAGAGTCGCGGGCCCGCCAAGTTCAAGCTGACCTGCCTTCCCGCTATGACGGTACAGCTGACCCCACGGAATTCCTCCAGCTCTACGAGCTGGGCATCGAGGCTGCCAACGGGATGAAAAGGTCATGGCGAATTTTATTTCCATGGCGCCAAGGACGGGCCCGCACTGCTCCTGAATCTGGCCCGAGAACGATCTCTTCCCGGCCGAGATGCGTCTGGCTTCATCGCCAACTTCCAAGGTACTCGCGACCGCCACCGCCGTAGTTTACATGCGCGAATCAAGCAGCAGCTAGGAGAAACCCCGCAAAAGTACATCCAAGGCTTCAACAACGCTACTCAAGATCCCTGTGGTAACGGAGGAGGCCATCATCTCGCCGCCTTCTCCGACGGAGTGCGCGACGCCAAGATGAAGGAGGAGTGGCGATGCATGAAGATCTGCACCTCCTCGAGCTATTCAACTTGGCGACCAAGTGCGCCAGGGCTGAGGAGGGGCGCCTCTCCCTCCTCGAGCTGCCTGCCGCGGATCCCGAAGAAAAGAAGTCCAAGGCCAAGGACGTGAAGCGCAAGGGGGCTGCCGTGCTCGCAGCCAAACCAGACACCAAGCGAGGCAGAGATCAGCCCTAGTCCTCCAAGGGCAGCCGGTACTACGTGTACCACGACCTCCACACTCACAACACCAATGAATGTCAAGAGCTCCGGGCCGTACGCGAAGGAAGGGTCGGCAGACGCCCCGAGCGCAGCGACCGGGGCTACGGCCGAGGCGGAGGAAGTAATGCGGGACGCTGGGAAGACCGCAGCCCGCGCCAAGGGTGGCGCGACCAACATCGCGAGGACCGCTGGCAAGACCCACTCGCGAGGGAGGTGGAGGATCAGCCTCGCGAGGATCGCCTGCAGGGAACGCAGCCTCCCTCCGCTGCCGCCGCCGCCAAGGAGGATTGAAGATCGTCATCAGGACGAGGGGGCTGGGGGCTTCCAGGAAGCGCGTGCGATCGCCTGCATCCTGGGCGGAACTCAAGCCCCAGCCTCTTAGCGCATCTTCAAGCAGATCGCCCGTGAAGTGAATGCAGTCCTCCCCAAGCTTGAGTCCACGCGCCCTCTCAGGTGGTCGGCGTGCGCCATCACGTTCAGCTCAGCGGACCAGCTCAAGTGCGCAGCCACAGCCGGAGTTCTCCCAATGCTTTGTTCCCCAATCATCAGCAATGTGCTAGTCACCAAGACCCTCATCGACGGTGGAGCAGGGCTCAACATCCTGTCCGTGGAAACATTCAACAATCTCCAAGTGCCTTACAGTCAGCTTCAGCCAACCAAGCCTTTCTCCGGAGTCACCGACGGCTCCACGGTCCCGATCGGGCTGATCCGCCTTCCTGTCACCTTCGGGGCTCGCGACAACTACCACACCGAGCTCATCGACTTTGATGTCGCCCACATTCACCTACCATACAATGCCATCCTTGGTACCCAGTTGCACAAATTCATGGTCAGAACTCCACCATGGCTACAACATCCTCAAGATGTCGAGAAGCGGCGGGGTCATCACGGTGCCTCGTGAAGAGAGAGACGCAGCAGGCTCCCCGGAGCGAGCCTTTCAGCCGCATCGCTAGAAGACCTGCACCACAACAGCAGGAGGCCTCCCGAGGCCGCACCCAAGAAGAAGAAGACATCGACCGCCCGGCTCTTCAAGAGACAGGCCCCTCGTGGCCCGTGACCGGCCAGGGGGACCTCCTTCCATCGCATAGGAAAGCACGCCTAGCGCCTCCTCAGCAGGGCTCGGGGCTCTCCTGGGAGCCGCCACCCGCCAAGGTCTCGAGGGAGGCGCTTGGGCACCACGTGAGGCGTGTTTCAAGCACGCTTCCGCAAGGTGAGCAAGACCGGGGGCAGAACCTCAAGAGTTGCCAGAAGGCCATTCAGAGCACAGGAGTCAAGGGTCATGTGGGGCAGCCGCCGCCACTGGCTGTGGCCCCCATCCAGCGAGGATGGTGGGCTGCGCGTCAAGATCGACATACCAGGCTCAACCGAGCAAGATCTCAAGAGCGCCTGCCCTCATGAGTGGGACGCGCAAGGTCCGCCCATAGCCACGCACGCATGCCTTATGGCCTGCCAAACACGGCTCCTCAAGCACCAGCTGCCTCATGAGGACCATCCCGAGGCTCAAGAGGTCGCACGCCGCAGCCTCGGGCGGAGATGGAGATGGCCCGCGAGGAGCCGCCAGCGCCCCGAGCCTCCCGAGGCCCCCGGCCCGGGGCTCGTGAGGATCGGCCCGCAGCCCATCGAGTCTGCTACATCAACACCCCTTCGTCCCCAACATCACCAGTGACATCTTTAAGTTTCATTTCAGCCGGGAGCGCCTTTCATGGCTGCATTATTCCTGTGCCGCTGTGGGTCCGTCCCTCATGCATGTATTCCTTTTTATTTCATGTCATTAGCTTATCCTGCTGGGGGCGCCTCGGCTGCATCATCCCCAAGACGCCGGCCTGTCCCAGCTGCATGTATCCTTCTAGCTTTCCTTAGGATTATGCTCTCGCCCACCATGCTTGTTATTTGGTGCCTTTTCCGGTGGCGGAATCTTGCACGTTAAAGGGGGTGCCCGAGCATCGCGACTCAGGCTCCCTACCGCTCTCCGCCTCACCCTCCGGGTCTTGTCCATGGCATCGTGACTGGCTTGCCAACGACGGCCGAGACCAGAACGAGAGCCGGATCCGAGGACGAGTTTCATTATCTAACCCAGCCTTGCTAAGCAAAGGGGGTGCCCGAGCATCGCGACTCGTGGCTCCTACCAGCTCTCCGCCCTCACCTCCTGGTCTTGTCCATGGCATCGCAACCTGCTTGCCAACGACGGCCGAGACCAGCCCGAGAGCCGGACCCGAGAACGAGTTGCGCCATCTAACCTAGCTTTATGCTAAAGGGGGGTGCCTGAGCATCGCGACTCGTGGCTCCTACCGCCTCCGCCCTCACCTCCGGTCTTGTCCATGGCATCGCGACCGGCTTGCTGCCGACGGCCGAGACCAGCCCGAGAGCCGGACCAAGACGAGAGCACCGGCATCCGCCAAATTTACAGGAGCACACTTGAAGATAAGGCCCAGAGCGAGGCGCAGCCTGCCTTGAGGTAGGGCCTCGTGAGTCCCGCGCTGGCTCACGGGTGCCCCAACACACCTTGCAGGCCTCTCGCCTCTCCAAAGCAACTAACGGCAGGATTAACGACGCCACGGCGAGCTCTTGTTCCTTTTGTGGTGAACCCGTGGTCCTCCAAGGAGCACGAAACGATTTCGCCGCACTCTCGCCGCCAAGGCACGGACCTAGCGCCGCACCAGAAGCATTGTCCCGACCCTCGAGATAAGTCACCTCCGGACACACTAGCTATCGCAACACCATCCCCACACTCAATGCAACTCCCGTTAGCAACGCCGCCTCCTTTCTCATCAATGATGGCCGCTGAGCGCCAAGGGGACCCCCTGAGCATCGCGACTCAGAGCCTCTTATCGACCTCGGCCGCCACCTCCTGGCCTTGACCACGCATTGCGACCAGATATACCAGCGACGGTGAAGCCGCTTTGGGACTGGACCTGCTAAGACAGAGCATCAAGCCTCACGAGGTCCGGAAGGAAGAAACTGAGCTAGAACGGAATGAGCATCTCGACCGCCTCACAATAAGGATCATATTGACAAACGGTTACAAACATCTTACAAGCCCCGCTGGGTACATTCTTGGCTCCTCGCAGAACAAAAGACGCGAATCCTAAGGAGTCCTATCTATGTGGACCACCACGGCAGACGCCATCATCAACAAGCACACCCGTCCCGCCGCCAACCCCTTCCAGATCGTGGGCGGCGACGGCTCGACGAGCTCGCCTGCCCGGAGCGGCGCAGGCTCGGGGCTCAGAGGTCGTCGCCGCCGCCTCCGGGCGCCGCCAAGAGCTCGGCGGAGTCGCTGGATCCTCCGCGCCTTGCCGCCGCCCGAGGAGCTGCCAAGGAGTGGTCGGTCGGCTCTCGCCTCACCATAGAAGGACCCCACCACCTCCCGGGCAGCACTCCAGCCATGCGACCTCTCGTCAAGACCTTGAAGGACACCACCAAGCACCGCATGCACCTGTGGATCGTGAGGGCGCCTCGCCTCAGAGACCCGGGCGACTGCCCCCCCACCGAGGCATGAAGACCTCGCCTGGGCAACTATCGCGACCTCCGCCTGTCGCAGGGTGCCACAGCCAAGCGTGGCAGCCTGAGTCCTGGGGTTTTTCACGGACGACGGAGGCGAAGAAAGAAGGAAGACGAATCCAAGACTTAGGAGGCGAGCGACGCGAGCACGAACTCCTGGAAGGAGCCTCGGCGTGGACTGCGGGGAAGACGACACCTTCGTGACCTGGCCGGCGCTGCC
This sequence comes from Aegilops longissima, assembly GCA_021605205.1. NCBI lineage: Eukaryota > Viridiplantae > Streptophyta > Magnoliopsida > Poales > Poaceae > Aegilops > Aegilops longissima. The sequence continues at coordinate 237,212,933 of CM038679.1, forward strand.
GGGCGGCGCTGCTGTGGGCGCCGCGCGCCTCCTTCAGGTCACCAATTTATGCTGCATAAGGGAAGAGGAAACCCTGGTGGCGGCCGCCAAGCACTCAGGCATGGGCGCCTCGGCGAAGCGCCCCGCCTCGACACCAGAGAGCAAGCCGCTTTTGGGGGAGCAGTCAGATCCTCCTAAGGAGCTTTTCCTTCTCTTCTTGGAGAACCGCGGATCGGAGACATGGCAACCCGACGAGACGAGGAAGAGGAGAAGCAGAAGGATAGACTGGAAGGGCGAGCGCTGTTTCGTACTTATAGCCGGCGAAGCCCAACCGTCGGCCTCCATGATCACCGATCGTCATTACCAACTCTGCATGCAGGGACCTGTCGAATCCGGGTGGTTACCGAGGCATCGTGGGGAAGCAGTGCGCACGCGTCCAATCAACCGCCACGCAGCGCCCAAGGCCGCAGCAGCTGTTAGGGGCCCACGACGCTTCGCAGACTTACCCTTTCGCTCTCTCGCCGCAAGCACGGCGCGCCATGGGCCTGGGCTACTGTCGGGCTCGGGAACGGGGTCCCTGACTTGCTCGCCCGCGCTCGCGGGCGTGGCTCAAAGGAGGCCCTGTGACAGCCCATCTTCATCAATGCAAGCTCAAGACCTCGCGAGGGCCAAGCCTCGGGAGGACGACCAGGAGCTTCTCAGCACGGCCTCGTCAGCTGACTCATGAGGAGGCGGAGAGTTCAAGGTGGTACTCGCGAGGTGCCCATGACGCAAGCCATGACGCACCAAGGGCGCCAGGCCGGCACTAGCTCAAGCAGCGCCCTCCTTTCCTCTTGGTGTAAAGGGAGCAAGCGCAGCAGAGCATCAAGCAAAGGCATCCGCTTCGTGCAACAAGACCAAGACCAGCCCCAACAGCCGGAAGGGAGTCATCGTGGATCCCAAGCAAAGGCCATCACCAGAGCCTTTGGCAAAGCGAGGACCAACTTTAGTCAGATAAGTGTACCCATTGCCCCTTCAAATGGCTAATTGTTGGCGCCTTCCCGCCAATATTTGGGAAGAGGCCTGTGGCCTTCGCCTATAAATAGGAGTAGCCACACTCAGAGTAGGGGGATCAAACGATCGCATCCAGAGAAAGACAGAGACCCGATCCTCAAGCTAGAGCGATCAACACCACCTAGCAGTTCATCACACCCACCAAGAATGCACTCCTCGCGAGGCTGTTCTTCCTTGTACTGTTCCTCATCAGCCCAAGAGGCAATCCACCACACCACAAACTAGAGTAGGGTATTACACCACAACGGTGGCCCGAACTAGTATAAATGTTGCATCTCTTGTGCTGTTCCGTTTAGTAGTTTAGGTCACCGCGATTCGGGCGAGGTACGAGACGGCGGAGGGTTGGATCTCCGCCAAGACCCCAAGAGTTGAACCTCAAGGGTCTGCTGAACCCAAAATCCGGCAGCATCCGCCTCCGCCAACATCGCGATTCGCCCTATGATGAGCAACGCGCCGCCTCGCCCCAGCCGCCAAGCAGCCAAAGATAGGGGCCAGGGGTTTCGAGTTTGGCCCCAGCCTTGCGGCAGTGCACGAACAAGTTCAAGCCGAGATGTCATCGCGCTTACAACGGCACGACCGATCCGCCGGGCCTTCCGCCGGGCGACGAGGGGCTGTCCTCAAGCCGGGGCGACGACTGTGGTCATGGCTAACTGGTTTCATGGCCTCATCCGCGCCTCACAAGACGTGGTTGCTCCACCGCCGCCGCTTCGTGGCCTCTGGGGGAGCTGCGCCTCTTTCTCGCCAGATGTTGCACCAGCGCCTGCCGTCAGCAGCTCTCCCGGCGGCTCGCAGCGCCACCTTCGTGCCACCACATCAAGCCATTTGTCCGCCAGATCGGTGTTGCTTCACAAGCATGGGCTCCTCCGGTCGGTCGGGTGCCCAAGGCTGATCCGCCTTCACTAATGATCACCCTCCAACTCAGCCTGCTCGGGCGCTTCCCAATGCTGTGCACCCCCACCATCCGCTAGGTGGTCGCCACCAGGACTCTCATCGACGGCGGCGCAGGCCCTCGCCAGGTTTCTGCTGAAAGCGCTCAGCTCCTCCATGTACCGCCGAGCGGCTTCAAGACAAGAGCCCTTCTTAGGCGCCGAGGTCGCTCCGCCGCTCCCTAGGGCAGATCAGTCCCCCGTGACCTTCGGCACCTACGACAACTTCCGCACGGAGCTAATCGACTTCGACATCGCCCCCATCGGCCTCCCATACAACGCCATCCTCGGCTACCCAACACTAGCCCGATTCATGTCCGCGACCACCCAGCGCATACAACCTCATGAAGATGCCCGGAGCAGCGGGCGCCCTCACCGTGATCCGGAGACACCGGGATGCGCAAGTGCTCAAGCTCGTTTTCAAGATCATGGGCGGCGGCGCAGCCCGCCGACTCAGACGCCTAAGCCCAAGGGGCTGCACCGCCAAGAAGAAGCAGCTATTCACCCAAGACAAGGCAGTAAACCAAGCAGATAATCGTCGACGAGGACGGATCCACTAATGCCACCTTCACCATAGGCGCCAACCTCGAGCTCGAAAGTAGAGGAGGCCCCATCAAGTTCCTACGCTAACAAGAAGGTGTTCGCATGGGAACCTGATCACCGGCAGGGGTTCCAACGGGCGTAATTGAGCACCACCTCAACGCAGTGCCCCAACATACGCCTGCGGAAGCGTAAAGCTTAGACGGTAGTCCACCGAGAAGCGTGCTTTCATCGCCCAAGAGACCGCAAGCTAGAGGCGGCAGGGTTCATTCGCGAGGTCCGATACCAGATTGGTTGGCTAACCCGTTGTCGTGCCAAAGAAAGGGGGAAGGAACGCATGTGTTGACTTCACCAACCTCAACAAAGCTGCCCGCAGGATCCATTCCTGCTCCCTCATATCGATCAGTCGCCGACTCCACCGCCGAAAAGCGACCGTTATGTTTCCCGGATGTTTCTCCGCTATCACCAGATCAAGATGGCGATAGAAGACGGAGAGAACGGCTTCCGACTCGCGTGGAGAGCATCGCTACACATGCATGCCGCTTGGGCTGCATAACGCAGTGCGACCTTTCAGCCGGCTGATGCACATCGCCTTTGGGTCGGCAGCTCGGGAGGAATGTTGAGGCTTACGTTGATGACATTGTGGTGAAGTCTCTGGAGGGAAAACCCCGATACAAGACTTGGAGGAAACCTTCATGAGCCTCAACGGCGGGACTCATGCTCAACCCGGAGAAGTGTGTGTTTGAGTCCCTCGGCAAGTTTCCCGGCTTCTCGTGTCCCACCGGGCATCGAGGCCAACCCAGAAAAGGTCAAAGCAGTCGAGGACATGAGCCCGCCGTAGACCCTGAGAGAGATGCAGAAGCTCACTGGGCGCGTGACCGCACTAGGACGCTTCATCTCCAAGTTGGGGGAACGAGCGCTGCCCTTCTTCAAGCTGATGAAGAAAAAGGGCCCCTTTGAATGGACCAAGAGACCGACAACATGCTCCAGATCTCAAAAGGTACTTAACCAGCCCTCCGTAATGGTGGCTCCGCCTCAAGAGCCGCTGGTGTTCTACCTTGCAGCCACCCCCTACTTTGCAACAAGAGCCTCTGGTGGCGTTAGGAGGAGCGTTGGACCAAAGCCACGGCAGCTGCCCGGTCGAGGCGGCAGATCAAAGGGCCTCACAGAGACCACTACCACAACCGAGAAGGATCACCGCAGCAGAAGCGCACTCGAATGTGAAGAGGCCCTCCCCGGCTATCATCAGCCTGGGACTCCACTGCCTCGTGAGGCGCCACGGCCTCCGAGGACGCCAGCAGCACCAAGACTCCCAACCTCGTCGAACACCCTGTGTACTTGCCAAGACAAGGTTGCGGGACGCGAGGGCGCGGTACCCCATGCCCCGTAAACTCCTCCTCACTATTGGTAGCCTCCCCGCAGCTGCGTGCACTATTTTCGTGGCCATCCCATCAATTCATCTCAGTGTACCCCTTGGAAAGGGTGCTCAGGAGCCCCAATTCGGCTGGAAGGGTCGCTGAGTGGAACATCAAGCTGCAAGCGTTCCAGCTAGAATTCAGCACAACCAGAGTCATCTAGGGGGGCGCGCTAGTGGACTTCGTGGCGGAATGGGCGGAGGCGTCGGGCCTCAAGGCTGATGAGGATCAATCCCTCTCCCCGGGAAGCGAGGCACCAGATGGTTTGGTCATGTACTTCAACGGGGCATTCTCGAGACACGGCGCGGGGGCTGGCGCAGTGCTTATATCTCCCACTCAAGACAAGCTCTACTACGCCGTGCAACTCTGTTTCCAGCACGGAGAAAAGGTCTCCAACAACATAGCAGAATACGAAGGCTCGATAGCAGGCCCGAAGCCGTAGTCGCCTGGGTGAAGCGCCTACCATCAAGGGTGATTCACAACTTCGCCAACTTCTCCAACAAAGTATACGAGCCGAGGGATGAGCACATGGAAGCCTACTCATGGAGGTCCGCAGGATGGAGAAGCAGTTCTGGGACCGAGTTGCAGTGATGTGCCTCGCGGCACAAATCAAGAGGCTGATGACATCACCAAACGGGCATCCAGCGACTACCTCAGAACTGGCGCCTTCGAGGAGCGGCTTCAAGCCTCGGCGACGCCATCACCGCTAGCACGGTGCAGCCTCGGAAGAGCTCCCCCACCACTGCTCGAGAGCCCCGGGTTCTGCGCCCCGCCTCAGAGCACGCCCGCTTCCTAACGCTGGAGCCTCAGGAGGGGTGCTGGATCACAGAGCTCAGGAGTTACCTGACGCAAGGGATCTTGCCGGAAAAGGAGGAGGAAGCGGAGCGTGTGGCGCGGCAGGCCACGGCGTATTGCATCAGGGATGGAGAGCTCTACCAGAGACGACCAAATGATGTGTCCCTACGTTGCATTTCCAGGGAGCAAGGGAGCGAGCTGCTGGCAGACATACACGATGGAGACTATGGGCATCATTCATCATCACGGACCTCGCTAAGGCGTGCCTGCCATGGTTCTATTGGCCCACGGCGCCAATGATGCCGTGAAACTCGTGAAAGCTTGCGAGGCCTGCCAATTCCATGCCAAGCAGATCCATCACCGGCGGAGGTCCTGCAAATTATACCCTCTCGTGGCCATTCACTGGGGCTGGATATCCTGGGCCCGTTCCTCGGGCGCCGGAGGCTATCGCCACTCTACGCCGCCGTGGACAAGTTCACCAAGTGGGCTGAAGTGGAAGCCGTCCGAACCATCCCCGCAGTTCCGCGGTCAAGTTCATCAAGGGCATCGTGAGCCGGTTCGGGTGCCGAATCGCATCATCACCGACAACGGTTCGCAGCTTCACCAAGAACTCTTAAAAACATATCGGTTAATTTTGGGACGCAGGTATGCTACGCTTCGGTAGCACACCCGCGGAGCAACGGTCAGGCCGAGCGAGCCAACGCAAAGGTCCTGAGGGGCCTCAAAACCAGGACCTTCAAGAAGAAGCTGGAAGCCTGCGGCAGGGGCTGGTACGATGAGCTTCAGTCTGTGCTGTGGTCCATCTGCACGACCGCGACCAAGCCGACTGGCGAGACCCCGTTCTTCCTGGTTTATGGAGCTGAAGAGGTCCTCCCTCACGAGGTCAGACGTCGTTCCGCACGGGTCCTGGCGTTCGACGAGGCGCAGCAGGACGCCATGCGGGGGACGAACCTCGTGCTGGGGGAGGAGCATCATCGAGAAGCCGCGCTACGAGCAGCAAGGTACCAACAAGCACTGCGGCGATACCACTGCCGCAACATTCTCCCCAGGACTCTTGAGGTAGGGGACCTCGTGTCGACGGGTTCTCTCTGTGGAGGGATTGCATAAGCTCTCTCCCATGTGGGAGGGCCTGCTCAAGGTTGTTCATGTTTCCAGGCCCGGCTCCACGCGCTTGGAGACTCAGGAGGGGGTGCCCGTCCAGAACGCGTGGAACATCCAGCATCTCCGAAGGGTTACCCCTGAAAAGGCCCAGTGCCTGTGAAGAAGGCGAATGCCTGTGAAGTTGTTGCGTTTCGGAAAAGGACCGGTGCATGTGAAGAAGGCGAATCCCTGTGAAGTTGTTGCATTTCGGAAAAGGCCCGGTGCCTGTGAAGAAGGCGAATGCCTGTGAAGTTGTTGCGTTTCGGAAAAGGCCCGTTGCTTGTGAAGAAGGCGAATGCCTGTGAAGTTGTTGTGTTTCAGAAAAGGCCCGGTGTCTGTGAAGAAGGCAAATGCCTGTGAAGTTGTCACATTTCGGAAAAGGCCCGGTGCCTGTGAAGAAGGCGAATGCCTGTGAAGCTGCTGCGATTGGGAAAAGGCCCGGTGCCTATGAAGAAGGCAGAAGCTCGCTGCCCGTGACATTCTCACGTTATAATGAGTGGGGCTGTACACGCCCTAAAGTCTCCGGAGTGCCGCCCCCGGGCCTCGGGGGCTCCCGCCCACGCCCAGTGGTAGCACTTAGCTCCGCGTTGGTGAGAAGACGTCGAAGACTAGATTAGGTGTCGGACGCGGCTTCTTTCATTTGCTTTCTGTAGTTGGCTTGTTCATTCCCATTTGAAGTTTTATTGAAGTTGTTGCCATCTTTGGCTTGTGACTCTCTGCCTTTTTCGCACCCCTGTCTTGATTTCTTTCGCGCGAGTGTCGCGAGGGAGGCGGGCGGGCCTCATGGCGTTTTACCGCCATGTCGCCGAGGCTTCCCAAGCCGGGTCCGCACGGAGCACTCCTCCCATTCCGTGCCCCACTGCACCGTGGACGTGAACACAGGGCCTGGGTCAGTCGCCGCATAATCGAGGCCGGTTACCTCTCCTGACTAACCTTTGCTGGACATGAAGCGTTCGACGAGGCCTCGGCCTCGGGAAGCGAAGACCACGACAGGTCCCCCCGAGCTAAGTAATTTTTACGAACAGGCGTGTGGCACAAAGGCATAATATAGAAATAGTGGAAACAGTATGACAATTAACAGCAACAGTCCAGGCACGCCCCTGCAGGGCCCTACACTACTGTCTTTCTGCGCAGGAAGGGGGGAAGAACAAAATAGGCGCGACTCGCTTGGCACCAACTTGCGACGAAGGCTTGTACCGCCTCCGGAGCTCAGGCGGACTCCTCTCGCTTCAGGGAGTGCGACAGTGGGGCAGACCGCTACCTCCCTCCAGCGGGCGCGACGGCACGGAGGCTGGTCGCGACCACCACCGAGGAGATGATGTCCGTCGAAGGAGAGCCGCTGGCTTCGACGAGCCCCGCGCCGCCCGACCACAGCGCTGCCATCTTCATTCGATCATCGCGGGGCTGGGCCCACGGCCGCGATCGCCGATCCTCTGGGCAGCACCCGCGGGCGATCGTCTCCCTTAACACCCTCACGAGAGGTGGCATCGCGTCGAACTTGATGTGTGGTGCAGCCGCTTAGACCACGTCGCGGGCAAGCGTTTGCGGCCGTGGAGTCGAGGCCACGCCCCTGGGCGGAGACCTCAATGAAGCCAGGAGGCCCGGCTGCGCAACTGTCCGGCTGGAGCGAGGGCCGCCGGCCGCCGGAAGTTCACCTAAAAGGAAGCGGGAAAGCTGGAGCTAAAAGGTCGGCTCCACCGACCACACGACAAACTCCGGCAGCACCTCTGCCGCCGAGTGGAATCGCGGACCTAGGAGGTCGCTGCAGTCATAGCGCCGCCCCATCAACAGCCTGGCGCCCATTGCCAGACAGAGATCGCCCACGGTCGCGGGAAGCGCTGCGCGAGCCCTGTGGTGCTATGAGGACGGCCTCGACCGCGCTTGGCCGGGGGAGAGTCAGGCTCCACCTGGCGGGCCTTTCCCTTCTCCGCGGCCGAGAACCTCTTCGACGGAGCCATGGAGAAGAGAGAGAAGCAAGACGAGATGGGCTGGAAGAGCTCACGCCGTTCCGTACTTATAGCCGGAGGAGGCCAATCATCGACCTCCACGATCACAGGTAATCATGACCCGTTTTTGCATGCAGGGACTTGTCAAGTCATGCGGTTGCCGAGGCATCATGGGGAAGTGGAGACTTCCACGACCAACCAATTGCCACGCGGCGCTCAAGGCCGTAGGCTGTTGGGGCCCGCGGCGCTTCGCACTTGCCCTTTCGCTTCTCTGCTAGGCCAAGTCCAGGCGTGCCTTGGGCCCAGGGGCTACTGTCGGTGTTCTGGGAACGGGGTACCTGACTTGCTCGCTCTGCGACCTCTGGCATGGCTCAAGGGGTGGCCCAGTATGACCCATCTTCATCAACACAAGCTCGAGATCCTCGCGAGGGGCCAAGCCTCGCGGGCGGACGACGGGAAGCTTCCTCAGGCACGGCCTCATCAGGCTGGCTCGCGAGGAGGCGGAGAGATCAAGGCGGGGTACCTCACGAGGCGCCCATGACGCAAGCCATGACGACCGAGGGCGCCAGGCGGGCGCCAGCCCGCGCAGTGTCCTCATTTCCCTTTTGGTTCAAAGGAGGCAAGCGCAGGCCAAGGCATCAGGAAAAGGCAACCATTTTGGTGCAACAAGACCAAGACCAGCAGGATGGCAGAATGGAGGTCATCGTGGAGCCCTAGCCGGCGTCACCGTCAGAGTCTTTGGCAGGCGAGGACCGACTTTAGTCAGGATAAGTGTACTAAATGTTCCCCTTCAAAATGGCCAATTGTTGGCGCCCTTGCCGCTAAATATTTATGGGAGAGGCCCAGGGCCTCTGCCTATAAATAGGACTAGCCACCCACAGGGTAGAGGATCGGCATCTAGAGAGAGAGAGAAAGAGAGGCGATCGAGCGCCCTAGCAGTTCATCGCACCAACTCAGAACAGCCCCTCGCGAGGCTGTTCTTCCCTTATCTTATTCATCATCAGCGAGAGGCAATCCACCACACCACACCTTTGGGTAGGGTATTACACCACAATGGTGGCCTGAACCAGTATAAACCTCGTGTCCTATGTGTTGTTCTTCGTGTAGTTTTAGATCCTTGCGAGGCGAAGAGACGTAGGTAGGTTGGAGTTGCGATCTCCGCGTGCACCCCAGAGTTCGAACCTAGAGGGTCTGCCGGAACCCGAAATCCGACAACTGTAATTGAACACTCTTGAAAGTAGTGTCATAGTTTCCGGGATGCCATGAATACCGCATATGCTATTTTTTGATAATGTGGGTATCGTGATTTGCATGGCGTGAGGACAGTGGATACATAGTATACCGGCTTTTGAAGTGGTAATATATGTCCATCTATTTCTAGTTCGACAACGAGCAGTGCGCTTACAACTTGATGGGTTGCCGCTATGTACAGCAGCATTGGTTCGCCGATGCTTTGCGTGGCCAGGATTGGGTTGGTGGCCAGAATGGCCTTTATGTCTTCCAGTCTAGCCGTGGCCGCGTCCGTCCACTCGAAGTGTTCGGTGCGCCGAAGGAGGCGATAAAGCGGTAATGCCTTTTCTCCTAAGCGGGAGATAAAGCGTCTTAGGTCCGCCACGCATCCTGTTATTTCTGGATTTGCTTGAGGTCAGTTGGGATGGCCAAGCGTGGCAGGAACTCGGTTTTAGCGGTTGCTTCAATTCCTCTGCTGGAGACGATAAAACCCAGGAGCTTTCCGGTGGGTACGCCGAAAATGTATTTTTCTGGGTTGAGCTTGATGTCGTATGTTCGGAGATTGTCGAACATGAGCCTCAAGTCGTCTATTAAAGAGTCGACGTGTCTGGTTTTAACGACCACATCGTCTATGTATGCCTTGACTGTTTTGCCAATCTGTTTTTCCAGACATGTCTCAATCATTCGTTGATACATTGCACTGGCGTTTTTAAGCCCAAAGGAATTGTGTTGAAACAGAAGGGGCCGTATGGCGTGATAAATGTTGTTGTGGCTTGGACGGACTCCGCCATCCTGATTTGGTGAGTATGCATCGAGGAAGCACAATGAGTCGTGTCCTACGGTAGCGTCGATAATTTGATCGATGCGGGGGAGGGGGAAGGGATCCTTTGGGCAGGCCTTGTTGAGGTCCTTGAAATCGAAGCTTAGGCGCCAGGATTTGTCCTTCTTTGGTACCATCACCAGGTTTGCTAGCCAGTCCGAGTGTTTTATTCCTCTGATGAATCCGACCTCCAATAACTTGGCTAGTTCCTCTCCCATAGCTTGTCTCTTAGGTTCAGAGAAATGCTGAAGGGTCTGCTTGACCGGCCTGAATCCTTTTAGAATGTTAAGGCTATGCTCGGCCAGCCTGCGTGGGATTCCTGGCATATCCGAGGGATGCGAGGCAAATATGTCCCCAACTCTCGCGCTGGAACTCCCGTAGTGCGGCGTCCACAGTGGGGTTTAACTGTGCCCCGATGGAGGCTGTTTTTGTAGGGTCCGTTGGATGGACTTGGAATTTGATTATTTCATCTGCTGGTTTGAAAGAGGTGGACTTGGATCTCTTGTCGAGTATCACGTCATCCCTGTCCATGGTGGAGCGTAGCGTAGTTAACTCCTACGCGCGAGGGGCCGGATAATGCCTCGAGGGCCGGGCGGCTGTTTTGTTTTCAGCGCGAGCGCTATATACAGATCCTTGGCTGAAGTGATGATTCCATTGGGCCTGCATTTTGAGCTTCATGTACGTAATGGGGTATGGCTTGGAAGATCATGAATGCCTCCCGCCCTAAAAGGGTGTGGTATCCGCTACTGAACGGGGCCACTTGGAATGTGATTTCTTCGAACCTATAATTCTCCGCGTGCTGAATACCACATCTACTGTGATTTTTCCAGCGCAACGTGCTTCTCGACTAGGGATGATTCCTCTGAAGGTTGTGCTGCTTTGCTCAATGCGGTTCCTGTCTATTTCCATTTTTTGAAGAGTTTCTTCATAAATGAGGTTTAGTCCGCTGCCGCCTTCCATGAGCACTTTAGTGAGTAGAAAGCGTCCACAATTGGACTAAGGACCAATGCGGCTGGTGCTCGGGTTGTTCAGAATTTAGGTTCGTCACTGGCATTGAAGGTGATAGCCGTGTCGCTCCATGGATCATTGCTGCCACCTGGCAGATTTTGGCAAGGCTGCGGAGTGTTCGCTTGCGCCCTCTGTTGGAAAAGGCAGTGCCTAGGAGGCGCTTAGGCACGCCTAGGCGCTAGGCAATGGCCAAACGCCTCGCCTAGGGCATAAATGGAGGTCTAGGCAGGGCAAGCAAGGAATTGCCTACCCAAGCAAGAAATCATGCCACATACTGCACTGATATGCCAAACGGGTTATATTTCGATGGCACTAGATGGTAATTAACTTATTTATATGCCCTAAACTGATATCAACACCCATATAATAATCACAAATTCACTACCAGTAAAAACTATATTACCGGCTAGACCGCGCCTAGGGCACTTAGGCACCGCCTAGGCACTAGGCGATGGCCAACTGCCTCGCTTACGCCTACCGCGTTTTCCAACCTTGCTTGCGCCTATTATTTGAGGCGAAAGTCTCGAAGACTGTTAATACTATATTGTAATCCACGGGATGGTGTTCTGCGGTATTTTGAATGAGGAGATCCTCACCGCTCTTGGCCACCTACCGGAGTACCCAACATGCTCTAAGGCTGTGTGTTGGTATGGTATCCGATGTACTGTAAATTTTGCAGGGTCCGTTAAGCCATCCCTCCAATACGGTTCCACGCCCTGTAATCCAATATAGTATGAATCAGGCGACTTACGAGGATGCACCCTTTTAATTCGGACTGGGTGTTTAGTCAGAGCCGGATTATCCCAAAATTTTGTTTCGGTTTTCCAGGCACTTTCCATCGCGCAGTACTTCCGTACTATGGCCTCCAAGTCAGCGAAGTGTTCTATGTCACGGCGACTTATAGCGTTAAGGATTCCCTTGTCCGAGCAATTATTGCAGAAGAATGAGATTGCGTCTTCCTCGCGTCAGTCCTTGACCTTGTTCATTACAAGGAGGAATCTAGCCCAATAGTGATGTACTGTTTCCTGGGGCTCTTGCCTAATATAGGAGAGATTGCTTATATCTTGGTGTGTGGGTTGATTTGAGTCCGAACCCTGACCCGATCTGCGACCCAGGGTAGGGGAGTTTCCGATCTTGGAAGTTCGGGATCCGGGATGTTTCCCGATAGGTTTGGCCCGGTGCCTGATTCTAGGTTCGATGCTTGGGCGACGTCCTCCCGTAAACGGGTATCCGGCTCAGAGAGCTCGGGAATCCGGACATAGTTTGTCCTCAAGATAGAGTAAGAATTGCTGCATTGTTCCTCCACCATCGCTATCTGATGGGTGACCGGCGGAGAGTTAATCTCCCTTTGGTCGGGTTTAAGCCCAATACGATCATAGTCCATAGCGACTCCCAAGGTGGCGATGCGATCCAAGAGCTCGTTTAGGGAAGAGAGCTCCATTGGATCCATCTGCTCGGCAAGTTCCGAGCCGACGTGGAGGATGTTTTCGATGACCCGAGAAGTCATCGTCGGCGCAGCAGCCGAACGGGCGGTCATGACGAAACCGCCTAGCCGGAGGGTTTGGCCGACAGCCACGGCTCCCCCAGAGGTAACTTTGTCCTTGACAACGAGACGAGGCATCCTTCCTTGCGGTGACGGCACAATGGAACTCTCAATGAAAGCACCAATGACGGTGTCAAAACCGGCGAATCTCGGGTAGGGGGTCCCGAACCGTGCGTCTAAGGCGGATGGTAACAGGAGGCAGGGGACATGATGTTTACCCAGGTTCGGGCCCTCTCGATGGAGGTAATACCCTACTTCCTGGTTGATTGATCTTGATGATATGAGTAGTACAAGAGTTGATCTACCACGAGATCGTAGAGGCTAAACCCTAGAAGCTAGCCTATGGTATGATTGTTGTTAGTCCTACGGACTAAACCCTCCGTTTATATAGACAGGAGGGCTAGGGTTACACAGAGTCGGTTACAATGGGAGGAGATCTACATATCCGTATCGCCAAGCTTGCCTTCCACGCCAAGGAGAGTCCCATCCGGACACGAGACGAAGTCTTCAATCTTGTATCTTCATGGTCCAACAGTCCGGCCAAAGGATATAGTCCGGCTGTCCGGATACCCCCTAATCCAGGAGTCCCTCAATTTCCTTTAAATAAGTTTGTTTCTTATGAGGAGGGAATTATTTTCCAGAGAAGTAATAAATCATATCCTGGGGACTACGCACACAACCAAGAGCAAGAGAATTAAACCATAACTTAGCATCACCATTTAACGAGAAAGGAAACATCTTAAGAATATAGTAATAGCGAATATTTTCATCATGAGAATATAGGGTGGCTTCGAGACTCTTTAGGATAGTGTCGCATATTGGGTGTGATAAGTTGGTATCAGAGCCTCGACCGACCATAGGAGCCCCCTTGTTTGATCTTGTAGTTTGGCCGTTGTCCATTCTAGAAGAAAACCTTTGTTGGAGTCTAGTTATATCAGAGAGTAGGAATTCTTTTTACTCCTCAGTCCCTTCGTCGCTCTGGTGAGAAATCTTGACATAGGTGTTTTGACTTACTTCTCTTCCCCTTCAAATTTTTTTAGGATCACGCGGTTAGTTTTTGTTCGTTGCGATGTCAGCTCTTTTCATCCGGTGCTTTTCTCGTCAAGTTGACTCGACCCTTGTCGTCTATTTCGAGATCAATCCGCAGTTCTTTCGCAACGATGTTGTTTTCTCCCTCCTAAGTTTTTTTCTTTCCCACCCGCCCACCCTTTTTCTTCTCGGAGCCGGAGTCCCTAATCGAGTATCCATCCTACTCGTGCGAAGTCTTTGCATTTTTTCCTCACCTATTTCAACTGGCGATTTCTCTTATTCGTCGGTTCCCCGTTCCAAGTTGCCTTTATTTTCAACACCCTCCCACCTCTTTTACTCCTGGAGTGTGAGCCTCTATTCAAGCATCAATTTCATCCTTGCGGAGCCTCTTCAATCTTTCCTCAATTGTCTCAATCGGTGAATTCTCATCTAGTTCATCATTGTTCATCTCGTTTTCTTTCCCGTGGATCAAAATCAAGTTTTTTGCTGTTGATCATTTTCTTTTCCTCGACTCTAGTATTTTTCCCATGCTCGTTCGCCTCTCGCCAGTTTATTCTTCCGGAGTACTCAAGTCATCTCAGAAGATTCGTGTTTGCATTCAAATAATTCAAGGTTGTCACCTCATTCCAGTCTTTCAATCATTCCGGTGCGTCATCTCTCTCGCAACCGCTCCTTTCCAACGGTGTTTCTTTCGAGTGGGCCCTAACCCATAGGTCCTTTCCCAGGATCTTACCTGACTCTTCTAATTTTTCCGGAGCTATTCTCAAAGTCTTTTCGAAGGTTTACGTAAGAATGAATTTCACCAGTCGGATGCTTTTCCAAGATTAATTTCAAATCATTTTCTCCCGGAGTATCTCAACAATTTTGGTGGTGTTCCTCGTCGACATTCTCAACATTTGAAGACCGAAGAAAAGTTTCCCCTAAATCTTGCTCGCTCTCTTTGAGATTCGTGGTGCTAAGTTGTTAATATCCTCAAAAAATTTCCAATCGTACAATTTTATTCTTACCCATCCGGAGTATTTTAGGAGTTGCTTTTCTGTTTCAGTTATCCGGAGGCCATCATTTCATAATATTCCTTCATTCTAAGTTTTCAGCTTCGTTCGTTTCATGATTGTACCGGTGATTCGTTCAAGCATTCTTTAATCAGTTTGTGATCTCTTCATTCTCTTGCATCTTGATCCCCTCAAGTATGTTTTGTTCTTTCAGTTCCTCCGGGTGAGTCATTATCTTTCTTATTCATTTTCAAATTCTCACGGTGGCTCATTCAAGATTCGTTTCCTTCCTTATCATATCAATTCATTCGTTCTTTCCAATCCTACCGGTGGTTCTCGAAGACGGTCTCAAGTTTTGCGCTATATCTCCCTTTAAACTTTTCCATCCCGAATAAGTTGCATGAAATCCATTGCTTCTCATTAATTTGATTGGTGGAGTATAAGCATTACATAATTCTTATTCGTCTTTCATCAAGTGGATTAATCTCTTTTTTTCGGAGTTTGTTCTACATATCACTTTTCGGCTCTAAGTTGTTCATCTTTTCTTTTCCCGAGTTCCATGTTTTTATAGCTTGTCTCATTCCGAAGCTCAATCCAAATCATCGCAAGGCTTTAACCTATTATTTTCATCCTTCAATTCTATCTCATCATCCATTTATACCGGAGTCCTTCACAGTGGTTCAGCAGGATTTAATTCATTCTTCAAGTGTTCATCAAGATTCTTGTTGGAGCTCAAGTATCATTTCCTCTTGCGCCTTGAAGTGCAATTAATTCTCCGTATTCTTTTGAAGTGGAGTTTGGCATTTCTTCATTCTTCTCAGCTATTCAATCATTTCCGTTTGTGGCCGGTCGTGACCTCATAATTTTGTGATGTTTTCAATAAGTCCACAACAAGCTTATTCTTTTGTTGTTGATTTTCCAACAACTCCGTTCAATCCTTCCTTGCAAGGGTGCCATTCAAACTCAATTGTGGTATAAGTTGTCATTTTCTTTTCCGGTCTTTTCATACCACTTTTTCAACCATCTGGAGGCATTGTGTTGTTCCTCAAGTCAAGTACCATTCCATCTTGTGATCATGCTCTATTCCCTTCCATGTTCAACCAGAGTGTTGCCTAAATTCTTGCATTCTCGTTCATTTTCTATCTTGTTCTAACCGGAGTGGTTTCCGAGTCTATCTTATTCATTGAGCTTTTGATTCTCGTCATATTTGCCGTTCCTCTTTTCTACCCGAGTGCTCTTGGTCTTGTTCACCTTCTCTTTTGCGTTCTTGCTTCACTGCATCCTCTTTTCTTCCGTCTCGTTCCTAAGATCTCGGGACGAGATCTCTTGTTAGTGGAGGAGAGTTGTAACGCCTCGAGTATGATGCGCCAGGTGGCTTCCAGTTATTCACCGTCGTTGCCATGTCATTTGCTTGCGTGTTGCTTCTTTGCCATGTCATCATGTGCATCTCTTTTGCATTCGTGTCCGCCTCTTGCATCTTGTCTCTTTCTCCGTTGTCCGTTTCGCCATCCGACACTCTCACATGCACCCGTTGCTCCTCTTAGACCTTGTTCCGTGAGCGGGATAAAAACGTTCTCGAAATGGGCCGAGATTTGTCGAGTGGTCTTGGTACATCACCGGTAGACCACCTGTCAAATTTTGTTCCATTTGGAGGTCGTTTGATGCCCCAACGGTTAACCGCGTTAACCGAAACCCTCCTTCTGTTTGCAGCCAAGCACCCCTCCACAACAGCCCACTAGCCCATCTAATCCCCCTTCACGCTTTCCGTCGTTGGATCATGATCGTGTGGGCGAAAACTGCACCTCATTTGGACTATCCTACCTCCCTCTACCTATAAATATGCCTCCCCGTCCTGAAATCACGGATCCAAAACCCTAGCCACCTTCCCCCTCCACGTTGGAAACGTCCGGAAGGCGCCGGACGTAGCCGCTGCCGCGCCCCAGTGAACCGGAGCCTGCCACGTGGCGCTCCGCCCGCTCCCACCGCCAAAGCCCTCCGCGGCCCGTGGGAAGCCGTCCCCGGCCCACGCCCGAGCGCCGCCACCCACGCCCTTCGCTGCTCGCGCACCACCGTTCGTCCCTGCCGCTCGACCGCGCGCGCCGCCGCCGCCCACGTCGTCGCGCGCCTCGCCGCCGCCGCCTTGCCTCTGCCCTCGCCGCCTCGCTAAACCCGTCGCCCGGCCGCGCCCTCGCTGGTCGCGAGCTCCGCCGCCTGCCGGACCTGCCCATGAGCCGTAGCACCTCGCCGCTGCCGGCCCGTCGTCGCCGGATCCGGGCGCCATGCCCGATCCGCCCGCCGCTTCTGGCGAACCTCCCCTCGCCAGACCTCCTTCCGGGCGCCGCCGACGCCCTTGCCCGATCCATGCGGGATCGGGAGGACGAGAGCCTGCTCGCCTCGGCCACGTGGGCCCGCGCCCGCTCGTGGGCACTGATAGGCCCAGCAGCCCAGCCCCCCGGCCCGCCTACCTCCTCCTCCAGTCTGGGCCGAAGCCCGTGGTGAGATGCCGTTATACCCCACGCATGCGTCATTTTACTATATGCTGCTCACCTGTTTTTTCCCTGAAATCGGCCAAGTCTTTTCCTGTTTCAGCATCATATTGCATTCTTGTGATGTGTGTATCTTGGTGCATGCTTGTCCGATTGATGTGTATGATATGTAAAATTGTTTGCCTCGTGATGCTCTTCACGCTAGTGTCATTTGTGTGGATGTTACTGTTAATCTAGATGGCCTAATCGCTGTTTCAAGAGTGCTATATGATGTTAACTGCTGAAATATGTTATAACTTGCTAATTTGTTTTTTCATGTGATTTAATGCATGCACCATATGAGCATCATGCCAAGATGTTCTAGGAGCATCTTCATGCCATCTTTACAGTGGAGCAATCCATGTATTTTTATGTGCATTTTGGTGAGTGCATCAATCTTGCAGAGTGTGCTACTTGATGTTGCTGATTTCTGAGACTTGCAAAGTCTATAACTGTTACCTTGTGTTGCCTTGTTAAGTTGAAGCTGCCATCAATTCCATGCATAATCTGGTGATGTTTAGTTCACATGTTTTGATTTCCACGTTATGCTCTATCATCGCATGCCTTTTGATGCGTCATATATGTCGTATAGCACATGTTCTCATCGCCATGAACATGCCTAAATGATGTTTCAGTTTTTTGTTTACTTCATGATGCCATGTTGTGAGCTTGTTATTGATTGACCTATGCCCAAATTACATGATTTGAAGGATGCCATGAGTCCTTCATACATATGCCAAATTTGTTAATTTTGGACAGCATATGACCTCTGATCCAAGCTTGCCATCATGTTATGCTGATGCTGCTGTTTTACACTTGCTGAACTGTTACAACATTCAATGTTGCCTTGTTGTTTGCCATTGATCTATGCGCCATATGGAGATGCTTGGTGATAATGTTTTGCCATGTTTAACGTGTACTTTAATGCCATGCTTTTGTTTGCCATGATCTTGCAATATATCATCATTTTCTCATGCCTCAAACATGTCAATATGTTATTTCTGCTCACATGTATGCCCTGTTTTTCAGTCATAATATGTGTTATTAAGTTGCTTTTTGCATTCATCATATTGGTTTAATCTTGATTCCTATGAGCCTGAACCTTAAATGTTATTTGAAGCATGTTGTCATTAATTTGAGTGCATGACAAGTTTGTGCTGATATGATTCCTGTAGCATGTTGTTTCCTTGATTGCAAAGTGCTTAGTTGCTGTTTTGGGCAGATTGTGTTTGCAACTTGTATTGAGTGTATGTGTTGAACCGTGGCTCCGTTTTGAGCATGATCTTTATGAAACTTGCTTAGTTTTGCAAGTAGTTTCACGTTAGCTTATTGCATCGATGTTTTGGAGTGTTTGTGATGTTGTTTTACTTGCATTTGCATCAATGCCATATTTAACTTGTTTTGCTCATATCTTCTAGGTCGTAGCTCTGAATTAAACAAATTTTATATGTAACTTGACTAGAAAATCGAGTAGATCATCTTGGTGCACTTTAAATTGATGGTTAACAACTTCAACTTTGTGTTTTAATCAGATCTGCAAAATTTCGAAATTTGCATATGAGGACTTATCGGAATTGTTATATGTTGTTACCAGCCTCATTTAAACTTGTTTTTATGTGTTGCTCTTGTATGCATCATCTCTTGCCATGAGTAGAATCTTGTAGACTTGTCATGCATCATACTTGCTTGAGCATCATGTCATGTTTATGTGTTGAGTGTTTACCTTGTTGTTTGCTTCTTTCCGGTTGTGCTCCTTCTCGGTAGTTCCTGTTTCGTTGCGATTGTGAGGATTCGTTCGTCTATGTGGCTTCATCTTCTTCATGGACTTGTTCTTCTTCCTAGCGGGATTTCAGGCAAGATGACCGTCACCTTGGATCTCACTACTATCTTTGCTATGCTAGTTATCTCGATGATATCGCTATGTCGCGCTACCTACCACTTGTTTATCAAGCCTCCAAATTGCCATGAAAACCTCTAACCTTTTTCCCCTTCCTAGCAAACCGTTGTTTGGCTATGTTAGCGCTTTGCTCAGCCCCTCTTATAGCATTGCTAGTTGCAGGTGCAGTTGTAGGTTGTTCCATGTTGGGACATGGATTTCATGGATATTCTTGGGATATCACAATATATCTTATTTAATTGATGCACATATATACTTGGTAAAGGGTGGAAGGATCGGCCATATGCCTGGTGTTTTGTTCCACTCTTGCCACCCTAGTTTCCATCATACCGGTGTTATGTTCCTTGATTTTGCGTCCCTAACACGGTGAGGGGTATCGGGCCGTCTTGACAGTTTGCTTTGAACAAAACTCTTCCAGCAAGGCCCAATGTTGGTTTTAACATTTGCCATAATAATACTTTAACCTAATAATTAATTGGCATAGGGCGTCGTGAACCCGAGGTTTTCTACATACAGGGCGGGGCCAGCGCTGATGGTGTTTGTTGGGGATATTACTACTGGGCGTAAACCGGCTCGGAGAGGCCGGGTTATCCCGATAATGAATTATTATACTTGAAGCCCATGAAGACGAAGATGATGGCGCTTTAAGTAAGCCCAGGGCCCAAAGGCGGATTAAGACTTGTAGTGATAAAACGACATTTATACGTAAACTTGTGTTATAAGATAGAAAGAGCAGAGACCGAGCCGGACACGATTATGAGCCGACCTAGGGACCCTGTAGACCGACGGGCGTCAACCCATGTATATAAGGGGACGACCCGGTGGCGGTTTAAGAGAATAGACAACAACTCGAGGCCCAGGCAAAGCGTATTCGCTCCCTGGTCATCGAAACCTAGCAATCCCACAACAACTGGATCGTAGGCTTTTACCTTCACTGCAAGGGGCCGAATCAATATAAACTCTCTGCGTCCCTCGTCCGCTTTAACCCCTTTAAGCTAACCCATCGTGATGGCTCCACGAGTAAGTCCTTTCTCTAGGACATCTGCCGTGACAAAACCACGGCAGTTGGCGCCCACCGTGGGGCTATCGCACAATGGTTTCGAGTTCTTAGAGGGCAGCTTCGAAGGTCTCAAGGGTTATGGTGTGGGCTGGATGACCAAGAGTCGTCGCGGCAAGCTCTGCATCGACAACACAGGCTGGGGCCCTGAGGCCGGCTCAATCGAGTACGGGTACCGGGTCCCCTTCGGCGGCATCCACATTTTCATTGGCAAGATTGGCGAACCGGGCCCTGAGCCGGACATCTGCACCGACATCATCGAGACGGCTCAGCGTGCGAGATCTGCCCAGGTTAAGCCTGTCATGAAGCGTGCCTTCGTGGGAGTCATCCATGGAGTGGAATCTGAGGATAGATCAGAATTTGGTGGCGAAACTGTTGTTTATTCCGGTGACGAGTCATCGACCGGAGAGACCGAGTCATTGTTCCAATTGCAAGATGGCTGGATTAAGGGCTGTTCCAATGGCGACAGTATTCTGGACCCCTTTGATCCGCCAAGCCGGGTTGCGATCTTCATGGCCGGTACACAGCCAGCGCTCCACTCTTGACATGGCGGCGTTAATTTACGGGTCGATGGGAGGATGGCGGGGCGGGCAGGAGGCCCTGTGCGACCGCAGGCTCGGGTTTTATCTGATTTATTTGACGCCTTGGCAGCACTGATGGAGGAGGTTAATCCGGCGAATCAAGATGAGCATAATGCGGAAATTGCGAAGGTGAAAGATTAGATAACCCAGGCCAGGGCCGACCTGGCAGCTGAGGGCACCAGGATGGCTGCGGAACGGGCCGCATTGGATGCATAGGCTTACCGGCTTATGCTGGATCAGAGCGCGTCAAACGATGTCATGAGGAGAAGGTACCGATCTCGCCTACCGCCGGTTTATGAGGCCAAGAACCTCTTTAATACCCCAGGAGCAGGGACCCGCAACCCGCCAGCGGTAAACCGGGTGAAGGCACCTGGAACGGGGGCTCCGGTTCAGCCACGTGTGACTAATCCGCCTCGTCAGAACAACATTTTGTCACAGCACGTCCTAACACCGCCGGGTCATTACTCTAACCCGATGGATAACATTGTCGCTGCCGCTTCACGACTAGCAGCTGACCCAATCAAAGGCGAGTCCCCAGTAGTGGTCGAGACGCGACGGGCTAGGGAGCTCCTTCAGACAGATTTGACTCAGCAGCAGGCTTATTCATATAGTCGCGAAAGGATCCATTCTACTCCCCGCCCAAGCCGGAGTTACATCAGGCATATCGATGAACCGACTGTGTCAAGCAGCGCGCGAAACCGTAATCCGCCCCGTGGCCACAACCCGGCGGGTGGCGGTGGTGATGCCCAGGATGTGGTGGATCGGGCTAGGGCACGTCAAGAGGCCGAGTTAGCGGCCCAGCATGAAGCTTGCCTACTTACTCCGGTTCATCCGACCACGACGGTGGAACCAGGGGTTACTTCCAGCTCTTTGGGAGTATCGTGTCTCGTCCCAGCGCTGCGCAACGTGCATCTGCCCATGGATTTCAAGGGCCCACGTAAGGTACCGAATTACACCGCCGATTTATCTCCCGAGTCTTGGGTTGAAAGCTATGAGATGGCAATGGAGATGTTGGATGTGGATGATGCGGCGTGTGCTAAATACTTCACCATGATGCTGGAGGGGACATCCCGCACTTGGTTGAAGAACTTGCCGGCTAACTCTATTGGATCATGGGCCGAATTAAGGGCCCGGTTTATCCAGAACTTCAAGGATACATGTAAGCAGCCCATGTCGATCGTGGAGTTAGCTGCATGTGTCCAGGAGGAAGGAGAATCAACAACCCGTTGGGTGCACCGGGTTTCGGAGATTTTGCATTCATCAGACCACATCAACGCTGATACAACAGTCTTGACATTGGAAGGCAATTGCCGGTTTGCACCTCTGAAGCTGAAGTTGGGACGGCTCAAACGTCATTGTAATGACATGGGAACACTCATGGCGCTCTAGTAAAGTATGTCGATTCTGATAGTACCAAGGACCCCGAGTCTGATGATGACAAGACAGGGGAAGGGAAAGAAGAGCGGCAACACCAAGGGGCAGCAGCATAACACGGCGGGTCATGGAAGCGGCGGTAAGCGTAAAGCGGATAACAACCTAGATTTTGTGGCTAACACCAACACGCAAGACAAAGGCCAGCGGTGTAAGGGTAAACCGCCCCAGCATGCTGGAGGACCAAGTCCTAATCCAGAGCGCCTGTCTTATCTATTAAACCAGCCCTGTCCAAAGCACGGGATGAAGGACCAACCATCCACGCACCTCTGGAAAGATTGTTATATCATGCAGGAGTTCAAAAATTCTGACTTTTTTCGGTATGATCATGGACCGGGCGGCGGTTCAGGCCCTGGATCTCATGGGCCGGGTTACGGTGGAGGCAGTTCCGGTTCAGGTTTTCACGGTAATCAGAGCGGACAGGGTAATCAAGGCAGTCAGGGCAACCAAGGTGGTTATAATCATCAGGGTAATCAGCAGAAACAGCAGTAGTTGAATAGTGGGTAGTATCATGTCTTCACCACTAGTCTATGCAAGCGCGATCAGAAGCTTCATAAGAGGGCAGTGAATTCCGTTGAACCGGCGGTGCCCCGTTACTTGCACCGGTCTGAGCAGCCGATTGTGTGGAGTAGAGAGGATCATCCACCCCGGGTTGATAATCCGGGTCATCTGGCATTGGTGGTGGCGCCTCAGATTGGAGGTTATAAGTTCACTAAGGTACTCATGGACGGGGGGAGTAGTATCAATATCCTTTATTATGAAACCTTCCATCGCAGGGGTTAACAGATAAAAATCTTAAGCCGTCCAATACGGTCTTCCATGGTGTAGTGCCTGGTAAATCGGCATATCATGTTGGTAAGATAGCTCTGGAGGTGGCTTTTGGAGATGAGCATGACTCGAGATCAGAGACACTGCCTTTTGAAGTGGTGAAAATTAAGAGCCCGTATCAATGCTTGTTTGGACGGCCGGCTTATGCTAAGTTCATGGCAAGGCCCTGCTATGTGAATCTGCAGCTCAAAATGCTAGGTCATAAAGGTACCATCACGGTTCATGGAAGCCGTAAGATCGCCTTGGAATGTGAAGAAGGTGATGCGGCATATGCTGAGTCGGTTTGTGCAACAGAGGAGTTGAAGTTCTATAAGGACAATGTTGATCCGGCGGATATGACTTCTTTGAAAAAGCCAACTACGGAGAGTGATCCGGCGTTGAAGTTTAAATCGGCTGATGAGACCAAGATTGTTGATTTTGTTCCTGGCGATTCATCCAAGCAGTTTACCATCAGCGCTAACTTGGATCCGAAATAGGAAAGCGCGCTCATCGAGTTCATCCGTGAGAATCGGGACATCTTCGCATGGAAGCCTTCTAACATGCCAGGTGTATCGAGAGAACTCGCTGAGCACACTCTTAATGTTGATCCCAAGTATAAAACGGTCAAGCAGTTCCTTCGCCGGTTCAATGAACAAAGGCGTAAGGCGATTGGTGAGGAGGTGGCCAGACTCTTGGCGGCTGGGTTCATCGTTGAAGTATTTCAGCATGAATGGTTCGCTAATCTGGTGCTAGTACTAAAGAAGAACGACATTTGGCGTATGCATGGATTACAAAGATTTGAACAAGGCTTGCCCGGCATATCCTTTTGCTCTCCCTCGTATTGATCAAATCATTGATGCTACGGCGGGTTGTGAGCGTTTGAGCTTTTTTGATGCATACTCTGGTTATCATCATATCAAAATGGCAGTTAAATACCAGGAGAAGACAGCTTTCATAACTCCCTTTGGAGCCTTCTGCTATGTATCTATGCCCTTTGGGCTCAAAAGTGCCCAGGTGACTTATCAGCGCTATGTGCAAAATTGTCTTCATGATCAGATCGGCCGCAATGTTCATGCCTATGTGGATGATGTTGTGGTAAAGCCCAGAAAGGAGGAGACATTGATTGATGACTTGAAGGAGACCTTTGAGAACCTCCGGGTTTATAAAATGATGCTTAATCCGGCCAAGTGGGTCTTTGGTGTACCGGCAGGCAAACTCTTGGGCTTTCTGGTGTCTAACAGGGGCATTGAAGCTAATCTGGAGAAGATCAAGGCTATAACTTTTTTGGCTAAACCGAAGTGCATCAATGACGTCCAACGACTGGTAGGCCAGATTGCCGCCTTGAGCCGGTTTATCAGTCGCCACGGTGAGAAGGCCATCCCTTTATATCGAGATCTTTGAATAAGGCAGATAACCATTATGGAGTAGCGCCGCCAATGAAGCGTTTGAGGACTTAAAGCGGCAGCTAGCTGAACCGCCTATCCTTGCTGCTCCTGTTGATAAGGAGCCCTTGTTGTTATATGTGGCTACTAATGCCCGGGCTATCAGCGTGGCTATTGTGGTGGAACGCAAGGAGGCTGGAAAGGAATATCCGGTTCAACGACCAGTTTATTACATCAGTGAAGTACTTATTGAGTCCAAGCAGCGGTACCCGCATTGGCAGAAACTGGTGTACGAAGTTTTCATGGCAAGCTAGAAGCTTAAGCAATATTTTCAGGGTCATCCCATCACTGTGGTCAGTTCTGCTCCTTTGGGGGATATAATCTAGAACAGGGAGGCGACTGGCCGGATTGCCAAGTGGGCCATTGAGCTTCGGCCTCACGGGTTGAAGTATATGCCCCGGAATGCGATCAAGTCTCAGGCACTTGTGGACTTCATCAATGACTGGACAGAGTTACAGGCACCAGAAGATAAGCTGGATCATACTTATTGGACTATTCATTTTGATGGGTCCAGGCAATTGGAGGGCTCGGGGGCTGGAGTCGTATTAACTTCCCCACGAGGTGATAAGTTTTGTTATGTTCTCCGTTTAATGTTCCCTTGCACTAACAATGCAGCTGAGTATGAGGGTTTACTCCACGGTCTTCGGATGGCTAAGGAGATGAATTTAAGCCGAGTTAAGTGCTTTGGTTACTCGGACATGGTGGCTCAACAAGTGTCTGGTACTTGGGATTCCAAGGACCCACTCATGGCAGCATATCATTCAGAGGTGGATATTGTTGCAGGTCACTTCAAAGGTTATCAGGTCGATCATGTGGACCGGCGGAAGAATGAAGCGGCGGACGCTTTAAGTCGCCTGGGTTCTCAATGTAAACTGGTTCCACCCAACGTCTTTCTAGATGTGCTACATAAACCGTCGGTCAAGCTCCCAACAGAAGAATATTTGGCTGTTCCTGACCCGGAGGCTCGGTTAGTGGCAGCGCCTCACGTCATTCCGGATTGGACGGTATCGTACTTGGCATATATTAACCGGGGCGAGTTACCGGAGGGCGAAACCTTGGCCAGGCAGATAATCCGGCGGTCCAAGTCCATGACTATTGTCAGTGGGGAGTTACATCATTGCAGTGTGACAGGGCGTTTTAGCGTTGTATATCTCCTGAAGAAGGCCGTGAAATTTTTCATGAGATCCACGAAGGAGATTGTGGTCACCACGCTGGTTCAAAATCTCTGGTAGCCAAGGCGTTTTGTCACGGTTTCTATTGGCCGACGGCTCATGCTGATGCTGAGTACTTGGTCAAAAGGTGTGATGGATGTCAAAAATTCTCACGACGCGCTCATGTACCAGCTCAGGAATTGAGGATGATTCCAATCACTTCGCCATTTGCAACTTGGGGGTTGTATATGGTTGGGCCCTTTAAGAGATCCAAGGACAAGAAGACCCACCTTTTGGTGGCGGTTGATAAGTTCACGAAGTGGGTGTTGGCAGAGCCAGTGAGTAAGTGTGGTGTGGCCACGGCGGTTCAATTCATCAAGAAGGTGATTTTCCGGTTTGGCTTTCCACGCAGCATTATAATAGATAATGGTACCAATCGGTCAAAAGGTGCCATGAAGGAGTTCTGTCAATGTGAGCACATCCGGCTTGACGTATCATTAGTGGCTCACCCCCAGTCCAATGGTCAAGCAGAGAGGGCCAATCAAGAGATCTTGAGAGGCATCAAACCCCGGCTTATGGTTCCTTTGCAACGGACGCCGGGTTGTTGGGTAGAGGAGTTACATTCTGTGTTATGGAGCATCAATACTACCCCCAACAGATCGACGGGTTTACACGCCTTTTTTCATGGTTTACAGAGCAGAGGCGGTTCTCCCTAGTGACATTCGTCATGAATCACCTCGTGTAGCGGCGTATGTTGAAGCTGACAATGAGAAGGCACGACAAGAAGCACTTGACCTGTTAGATGAGGAGCGTGACATTGCAGCAGCCCGTTCGGCGATTTATCAGCAAGATCTGCGGCGTTATCGCAGCCGCCGGGTTAGAACCAGAACTTTTCAAGAAGGCGATCTAGTGCTCCGACTCATCCAGGATCAGACAGATATGCACAAGTTATCCCAACCTTGGGAAGGACCTTCTGTGGTCAGCAAGAATCTGCATAACGGGTCATAATACCTTATTGATGTTCGAGAGCACAAAGACACATGTAAATCGGAGGAGGAGACTCATCGGCCGTGGAATATCGCTCGTCTTCAACCCTACTATACCTGAGCTATAGGCTCTGCTTATGTATATAGTTATGACCATGTATATATTATGATCAATATAATAAACCGGAGCCTCAGCTAAAGCGGGGTATCTGTTGTTTCCTTATATCATGTGTGGTTACATGGGTGCTTCTGTTCATAAAGCGGCGTCCGGTTTACACCTTGACTCAGCTTATAAAGCTTTATATACAAATCACTTGGGGGCTTGGTTGTACTTAAGCCATAGCTACACCTCTTGATCGGCGTAATGCCACTAGAAAAATCACATGGGGGCTTGGTCGTATTCAAACCATAGTCACACCTCTTGATCGGCTCAAAGCCAAATTACTTCGGATCATGATTCGTCTCCAGCTTGACCTGATGGCTGCGGATCATCTTGCACCGGTTCATCCTCTTCGTCTCTACCCAGCGGCTGGAAGTCAATAGTTGCCCAATCGATCCTAGTTAGGGCTTGGAACACAACTTCGTCGCTGATAAGGGTGGACAGTTCAATGTCAGGGCCATAGGTGTGAATTCGAATTGGCGGGATGAGATTTTGAACTTCAGGAGTTGGTGCAGAAACCCGTTCGTTGTTGACGTCATAACTTGCCTGATAATGTGAAAGATCAGCTTCTTCAGCTAATTGGCAAGCCAGTGGACGTACTTCCCAGTTTATGGCTCAGAGGTCATCATTGCCAAATTCTGATCCGTCTTCTTTTAAGCTCCGATAGCCTTTGCTGACATCCTCGGATGAAGATCGGGCACCCATGCCTTTGCCCGGTTAGCGCGGTCAGAGCACCGGCTCTTGCACCGGATCTATTTAGTTCTTCTACCCGGGCAGGTAGCATTGACAGCCTTTCTAGGGTCTCCTTGATTAAAGTTGGTGGCGGTTTGTTGTGCGAAGTAGTGCAGATAATCAGTTGCGCGCCGGTATATAACTGCTCTATAAGGGTATAGGCAGCCTTCAGCTTCTTTGTGATGTCAGAGCCCAGATGACTAATGCGAGTCCATGCATAATTACAAGCATCAGTAAACCGGTTTCGTATGAGATGCTAAGTTGAAAATATGAGGCAAGGATGTTTACCAAATACAGCAGCCGTCATGGCATGTATCTGCCGTTTTAGGCCAGCCAGTTCATCTACTACCAGTTTAAGAGCTGCTTCTTCGTCCTCGGCTCTTTTTTGCAAAGCGGATTTTTCTGTCTCCCAATCCGCCCGCTACTTGTTGAAACTCTCCTTTAGCTTTTCCATAGCGGCTAAAGCGCTAGTCAGCTCATCCTTTTCCTTGGAAGTTTCGGCTTGCTGGGACTTGATGTTTTCTTGCAGATCGGCGGTTTGAGAATATTTTTTGCTCAGCTCAGCCTATAATAAACAGACATATTATGAGATTGACGGTACATATTTGAAGTACCAAGTACATAACAAGTTATGCACCCGATATTTGGGGGCTAATGCATATTTGCTTGTTCTCGGAAATTTCTACAAGTCCCAAGCACAATACAAGTGTTACTCTTGGCACTTGGGGGCTAATGTATGTTTGCTCACAATACTGCTATGGGAATTCTTCTACAGTCCCGGTTTATCTTTATAAAGTTAAACCGGCCCTTGGGGGCTACACCAATGAAAAGATACAGTATTGCAATTTTAAAATACCGATTCATCTTAAAGAGATAACCCGGTCCCTGGAGGCTAAACATGCAAAGTTAAGTTATTATTAAGTCTCGGTTTGGATTGATATCATAAACCATCCCTTGGGGGCTACTGGAGTTGACATTGGAAATTGGACATAAGAGAAAACAGTTGTGTGGTTACCTCATATCGCTGCTTCATCAGATTTACTAAACCGGCTTCATAGTCGCGTCTAGTATACAGACGGTTCAAGAAGTCAGAGTGAATGTCTTGGGCGTTGAGATGGGCGTAGTTGGATAAACCAGTGTTCCATTTACCCTTGCCCATAGCAGAAAGCTCATCCTTGGCGCTATGCTTAGATAAAGCGACCGGGTTGCCAGGAGCAGCGTGGCTGACGCCAGTAATCATAATGTCGTCTTCTTTATCATCAGTGGCCTTCACTAGAGTGGATGGCTTATCAGCAGCCTTAGTCGGACTGGCCGCTTTACAATCTGTGCGAGCCGGACTAGTCGGTTTGTCCGTATGACCTGTGGTGTCAACTTCTACTCATTCAACAACGAAGTCATAATCTTGTTGCGGCGGATAATCAAGCAGAAATTCAGCATTCGTTTCTACTGGGTCTGGGATTTTCTCTGGTTCAACAACCACATTTTTGTCAGCCGGTTTGTTTAACCAAGCCTTCTTGCTGGGTCTTGGCTTGGCACTGAAGAACAAATATAAAAGTCAATAAATTGTGTACACCATAAAGCATTGAAAATAAGTTTAAAGGTATGACTCACCCAGGAACTGTCTTGAGGGCTCGAAGCTGTGTGGTTGTTGACTCGCCAGAGGATGAGTGAGGTGTTCCCTGATAATTTGAATCAGATGGATTAAGAGGCTGCCAGAAAAAAGCTGCCTTGGGGCAAGAAGAATCAAGAGTATAAGAGACCTCTGATCGGCGTTTCCGAACCGGTGTGTTCGGTAAACCGGCGGAGGTAGCTACCTAGCCGATGTGCCGGGTTGTGCGGTGAGCTTCGTGTTGCTAGATCTTCAAAAGAAAGTTTGGGTCCAAGTGAGCAAGGGGGTGAGAAAATTTTATTTTCTGGTTTGCTCGACGGATTTTTGATGTTGGCAAAGGATCTGAATCGGAGGAAAGAATAATTACCTCAACGTCATCATCTTGAGCGCCTTCAGCGTCGTCCTGATAATAGTCATTGTCAATGACGTGTATGAAAAATGAACCAAGAGAGTCAAGTTCTACCTCTGAGTCCGTATTAGCCTCATCGGCATCTGCATTTGGCTCGGAAGACGCAGTGGTCCTTTTGTTGGCAGGTTTTTTAACAACCTTGGTCTTCGGGCGAGGTGGCTTTGCCGGTTTGTCTTGCGGTTTTGCCAGTTTATCTTGTGGTTTTTTCTTCCAGAACAGATCATCTCCCTGACAAAGATGGACAAGATTTTCAAAGAATATCTGAAAGAAGCAAGTTAAAACAAAAAAAAGTTATGTGACCCTTACCTTTGGAGGTTGTTGGAAACACAGAAAGGACTTAATCCGATCTGGCTACAGACAGCCTCCGGTTCATTCACCATCTTCTTCACAGACTCAATAACTTCAGCATCTGTAAGATGGATATCAATGTGTAGTTGAGGGTCCTTCAAGCTCCCGGTATATTCACACATTAAACCGGGGCGTCGGCTTAAGGGTAATATGCTCCAAGTTATCCAATAGCAAGCAAAATCAACACTTGTTAAACCGTTTGCCATAAAGGCTCTAAGCTTTGACAGTTGTGGAGCATAAGTGGCCCTTTCCTTTGCAGTCAACCTCTGGGGAAAGGGATGTGATTTCTAAGACGGTGAGGGTGGTAACCCGGCAAAGGATTTTCATTAATTGAAGATGTATCTTTGAAGTAAAACCAAGTCTGGTTCCACTCCTTGGGGTGACTGTGAAGCTTGGCGTGAGGGAAGCTGACTTCCTTCCTCTTTTGAACCGCCATTCCGCCGAGCTCAATATTGGGTCCGTCTGTGAACTCTGTGCGATAGTTTAAGTGGAAGAAGTCCCTAAACAATTCAACTGTGGGCTCCGCTTGAAGATAAGCCTCACAAAAGACTTGGAAATGGCAGATGTTGGACACAGAGTTTGGACCGATGTCCTGAGGATGGAGCTGAAAACTAGCAAGCACATCTCGGAAGAATTTTGAACCGGCAGGGCTAAGGCCTCGATCCAGATGGTCAACGAAGACAACTACTTCTCCATCCTTGTGTTCAGGAGGATTTTCCGGACAGGGGGCCCTCCAGTGGATGATCTCTTTCTTGGCTAAAGTGCCAGCTGCGACGCATCTGTCTAATTGATCTTTAGTGACCCGGGAAGGAGCCCAATTGCACTCATAGACTTGTTTGGCCATTTCAATGGAAAGCTGAAACATGATTATTGCCGGTTTAAGGTTTATATTGAATAAGTATAAAGCGGTGCAAGAGCAGAAGAAGACAGAAATATGTACACATTGTTAAACCGGAATCAGTCACGGGAGATGTACAGAGGTAAAAGCGACTTGGCGTTTCAACATATGACTAATGGTACTTACCGGATTATCACTTTTTCTATAAAGATTAAACCGTCTACTCTGATATAGAAGATACAGATCTAAGATGCATAAGTGAAGAAAAAACAAGTTTCACAGCAAGGCTTGATAATTTCAGATCTGCAGTGTGACAGAAAACTAGAAAGTATTCAGACCTAATTTAAACTGCTTGAACAAGTCAGCAAGTTAGATGAGTTTTATAGGAGAAGATCCAATAAGTAAAAAAGGGATTATGGCTACGGCCGCACAAGAAGTATCAGATCCAAGCTAATCATTTGTGCTAATAAGAAGAACAGGCTAGAACGGCACCGGAGCTTCAAAAAACTCCGATGAACGCTGAAACCCTAATGGTGGATCTAGAGCAAGGAAAAGAAGAACTTACTGATGTTGAGGGAACAGCGGAGGAGCGCCGCATTTCTGTGGTGCAGTCAGGTAGATGTAGCGGCCGTCATTGGGGCGGAAGCAAAGGACGACGGCGGTGGTAGAGCTCCAATGGTCGGGCGTTGCGAGGAAGAGCACGATGTGAAGGAGCACGAAGGGGAAAAGTGAAAAGGACCCCTCGTCCTTATTTATACGGTGAATCGATAAGTGGCAGGCGCGAGAATTGAGGAGCCCGAAAAATGGGATATGTGATTGCTCTGTTGCCTCGATCGTCGGAGGCTCATTAATGAAGGTGAGCTATATGCGATCTTTATCATCAATGGCCTTCACTTGAGTGGACGGCTTATCAGCACCCTTAGCCAGACTGGCCGCTTTATCATCTGTGCGAGCCGGACTAGTCTGTTTTTCCGTATGACCTGTGGTGTCAACTTCTACTCGTTCAACAACGAAGTCATAATCTTGTTGCGGTGGATCATCAAGCAGAAATTCAGCATTGGTTTCTACTGGGTCTGGGGTTTTCTCCAGTTCAACAACCACATTTTCGTCAGCCGGTTTGTTTAACCGAGCCTTCTTGCTGGGTCTTGGCTTGGCACTGATGAAAAAATATAAAAGTCAATAAATTGTGTACACCATAAAGCATTGAAAATAATTTTATAGGTATGACTCACCCAGGAACTGTCTTGAGGGCTGGAAGTTGTGTGGCTGTTGACTCGCCAGAGGATGAGTGAGGTGTTCCCTGATAATTTGAATCAGACGGATTAAGAGGCTGCCGGAAACAACCCGCCTTGGGGCAAGAAGTATCAAGAGTATAAGAGACCTCTGATCGCCGTTTCGAACGAAGTGTTGATAAACCGCGGAGGTAACTCTACCATTGTGCGGGTTGTGCGGCCAACCGTGTTGCTATGTCTACAAAAGAAAGTTTGGTTCCAAGTGAGCAAGGGGGTG
Source organism: Aegilops longissima (assembly GCA_021605205.1). Lineage (NCBI taxonomy): Eukaryota > Viridiplantae > Streptophyta > Magnoliopsida > Poales > Poaceae > Aegilops > Aegilops longissima. The sequence goes on from CM038679.1 coordinate 237,244,831, forward strand.
AGAAAATTTTACTTTCCAGTTTGCTCGATGGATTTTTTGTGTTGGCAGAGGATCTGAATCGGAGGAAAGAATAATTACCTCAACGTCATCGACTTGGCGCCTTGACGTCCCCGATAATAGTCATTGTCAATGAGGTGTATGAAAAATGAACCAAGAGAGTCAAGTTCTACCTCTGAGTCTGGATTAGCCTCATCGGCATCTTGATTTGGCTCGGAAGATGCAGTGGTCCTTTTCTTGGCATATTTTTTAACAACCTTGGTATTCGGGCGAAGTGGCTTTGCCAGTTTATCTTGTGGTTTTTCCGGTTTATCTTGTGGTTTTTTCTTCCAGAACGGATCATCGCCCTGACAAAGATGGACAAGATTTTCAGAGAATATCTGAAAGAAGCAAGTTAAAACAAAAAAAAAGTTACATGACCCTTACCTTTGGATGTTTGTTGGAAACACAGAAAGGACTTAATCTGGTCTGGCTACAGACAATCTCTGGCTCATTCAGCATATTCTTCACAGCCTCAGTAACTTCAGCATCTGTAAGCTGGATATCATGTGTCGTTGAGGGTCCTTCAATCTCCCGGTATATTCACACATTAAACCGGGGCGTCGGCTTAAGGGAAATATGCTCCAAGTTATCCAACAGCGAGCAAAATCAACACCTGTTAAACCGTTCGCCATAAAGGCTCTAAGCTTTGACAGTTGTGGAGCATAAGTGTCCCTTTCCTTTGCAGTCAACCTCTGTGGAAAGGGTTGCGTATTGCTAACATGGTGAGGGTGGTAACCCAGCAAAGGATTTTCATCAATTGGAGATGTATCTTTGTAGTAAAACCAAGTCTAGTTCCACTCCTTGGGGTGACTGTGAAGCTTGGCGTGAGGGAAGCTGACTTCCTTCCTGTTTTGAACCGCCATTCCACCGAGATCAGTATTTGGTCCATCTGTGAACTCTCTGCGACAGTTTAAGTGGAAGAAGTCCCTAAACAATTCAACTGTGGGCTCCTCTTGAAGATAAGCCTCACAAAAGACTTGGAAATGGCAGATGTTGGACACAGAGTTTGGACCGATGTCCTGAGGATGGAGCTGAAAACTAGCAAGCACATCTCGAAAAAAATTTGAACCAGGAGTGCTAAAGCCTCGACCTGGATGGTCAACGAAGACAACTACTTCTCCGTCCTTGGGTTCAGGAGGATTTTCCGGACCGGGGGCCCTCCAGTGGATGATCTCTTTCTTGGCTAAAGCGCCAGTTCCGATGCGTGTGTCTAATTGATCTTCAGTGACCCGGGAAGGAGCCCAATTGCACTCATAGACTTGTTTGGCCATTTCAATGGAAGGCTGAAACATGATTATTGCCGGTTTAAGGTTTATATTGAATAAGTATAAAGCAGTGCAAGAGCAGAAGAAGACAGAAATATGTACACATGGTTAAACCAGAATCAGTCATGGCAGATGTACAGAGGTAAACGCGGCTTGGCGGTTCAACAGGGGACTAATGGTACTTACCGGATTATCACTTTTTCTATAAAGATTAAACCATCTACTCTGATATAGAAGATACATATCTAAGATGCATAAGTGAAGGAAAAACAAGTTTCACAGCAAGGCTTGATAGTTTCAGATCTGCAGTGTGACAGAAAACTAGAATGTATTCAGTCCTAATTTCAAGTGCTTCAACAGTTCAGCAAGTTAGATGAGTTTTATATAAAGGAGAAGATCCAATAAGGAAAAAAAGGGATTATGGCTACGGCCGCACAAGAAGTATCAGATCCAAGCTAGTCGTTTGTGCTAATAAGAAGAACTGGGAAGAAATGAACACTGAAACCCTAATGGTGGATCTAGAGCGAGGAAAAGAAGAACTTACTGATGTTGAGGGAACAGCGGAGGAGCGCCGTGTTTCTCTGGTGCAGTCCGGTTGATGCAGCAGCCGTCGTTGGGGCGGAAGTGAAGGACGACGGCGGTGGTAGAGCTCCAATGGTCGGGCGTTGCGAGGAAGAGGACGATGTGAAGGGGCACGAAGGGGAAAAGTGAAAAGGACCCCTTGGCCTTATTTATAAGGTGAATGGATAAGTGGTAGGCGCGAGAATCGAGGAGCCCGAAAAATGGGATATGTGACAACTCTGTCGCCTCGATTGTTGGAGGCTCATTAATGAAGGTGAGCTATATGCGATCTTTTAATGGCAAGTGACGTCATGGTGATTTATCATTGTCCTGGAAAGTGTCGTCACCGCGGTTTACAAGATTATGCGAAGGTGCTGAAGAAGAAATTTTCTTAAGTATTGAGGATTGACATGAACCATTTCAAATCAATCTGGGGCCTAATGTTGGGGATATTACTACTGGGTGTAAACCGGCCCGGAGAGGCCAGGTTATCCCCATAATGAATTATTATACTTGAAGCCCATGAAGACGAAGATGATGGCGCTTTAAGTAAGCCCAGAGCCCAAAGGCGGATTAAGACTTGTAGTGATAAACCGACATTGATATATAAACTTGTGTTATAAGATAGAAAGAGCAGATACCGAGCCGGACACGATTATAAGTCGGCCTTGGGACCCTGTAAACTGACGGGCTTCAACCCATGTATATAAGGGGATGACCCGGCAGTGGTTTAAGAGAACAGACAACAACTCGAGGCCCAGGCAAAGCATATTCGCTCCCTTGTCATCGAAACCTAGCAATCCCACAACAACTGGATTGTAGGCTTTTACCTTCACCGCAAGGGGCCGAACCAGTATAAACTCTCTGTGTCCCTTGTCCTCTTTAACCCCTTTAAGCTCACCCGTCGCGATGGCTCCATGATTGTACTTTCTCTAGGACATCTACCGTGAGAAAACCACGACAGTGTTGGTCCCAAACAGAGCCACTTGCGGTGCGACCCCTTCACCTGGGGTTTTCGGTTGCTGTACGTAGTGCTCATCCGGTCGTGGCCTAAGACGAGATACGCGCGGATACTATCAAAGTGTCGGCACTCCGGGAGGTCTTGCTGGATTAATTTTAGCATTTTCGAAATGTCTTGTGCACCGGGATTCCGAGTCTGATCGGAGGGTCTTGCGATGGAGGATTGTCTCCGTGGATCGTGTGCTTGTCATGGGCTAAGTTGGGACACCCCTGTAGGGTTTAAACTTTCGAAAGCCATGCCCGCGGTTATGTGGCAGATGGGAATTTTTCATATCCGATTGTAGTGAACTTGAAGTAAACTCAATTAAAACACACCAACCGCCTGCGTAACCGCGACTGTCTCTTTTCGGGGAAGTTCGAGAGGAGAACACGGTTGGGATATGTTTGAACGTGAGTAGTTCAAGATCACTTAATGATCATTACTAGTTTGCGATCGTTTGCGTTGTTTCTCATCTTATGCTTGTACTCGTATGTTAGCCACCATACTTTGCTTAGTCACTTGCTGCAACCTCACAACTTATCCTTTCCATACACACTAAGATTTGCTGGTCTTGATACCCAAGGTAATGGGATTGCTGAGTCATCATGTCTCACAGATTACTATAACAACAGTTGCAGGTACAGGTAATGCGATGATCATGACGCGAGAGCGATGTTTGCAGGTTTTGAGTTCCTCTTCTTTGTCGATCTTGGGTTAGGTTCCTGGTCGGCAGTCTGGGCTAGCAGGGTGGATGTTGTTAGAGCTTTGTTTGTGTTTCATCCGTAGTCAGATATTGATCTATGTATGATGTATTGATGTATTCTTATGGCATTGTATGCCTTTTGTATGTATCCCCATCTACTATTTAATGGTTTGATGTAATGATATCCACCTTGCAAAAGCGTGACAATATGCGGTTCTATCCTTGGTGGGACCTTCGAGCCTCTTTAGGATATTGTCACATATTGGGCGTGACAACATCATTGAGAAGAACTGAGAACTGGTCTCACAAAAGACAACGAGAATCGAATCACTCAAAGAGAAGTGCGCCGGATGAAAAAAAATTGACATCGCAATGAACGAAACTACTGCGTGATCCTAAAAAATTTTGAACAGGAAGAGGAGTAATCAAAACAACTACGACAAGATTTCACACCAGAGCGAGGAAGGGACTGGGGAGTAAAAGGAATTCCTACTCTCCAATATAACTAGACTCCGAAAAAAATTCTTCTAGACTCAACAACGACCAAACTATGCGATCAAACAAGGCGGGCTCCTATGGTCGGTCAAGGCTTTGATACCAACTTGTCATGCCCAATATGCGACACTATCCTAAAGAGACTCGAAGGTCCCACCAAGGATTGAACCGCATATTGACACGCTTTTGTAAGGTGGATATCATTACATCAAACCATTACATAAATAGTTGGGGATAGATAATAGGCATAAAAATGCCACAAGAATACATCAATACATGAAACGTAGAACACCATCCGACTACGGATGCAAACAAAAAAAAAGCTCAAACGACATCCACCCTGCTAGCCCAGGCTGCCGACCAGGAACCTAACCCAAGATCGACGAAGAAGAAGAACTCAAAACATGCAAACATCGCTCTCGCGTCATGATCATCGCATTACCTGTACCTGCAACGGTTGGTGTAGTAATCTGTGAGCCACGAGCACTCAGAAATCCCATTACCATGCGTATCAAGACTAGCAAAGCTTAATGGTATTGAAATGATAAGTGGTGAGGTTGTAGCAAGCGGCTAAGCAAATATGGTGGCTAACATACGAGTACAAGAGTAAGATGAGAATCTACGCAAATGGTCGCCAACTAGTAATGATCACTAAGTGATCCTGAACTACTTACGTTCAAATATAACTCAACCGTCTTCTCCTTTCGAACTTCCCTGAAAAGAGACAATCACGGTTAGGCAACGCGGTTGGTGCATTTTAATTGAGTTTACTTCAAGTCCTCTACAACCGGATATTAACAAATTCCCATCTGCCACATAACCATGAGCACGGCTTTCAAAAGTTTATACCCTGCAGGGGTGTCCCAACTTAGCCCATGACAAGCTCATGATCCGCGGAGGCAATCCTCCATCACGGGACACCCGATCAGACTCGGAATCCCGGTGCACAGGACATTTCGACAATGGTAAAACAAGTCCAGCAATACCTCCCAGCGTGCCGACACCCTGATAGTAGCCGCGCGTATCTCATCTCAGGCCACGACCGGATGAGCACTACGTACAACAACCGAAAACCCTGGGTGAAGGGGTGGCACCGCAAGTGGCTTTGTTTGGTACCAACACCATCAGCGCTGGCCCTTCCCTATATTTAGAAAAACCTCGGGTTCGGGACACCCTATGCTAATTAATTATTAGGTTCAAGTATTATTATGGAAAATGTTAAAACCAATGTTGGGCCTTGCTGGAAGAGTTTTCTTCAAAGGGAAACGTCGAGAGGGTCCCATACCCCTCATCGTGTTAGGGACACAAAATCAAGGAACATAACACCGGCATGACGGAAGCTAGGGCGGCAAGAGTGGAACAAAACACCAGGCATAAGGCCGAGCCTTCCATCCTTTACCAAGTATATAGATGCATTAATTAAATAAGAGATATTGTGATATCCCAAGAATATCCATGAAATCCATGTCCCAACATGGAACAACCTGCAACTGCACCTGCAACTAGCAACGCTATAAGAGGTGCTGAGCAAAGCGGTAACATAGCCAAACAACGGTTTGCTAGGAAGGGTGAAAAAGGTTAGAGGCTATCATGGCAATTTGGGAGGCTTGAGAAACAAGTGGTAGGTAGCGCGAATTACGATAGCATCGAGACAACTAGCATAGCAAAGATAGTAGTGAGATCCAAGGTGACGATCATCTTGCCTGAAATCCTGCTAGGAATAAGAACGATTCCATGAAGAAGATGAAGCCACATATATGAACCAAGCATAGACGAACGAATCGTCACGATCGCAACGAAACAGGAACTAACGAGAAGGAGCACAACCGGAAAGAAGCAAACAACATGGTAAACACCCAAGCAAGAACAAGGCATGATGCTCATCCAAGTATGATGCATGAAAAGACTACAAGATGCTACTCATGGAAAGAGATGATGCATACAAGAGCAACACACCAAAGCAAGTTTTAATGAGGCCGGAGACAACATATAACAATTCTGGTAAGTCCTCATATGCAATTTTTGAAATTGGTCCAGATCTGATTACAACACAATGTTGAATTTGTTAAACATCAAGTTAAATTGCACCAAGATGATCTACATGGTTTTCTAGTCAAGTTACATATAAAGTTCGATTTATTTGGAGCTACGGCCTAGAAGATATGAGCAAAACAAGTTAAACATGGCATTGATGCAAATGCAAGCAAAACGAAATCACAAACACTCCAAAACAAGGATGCAACAAGGTAAAATAAAACTACATGCAAAACTAAGAAAGTTTCATATAGGCCATGCACAAAACGGAGCCATGGTTCAACACATACACTCAAAACAAGATTCAAACACAATCTGCCCAAAACACCAACTAATCACTTTGCAATAAGGCAACAACATGCTACAGGAATCATCAGGGCACAAACTTGATATACACTCAAAGAATAGGCAACATGCTTCAAATAACATTTAAGGTTCAGGTTCATAGGCATCAGGTTAAACCAAAATGATCATTGCAAAAGGCAACTTAATAACACAGATTATTAGTGAAAAACAGGACATACATGTGAGCAGGAATAACATGTTGACATGTTGGAGGCATGAAATAGTGATGATATAGTGCAAGAAAATGGCAAACAAAAGCATGGTTTAAAGTACAGGTTAAACATGGCAAAACATTATTATTAAGCATCTCCATATGGCCCATAGATCAATGGCAAACAACAAGACAAGATGCAACATGATATAAGATGATTCTCAGACCTGTTTGCAAGCTTGGAATAGAGGTCATATCAAATCTAAAAAAATCAAACTTGGCATATGGATAAAGTACTCATACCATACTTAAAATCATGTAACTGGATTAACTCCAAAAGAGGCATAGATCAATCAATAACTAGCTCACAACATGGCATCATGAAGTTAACACAAAAATGGAACATCATTTAGGCATGTTCATGGCACCGACAACATATGTTACAGGACATATATGAGTCGTAAAAAGGCATGGAATGATAGAGCATAACATGGAGATCAAAACATCTCCAATAGGCATCACCAAATTATGCATGCAATTGATGGTAGCGTCAACACAAACATGGCAAGTGATATGAACAGTTACAGACTTGGTAGAAAAACATGAAATGGCATAAACAGATTCATGATAGAAAATTTGTAAGCCCATGCCACTCATCACAGAGAATTACATGGCATCACAAAGTACTCAACTGTAATAAGACACATTTATGAAGCCTAACATGTCAAGATCAAGGTCATAGGGTGCATGGATTACTAGCAAAACACAAGGCAAAAGAGAACTTCATGTTAACAAACTACCAGGAACAATATTTTGCAAAAGTGGAGCATGATAATGAGAAGCTACACTACTCCATAATTGGAAATAGAGGCATGAATGTATAGAGCAATGCCACATCTTCAAAACTCTCGTACGGAACTATCTCAAAAAGTGCATGGAACTATTAGTAGCAATAAGACAACATAGCAACATAATGTAACAGGAAAAGGACTTGGCAGAAATACTAAGTGTCTGAAATCAGCAACATCAGGTGGCCTACTTTGCGTTCTTGTGCTAGTCACCACAGAACTGACAAAGATACAAGGCTTACACCACTGTAAAGATAACATGGCGGTGCTCCTAAAACATGTAGACATGATGCTCATAGGATATACACACAAAATGCAATGAAAATGACAAATCAGCAAGTTATAACAATCTCAGCACGTTAGCATCATATAGTACTCTTGCAACGACGATAAAGTCATCAATATGAATAGTAACATGCATTCCAATGAAACTAACTTGAAGAGAATCACGAGAAAAACATTTTGATATATCATATGCCCAAATCGGAGCTATATGCTTGGAGATATGGCATGTCATATTTGAGCACATGAGATGGAAGAACTCACGACTTAGTGAAAATAACCATCTCGCGAAATCGGGACGGAGCCGGTCGGGGTCGAGGGGATCTGGGACGGGGGATGATCTGATCCACTCCCTCAGATCCGTCACGGGGGAACTTCGGCGAGGAACTCCGGCAAGGAGCGGCGCGGCGAGGAGGAGGCGACCTCAGCGGCAAGAAAATGAGGCTTGGCGCTGGCGCTACTGAGCGGCGATCGCAGCACGGGCGGTGGCGGTTGCATGCTGTGTGGCGGCGGCGGGGCGGGCGAGGCGGTTCTTGTGGTGCACGCTGCTCATCGGCGTCTTGATGGAGGCGACGGCGCCTTGGCGAGAGGCGGCGCGGGTGAACGGGCGGCGGCGGTTGCGACATGGAGGTCGCCGGCTGAGAGCGGCGGCGGGGAAGGGAGTCGGGCAGCTCGTGTTCGGTGGCGGCGCGGGATCCGGGCCCTAGCGGGCTGAATCTGGGCCAGGCGGGCCCGCGGCGGTGGAGGAGAGAGAGGGTCGGTGGCGGATGACGTGGCAACACATGATTGCCTCGGGCACAGTGGCGGACATGTCCTGTGGTGGGAGGATTTGTCTGGCGGCGCGAGGTGGAAGGAGACTTTTGCAATGCGAATTTCGGGGAAAGGGACATATTTATAGGTAGAGGGAGCTAGGAGAGTCCAAATGAGGTGCGGTTTTTGCCTGCACGGTCGTGATCCAACGACGGAGAGCATGGAGGGGTTTAGATGGGCTAGTGGGCTCTTATGGAGGGGTGTTGGGCCGTAAAGAGAGAGGGCTTTTACGGTTACCCGGTTAACCGTTAGGGCATCAAACGACCTCCAAATGGAACAAAATTTGATGGGCGGTCTACCGGTGATATACCAAGACCACACGACAAATCTCGGCCCATTATGAGAACATTTTTTCTCCCGCTCATGATACAATAACAGAGAAAAAGACAACAGAGAAAAAGACTGGATTCCGAAACAGACAATGGAGAAAAAGACTGGATGGAAGTTTTGAAAAACATGACGATGCAATGCACATGATGACATGGCAAGAGGCAACACGCAAGCAAATGACATGGCAACAACAGCAAATCACTAGAAGACACCTGGCGCATCGGATTCGGAGCGTTACAACTCTCCTCTACTAACAAGAGATCTCGTCCCGAGATCTTAAGAACGAGACGGAAGAAAAGAGGATGCGGTGAAACAGGAACACAAAAGATAACGTGAACAAGACCGAGAGCATTCGGGTAGAAAAGAGGAATGACGAATATGACGAGAATCAAAAGCTCGAGGAACAAGATAGACTCTGAACCCACTCCAGTTAGAACAATATTGAAAAAAGAATAATCATGAAGGAAATTAGGCAGCACTCCGGCTAAACACAGTAAGAATAGAACATGAACTTGACACGATGGAACGATACTTGACGCGAGAAAACAACACAATGTCTCCGGAAGAATTGAAATAGTTGAATGAACAGAATGGAGAAGAATATGGAAACTTTACCACAATTGAGTTGAAAGCATCCCTAGAAGGAAGGATTGAACGGAGTTGTTGGAAAATCAACAATGAAAAGAATAAGCTAGTTGTGGGCTTATGGAAAATAACTCAAAATTAAGGAGGTGATAACCAGCCACAACCAAAAATGATTGAATAGCTGAGAAGAATGAAGAAATGCAAAGCTCCACTTGAAAAGAATACGGAGAATTATTTGCACTTAGAGACGCAAAAGGAAAGATACTTGAGCTTCTCCAACAAGAATCTTGATGAGCACTTGAAGAATGAATTAAATCCTGCTGAACCACCATGAAGAACTCCGCTAACAAAAGGGTGATGAGATAGAATTGAAGGATGAAATAAGTAAGATTAAAGCCTTGCGATGATTTAGATTGAGCTTCGCGACGAGACAAGCTGCAAAAACTTGGAACCACGGGAAAGAAAAGATGAACAACTTAGAACCAAGAGATTATTCACCATGAAAAATCTCCGAAGGAAAGGAATTTCTTTGCCACGATGAAATGATAATAAGAATTATGTTATGCTTATCCTTCTGATGACAAATGGATTTGGCATGCAACTTATTCTGGTAGCAAAAGGTTAAAGGGAGATATGGCGCAAAACTTGAGACCGTCTTCGAGAACCACCGGTAGGATTGGAAAGAACGAATGAATTGATAAGATAAGAACAGAAAAGGAATCTTGAATGAGCCACCGTGAGAATTTGTAAGTGAATAAGAAAGAGAATGAATCACCGGGAGGAACTGAAAGAACAAAATATACTTGAGGGGATCAAGATGCAAGAGAATGAAGAGATCGCGAACTCATTAAAGAATGCTGGAACGAAGCACCGGTACAATCATGAAACGAACGCAGCTGAAAACCTAGAATGAAGGAATATTCTGAAATGATGGCCTCCGGATAACCGAAATAGAAAAGCAACTCCTAAAATACTCTGGATGGGTAAGAATAACATGAAGTAGAACAACGAATCTTGGAGAGAACAGACAAGATTTAGAGGAAAACTCTTCATCGGTCTTCAAATGTTGAGAATGACGATGAGGAACACCTCCAAAATTGTTGAGATACTCTAGTAGAATAAAAAGCGAAGAGGTTGAGGCAACAACGAAAATAATTTGAAAGGGATCTTGAAAAACACATTTGACCGATAGAATTCATACTTCCGTCAAACTCAAAAATATTTTGGGAATAACCCCGGGCAAACTAGAAGAGTCAGGTAAGATCCTGGGAAAAGACCTGTGGGTTAGGTCCCACTCAAAGAAACATCGTTGGAAAGGATTGTTGAAAGAGAGATGACGCACCGAAACAATCGAAAGAGTTAAATGAGGTGACAACCTCAAAATAATTGAATGCAAACACGAATCTTCTGAGATGTCTTCATCATTCTGGAAGGACTAAATGGCAAGAGGCAAGCGAGCAAGGGGAACACTTGAGTTGATGAAAAGAATATGATCAACACCGAAAAGCTTGAATTGGATCCACCGGAATGAAACCAGACGAACAATGACTAACTAGACGAGAATTCACTGGTTGAGACACTTGAGGAAAAACTGAAGAGGCTCAGCCTCCAGGAATAAAAAGGGATGGGAGGGCGGGAAAAACAAGGCATACATGTGAGGATGAATAACATGTTGACATGTTGGAGGCATGAAACGATGATTATATATTGCAAGAACAAGGCAAACAAAAGTAGGGCATTAAAGTACAGGTTAAACCTGGCAAAACATTATTACTCCCTCAATTTTTTTATACAAGGCCACTACGAAAAACACATTTTGCATCTATATAAGGCCACCAAGAGTAATCAAGGCAAATATTAATGATGTTTTCTCGTACTAGTAACCCATGGTTTAATTACTAGAATGCATGTAGTGGATGATAATGACACGCTCAACTACTTCCTCCCTCCTAGCCACTCAGTTTCCTCTAATATGCATGCACCCTATTAATTAACCCGGTAATCGAGAACAAAAATTGGCATGTAAAGCACGCATTAATTTTTATCTTGGTACCTGTAATTTGAGTTTGTGGCCTTGTATATAAAAATAGAGGGAGTACTAAGGTTCTCCATATGACCCATAGATAAATGGAAAACAACAATACAAGATGCAACATGATATAAGATCATTCCCAGACTCAAAATCTGGGAATGCAAAACATTAACATCAACATAGCATGTTTGCAAGCTCGGAACGGAGATCATACGAAGTCTAAAATTAACAAACTGGGCATGCGGAAAAAGTACTCATATCCTACTTCAAATCATGTAATTGGAGCAACTCCAAACGAGGCATAGATCAATCAATAACAAGCTCACAACATCACATCATGAAGTTAATAGAAAACTGCAACATCATTTAGCATGTTCATGGAAATGAAAACATGTGCTACAGGACATATATGAGGCACCAAAAGGCATGGCATGATAGAGCATAACATGGACATCAAAACATCTCAAGTAGGCATCTCCAGATTATGCATGGAACTGATGGTAGCATCAACGCAAATATGGCAAGTGATATGAACAGTTACAAACTTGTAGAAAAAACATGACATGGCAGAAACAGATTCATGATAGCAACGTTGCAAGCTCATGCCACTCACCAAAAAGCATTACATGGCATCATAAGGTACCCAAGAGTAGTAAGACACATTTATGAAGCTAAACATGACAAGAGCAAGTTCATAGGGTGCATGGATCACTAGCAAAACATAAGTCAAAAAGGAACTTCCTGTTAACAAACTGCCAGGAACATTATTTAACAAAAGTAGAGCATGATAATGACAAGATACACTAGTCCATAATTGCAACCAGAGTCATGAGTTGATAAAGCAATACCACATCTTCAAAATACTCTTACTGAACTATCTCAGAAAGTGCATGGAACTACTGGTAGCAACAAGAAAACGTAGCAACATAATGTAACAGAAAAGGACTTTGCATGCTTGTGCTAGTCACCACAGAGCTCACTAAAATACAAGTCTTGCACCACTGTAAATATGGCGTGGACATGCTCCTATAATTTGTAGACATGATGCTCATAGGATGCACACATAAAATCAATGAAAATGACAAATCAGCAAGTTATAACAATCTCAGCAAGTTAACATCTATAGCACTCTTGCAATGATGATAAAGGCATTAATATGAACAGTAACATGCATGCAAATGACACTAACATGAAAGTAATTAAATCAGGATCGACAGAGAATTCATAATCCATATTAGTAACAAAGATAGGTGAAGTAGCAAACTTAGGATCATATTGCATTCTAGCATTCAAAGATTTTTCTTTCCGCTTAGCTAACAGTTTCTTAAGATCGTCTCTATCATTGCAAGCAAAAAAGTCTCTAGCAGTTTCTTCATCCGTAATATATCCCTCGAGTACAATAGGAAGTTCATATCTAGGGGGAGAATCATAACTTTTAGTTTCGTCAGTTTCAGTAATTTCATTCTCTCTAACCCTAGCAAGTTGTTCATCAAGAAATTCACCTAGTGGCATAATATTATCAAGGAAAGAAGTAGTATCATCATAAGCATCATGCATAGCAGAAGTAGCATCATCAATAACATGTGACATATCGGAATCAATAGCATGCGTAGGTGTCGCAAATTTACTTAAAACAGAAGGTGAATCAAGTGCAGAGCTAGATGGCAGTTCCTTACCTCCCCTCATAGTAGAGGGATAGATCTTGGTTCTAGTATCTTTGAGATTTCTTAGAGAGATCAACATATATAAATCCAGAGTGACTCAGAGAATAGAGCTATGCTCCCTGATAACGGCGCAAGAAAAAGGTCTTGATAACCCACAAGTATAGGGGATTGCAACAATTTTCGAGGGTAGAGTATTCAACCTAAATTTATGGATTTTACAGAAGGGGAGCCAAAAGAATATTCTCAAGATTTAGCAGCTGAGTTGTCAATCCAACCACACCTGAAAGAATTAATATCTGCAGCAAAGTAATATGGAAGTAACGATAACAGTGGCAAAAGTAACAGTAGCAGTTTTGTAGCAATCCTAACAGCGGCAACAGATTTTTTTTAGCAAAGATCAATATGAAACGAACTCGTAGGCAATGGATCAATGATGGATAATTATATCGGATGGCATTCATCGTGCAACAGTTATAACCTAGGGTGACACAGAACTAGTTCCAATTCATCAATATAATGTAGGCATGTATTCGAATATAGTCATACGTGCTTATGGAGAAGAACTTGCATGACATCTTTTGTCCTACCCTCCCGTGGCAGCGGGGTCCTAATGGAAACTAAGGGATATTAACGCCTCCTTTTAATAAAGAACCGGACCAAAGCATTACCACTTAGTGAATACATGAACTCCTAAAACTACGGTCATCACCTGTAAGTGTCCCAACTATTGTCACTCCAGGGTTGCCGGATCATAACACGTAGTTGGTGACTATTACTTGCAAGATAGGATCAAGAACACAAATATATTCATGAAAGCATAATTTGTTCAGATCTGAAATCATGGCACTTGGGACCTAGTGACAAACATTAAGCATAGCAAAGTCATAGCAACATCAATCTCAAAACATAGTGGATACAAGGGATCATACCCTAACAAAACTGACTTGATGACATGATAAATCTCATCCAACCCATCAACGTCCAGCAAGCCTATGATGGAATTACTCACGCACGACGGTGAGCATCATGAAATTGGTGATGGAGGATGGTTGATGATGAGATGGCATCGATTTCTCCTCTCCGGAGCCCAAAACAGACTCCAGATCTGCCCTCCCGAGGAAGAATATGAGGTGGTGGCGGCTCCGTATCGTAAAACGTGATGAATCCTTCTCTCTGATTTTTTCTCTCTGAACGTGAATATATGGAGTTGGAGTTGATGTCGGTGGAGGTCCAGGGGGGCCACAAGCTAGGGGCACGCCCAGGGGGGTAGGGTTCGCCATGTCGGATTTCGGGTTCCGCAAACCCTTGAGACGTTCGAACTCTGGGGTGCGTGCGAAGAACTCGTCCTCCCCAGTCTTCCTACTCGCTAATCTCACAGCCTAGCTCGATGAACTGAATGGGAAAGAGACACAGCAGTTTACCCAGGTTAGGGCCACCTTCCGGTGTAATACCCTACTCCTGCTTTGTGGTGGATTGGCCTCGAGGGGCTGGTGATGAACTAGTACAGTGGAAAATGACCTCCGAAGGAGAGGTGTTCTTGGGCTCAAGTGAGCTGGTGAGTGAGAGGATGATCTGAATGATCCGTCCCCATCTATGGTGGTGGCTAGGTCCTATTTATAGTGGCGTTGGTCCTCATCCCAAATGTAGGTGGGAAGGGATCCCACAATGGCCAAATTTGAAGGGAGACAACTAGTACATGCTATCCTGACAAAAGTAGTCTTATCTTGTAAAAGCCTCTGGTCGTGCCGCCATGGTGGGCTCGGCGATGACCTCCGACCTGCCGTCTTGGCTGTCTTGGTCTTGTTGCACGGGAATGGAAACCTTTGGCTGATTCCTCTGGACTCCGCACCTGCGCTTGCCTCCTTAGCACCAAAGAGGAAACTGGTACACTGCGCCCGCTGTCCGCTTGGCCTTGGTCATCATGGCTCACATCATCTAGACCTCGCGAGGTGAGGCTTGCATAGAAATCTCAACTCCTCGGGAGCCAGCCTGAAGAGGCCGCCCCTCGTGGAGGTCTTGGTGCTGTCCTCCTCGCGAGGCTTGGCCCCTCACGAGGGTCTTGAGTTGTTGATGCTGAAGCTCGGCCATACCAGGCCGTCGATGAAGCCACGCTGTGGGCCGCAGGCAGGCAAGTTTGGTACCCTTGTTCCCAGAACACCGACAGTAGCCCCCGGGCCCAAGCCACGCTCGGACTTGGCTTCAAGGCGAATCCAGAGGGCAAGTGTGAAGCGCCGCGGGCCATAACCGCCTGCGGCCTCGGTCGATGCGTGGCGATTGATGGGGCGTGGGCGTGTCCACTTCCCTATGCTCCCTCGGCAATCATTCCTGGCTGACAAAAAGGTTGGTGCCTGCTACGGAGTCTTCATTGCCCTCCCTTCGTCTTGCTCCAGATCCCCTTCTCCTTTTGCCCGGAAAATCTCCAGATCTACCGAATCTCTTCCCCAAGCCCGCGATGGCCACCAACAAGGCGAAATCTTCTGCCACGGCTGTGCGCCCGGCCTCTTGGTTTGAGCCGGCCCTGAGCGCGTCCACCATCACTGAAGAGAAGCACCTCGCCGCTGCACTCCAGCTGATGGTAAGCAACAGTAACAAGGGGGGAGAGACGGCGCTCTGGGTCGGCTCCGCCAAGCTGGAAGCCATGGGGGACACCGTTTACCCCTTCTTCCTGCACAGCGTCCTTGCCGGGTTGGTTCCCCCTTTCTCCAATATCTTCTACGCCGTCCTCCACCACTACGAGCTCCACGCCCTTCATCTTCATCCCAATCCCATCATCCTCCTGTCGGTCTTCGCCTTTTACTGCGAGGCGTTCTTGGGGGTGATGCCCTCTATTGTGCTGCTCCCCCACTTCTTCTACCTCTGCATCTATGGCAGCCAGTGCTTGGGGTGCGCCTGCTTCATCGCGGCCAACGGTAGCAACGCGATCTCACAAACCAGGAAGAAGGTTGAGGACTTCCTGAACAAGTGGATCTTCCTGGATGCCAAGCGCACCCATGCCCGGCTGGAGCTGTCGACCGCGCCGCCAACACCCCTGGAAGGATGGGCTCAAGAGAAGCTCACAGATCCCCGGGTGGAGTTGTTGCTGGGGAAGATGACGGCTGACCTGAAGGCGGAGAAGCTGATGGGGGCCATGGTTGTCAAGTAATTCCTCACGCAATGCCTGGCTCCGCTCCAGGCGCACTCGCATCCCTTGTGGATATTTAAGGGTGCGGAAGACAACCTCTGGCTGTGCCAGGACAACTTGTCCGACGAGGAACTGGGCAAGGTCATGCGCACCTTGCTCAGGAAGGACCAGGGTTGCCCCCCGGACACCCATCTCCCGTTGTACCGCCGCGCTGATGGGGAGAAGATTGCCGACGCCCTGCCTATTTTCAATGAGCGGAGGCTCATGCCGCTGAGCCCTCCCTGCTGCCGGGCTCCCCGGTGACGGTATCCTCCTGTGAGTCTGACAAGGAGGAGAAGGCGGACTCGAAAGCGACCTAGGAAGGCGTGGGGGAGAACTCTCCCCCACGCCGGATTGATCTCCTCTGCGTACTTTCCGATGACGACGACACCGGCGAGCACCCGGTCAGGGAGTCGTCGCGCTCCGCCGGGGTCACCACGAGGTCCAGGGCCACCCCTCCGAAGAAGCTAAAGCTGGGGGTCCTGAAGAAGGGCAGATCAACGCTGCTTTCCCGAGGCAACGCCTCTGCCTTGTCGCCGGCCAATGCAGCCACAGATCTGGTCATGCGCTCGTCCGCCACTGAGGCTCGCGTAGCGGTGCCCATGCCTATGGAGCCTGCGGGCATCGCGCTCCTGAAGAGGACGAGGGATTACGGCGCCGTGGACCAGTAATTGCGCCGTCTTGCCTTTGCCCCCTGCTCTTGATGTAGTGTTCTGATATTTCCCTCTCTGTGGTCAGGCCAACGCCTGCGGCGAAGAAGAAGAAGGAGGATGCCAAAAGCACCGAGGCCAAGCACCCTGCCGCGGCCGCGCCACCTTCATCGAGGAAGGACGAGGCCGGGTCACGTGCTCCCACGTCAGGGCGGCCAAGCTGAGATCCCGAGGTCTCCGGAGCCCCCGGCTCCCTCTGCTGTTGCTGCCTCGCCGGTCTTGGCGCTGGTTCCGTTTCCTCCCCCGTCCAACATGCCGTCGGGCCATAATTTTCCACCGCGCCCGGTGTCCTCGAGGAGGCCTTCTCCGCGCTGGACCAGCTATGGGGTGATTTTCAGGGCCCCGACCGGCGTAGGGTGTCGGGGCGCCTAGAGCTGATCTCAGGGTGTCTCCGGGCCGACGCATCCGTCAAGGCAGCCTGGGGCCACGCCATGGCAGCCTCAGAGGAGGGCGGGCAGTTAGCCGGCCTAGCCGTGGTTGCCCGTGACGTGGCGGTGGAGGACGCCAAGGCTGCCGAGGAGCGCTGCCGCACGGCGGAGGCCGAGCTGAAGACTCTCCATGACAAGCAAGTTGCCGAGGCCCGCCGGCTCGAGGTGTTGGAGAAGGAGCTGAAGGCCCGGGAAGCTGCAGTTGCCGACCATGACGCCGAGCTGGAAAAGGCAGCCTGACAATAGGCCATCGAACGCAGCCACCTGGAGAAGTTGAAAGAGGAGATGGAGGTGGAGACGGCCCAGCTAGAGTCTAGGAAGAAACTCCTTGCCAAGGCTGAGGAGGCAGCCACCACAGGGCGCGCCGCTTTCGACACCCTCGAGCTGAGATCCCGCAAGGCGCTGCAGGATCTCTACAGGAGCGGGTCGAAGGAGCCGTTGGTGACTCCGGATGAAGGCCCCGCCGAGCTACTCCTCAAGCTCATCACAACGCTCGAGGGCGTTGTCAGCGGAGTTGGCCCCATGGTGGAAGGAGAAGCCCGTGCGCTCTCCACCTTGGTCGTGACGCGCCTCTTCAGCCACCTCCATCTTCGTGCCCCTGGCTTCGACCTTGGTGCCTTGCTTGATCCCGTGGACCCAGAGTGCTACACCGCCGCTGCCGGAGCCATGAAGGACCAGGTGGAGGCCCTGATGCGGAAGTTCCTTGCCGTCGACCCTGTGGGCACAGCTGGCGGCAAGGACGGCGGCGACAACGGCGTCATCGTCAACGACGAGGCTCCCCAAGTGGGCGATGGTGGTGTCCAAGGCTGAAGAAGGAGCTTGATGGCGGCGCTTCCCTCTGTTTAAATCCTGCAACATGTATCGTGCCTCGTGGAGGTGTAAGAACTTACGCTTGGTACCTTTAGGAGATAGTATGCTTTGTAATAATTTGCTAGGGTTTTGCGATTTCCTTTTTGTTTGCTTTAGTGTTCTGCATTGGTAGGGACCGGCCCCACGGGTACCTCAGCTGCCGTTGGGTCGTCCGGATCCTCAGGACAAGACCAAGGGGTGAGGGGCTAAGTGACCAGTTAGGCTCCTGAGTCGCGATGCTCAGCAGTACCCCTTGACGTACAAACAGCTTTTGGGAAGGAGATGCGAGAGTAGGCCTTAGTGTTCTACGTCGGCAGGGCCCGGCCCCACGCGTACCTCTGCCGCCGTTGGGTCATCCGGATCACCAGGACGAGACCAAGGGGCGAGGGGCTATGTGACCAGTTAGGCTCCTGAGTCGCGATGCTCAGGAGTCCCCCTTGACGTACAAACAGACCTCCATACCTTTCCTCATCAAGGCCCGCTCGGGAGGGGCGCGCGACTACCAGGTTCGAGGGACCTGGCAGGGTGGCGTACGCTAGGCGTGACCTGCCCCCGTGCCTAGCCGCCTCGCGCAACTCTCCTGAAGGGAAAGCGTTGCGGTGAGGCTGAACACCGAGCATGGCGGCTCCCTGAGGATAATGCGGCTGTGAGGCCGCCCTCAGTTGTTTATCACCAGCGCGGAGCATGGCGCTTCTGCTCTTGCACGGGCATAGCCGCTCCTTGACCATGTTGACTGCCAGCACAGAGCATGGTGCTTCCACTGGTGCGTGCGTGGGGGGTGCTACCTCTTGCGCATGCGTTGGTTTTCCCTTCAAGAGGAAAGGGTGATGCAACAAACTAGAGTAAGTATTTCCCTCGGTTTTGAGAACCAATGTATCAATACAGTAGGAGACAACGCACAAGTCACCTAGTACCTGCACAAACAATCAAGAACCTTGCAACCAACACGATAAAGGTGTTGTCATTCCCTTCACGATCGCTCGCAAAAGTGAGATCTAATAAAGATAGTAAAGTAAATATTTTTTGTTTTTTGTTGTATAGATTGGAAAGTAAAGATTGCAAAATAGTAAATGAGATGCAATGTAAATAAAAGAGATGCAATATAATAAGAAAGAGATCCGGGGGCCATAGGTTTCACTAGTGGCTTCTCTAAAGATAGCATGTATTACGGTGGGTGAACAAATTACTGCCGAGCAATTGATAGAAAAGCGCATAGTTACGAAGATATCTAAGGCAATGATCATGAATATAGGCATCACGTCCGTGTCAAATAGATCAAAACCATTCTTCATCTACTACTATTACTCCACACATCGACCGCTATCTAGCATGCATCTAGAATATTAAGTTCATAAGAACACATTAACGCATTAAACAAAATGCCATGATGTAGAGGGATAAACTCAAGCAATATGATATAAACCCATCTTCTTATCCTCGATGGCAACAATACAATACGTGCCTTGCTCCACCTACTGTCACTGGGAAAGGACATTTCAAGATTGGACCCAAATCTAAGCACTTCTCCCATTGCAAGAAAGATCAATCTAGTAGGCCAAACTAAGCCGACAATTCGAAGAGACTTGCAAATATATCTAACCATGCATATAAGAACTCAAAGAAGAACCAAATAAAATTCATAGATAATCTTGTTCATAAATCGGATCTCGGCAAACACACCACAAAAGAGTATTACATCGAATAGATCACCAAGAACATCGAGGAGAAATTCGAATTGAGAATCAAAGAGAGAGAATAAGCCATCAAGCTAATAACTATGGACCCGAAGGTCTGTGGTAAACTACTCACGCTTCATCGGAGAGGTAATGGAGTTGATGTAGAAGCCCTCCATGATCGATTCCCCCTCTGGGAGCTCGCCGGAAAAGGCCCTAGATGGGATCTCACGGGTACAGAAGGTTGTGGCGGTGGAGAAGTGGTTTCATGGCTCTCCCTTATCGATCTAGGGTATAAGAGTATATGTAGGCGAAAGAAGTACGTTGGTGGAACTATGAGGGGCCCACGAGGGTGGGGGCACGCCTACCCACCTAGGCGTGCCCTCCTGCCTCGTGGCCGCATCGTAGAGTCCCAGAGTTCAACTCCAAGTCTTCTGGATTGCTTTCGGTCCAAGACATATCATCGTGAAGGTTTCATTCCGTTTGGACTCTATTTGGTATTCCTTTTCTACGAAACTCTAAAATAGGCAAAAAAAGAAATTGGCACTAGTCCTCCGGTTAATAGGTTAGTCCCAAAAATAATATAAAAGAGCATATTAAAGCCCATTAAACATCCAAAATAGATAATATAATAGCATGGAACAATAAAAGATTATAGATACGTTGGAGACGTATCAAGCATCCCCACGCTTAATTCCTGCTCGTCCTCGAGTAGGTAAATGATAGAAACAGAATTTTTGATGTGGAATGCTACCTAACAGAATTATCAATGTAATTTTCTTTGTTGTGGCATGAATGTTCAGATCCGAAAGATTCAAGAAAAAAGTTTAATATTGACATAAAAATAATAATACTTCAAGCATACTAACAAAGTAATCATGTCTTCTCAAAATAACATTGCCAAAGAAAGTTCATCCCGACAAAATCATATACGTTGGCTATGCTCCATCTCTGTCACACAAAATGTTCAAATCATGCACAACCCCGATGACAGGCCAAGAAATTGTTTCATACTTTAGTATTCTCAAACCTTTTCAGCTTTCACGCAATACATGAGCGTCAGCCGTGGACATAACACTATAGGTGGAATAGAATGGTGGTTGTGGAGAAGACAAAAAAAGAGGAAGATGGTATCACATCAACTAGGCATATTAATGGGCTATGGAGATGCCCATCAATAGATATCAATGTGAGTGAGTAGGGATTGCCATGCAACGGATGCACTAGAGCTATAAATGTATGAAAGCTCAACAAAAGAAACTAAGTGGATGTGCATCCAACTTGCTTGCTAACAAAGACCTAGGGCATTATGTGGAAGCACATTATTGGAATATTCAAGCCAAGTTCTATAACGAAAATTCCCACTAGTATATGAAAGTGACAAAATATAAGACTCTCTATCGTGAATATCATGGTGCTACTTTGAAGCACAAGTGTGGAAAAAGGATAGTAGCATTGTCCCTTCTCTCTTTTTTTGGCTTCTTCGGCCTCTCATTTTTTTTCTTTTCCTCACACGGGACAATGCTCTAATAATGATGATCATCACACTTCTATTTATTTACAACTCAAGGATTACAACCTGATACTTAGAAGAAAATATGACTCTATATGCATGCCTCCCGAAGTGTACCGGGATGTGCAATGAATCAAGAGTGACATGTATGAAAAAATTATGAATGGTGGCTTTGCCACAAATAAAATGTCAACTACATGATCATGCAGGGTAATACGACAATGATGGAGCGTGTCATAATAGAGGGAACGGTGGAAAGTTGCATGGCAATATATCTCGGAATGGCTATGGAAATGCCATAATAGGTAGGTATGGTGGCTGTTTTGAGGAAGGTAAATGGTGGGTTTATGGTACCGGCTAAAGTTGTGCGGTACTAGAGAGGCTAGCAACGGTGGAAGGGTGAGAGTGTGTGTAATCCATGGACTCAACATTAGTCATAAAGAACTCACATACGTATTGCAAAAATCTATAAGTCATCAAAACCAAGCACTACGCGCATGCTCCTAGGGGGATAGATTGCTAGGAAAAGACCATCGCTCCTCCCCGACTGCCACTCATAAGGAAGATAATCAAAGAAACACCTCATGCTTCAAAATTGTTACACAACGGTTACAATACATGCATGCTACGGGACTTGCAAACCTCAACACAAGTATTTCTCAAATTCACAATTAATCTACTAGCATGAGTCTAATATCACCATCCTCATGTCTCAAAACAATCATCAAGCATCAAACTTCTCATAGTATTCAACGCACTTTATTTGAAAGTTTTTATTATACCCATCTTGGATGCCCATCATATTAGGACTAGTTTTATAGCCAAAGAAAATTACCATGCTGTTATAAAAGACTCTAGAAATAATATAAGTTAAGCATGAGAGATTAATAATTTCTATAAAATAAAACCACCACCGTGCTCTAAAAGATATAAGTGAAGCACTAGAGTAAAATTAACTAGCTCAAAAGATATAAGTGAAGCACATAGAGTATTCTAATAAATTCCGATTCATGTGTGTCTCTCCCAAAAGGTGTGTATAGCAAGGATGATTGTGGTAAACTAAAAATCAAATACTCAAATAATACAAGACGCTCCAAGCAAAACACATATTATGTGGTGAATAAAAATAGAGCCTCAAGTAAAGTTACCGATAGACGAAGACGAAAGAGGGGATGCCATCCGGGGCATCCCCAAGATTAGGCTTATGGTTGTCCTTGAATTTTACCTTTGGGTGCCTTGGGCATCCCCAAAGCTTAGGCTCTTGACACTCCTTATTCCAAAATCCATCAAATCTTTACCCAAAAACATGAAAACTTCACAACACAAAACTTCAACAGAAAATCTCATGAGCTCCGTTAATATAAGAAAATAAACCACCACTTTAAGGTACTGTAATGAACTCATTCTTTATTTATATTGGTGTTAAACCTACTGTATTCCAACTTCTGTATGGTTCATACCCCCGATACTACTCATAGATTCATGAAAATAAGCAAACAACACACGAAAAACAGAATCGTCAAAAACAGAACAGTCTGTAGTAATATGACTTGTTCGAATACTTATGGAACTCCCAAAATTCTGAAATAAATTGGTGGACGTGAGGAATTTCTCTATTAATCATCTGCAACAAGAATCAACCTAAAAGCACTCTCCAGTAAAAAAGGGCAGCTAATCTCGTAAGCGCAAAAGTTTCTGTTTTTTACAGCAAGATCGCAAAGACTTCACCCAAGTCTTCCCAAATGTTCTACTTGGCACAAACACTAATTAAAACATAAAACCACATATAAACATAAGCTAGATTAATTATTTATTACTAAACAGGGGAAAAAAGCAAAGAACAAAAATAAATTTGGGTTGCCTCCCAACAAGGGCTATCGTTTAACGCCCCTAGCTAGGCATAAAAGCAAGAATCGATCTAGGTGTTGTCATCTTCTCCCTTTTGGTGATAAAGAGAGAATTTCTTATCTAAAGCACTTATCTTTATATTTTGTGAGAGTACGTGGCCATTAATGGTAGAAGAAATATTCAGCACACTAATAAAATTTGCATCTAAGCTAGCCTTCATCTCTTTGATAATTTCATTCTGATAAAAACACAAAAGAGAGGTGGATTCAACCTTTTCACTCACGGGGTGCCCAAATATAGCTTTCATCTTTTCATAGGTATCGATGCATCCCCCTCAAGAAAACCTTCTTCCAAAATAGAATCCAAAACTTTCTTGAAAGAAGAAGGTAAGCCAAAATAAAAACTTCTTAAGTACATTTCAATTTCATATTGGGGCACATAGCTGGCTCTGATCCTTAATAGCCTATCCCGAGCATCTTTCAAAGATTCATCAAGCAAATAACGAAAAATTCCGGGATCATCTTCATCAAAATTATTCAAGCTCTCATCGATAATACCGGTAGGCCTTTCCATAGCATCATTATTTATGAGCTTAGAAAGGACAGAGGGACTATCCAAAGTATTAAAACCCGGGAGAAAACCCTTAGCCCCTTTTGGTTCAGCCATGGCGATAGAAAGGCAAAGGTTTTGAAAATCATTTTAGAAGTGGGGGAGAGGAAAACGAGAGGCGAATGGCAAATAATGTAATCAAGGGAGCAGTGTTTATGAAGGGTACTTGATATGTCTTGACTTGGCGTAGATCTCACCGGCAACGGTGCCAGAAATCCTTCTTGCTACCTCTTGAGCATGCGTTGGTTTTCCCTAGAAGAGGTAAGGGTGATGCAGCAAAGTAGCGTAAGTATTTCTGTTAGGACCCCGATCCTAAGTCACACCGATCTAGCATGTAACACATCATATCACTTTGCGGCCTCACGCACGGTATTCCCACGGGTGTCGCCTTACCATGGCCCGGGACCGTTTGCGTCTTTTGGCTCACATATATGATAGTGTCGCCAGCATCCATATGACAAAGAACCCGGGCCGACATGGCTAGTCGTGAACCCAAAGCGGCGCTAACCCATGGGGACAGGCATACATGAATCACATCGAGCATGTCGGTCATCAACGTATGTATTCGGGCTGTAGCACTGGCTAACAGGACTCGTATCCCGGCTGTAGCAGGCTAGGCAGGACTCGAATACCACGCGTGACATTTCCCGAAGGGACAGACATAGGAATGAAGTGAGACACATGCCGCCGATCAAGTGTCCAAGCAGTAGTCTGGGCTAGCAGGACTCGTGAACCGGGCAGAAGCGGACTACTATCGCCGGAAGCACGAGACTACATTTCCCCATATGAGAGGCTGCCAAGGATAAACAACTAGTTTGTTGGATCCCACACATACCAAGCATTTCAAACATACACACATTATGCTCAATATGCGTAGATACAACATGGCATCACAACATAACTCTACGACTCAAAATATTATTCATTAGGCTCAAGAGCGAGATATTACAAACATGGGTCTCATGACCCAACACTCGAAGCATACAAGTCAAAGCACAAGCGAAGCTAATCATGTCCGAGTACGCATAACTATAAATGAAAAAGGGTGAGGAGCCCGACTATCTACCAGATCCCGCCGAGGCACAAGATCGTAGCTGAGGTAACAAGCTAAACGTCAAGTCCACGTGGAACTACTAGCGAGACCGACGCCTCTCTCGCAAAACATAAAATAAGCAAACGTGAGTACAATTGTACTCAGCAAGACTTACATCGATCTAACTACATATGCATCATTATCAAAAGGGGTGGTGGAGTTTGACCGCAGCAAGCCAGCTTTGACTCGGTGGCTATCCTGAACTACGATCGCAAGTAACTCTTTTGAGGTGGCGCACACGAGTCCACATATTCACCATGGCAATACACCACTATGGACCCGCTCCGCCTCCCTACGAGAACGCCATCCATAGCACTCACGCTTATCTTGCGCATTTTAGAGTATCCACTTTCACTTGTCTATGAACTGATATAGGCAACCCGAAGTCCTTCTCCGTGGACACGGCTATTCAATAGATCATATTTAACCCTGCAGGGTGTACTTCTTCACACACGCTCACCACTTATAAATCGTTTACACGACATGTACTCGGCAACCTTCAGCGGAAGCCCAACGTGGGTGTCGGCCTCAGCCTACCTAAACACTCAAGTCCCTAGTCCAGGTTTATCGCCTATTCGGTTCCATCCGCAGGAGTCCGCCGAGGTTTCCCATACAGCCCCGAACGATGTGTGCAGGGTTCCCGAGATACCAAACGGGCACTCGGTACACGGGCCACGGTGCCTACCGCAACACAACCCACCCCTAAGGTCAGCGTATGCGTGCGGCCCTGAGATGCTACAAACACGAAACTACTTGCAACTCCCTGACCGAGGACAAGGGTGGTTAAGAAGCCGAGAGGGTCAATTAAGGATCCCAATGCGTGGTAGTAAGCTGTTTCATGGATCACAAACACGAACTCAGTTCTCGAGGACGGCTGCAATGAGACAACCCACCATGTACTCCTACATGGCCTCTCACCGCTACCTTTACCAAATCGTGTTCACACACTTAGCTCACACACAATAGGACATGTTCATAACAATTCCAATTCATTCCCGATGAATCAGACCGACTCAACTCTAAGCGAAGAGCAGGCATGACAAACAAGCATAAATGAGTAGGCACATCATGGCTCAAACAATTCCTACTCATGCTAGTGGGTTTCATCTAATTCTTGTGGAATGACAGTCATGCAAAGGATCAAGGGTTCAGCTACCGCAGCAAGTAACACATGAGTCGTTGTTGTCCTAATGCAATAAAATAGAGCAGGAGCGAGAGTGGGATTATATCGGAATGAACAAGGGGTTTTGCTTGCTCGGCACTTCAAGATAATATAGTTCTTCATCGGTGTCATCGAACTCATCGTCGATGACGCCGTCTATCGAGAGGGACAATTACCGCAAACAAGAGAGAACACAATCAATGCAATGCACATTCACATGAATGACATGTCATATTAAGGTACTGAATTCATCTAATGCAATAATAATCCAAGTTAGTTGAAGTGGAATTCAAACAAGGTTGAACTCCAACTTCAAATGCTATTCCATATATTACCCTAATCATGATTCCTCCTATTCAGTGAGGTTAACTTGTTCAAACATGCATGATCATGGCATAAACAGATTCTTCATATTTTCTGATCATTTTTCGTATATAAATTATTTCCATCCGAGTTACGGTTGAATTTATATGATTTTTAGAAGTTTAGAGTATTTTCGGAATTTCCTGAATTAAATTAAATCAGAAAATGGGTTAATTGCGCGTCAGATGACATCGGGTGACGCGGCAGGTCAAAGGCGCGGGTCCAGTCAAACCCGACGTGGGACCCCTGCGTCAGTGACACAGTCATATAATGGGATTAATTAATTTTAACTAATCAAATTAGTAGGCCCCGGCCCACCGTTAGTGTTAGCGTGGGGGTTAGTTAGTCCTAACTAAACTAGTCAAAGCGCTTGGGCCCACATGTCGAGACGACCCGGTGGTCAAACCCCGGTCGAGAAGGGTCATCGCCATCGGCGGCTTGACGCCGGCGACGCCGAACGCAAGCGGAGCGTCGCGGGGTTGCTCCTCCGGTGGCTAAAAGCGCGCAGAGGGCACCGTGGGGAGCCCTTCCTCCTGCGATCCAACAGAGGCCCTGGGGGCGCGGGTCGCCGGAGTTGGCGACGGCGTTGAGCCGGGCGGCTGCCGAACCACGGACGACGCGAACGTCGCTGCGGTGCACGGGAGGCCAACCGAGGGCCTCACGGCTTCTGTGGACCCAGGAACATGCCGGTGCTACGGGACGAGCAGAAAAGCTCGGGAGCGCTGAGGCTCGCCGCCATGGCGATGGCGGATTCGGGTGCTAAGCGGGCGGTGGCTACAGGCGCGAGAGAGAGAGAGAGAGAGAGAGATGAGGGGAAACGACGGCGAGCTCACAGGAGGTCAAGGCAAGCTCACGGCTCGGGGAGGCCGGATGACGCCGAATTCGTCGATGGAGTCCGCGGCCGTGCTCGGGAAGACGACTCGGGGCGGCGATGTAGGGCCTCTCCGGTCGCGCGTGACGGCGGGGAGATTCAGGGTGGCGAGGCGGGGCTCGGGGGCATGTCGGGGAGGCTCGGGGACGGCTGTGGCCGCGGGGCAGCGAGGGGCGGCGACGGCGGCGCTCGGTCCGGGCGAGAGAGAGGGAGCAGAGGAGGGGGAGGGGTCGGGAGAGAGTGAGAGAGAGCCAGGGGCTGCGTGGCTCTCCGTGGCGTCGTCTAGGAGGGGCCGGGGAAGCAGGAGGTGGCCGGGAAAGCAGGAGGTGGCTGGGGCAGCATCGGCGCCCGCCACGCACCTGTTTGTCCTCCTGGCAGAGGAGGAAGATGACAAGGGGGCGCTGGTGGGCTGGGCCGGAACAGAAGCTGGGCCGGTTCGTGGGCCAGGTAAGTGGCTGCCAGGTGAGCTCTCTCCTCCTTAATTTATTGTCTCTGTTTTCTATTATTCTGTAGTTTTAGGGCTTTATTAAAAATACCAGGGCACTTCTAAAAATCCTGAAAATAATTGTGGGCACCTTCTGAAATATATGCAACAGCCCACATTTAGTTTCAGAATTATTTGAGCATTTAAATTATTTATAGCATTCGGATGCCCAACTTCAAATACTTCATGAATTAATTCAAAAATCCATAAATGGCCAAGAAATATGCTCACCATTTTTTGGCAGAGGTTTTCACCTTTATCAAAATCATGAACATTTCCAAAGGCATTTTGGGTTCATTGAAAATATTTTTATTGAACCTAGTTGAATTCAATTGGTGCTAGGGTTTCAACAATCCCCATTTCAACTTTCTGAGAAAAATTAAACATGATGCATGGATGCAAATGCTACTAGCTACAAACAAGCTCTAGGGTTGATCAGGGGTGTGACAGCTCACCCCACTAAACAAGAATCTCACCGAGATTCAAGACGTGAGGCAAGAGGAAAAGGGAAGTCACAGACTATCACAATCTTCATGATCCATTTTCCTTCTCAAGATGTTGATTCATTCCATCATCTTAGTCTTGACGTCCTTGCTTTTGAGATCTTTACCCGACACGACAATGTAAAGAAGGGGAAACCCTACATGATTCGATCTTCACGAAGATCAAGCAAATATGATCGACATTACGGATCGAGACGGTGACACATCTCGAGTTGAGACACCAAATGCATCGAGAGGATGGAAGAACAACAACGGTGTTTGATTGGTGGCAACAATTCCACGCTTAGAAAGATGGTGAATGGTGTCAAGGTGGCGAGAAGATATTTACCATGATTCAATAACGGGCCACCTCGAGAAGGTGACGCGAGGAACTATTCCCTTAAGTGGCAAAAAGAATTACTTTTGATATAGAGACCATTGAAACTCTTTATACCAGCCTAAGGCAATTCACGACGATCATTTGGCGGAGTGCAAGGAAATGGTACACTTGGACTGGAATGGATGATGTAGACTACCTTGTTGAAGACAACGCAATGGATGATTTGCTTATCATCGAAGGTGGGGGGACCCATGGTAAATCCTTTGTTGAAGATAAACCTGGACAAGAATTGCTAAGAAGACAGTCTATAGCGAGATAGCACAAGGACGGTGCAAGCTGGGAACGAAATGCAACTGTTCGAATGTTCCAACCATCATATCTGCCTGAGATTCAGATCTGGTTGGTGTTAGGATATTTCAGACTTATCATGTCCGATAGGAAGGGTTGCAACACAATTGACGAGATGGCGCTGCGAGATTCTCGGGATATGAACTACGATAGCAAGCTCCAAAACGTGAGCTGGTTTTGCTACAAACATGTGAACACGTTGTCCTAGACAAGCATGACCACATGGTAGTCTTATAATAAAACACTACCGAAGTTCGGGTGGGGAGCCATCATCGAGGGTATCAAGTCTTTACACAAGTCCATGGATTAGATCCCAAGCATAGACTTCTTTTCCTTGATCAAGTCAATCGGTGGCTTGGTGTGCTATGGAATCCATATGGAATGAAGATGATCAGTCTATCGGACCATAGAATACTTCGCACGTGCATGGTGACTTGGGATGATTCCAAAGGAACAAAACAAACCTTTCTCAAATTCATGGCGGCAACTTACACCAGATGCACATGAATTAGAGGAAGTCACTACTTCATCCAAACATATGCTTCATGAACGAAACACGAAGAATTGCTTACACAAGTTTCCAATACTAGGTTGATGCTCAACATGACTCATGGGGAGACAAAATGCTCTTGATGGGCTCAAAAAGAACTCATCGGAATTTCCATATCTTTGGACTTCCACCATCATGTGAACACGTGATAGTATTGGTCGACCAAAGATGTAATGGTGTATGCTCGAGGGATCAACCACGAGTAAGACAACATCACGGATATCGTTGGTTCTGATTTGACTTGACAATGGCCCATACTCAAATCAAAGAATTGGTAGGACAATAGGTCCAACAACTGATCACAGGACCAATCGATGAAGATATCATCCTTCTTCAACACACACTACACAAGAATATCCCTTTGGATCGAACTAAGTTAGGCAAGCTTTTATCTTCCAACTCTCCAAGTTGTTGTTTGGCTTAACCAACTAGCTCGGGGTGTCCAACACAGATTCTTGGAGAAAGGGTGGTTCACAAGAAACCGACTTGATCACGGGCTCAACATAACAATCGTGGAATAACCCGTAACACTTCCAAGAAGATATTTGGAAAGTCACGAACCACGGTATGTTACTAAGCTCGAGAACAATCTTGCTTTTGAGGGCAAGACGATATGATCGAGCGAGTGAGGACTTGATGTAATCCTAACTCATAGATCGAAGGGTGCACCGAGCTAAGGACTAGGTAGCACGATCAATCTCGGGATGATGTTTTAATAACCAACATGCCAAGAATGAGGATAATGTCCATTAGCTGCCAAGCAACAAGTTGCTCGGAGTATTGATTTCACACATCACAATTCACTTGTCGGCATTCGGTTACAACAACACGAAGACCGAGGAATGAATGATGATGGTGAGAAGTATCACCGCATCAAGAATGCATAAGAGGAGGTGCAATTTCCATGACATTCTTGACATAAAGATGGTAACACTCGGTGGAACAGAATCAAAAGCTGAATTGGCATTTTGATCTGCGGGATACAACTACTTTGACCCAATCCTAGAAATGGATGAGGTATCGAGTTTGTTTCTCCTAGTCATTCCGAATAGAATGGCTTGACGGACCACAAGGATAAAATGCATCGATGAACACAAATGCACACATACCCTTGGCTATCAATTGATAGATGAAGGTCGAAGGCATCTAAGAGAACAACTCAAAGGAACATATAATTTTCTGAGTTGTGGATGCACAGATTAGTATGTCGAGCAAGTTCAACATTTCTTCCGGATAACCCATGCAGAAAGGTAGAATTGGCAGATTCACAATTATGAATGGAGAACTCCTCAAGAGCACTCTTATTGTGATCTTTTGGCTCAAAAGAACTTCTGCCATAAGCGGTTCGTAGTATTTGGAAGAAGGAAATACCACGGACCTTGAGGACTATCGCAAGGTTACTAATATCCTAAAGGCACTAGCAAATACTAACAACATGAAGTAGGATGAATCTCGGTTCAAGAACCCAGAGTAGAATACCTACTACTAAATGGCATCACGGGATGCTTTCAAAGTGATGGCCGAATCATCACACTGGGGATACAAAAGCATAGCTAAATTGCTAGGTGACTTCCTAGACACCTAAGGTCATAATAATAGTTCCAACATATATGTCGAGGCAACAGAGCACCTCGACCGACTGGTTGGTGTGCTTATTCTGACCAGAAGGACATCGGAATCGGAAGGAAAGGATTTGCAAATGCATCAGACTATTTAGAGACCTGGGATGACTCGGACAGCATAACGGCTGTAAATGCTCAAAATGATTTGAGACATCCTGCAGAAAGGGTGGCATAAGCACTCAACAACATCATAACAAGATTCTGAGATCAACAGTTATCATTCAGAAATAGTAGGAACTGAACTGGGGATTAAATCCAACAATCTTAAAGGTCTATGGATTAGTAACACGTCATCCTGATAGATAGATGAGAAGCCTAGTTCTTAAACCCCGTAGAAGAGAAGAGGATGACTCAGATCAGAAGGCCATGAGGTATAAGGAGTAAAAAGAGCCTTACGTTCCCTCCCACAATCAATTCCCCTACATGTAACTAAAGCATTTCTAGACTCAACTTCGACCAGTTTGGCTTGGTAATCCTACAGGCAGTCAGGCTCTGATACCAACGCTGTCAGGACCCCGATCCTAAGTCACACCGATCTAGCATGTAACACATCATATCACTTTGCGGCCTCACGCACGGTATTCCCACGGGTGTCGCCTTACCATGGCCCGGGACCGTTTGCGTCTTTTGGCTCACGATATGATAGTGTCGCCAACATCCATATGGCAAAGAACCCGGCCGACATGGCTAGTCGTGAACCCAAAGCGGCGCTAACCCATGGGGACAGGCATACATGAATCACATCGAGCATGTCGGTCATCAACGTATGTATTCGGGCTGTAGCACTGGCTACAGGACTCCGTATCCCGGCTGTAGCGAGCTAGGCGGGACTCGAATACCACCGCGTGACATTTCGAAGGGATGATATAGGAACGAAGTGAGACACATGCCGCCAGATCAAGTGTCCAAGCAGAGTGCTGGGCTAGCAGGACTCGTGAACCGGGCTGTAGCGGACTACTATCGCCGAAGCACGAGACTACATTTCCCCATATGAGAGGCTGCCAAGGATAAACAACTAGTTTGTCGGATCCCACACATACCAAGCATTTCAAACATACACACATTATGCTCAATATGCGTAGATACAACATGGCATCACAACATAACTCTACGACTCAAAATATTATTCATTAGGCTCAAGAGCGAGATATTACAAACATGGGTCTCATGACCCAACACTCGTGAGCATACAAGTCAAAGCACAAGCGGAAGCTAATCATGTCCGAGTACGCATAACTATAAATGAAAAATGCCGAGGAGCCCGACTATCTACCAGATCTGCCGAGGCACAAGATCGTAGCTGAGGTAACAAGCTAAACGTCAAAGTCCACGTGGAACTACTAGCGAGACCGACGTCTCTCGCAAAACATAAAATAAGCAAACGTGAGTACAATTGTACTCAGCAAGACTTACATCGATCTAACTACATATGCATCATTATCAAAAGGGGTGGTGGAGTTTGACCGCAGCAAGCCAGCTTTGACTCGGTGGCTATCCTGAACTACGATCGCAAGTAACTCTTTTGAGGTGGCGCACACGAGTCCACATATTCACCATGGCAATACACCACTATGGACCCGCCCCGCCTCCCTCACGAGAACGCCATCCATAGCACTCACGCTTATCTTGCGCATTTTAGAGTATCCACTTTCACTTGTCTATGAACTGATATAGGCAACCCGAAGTCCTTCTCCGTGGACACGGCTATTGAATAGATCATATTTAACCCTGCAGGGTGTACTTCTTCACACACGCTCACCACTTATAAATCGTTTACACGACATGTACTGCAACCTTCAAGCGGAAGCCCAACGTGGGTGTCGGCCTCAGCCTACCTAAACACTCAAGTCCCTAGTCCAGGTTTATCGCCTATTCGGGTTCCATCCGCAGGAGTCCGCCGAGGTTTCCCATACAGCCCCGAACGATGTGTGCGAGTTCCCGAGATACCAAACGGCACTCGGTACACCGGGCCATGGTGCCTACCGCAACACAACCCACCCCTAAGGTCAGCGCTATGCGTGCGGCCCCAAAGATGCTACAAACACGAAACTACTTGCAACTCCTTGACCGAGGACAAGGGTGGTTAAGAAGCCGAGAGGGTCAATTAAGGATCCCAATGCGTGGTAGTAACTGTTTCATGGATCACAAACACGTAACTCAGTTCTCGAGGACGGCTGCAATGAGACAACCCACCATGTACTCCTACATGGCCTCTCACCGCTACCTTTACCAAATCGTGTTCACACACTTAGCTCACACACAATAGGACATGTTCATAACAATTCCAATTCATTCCCGATGAATCAGACCCGACTCAACTCTAAGCGAAGAGAGGCATGACAAACAAGCATAAATGAGTAGGCACATCATGGCTCAAACAATTCCTACTCATGCTAGTGGGTTTCATCTAATTCTTGTGGAATGACAGTCATGCAAAGGATCAAGGGTTCAGCTACCGCAGCAAGTAACACATGAGTCGTTGTTGTCCTAATGCAATAAAATAGAGCAGGAGCGAGAGAGTGGGATTATATCGAATGAACAAGGGGTTTTGCTTGCCGGCACTTCAAGATAATATAGTTCTTCATCGGTGTCATCGAACTCATCGCTCGATACGCCGCTCATCGAGAGGGACAATTACCGCAAACAAGAGAGAACACAATCAATGCAATGCACATTCACATGAATGACATGTCATATTAAGGTACTGAATTCATCAAATGCAATAATAATCCAAGTTAGTTGAAGTGGAATTCAAACAAGGTTGAACTCCAACTTCAAATGCTATTCCATAAATTACCCTAATCATGATTCCTGCTATTCAGTGAGGTTAACTTGTTCAAACATGCATGATCATGGCATAAACAGATTCTTCATATTTTCTGATCATTTTTCGTATATAAATTATTTCCATCCGAGTTACGGTTGAATTTATATGATTTTTAGAAGTTTAGAGTATTTTCTGGAATTTCCTGAATTAAATTAAATCCAGAAAATGGGTTAATTGCGTCAGGATGACATCGGGTGACGCCGGCAGGTCAAAGGCGCCGGTCAGTCAAACCCGACGCTGGGACCCGCACGTCAAGTGACACATATCATATAATGGGATTAATTAATTTTAACTAATCAAATTAGTAGGCCCCGGCCCACCGTTAGTGTTAGCAGGGGGTTAGTTAGTCCTAACTAAACTAGTCAAAGCGCTTGGGCCCACATGTCGACGACCCGGTGGTCAAACCCCGGTCGAAGGGTCATCGCCACCGGCGGCTTGACGCCGGCGACGTCGAACGCGGCGGAGCGTCGCGGGGTTGCTCCTCCGGTGGCTAAAAGCGCGGCGGAGGGCACCAGTGGGGAGCCCTTCCTCCTGCGCATCCAACAGAGGCCACAAGGGGGGCGCGGGGTCGCCGGAGTTGGCGACGGCGTTGAGCCAGCGGCTGCCGAACCGATGCACGACGCAAACGTCGCTGCGGTGCACGGGAGGCCAACCGAGGGCCTCTACGGCTTCCTGTGGACCCAGGAACATGCCGGTGCTACGGGACGAGCGAAAAAAGCTCCGAGCTTGAGGCTCGCCGGCCATGGCGATGGCCGGATTCGGGTGCTAGCGGGGCGGTGGCTACAGGGCGCGTGAGAGAGAGAGAGATGAGGGGAAACGACGGCGAGCTCACAGGGAGGTCGAAGGCAAGCTCACGGCTCGGGGAGGCCGGATGACGCCGAATTCGTCGATGGAGTCCCGCGGCGTGCTGGGAAGACGACTGGGCGGCGATGTAGGGCCTCTCCGTCACAAGGTGACAGCGGGAGATTCAGGTGGCGAGGCGGGCTCGGGGCATGTCGGGAGGCTCGGGACGGCTGTGGGCTGGGCAGCGAGGGGCGGCGACGGCGGGCGCGGTCCGGCGAGAGAGAGGGAGCAGAGGAGGGGAGGGGTCGGGAGAGAGTGAGAGAGAGCCAGGGGCTGCGTGGCTCTCCGTGGCGCTGCCTAGGAGGGGCCGGGAAGCAGGAGGTGGCCGGGAAGCAGGAGGTGGCTGGGCAGATCGGCGCCCGCCACGCACTGGTTGTCCTCTGGCAGAGGAGGAAGATGACAAGGGGCGCTGGTGGGCTGGGCCGAACAGCAGCCGGGCGGTTCGTGGGCTGTAAGTGGCTGCCAGTGAGCTCTCTCCTCCTTAATTTATTGTCTCTGCTTATTATTCTCGTAGTTTTAGGGCTTTATTAAAAATACTAGGGCACTTCTAAAAATCCTGAAAATAATTGTGGGCACCTTCTGAAATATATGCAACAGCCCACATTTAGTTTCAGAATTATTTGAGCATTTAAATTATTTATAGCATTCGGATGCCCAACCTCAAATACTTCATGAATTAATTCAAAAATCCATAAATGGCCAAGAAATATGCTCACCATTTTTTGGCAGAGGTTTTCACCTTTATCAAAAATCATGAACATTTCCAAAGGCATTTTGGGTTCATTGAAAATATTTTTATTGAACCTAGTTGAATTCAATTGGTGCTAGGGTTTCAACAATCCCCATTTCAACTTTCTGAGAAAAATTAAACATGATGCATGGATGCAAATGCTACTAGCTACAAACAAGCTCTAGGGTTGATCTGGGGCTGTGACAATTTCCCTCTGTTTTGAGAACCAAGGTATCAATCCAGTAGGAGACAACGCACAAGTCACCTAGTACCTGCACAAACAATCAAGAACCTTGCAACCAACACGATAAAGGGGTTGTCAATCCCTTCACGGTCACTCGCAAAAGTGTGATCTAATAAAGATAGTAAAGTAAATATTTTTGGTATTTTTGTTGTATAGATTGGAAAGTAAAGATTGCAAAATAGTAAATGAGATGCGATGTAAATAAAAGAGATGCAATATAATAAGAAAGAGACCCGGGGGCTATAGGTTTCACTAGTGGCTTCTCTCAAGATATCATGTATTACGGCGGGTGAACAAATTACTGCCAAGCAATTGATAGAAAAGCGCATAGTTATGATGATATCTAAGGCAATGATCATGAATATAGGCATCACGTCCGTGTCAAATGGATCGAAACGATTCTGCATCTACTAGTATTGCTCCACACATCGACCGCTATCCAGCATGCATCTAGAGTATTAAGTTCATAAGAAGAGAGTAACGCATTAAGCAAGATGACATGATGTAGAGGTATAAACTCAAGAAATATGATATAAAACCCATATTTTTATCCTCAATGGCAACAATACATTACGTGCCTTGTTGCCCCTACTATTACTGGGAAAGGACACCGCAAGATTGAACCCAAAGCTAAGCACTTCTCCCATTGCAAGAAAGATCAATCTAGTAGGCCAAAATAAACCGACAATTCAAAGAGACTGGAAAATAAATCAAATCATGCATACAAGAATTCAAAGAAGAACCAAATAATATTCATAGATAATCTTGTTCATAAATCCACAATTCATCGGATCTCGGCAAACACACTGCAAAAGAGTATTACATCGAATAGATCTCCAAGAACATCGAGGAGAACTTTGTACTGAGAATAAAAGAGAGAGAAGATGCCATCTTGCTAATGATGATGGACCCGCAGGTCTGTGGTAAACTACTCACGCTTCATCAGCAAGGCAATGGTGTTGATGTAGAAGCCCTCCGTGATCAATTCCCCCTCCGGCAGATCGTCGGAATAGGCCCCAAGATGGGATGTCATGGGTACATGAGGTTGCGGCGGTGGAAAAGTGGTTTCGTGGCTCTCCCTGATCGATCTAGGGTATAAGAGTATATATAGGTGAAAGAAGTACGTCGGTGGAGCTACGAGGGGCCCACGAGGGTGGGGGGCGCGCCTACCACCAGGCGCGCCCTCCTGCCTTGTGGCCGCCTCGTAGAGTTCTAGACTTCAAGTCTTCTGGATTGCTTTCGGTCCAAGAAAGATCATCGTGGAGGTTTCACTCCGTTTGGTATTCCTTTTCTGCGAAACTCTAAAATAGGAAAAAAAACAGAAATTGGCACTGGGCCTCCGGTTAATAGGCTAGTCCCAAGAATAATATAAAATACCATATTAAAGCCCATTAAACATCCAAAACAGATAATATAATAGCATGGAACGATCAAAAATTATAGATACGTTGGAGACGTATCAGGGGGCTCCCTCTGAGTGGAGCCCCCAGGGCGTGTACAGCCCAGCCCTGACACGTGGCTTGCACGGTAGGGCAAGAGGAGGTGTGTATGGGCACTTATGAGCCAGCGCGGGACTCACGAGGCCCTACCTCAAGGCGGGTTGCGCCTGAATTTGGCTTGGAACACTGGTGGCAGTCCTGCGAGAAGGTCAGGCAACCTGCGCCGAGTTAATCTCCTGAGGTTATCGCATGAGAAGGCCGAACACCAACGACCCCAGAAGGTGACGTGAACAGGACAGGCCTGCTAGACAGAGCTCAGCCGTTGGGTTTATCGATGCTGCAGGGACAGACCCGAGCATAGACGTCGTGCCCAATCTTCTCATGCGAAGGTCCTGTAGAAAGACAATCGGCACGCGGCTCCTAAGGTGACGAGGCACCGGGTCATGCGCCCTCACTCATCTGTCCCGCGATTAGCGCACGCGATAACAAGGCACCAATGACCATGGGAAGTGACATGCATGGGGGCTAGCCCGCGAGCCAGAGCTCAGCCTGTTGGGTTTAGCGACGCTGCAGGGACGGACCGGAGCATAGACGTCATGCCAGTCCTTAATCATGAGGCGATCGTGGGTGGGTTCGCAAGGGCGTACGACATTCATGGCAATGAAGTACTGGACAGGCAGTTGATAATCATAAAGCAACTCAGGGAAGAAGGTAAAAGCCAACTCTGATTGATGCAAGAAGGATACATGCCGCAGGGACAGACTAACAAGTTCACACACAAGTACAATAGAACAGGTAAACATTCGTATCAAACTCAGGTTCACAGGACACGTTCATATTCATAGCCAACATTTACAATCAACAACTCAAAATATTCATATATACACAACTTCAGCATGCCTATGCATCCAAATGATTGATAGATCACACCACAATATTCATAGATAATCCACAAAAAGACTCAGATATACACATGTTCAGTATGTTTATGCAACCAAATGATTGAGATCACAACCAATATCATCCATGGACAAACTTTAATTACCTAGGGTACAGACTGGTAAATGGTTTTCAGTCGGAGGTACTTCTTGCTAAAATTAATGCTTGTACGAGTAAACTTTCGAGTACATAGGAGGCAGCACAGACAATCTGAACTTTGCTTGTAGGTTAATCCTCAAATAGTGGCCTCGTGCCGAGGGAGGTTTGAGCAACTTGGCCACTACTTTCATCCAACTAGTTTACTAGCTCATCTTGGTCATGTAGCTCGCCAAAATTCTACATTGCAGACAAGAAAGGAGGCAGTTGAGAAAATGAACCACGCAAATTTTTTGTGCAGTTCAACTCAATGGAGCATCCCTGGCGTGCAGACTGATTAAGTGCCAGATGAATATACGCGTCAACCAACTTGTCTAGAATCTTTGGAATCCATGCCATACAGTTCACTACCATATGTGCCGATAACAAAAAGGCACAAGTTGGGACCAAAGACTGGACTATGTTTTTCTGGGCTATGCGCCAAGCAATATTTTTGGCGTTCACTATCCTAATACTTGGAGTTTGACAACTGGTTGATGCCGGTTGATACTCGATTCAAATATAGGCACTTCTTGTCAATATCGATGCTTGTCTGAGTGAAATTTGGACTATAGCAGCATCATAAGTACCTGTCTATGTGATCTTTTTGTGTAGTTCTACTGAAATCACCGAATGTAATGATTTGCTTACGAGTTCAGGCTCCAAGTTACTCATTTATGAAATTGGCAAACAGTAGCACAATACCAAATTACCAATACATATGACAAGCCCAATAATCAGGATAAAGACCAGAACCAACCTGTGTGAGGTAGCATGCCAATTACTATTTCCTTTGACTGGAAGCCGAGATAAGCCAAGCGACTGACAGCAAAGGAAGGAAGCAAGCCAAGATTAGCGACTGATGGGAAAGGAAGGAAGCTGTCGAGGCAATGAAGCACCCAAAGTTTTTGTGCAGTTCCACAAAAATCGAGCATCCGTGTTGGCACATATATTGAGAGAGTGAGATTACTGTAATAGTGGGACTAGTTGATGAAACATACACTAACAAATAGAAGCACCCTCATTATCTTAATGGGTAAAGTTAACAACATAGTAGTCTTGCTTAAAGAGAGGTATTAGTTTATTTAATCAATGCAAATTAGCTCAACACTCAAAGCATTGCCATGTATCATAGGTTGCAAAACTTTAACATGCAATGATAAAGGAGTTTCTCTTGACAGTAGCATGATACAAATAGAGATGACAGCAAACTAATAAGGATGAAGGCCTTAGGCCGGTACCAACCTAAGCAAAAAAAGCTTATTCATGTAGTCCCAGAAGAGATGATAAAGCACTCAATGGAATCACTCAATAGTATACATTTTTGTGCACTTCAAATGTATGGTTGAAATCACTCTTGTTTACTAGTGCTGAGATTATATCGAAAGATTATCAAGAACTTCCAGCAGAGTTAAAGCAAGTGCTGGGATACAGTTCATTGTATTGTCTTGTGTAGTTCCACTAAAATGTATGATTGGCACAACATGATCCTTGTTTGCACAAGTAGGAACAATGTGAAACCTTCATTAGATTAGTGAGAAAGGATAGAAAAACATTAGCATATTACTCTAACAGTAGCATCAAATTCATGATGGACAATACGCAGAAGTGGAAGGGCTCCCTGGAGGATCATCTCACATGTAAGGTAGACGTTGTCGGAGCCCTTGTATGGCCTCGACTAAGGTCTCGGCTTCAGCAAGATCACCTTGGCACTATTTATTATTATTCTTCTTCTTCCTCTTCATGCTCTGTTTCTCTTTCTCCTCACTAGTTGCTGAAAACAAGTACATGATTGGCCTTCTATTTCAGAATTGGTTTTGTCAGTGAGGGAGTACAAGTGCACTAGTAAACAATAGCATTATTTTCTCATGGCAGTCGCAAAATAGAGATGAACACATGCATTAAATATCTTTCTTACCTAAAGGAAGGTAATGGTGCCAATATGGATGATGAGGATTGGAACACAGATCTCCCATTTGTGCAGTTCCACCGAAATGAACCAACTGTTCCATTCTGACATTCTAGTTAAACAACACAAAAGTCACTTCTTTTAAGAAGTGTTTTGTACAGTGCACCAAAATATCACAACAAAAACTAGGTGAAATTGATATCCCTGTTTGCACAAATAGCTACAGAGGAAACAGTTAGAGTCTCAAACAATTACAGGCAATTTTTTTTGGCTAAACTTGTCATGGCTTATAACAGTGGCATGGCTTCATTTTACCAGGGGCATTAGATTAAGAACAACTAAAGATTTGGTATAAGGGCATGGGACAGTGGGTGCACCAGCAGTCCAGCACGATGTACCTAAACCAGGCTACAAAGTGGTGATTCAGAGTTTGTTGCCCCGAGAAACAAACACCCAAGAAAAATATCTGGGTTGGTCCCATTTTTTTCACTCTAGCCACCTACTCCTATGTTTTTTTGGGAATGGAGGCGTGCCCCCGGCCTCTGCATCATAATGATGCATGCAGCCATCTTATGTGTGGATGCAAATCTAGTCCTGGTCATACCACTGTGTACAGTGTTTCCCCTATATTTCCCTTTTTGACCAAGAGACCAATTGGATGACCAGTCTGTACTACTTTCACCCCCTATCCTTCCTGTTTGTACCAAGTTCGATGTACATACTAAATTCCCCCACCCCCACTTTATTTCTTGTTTGAACCAAGTACAAGATTCGACTCCATGAAGTAGCTTTACCTCTAACAATAGAAGAAAAAAGTAAGTGTCGTTGGACCGTCCGATTGAGAGGGGCTGAGAGGTAGAAAATGATTCACATGCAGTGACGTAGCAAGCTGGGGAAGTAGATCTAGGGCGGTTTCGAAAGAAGATATACCTGAAGGTTGTCGTGATGTGGATAGGTGGGCGGCAGGAGGCCGGATCCACCCACATTAGGACTACGATGAAGGGTTTGGAGGACCTCCCATTCCGGCGCTCGGCCAGAGATAACGGTGCGGCCGGCAGTGGGTCTCCTCCCTCGCTGTCGACGACGGCCTAAACGCTGCCCCTCCTCCCCTTCATCGGCGGAGGGGGATACGTCCAGATCTGTAACCTGCGGTGAGGATAGAAAGATAGTGTTTTATAAAGGGAGAAATGCAGTGTTACCACCGCTATCTTGTTTAGATCTGGAGAATAGATCAACCCTAGCAAGCAAGCGCGGAGGCTCCGGCCTATATATACGTAGTGGGGTAGTTTTTCTTTTTCACTCCATCAAAACAATCATTTAAAATTGTGTACGTGCCAGGTCGCCGTTTTTTTATTTGTTGATTGTTTTTTGAGATAGCTACCCTCTTATTCCAAGTGGTGTTACGGTGTGCCAAGTCGCACTTTGTATTGTTCAAGTCTGGTACAAGAACCTCCATTAAGTGAACAACCAACCCCTCGTAAAATTTGTGAACAAGCCCACGGCTAAAATTATCGGAAACATGGGCTGCCCCAACATGCATTATTATTCATATTTTCTATGTGGTAGTATCCTCAAAACAAAATGTGACAGTACAATATTAATTAGGCGTCTTTGTAATTGGTGCTAAATTTTGACCAAAGATTTAACTAACAAAATGTTAGTGCATGTTAACAAAAATTATATCGTTTGATTCGTATTTGAACATAGTTTTCAATTATGTAATTTTTTGTGATATGCATGAACATTTGGTTAGTTAAATTTATAGTAAAAATTTGTCAAGGTGCATTAAATCAACACATGCAAGTATCAAAAGGAGAGTCATGGCATGCACGCATGCGTTGTTATTAATGCATTGGTAAACGCAAATTATTGAAATATATCGAGTGCAGTGCATTGATGTGTCGCGTCAACTCGTACAACAAGAAGTTTGATTACTACAACACCCTCTCGCCTTAACCGCACCTGCCTTCGGTTGCATGACAGGTGGGCCACCCACCTGTTGGGCCCACCTGTCATACACGCAAAGGCAGGAGCAGTAAGTCAATGAAGCTGCGTCCCTCCCTCGCCCATGAGTGTGGTGGTTGGCAGGACTAGGAGAAGCTTTCGTTCGCTACACGCTCTCCCTCCCGCACGTGGTGGACATGCAGTAGTTCAATCGGTGTCAGATGGCCAGAAGCATACTGTAGTACTCCTCCACTGCAGTAGTACTCCATCGTTGTTCGACTTCCCAAAAAGGTGAAGAGCCAAGCACAGCCCGGACACTCGTGTGGCAGTTTCATGTGTAGATTATTCTACGATAGTGTGTATCGTGCCTGTAAGCTTATAATCATTGGGGTCGGCTCCATGCTTTTTTTATTAAAATAATCTTATGGCCCTACCTGTCATCCTGGTGATTGTAGTTTGCATGCTCATCTGGTCAAGACAGGAATATGTATTTAATTTGTGGTGGGGTAAATGTTAGAGGTTGCAACAAATATATTGTACACTGCGGGTCTTTCAGCCAAGTTTAGAGGCAACCATGTGGGGCCAGTGCTATGATGTGTCATGTCAACTCGTAAAATGAGGAGAAGCTTGATTTTACTACTACACGCCTTCTCCCTCGCCCATGCGCGGGGTGGCTCATAGACAAGGACAGGCTTTTGCTTAGGCTGGTCGTAATGGAATACTAGTATCATGCATATGATACTAGTGTATGATACTACACATCTGTAGTGCATAGTATCATATGTTAGTATCATCTATGACTTCATTTATTAGCATGCATGACACATAGTAGCACAACATTTAATGTGATACAGTATCATGACATGATACTCAACCCTCTCCTTCTTCATTTACTTCTATGCCACCTCATCAAATTTTCCTAGTTGGCATGCATTATACTCCCTCTGTTCCTAAATATTTGTCTTTTTAGATATTTCAAATTGTAGCGACCCGACCCAAAATCGGTCAAGTCTCTGTGTCTGTACCATCCCAAGATCATGCTGGCACTCACAGTAC
Organism: Aegilops longissima; assembly: GCA_021605205.1. NCBI lineage: Eukaryota > Viridiplantae > Streptophyta > Magnoliopsida > Poales > Poaceae > Aegilops > Aegilops longissima. The sequence goes on from CM038679.1 coordinate 237,288,146, forward strand.
ATTGATGAAATAATCAAAGTTCAATCACACCTGAATTTATTACACGGTTCTCATATCGAGTCTTTATTACAATAGAATAAATTCGGCCGAAGGCCAACTCATGAGAAATAAACTAAGTAAAGCTGCGAAGCGAGAAGAATAGCGAGTCCATCCGACTCCAAAGGGCAATCGCTAAGCGCGAGCGTAGCCTCACTCCTCGATCGAATACTCCTCGCAACATAAGACATTGCAGCCGTGTAGGTCAGCATTTTGAATATGCTGGCAAGTCATGAAGAGAGAATAACAATAAAAATTTCTAACACTATATCCAATTTGGCTGTGGGGCTCTAAGTTTCATTGTTTTTGCGAAAAGCCAGTTTTTCCCTACAACAGTGGACTTGCTTGTAAATACTACAAAATTGTTGGTAATCTTGAGATGGTTCCACCAACCAATGTCTCATTCCCAATTATTAAATAATAACCCCCTCAATTTATTTATTAATTTCAGTGTTGAGATTTCCGAATACTTCCAAGTTCCAGAGGCTCAAATTGTCCGTGAATCGGGACACGGCTAATCGATTAGATCTTCACTCTGCAGAGGTTTATGACTTTACCCGCAAGAATCGTTCCCTCCTTTTAAGTCTTCGCACTTCATGGTGTTTGAAGACGGGATGAACGAAAACAGGGTCTTCCGAAGAGCTCCTCTGGCCACTGCCGGTACCCATCCAGTCCTACCGTTCTTCTACATCTCGTAGCACCGTCCGGCCAGAGTCACAACTAGGGTTGACCAAGCCAGAGCCCATAATGGCTTGCGGCTGCACAGGTAAGCTTCCGGTCAATGGGTATACATCCGTCTCTTCGTGGCTGGGTGAAGCTTTCCGCAAGATGTCATGGCACTTCTCCATGCATCCCGCCAACCACCGGGTTCTCCAGGTGCCCACAACCGCCCTCCACCCAGTAGTGAATTCCGAAGTCCATCTTGAGCTTGAAGTTCATGGGGTTGTCATCATCTTGACTCTCACATCTCCCTTATGAATTCACTCAACCAACCCCGTCTACGAGCATAGCAAAAATAAACTACTTCGTCCCGGGCAGTGGTAACAAGGGGAATTGGGTTCATCCTACCTCATGATACTACTCAAGAACATAACTTCAAATTCACCTACTGCATGCATGGTGGGGAGGTATAATTCTAATGCAATAAAATCATAGGTATAGTAAAAGAAAATATGATCAATGACTTGCCTTGCTGACAATCTTCGTAAGCTAGGGACTCGTGGTAGCAAGCTTCGCACTCCGGAAATTCTACCGAGACAAACAACAATCATAATAAGCATACAACATATGACCACTTAACATAATAGCATGCTAACATAACACACAAAGCACTTGAACCAAAACCCAAAGAAAAACTCAAAGAAATCCAACTCAAAGTTTTCCCATATCCAACAACAATCAAGAAATAGTTTTGCACTACAAATTTTTTCTTAACAGAACCTAAGCATGGGTTTTTGCTAATTAACAGAAAAGAATTCATCATGCAACTAGGAGCAAAAAGAATCACCTTAAAAACTATTATAAAACTCCTATTAGGCCTAAAGCAAATTCTAGTAAGAAAAATAAAATAAAAGTTTTGTTTATTATAAATAAAAGTTCATGCTCTAAAGTTACAGAAACTAACCTAGAATAAACTATCTCTCATGAAAAATAAATTTATTTGCTAAGTAAAACAATAGGAAAACAGTAGCTAGTTAAATAAATAGGAATAACATGATTCTGATTAAAACTATTTTTTATTAATTCTAAAATTTCCCAAATAAATTCCTACGGTTAGGCAATGTCAAAACAAAGTTGTGACAAAAGAATCACTAAAAATAATATTCCTAACTCATTTTATAGCAGAATTACTATTCTGTCTAAATCTAAAATAAAGCAATTTTAAATAATTTTAATATGACTAATTGTATTTTCTACAGAAACTACAATAAATTTGCAAACCAACAAAAAAAGAATCACTTAAAATATTAAGTAGATTAAAAGATATGAATTTTACAAAACTGAAACTATTCTGTTAAAACAGAAAACGAAAAATAAAACTAAAACGAAAACCGGCGCTTAATGGGCCTATCTAATGCTTCGGCGTAATTTAACTAAAAAGCGCACGCGGAATAAAACCGAGTCGGCCCGGTCTAATCTAACCTAACTAAACCAAAACTAAACCGGAATAAAACCCGGTTTTATAAACTAAACCTAACCCTTCGGGGAATCTAATCTACACCGTTCGTTCTAGATCGGACGGCGGAGGGGAGTCCGGCGACTTACCGACGGGGTCGACGGCGACGGCGGCTCGGGCGGCGACGGCGCGGCGGCTCCGGTGGTCGGGGACGTCGGCGGGGACCTCCGGCGGGTGCGGCGTGACGAGGGGAGCTCGGGGGTGGGGTCGGGTGAGCTCGAGGGTGGCCGGGGCGGTCGGTGCGGCGACAATGGCGCGGCGGCGCACTCGGATCTCCGGCGGGGGTTTGCGGCGAGAGGAGAGCGTCGGGCGAGGGGGCGAGGGGAGAAATAGGGTCCAGGGGGGGTATTTATAGGGGGTCGACCGACTTGGGCGAGGGGGTAAGCGCGGGAGAGGATCGGGATGAGATCCCGGGATCTCGGTGTTTCGAAGAGCGCGCGCTGGGTGACTTGGGCGAGGGGAAGAAGGAGGGGTGGGGCCCGGGTGTCGGCGGGTGAGGAGAGAGGGGATCGGGCGGGCGACCGGTGCGGAGCCGTTTCGGCGCGGTGCTCGGTCGACTCGGCGTGGGCCGGCTCGGCCGTTGGCTGGTGGGCTGCGCCTGGTGGGCCTCGGCGCTGGCTGGGCCGGGGCTGGCCTGGCTGGCGCCTGGGTCCTCCTTTCTATTTTTTTTTAATTTAGAGAGGTGAGAGAAAAATACTTAAATATAAATATTTTATATAGGACATATATATATCAAAATGATCAGGGGAATATTCCCTATAATTTGAACATTTTTCTAGGGGCAAAATCCAAACTTTATAAAAAATCATTTTTCTAAAATTCCAAATAAAACTCAAATTTGAATTCAAACTTTTTGGCAATGTTTTTCCTCTGATATTTTTGGAGTGTCATGTTTACTCCTCTCATACTTTTTCTCAAGTATTTATCAGGCATAGTTTTTGGAATAATTTTCACTGCCAAAATTTGAATTCAAATTCCAACAACTCCAAAAACTTCTGAAACTTCAAATGCCACTCAAATTCAAACAAAAATGCATAGATGCTTAGCTATAATTGTAAAACATTCCAAATAGGAAATTTGGGATGTTACACAAATGGACTACCACATACGAATATATATATATACATATTTTAGAGTGTAGATTCACTCATTTTGCTCCCTATGTAGTCACTTGTTGAAATCTATAGAAAGACAAATATTTAGGTATGGAGGGAGTACTACCGATGATACTCCCATTACAACTAGCCTTATAGAGTACTACAACAAGCTATCCCTCCCGCACGCGGTGGACGGACATGCAGCAGTGGATTCATTACTGTAGAAGTAGTAGTAACATCATTGTTCGTCTTCTCGAAGAGGCAAAGAGCCAAGCGCAACCCGAACGTGGCAGTTGTGAACGCTCGCCACAGTGTGTTTGGTTGCATTCTCATCTCAGCATAGTTGTTCCCTCTTCGTGCATGCTCATCCCAGCACCCCTCTTCATGCATGCTCTTCTCATGTGTGCTCCTAGTTTATTTGTGTTAAGCTAGTGTGGACTCATGCACCCTTCATACACCCTACCAAACACCCAAAAGTGGGTCGAGAAGGGCTTGGAGCACGCATATAGCCAGGCTCTCGCATGAGATAAAATTGCTATTTGAGCCCACTATTGTAGTATACTTGCTAGTATAGCCCTGTAAAACGGAAAGGAGTATTTGCCTTTCTAGAGATTTCAATGAGTGACTAGACTACAGCCTAAATGAGTAGTACTGGAGCAAAATTATTGAATCTAGACCGTAAATAAATGTGTAGTTCTCTTGTTTTCCTCTCCGCCTTGGTCACGGTGCACAATGTTGAGTACTCCTATATGGCTAGCCACTCTATCTACATGCGAGACATTAAAGCATCCGGGCCCGCGCGCCATCCACCAAATCACAGCGAGGTGCTATAGTCGAGACTCACCGGTCACCCCGTTGTGGCCGTCATGACCCATCATATCATAAAACCCACACCTTTACCAGTAGTGGTAAAGTGGCCTCGAAGAGGCCTCGAAGTTGGACTGGATGAAGCAACCATCATTTCACTGGAACGCTCGTTGAAGCCATTTCTTCCCTTTCTTGAAGAAAACCTCACTCCAGGCTACTCACTTCTGCCATTTTTCTTCTGTACAAACGAAGGAAAGGTGGGCGAATCAGTGATGCTACTATATTTTCATTCCAAGAATCTTCTTTTTGTGAAGCACCGATTGATTCTCACAGCCTATTCTTTTCCTATTTTCATTGCGGTTGTGGTTTCATTTCGATTGCTTTTTGTTTGTCAGTTCATTGATGGATCCTGGAGCACTAGGCAAAGAGTTGCTGGCGAACAACCCACTGGAGACAGCGCTCTCCAGGTAGCGAGCACCAGCCAACAAGTTGACCATGTTAGCGGGCCAACCCATGGAGACGAAGAACTCTAAGAAACAAGCACTGGCCAAAGAGTTGACGACGTTGGTGGACGAACTCCTCAAAGAAAGTTGGAAGAATAGCAAGGGCCCCATCGTGCCTGCCCCAGAAACTCTAATGGCCACCTATGCGAGGCTCAAGGCCGAATTTGAGGAGATAGTCGCCGTTGAGAAGCAGTATTCCCTTGGCAAGGTGATGGCCCCCATCGAGAATGAGGAGATGGCCCCCGGAGGGATGGGATCCCTCGGTGAGCTACACAAGGCAAAAAATAATGGTTTACCATAGTTGTGGTTTTTTATTATTTGCAATGTGCTTGCTAATATGTTAGGGTTGTGCAGGTGCCAGTGGACGTCCTTGATGATACCGATGTCGCGGCCCATCCTGTGGACAACGCCCCAGAGATCGTTTTTTATGTCGCTCTCCGTCATGTTGACATCGCCCCGGAGATTGATTCCAATGCCGTTGTCCATCCTGTGGACATCGCCCCAGAGATTGATTCCGATGTCGCGGTGGACATCGCCCCAGAGATTAATTCCCATGCTGTTGTTCATGCTATGGTCATTGCCCGAGAGATCGATGACAAGAAATAGTTGGTTGCGCTAATCCTTTAGGGTAGTTTGCATTGTGTTTAATTACCAGGGCGATGCATATTACCAAACCATCTTAGGGCTAGTGCCCTGTCATGTATGGGTGGTACTTGCTACTTTTGTTTGATAGTGAATCATGTGAACCCTCTACGAGTTGTGGAAACAGATGTATCCTCACCAGCTTTCGATGTAATATATGGCATGCTTAGATGTAAGTTTGAACTATTTATCATATCAGCAGGGCTTGTTTGATGATTCTTGGTGTTAGTAGGCTAGCTACTGTGCGAGCTATAGTACTTGCAAAACACTCACCGAAAAGAAACATTGGGGCTGATGATCCGTCGTCGATCGGCCAATAGCCCAAGCTCCTAAAATTGTAGGCTTAGCGATCGATTAGACAATAGTCGACACGGATACATTCAGGCCTCATTTGGTTCATAGCATAGGAAAATCGTAGCAAAAGTACAGAGACGTACACCACGAAATCATAGCAGTACAGAGACATACTCCCTCCGTTCCAAAATAGATGACTCAACTTTGTACTACTAACTTTGAAATGCAGGGAGTACAAATCCTAGGCGGGCTAGTTTGGCCTAGTGGGTTTCAGTGATATGATGTGGTACAGTGCCGTCCAACCTTCGCGTGTGGTAGCAGTACTACTGGTACAGTAAGTTTTCTTGAAGAAGTAGAATTCAATGAAGTCATGATGGTTCCTTCGTCCGACCAACTTATAGTGGTAAAGGTTGGTCCTGCGCTATGACCGGGGTGGACTAGGATAATTTTGTGCATGGCAGGTGGACCAGGATGGTCAACGTCCCACATGTCGGTGAATGAAAGTATTCTTTCCGATATAGTGGATGAGCAATGAGTATTCATTGTTTATTTTTGATGAAAGCTATTGTCTACACTGTTACGACAGAGGAGTGTGAAACACGACACCCCAGTGAACTTGGCATGTGCACCACTCCCTCCTTCCTCATGTAATACTACCATAGTGTTGACTATAAGGTTGGCTATAAGGTTACAAATTTTTCTCACATCCCCTCTATCTATTTCCTCTCAAAAAAAAATTTAACTTTCCTTTTTTATACACAATTGTTTTCTTATGCCCCTCTTTTGTAGAATTAGTTTTTCTTATACCTAGGAGCACGTGTAGGGACGGGCTCCTGCAGATCCCACTCCTTGACTTTGTCAATGCCTCTCTCTCCTCCACATAAGCAGGATTAGGGCATGTACAATGGTTCTATTGTAGGGATGCCACATAGCATAAATGATGAGGTGGAGGAAAGAGAAATCATAAGAAAAGGCTTGTCTTCTCTTATTTAAGAGAAGACAAGAGATGATCTCTTAGCACAATATGTTTCACCATGTTTTTAGGAATAACTAGTTATTGAAGATAAGGCTAAGAGATGATCCATTGTACACATGTTTTTTGGTCATCGCTAATTTACATGCAAGAGTTATGATAAGACTATCTTATCAACCATTGTACATGCCCTTATAGCCCAGAATTTTACTGGTACTACTTGCTATGAATGCGGTAGTCAAGGCCCGAGGGGGAGCGCGCAGGAGGTGGTGGGGTGGGGGTTTCGTGGGCAGGCGGTCAAAAGCGGGCTTGGAAGCGGTCCGGACTCCCGCATGGCCCACCTCACGTTATCACCATATATTTCTTGGAGTCCGTCCGCGGTGGGTGGGCGATCTCTTCTCTCTCCCCCATCTCTCTTTTCTCAGCCGACGCCCGCCGAGCGATTAGATTTCGGCTATCGCCGGTTTATTCAATTGCAGTCCCACATGTCAATGAAAATGCAAGACAATGCGTGTCCTCTTTGTTGAGCGGTGTGCGAGCCAGACTGTCGGGGGTGCGACGCGAACGCGACCGTAAGAGTCGTAAGTGTGCCGCCTTTTCCTTTTGAACTTGCAAAGCGTAACATCTTCGTGCGATCGATTGATAGAAATCCAGAACAAAATGACGAGGGCAGGGCTTTCCCGCGCGGTAGGCGGGCTAGTTTGAGTTATTTGACGTGCTATACTGCCTTCCACCTGCTCCATTTTTATGTAAGCAAGAGTCTACACTCTTACGTGGGAGGAGTACGAAACACGGCGGATCTGATCTTGATCGACGGATAACTGTTCCCTGCGAAATAATGGAGCACTCTTAGCGATTATAGCATGATAGTTAGGGCATCTCCAGCGCTGGCCCTCAAATTTACACCGACATTTGTCCGAGGACACTGATGGATGCCATCCAATCCTGCCCGCATACCTTTTTACAACTATATGAACTAGTCGGGCCAAATTCGTGCAAACAAAGCAAATTTCAAATTAACCGGATGAAATTCATTACATTTCGAAAAAATTCCTTTAAATTGGACGAAATTCATTACATATTTCGCACAAACCGTACTAAAACCTGCTGTAAACCTAATCTAAACGATCGTCGGCGCCCGACCACCATGTCCGGCCATGAACCCGAGAAAGGCGGACATTGCCTTTGCCTCCTCCTCATCCGCCTCGATAACCTCCTCCTCCGTAGCACAAGGTTCTGAAGATTTCCGCCTCCACGTCGCCGTCAAGCAGCTAATCGGCCTCTGATATTTATCCCACCAACCTTGGCGTCGACTGAGTGGAGGAGCGGTGGCCTTCCTGGGACCAGAGCGGCGGCGACCTACCGTTTACTACTCTTCCTTGCTGCCGGCTGCGCCCGCACACGCACGCCGGCTTCGTGGTCGTGGCGGCGGAGGGTGGCCAGGGGGGGAGGGGGGGTCGGTGATCTCCTTCGTCTGCTCCTGTGACAGTACATCCAAGAGAGCTTTGGAGCACGCCCGGAGCGGAGCCGCCGATGTCCTTCGTCTACTCCTGCGACAGTACATCCAATAGAGCTTTAGAGCGCCAGGAGGACATGGTTTGAGTGGTGCCGACAGAAGGAAGGGACCGGAGGAAAATGAGTGTGGGTCTTTGGATATGGCTGGGAGCTGGGGCTCAAGTTAATATGGCGGGCGAATGGCAATGAGCCGCGGTAGACGGATGGACGGCTGGCGCCGGAGTAGGTTCGTCGGCTGCCGAATGTCATTAATGTGGGAAGCGGATGGAAGGATGGCCATGGTGTCGTTAACACGGAACAGTCGCTTGCCCCGGGATGCTGCGCGGATGGCGCTCTCTCGGCCGTCACACTGCTGCAATGCCAGCGCTAGTGACAGGTCGCGCCGGGCGTGAATGCGGACGCTACTTCAGTGACTTAACAACAGGTGCGTTGGATCACTGACATGTGGGCCCAATGGGCATCTAGCCCGCATGTCAGTGACACACCAATTGCACCCGCAGTTATGTCCGGTGAATGCGGCATTGACGTTCTGGAGAGACGGTGACCGTTCCAGGCGGGAAGCACACGCTAGCGATGGAAGGGGTTTCAGTAGGCCAGGGCGGTCAGACGCTGGCGTGGTGGTAAAATGTGAACTCATGGATGACGAGCCTTTGAAGCGTATGCGGCACGTATTGACAACCAGGCATCCATGCAACCGCTCTTTTCGCTAGCTATCCTTCGACGACCACCATTAGACACCACACAACCATGCATAACTTACGAATAATGGATGAATCGATCAGACACACACTCATGTGTAGTAGCACTATGATCGGTTGCTCACGATAGTACATACTCCGTACCAAAGTACCATCTCTAGCTAGGCTGTTTTATAGATTGTCGTTGTGATGGACGATACACATGAGCAAGGTGCCGAGTCACGAGTATGACCTTTGGTGTTGAGCTAGGTGAATACATGCTCGATGTTTGCGGAGGCCTCCAGCAAACGTCTAAAAAGTAATGTCAGGCACCGCCAGGGTGCGCAGGTGACGGGCTCGCCGTTTGTGTTGCGCCATGAGCAGGACTTTGATTGAGAGGGTGACCTGCATGCATTAGCATGGTTTGATAGTGTGAGTGTGAGTGTCTGCATGCGTACATGCTACTTGTCTCTATGGACGGTGTGCGCTAATGTGTGCATCACGTATAATATAAAAAAATCCGTTTATGCATTTAACGCAAAGTATTTCATTTTCATTTCGCTGACAAGTGTGCGTTGCAACGACGAGTCCCTGGTTTGATTCCTCACATAAGCATAATTTTGGTTTTTATTTCTTTCTCCACCGACAGGTAGGCCCGCATAGATAGAAAGATAAAGAACACGAGCTGATGAGGCGCATGCGGACTGTTTGACTGGTCAACCAGACAAATACGGAGCTATATCTTTGAGCCGATGACCGTGATAATCATCATATCTCATATACAATGATCAAAGTGAGATATCAAGACAAGTTTGATAACCGCCAATGCATTTTACTCGGTAATAAATGACCAGGATTGAAGGGGAATCCAAATTTCCTTTGTCTTCTGTCCTTGAGCTCTTGACAAAGCAATGCACTATACAGTTGTCTGGCCACTCCACCCCAAAGCTGTCACCAAGTATCGTTCATGCAAGCGCGCTGCACACTAACCGGTAAGGAAGCGATGGCATCCCGCCGCGCCGAGTTCCTCGTCGCCCATGACCGCACACAAAATGGTAGGGAAGCGATGGCGTCCCGCCGTGCCGAGTTCATCGCCGCTCGCGACCTCACACCTATTTGAGCGGAATTTGAAGCTGCCAAGGTCGAATGGGCGGTGGAGCAAGAGGCGGCCAAAGCCGAACAGAGGGAGCGGAAAAGTCAAAAAGCACTCAAGAAAAGAGAGGCCCGCCGCCGCAAGAAAGAAGAGGATGCATGCGCTGCCGCGGAGAGGTTGGCGGAGATCCAAGGACGGTGGGGTGTCGCCGACAAAGCCGGGAAGGAGAACGACGGCGTCTGTCCAGCATGTGAGGAGTATTATTACTACTAGTTAGTGTGTGTGTGTCTGTGTCGCCCGTACATTTGTTTAATTAATTACGAGCATGTACTAGTACTAGTTACTACTGTAGTTTTTAGAGCAAATTACCAGTACATTAGCCTAGACTCAATGGAAAAACTCCTATCCTATGCATCAAATGGCATCTCTTTCTCTATAGGAATTGAGATGCATGTCATCTCACTTCCTATGATTTTCATATTCCTATAAAATTCCTATCCTCTGAACCAAAGGAGGCATCTGCTGGAGTAACTACTGTAGCTAGTAGTACTGCTGGTACAGTAGTTTTCTTCAAGAAGCGGAATTCAAGAAGTCATGTTGGTTCCTTCGTCTGAGAAACTTCACAATGGGAAAGGTTGGGCCTGTGATTTGACTGCTCATTAATAATTACTGCGGTGCGACGACTGGGGTGAATCTCCCTTGGAGTTCTGCGGGCATGGCAAGTGGACCAGGATGGTCGACGTCCCACATGTCGACGAATGGAAGTATTCTTTCCGATATCGAGGAGCAAGGAAACCGCATGGTATAGTATCATTCTGATTTATATTTATTTTTTATTTCTGGTGAATGCTAGTGTTTCAACTCTTACGACGAAGGAGTGCCAAACACGGCACGTGCTAGATGTCCCACACGTCAGCGAAAGGAGTGGGACATGAACAGCGTGGTAGAGCGTCCCCACTTCTTCCACTTCTCGGTCAGAGACCACACGTAGTAGTACTAGAGGTATGAACGATACAAAGTGCGACCCGGAGAGAAAGACACGTCTAGTTGGAAGGTCTCGGGGCATACACATAAACAAATATAAAACCTAATATGTGCCTCCAATTAATATAGTAGTAGTAGAGTACTTAGGCACGTACTCGATAACATCACTGGGCATTGCACGTACAACATTTAGTGGTAGTAAGAGACAAATGCATATATGCCATGCATCTTCATACTATTTGTGCCTTTCTATTTCACTTACTGCGCTACATTACTCAGGTTCGTACGTCCACTCCTGGATACATGTCAGTCTCGTAGTCCAGTCCCACGTGTTCTTCATAGATGGAACGATCCATAATTGTGGGCAACGGGAGTCCATATCATCACAGTTAGTGTGGCTCCCCACGATGGAGACTCATCCAAACTGTGGCCAGCCTCGACGCGGAGCAGTCGCGTGCACCGGGAAGCGGCGCTCTCTCGGCCGTTGCACTGCTTCAAAGCCAGCGCCAGTGAGAGGTCGCCTCCGCTCTAGCCGGGCATTAATGCGGCACTGATGTTACGGGGCGACGCTGACCGTTTCACGCGGGAAGCGCGCGCCGGCAAGGGAGGGGGTTGGGTCGGCCAGGGATGTCAGATGCGGGCGTGGTGGTGGTATTGGTTTTGAACTGTTTCAGGTGTAGTACAGGTAGTTTGCAAAACTACTCAATTATTGCACTTAATTTCCTAAGAAAATGTGGTAAAAAAGTTACTCCACATCCCGCTTCCCTTCTCCTTCCTCTTCCACCACCCACGCACGTCCGCGGTCAGCGACCGGTCAACCCTTATATTGGAGTGCTAGCACAAAAAGATGCATGCATGACCACTAAAAATTACCAAATTAAAACGCCGCTCCGGCAGGAGTATGGCGTATGTCGTTACCTTCGGTCGGGCCATGGCTACCAGGCTACAGTGATCAGAGGAGAGGCGGCGGGAGGCGAATAAACGCAACTACTTTTTGAGTCCGTCGTATGGCTTAAATAAATGCGCACCATCACGTGTACCCGCGGGTGCACAGATTGTAACATTCATGTCTGCTTAAGTGGGTGTCACGTAACTAGTGTGTGTGAGAGATTCTGAGAGACAGAGTGCATGTGTGCGACTCTGCTCTTCGGACATGTACTCAACCTTTTGCATCGGGATATAAGTATAATGGTATTACACTTTAGCTAGTGATTTACGTGGCCATGTTAACGTGGTTGTGTAAAAAAATGTCACTTCCTGCTCGTGATTTGTGTTATATAATTACTAGCAAGATGCTCATGCATTGCACGGAACATCAATATGCATTTTTTTTACAAAACACCTATTGTGATTGACCCATGCAGGAGTAATCCCATGTGTAAAAACTAATGATATCTCAAGAATTTTATCGGAAATTTGGTATCTCGACAATTTCATCGAAAAAATGAAAGATGGGAGATAAGGTGAGGAGGAGTGGAGCATGGTGGTGACTGGTGGTCGGACTAGGCGGAGGCATGGGGATGGACGGCGCCAGCAGGCGGCAGCGGCCACCATGCTAGATTGTTCCAGAGACTTCCTTTTTTAATTGCTCAGCAATGAGGTTGTGGGAGATAAGGATGATGAACGAGGCAAGGCCTTGTCTGTAAATGTGGAGAGAGGTGCGGGTATCTTTTGTAAAATTGTCATAGTTTTCTTTCTATCCATCAGATATAGATCGGACAGTCTATATTACAAGATGGCGGGTACACCATCATCAGCAACTCGTTTTTTTATAAGAGTAGGGATGATAAGTTTGTTAACTACTAAAGTAAAGTGGAATTTGTCCATGTTATACAAGTAAATTAAGGTGATTGCTTATCATACGGGTAAGGTTGGGCGAAGGGTGGTAGGAACAAATGCTCCGCCTAGATCATGTGTGTGTGAGATGGAGTCTTAGTGTGTGTGGGAGGGGGTGGGATGGGGGGTGGCTGCGTGTTTGTGTGTGTGTGTGACGCGGGGTCCTCAGTGGTGGATGTAATTTAAGTGTGCGTGGCCTCATCATAGTGTATGGCAGTGGCTACCAACGAGGGGGTGCGAGAGAGAAAAGGCCCATAGAGAGCGAAGAGAAGGCGTGTGCACGTGAGAGGAGTCGACATCGAGAGAACATGTTTGTTCGAGAGACACCGAGGAAGACTACTATATATCGATGGTGCATGTAGGAGGGAATTAAACGAAGGGATGGTCTTATTGGTTTCGGGGATATAGGGGAAGAGTGAGAGAGGGGGTAGCTAGAAGGAGATTGTTAAGTGTAAGTGTGTGTTTTACCCATCCAGGCAGAAGTTATATGCACAGAAGAACAGAACCATTCGATGTGGCATTAGGGTTGAGGGTAATTAACTAGAGACATAGGAGACCTTTAACGTGCATGTGCGAGAGGTATACATGTATATGTGGGATGTGTGTGTGTGCGCGCGAGCATGATCGAGATAAAAGAAAGAAGACATAAATCATAAGATCAACTATATGGGAGAGATCGGTATGACAATATGCATGCATGTGAGAATGCAGGGAAGAAGGCTCGATAATTGAGCATGTGTTTTTTTCTTTAAGAGATAGTGGCGTGGGCTGGAGCATGCATCTACCGTGAGCAGAGGGAGCGAGACACAACAATTGTGCAAAAGAGATCAACCAATAAATGCATGTATGGAGAGACATATATAGTGTGGGTGATAGGAAGCAAGGGTGCATACGAGAAAGAAATGTTGACAGAGAAACTATAGATAGATACAGAGATAGAGATGCTAGCTAGAGGGACATCAGCTAGTTTGAGTGTTGGAGATGACCGCTGGGTGGTTCAGAGGGTGAAGTTATGTGTTTGAGAGAGAAAGATAAAAAGAGGGCATTTGACTGCAAGTAGAGAGAAACATATATATTGTGCATGACAGGAAGCAAGAGTGAGGGAGAGAAAGAAGGTTGATGGAGAAACAGATAAATATAAAGATAAAGATGCTAGCTAGTGTGTGTTAGAGATAGGAGTCGAGTGGATCAGGAGGCTGAGTTATGTGTGTGGGTGTGAGAGAGATAGAGAGAGGGTGCATGTGAGTCACATACAAACAAATATCAGAGAGAAATGAGATCCCGAGAGACGGAGTTTTGTGTCTGCGAGAGAGAAAGATATTTCACAATGAGAGTGATAGCTAGAGAGACATATGAGGGAACACAAGATATCTCTAGGGAGAGAGAGTGTGTGTGTGCGCGACATACAAGAGAGTGGTGGAGAGATATGAGACCCTGGGAGACAGAGTTTGTGTTTTTGTGTGAGAAAGAGATATTTAAGAGGAAGAGTCGTAGCTTCTCATATCTAAGGAGCGAAAGACATCTCTGTGTGAGAGGCGGTGTGCGGTGGCACACAGGGGAGTAGAGGGAAATGAGACCCTGGGAGACGAAGTTTGTGTTTGTTTGAGAGAAAGAGATCTCACATGGAGAATCATAGTTAGAAACACATAGCAGGGAGCGAGATATACTTAGAGAGAGATAGAGTGATGAAGGTCGAGGGAGAGAGTACCTTCAGTGTGTTGCGAAGATAAAAGATCATTGTCGACATACAGGTAGCACGAGAGATACCCGAGAGACGATGAACGCGTATAGGTCTAGAGAGATACTCCTATATAAGCACGAGTGATAGCTATATGAGACGAATATCTGGATTAAAGGGGATTCAAATATTTAAACTCGAGATCACGACATCGATAATATCATAACGCAAATTGATGTATCAAACATGCATATTCATTTGAATTTGGGGACACGTGTAATGTTATATAGTTTATCAATATTAGTGATCCATAGATTCTTTAATTAGAGACAATGCATGATTTATATTCAATTAATGTCTAAATGGGATTACACTATATGTTGCGTGTGTGAAACACATTATACATGTTTGAGAAGTAAAAAAACGCATGAAACGCACATTAATTGGAGATAGTTAGCGAGGAATGCATACGTTGGATTTCAACATAAAGTGGTTTCAAATATTTGGGAATCCAAATTAAGATGGATACAACCTTATGAATGTGAGATCATGCCATTTGTAAACAATATTTATGTATAAAGGGTGTTGTGCTTTTGAAAGTATATATAAAAAATGATGTATATAGAATTTTATTCCAATCGCAAATGGATCCTGCCCGAACAAAAATAGAATACAAACTGGATTCGAATTGAGTTGCTATGGTAAACATGCACTCTTGTTCTGCAAAAATTTGAACGAAGCGGGTAAAGTCGAAGTAACCGCCCGAAACCAAAATCTGCGAGATGGAAATTACTGCCTATCCCTGACACGCAAAGCCTATTGGCTCGATTTCTATAGGTTTCGACAGGGGTAGGTTTGTAATTTCACTCAAACGTGACATAACCGCCTCTCACCCGGATTCATACACGGTGGGTGCCAAAACACAGTGTCTCCTTGGCCGAAATGGACTCCCTCCCTGATTCATACACGGTGGGCGCCAAAAACGAACTCTCGTCGGCAAATAATCGGTGTATGCGAGAATACCGTCCTATCCCCAACCGACTAATATTGTTGTGATGTAGGAAATTTTAAACTGGGGCTAAGTTTATAAATTTCCTCGCATTTGAGACAAGCGCACCCTGAAGACATGGTTCCCCCCTTCCTCTCTCCCTCCATTTCCCCGTTCGTACTCCGTGGGCGCCAAAACACCCTCTCCACCCCGGCATCCTCCGCTCGCCAACCTTTCCACCGCCGTCCTCCTCCACCATGCCGAAGCTGATACCCCGACGTCATCGTCCATTACAAGAGATCAACCTCTCTCATCCACGGCTTCAGACCGGGATCCTTGCATCCCGTCCTCTCGCTTCATCCCCGTCGTCGTCCACCTTGCTGGTGCCGCTCCTACGACCGTCTCGTCCACCGCCCTGCCGCCACCGTCTACCCTCCTAGATCTGCTTCCACGCCGCCGACAGCCATCACTACCGCAGCACCGTCGAATTCTCAGCAGATGCATACATGGCGCCGCACTAGAGGCAGTACTCTTCCGTATCTGTTCAACTTATTTATCGCAACAAGAAAATAGATCACCACTGCTTTACTCTGATTTTTCTTGTCCATCACTTACTTGTTAGTTGAAAGCAAACATTAGTTGTGATGTTTCCTTTGTCCAGTTTGCACCTTCAGATCCGCCATGGCACGCTCATAACTATACTCGCAATGCTTATGGTCTTCCTCTTTTATATTCCACACTAGTTAAATGATAGTAGACTAAATTTCAAAATTGGGTCAGTTGATTTTTGAGAGCTTGCCGAAGTTTGCCGGTGCGAAGGAAAGGCTCGGGTGGGGACGCTGGTAGTGGGGGGTAGTGGTGGGGCCTCGTCGAACAAAGAAAACTCGGTGCGGGTGGGGGCGGGGGTGGGGGTGGGGGTGGTGGAGGAACACAGGCGGTGGGGGCCGGTGGTTCGGCCAACGGCCCGTGTGGTGTTCTGTATGGGAAAAATCAGAGACGAGGAAGAAGAAGGGTTAGGAGACGTAGGATCTTCATCCAAACGCCTGAAATAGTCGACTGACCCAAATGACAAAAGTTACGCGACTTGCATGCAGACATGCAGAATATGTTTCCTCTTCTGTTCTTTAACATGTTCCTCTTTTGTTCTTCTTTAGTAAGCACAGTATGTTCCTTGTCAGGAAGGGGAGCAAGGACATCTGCAGTCAACACCTATATTGGGCCGGTTCTGCTAAATGATTTCGCACTTCGAGTTGGTCTGCCATAATACCCCGAAAATGGTGGGAGCTGCGCGGTCTTTGATAGACTAAACTGATAGTAACAGTTGCGCGCCTTCAGATGAATAGAGGTGGCCTGTAGGTGATCGATAGGCTGCCTTTTAGTAGTGGCAAAACCCTATGTTTTCCAGCCAGTTCTGCTTTCCCGATTTATTTATGGTGGTTATGGTGTACCCCTATTATCTACACTACGATCTGCCTACTAGATCTGTGCTCTCGTTATCATGGTTTGGCAATAAACTTTCTATACGGAATATTATGAACCTATCGTCTGCCAACTATCCTTACATCTGGGGTCCCCAACAGGGAGCTTATTTTTTTGTGCAGCTGTGCCAGATTATATTAATCTACTCACCATATTACAGCACACATGGCCTCTCTCATCAGAATCCAGTGATAGCACACAAGGGTTTACAGGGAGCCTCTATTATATTACAATATCCTCTGCATTACAAAGGTAATCTCACTACTATTTTTGTTTTCATGTTTTACAGATATTGTACGTAATCACAATGAATATAAGAATGCGCACATCAGAAGAATATTGCAGAACAGTTCAATGGGTAACAAACTTGGCATCAAGGGATTGAGGTCAATTGTGGATGCAATGAAACACACATGCTCCCGACCTATAGATTCATATTCAGAACATGATCCTAATGACTATTCTGAGCTCAAGGAGTCAAAGGCATATGGCCTATCCTGTTCACCCAATAAGGCGCCTTTTCTAATTTGGCAAGGTTTTATTGGTTGCACATATATTGCATAAGGTGTCTTGCATTTCTTTTGCTTTGTTGCACCGCCATCTGCTTAGTTTACTCATGATATATGTGAAGATTCCATGCCCATCCATTATCAACACCTATTCCATTTGTCGTTATACCATGTTTGTCCATTCAAATGTTGTTCTTGTGTTTAAGACATCCAAAAGGAAGAGGGTGATTGCAGCACCTGATGGAGTACAAGCAAAGTCCTTGAAAAAGGTGGTGCTACCGGAGAAATTGCAAAGCACCCGACGTATATTGGCGATAGAATCAGTGCCACAAAACCTAGGATATCGCAACTATGCTGGTCGCTGCTTTGCTCTTGTGATTACCTATTGTCCTATCGCTGTCCTTACATTCATACCTGGTGGATTATGTGACATCATTGTGCATTACAGCTTGCTTATCCACTGCTCGCTCGAAATTATCATATTCATATTAATGCTTAAATTAATGTAGAATAAACCCAATGCCTATGAAGAAATTTAGTTATGCATTGTTCTTGTAAGTATATGTTGTCCTTCATCACTGTACTTATATTTGTCAGGTACTTCTTCATGTACACTTTGCAGCTTATTTTCCCTTGTCCTCCATTTTTCTACACATCAGATCTACATTTACTCTAGCAAAAATGTTGAATAAAACCAATGTTACTGAAGAAGTTTAGCTCCGCATTGCTCTTGTCAGTGCCTTCTGTCTGTATGCTGTATTTACATTTGTACTCTGCATCTTAAGTTAAATAATCGCCATTTGTTGCTATATTTTCACATCTATATTTACTCTTAACAAAATGTAGAATAAAGGCAATACTATTGAAGAAGAGTGTGCGGTAAACTTCTTGAATTCCCCCATCAATATGGACAAGGCCTTTATAGAGCCTATCTTCACTACTAATGTAAGTTTGTCCTCCTCGAGCCTTCAAAATTTGTTGTCTATATTTGGATACCTATGAGTGCAAATGATGTTTATTTCTGTCGTATGCATCAAATTGCTTGTTCAAAGTTTATAAAGTAGAAGTACATAAACTAAAGTTTGTCCTTCTCAATTTCAGTCTTTAGTTGTACAATCTAGTCCCTTATTCGTACCATGTAAATTAAACTAAACATAGCAAGTTATCTTCTTTAGCACTATGTGTCTGCTTGTGTTCTTGATCTGCAATCCAGTGGTATGGTGATACTACCAACTACAACACAATGTCATATCCTGCTATGTCTCAACTTTGAACAATGCCATATTATATTAATGTTATTTAAATCGTGTCTCTTTATTTACCAATCTAAAATGGTATAAATTGACAGTGCACTCACCATTCATGATTATACGTTGTTTAGAACTACATCTATGCTTGTGTTCTTGATCTATAATCCAGTGGTCTGGTGAAGCTGGCCGCTCCTGCACAATGCCATTTCCTGCCGCCTTAACTATGAACAATGCCTATTATGTTAATGCTATTTTAAACCGTGTCTCTTTATTTCTGACAAATAAATGAGATTAATTGACAGCACTGATGCTTATACGTGCAAAACCTATTATCTACCTACTTGTTTCTCTTTCAGGGTGACAACACTTCTGCTAGGAAGAATTGCCACAATGATATTGAGACAAACCCGTTGTTTGTCCCTCTAACACATATTCCAGAGGAGAAGGCAACACATATTGATGGTAGGGATACAACCACGAAGTCACATCTTGATGTAGTGTCAAACTTACGTAGTGACACAAGCTCGATGAAGTCGCTGCCAGAATCTGTTCGACTTCTTCAGTCTGAAATTCAAGCAGAAATACATGCTTCCGCTCAAATATGACTGGAACTCCAATCTCTATGCAAGATTAACCGTAAGTGTAGGATGTTTATTGATGCTATGCAGCTTAAGTTGGTGGATATGAGCACCAAAGAAGTGCAGTCTCATCAGGTTGCTAAGCTGCTTGAGCTGCAGCTCCTGGGCCAGGCTAACCTTTCCTGAACTGCGTTGAAGTGCTGTCGGTTATGTCTATTATTTTGTCCGCTTGTTAACTCCCACTGGTGGCGACCTGCCCAGTTTATGTAATCTACTATCTGGTTGCCCTTTATTATCATTGGCGGCGAACTTTGATACCGAGGGGATGTAATATGTTATAATTTCTTTGTTGTATAGTCTAGGTTTATTCTTGGTCAGTATGCTGTAATTATGCCGGAAGGTTCAGTGGATCTCAGTGTTGTCGGTCTTCAGGCCAGCCCGTTACACATATGGGCCAAAACCTGGGCCTATAATCATCTTGGGCCATTAGCAGGTCTAAACCTATAGTTGTTTCCCGCCTTTAACAGGCCGATTAAAGTTCTGTCCAGCTGGGCGAGAGAATACCATGGGCTTTTAACAGGCTAAAACCTAGATTGGGCTAGCGTTGAGCCGAAAAATTCACGGGCCAATACAAGCTGAAACTGCCTAAGGCCCATGTTTGGCCGAAATAGGACGAGCAGTTAAGAGGCCAAAATATATCTCGGGCCTGTTTGGCCCAATAAAATTATGGACTTTAAACAAGCCGGTATCTCCGCGGGCCATGGGCCTAAAAGTGTCACGGGCCATTATCAGATGGGCTATAAGCAGTCCGGATTCAACGCGGGCTGTAATTAGGCCCAACTTTTACACGGGCCATTAACAAGCCGATATGCCAGTTGGGCTGAAATTTATCCATGAAGACTACGGGCCGCTAAGAGGCCTAAAGTTACTTCGGATAAGAAATAGCCTAGTTTCTACATGGGCCGTTAAATGGCCTAAAGTTAAACCGGGCCGACAACATCTATATGCACCATGGGCCTCTAACTGGCCGAAACTATTATCGGGCTGAACTGGTAAACGGGCATTTAACAGGGTGAAATACAAACATGTCTTAGTATGGGCCCAAAAGAACAGTGGCCTGTTAACGAGCCTGATCCAATATGGGACGTAATTTGGCCCAAAACACGGCAGGCTGCGAACGGGCCTGATCTGGTATGGGCCTTAATTTGACCCAATACATGGCAGGCTATTAACGGGCCAACCCACTAGTGTCTGAAAAACATGGTGGGCCTTTAGCTGGGCTGGCCTTTTCACCGGAATGGGCCTCTGTTGGGCCGTGCCACGTGTCGATGTATCATAGGCGCCTCCTATCCAATGAGTGGATGACATCTGTCTGAATGTTGAGCCAACACGTGTTTCCTCCGGCCAATGAGAATTTTACATGTGGAAAATCCCCATTGGTCCGGGCTGTTAACGGGTTATCGTATCCAAAACCAGACCTGATAGCTTAACGTGACCCGTTACGGTCGATGCCACATGTCGGTCACCCTTGAGGAAAGCACTTCTATGACGTGCGATTTATCGTCATGGAAGTGGACACTTCCGTGATGATAATTTTGGTAATGTCATGGAACACTTGTACGACAGCACAGGTATGACTATCTTGATTCTGTCATAAAATTTTCATGGATGTACATGCATGATAGAAAACGTGACCTACTGTGACAAACATCTATCATCACGGAAGTGTATTTTTTGTAGTGTACTAAAGTGGCAAACGACCTACGGAGGAGAGGTGTTCTTGGGCTCGAGTGAGCTGGTGGGTGAGAGGATGATCTGAGTGATCCGTCCCCTTCTACGGTGGTGGCTAGGTCCTATTTATAGTGGCCTTGGTCCTCCTCCCAAATATAGGCGGGAAGGGATCCCACAACGGTTGAATTTAAAGGGAGACAACAAGTACAAGCTATCCTGACAAAATTAGTCTTCCCCGCAAAAGCCTCTGGTCGTGACGCCGTGGTAGGCTCGGCGATGACCTCCGTCCTGCCGTCCTGGCGGTCTTGGTCTTGTTGCACGGGAATGGAAACCTTTGGCTGATTCCTCAGGACTCCGCACCTGCCTTGCCTCCTTAGCACCAAAGAGGAAACTAGTACACTGCGCCCGCTGGCGCCCGCCTGGCCTTGGTCCTCATGGCTCATGTCATCTGGACCTCGTGAGGTGAGGCTTGCATAGAAATCTCTGCTCCTCGGGAGCCAGCCTGAAAAGGCCGCCCCTCATGGAGGTCTTGGTGTCGTCCTCCTCGCGCGTCCTGGCCCTTCGCGAGGGTCCTTAGTTGTTGATGCTGAAGCTGGGTCGTAACAGGCCATCAGTGAAGCCACGCCATGGGCCGCAAGCAGGCAAGTCTGGGTACCCCTGTCGGCGTTCTGGGAACGGGGGTCCCCAGACTTGCCCGCCAGCGGCCTGCTGCGTGGCTCAAAGGAGGCCCAGGACGGCCCACCTTTATCAACACAAGCTCGAGACCCTCGTGAGGGGCCAAGCCTCGCGGGGCGGACGACCAAGAGCTTCCTCAGGCATGGCCTCGTCATGCTGGCTCACGAGGAGGCGGAGAGTTCAAGGCGGGGTACCTCGCGAGGTGCCCGTGACATAAGCCATGACGACCAAGGGCGCGATCAGGCGCCAGCCCAGCAGCGCCCTCCTTTCCTCTTTGGTGCAAAGGGGCGGCGCAGCAAGGGCATCAGGCAAAGGCACCCGTTTCGGTGCAACAAGACCAAGACCAGCCCCAACGGCTGGAATGCAGTCATCGTGGAGCCCAAGAAGGCGTAATCACCAGAGCCTTTGGCAGGCGAGGACCAACTTTAGTCAGGATAAGTGTACCCGCTGTTCCCCTTCAAAATGGCCAATTATTGGCGCCCTTCCCGCTCAATATCTGGGAAGAGGCCCAGGGCCTTCGCTTATAAATAGGGGTAGCCACACTCAGAGAGAGGAGGACGATCAGATCGGAGTCGAGAATCCGAGAGAGAGAGAAACCGTTCCTCAAGCTAGAGCGACGGGCACCACGTAGCAGTTCATCACACCCACCAAAACGAGACCCTCGCGAGGCTGTTCTTCCTCCTATCGTTCTTCGTCGGCCCCAAAGGCAATCCACACACCACAAACTAGAGTAGGGTATTACACCTGGCGGTGGTCGAACTAGTATAAATCTTCGTCTCTTGTGTTGTTCTTGTTAGTAGTTTAGATCCCTGCGATTCGGGCGAGGTACGAGGCTGTGGAGGTTGGATCTCGCGCCCCGCGAGTTGAACCTTAAGGGTCTGCGGAACCCGTGATCCGACATTTGGCGCGCCCGGTAAGTGCGCGGAATCTTCCTTTCATTGCCTCGTTCTTCCCGGCCACGCAACCATGTCCGACTTCGTCGGGCCCGCACCAGCGCCGAGCCGCCCTCACCTCCCGTCGCCGGGCCGCTCCGTCGTGGCGCCCTCGTCGTTCCCGTCACCGCCGTCAACCCCGCCATCGGCCCGGTGGGGCGGGCAGCACCGCCCTGCGCTCCCAGCGACCTCATGGGGAGGCTGCGCGGCTCCCAAGTCGCCCGCCCCCTGCCGCCGGCTTCTCCACTCGTCGCGGCCCTCCTCGGCGGCTCGCAGCGCCGCCTCCAGCCGCCATGTCAAGACATTCGGCGCCGGGTCGGCGCCGCCTCCCACACGGCAAGGGCTCCCGGGCAGGCGGGTCGTCGGCGGGCTGACCTTCGACTCTCAAGACCACCCCGCCAACTCGGCGGCGGGCGCGCTCCGCTGCTCTGCACACCTACCATCTGCCGGTCGCCATCACGGGACCCTCATCGATGGCGGCGCCGCCTCAATGTACTCTCGGCCGAGGCCTTCAACCTCCTCTGCATACCCAGGGCGGTTGCTCCCCACCGGCCTTACCGGGCATAGGAGGAGGGTCATCCAGCTCCTTGGGGCAATCCGGCCCGGTGACCTTCGGCACCTACGACAACTTCCGCACGGAATCGGTCGACTTCGACATCGCCCCCATCGGCCTCCCCTACAACGCCATCCTCGGCTATCCGGCATTGGCCAAATTCATGGCCGCAACCCACCCGGGGTACAACCTCATGAAGATGCGGCGAGCAGTGGCGTCCTCACCGTGCCCGGGAGACCGAGGGTGCGCTGCGAAGGCCAGCTCACCCTCGGGGGCGGCGCGCAGCACAGCCCGCTGATGCGGAAGCCCCCAAGCCCAAGGGGGCTGCGCCGACCAAGAAGAAGCAGTTGTCCACCCGAGCTAAGGCAGGACCGAATCAGAAGGAACTAGCAGAAGTCAGCACCGCAATGGAGGAAGATCAGCCGTCACAAAGCAGAGCGCACCTAGGGCGGGGACCTCCGTCAAGCACCCAGCTTCCGGAGGCGCCGACGCCTCAGGAGGCACCACCGCTTCCGGAGGACGCCAGCAGTACCAACGCCCCTAACCTCGTCGAGCACCCGGTGTGCCGTCGATCCGTGCTTCTCCTCGCACGATGCCACAGAAGCTCCTCCTGGCACTCCTAGTGGCTTCGGCGCAAGCTGCGGCACTACTTCGTGGTCATCAATCAAGATTGTCTTGGCATACCCCCGGAGAGGATGCTCAGAGCCCCAACTTCATTTGGAAGGGTCGTCGAGTGGAACATTGAGCTGCAAGCATTCCAGCTCGAGTTGATGCGACAGAGTCATCAAGGGGGCACTGGCAGATTTCATGGCGAATGGATGAAGCGCCCGGCCTCGGGGCGGCGAGATCGGTCCCTCTCCCCAGGGAGCGGCGCCGGAAGGTTGGGTCATGTACTTGACGGGCGTTCTCCGAGAGTAGCGCTGGGCTGGGGCAATACTCATATCCCCTCTCGGGACAAGCTCTACTATGCCGTGCAGCTGTTTCCAAAGACGGCGAGAAGGTCTCAACAATATAGCAGAATACGAGGGGCCGATAGCAGGTCGAAGGCTGCCGCTGCCCAGGGGTGAAGCGCCTTACCATCAAGGGCGATTCGCAGCTCCTCGTCAATTTCTCCAACAAGGTGTACGAGCCAAGGGATGAACACATGGAGGCCTACCTTGCGGAGGTCCGCAGGATGGAGAAACAGTTCTGGGGGTTGGAGCTGCAGCACGTGTCCCGCGACACCAATCAAGAGGCCGACGACATCGCCAAACGAGCCTCCAGGAGGTTACCCCAGGAGCCGGGTGTCATTGAGGAACGACTCTTCAAGCCCTCAGCCCTGCCGCCGTTATCAAGCACGGCACAGCCTCGGGAGGAGCTCCCGCAGCCTCCAGCCACGGGAGCCCCAGCCTGTGGCCCGGCCTCGGGAGCACGCCTGCTCCTAACAACGGAACCTCAAGAGGAGTGCTGGATCACGGAGCTCAAGAGTTACTTAACGCGTGGGACTTTGCCGGAGAAGGAGGAGGAGGCAGAGCGTGTGGCGCGGCAAGCCACGGCATACAACATCATGGGTGGAGAGCTTTACCGGAGACGACCAAACGACGTATCCCTACGCTGCATCACCAGGGAACAGGGGAAGGAATTATTGGCAGATATACATGGCGGAGATTGTGGGCACCATTCATCGTCACGGACCCTTGTCGGGAAAGCGTTTCGCAGCGGTTTCTATTGGCCAACCGCGCTCAATGACGCCATCGACCTCGTGAAGGCTTGCGAGGCTTGCCAATTCCATGCCAAGCAGATCCACCAGCCAGCAGGAGGCCTGCAAACCATTCCCCTCACTTGGCCATTCGCGGTCTGGGGGCTGGACATTTTGGGCCCTTTCCCTCGGGCGCTAGGGGGCTGTCGCTACCTCTACGTCGTCGTGGACAAATTCACGAAGTGGGCCGAAGTCGAGGCCGTCCGCGCCATCCCCGCTGGTTCTGCGGTCAAGTTCATCAAGGGCATCGTGAGCCGGTTCTGAGTGCCGAACCGCATCATCACCGACAACGGTTCGCAGTTCACCAGTAACCTTTTAAAACGCATCGCGCTAACCTTGAACGCAGATATGCTACGCTTTGGTGGCGCACCCCGCAGCAATGGACAGCTGAGCGGGCCAATGCAGAGAGGTCTGAGAGGCCTCAAGACCGGGGCGTTCAAGAAGAAGCTGGAAGCCTCTGCGAGGCTGGTACGACGAGCTCCCCTCCGTGCCGTGGTCCATCGACTGGCTGCGACCAAGCCAAGCTGGAGAGACCCCTTCTTCCTGGTCTATGGAGCCGAAGCGGTCCTCCCTCACAATGTCAAGCGTCGATCCGCGCGGGTCCTGGCGTTTGATGAAACGCAGCAGGGCGCCATGCGGGGGACGGCTCTTGTGCTGGGGTAGGAGCACTGTCGGGAAGCTGCTCTGCGAGCGGCAAGGTACCAGCAGGCACTCCGGCGATACCACTGCCGCAACATCCGCCCCAGAACTCTTGAGGTAGGAGACCTCGTGCTCCGACGGGCCCTCTCCAGGGAGGGACTGCATAAGCTCTCTCCCATGTGGGAGGGCCCATTCAAGGTTGTTCATGTTTCCAGGCCTGGCTCCGTGCGCTTGGAGACGCAAGAGGGAGTACTGTACAAAGCGCGTGGAACATCCGGCACCTCGGAGGTTCTACCCTGAAAGGCCGGAGTCTGTGAAGAAGGCGAATGCTGTGAAGTGCATCTTTTGGAAAAGGCCAGAGCACGTGAAGAAGGCGAATGCCTGTGAAGTGCATCTTTTGGAAAAGGCCCAGAGCTCGTGAAGAAGGCGAATGCCCGTGAAGTGCATCTTTTGGAAAAGGCCCAGAGCACATGAAGAAGGCGAATGCCTGTGAAGTGCATCTTTTGGAAAAGGCCCAGAGCTGTGAAGAAGGCGAATGCTGTGAAGGGCATCCTTTTGAAAAGGCCCAGAGCACATGAAGAAGGCGAATGCTGTGAAGCGCATCTTTTGGAAAAGGCCCAGAGCACGTGAAGAAGGCGAATGCTGTGAAGTTCATCCTTTTGGAAAGGCCGGAGCACGTGAAGAAGGCGAATGCTGTGAAGCTCACCTCTTGGGAAGGCCCGGAGCACATGAAGAGGGCGAACGCAGTGAAGCTTGCTTAGCAGAAGAAAGGCCCGGAGCCTGTGAAGAAGGCCCAGTGCCTGTGAAGCTCGCCGCCCCATGACACTCTCACGTAACAATGAGTGGGGCCGTACACGCCCCGGAGTCTCAGGGGTGCCGGCCTCAGGCCCTGGGGCTCCCTCCTACGCCCAGTAGCAGCACTTAGCTCCACGCTGGTGAGAAGACGTCCAACACTAGACTAGGTGCCGGACGCGGCTTTTCCATTTGCTTTCTGCAGTTGACTGGTTATTCCCATTTGAAGTTTTTATCGAAACTATCGCCCCGTTTTGGTCCGTGGTCCTTCGATCTTTTTCACCCTCCTGCCTCGTTTTCTCTTGCTGGGGCTCATGAGGCGAAGCCTCGGAGCCCAGCGGTGTTCCTACCCTTACCGCTCAAGTTTCACGGCCCTGGTCCACGGCTGGAGCACCCCTCCTGACGATGCCTCACGGGCAGCACAACTTGAACATAAGAGGTCGGCCGCCCACGTGCCACGACCGGGTTCACTTGCGAATGGCGCCTGACGAAGGAACAATAACGGGATAACAAAACAGTACATTAATTAACGGCGTTGCCCTAAACACGCCCCCACGGGGCCGAACATTGTTCCCTTTTTTGCGCAGGAGAAAAGGTAAGAAAAGGACAAAAGCAGGTGAAGCACGCCCCGTGCCGGCTCTCTTGGGAGGCCCGAGCCGCCTCCGGAGCTCAGTCGGACTCCACCTCGCGCTTCACCGGGGCGTGGTGACGAGCGGACCCGCTGCCACCCCCCAAGCAGGCGCGGCAGTGTGGGGGCTGGCCGCGGCCGCTGCTGGAAGAATCGCCACCCGAAGAAGAGCTGGTGAAGCGTGGGGAGTCGCGGGCATCGCCAGCCGCCCGCGCGCTGCCCCCTCCCCCCGCGCCAGGGCTGAGTCCTCGGCCACGGTCGTCGTCCTCAGCGCAGCACCCCCTGCGGCGGCCGTCTTCCCCAAACACCCTCACGTAGAGGGTGGCGTCGCCATCATACTTGAAGTGCAGGGAGCACCGGCGACGGAGGCCACGCGCACGCGCGAACGTCTGCCAGCCGCGGGCCAGGAACAAGTTCCCTGCAGCAGAGACCTCCAGAGAAGCCCACGAAGCCCGGCTACAATAGCCGTCTGCCTGGAGCCAGAGGCTACTCAGGGCGCCATCTGGGAGCTCACCCAGGAGGAAGCACGGGAGCTGAAGCCGGACGGTGAACGGCTCCTCTACCCTCACCAAGAACTCCGGCAGGGCTTCAACAGCGTGGAGGCGCGGCCTCGGGGGACGAGCGGCCGGGGCACGCCCTCCAACCATGGCCAGCCGCTCGTCGCCACGTTGAGAGCCTCCCTCACGACTGCGGGAGACCGCCGTGGAGGCCACGGGGTGCTTCCGAGGGCGACCTCGACCACGCTTAGGCGGAGGAGAGGAAGATTCGACCTGGCGGCCCTTCCCTTCTCTGCAGCCGAGAACTTCCTTGGTGGAGCCATGGAGAAGAAGGAGAAACAAGAAAGGATAGAATGGAAGGGCGCGCGCCGTTCAGTACTTATAGCCGGGCGGAGGCCAACCGTCACCTCCACGATCACCGATCATCATGCCCAACTCGCATGCAAGGACTGTCGAATCCGGGCGATTACCAAAGGCGTCATGGGGATGCAAGGCGCCACGTCAATCAACCGCCACCTTGGCGCCCAAAGGCCGCAGGCTGTTAGGGCCCACGAGGCTTCGCGACTTGCCCTTCGCCTCTCGCACGGCCAAGTCTGGCGCGTCGTGGCCCCGGGGGCTCTTGTCGGCGTTCGGGAGCGGGGTCCCCAGACTTGCTGCTGCGGCTTGCTGCGTGGCTCAAAGGAGGCCAGGGGCGGCCCAACTTCATCAACACAAGCTCGAGACGCTCGCGAGGGCCAAGCCTCGCTGGGCGGACGACCAAACTTCCTCGCACGGCCTCGTCAGGCTGGCTCACGAGGAGGCGGAGAGTTCAAGGCGGGTACCTCGCGAGGTGCCCGTGGCGTAAGCCATGGCGACCAAGGGCGCCGATCGAGGCGCCAGCCAGCGCAGCGTCCTCCCTTTCCTCTTTGGTGCAAAGGGCGAAGCGAGCAAGGGCATCGAGCAAAGACACCAGTTTGGTGCAACAAGACCAAGACCAGCCCCAGCGGCTGGAATGCGATCATCGTGGAGCCCAAGCAAAGCGTCATCACGAGCCTTTGGCGGCGAGGACCAACTTTAGTCAGATAAGTGTACCCGTTGTTCCCCTTCAAATGGCCAATTGTTGGCGCCCTTCCCGCTCAATATCTGGGAAGAGGCCCAGGGCCTTCGCTTATAAATAGGGGTAGCCACACTCAGAGAGAGGAGGACGATCGGATCGAGCAGTCGGAATCCAGAGAGAGAGAGAGAAACCCGTTCCTCAAGCTAGAGCGACGGGGCACCACGTAGCAGTTCATCACACCCACCAAGAACAGACCCTCGCGAGGCTGTTCTTCCCTCTACCGTTCTTCGTCGGCCCAGAGGCAATCCACACACCACAAACTAGAGTAGGGTATTACACCACAACGGTGGCCCGAACTAGTATAAATCTTGCGTCTCTTGTGTTGTTCTTGTTAGAAGTTTAGATCCCTGCGATTCGGCGAGGTACGAGACGGTGGAGGGTTGGATCTCCACGCGCACCCCAGAGTTCGAACCTTAAGGGTCTGCCGGAACCCGTGATCCGACAACCCCCATTCCCAAAACACCGACACGCCCCCACTAATGAGGACATTGCAACCATGGGCACCAAACCAGCAATTATCAATGGTCCAATCACAAGAAGTCGCGCAATGCAAATACGTGATCAGGTGAACGCTAACTTAAGTCTATCATTTGACTTTGAAAACATGGTTGTACGTTCACCTCCTTTTTTTTGGTAGAACTTAGGTGCGATATCAGAGAAAGCCAAAAAAATTCAGTCTATGCAAAACAATGTTTTATGGCGAATAAACAAAGTTAGGAACTCATGAAGAAATGAGTTGTCTGCTGAAGAAACATTTTTCCGATTTTGACGAAACAATGTTTTGCACGAGTTTGGATATCTTGACTTGCGAAAGGTTCCCAAAACTCGAGTTTGCTGCTGAAGGAAACATTGTTCGACTGTAGTGAACAATGTTTGGTCGGGAACTACCAACCACCTCCAACGAGAGTTTTCCAGGAGCTACGTCATTAAGTCTCTAAGACATTTAGTCAAACCAAAGCTAGTTCTCTTTCACACCTATCCAGGGGGGGTTGTCCTGATTGTAAAATAGGCTAGCTCTTCCCTTCGTTGGGGACTTTTGCTATTTCTATCGAAGACCAAAGACATAGACTCCTCCTGATATTGGAGATCTCTTGTTACCCTTATTCTCATGATTCCTTGAGAAATTGCTCCTAATTCGTGCTCCACGACTAGATCGTGTTGTGTGGGTTAGAGTTTGTGGTTTCCCTTATGGATTGCTCCTATCTTGTGCTCCACGACTTGAGCGTGGTTGTATGGGGTGGGTTGTGGATCGGCGAATGTTGGGCTTGCAAGCTTCGGTGAGCATCCTGCTCGTCGGGTCATAATCTCTTATTTACCTTTTTTTCGGCTGCTTGCAGCTAGTTATCCACATCCATTTATCGATCCTACACCATGAAGATCAGACCTCCCCTTGAACACCCTCTTCTCTGAACACGGTGTCGCATCATCTGGTATTCAGAGAAGAAGGTTTACACGGTAGGATCTGTATCTTTGTTGCTAGATCTATCCTTTTTAGTTTGGTTTTCCCCGTCCTAGAGTCAAAAGCCAAAAAGCCACCAAAAAATCCAAGCCTTTGTTGCTGAGGTCTAGTTGTTTGCTTTCCTCTTTGTGTTTGCACCAAGTTTAATCCAAATTTGCTGCTATTTTTCCTTGAGTCTTGTTGTTGGATCTATTGTGTTGCAAAAAAGAGCGAAAAAAGTGAAAGAAGGAGAAGAGAAAGTGTTGAGCAAGTGTGCAATCATATTCAGTTT
This sequence comes from Aegilops longissima, assembly GCA_021605205.1. NCBI lineage: Eukaryota > Viridiplantae > Streptophyta > Magnoliopsida > Poales > Poaceae > Aegilops > Aegilops longissima. Next base: position 237,318,272 of record CM038679.1, read on the forward strand.
GGTGAGAAATTTCAAAACTTGTAGTGGCAAATGTTGTAGCCCAAACAAGGTGCAAGGATCTACAAATTTTTCTTGTTCATTTGGTTCGCATCAATTGGATCTCAGCACTAGCCCTCCCCATTTCACCCCACCCAGATACACCTAGAAACCGCCAGCTTCCTTCCTTTCATTCGCCCGTCCACTCCTGATTTTCTACGACCGCACAGCCGCCAAGGAATCATTAGAATTTGGGTAAGCAAGAAGGTGAGCTGAGTGTTTTCCACATATATTTTTCTTTTGTCCACTTGTTTCTGAGAGTTAACATGACAGGATCCAACTCGAGTGTATATGGACATCAACATCTGGATGATGATCTCTCACAACCTCGTGCAATACTTGGTGAAATCATTGAGAAGAGTATTACCGCAACTATGTGAAGGATGTTCGTAAGCCGTCTTCCTATCGTAGGTAATGGAGATCAACATCAACACAACCCCGCTGCCTTGCTGGCCGTAGACGATCGACGACGTCAAGGAAACGAGGATCGCCGTGATGGTCGTAGAAGAGCGGTAGGAGCTGCTGCCCACAGCGCCCCAGCTGTTTGTGTTGAACGGAGGCATGGCAACTTTGCTACCCCCCATCAGGGTGGGCTGCATGGAGGAGAATCTCACGGGCGAGGCCATGACCCCCGCAGGTTTGCTGCTAATCACCAGCGACGAGCAGCACATGATGGTGATGCCCTCTCCCTTGATGATTGAGGGAGTCCCGGATTAGGGGGTCCTCAGACAGCCGGACTATATACTTTGGCCGGACTGTTGGACTATGAAGATACAAGATTGAAGACTTCCTCCCGTGTCCGGGTGGGACTCTCTTTTGCATGGAAGCCAAGCTTGGCGATTCGGATATGTAGATCTCCTTCTCTGTAACTGACTCTGTGTAACCCTAGCCCCCTCCGGTGTCTATATAAACCAGAGGGTTTAGTCCGTAGGACAACAACAATCATAATCATAGGCTAGCTTCTAGGGTTTAGCCTCTACGATCTCGTCATAGATCAACTCTTGTAATACTCATATCATCAATATCAATCAAGCAGGAAGTAGTGTATTACCTCCAACGAGAGGGCCCGAACCTGGGTAAACATTGTGTCCCCCGCCTCCTATTACCATTAGCCTTAGACGCACAGTTCGGGACCCCCTACCCGAGATCCGCCGGTTTTGACACCGACATTGGTGCTTTCATTGAGAGTTCCACTGTGTCGTCACAATAAAGGCTTGATGGCTCCCTCGATCATCAGCAACGATGCGATCCAGGGTGAGGTTTTTTTCCCGGACAGATCTTTGTATTCGGCGGCTTCGTACTGTGGGCCAACTCACTTGGCCATCTGGAGCAGATCGATAGCTACGCCCCTGGCCATCAGGTCAGGTTTGGAAGCATGAACTATACTACCAACATCCGCGGAGAATTGATCTTTGATGGATTCAAGCCCATGTCAGGTGCGCCGCACAGTCACGATGAGCATGACTTAGCTCTGTTGTCGGACGGTGTTCGGGGAATCACACCTGCGGCTACTCCGGCCCTCAATCCGGAGCAGATCGTGCCATCCGAGGACGGGTGGATGGACCCCGCCGCGGAGGCCGCACACTCAGCGGCGATAGAGCCGAATACTGACTTCACCTCCTATGAGACCTGTGTCATCGAACCCTTGGATTCGTCCCCGACCACAGGCTCCGAACCGCTTGCGTCCGGGCCTATCGAATCTGATTGGGCACCGATCATGGACTTTACCTCCGCGGATATTTTTCATCACTCTCCCTTGGGCGATGTGCTAGATTCGCAAAGGTCTATCTCCTTGTCAGGAGACCATCGGCCGAACTATGTCCAGCTTGAGTGGGAAGCGGACGACGAAGAAATTCATTCCCCACCCACCACCCACTTAATAGCCACTGTCGACGATTTACCGACATGCTTGATTTCGACTCCCAAGACGTCGACGGTATGGACGACGATGCAGGAGAGGAACAGGAACAACCGCCCATAGGGCGCTGGATAGCCACTTTATCATATGATATATACATGGTGGATACACCCAAAGAAAACAAGGACGAGGAACAGAAGGATGCGGTGAAGGATAATCCCCTCGACAAGCAACCAAAGCGACGACGTAGGCGCCGCTCCAAATCCCGCCTCAGGAAAAACAGCGATAATAGCGCAAGAAAGAATAATACCCCGGTCGACTCCAAAGGAAATGACGACCACATGGACCCAGCGGAGCAGGATGAGCCAGCTGTAACATCCCAAAATTCAAAATTTTGGAATGTTATAATAAATAGATAGTTTTGATTGATTGTTTGATTGATTGACTGAAAGTGAGTGAATAGTGAATTCGAAACTTTTTGAAAGTTAAATGAGAGGGAATAAAAGGACTTTCCCAAACTTTCATTTTTTCTTTTATGCTTTTCGTGAATTCAAATACTCTTCATCACAAAACCCTGGAGAGAAGATGACATGACTTCTTCCATTTAGTTAAATGACAAGGGGTGTTGAAAATATTTTAATTTCATTTGGAAAATATTTCCAATTCTGAAACTTTATGCAACTCAATGATTTTCACGAGCGAAGATAAAATGACTTCTTCAAAACATATGAAATATGAGTAGGCAGTTTCAAAGAAATAAATTCAAAGTTCTTTTGAATTTATTTTCAGTTTGGAGTTATTTGAGTTTTATTCAAATTATTTTTCTCCAAAAATAAAATACATGGAAAATAGGGTAACATGATTCCCTACAACACAAAATTGGAGAGGAATAAATTTGAATTCAATTTGGTATTTTTAAAATGATTTTTATTGGATTTTATTAGAGCTGAAGCACTCTTTGCTTTATTTGAATTTGTGTGTATTTTATTTAATACTAGAATAATGTTCATCTTGTAGGAAATCTTTTTCTGAAAATTTTGATATATAATATGCCTATATAAAGTTTTAGTTTTATTTTCGTTTTTCAGTTTATCGCTTTCTGTTTAAAAGAAAACAAATAACAAACTGTACGTGCGGCCCATATTTATTTATCGCCTGCATGCGCAGTATAGTAGCTTCTGGCGCCCTATTGTTTTTTTTCTCTCTTAAAAGGGCCAGGCCCAGCCAGCCTTTTTAATTTTTTTTACTTAGGCCGATTTTGTTAAAAGAAAAACTGCAGCCCGTGTACTGCGCGAGGCCGGCCGAGGCCTTTAGGCCCGTGCAGGCCTTAGCCTTTTTCTGCCCTGTTTCGTTTAATTACGTCTACGTTTAGTCCCACATTGCCTAGCCTTTAACCCTTAACCCTCTTTTCCACCTATAAATATAGACCCATAGAGCCTCCAAAAATCATCTGATTCGGGTTAAATCAATATTTTGGTTTGACTAAGAAAAATATTTTTTTTTCTCTCCTCTCCGGCGCGACTTCTGAAAATTTTCTTCTCTCTCCGAAGCTGTCTTTTTCTCTGCCTTATAAAGGTATCTTACTTTGTTTTCTTTCTTTTTTTTTCTACTTATACTTCCGTAGTTTATTACTTTTAGACTAATACAATAGATTAGATTGTCGTCTACGTATTTATACAATAGACCTTAGTCATAGCTATTTTTTCTTTTGTAAAACAGCTTGGCCCTGATTTTTCAAATAGCCATAACTTTTTACTCGTTCATCCAAACTAGATGAAACCAACGCCCACTTCTTCGTTACGATCTCCTCTATCCAGTAAATCAACTCAAACATGTTTTCGAAAGTGTAAAATTTCGAAATTTGTTCAGATTCATATTCAAACTTCTTTTGTTCATAACTTAAGTTCCGTAACTCCGTTTGAGTTGATTCTTTTTGCATTGTGTCACAAATTTGCTTAAGTTTCTGTTTGTGTACTTAGGTTTCAAATTTGAATAGTTTAGATTTGAATTTGATGAAATTTGTTCAAATCACTAATTTGGTCATATTTTGAGTTTTACAAAGTATTTTTGATTGATTCTTTTTGCTAATGTTTTATTATGGTTTTGTCTATCCAGTAGCATATACTTCTTTATTTTTACTTTATTTTTAAATTAGGTTTTTAGCAAAACAGTATTGTTTTAGTTATAGTTTTGTTTTAGTCTTTTCTTTATTGTTTTTATTAGTTTCAAATTATTTCTTTTGTCACTCTTGAAAAATTTAGTTTTGTTTCTCTTAGTCAACAAAAGAAAATTTTGTTTTATTTTAAAATTTTGTTTTCTTAGTTTTGTATGAAAACTTATTTAGGTCATAGTTAGTGTTTCATAAAAGCTTTTTATTTGTTTCTTTTGCTATTAAAAGTTTATGAAAAATACTTTCTATTAAAATTAGTTGTTTTATATTTCTTTCTCAGATTATTTATTATGTTGCTATTTCCTTTGATGTTAAATTTTACTTAGGATGAAACTATTTTTGTGTTATGTCTTAGAGTTTTCTTTAGTAGTTTTGTTGTGTAGTTTTCCTTTGTTTTTATTTGGTGTCCCTTGATTTGCATTTTTATTTGTTGGTTTTATTATGAGTGTTAAAATTGTTTGCTAGGATGTTTGCTTATATGAATGCTATGTTTATATAGATTTTCAACGGAGTGTGAATAGTTCTACCAAGTCATTATTCGAGAGTGTTGTTATCTTCATCAACTTACCGAGCAAGTTCACTTTGACCATGCTTTCATACCTATGTTTTATTGCATTTAGTGGCATCTTTGCAACAACCCTCCAGTAGTGATATTGAATCCTTGTAGTTGAGTAGTATGCATGAGGTAGGAACCCATCACCCTGTTACCAAGCCCGGGACGTTATTTATTTTAATGCTACGCTATAGTAGACGGGGTTGGTATGAGTGCTCGAGTGGTGTGAGAATGGAGGATCTCGTCAATGGCGACAACTCCATGATGGAATCTGCAAGGACTGCATCTTCAAGGCCTCAAGACTTCAAGACTCGAGACAAGAATTCAATACACACTCTTGGATGAAGGATGGTTGACGGTACCTGGAGAATCCGGTGGTTGGCGGGATGCATGGAGAAGCGCCATGACATCTTGCGGAAAGCTTCACCAGACTCAAAGAGACGGAAGAATACTTCATGCCGGAAGCTTACGTGCAACCGCAAGTCACTATGGACTCGGCTTGGTTGACCTTAGTTGTGACTCGGCTAGGGCGGTGCTAGCAGATGTAGAACTACGGTAGGATTGGATGAGCACCGGACGGTGGTCGGAGGAACTCTTGGAAGACCATGTTTGGTCATCTTGTTCTCAAACACCACGAAGTGCGAGAACGTAAAAGAGGGATCGAATCTTGCGGGTAAAGTGTACAAACCTCTGCAGAGGGTTAAAACCTAATCGATTAGCCGTGTCCCGATTCACGGACAATTTGAGCCTCTGGACTTGGATCTATCTCGGAACTCTCAACACCGGATTGATAACTTAATTGTGGGCAACTTATGATGATTTTGGGCTATGAGACATCGGTTGGCGGAACCATGTCATGATAGAAAACTCCATAGCACAGACTTCATTTATTCCTTTGATGTAGGGAAAATAAAACCATCTTTTACGCAAGCAAAACTCAGATACAGAGCCACAAAGCCATCGCATATAGTATAATTTATCACTGTTTTCTCTTATTGTGATCTTAGCGGTACATTCAATGTCTTGACCTACACGGCTGCAACGTATCATGTTGCGAGATATTTCCTCGACGAGTAAGAGTTACGATCTGAGGTTACGGTCTACACTCAACCTGCCGATGGCGTTGATGGGACTCCACACCGACTATTTGTTTCATTGTGACTTATGAGGTATATATCAGTTTTCGTTAATTATACATGTGATTGCACTTTGATATATACATTGATGTCTTGTGTGCAAAGATCTTGATCCGAGGATGGCACAAACAACACGAGGCTTGACCGTCGAGGTCGGGTCGCTCTGAGGATGGTATCGAGCACATGTTGGTGTGAGGACGTGACCCTAGAAATCGGAAAGCCCCTAGGACAGGAAATCTCTAAAACTTTATTTTCAAAAGGATCCTTTACTTCTCGTCTTTTCTGATTTTATCAAGTAGTCCCTCTGACCTCAAATAGTTAGAATATACACCTTTCCCTTTTGACCACACAGAAGATCAACTGAAGTCACTCCAAGAATTAAAGATATCGGACAACTTATGGCCATTTCAGAGTAAAGAGGATTTCACCATGCATTAGAAGAGTTGAAGTTGCAACAATTGAAGACTCCGAAGACTAGAAGAATTTGAAGAATCTGAAGAATTATTTGACCTTTAGAAGACCAAACCCCTGTTACACACTTACGTTAGATGCGGCCATTCGTGAGCTGTCATTTGTTTGATGTTTTCCGACAGCCACAAAGTAAAACCCGTTTCTTCAAAAATTATTGTTTGTATTGTGTGTATATCCCTCCCCACCTCTCTCATATCTCATCCCAAAACTTTTGGACCCCATAGATGATGAATGAAGTTGGACTGATATTCTCTCGGACGAAAACCCAGTAGGAGGCGAGCTATGGATTCGAACATGGAGAATCACTTGGAGCAATTTGATTCCAAGGAAGTATGAGGTTCAATCGCTCTTGATGCTTTTGAGGAAGTGCTGCAACCTGGTGGAAAATGCATCAAGCCATACAAGGATTTAATGGAGCAAGAACTTGGGAGGAATTCAAGAAGACCCTGTTGAGATCACGTCTTATCCGGAAGCACCATGATACACCAAGAAATATACCTTGTGCCTGCAAGATTTGCGGAGAAATAGGACACACCGGGAGGAACACAAGGATGGATGCCCTCATTGTGAGGAGAAACACCCGGTGAGGAATGCCCAACTAGTCGGTGACTTGTTTCTTGTGTGAAGGAACCACCCACTACCCGACTCAAGGTCACATTTACCCCATGGTGCAACAAACTATTCAGGAGCAGGAAGAAGGAATGAAAGATGTGATGAAGGAATGTGTTGAAGACCACGATGGAGAAGGCCTCAACAGATTTTACTCCAATGCACGCTATTCATGTGGAGAAGAAGGACATTTTTCACAAGATTGCACCAAGGAAAGAAAAGAGTATCGGGATACTTCCGACGGAAGCAATAGAGTTTGATCCATGGGAATAGAAGGTTTGATCAGAACGAAGAAACCCAGGAAGAGAAAACAAAGACACCCTCAGAACAACCCAATTCATGCAAAGAGGGACAAGAGTCATATTACCTGTTTTGAATGTAAGGACGTCGGGCATTATGCCAGTCATTGTCTCGAAAGGAAGCAAGGAACTCAAGGAGCAGGCATCATCTCCAAGAAGCCCAAAGACTTATCGAAAGTTATGTGTTTTCATTGCAAGGAAGCAGGACATTATGCTACTAAATGTCCCGACAAGATGAAAGCTGGAGTTGAGTAGTTGGAATTTTGATATTGGAAACAAGAGTAGTAGAAAACAATTTCATTATCATGAGTTCGATGAGTTGAGTTATGTAATGAGTGCTCAGAGATTGTAATGAATTCGTGAAATCAATAAAGTTAATGTGTCATGATTTCATACGTGGATTGTTTTTTTTTTTGAGTTGTTAATCTGTGAACAAAGATTTTGACCATTTTCGAGGATATGAGAAATATGGTCTATGGATGGATTTGTGAATTTCATTTTAAGGGTGATAGTACCCTATGAAGAACACTAGACCAATGGAAATGGAAAATGTGTCCCACAGGTTGGATTTTGGAAAAAAATGAGTTGAAGTTTTATCTTTGATATGATGGTATTAAGAAATGAAATGTTATTGGATTTAAAGTGGTGTAATGTTGGAAAATGGAGCAATTGTAACTCCAAGGATGAGTGAAATTGGTACAAGTGTTGAAGTGGGCTCATAACCCACAGGCCCAGGAATTAATAAGGGTCAAGTACCCACTGGAAGAAGAAATTTTGGGAAGACTGCGATTTGATCAGCAGACGTTTCGTAGGAGGTTACGCAAAAACCCGAGAGTTGTGAAGAAACGATAGATGTTTTGTTCATCTTGCAGAATCAATGGAATTATTCGAACTAAGTTTGTTGAGAAGAGAAATTCTGCAACGCTTGCGAGAATGCCCGAGTGTTAGAAATGCGATATTCGCTAAACCTTATACAGGGTAATGATTTGGGTGCGGAATGGATTGATCACCATACCGACTTACTCTTGTCATTCGCTCTTGCTATTTGGAATGGTAAATCTGAGTGACTTACCCATAGTAGAGAGACGACGATGTCAAAACCTTGTTTAAACCCTAGAATGGTAGGACGGTTGATCCATGTACAGCAACCGTTGCCAATAAAGGATATACTGGTGAGATTTAGCGGAGACCCATTTCTGTAGAAGAAACCATACATGGTTGACCGCCACGAGATTTTCAATAGTTGTTTAGTATTGGCGCAGATCCTCAATCGAGAAGACCTGTCTCGGAAGAACCTTAATTACCATGAAGGACTCATGATTTTGATAAAGAGGTTATGCCCTTATCGGGAGAGCACCGGGGAAAGAGTTACCACGAGAATATGAGAAGACTGACATTGTCAACCCAAAGGAATGGAGTACATGAGTTTTGTGAACAATAACCATGCTTCTAAGTGTGGTAGCACACTAGACCATCTGAGATCAATGGATTTTGGAAGACCCCAAACCCTAACCTTTTCTTGCTAGCCTCTTTGAATCTCGAGGACGAGATTCATTTTAAGTGTAGGTTTGTAACATCCCAAAATTCTAAATTTTGGAATGTTATAATAAATAGATAGTTTTGATTGATTGTTTGATTGATTGGTGAAAGTGAGTGAATTGAAACTTTTGAAAGTTAAATGAGAGGGAATAAAAGGACTTTCCCAAACTTTCATTTTTGCTTTTATGCTTTTCGTGAATTCAAATACTCTTCATCACAAAACCACGGAGAGAAGATGACATGACTTCTTCCATTTAGTTAAATGACAAGGGTGTTGAAAATATTTGAATTTCATTTGGAAAATATTTCCAATTCTGAAACTTTATGCAACTCAATGATTTTCACGGCGAAGATAAAATGACTTCTTCAAAACATATGAAATATGAGTAGGAGTTTCAAAGAAATAAATTCAAAGTTCTTTTGAATTTATTTTCAATTGGAGTTATTTGAGTTTTATTCAAATTATTTTTCTCCAAAAATAAAATACATGGAAAATAGGGTAACATGATTCCTACAACACAAAATTGGAGAGGAATAAATTTGAATTCAATTTGGTATTTTTAAAATGATTTTTATTGGATTTTATTAGAGCTGAAGCACTCTTTGCTTTATTTGAATTTGTGTGTATTTTATTTAATACTAGAATAATGTTCATCTTGTAGGAAATCTTTTTCTGAAAATTTTGATATATAATATGCCTATATAAAGTTTTAGTTTTATTTTCGTTTTTCAGTTTATCGCTTTCTGTTTAAAAGAAAACAAATAACAAACTGTACGTGCGGCCCATATTTATTTATCGCCTGCATGCGCAGTATAGTAGCTTCTGGCGCCTATTGTTTCTTTTTCTCTCTTAAAAGGGCCAGGCCCAGCCAGCCTTTTTAATTTTTTTTTACTTAGGCCGATTTTGTTAAAAGAAAAACTGCAGCCCGTGTACTGCGCGAGGCCGGCCGAGGCCTTTAGGCCCGTGCAGGCCTTAGCCTTTTTCTGCCCTGTTTCGTTTAATTACGTCTACGTTTAGTCCCACATTGCCTAGCCTTTAACCCTTAACCCTCTTTTCCACCTATAAATATAGACCCATAGAGCCTCCAAAAATCATCTGATTCGGGTTAAATCAATATTTTGGTTTGACTAAGAAAAATATTTTTTCTCTCTCTCTCTCCGCGACTTCCGAAATTTTCTTCTCTCTCCGAAGCTGTCTTTTTCTCTGCCTTATAAAGGTATCTTACTTTGTTTTCTTTCTTTTTTTTTCTACTTATACTTCCGTAGTTTATTACTTTTAGACTAATACAATAGATTAGATTGTCGTCTACGTATTTATACATTAGACCTTAGTCATAACTATTTTTTCTTTTATAAAACAGCTTGGCCCTGATTTTTCAAATAGCCATAAATTTTTACTCGTTCATCCAAACTAGATGAAACCAACGCCCACTTCTTCGTTACGATCTCCTCTATCCAGTAATTCAACTCAAACATGTTTTTGAAAGTTTAAAATTTCGAAATTTGTTCAGATTCATATTCAAACTTCTTTTGTTCATAACTTAAGTTCCGTAACTCCGTTTGAGTTGATTCTTTTTGCATTGTGTCACAAATTTGCTTAAGTTTCTGTTTGTGTACTTAGGTTTCAAATTTGAATAGTTTAGATTTGAATTTGATGAAATTTGTTCAAATCACTAATTTGGTCATATTTTGAGTTTTACAAAGTATTTTTGATTGATTCTTTTTGCTACTGTTTTATTATGGTTTTGTCTATCCAGTAGCATATACTTCTTTATTTTTACTTTATTTTTAAATTAGGTTTTAGCAAAACAGTATTGTTTTAGTTATAGTTTTGTTTTAGTCTTTTCTTTATTGTTTTTATTAGTTTCAAATTATTTCTTTTTGTCACTCTTGAAAATTTAGTTTTGTTTCTGTTAGTCAACAAAAGAAAATTTTGTTTTATTTTAAAATTTGTTTTCTTAGTTTTGTATGAAAACTTATTTAGGTCATAGTTAGTGTTTCATAAAAGCTTTTTATTTGTTTCTTTTTGCTATTAAAAGTTTATGAAAAATACTTTCTATTAAAATTAGTTGTTTTATATTTCTTTCTCAGATTATTTATTATGTTGGTATTTCCTTTGATGTTAAATTTTACTTAGGACAAAACTATTTTTGTGTTATGTCTTAGAGTTTTCTTTAGTAGTTTTGTTGTGTAGTTTTCCTTTGTTTTTATTTGGTGTCCCTTGATTTGCATTTTTATTTGTTGGTTTTATTATGAGTGTTAAAATTGTTTGCTAGGATGTTTGCTTATATGAATGCTATGTTTATATAGATTTTCAACGGAGTGACGAATAGTTCTACCAAGTCATTATTCGAGAGTGTTGTTATCTTCATCAACTTACCAGGCAAGTCACTTTGACCATGCTTTCATACCTATGTTTTATTGCATTTAGTGGCATCTTTGCAACAACCCTCCAGTAGTGATATTGAATCCTTGTAGTTGAGTAGTATGCATGAGGTAGGAACCCATCACCCTGTTACCAAGCCCGGGACGTTATTTATTTTAATGCCACGCTATAGTAGACGGGGTTGGTATGAGTGCTCGGGAGTGGTTTGAGAATGGAGGATCTACGTCAATGACGACAACTCCATGATGGAATCTGCAAGGACTGCATCTTCAAGGCCTCAAGACTTCAAGACTCGAGACAAGAATTCAATACACACTCTTTGGATGAAGGATGGTTGACGGCACCTGGAGAATCCGGTGGTTGGCGGGATGCATGGAGAAGCGCCATGACATCTTGCGGAAAGCTTCACCTGACTCAAAGAGACGGAAGAATACTTCATGCCCGGAAGCTTACTGCAACCGCAAGTCACTATGGACTCGGCTTGGTTGACCTTAGTTGTGACTCTGGCTGGGGCGGTGCTAGCAGATGTAGAACTACGGTAGGATTGGATGAGCACGGACGGTGGTCGAGGAACTCTTGGAAGACCATGTTTGGTCATCTTGTTCTCAAACACCACGAAGTGCGAGAGCGTAAAAGAGGATCGAATCTTGCGGGTAAAGTGTACAAACCTCTGCAGAGGGTTAAAACCTAATCGATTAGCCGTGTCCCGATTCACGGACAATTTGAGCCTCTGGACTTGGATCTATCTCGGAACTCTCAACACCGGATTGATAACTTAATTGTGGGCAACTTATGATGATTTTGGGCTATGAGACATCGGTTGGCGGAACCATGTCATGATAGAAAACTCCATAGCACAGACTTCATTTATTCCTTTGATGTAGGGAAAATAAAACCAGCTTTTACGCAAGCAAAACTCAGATACAGAGCCACAAAGCCATACTGCATATAGTATAATTTATCATCTGTTTTCTCTTATTGTGATCTTAGCGGTACATTCAATGTACTGACCTACACGGCTGCAACGTATCATGTTGCAGATATTTCCTCGACGAGTAAGAGTTACGATCTGAGGTTACGGTCTACACTCAACCTCGCCGATGGCGTTGATGGGACTCCACACCCGACTATTTGTTTCATTGTGACTTATGAGGTATATATCAGTTTACGTTAATTATACATGTGATTGCACTTTGATATATACATTGATGTTGTGTGTGCCAAAGATCTTGATCCGAGGATGGCACAAGAACACGAGGCTTGACCGTCGAGGTCGGGTCGCTCTGAGGATGGTATCGAGCACATGTTGACTGGAGGACGTGACCTAGAAATCGGAAAGCCCTAGGACAGGAAATCTCTAAAACTTTATTTTCAAAAGGATCCTTTACTTCTCGTCTTTTCTCGATTTTATCAAGTAGTCCCTCGACCTCAAATAGTTAGAATATACACCTTTCCTTTTGACCACACGAAGATCAATCAAGTCACTCCAAGAATTAAAGATATCGGACAACTTATGGCCATTTCAGAGTAAAGAGGATTTCACCATGCATTAGAAGAGTTGAAGTTGCAACAATTGAAGACTCAAGACTAGAAGAATTTGAAGAATCTGAAGAATTATTTGACCTTTAGAAGACCAAACCCTGTTACACACTTACGTTAGATGCGCCATTCGTGAGCTGTCATTTGTTTGATGTTTTCCGACAGACCACAAAGTAAAACCCGTTTCTTCAAAAACTATTGTTTGTATTGTGTGTATATCCTCCCCACCTCTCTCATATCTCATCCCAAAACTTTTGGACCCCATAGATGATGAATGAAGTTGGACTGATATTCTGGACCGAAAACCAGCGGAGGCAGACCTATGGATTGAACATGGAGAATCACTTGGAGCAATTTGATTCCAAGGAAGTATGAGGTTCAATCGCTCTTCATCGCTTTCTGAAAGTGCTGCAACCTGGTGGAAAATGCATCAAGCCATACAAGGATTTAATGGAGCAAGAACTTGGGAGGAATTCAAGAAGACCTGTTGAGATCACGTCTTATCCGAAGCACCATGATACACCAAGAAATAAACCTTGTGCTGCAAGATTTGCGGAGAAATAGGACACACCGGGAGGAACACAAGGATGGATGCCCTCATTGTGAGGAGAAACACCCGGTGAGGAATGCCCAACTAGTCGGTGACTTGTTTCTTGTGTGAAGGAACCACCCACTACCCGACTCGGTGTCACATTTACCCCATGGTGCAACAAACTATTCAGGAGCAGGAAGAAGGAATGAAAGATGTGATGAAGGAATGTGTTGAAGACCACGATGGAGAAGGCCTCAACAGATTTTACTCCAATGCACGCTATTCATGTGGAGAAGAAGGACATTTTCACAAGATTGCACCAAGGAAAGAAAAGAGTATCGGGATACTTCCGACGGAAGCAATAGAGTTTGATCCACAGGGAATAGAAGGTTTGATCGAACGAAGAAACCGGAAGAGAAAACAAAGACACCCTCGAACAACCCAATTCATGCAAAGAGGGACAAGAGTCATATTACCTGTTTTGAATGTAAGGACGTCGGGCATTATGCCAGTCATTGTCTCGAAAGGAAGCAAGGAACTCAAGGAGCAGGCATCATCTCCAAGAAGCCCAAAGACTTATCGAAAGTTATGTGTTTTCATTGCAAGGAAGCAGGACATTATGCTACTAAATGTCCCGACAAGATGAAAGCTGGAGTTGAGTAGTTGGAATTTTGATATTGGAAACAAGAGTAGTAGAAAACAATTTCATTATCATGAGTTCGATGAGTTGAGTTATGTAATGAGTGCTCAGAGATTGTAATGAATTCGTGAAATCAATAAAGTTAATGTGTCATGATTTCATACGTGGATTGTTTTTTTTTGAGTTGTTACTCTGTGAACAAAGATTTTGACCATTTTCGAGGATATGAGAAATATGGTCTATGGATGGATTTGTGAATTTCATTTTAAGGGTGATAGTACCCTATGAAGAACACTAGACCAATGGAAATGGAAAATGTGTCCCACAGGTTGGAGTTTGGAAAAAAATGAGTTGAAGTTTTATCTTTGATATGATGGTATTAAGAAATGAAATGTTATTGGATTTAAAGTGGTGTAATGTTGGAAAATGGAGCAATTGTAACTCCAAGGATGAGTGAAATTGGTACAAGTGTTGAAGTTGGCTCATAACCCACAGGCCCAGGAATTAATAAGGGTCAAGTACCCACTGGAAGAAGAAATTTTGGGAAGACTGCGATTTGATCAGCAGACGTTTCGTAGGAGGTTACGCAAAATCCCGAGAGTTGTGAAGAAACGATAGATGTTTTGTTCAGCTTGCAGAATCAATGGAATTATTCGAACTAAGTTCGTTGAGAAGAGAAATTCTGCAACGCTTGCGAGAATGCCTGAGTGTTAGAAATGCGATATTCGCTAAACCTTATACAGGGTAATGATTTGGGTGCGGAATGGATTGATCACCATACCGACTTACTCTTGTCATTCGCTCTTGCTATTTGGAATGGTAAATCTGAGTGACTTACCCATAGTAGAGAGACGACGATGTCAAAACCTTGTTTAAACCCTAGAATGGTAGGACGGTTGATCCATGTACAGGCAACCGTTGCCAATCGTAGGATATACGGTGAGATTTAGCGGAGACCCATTTCCTGTAGAAGAAACCATACATGGTTGACCGCCACGAGATTTTCAATAGTTGTTTAGTATTGGCGCCGGATCCTCAAGCGAGAAGACCCCATCTCGGAAGAACCTTAATTACCATGAAGGACTCATGATTTTGATAAAAGAGGTTATGCCCTTACCGGGAGAGCACCAGGGAAAGAGTTACCCTGGAGAATATGAGAAGACTGACATTGTCAACCCAAAGGAATGGAGTACATGAGTTTTGTCGGAACAATAACCATGCTTCTAAGTGTGGTAGCACACTAGACCATCTGAGATCAATGGATTTGCTTGGAAGACCCCAAACCCTAACCTTTTCTTGCTAGCCTCTTTGAATCTAGAGGACGAGATTCATTTTAAATGTAGTAGGTTTGTAACATCCCAAAATTCTAAATTTTGGAATGTTATAATAAATAGATAGTTTTGATTGATTGTTTGATTGATTGGTGAAAGTGAGTGAATTGAAACTTTTGAAAGTTAAATGAGAGGAATAAAAGGACTTTCCCAAACTTTCATTTTGCTTTTATGCTTTTCGTGAATTCAAATACTCTTCATCACAAAACCACGGAGAGAAGATGACATGACTTCTTCCATTTAGTTAAATGACAAGGGTGTTGAAAATATTTGAATTTCATTTGGAAAATATTTCCAATTCTGAAACTTTATGCAACTCAATGATTTTCACGGCGAAGATAAAATGACTTCTTCAAAACATATGAAATATGAGTAGGAGTTTCAAAGAAATAAATTCAAAGTTCTTTTGAATTTATTTTCAATTGGAGTTATTTGAGTTTTATTCAAATTATTTTTCTCCAAAAATAAAATACATGGAAAATAGGGTAACATGATTCCTACAACACAAAATTGGAGAGGAATAAATTTGAATTCAATTTGGTATTTTTAAAATGATTTTTATTGGATTTTATTAGAGCTGAAGCACTCTTTGCTTTATTTGAATTTGTGTGTATTTTATTTAATACTAGAATAATGTTCATCTTGTAGGAAATCTTTTTCTGAAAATTTTGATATATAATATGCCTATATAAAGTTTTAGTTTTATTTTCGTTTTTCAGTTTATCGCTTTCTGTTTAAAAGAAAACAAATAACAAACTGTACGTGCGGCCCATATTTATTTATCGCCTGCATGCGCAGTATAGTAGCTTCTGGCGCCTATTGTTTTTTTCTCTCTTAAAAGGGCCAGGCCCAGCCAGCCTTTTTAATTTTTTTTTTACTTAGGCCGATTTTGTTAAAAGAAAAACTGCAGCCCGTGTACTGCGCGAGGCCGGCCGAGGCCTTTAGGCCCGTGCAAGCCTTAGCCTTTTTCTGCCCTGTTTCGTTTAATTACGTCTACGTTTAGTCCCACATTGCCTAGCCTTTAACCCTTAACCCTCTTTTCCACCTATAAATATAGACCCATAGAGCCTCCAAAAATCATCTGATTCGGGTTAAATCAATATTTTGGTTTGACTAAGAAAAATATATTTTTTCTCTCCTCTCCGGCGCGACTTCTGAAAATTTTCTTCTCTCTCCGAAGTTGTCTTTTTCTCTGCCTTATAAAGGTATCTTACTTTGTTTTCTTTCTTTTTTTTTCTACTTATACTTCCGTAGTTTATTACTTTTAGACTAATACAATAGATTAGATTGTCGTCTACGTATTTATACATTAGACCTTAGTCATAGCTATTTTTTCTTTTTTAAACAGCTTGGCCCTGATTTTTCAAATAGCCATAATTTTTTACTCGTTCATCCAAACTAGATGAAACCAACGCCCACTTCTTCGTTACGATCTCCTCTATCCAGTAATTCAACTCAAACATGTTTTTGAAAGTTTAAAATTTCGAAATTTGTTCAGATTCATATTCAAACTTCTTTTGTTCATAACTTAAGTTCCGGTAACTCCGTTTGAGTTGATTCTTTTGCATTGTGTCACAAATTTGCTTAAGTTTCTGTTTGTGTACTTAGGTTTCAAATTTGAATAGTTTAGATTTGAATTTGATGAAATTTGTTCAAATCACTAATTTGGTCATATTTTGAGTTTTACAAAGTATTTTGATTGATTCTTTTTGCTACTGTTTTATTATGGTTTTGTCTATCCAGTAGCATATACTTCTTTATTTTTACTTTATTTTTAAATTAGGTTTTTAGCAAAACATTATTGTTTAATTATAGTTTTGTTTTAGTCTTTTCTTTATTGTTTTTATTAGTTTCAAATTATTTCTTTTTGTCACTCTTGAAAAATTTAGTTTTGTTTCTGTTAGTCAAGAAAAGAAAATTTTGTTTTATTTTAAAATTTGTTTTTCTTAGTTTTGTATGAAAACTTATTTAGGTCATAGTTAGTGTTTCATAAAAGCTTTTTATTTGTTTATTTTTGCTATTAAAAGTTTATGAAAAATACTTTCTATTAAAATTAGTTGTTTTATATTTCTTTCTCAGATTATTTATTATGTTGGTATTTCCTTTGATGTTAAATTTTACATAGGACAAAACTATTTTTGTGTTATGTCTTAGAGTTTTGTTTAGTAGTTTTGTTGTGTAGTTTTCCTTTGTTTTTATTTGGTGTCCCTTGATTTGCATTTTTATTTGTTGGTTTTATTATGAGTGTTAAAATTGTTTGCTAGGATGTTTGCTTATATGAATGCTATGTTTATATAGATTTTCAACGGAGTGTGAATAGTTCTACCAAGTCATTATTCGAGAGTGTTGTTATCTTCATCAACTTACCAGGCAAGTTCACTTTGACCATGGTTTCATACCTATGTTTTATTGCATTTAGTGGCATCTTTGCAACAACCCTCCAAAGAGTGATATTGAATCCTTGTAGTTGAGTAGTATGCATGAGGTAGGAACCCATCACCTGTTACCAAGCCCGGACGTTATTTATTTTAATGCTACGCTATAGTAGACGGGGTTGGTATGAGTGCTCGGAGTGGTGTGAGAATGGAGGATCTACGTCAATGACGACAACTCCATGATGGAATCTGCAAGGACTGCATCTTCAAGGCCTCAAGACTTCAAGACTCGAGACAAGAATTCAATACACACTCTTGGATGAAGGATGGTTGACGGGCACCTGGAGAATCCAGTGGTTGGCGGGATGCATGGAGAAGCGCCATGACATCTTGCGGAAAGCTTCACCCAGACTCAAAGAGACGGAAGAATACTTCATGCCGGAAGCTTACGTGCAACCGCAAGTCACTATGGACTCGGCTTGGTTGACCTTAGTTGTGACTCTGGCTGGGGCGGTGCTAGCAGATGTAGAACTACGGTAGGATTGGATGAGCACCGGACGGTGGTCGAGGAACTCTTGGAAGACCATGTTTGGTCATCTTGTTCTCAAACACCCTCAAGTGCGAGAACGTAAAAGAGGATCGAATCTTGCGGGTAAAGTGTACAAACCTCTGCAGAGGGTTAAAACCTAATCGATTAGCCATGTCCCCGGTTACGGACAATTTGAGCCTCTGGACTTGGATCTATCTCGGAACTCTCAACACCAGATTGATAACTTAATTGTGAGCAACTTATGATGATTTTGGGCTATGAGACATCGGTTGGCGGAACCATGTCATGATAGAAAACTCCATAGCACAGACTTCATTTATTCCTTTGATGTAGGGAAAATAAAACCAGCTTTTACGCAAGCAAAACTTAGATACAGAGCCACAAAGCCATACTGCATATAGTATAATTTATCATCTGTTTTCTCTTATTGTGATCTTAGCGGTACATTCAATGTCTTGACCTACACGGCTGCAACGTATCATGTTGCGAGATATTTCCTCGACAGTAAGAGTTACGATACAGGTTACGGTCTACACTCAACCTGCCGATGGCGTTGATGGGACTCCACACCCGACTATTTGTTTCATTGTGACTTATGAGGTATATATCAGTTTTACGTTAATTATACATGTGATTGCACTTTGATATATACATTGATGTCTTGTGTGTGCAAAGATCTTGATCGAGGATGGCACAAGAACACGAGGCTTGACCGTCTCGAGGTCGGGTCGCTCTGAGGATGGTATCGAGCACATGTTGGTGAGGACGTGACCCTAGAAATCGGAAAGCCCTAGGACAGGAAATCTCTAAAACTTTATTTTCAAAAGGATCCTTTACTTCTCGTCTTTTCTGATTTTATCAAGTAGTCCTCCGACCTCAAATAGTTAGAATATACACCTTTCCTTTTGACCACACGGAAGATCAACTGAAGTCACTCCAAGAATTAAAGATATCGGACAACTTATGGCCATTTCAGAGTAAAGAGGATTTCACCATGCATTAGAAGAGTTGAAGTTGCAACAATTGAAGACTCCGAAGACTAGAAGAATTTGAAGAATCTGAAGAATTATTTGACCTTTAGAAGACCAAACCCCTGTTACACACTTACGTTAGATGCGGCCATTCGTGAGCTGTCATTTGTTTGATGTTTTCCGACAGCCACAAAGTAAAACCCGTTTCTTCAAAAACTATTGTTTGTATTGTGTGTATATCCCTCCCCACCTCTCTCATATCTCATCCCAAAACTTTTGGACCCCATAGATGATGAATGAAGTTGGACTGATATTCTCTGGACCGAAAACCCAGCCGGAGGCAGACCTATGGATTGAACATGGAGAATCACTTGGGAGCAATTTGATTCCAAGGAAGTATGAGGTTCAATCGCTCTTGATTGCTTTTACGAAAGTGCTGCAACCTGGTGGAAAATGCATCAAGCCATACAAGGATTTAATGGAGCAAGAACTTGGGAGGAATTCAAGAAGACCTGTTGAGATCACGTCTTATCCGGAAGCACCATGATACACCAAGAAATATACCTTGTGCCTGCAAGATTTATGGAGAAATAGGACACACCGGGAGGAACACAAGGATGGATGCCCTCATTGTGAGGAGAAACACCCGGTGAGGAATGCCCAACTAGTCGGTGACTTGTTTCTTGTGTGAAGGAACCACCCACTACCCGACTCGGTGTCACATTTACCCCATGGTGCAACAAACTATTCAGGAGCAGGAAGAAGGAATGAAAGATGTGATGAAGGAATGTGTTGAAGACCACGATGGAGAAGGCCTCAACAGATTTTACTCCAATGCCTCGCTATTCATGTGGAGAAGAAGGACATTTTCACAAGATTGCACCAAGGAAAGAAAAGAGTATCTGGGATACTTCCGACGGAAGCAATAGAGTTTGATCCACAGGGAATAGAAGGTTTGATCAGAACGAAGAAACCCAGGAAGAGAAAACAAAGACACCCTCAGAACAACCCAATTCATGCAAAGAGGGACAAGAGTCATATTACCTGTTTTGAATGTAAGGACGTCGGGCATTATGCGATCATTGTCTCGAAGGAAGCAAGGAACTCAAGGAGCAGCATCATCTCCAAGAAGCCCAAAGACTTATCGAAAGTTATGTGTTTTCATTGCAAGGAAGCAGGACATTATGCTACTAAATGTCCCGACAAGATGAAAGCTGGAGTTGAGTAGTTGGAATTTTGATATTGGAAACAAGAGTAGTAGAAAACAATTTCATTATCATGAGTTCGATGAGTTGAGTTATGTAATGAGTGCTCAGAGATTGTAATGAATTCGTGAAATCAATAAAGTTAATGTGTCATGATTTCATCGTGGATTGTTTTTTTGAGTTGTTACTCTGTGAACAAAGATTTTGACCATTTTCGAGGATATGAGAAATATGGTCTATGGATGGATTTGTGAATTTCATTTTAAGGGTGATAGTACCCTATGAAGAACACTAGACCAATGGAAATGGAAAATGTGTCCCACAGGTTGGAGTTTGGAAAAAATGAGTTGAAGTTTTATCTTTGATATGATGGTATTAAGAAATGAAATGTTATTGGATTTAAAGTGGTGTAATGTTGGAAAATGGAGCAATTGTAACTCCAAGGATGAGTGAAATTGGTACAAGTGTTGAAGTTGGCTCATAACCCCAGGCCCAGGAATTAATAAGGGTCAAGTACCCTTTGGAAGAAGAAATTTTGGGAAGATCTGCGATTTGATCGTGCAGACGTTTACGTAGGAGGTTACGCAAAATCCGAGAGTTGTGAAGAAACGATAGATGTTTTGTTCAGCTTGCAGAATCAATGGAATTATTCGAACTAAGTTCGTTGAGAAGAGAAATTCTGCAACGCTTGCGAGAATGCCCGAGTGTTAGAAATGCGATATTCGCTAAACCTTATCTGAGGTAATGATTTGGGTGCGGAATGGATTGATCACCATACCGACTTACTCTTGTCATTCGCTCTTGCTATTTGGAATGGTAAATCTGAGTGACTTACCCATAGTAGAGAGACGACGATGTCAAAACCTTGTTTAAACCCTAGAATGGTAGGACGGTTGATCCATGTACAGCAACCGCTGCCAATCGTAGGATATACTGGTGAGATTTAGCGGAGACCCATTTCCTGTAGAAGAAACCATACATGGTTGACCGCCATGAGATTTTCAATAGTTGTTTAGTATTGGCGCCAGATCCTCAACTGAGAAGACCCTGTCTCGGAAGAACCTTAATTACCATGAAGGACTCATGATTTTGATAAAAGAGGTTATGCCCTTACCGGGAGAGCACCAGGGAAAGAGTTACCCTGGAGAATATGAGAAGACTGACATTGTCAACCCAAAGGAATGGAGTACATGAGTTTTGTCGGAACAATAACCATGCTTCTAAGTGTGGTAGCACACTAGACCATACAGATCAATGGATTTGCTGGAAGACCCCCAAACCCTAACCTTTTCTTGCTAGCCTCTTTGAATCTCGAGGACGAGATTCATTTTAAGTGTGGTAGGTTTGTAATATCCCAAAATTCTAAATTTTGGAATGTTATAATAAATAGATAGTTTTGATTGATTGTTTGATTGATTGACTGAAAGTGAGTGAATTGAAACTTTTGAATGTTAAATGAGAGGAATAAAAGGACTTTCCCAAACTTTCATTTTGCTTTTATGCTTTTCGTGAATTCAAATACTCTTCATCACAAAACCACGGAGAGAGATGACATGACTTCTTCCATTTAGTTAAATGACAAGGGTGTTGAAAATATTTGAATTTCATTTGGAAAATATTTCCAATTCTGAAACTTTATGCAACTCAATGATTTTCACGAGCGAAGATAAAATGACTTCTTCAAAACATATGAAATATGAGTAGGAGTTTCAAAGAAATAAATTCAAAGTTCTTTTGAATTTATTTTCAATTTGGAGTTATTTGAGTTTTATTCAAATTATTTTTCTCCAAAAATAAAATACATGGAAAATAGGGTAACATGATTCCCTACAACAGAAAATTGGAGAGGAATAAATTTGAATTCGTTTTGGTATTTTTAAAATGATTTTTATTGGATTTTATTAGAGCTGAAGCACTCTTTGCTTTATTTGAATTTGTGTGTATTTTATTTAATACTAGAATAATGTTCATCGTGTAGGAAAGCTTTTTCTGAAAATTTTGATATATAATATGCCTATATAAAGTTTTATTTTTATTTTCGTTTTTCAGTTTATCGCTTTTTGTTTAAAAGAAAACAAATAACAAACTGTACGTGCGGCCCATATTTATTTATCGCCTGCATGCGCAGTATAGTAGCTTCTGGCGCCCCATTGTTTTTTTTTCTCTCTTAAAAGGGCCAGGCCCAGCCAGCCTTTTTACTTTTTTTTTACTTAGGCCGATTTTGTTAAAAGAAAAACTGCAGCCCGTGTACTGCGCGCGGCCGGCCGAGGCCTTTAGGCCCGTGCGAGGCCTTAGCCTTTTTCTGCCCTGTTTCGTTTAATTACGTCTACGTTTAGTCCCACATTGCCTAGCCTTTAACCCTTAACCCTCTTTTCCACCTATAAATATAGACCCATAGAGCCTCCAAAAATCATCTGATTCGGGTTAAATCAATATTTTGGTTTGACTAAGAAAAATATTTTTTTTCTCTCCTCTACGGCGCGACTTCTGGAAATTTTCTTCTCTCTCCGAAGCTGTCTTTTCTCTGCCTTATAAAGGTATCTTACTTTGTTTTTTTTTCTACTTATACTTCCGTAGTTTGTTACTTTTAGACTAATACAATAGATTAGATTGTCGTCTACGTATTTATACATTAGACCTTAGCCATAGCTATTTTTTCTTTTGTAAAACAGCTTGGCCCTGATTTTTCAAATAGCCATAACTTTTTACTCGTCCATCCAAACTAGATGAAACCAACGCCTACTTCTTCGTTACGATCTCCTCTATCCAGTAATTCAACTCAAACATGTTTTTGAAAGATTAAAATTTTGAAATTTGTTCAGATTCATATTCAAACTTCTTTTGTTCATAACTTAAGTTCCGTAACTCCGTTTGAGTTGATTCTTTTTGCATTGTGTCACAAATTTGCTTAAGTTTCTTTTTGTGTACTTAGGTTTCAAATTTGAATAGTTTAGATTTGAATTTGATGAAATTTGTTCAAATCACTAATTTGGTCATATTTTGAGTTTTACAAAGTATTTTTGATTGATTCTTTTTGCTACTGTTTTATTATGGTTTTGTCTATCCAGAGCATATACTTCTTTATTTTTACTTTATTTCTAAATTAGGTTTTTAGCAAAACAGTACTGTTTTAGTTATAGTTTTGTTTTAGTCTTTTCTTTATTGTTTTTATTAGTTTCAAATTATTTCTTTTTGTCACTCTTGAAAAATTTAGTTTTGTTTCGTTAGTCAACAAAAGAAAATTTTGTTTTATTTTAAAATTTGTTTTCTTAGTTTTGTATGAAAACTTGTTTAAGTCATAGTTAATGTTTCATAAAAGCTTTTTATTTGTTTCTTTTTGCTATTAAAAGTTTATGAAAAATACTTTCTGTTAAAATTAGTTGTTTTATATTTCTTTCTCGGATTATTTATTATGTTGGTATTTCCTTTGATGTTAAATTTTACTTAGGACAAAACTATTTTTGTGTTATGTCTTAGAGTTTTCTTTAGTAGTTTTGTTGTGTAGTTTTCCTTTGTTTTTATTTGGTGTCCCTTGGTTTGCATTTTTATTTGTCGGTTTTATTATGAGTGTTAAAATTGTTTGCTAGGATGTTTGCTTATATGAATGCTATGTTTATATAGATTTTCAACGGAGTGACGAATAGTTCTACCAAGTCATTATTCGAGAGTGTTGTTATCTTCATCAACTTACCAGGCAAGTTCACTTTGACCATGCTTTCATACCTATGTTTTATTGCATTTAGTGGCATCTTTGCAACAAACCTACAGTAGTGATATTGAATCCTTGTAGTTGAGTAGTATGCATGAGGTAGGAACCCATCACCCTGTTACCAAGCCCGGGACGTTATTTATTTTAATGCTATGCATGGAGAAGCGCCATGACATCTTGCGGAAAGCTTCACCCAGACTCAAAGAGACGGAAGAATACTTCATGCCGGAAGCTTACCTGCAACCGCAGATCACTATGGGCTCGCTTGGTTGACCTTAGTTGTGACTCAGCTAGGACGGTGCTAGCAGATGTAGAACTACGGTATGATTGGATGAGCACCGGACGGTGGTCGAGGAACTCTTCGAAGACCATGTTTGGTCATCTTGTTCTCAAACACCACGAAGTGCGAGAACGTAAAAGAGGGATCGAATCTTGCGGGTAAAGTGTACAAACCTCTCGCAGAGGGTTAAAACCTAATCGATTAGCCGTGTCCCGATTCACGGACAATTTGAGCCTCTGGACTTGGATCTATCTCGGAACTCTCAACACCGGATTGATAACTTAATTGTGGGCAACTTATGATGATTTTGGGCTATGAGACATCGGTTGGCGGAACCATGTCATGATAGAAAACTCCATAGTACAGACTTCATTTATTCCTTTGATGTAGGGAAAATAAAACCAGCTTTTACGCAAACAAAACTCGAGATCTGAGCCACAAAGCCATACCGCATATAGTATAATTTATCATTTGTTTTCTCTTATTGTGATCTTGCCGATACATTCAATGTCTCGACTACACGGCTGCAACGTATCATGTTGCGATATTTCTCGACAGTAAGAGTTACGATACAGGTTACGGTCTACACTCAACCCGCCGATGGCGTTGATGGGACTCACACCCGACTATTTGTTTCATTGTGACTTATGAGGTATATATCAATTTTACGTTAATTATACATGTGATTGCACTTTGATATATACATTGATGTCTTGTGTGTGCAAAGATCTCGATCCGAGGATGGCACAGCAACATGGAGGCTTGACCGTCTGAGGTCGGGTCGCTACACCAGCGGACGGCGAACATAGTACGGAGCCGCTGTCCGATCACGGCGACGCCGAGGGTAAACCTCATCAACCTGTGTCCGGAGAGGAGAATAGTCCAGACGACGATGCACACATCATCCCAGAAATGCACTTGGAACAAGAGAACCTCCATAGAAGGCTTATTGCCACCGCGAGGAGCCTGAAGAAGCAGAAGCAAAGGCTTAAGGCCACGCAGAATACGCTCAACAGTAGATGGAACAAAGTGCTTGACACTTAAGAAAAGTACGGTGGCAGTCGCCACACAAAGAGTTATCCAAAGCGCAAGCTGCTGCCTGAATTCGACGACGAGGCTTTAGAGCCCATTCAGCCGAAAAATAAAATGGCCGATCAGCCGGACCGACCACCCCATGGCCGCGTTAGGGCGGCTAATGACGTTGCACGCAAGTCAGCACATGATTTACGTGAGGACCTGCACAAAAAAGTCAGTATGGCCAGGTCCATCTACGGATCTAGGAAGCGTGCTCCGGCACAGAATCATGGCCGCCCAAACGACTATACTGACTGAATAACAGCTCGGAATCAAAACCGAACACTACAACCGTCAGAAGAATGCCATGACACATCCAAATACAAGGGTGCCGCGCACCCCCTATGCTTCACCGATGAGGTGCTGGATCATGAATTTCCAGAGGGATTCTAACCCGTGAACATAGAGGCATACGATGGAACGACAGACCCTGGGGGCTGGATTGAGGACTTTATCCTTCACATCCACATGGCTTGCGAAGATGATCTCCACGCCATCAAATACCTTCCCCTCAAGTTGAAAGGACCAGCTCGGCACTGGTTGAAAAGCCTCCCCGAAAAATCAATTGGAAGTTAGGAAGAGCTTGAGGATGCTTTTAGGGAAAATTTTCAAGGGACCTATGTCCGACCTCAGGATGCAGACGATTTAAGTCATATAATTCAACAGCCCGGAGAGTCAGCCCGAAAGCTTTGGAACAGATTTCTCACTAAGAAGAATCAAATCATCGACTGCCTGGATGCCGAAGCCTTAGCGGCTTTCAAACACAGTGTCCGGGACGAATGGCTCGCCAGACACCTCGGCCTGGAAAAATCAAGGACAATGGCAGCCCTAACAAGCCTTATGACCCACTTTTGCACGGGCGAAGACAGTTGGCTGGCCCGTAGCGCCACCAGCAACCCAGGCACATCTGAAATCAGGGATGGCAACGGGAAACCGTGATGCAATAAAAGCAAGCGTCGAAACAATGAAGATAGCCCAGGCAACACGGCGGTAAACGTCGTATTCAGGGGTTCTCGACCCGGTCAATGGAAAAAGCCATTTAAAGGCAGCAGAGATGGACTGTCCAGCCTAAACAAGATTCTAGATAGATTATGTCAGATTCATGGCACCTCCGACAAACCTGCAAATCACACCAACAGAGAATGCTGGGTCTTCAAGCAGGCCGGCAAGCTAAACGCCGAACACAAGGGGAGGAAGACACCAAGTGAAGATGAGGATGAGCCTCGCCATCCGAACACTGGGGGACAGAAAAAAATTCCCACCAGAGGTCAAAATAGTGAACATGATTTACGCAACTCACATATCGAAGAGGAGGCGCAAACGCGCACTCCGAGACATATACGCCGTGGAGCCCGTCACCCCCAAGTTCAACCCTTGGTCGGCCTGCCCGATCAGTTTTGATCGCAGGGATCACCCGACTAGTATTCGGCATGGAGGATCGGCTACCTTGGTGCTAGACCCAATAATTGACGGATACCATCTCACCCGAGTCCTTATGGATGGCGGCAGTAGTCTTAATCAGATATATCAGGACACTGTCTGTCAAATGGGGATAGACCCGAGAAGAATCAGCCAAAGGAATACTACCTTTAAAGGAGTAATACCAGGCCCAGAGGCCCACTGCACGGGCTCTCTAGTACTAGAGGTTGTATTCGGTTCTCCTGACAACTTCCGAAGCTAAGAATTAACCTTCGACATTGCTCCATTCCGAAGCGGCTATCACGCACTACTCGGAAAAACGACCTTCACTCATTTTAATGCAGTACCGCGTTACGCTTATCTTAATCTTAAGATGCTCGGTCCACGTGGCATCATCACAGTTAGCGGAAACACAAAGCGTTCCTTACGTGCGGAAGAATATGTGGCGGCTCTAGCAGCCGACCACTGAACGGCCTCTCCAAACAGAATAAATGATCGGTGTCAAGACCGCGGACACGGTTAGATGAGTCCGGCGCACCACTAGCTGTAGCAACTCAGATAAACCTGAGATTGGGTTGACGGATATACCACCATAGGTGGTGCTAGCGGCTTCCCGCATATAAAAAGGGCTACAGTTCGGCTTGATCCTATTATACAATAATAGATTGCATTTTAATGGTTCATTAAGAATAACCAATTTTTCGCACGAAGACTTTCACCTGGGTTTTTCTCTTTTACAGATGATCATCATGCTACACCCTTCCAGGATACGGCACAACAGAGACACAGGCGCAGACGTGCAGCAGGGCCCCGCTCAAAGGTTTCTTTTTAGATTAAGACCCTGTGTAAACCTTTTTTACTGTCTCTTGTTGCTTCGCACCCTCCGGGTACTCAACACAACTGAGAAGCATGCTGGCGTTATTGGCATTTCGTCACGTCAGACTAATGCACGTACCTAGAAATTCAGGGCTCATTATCGAGGGTGTTATTCAGCCCAGTATATGTCGTAAAGTTCGAACACCTTAGGGAGTGTTCGGCGTCGCGAGTTTGGCCTTATATGCATCAGCTCTGAATCATATCTTCGGTCAATAGTTGGGTTTGCCCGGCTCCCGTTTTTTGCTACCTTACTTTCCACTCTATCGGCTAAGGTGGCATCGGGAGAACTACAACGATTGTGACCTGGTTCATCTGGATGAGCACCTCAGTAGAGAAAGCTATAAACTGACTGTCATGATAAAGCGCGAGACTGGTCAACCACTCGATGACTCAGTGGAATCTTCGCAATTCCTCCGCATTAACGAAGGACCGGTTTCCCGGTCATGTATGTACGCGCACCATATTCGGATCAGTGCGGAAGTACCAGGGGCTATATAGTAAACCCACCGTCAAACTCCTATGGCTAAGTGAAAGTGTTAAAGCTATATAGTTCGATTGCTTTGTTCGCCGCGCTATCACCTCCGTAATGGACCAAGAGGTTGGATCAAGTGTGAATACGCGCTTTTTCGAACACCCTCGCATTATATGCATGGGGGCTGAAGCCGACGACTGCAAACTTGCAGGTTATATACATACATAAACGGCCGCACAAGAGGCATCATAATACTTTCATGCAAAAGTATAAACACAACCTTTACAATCCAAATAGCATTGTTTTTACAATGGGGATACATGTCACTCAAATATGATACTCTTCGAGCACTGAGCCTCTATTAAACGAGCACCTTGTAGGACTTCTTCAAAATAGTGCTCGGCCGAGACCTGGCCTATGGCCGGACCCCGGGTTGCAACAGCGATGGCCTCCATCTCTGCCCTGTTTGTCTTAACACGGGCAAGAGCCATCCGTGCACCCTCTATGCACGCCAACCTCTTTACAGCGTCGATATGCGGCATAGCACCAAGGAATCGTTGCACTAAACCAAAATAACTATTCGGCCTTGGTCCCTTCGGCCAAAGATAATCCACGACATATCTCATGGGAAGTCCGGACAACCTATGGAGCTCGGCGCACTCGGCCATTTGTTCATTGAACAACAACGGACGCGTTGGAGCACTGAACTGCGACCAGAACAACCTTTCCACTTCATGATCTTTCTTATCTTTCAAAAACTCAGTCGCATCAGCAACACTCATTGACAAGTCCAAGTATGCGCCTGCAGCACTCCATAATTGATCCAGAGGGGCATACTTCGGATCTCCGAACTTTGTCCGCAACAAAAAGGGCTTCCCAGCCGTGATATCTCTGGCTTGACGGAGCTCCTCCTTCCCGCTCTGATTTTAGAGCGGGTTTCCTTGGTTGCTTCCATGGCTTTCTTCAGGTCAGCTGCTTTCGCTTGGCTTTCCTTTTCAAGAAGCTCATATCGGCTGGCGGCATCTTTCAGCTCAACAGCCATCTTGGCTATTTTATCTTCGCTCTGGCGATGAGTAGCCTGTTCGGCTCTTAACTCTTTGGCCGCCTTTAGGGCGGCCGCATGACTTCTCCTGGGTTGTTCCTAGGCTCGGGCAAGTTCCGCCCGAAGGGTCTCCACGGTGGTAGCTCCATCTGCAGTCACAACATATTATAGATACTAGCATCATGTTCCTCTTAATATTTGTTGACCACCCGAAAGTACATACCCTGTGCCTCGTCAAGACGCTTGTTCACAACCATGATGTCGGCATCTGCCGCGTCAAGCTGCCTCCTCAGTTCGGCAAACTCAGCAGTCCGGCCAACCACCGGACCCTCAGCCGCCTGCACATGAAAGCAACGCGATCATTACCTGGGACTATGATCCTTGATACGTCTCCAACGTATCTATAATTTTTGATTGCTCCATGCTATATTATCTACTGTTTTGGGCAATATTGGGCTTTATTATCCACTTTTATATTATTTTTGGGACTAACCTATTAACCGGAGGCCTAGCCCAGATTTGCTGTTTTATGCCTATTGCAGTGTTTTGAAGCAAAGGAATATCAGACGGAGCTGAAACGGAGCGAAATCAACTGGAGAAGTTATTTTTAGAAGGAAAGCTACCGGATAGACTTGGACCCCACGTCAGGAGCCAAGGGAGGTGCTCACGAGGGCGGGGGGCGCGCCCCCTGCCTCGTGGGGCCCCCAAAGCTCCACCGACGTACTTCGTGCACCCATATATATCTACGTACCCTAAAACTTCCAAAACGGAGATTAGATCGGGAGTTCCGCCGCCGCAAGCCTCTGTAGCCACCAAAACCCAATCGGGACCCTATTAGGCACCTGCGGAGGGGGAACCTCACCGTGGCCATCTTCATCATCCCGGCGCTCTCCATGATGAGGAGGGAGTAGTTCACCCTCGGGGCTGAGGGGATGTACCAGTAGCTATGTGTTCGATCTCTCTCTCTCTCTCTCTCTCTCTCTCTCATGTTCTTGATTTGGCACGATCTTGATGTATCGCAAGCTTTGCTATTATAGTTGGATCTTATGTTGCTTCTCCCCCTCTTCTCTCTTGTAATGGATTGAGTTTTCCCCTTGAAGTAATCTTATCGGATTGAGTCTTTAAAGAATTGAGAACACTTGATGTATGTCTTGCCGTGCATATCTGTGGTGATAATGGGATATCACGTGATTCACTTGATGTATGTTTTGGTGATCAACTTGCGGGTTCCACCCATGAACCTATGCATAGGGGTTCGCACACGTTTTCGTCGTGATTCTCTCGTAGAAACTTTGGGGCACTCTTTGAGGTTCTATGTGTTGGTTGAGTAGATGAATTGAGATCGTGTGATGCATATCGTATAATCATGCCCATGGATACTTGAGGTGACATTGCAGTATCTAGGTGACATTAGGGTTTTGGTTGATTTGTGTCTTAAGGTGTTATTCTAGTACGAACTCTAGGGTTGTTTGTGACACTTATAGGAATAGCCCAACGGATTGATGGGAAAGAATAACTTTGAGGTGGTTTCGTACCCTACCATAATCTCTTTGTTTGTTCTCCGCTATTAGTGACTTTGGAGTGACTCTTTGTTGCATGTTGAGGGATAGTTATATGATCCGATTATGTTATTATTGTTGAGAGAACTTGCACTAGTGAAAGTATGAACCCTAGGCCTTGTTTCCTATCATTGCAATACCGTTTACGCTCACTTTTACTACTTGTTACCTTGCTGTTTTTATATTTTCAGATTACAAAAACATATATCTACCATCTATTTTGCACTTGTATCACCATCTCTTCGCCGAACTAGTGCACCTACACAATTTACCATTGTATTGGGTGTGTTGGAGACACAAGAGACTCTTTGTTATTTGGTTGCAGGGTTGCTTGAGAGAGACCGTCTTCATCCTACGCCTCCCACGGATTGATAAATCTTAGGTCATCCACTTGAGGGAAATTTGCTACTGTCCTACAAACCTCTGCACTTGGAGGCCCAACAACGTCTACAAGAAGAAGGTTGCGTAGTAGACATCAAGCTCTTTTCTGGCGCCGTTGCCGGGGAGGCTAGGTAAGCGGCACTCACACCCCGTCATCTAAGCTCTTTTCTGGCGCCGTTTCTGGGGAGGTTAGTGCTTGAAGGTATATCTTTAGATCTTGCAATCGAATATTTTTGTTTCTTGTTTTAGCACTAGTTTACTTTATAAAAGAAAACTACAAAAAAATGGAATTGAGTTTACCTCATACGCTTCATCTTTTTAATATCTTTTGTGAGTATGATGGAAAGGAAATCTGTGCCAAAGTGTTAGAAGAAGAATGCATTAAAATGTTTAGCACTAAATATTTGAATGATTTTAGTATGAACTCCTTGAATATCCATAGTACTAATGATGATTTCACTAGTTATGATGAAAATGCCTCCTATAAACATGTCAATTTTTCTGGAGTAGATTGGGTTTGCAAGTACACACCTGATAGGGAAGATAGATATTGCAAGAGGCATAAGTACTTAGAAACTAAATTGTTGCAAGAAGAGCTAGATGAATGTGCTGAAAGATTCAATATTTTTCATGCCCCTTGTGAATTTTGCAATGAACATGGTCATTTAAAGCTCCAATGCTATTTGTTTCATGATCAAGTCGTGTCCAAATATTGTGATAATTTGATTACCCTTGAGCATCATAAAGAACTTAGCCTTCTTTTGGGTTATGAAGAAATGAAACGTATAACTGAGGGTATTCCACAATTTAATCTTGATAAAATTCTTGATTTTGATCTAGAAAAGATTTATATGTATTGTGCGATGAATTGCATTGAAAATCCTTATATTGCCAATTACATAAAGAAAAGAAAACAAATAGAAGATGAAGATAATACCAATGAAAGGGAAGAGACTTCCCAATATCCTTTTATTATTTTTATGATGAATCAGGTAAAGAAGAGGAGCCTTCTATTCAACCAATCTCATTAATAAGGAGCTCCAAAAAGAGGATTGAACCCACACATGATGTGGTGAAGAAGAAGAAAATAAAAAGGAAGAGAGGTAAAAAGGTATCTCTCCCAAATAAAGTTGCTCCTATTATTGCTGTGCCTCATGAAAATGAAGATGATACACTTGATGATGATCTCGTTATGCCTAGTGCTTGTTGTGATGATTATGATTGGGAAGATAATGATACTTCTTATGATCTTGAGAATCCTTTGGCACTTGTTTGGAAGAATATAATAATTGCTATACTATTGGTGCTATCCATACTATTAATGATGAGAGTGATTATGCTTATGATATGAAAAGGCCCAAGCTTGGGGAAGCTATGTTTGATGAAGATGACATATTTGAGAATATATTTGCTGCAATTAATGTTTGTCCCAAGCTTGGGAATGCTATGTTTAATAATGATGATATTTTTAGCCTCTCAAGTTTTGATATGCAAAGTTGTTATGATGATAGCATGCCTTCTACCTATGATGAATATATTGATGAAAGTGGGTTTGGAAGAGTGTAAACTTTAGGAAGTAGTGATCCCACAATATTAGAGGATGTTGAATCTTATAATATTTATGAAAGTGGATTTGGAGAGGTCATGACTTTATTTAGTGATGTATCCACTATTTCGGAAGAGGTTTCAATCGATTATGATGAGAACAAAGTTGCTACTTATGATGATTATTGTGATAAAACTTATGCTATAAAGAGTAGTGATGATTATATTTATAAAACTTGTCATGATTATGAGTACCCATTCTCTGAACATTACTCTTTTAATGTGGAAACAATTTATTGTATTAAAGTCTCTTATGATACTCCCACTATTCCGAATGAGAAGAATTTTGCTTATGTGGTGAGTAATAAAATTTCTATGCTAGTAGATCATGAAAAGAATGTTTTAGGTACTGGTTATATTGTTGAATTCATTCATGATGCTACTGAAAATTATTATGAGGGAGGAACATATGCTTCTAGGAATTGCAACAATATCAAGTTTCCTCTCTATGTGCTTAAAGTTTTGAAGTTATGCCGTTTTTGCCTTCCTATGCTAGTTGATTATTGTTCCCATAAGTTGTTTGCTCACAAAAACCCTATGCATAGGAAGTGGGTTATACTTAAATGTGCTAGTCATATTCTTCATGATGCTCTCTTTATGTTTCAACTCTTACCTTTTATGCGAGCATCATTGAAATCATCATGCCTAGCTAGGGGCGTTAAACGATAGCGCTTATTGGGAGGCAACCCAATTTTATTTTATTTTCTTGCTTTTTGGTTCTGTTTAGGAATAAATAATCCATCTAGATTATTTTTATATGTGGTTTCATGTTTTAATTAGTGTTTGTGCCAAGTAGAACCTTTGGGAAGACTTGGGTGAAGTCTTTATGATCATGCTGTAAAAAACAGAAACTTTAGCGCTCACGAGATTAGCTAGAACTTTTTACTGGAGAGTGATATTTAGTTGATTCTTTTTGAAGATGATTAATAGTCAAATTCCTCAGGTCCACAAATTTATTTTAGAATTTTTTGAGTTCTAGAAGTTTGCGTTAGTTACAGATTACTACAGACTGTTCTGTTTTTGACAGACTCTGTTTTTCGTGTGTTGTTTGCTTATTTTGATGAATCTATGGCTAGTAAAATAGTTTATAAACCATATAGAAGTTGGAATACAGTAGGTTTAACAACAATATAAATAAAGAATGTGTAGCGACCGGACCCGAATGGATCAAGTCTCTGTGCTCAGTGTCATCCCTGGATCAGTAATGCTGACACCACACAGTACTTCGAAGGATTTATAGCAGAGTAGCAATCACACACTTATTACAGTGTTGTCCAAAAGAGGACTTATTACAATAAATATGGCTTAAGGCCATCTAATAAAGATAACAGCGGAAGGCTTGGAAGATAAGTGAGTCCATCAACTCCATCGGCATCACTGAGTATAGAACCACGACCTAACACCTTACTCGTCGTCTGAAAAGTCTGCAACATGAAAGTTGCAGCCCGAAAACGGGTCAGCACATGGAATATGCTGGCAATGCAACACATAGAGAACAATTGTAATAAGCCTATACTACATGCATATATGGCTGGTGGAAAAGCTTTACGGTTACAGTTTTGCATAAAGCTAATTTTTCCCTACAACAAAGGAATAATTTTGTTTAACTATCATGGTGGTTGTTAAACATTGAGAATGGTTGACAGCATCCTCAATCCCAATTAAAGTACTCATTAAAAACCCAATATCATTAATTAGAAGTAACATGATGAGAATTCACATGATATTCAAGTACTAGATACTCAAAACGTCCATAACCGGGGACACGGCTAATCATGATTAGTTTATACACTCTGCAGAGGTTTGCGCACTTTTCCCCACAAGACTCGATCGCCTCCGTTTGGTTCTCGCACTACATGGTGTTTGAGAAACGGATGTCCGAGACACAGTCTTTTAGAAGCAATAGCACCTTAAATGTGGGTAGACCGTACCAACCTACATCCCCTACATCAGCTAGCCTACCCGTAAGAGTTCGCACAACTTACTCCACTATGCCAGAGCCCATATTGGCTTGTGGCTGCACACGGAAGTTTCTAGTTTGAATAATCTTATGATCCCTTAGAGCCCGGGTGGCGGTCCGAAGAAAATGAGCAAGTCCTGATGGAAACCAGGTGCCTCAATCCACCCAGATGTGTGTTTAAGTTGCCACCTTAGATAAACCATTAATTAACCATCTCACATCTGTCATGGATATTCACTCACCCAATCCACGTCTATTGGCATAGCATGGCATAATAAGCAAACGTAGAAGTAACTCCGAGGGTTTCAAAAGTAAAACAGGTAATAGGTACTACCTCAATCTACTTCCCATCCCACAGTTTAATTAGATCCTAACCATGCAAGTGTTTGAGGATTGATATAATGCATTAAAACTGGGTAGTAGAAAAGGTATGATCAAGTGTTACTTGCCTTGCTGATGATCCGCGAAACCTAGAGACTCGAAGTAACAAGCGGCGCACTCCGGGTGATCTAACGCAGACAAACAACAAGCATACAATAAGTACTCATCTAATGCACAGGGAAATCTCGAATAAAAGATCCAACCAGAAAGTTCAACTTAAGAACCCTGGTTGCAAAAAGAATCAAATCAACTAAAGCAACGAAAGTCGGACGACGAAAGAAAACAACTCGGTTTTAGCAATTTGAAACTAGGTCAAATTTTTACAGTAGCAAAACTTTGTTTAACTAGGTTAGTCGGAACGGCGGTTTCGAAACGAAACTCCAGGCGCTTGAATCACCCGATTCCGATAAACGAGCGAGAAGATAAACAGATTTGAAAATTGGATCGGAAATCGAATTCGGAAAATAACGGATTAAATCCGATTAAAAGAAAAACGACGAACGGTTAACCGAACGGTCGTTCGTTAACAGAAACTAACCGACGAACACGTTCATTAAAACGAACGGACCGGTGAACGTTTACTAATTAATAAAACCGATAAATAAAAAATAAACCAATCTAGGTTTTTTTTTAATAACCGAACAACGA
Organism: Aegilops longissima; assembly: GCA_021605205.1. Lineage (NCBI taxonomy): Eukaryota > Viridiplantae > Streptophyta > Magnoliopsida > Poales > Poaceae > Aegilops > Aegilops longissima. The sequence continues at coordinate 237,353,878 of CM038679.1, forward strand.
AGAAAAACCGCACGGTTTTGGAAACAAACCGGACCGGGGTGGGCGGTGGCTACCTCCGCGAGGTCGCCAAGGGCTCGGGGCTCGGCGTCGGGCGGCGGCGGGCTTCAAGTGGGTCGGCGGGTCGGGCGATGGCGGCGACGTCAAGGCGCGGGCGGCTCGGGCGGCTCGGGTTCAAGGCGGCGGGGCATGAGGGTGAGGAGGAGCGAGAGGGGGGGAGTATATAAGGGGAGGGTGCCTTGGGAGGGCGAACGGCGGCGGGTGGCGTGGCCGAGCCGGACTCGGCCGGCGGCGGCGGCCGGGACTCCTCCCGAGCGGGGGAGCGCGCGAGGGGGGCGCTGGCTGGGCGGCGGTGGGCAGCTGGGCCCTTGGCCCAAAGGGAGTAGGGCGCTGTTTTTTTTAAAAAAAAAAAAACAAAACGAAACGAATTTAAAATAAAACTAAACGAACTCCAAATTAAATAAAATAAATTTTCCCCGACTCTTAAAAATGAGTCGAACAAAATGAACTTTTGAACGGGGCCAAAATGCATATTTTTAAAATACTCATTTTTTTCCCTAAAGCAAATAAACTTTCAAAAACCAAAATTGATTTATTTATTAAATCTTCATTTTTCCTAAATGTTGGGAAAGTCATATTATTCCCTCTCTATTTTTTTTGGAAAATATTTGAAGATAAAATAAATAAATCCAGATGATCCTATTTTCAAAATTTGAGAGAACCCAAATATGAAAATAATGAAATCTCCAACTCTCTCCGAGGGTCCTTGAGTTGCGTGAAATTTTCTAGGATCGGGGAAAATGCAAGAAAATATGATATGCATGATGACTCAATGTATAACATTCCAAATTGAAAATTTGGGATGTTACAAACCTACCCCCCCTTAAGATGAATCTCGCCCTCGAGATTCGGGTTGGCTAGAAAATAGGTGAGAGTGGTCCTTGAGCAAATCTTCCTCTCTTTCCCAGGTGGCTTCATCTTCAGTGTGGTGGCTCCATTGAACCTTGCAAAACTTGATAACCTTGCTGCGAGTAACTCTGCTGGCATAATCGAGAATCTTGACTGGTTTTTCCTCATATGTTAAATCATCCTTCAACTGAATTGCTTCCAGTGGCACTTTGTGTCTCTTAGCGATATCTCGCTATCTCGGAGTGACATTTCTTCACCGAGAAACATGGAATACATCATGAACTCCCGACAGTCCTTCCGCAATTCCAGCTTATAAGCAACTTCCCCATGCGTTGCAAAATCTTATACGGTACAACTAAACGTGGTGCTAATTTTCCTTTAACTCCAAAACGCTTAACTCCTCAAGCGGGATACTCTAAGATATACTCTGTCTCCAACTTCATATTCAATCGCCTTTACGCTTTGAATCCGCATAGCTCTTACATGCGACTGGGCTACCTTGAGCCTATCTCGAATCAGTTTAACCTTCGCTCAGACTCCTTAATCAAATCTGGTCCAAACAATCGACGATCTCGGTTTAGTCCCATGACAACGGTGTCCTGCATCTCCTTCCATACAGAGCCTCGAAGGTGCCATCTTCAAGCTGGTTTGGTAACTGTTGTTATAAGAAAATTCTGCATACGGCAAATTATCATCCCAACTAGATCCATAATCTAGTGCACAAGCTCTCAAAGATATCCTCCAAAATCTGATTTACTCTCTCATCATCCATCGATTCGTGGGTGAAAAGCTGTATCAATTCCAACCTGGTTCCCAATGTTTCATGCAACCGGTTCCAAAACATTGAGGTAAATTGGGTTCCTCTATCGACACGATACTCCTCGAACTCCGTAAACACACAATTCTGGTCATGTATATCCTTGCCAACTTAGCATCGCTATAGGTAGTCTTGATCGAATGAAATGAGCTACCTTCGTCAAGCGGTCGACTATAACCCAAATCGAGTCATATCCTGAACGAGTCTTTGGCAAACCTGTGATGAAATCCATGCCTAGTTTATCCCACTTCCATTCGGTATCGGCAATGGTTGTAACAATCGCTGGCGCTTCGATGTTCGCCTTTACTCTCGACATACATCGCAAACTGCTACATACTCCGCAATATCCTTCTTCATTCCGTCCACCGTAAAGTATTCTTCAAATCCAAATATATCTTGGTATTTCCGGTGAATCGAATAGGGTGAATCATGAGCTTCTTGCAAAATCAACTTCCTGATCTCCGGGTTATTTGGCACATAAACACGGTCCTCAAACCATAGGGTATCGTGCTCATCCTCACGAAATCCTTTAGCTTTTCCTTTGCTCATTTTCTCCTTTATAGATGCAACTTCCTTATCTGCCTTTTGGGCTTCTCTGATTTTATCCATCAGTGTAGACTGAATTTCCAATGCTGCTATATAGCCTCTCGGAACTATTTCCAAACATAGCTCTCGAAGGTCCTCGGCTAACTCATTGAGTATTCCTCCCATCATTAGGGTATTGACGTGGCTCTTACGGCTCAATGCGTCTGCTACAACGTTAGCCTTCCCGGGGTGATAATGCAATCTCATATCATAATCCTTGATAAGCTCTAACCATCTCCTTTGTCTGAGATTCAATTCCTTTTGTGTGAAGATGTACTTCAAACTCTTGTGATCCATGTATACTTCACAATGATTTCCAATGAGAAAATGTCTCCATGTCTTCAAAGCATGCACAACGGCTGCTAACTCCAAATCATGTGTGGCATAATTTAACTCGTGAGGCTTAAGTTGTCGTGAAGCATACGAAACAACTCTTCCTTCCTGCATAAGCACTGCTCCAAGTCCTCGACGTGAAGCGTCGCAATACACCTCATAATCCTTGGTCTGATCCGGCAATATTAGCACTGGTGAGGTAACCAATCTTTTCTTCAACTCCTGAAAACTTGCCTCACAGTCCTCAGTCCATATGAACTTGGTATCCTTCTTCAACAACTCTGTCATAGGCTTTGCAATCCTCGAGTCCAAGAAAACTCCGAATCTCTCCAACTGTCGTTGGTGCTTCCCATTTGGTTACGGTCTCAACCTTCAGGTCAACTGCTATTCCTTCTCCGGATATAACATGCCCGAGAAATCCCACTTCCTTTAGCCAAAACTCACATTTGCTGAACTTGGCATATAACTGGTGTTCCCTTAGTTTCTCTAAAACCAATCGCAAATGTTCCTCGTGTTCCTCTTCATTCTTCGAGAAAATCAAAATGTCAACAATGAACACCACGACGAACTTATCCAAAAACTCCATAAACACTTTGTTCATCAGGTTCATGAAATAGGCTGGTGCGTTAGTCAGTCCAAATGACATAACGGTATACTCATACAATCCATACCTCGTGGTAAACGCTGTCTTAGGTATGTCCTGCTCCCGAATCTTCAACTGATGGTACCCTGATCGTAAGTCGATCTTGGAAAACACTTTAGCTCCTTGCAAACGATCAAACAGATCATTTATCATTGGTAGTGGGTACTTGTTCTTGATTGTTACTTCATTCAATCCACGATAATCGACAACCATCCTTAACGATCCATCTTTCTTTTCCACTAACAGTACGGGTGATCCCCAAGGTGAAGAACTTGGGCGTATAAAACCTTTATCCAATAGTTTCTTAATCGCTTCTTGATTTCCGCCAAATCTCGTGCGGGCATCCTCGTATGGTCGCTTTGATATTGGTCCTGCTCTCGCAACAGCTCAATCAAAACTCAATGTCTCTATCCGGTGGCATTCCCGGCAACTCTTCCGAAATACATCAGAAAATCCTTCACCACCGGTACTTCTTCCCGCACAACTCCCGATAAGCAATTTACTTGCGTTCTCCTCGCTCGTGTCGTCGGATAATCGCACTTGATCCTTCTTCCTTCCGTGTGGTGAGCAAAATTGACTTAGTGGTGCAATCTATGTTCCTCCATACTTGATAACCAATCCATTCCTAATATCACATCCAAACCTTGGGATTCCGAACTATTAGGTCCGAGGGAAAACATAGTGTCCAATCCTTAATGGCGGTCGATCACACCATTTACTAGCCATGTATTCTGCTCCCGTGAGGTTACTAGCATGGGTGACCTAAGGGCTTGGGTCGGTAATTTGTACTTATCCACAAATCCCTTGATATGTATGAATGCGATGCACCAAGATCGAAAAGAACAACCGCAGTAAATGACTTAACCAAAAACTTACCGACATCGATCGGGCTGATCTTCAACCTCCTCCACATCAATGTGGTTCACCATCCCCTGTTGAAAGGGTTTGGCTTCTTCCGAGCTTCCATTGCCATTTCCATTCGGCTTTCGGACAGTCATTTGCATAATGTCCGGTCTTGCGGCACTTAAAGCAAGTAATGTGACTCAGTCTACCTTGGATGGTGTTGACAGTTGGCGCGGTTCTCGTCCATTGCTTCCTCCATTCCTGCTCCCATTCTTGGTGCCATTATGGTTGTGCGAATTACCTCCTCCATGGGTATGCTGAAACTGAACTCCTGGTTTAGGGGTATAACGAGGCTTCTGCTGAGCTCCAGAGTTATACTTTCCCTGTCCATACTTCCTCTTGCAGTTCTCAATTTGCTGCCGCTTTCCTTCAATCACGAGGGCTCGGTCTACCAGCTCCTGGTAGTTGTTGAAACTTGCTACCATCAACGGCATGCTGAACTCATCATTCAGTCCTTCCATAAACTTCTCCCGCTTAGTCAGATCCGTAGCAACGTCATCCGGGGCATAACGTGCTAACTCATCAAATCATCCACATATCGCCAATAGTCCTTCCTCCTTGGCGAAGTTGCGAAACTCACGCTTCTTCATGGCCATAGCTCCCGCTGAAACATGGGCAAGGCGAAAAGCTTGTCAAATCGATCCCATGTGACCATGTCTCACGGATAAGTGGCTGTAAAATTCTCCCACCATGCTGCTGCGGGTCCTTCAAGCTGGTGTGCAGCAAACTTCACTCTTTCTCCATCTGTGCATCCTGCAGTGGTCAACTCCCTTCCTATCTTGCGGAGCCAATCATCTGCTACTATCGGCTCGGTGTTACTGGAATACACCGGCGGATTCAGTCTAAGGAAACGAGTCAAGTGATCCGCAGGTGGTGGTGGTGGTGGTGGGTTGTTGTTGTTGTTGTTGCCTTGGTTCTGCACCAATGTTTGAATCAAGGTGTTCTGCTGCTGAATCAATTGGGTGATCTCTGGCGGGAAAACAAACCCGGGGTCGCGTCTCGGAGGCATCTGATGGGTTTAGAAAAGACGAGTAATTAAGAATAGAATGAGGTCTAAGGAGAAACACTACCCAATGCACATGAGCAAATGCACACAAAATCACTTCATTCAATCAAACAAAGGGCTTACAACGATCTAACTAGCGCAAAAGTGCGTGTACTATAATGTTTACATGGAGGTAATACTACTAATATAGGGGGGTCATCTACTAATTTGAACCGGTGGAAGACTCCATGATGTCTGCTCCAGCTTCGTCTTCAGAATCGGGTTCACTTGGATCCGAATCAGTATCGTCAATGATGATGTAGTCGCTTGGACAACCGACATACTGGTCTTCATTCTTGAGCGCCAACTTCTTCTTGAGTTCTTCGATCTCGTACTTAAGATCGTTATTGTGTCTTGCTAGAGCTACGATCTCGTCCATGTAGTCCTTGCGTGTAGTCTTTAGTTCTTCTTCAAGTTCGATGATCCTTCCTTTGCATTCGCAACTCTAACATATCATTGCACATCTGGTTCTCTGGCGCCGAATGTGCTGGTTTAACTCTGGATGAAAGCTGCAATGGATCTATCCTTCTTGGTGCTGACTATCTCCCATTGTTCATCTCGGCGTCCGCAAATCTGGTAGATAGTGTCTTTGAGGTCTTCTTGATAAACTTCTCCAATGCGTCCCATGGTGATATGAGCTGCCATGCTCTTTCCTGCACTCTGTGGGTGCAATGAATACACTATCTATAGGTTTGGTGATTGGGGCCAATGTCCTTCTGGAACGTGAGCTTGAATCTTCCAGCTCCTCTTGAGCAGAGTGGCGTTGAAAGTCCCGTGAAACTGGTAGTCCAATGTTCAGTACTTGGTGACTTCCTTCAAGTGAAATCCAAAAGGTGTGCCTTCGTCGGTTGGGCGATTTGATCTTGGCGTCCTTCATCCTAGAAGAGTAGAGAAGATGAGGAGTTAGAAAATGGGAAGAGAGTAGTGATCTATGGCTTTAACTTAGTGGTCGTGTCTCATACGATCGGCGTGTGCTCGATACCATCTCAGAGCGACTGGACCGAATGGATCAAGTCTCGTGCTCGGTGTCATCCCCGGATCGAGAATGACACACCACACAAGATTGAAGGATTTATAGCGAGTAGCAATCACACACTTATTACAGCGTTGTCCAAAAGAGGACTTATTACAATAAATATGGCTTAAGGCCATCTAATAACGATAACAGCGGAAGGCTTGGAAGATAAGTGAGTCCATCAACTCCATCGGCATCACCGAGTATAGAACCACGACCTAACACCTTACTGTCATTCGAAAAGTCTCGCAACATGAAAGTTGCAGCCCAAAACGGGTCAGCACATGGAATATGCTTGGCAATGCAACACATAGAGAACAATTGTAATAAGCCTATACTACATGCATATATGGCTGGTGGAAAAGCTTTACGTTACAGCTTTTGCATAAAGCTAATTTTCCCTACAACAAAGGAATAATTTTGTTTAACTATCATGGTGGTTGTTAAACATTGAGAATGGTTCATGACATCATCAATCCCAATTAAAGTACTCATTAAAACCCAATATCATTAATTAGAAGTAACATGATGAGAATTCACATGATATTCAAGTACTAGATACTCAAAACATCCATAACCGGGACATGGCTAATCATGATTAGTTTATACACTCTGCAGAGGTTTATGACTTTTCCCCACAAGACTCGATCGCCTCCGCTTGGTTCTCGTGACTACATGGTGTTTGAGAAGCAGATGACCGAGACATGTCTTTCGAAGCACTAGCACCTTACATGTGGGTAGACCGTACCAACCTACATCCCCTACATCAGCTAGCCTACCCGTAAGAGTTCGCACAACTTACTCCACTATGCCGAGCCCATATTGGCTTGTGGCTGCACACGGAAGTTTCTAGTTTGAATAATCTTATGATCCCTTAGAGCACAGGTGGCGGTCCAAGAAATACAGGCAAGTCCTGATGGAAACCAGGTGCCTCAATCCACCCAGATGTGTGTTTAAGTTGCCACCTTAGATAAACCATTAATTAACCATGTCACATCTGTCATGGATATTCACTCACCCAATCCACGTCTATTGGCATAGCATGGCATAATAAGCAAACGTAGAAGTAACTCCGAGGGTTTCAAAAGTAAAACAGGTAATAGGTACTACCTCAATCTACTTCCCATCCCACAGTTTAATTAGATCCTAACCATGCAAGTGTTTGAGGATTGATCTAATGCATTAAAACTGGGTAGTAGAAAAGGTATGATCAAGTGTTACTTGCCTTGCTGATGATCCGCGAAACCTAGAGACTCGAAGTAACAAGCGGCGCACTCCGGGTGATCTAACGCAGACAAACAACAAGCATACAATAAGTACTCATCTAATGCACAGGGAAATCTCGAATAAAAGATCCAACCAGAAAGTTCAACTTAAGAACCCTGGTTGCAAAAAGAATCAAATCAAATAAAGCAACGAAAGTCGGATGACGAAAGAAAACAACTCGGTTTTAGCAATTTGAAACTAGGTCAAATTTTTACAGTAGCAAAACTTTGTTTAAGTAGGTTAGTCGGAACGGCGGTTTCGAAACGAAACTCCAGGCGCTTGAATCACCTGATTCTGATAAACGAGCGAGAAGATAAACAGATTTGAAAATTGGATCGGAAATCGAATTCGGAAAATAACGGATTAAATCCGATTAAAAGAAAAACGACGAACGGTTAACCGAACGGTCGTTCGTTAACAGAAACTAACCGACGAACACGTTCATTAAAACGAACGGACCGGTGAACGTTTACTAATTAATAAAACCGATAAATAAAAAAATAAACCAATCTAGGTTTTTTAAAAAAAAAACCGAACAACGAAAGAAAAACCGGAACGGTTTTGGAAACAAACCGACCGGGGTGGCGCGGTGGCTACCTCCGCGAGGTCGCCAGTGGGCTCCGGCTCTCGGCGGGCGGCGGCGGGCGGCTCAGGCGGCTCGGGTTCGGGCGGGCGCCTTGGGGTGAGGAGGAGCGAGAGGGAGGGGAGTATAAAGGGGGGGGGTGCCTTGGGGGGGGCAACGGCGGCGGGTGGCGTGGCCGAGCGGACTCGGCCGGCGGCGGCGGCGGGACTCCTCCCGAGCGGGGAGCGCGAGGGGAGGGCGCCTGGGCGGGCGGCGGTGGGCGGTGGGCCCTTGCCCAAAGGGCGCAAGGCTGCTTTTAAAAAAAACAAAACGAAACGAATTTAAAATAAAACTAAACGAACTCCAAATTAAATAAAATAAAATTTCCCGACTCTTAAAAATGAGTGAACAAAATGAACTTTAGAACGGGCCAAAATGCATATTTTAAAATACTCATTTTTTCCCTAAAGCAAATAAACTTTCAAAACCAAAATTGATTTATTTATTAAATCTTCATTTTCCTAAATGTTGGGAAAGTCATATTATTCCCTCTCTATTTTTTTTTGGACAATATTTGAAGATAAAATAAATAAATCCAGATGATCCTATTTTCAAAATTTGAGAGAACCCAAATATGAAAATAATGAAATCTCCAACTCTCTCCGAGGGTCCTTGAGTTGCGTGAAATTTTCTAGGATCGGGGAAAATGCAAGAAAATATGATATGCATGATGACTTAATGTATAACATTCCAAATTGAAAATTTGGGATGTTACAGAATGAGTTCATTACAGTACCTTGAAGTGGTGTTTTGTTTTCTTTCGCTAACGGAGCTCACGAGATTTTATGTTAAGTTTTGTGTTGTGAAGTTTTAAAGTTTTGAGTAAATTCTATGGAGTATGGAATATGGAGTGGCAAGAGCCTAAGCTTGGGGATGCCCAAGGCACCCCAAGGTAATATTCAAGGATAACCAAGCGTCTAAGCTTGGTGATGCCCCGGAAGGCATCCCCTATTTCGTCTTCGTTCATCGGTAACTTTACTTGTAGCTATATTTTTATTCACCACATGATATGTGTTTTGCTTGGAGTGTCATTTTATTTTCTTTAGCTTTGCTTGCTGTTTGAATAAATTTCCAAGATCTGAAATTCTTAAATGTTAGAGAGTCTTCACATAGTTACATAATTATTCGACTACTCATTGATCTTCACTTATATCTTTCGGAGTAGTTTGTTGTTTTCTCTAGTGCTTCACTTATATCTTTCAGAGCATGGTAGTAGTTGTATTTTGAAGAAATAGATGAACTCTCATGCTTCACTTAGATTATTTTGAGAGTCTTAAATAGCATGGTAATTTGCTTAAATAATCATAATATGCTAAGCATAAAATATTTGTAAGAATTCTTATGAGTGTGTTGAATACTATGAAAAGTTTGATCTTTGATGATTGTTTTGAGATATGGAGATGGTGATATTAGAGTCATGCTAGTTGAGTAATTGTGAATTTGGGAAATACTTGTTTTAAAGTTTGTGATTCCCGTAGCATGCACGTATGGTGAACCATTATGTGATGAAGTCGGAGCATGATTTATTTATTGATTGTCTTCCTTATGAGTGGCGGTCGGGGACGAGCGATGGTCTTTTCCTACCAATCTATCCCCCTAGGAGCATGCGCGTAATAATTTGCTTTGATAACTTATAGATTTTTGCAATAAGTATATGAGTTCTTCATGACTAATGTTGAGTCCATGGATTATACGCACTTTTCCTCCTTCCACCATTGCTAGCCTCTCTAATACGCGCAAGACTTTTCACGGTATCATACACCCACCATATACCTTCCTCAAAATAGCCACCATACCTACCTATCATGGCATTTCCATAGCCATTCCGAGATATATTGCCATGCAACTTTCCAACGTTCCGTTTATTATGACACGCTCTATCATTGTCATATTGCTAGCATGATCATGTAGTTGACATTGTATTTGTGGCAAAGCCACCGTTCATAATTCTTTCATACATGTCACTCATGAGTCATTGCACATCCCGGTACACCGCCGGAGGCATTCATATAGAGTCATATCTTGTTCTAAGTATTGAGTTGTAACTGTTGAGTTGTAAGAAAAATAAAAGTGTGATGATCATCATTTTTAGAGCATTGTCCCAAGTGAGGAAATGATGATGGAGACTATGATTCCCCCACAAGTCGGGATGAGACTCCGGACGAAAAATAAAAAAAAGAAAGAAAAGAGGCCATAAAAAAAGAGAAAAAGGCCCAAACAAAAAAAGGGAAAATAAAAAAAAATAAAAAATGAGAGAAAAAGAGAGAAGGGGCAATGCTACTATCCTTTTACCACACTTGTGCTTCAAAGTAGCACCATGATCTTCATGATAGAGAGTCTCATATGTTGTCACTTTCATATACTAGTGGGAATTTAACATTATAGAACTTGGCTTGTATATTCCAATGATGGGCTTCCTCAAAATACCCTAGGTCTTCGTGAGCAAGCGAGTTGGATGCACACCCACTTAGTTTCTTTTGTTGAGCTTTCATATACTTATAGCTCTAGTGCATCCGTTGCACGGCAATCCCTACTCACTCACATTGATATCTATTGATGGGCATCTCCATAGCCCGTTGATACGCCTAGTTGATGTGATACTATCTTCTCCTTTTTGTCTTCTCCACAACCACCATTCTATTCCACCTATAGTGCTATATCCATGGCTCACGCTCATGTATTGCGTGAAGATTGAAAATGTTTTGAAAATGTTAAACTATGAAACAATTGCTTGGCTTGTCATCTGGGTTGTGCATGATTTAAATATTTTGTGTGGTGAAGATAGAGCATAGCCAGACTATATGATTTTGTAGGGATGAACTTTCTTTGGCCATGTTATTTTGAGAAGACATAATTGCTTAGTTAGTATGCTTGAAGTATTATTATTTTTATGTCAATATAAACTTTTGTCTTGAATCTTTCGAATCTGAATATTCATATCACATGTAAGAAGAATTACATTGAAATTATGCCAACTAGCATTCTACATCAAAAATTATCTTTTTATCATTTACCTACTCGAGGACGAGCAGGAATTAAGCTTGGGGATGCTTGATATGTCTCCAACGTATCTATAATTTCTGATTGCTCCATGCTATATTATCTACTGTTTTGGGCAATATTGGGCTTTATTATCCACTTTTATATTATTTTTTGGACTAACCTATTAACCGGAGGCCCAGCCCAGATTTGTTGTTTTATGCCTATTTCAGTGTTTTGAAGAAAAGGAATATCAGACAGAGTCGAAACGGAACGAAATCAACTGGAGAAGTTATTTTTAGAAGGAAAGCTACCGGATAGACTTGGACCCCACGTCAGGAGCCAAGGGAGGTGCTCACGAGGCTGGGGGCACGCCCACCCCCCAAGGGCGCGCCCCTGCCTCGTGGGGCCCCCGAAGCTCCACAGACGTACTTCCTGCACCCATATATACCTACGTACCCTAAAACTTCCAGAACGGAGATTAGATCGGGAGTTCCGCCGCCTCAAGCCTTTGTAGCCACCAAAACCCAATTGGGACCCTGTTCCGGCACCCTGCTGGAGGGGGGAACCCTCACCGGTGGCCATCTTCATCATCCCGGCGCTCTCCGTGATGAGGAGGGTGTAGTTCACCCTCGGGGCTGAGGGTATCTACCAGTAGCTATGTGTTTGATCTCTCTCTCTCGTGTTCTTGATTTAGCACGATCTTGATGTATCGTGAGCTTTGCTATTATAGTTGGATCTTATGTTGCTTCTCCCCCTCTTCTCCTTGTAATGGATTGAGTTTTCCCCTTGAAGTAAGCTCATCGGATTGAGTCTTTAAAGAATTTAGAACACTTGATGTATGTCTTGCCGTGCGTATCTGTGGTGACAATGGGATATCACGTAATTCACTTGATGTATGTTTTGGTGATCAACTTGCGGGTTCCGCCCATGAACCTATGCATAGGGGTTGGCACACGTTTTCGTCGTGATTCTCCGGTAGAAACTTTGGGGCACTCTTTGAGGTTCTATGTGTTGGTTGAGTAGATGAATTGAGATTGTGTGATGCATATCGTATAACCTTGCCCCACGGATACTTGAGGTGACATTGGAGTATCTAGGTGACATTAGGGTTTTGGTTGATTTGTGTCTTAAGGTGTTATTCTAGTACGAACTCTAGGGTTATTTGTGACACTTATAGGAATAGCCCAACAGATTGATTGGAAAGAATAACTTTGAGGCGGTTTCGTACCCTACCATAATCTCTTCATTTGTTCTCCGCTATTAGTGACTTTGGAGTGACTCTTTGTTGCATGTTGAGGGATAGTTATATGATCCAATTATGTTATTATTTTCAGAGAACTTGCACTAGTGAAAGTATGAACCCTAGGCGTTGTTTCCGATCATTGCAATACCGTTTACGCTCACTTTTACCACTTGTTACCTTGCTGTTTTCATATTTTCAGATTACAGAAACCTATATCTACCATCTATTTTGCACTTGTATCACCCTCTCTTCGCCGAACTAGTGCACCTATACAATTTACCATTGTATTGGGTGTGTTGGGAACACAAGAGACTCTTTGTTATTTGGTTGCAGGGTTGCTTGAGAGAGACCATCTTCATCCTACGCCTCGCACGGATTGATAAACCTTAGGTCATCCACTTGAGGGAAATTTGCTAATATCCTACAAATCTCTGCACTTGGAGGCCCAACAACCTCTACAAGAAGAAGGTTGCGTAGTAGACATCAATCCTCTGTTTGCCGCCTCTGGACGGCAACTAGAGTCTCAGGGGCTACTATCTGTATAGAGCACACCTAGCGTGTGCGGTACCATCAAAAATATATATTACTTTGCGTACCTCAAAGCCTCTTAGCAGGCTCGTAAAAGCTTCATCCAACCCACTTTTGGCGGATGAAATCCTCTCAACCACCGTACCCAATAAAGTACGATGCGCCTCTGAGATAGCCGCTTGCTCCAGAAGACCCATCAGTGCCTCCGGTTGTGCACCGGGCAGTCTCGGACTCTTTCAGTTGCTCTCCTTAAGAGCCGAATACTCCGGACTTCGGGTGGCCGAAGGGTTACCTTCTGGCCTTGGCGGATCAGGAGAAATCCTTCGTGACGACACCTCAGGGTCGTCCGCCCCATGAGGTAGGGAGACAGGGGGAGGCGTTTCGCTCTCCATCATCTCTGGAAGAAGATCCCCGAAGACGAACCCTGTCGAGAAGGGCTACGAGCCGGACTGCAAGATATATGTCTCGGTTATTGTCCTCGGAGATAAAGCATGATATATTTACCAAAGTACTTTTTTTCACTTACAGCTCGGTGGAGGGCTGGCCCCCTTGCGGGCGTTGTGCGGTAAGGACGCCCTCCGGGGCAGGGCCCCCTGGCGAAGGTTTCTTCCCTCATTTGGAAACCTCCGTTTCCAAGTCTTCAGAGGCGGTCCTTTTCCTTCCTCGGGGAGAGGGGATTCTAGATTCTTCTCCCCGATTATCCTCCTTCGCGGAGACGCTAATTCCCCCGGTTTGCATGTGTAGTGTGTGAAGCCTGCTTTCGGCTTCTTTACTTCTCCCTTCATCTTCCCCTGATGGCACTTGATAAGGTGTGTGCTCAAGCATCCTGGCTAGTACAGGATCCGGTGAGCCTTCGGGAAGGGGGGCCGAGCACCTGATCCTCTCCGCCTTTCTTATCCAGTCCTGGCCGAGAGCGATTTTTTCAGAATGATGTTGTGACAAATAAAAAGACAACATGTTCGGCCGCAGAATCACTTACGTGGGTATCTGGACGGTTGCAATTGAGACCCGCATCCTCGGTGGTGTCCGAACACTTTATTCGTAATCCAAAGAACAATCCATACATCTCTTCGAGCGTCATGCCGAAGAATTGCTAAATAGTTCACGGTCCTTCCGGGTTGAACTCCCACACACGGAGAGATCGATGTTGGCATGGCAGGACCCGACAAACTAGCATAACTTGCATTACCTTGACAAGACTGACATCCCTCTTGAGGAGATCTCGGATGCGACTTTGCAATGGCAGCACGTCGTTAACGGGCCCCCAGTCTAGCCCCTTGTTGACCCATGACGCCAGTTGCGGTGGAGGGCCCGAGCGGAAAGCGGGGGCAGCTGCCCACTTCGTACCTCAGGGAGCTCTGATGTAAAATCACTCTCGTTGCCATAAGTTGGACACCTCCGGGAAGGAACCCTTTGGCCATAGAGCATCGGCGCCTTTGCTTATTATGGCACCTCCGCATTATGCGTGTCTCCCATCGATCGTCTTCGGCTTCACATTGAAGGCCTTGAGCCATAAGCAGAAGTGAGGGGTGATGCGGAGGAAGGCCTCACACACGACGATAAATGACGAGATGTGAAGGATGGAATCTGGAGCTAGGTCGTGGAAATCGAGCCCGTAATAGAACATACGCCCTCTAAGAAAGGGATCAAGACTAAAGCCTAGCACTACAAAAAAATACACTTCCGTGATGATACATGTTTGTCACAGTAGGTCGCATTTTCTGTCATGCATGTACATCCATGACGATTTTATGACAGAATCAAGATAGTCATACCGTCTTTGTCGAGAAGTGTTCCATGACATTACCAAAATTATCTTCACGGAAGTGTCCACTTCCATGACGATAAATCGCGCGTCACAGAAGTGCTTTCATCAAGGGTACCGACACGTGGCATCCATCGTAACGGAACGCCGTTAAGCTATCGGGTCTGGTTTTGGATCCGATAACCCGTTAACAGCCCCAACCAATGGGGATTTTCCACATGTAAAATCATCATTGGCTGGAGGAAACACGTGTCGGCTCATCGATGGGACATATGTCATCCACTCATTGGACAGAAGGCACCTATGATACGTCGACACGTGGCATGGCCCAATAGAGGCCCATTCTTGTGAAAAGGCTGGCCCGTTTGACTTGGTCAAAAGGTGGCAGGCCGACCCATGGAAAGCCTGTTAACGGCCTGTTCGCATATAGCCCATTTACAGCCCGCTAACCTAAGGCCCGTTACGCCCTATTCGAATTAGGCCCAGTAGCGTCATCTGGGCCATCCAATATGATTCCAGCCTGTTTTCACTTCTAGCCCATGTATGGCCCATGACGTCTTTCGGCCCATATGAGGCCCTATGTAACTCTTGGCCTATTAACGGCCCGTGGTGAAACTGGCCCATAATGAACAGTGTATCACTTTACACCCATTAACGGCCCGTGGTGGCGGCCCGTAATGAACAAAGGTATCACTTTATACCCATTAACGGCCCGTTATTCCGTTGGGCGATTCCAGCCCATGTTATCTTTCGCCTTCTCAGATCCCATTTATTCTCGTGCTCATTTCCAAAGATTCGCTTACTTACGGCGACATCGCTATTTTACGCTTAGGCCAAATTCAGCTGTGGTTACAATCGGCCCGTTTGTGGTCCGTTATCACGCTGGGCGCCAGAAGGCCATGAAATACGGCCTATTAACGATGGCCCATTATGGTCGGCCCATGAATAGACGATTCCAACTCTAGCCCGTTTACGGCCATAATGCGGCCTGTTATTGGCCCATGTTATCATACTGCCCGTATAAGGCCCATTGATGATACGACCCGTAGAAGGCCCATTGTTTCTATGGCCCGTAGAAGGCCCGTTGTTTCTACGGCCCGTAGAAGGCCCAATGTTTCTACGGCCCGTAGGAGGCCCAGTGTCACTACAGTAAATATTAGCCCATGGTCATTGTAGCCTAGTTTTAAAAAATAGGTAATTGCAGCCACTAGCAAACCGCGGAAAAAGAACTGCAATGACTACAAGCAAACAAATAAAAAAGACAACAAGGAAATAAATAAGCAAGCAACTTACGCTAGGCTATCACGGCTATCACATATTACATCCACTGGGCATCAAAGTTCGCCACCAGTGCAAATAAACGCGTCGACAAAAGAATATACAAAACTAAGAGCACTTCAGAAGGCACTTGGCACGGCAGGTCGGGCCCCCAAACAGTCAAGAAGCTAAGTAGACCTCGGTTGTGTCAACGATAGATGCATCAACACTAGATTTAAGGCATGATGGTGCGACGGCAGTCCTCGACATCTTCATTGCCTCTTTGATTTCAAGTCGAGCTGAGTTGAAGCAAGCCTTTCCGCTTTAAGTTGAGATCAAGAAGTCGAACTGATTGAGGCAAAGGATCGCACAGAGGTTGTCTCACACCTGCTGGTGAGTAGCTTCAACTCACTGTCTTCATCAAGACATGACCTTGGGGTCATCTCGCTGTCCTCAAGATGGTTTGGCTCACTATCTTCCCTAAAGTTCTGCCTGGCGTAAGAGATACGACTCTGAAAGAGAAACAAGGAGACACGTAACAGGTTTCATAATTATATAAGCAAATAAATGGATCTGTTCTGCATAAGGAACATGTTTTTACAACTGCAATTTGAAACTGGTAGTTGTTGCAAACATCCAATCAGATGTAAACATCAAAGCAAACAGTAGTGGAGGAAATGATGCCTATCCAAATCTATACTAGAACAAATTTTGAAGGCTTGAGAAGGATGAACTTACATTACATGTTAACACGGGCTGGACAAAGACCTTCTCCATGTTGATGGGAGGATAATTCAATAAATTTCCCAAAGAAAATTCTTTATAAGCGTTGCCACTATTCTACATCTTGCAAAGAGTAAATATAGATCAAATAATATTGGAAGAAACAGAGGATAATGAAGCTCAAAAGTGCATCGATGATACATAATCAAAGAGCAATTAATTAAGTACAACGTTACAAGGCAAAAGGGAGAGAGGTACTGACAAGAGCAATGCAGAGCCCATTATTGTTTTGAGATCGTATGATCCTTTGAGCAAGGAGATTCATCTGAAATTAGTTTTCATACAAGAGATAAAGTAAGGCACAAGCAGAAATTTAGGAGTTCAAATTTTGAATTGATATCATAGACAGTACCTGACGCTGGGCTCCCAGCACTTCAAATAGGGGTTTGGCCACTGGAGTAGGTGTAAAGTGTTGTACAGTTGGGCCTGTGTTTTCTGTGGCCGCTGATCTATCTGATTTAACAGGTATCACTACCTTTTCCAAATACCTAGTTTGTACTCCTTGAGGATCTGCACTCACCCTCTTCCTTTTGGACATCTATTACGAAAGAACAACATTTGTGTCACATCCCAGTTAGACCATGCATTAGGGTGTGCATCATGTTTAAATTTCATTTAAATTTGAAATGGGGAAGGCAGGAAACCCCAGAACACCCCGCCCCCCCCCCCTAAAACAACTAGGGTTTACTAAAAATTATTTCAATGAATCCGAAATGCCCTTCAAAATGCTCATCCTCTTTGTTTGGGTTCGTAACCCATGTCAAAGGAGGTGGAACATTTTCTAGGTCATCTAAGGGTTCTAGGGTTAATCCACAAGTTTTAAACTTGGGCATTTTAAATTATATAAAATATTTTAAATGTTCAAAAAATTTCCAAACCAAATGTTTCATGTTGGGAATATTCCAACAAGTGACCAGGAGCATTTTGGTGATTTTTAAAATAGATTTGGTATTTTTAAAAACCCCACAAAGTTGCAGGAAAAATAGAAAAAGACTAAAAAAGGAAAACCACTGTCGCGCTCGCCCACTGCTGCCCAGCCCAAAGAGCAGCCAGGCCAACAGCTGCTTGGCTCGCCAGCAGCAGCCTGGTGCTCGCTGCCCGAAGCGCAGGGCGCGCCACGCAGCTGGCCGCCGCCGCTTCACCTCGCCGCCGCCGCCCGACGACTTCCACCTCCGCGTCACCCCCGTGACACCCCATTCTCCCCGCTCCTCTCTCGCTCTCTCCTCGCCATGGCCGACGCCACCGCCGCCGCTCCTCCGTCAGAATCAGTAGCCACCGCCGCCCCCCGCGCCACGAGACCTTGTCCGTCGCTTGCCGTCGTCGACTCTGTCGAACAAGCCAAGCCCGAGCTCTTGCTCGCCCGGTTGCCGCGACCGACCTCGCCCGACTCCGCCACCACCGGAGATCCCCTTCGCCGCCGCCGCAGATCGACCGTCCCCGACCCGACGAGGCTCTCTACGGATCACCGTGAGCCTGGCTTCCTCCCCATCCTCTCCATTCTCTCCTCGCACCACAACGAGCACACGCCGATCACCCGAACCCACCGCCGCGGAGCTCGTCGCCGACGAGGCTCCGGCCACCCAACGGCCACGCCACCCTGTCCATCGCACTCACCGAGTTGCGCTGGGCCTAACTATGCACTCCACGCGCCTCACTTTGCCCCCTAGCAACAAACCCGACATCACCCGAGCCCCGACCGCCGCCCGACTCGTCGCCGGTGCCAACTCCGGCCACCCCGACCCAAGCTAACCCCACCAATAGCCGCGGCTCATCTCCAGCTCCACGTAGATGCTCCCCGCGCCCCATTTGGTGCCCGCAAAGTGCAAAAGCACTTTGCTCCTTGCCCTGGCCTCGCCAAGGCTAGACGCCGCGAGTTGACCATCGACCTCGATGTGGGCCTGCTTGTTGTCCGAGTCAATGACGGTGGACCCCCGGTTAACTAATTAGGATTAGTTCTAATTAAGTTAATTAGTTCAACTAACCCTGACATGCGGGTCCCACTGTCAGTTTGACCTGGATGACCCCGTTGACCCCTGACGTCACGCTGACCTCATGCTGACGCATTAATTCAAATTCTGGACTTATTTTTATATAATAAATTCCAGAATATAAATCAAATTTCAAATGCTTATAACTTTTTATTTATAACTCCAATTGCAAAGATTTATATATGAAAAATTATCAGAAAAATACACTCTATCCATTGGTACAGGTTTCATGCATGTTAAAACAAGTTAACTATGCTGAATAACCAGAATAAGATATTGCACCATTAGGACTAACTCAAATGAGCTATCATTTGAATCTTTGATTCAAATGAGTTCATCCCCTGTTCCTTCAAATTGCATTAGGCCAACACACATCCATATTGCCATGTCATAGCATGCATCATATTGTTGCATATTGTTTGTATGTTTATTTCGGTGTGTTTTCATGATAGGTTCTGCCCCCGAAGATAACCTCGACTACCCACCTGAAGGGCAGTTCTCTACCCCAGTTCCATCAGGCAAGCAACTCATTGATCATTCCGATACAAACCCATGTTCTCGCTTCGCTCTCGTTTCTGCATTAAGACAACGCGATTCAACTGTTGTGTGCTGCGGTAGTTGAACCCACTTCCTTTGCATGACTGTCATTGCCACAAGAACTAGATGAAACCCACTAGTATGTGTAGGAGTTGATTGAGCCATGTTTGTGATTCCTACCATGCTATGCTTGCTATGCTTAGAGTTATGTCGTCTGGCTCATCGGGATGATGAACTGGAGTGAAAGGTTGTGTTGGTTCGAGAGTGAAAGTGTTGAACACGATTTGGTAAAGGTATCGATGAGAGGCCATGTAGGAGTACATGGTGGGTTGTTTCATTGAAGCCGAACTTAAGAACTGAGATCTGTGTTTGTGATCCATGAACTAGCTACTACCACGCATTGGGCCCGAAACCAATGGACCCTCTCGGCTTCTTAACCACCCCTGTTCATAGTCCGGAGTTGCAAGTAGTTTCGTGTTTGTAGCTTGTTGGGGCCGCACATAACGCTGACCTTAGGGGTGGGTTGTGTTGCGGTAGGCACTGCGGGTCGATGTACCGAAAGTGCCCGTTTGGTATCTCGGGAACCCCGCACACATCGTTCGGGCTGTATGGGAAACCTCGGCGGACTCCTGCGGATGGAACCCGAATAGGCGATAAACCTGGACTAGGGACTTGAGTGTTTAGGTAGGTGTGGCCGACACCCACGTTGGGCTTCCGCTTGAAGGTTGCGAGTACATGTCGTAAACGACGATAAGTGGTGAGAGCGTGTGAAGAAGTATACCCTGCAGGGTTAAATATGACCTATTGAATAGCCGTGTCCACGGAGAAGGACTTCGGGTTACCTATATCAGTTCATAGACAAGTAAATGGATACTACTAAAAGCCTCAAGATAAGTGTGAGTATCGTGGATGGCCCTCTCGGGGATGACGAGAGAGGATCCACGGTGGAGTATTGTGATGGTGATTAGTGGACTCGGGTACGACAAAATGCTTTAGAAAGTGGTGTTACGTAGGATAGCATAGCCAAGAGTCAAAGCTGGCTTGCTGCAAATAACTCCACTTCCTTCCTTGAGAATGTGCATGTATGATAGGATTCTGTGGTAAGACTTGCTGAGTACTTTTGTACTCATGTTTGTAATCAATATTTTTCAGAGGACTATACTACCCCTCCGACGGATTCTATGTAGTTGTTGACTTCGACGAGTAAGCTAGCCACCCAGGTGGCGATCTAAGACTTGTGAAGGGCCATTGTAGATAGAAAGGCTCCAACAAGCTTTCTTTCTTTCTAGAGTCCGTACTCGAGACTAGTTTGCTTCGCATGTGCTTGTATGATTGTATGACTTGAGTGTTGGGTCATGTGACCCCTACCTGTATGACTATGTTATGTATGGCTCCTCGGAGCCTCTTAAATAAAGTACTTGAGTTGTAGAGTTTTGTTGTGATGCCTTGTTGTATTTACTCATATCGGGCATATTGCGTGTATGATTGAAATGCTTGGTATGAGTGGGATCCGACAAACTAGTTGTTTATCCTTGGCAGCCTCTCATATGGGGAAATGTAGTCTCGTGCTTACGGCGATAGTAGTCCGCTACTGCCCGGTTCACGAGTCCCGCTAGCCCAAAGACTCTTGCTTGGACACTTGACTGGCGGCATGTGTTTCATTTCGTTCCTATGTCTGTCCCTTCGGGAAATGTCACGCGGTGATACTTGAGTCTGCCTAGCTCTGCTACAGCCGGGATACCGGAGTCTGTTAGCCAGTGCTACAGCCCGAGTTCATACGTTGATGACCGACATGCTCGAGGTGATTCATGTATGCCTGTCCCCATAGGTTAGTGCCGCTTTGGGTTCACGACTAGCCATGTCGGCCCGGTTCTTTGTCATGTGGATGCTAGCGACACTATCATATCGTGAGCCAAAAGGCTAAACGGTCCCGGGCCATGGTAAGGCGACACCGTGGGAATACCGTGCGTGAGGCCGCAAAGTGATATGAGGTGTTACCAGCTAGGTCGATGTGACTTGGAATCGGGGTCCTGACAGCGTTGGCATCAGAGCAGGGCTGCCTGTAGGTTCGCCAAGCCAAACTGGTCGAAGTTGAGTCTAGAAATGCTTTAGTTATATGTAGGGGAATTGATTGTGGGAGGGAACGTAAGGCTCTTTTTACTCCTTTACCTTATGCCCTCTGATCTGAGTCATCCTCTTCTCATTTGACGTGGGTTTAGGACTAGGCTCTCCTTTCTCTATCAGGTTCACGTGTTGCTAATCCGTAGTACCTTATAGGATTGTTGTTTACATCCTCAGTTCAGTGCTACTAAATTTTAGTATGCTATCATTTGAACCAGAACCTTGTTATGATGTTGTTGAGTGGTTTTGCAATCTGATTTTGAAATATCTCAAATCTGATTTTGAGCATTTACAGATGTTATGCTGCCCGATTTTCCCTAGAAATTCTAATGCCTTTGCATTGTGGCTGTGCTTTCAGATGGCCACCCGTTCCCAGAACCAAGTGGTTCGCCTGACCCGTTGCATTGACGTGTGCGGTCACACGGCCATGTTGGTTAGGGTGATGATTGAGGCTGGTTATCGATGGTATCCTGAATATACCGTCGAGGAGCAGTTTAGGGATTTCAATCAAAGCCAATATCTATGCACGGTCCGGATTTATCCATCCTATCCCGGAGCTACTGAGCCACTTCACTGTTCTTATGGGCTCGGAATCACTATTGGAATGTCTATGCAAGATGCAGCCTATTCCATGATGACTATTATTCGAGCGAATGCTTTGGTTGAGCAACACCGATTTCCGCTATATGCCAAGATCCTCCACGGGCGCATGGCTACCTTCGTGGTTTGTACAGCGATGCATCCCATGAGGACTCACTCCTTCGCACTACTCTTGAGTTCTTTGGAGGACAAGGACCGTGAGAACCGGGCCTTGCGTATGGAGCTTTTAATGCCCGTCACGACCCTTTGGGCTACTCGACTAGGTTTGCACTGCCGTGCAGGCGGATATATGGACATGAGAGACTTGTACCCGTGCGGGAGAGTCGCCAGACTTTATGGAGTGGCGTGAGGTTGGAGGCATCACTCCTCCTCGTGGGCCCGCCTCGCCACCGTTTGTTGGTCCACGGCCACATCCGAGTCCTTATGGTCCACAGGCCCCACAGGTTATCATTTCCGGACGATCATGTTCCACTTCAGTCAGGTGGTGACTTCTATGAGGACTACTATGGAGCTGCACGAGATAGTAGTAGTATTCCTAGTATGGTAATAGTTGTGTTTCCACCGTCTGCGTGACTCGTGGAATACGACTTAGTGTGTATCATTAGGAAGTGTAAAAAATAATGTATAGGAGTTGGAATGCTTCCGATGAGATGTAACGCCTTTCCTTATAGTTGTACTCCGTCAGGCTTGTACTAAACTATGAATGGTGTGTATGACCGTTGGTATATATATATGGCAGTTTTATATTACCATGTCATATGGATGAACATCTTGCATTCCATGCTATCCATTACCTTCCGCACTTCCTTGTTAAATTCTGCCATCCTGGTTTAAACCTTTGCTTTGTCTCCCGGGATGGTCAACACTCATAATACTCCTGCTGTTCCAGAGCGGGGAGAAGCGATGCAGCCGAAATGAGAATCTGCCGCAACCGCCATCTTTGGCCGAGGTGATCTTTGAAGCGTAACGCAATAAGCGCTGAAACCAACCGCTTATTGGAGCGGATTGAACAAAACACAGCACGCCAGCCAAGAAACGATGTGGTCTCACTCAACGATTTCGTCAAGCTATATCCTCCAAAATTCAAATGTTCCGTCGAGCCTCTCGACGCGGATGATTAGCTCCGCAGCATCCATCACAAGCTGCGTTCCGCCAACGTGGCTAAGGCTGACAAGGTTACCTTTGCCGCCTATCATCTGGAAGGCCCTGCTAGTCTCTGGTGGGAAAATTATGAGGCTATGCGTCCGGCTGGACAAGTTACGACTTGGGATGAGTTCAGTGCCGCCTTCCGTGAGCACCATATTCCAGAAGGTCTTATGGATCGCAAACGTGAGGAATTCTGCAGTTTCACCCAAGGTAGGCTGACAGTGGATGCCTACAGCCGTGAATTTGGGAGGTTAGCACGTTATGCTCCCGAAGAAGTTTCTACCGATGCCAAGAAGCAGGCAAGGTTCCGCAAGGACTTAGCCCGAGCTACGCCGAGATCTCCGTCTGCATGAGTGTACCTCTTTCCGAAGCTAGTCAATAAGGCTATCGGCCGCTGGAAAGGCAGACTGATTTTGAGGCTTCACGCAAGCACATCCGTGACTCGGATCGTCATCCGACTCTGGATCCGAAGCGCCGGGTTTGGGTTCCAATACTGCTCTACCACCTGTACACCCCGAGGCCATCCTTCGAGGCGCCTCGCCCCAACCAACCGTATTTTCCTCCCAAGACTTATGGAGGTCCAACTGCTAGTGCTGCTCCACGTCCAAATGTGATCACTTGCTTCAAGTGTGGAGAGGCGGGCCACTATATCCGAGAGTGTCCCCGAACAACCCCAATCAAGTGGAAAGTCTGTTGGCGCGGCAAGCCAGCAGGAAAGGTGCCCTATGCTAAGCCGGTTGCCACCGCCGTGGCCATGTCAACTATGTCTCTGCTGAAGAAACCTATGAGGATCCCAACGCCGTCCTCGATGCGCTTCTTGTTAATTGCCATCCGCAAGCTGTTCTATTTGATCTTGGAGCATCTCATTCATTTATTTCGAGAGCTATGCTCGATTGCACAACACCACATTCGTGACATGCCTACCTCCATGGAAATTCAAACTCCTGGTTCTAGATGGCAAACCTCTAGAATAATTCATGGGAATGAAATCCTTGTCGACAGATTAGTCTTTCTTGCATCCCTAATAGCTCTCAAGTCCTCGGACATAAACATCATCTTGGGTATGGACTGGATGTCAGCCCATTACGCTAAGATTGATTGCTCTACTAGAACTGTTCAACTTACCCATCCTTCGGGCAAAACCAGTGAATGTTTTAACCCGAGTGTCTAAGCGCCACTTTACTCCTTAAATGCCAACCCTCTTCCAGACCTCGAAGATATTCCGGTAGTCCGTGATTTCCCGGATGTCTTTCGGAGGAACTGCCGGTGTTCCACCGCGGGGATGTCGAGTTCGTGATAGATCTTATTCCGGAACCGTCCCAATCTCTAGAAGACCTTATAAGATGGCACCCTAGAACTAGCTGAACTTAAGAAACAACTCGATGAGTCCTTGCAAAGGGTTTCATCCGTCCTAGTTCATCTCCATGGGCTTGCCCGTCCTCTTCATCAAGAAGAAGGATGGTACGGATCGGATGGTTGTAGATTACCGACACATCAATTTGGTCACTATCAAGAACAAGTATCCGCTCCCCAGGATCAACGACCTGTATGATCAGCTCGCTGGATCCTCAGTCTTTTCCAAGATGGATTTGAGGTTGGGCTACCATCAAATCAAAATCAAGAACGGGGACATACCTAAAACGGCCTTTGTCACTCGTTATGGCCAATACGAGTACACCGTCATGTCCTTCGGATTAACCAATGCTCCAGCCACCTTCTCTCGGTTAATGAACTCGATCTTCATGGAGTACTTGGATAAATTCGTCGTGGTATACCTCGATGATATACTCATCTATTCCAAGAATGAGGAAGAACATGCCGAACACCTCAGGCTAGTATTGATGAAACTTCGAGAGCACCGCCTTTATGCCAAATTCTCTAAGTGTGAATTCTGGTTACCAGAAGTGACCTATCTAGGACATGTAATCTCTGGTAAGGGCATTGCTGTCAATCCCGAGGGGAGTTCAAGCCGTCCTTGATTGGACTCCACCTGAATCGGTCAAGCAAGTTCGAGTTTCCTCGGTTTAGCGAGCTATTGCCGCCGCTTCACGAGAATTTCTCTAAAGTTGCTAAACCTCTAACCGAACTCCTCAAGAAAGATAAGAAGTTCGAATGGACGCCACAAGGCGAGATCAGCTTTCAGAGGCGAAAAGGCGCTCGACATCTGCTCCGCACTTGTTCCACCAGATTTCTCTAAGGACTTTATTATCTATTGCGGCGCCTCGCGACAAGGACTAGGTTGCATACTCATGCAAGATCGTCATGTGATTGCCTCACGATCTCGGCGATTCGTCCACATGAGGATAACTATCCCACAGGATCTAGAGCTTGCAGCGATGGTTCATGCACTCAAAACCTGGCGACATTACCTTACGGGTAATCGTTGCGAAATCTACTCGATCACCAAAGTCTGAAATATATCTTCACCCAACCGGATCTGAATCTCGAGGCAAAGGCGTTGGGTCGAGTTGATTACAGATTTTGACTTAGGAATATCCTACACCCCAGGCAAAGCCAATGTCATGGCTGACGCACTAAGTCGCAAATCTTATTGTAACAATCTGATGTTACAACAAAGTCAACCATCTCTCCACGAGGAATTCCGTAAGCTTAATCTTCACATTGTTCCTCGAGGATTCCTTTCCACCCTGGTGGCAAAACCTACCCTTACGGATCAGATCATCAAAGCACAGAAGGTAGATCCGGGAGTCTCCCGTATCAGGAGAAACATCAAGAAAGGAGTCGCAGATTGTTTCTCCATTGATGAACAAGGTGTCGTGTTCTTTGGAGACCGTCTAGTGGTTCCCAAGGTGCGCAACCTGAGGCGATTGATCCTTAAGGAAGCTCATGACTCTCCTCTCACCATTCATCCTGGTAGTACTAAGATGTATCAAGATCTCGCCGAGGTTTTGGTGGACTAGGATGAAGAGAGAAATCGCTCAATACATTGCTAATCGCGACGTCGTCGTCGAGTTAAAGCGAGCATCAACGACCTCTGGTACCCTTCAACCCTTGGAAATTCCTGAATGGAAATGGGATAAAATCGGTATGGATTTCATCACCGGGTTTCCCAGGACCAAGAGAGGGAATAACGCTATCTTCGTTGTTGTTGATCGTCTTTCCAAAGTAGCCCACTTCCTACCTGTTCGTGAGAGTATAACCGCTAGCCAGCTAGCTGATTTGTACATCTCTCGAGTAGTGTCCCTTCATGGTGTTCCATTAGAGATTAACTCAGACCGTGGGAGTCTCTTCACCTCTCGATTTTGGGAAAGTTTCCAAAACGCTATGGGAACTCGTCTCTCCTTTAGCACCGCTTTCCATCCCCAATCAAGTGGTCAAGTAGAACGAGTCAATCAAATCCTAGAGGATATGCTTCGAGCTTCTGTCATCTCTTTCGGCATGAATTGGGAAAAATGCCTTCCATTCGCCGAGTTCGCTTATAACAATAGTTATCAAGCCAGCTCGGGCAAAGCCCCTTTCGAAGTTCTTTATGGACGGAAATGTCGAACACCTCTTAAGCGGTCGAAACCGGGAGAGACAACTCTTTGGCCCGGATATGATTCAGGAAGCGTAAGAGCGAGTTCGCGTTATCCGTGAGAAATTGAAAACAGCCCAATCTCGTCAAAAGAGCCAATATGACCGCAAGCATAAGCCTATGGCTTATGAAATTGGCGAGAAGGCTTACCTTCGGTTACTCCTTTAAAGGAACCCATCGTTTGGTATCAAAGGCAAGTTGGCTCCTCGTTACATTGGACCCTTTCTCATTCTTGCCAAACGAGGTGAAGTTGCCTACCAATTGGAACTACCTCCGCATCTTTCCGAGTCCATGATGTCTTCCACGTTTCCCAACTCAGCGTTGCTTCTCGGATCCTATCCGTGGAGTGGACCACAAACGCTTGATCTCCAAGATAACCTCACCTATCGAGAATATCCCGTTCGTATTCTCGACCAAGCCGAGCGTACCACTCGACGTCGGAATATCAAGTTTCTAAAGGTTCAATGGTCAAACCATTCCGAGCAAGAAGCAACTTGGGAAAGGGAGGATCGTCTTCGACTTGAGTATCCCACTTTTTTTATAGCAGATCCTAAATCTCGGGACGCGATTCTTTTGAGTGGGGTGAGTTGTCACATCCCGGTTAGACCATGCATTAGGGTGTGCATCATGTTTAAATTTCATTTAAATTTGAAATGGGGAAGGCAGAAACCCCGAACACCCCCCTAAAACAACTAGGGTTTACTAAAAATTATTTCAATGAATCCGAAATGCACTTCAAAATGCTCATCCTCTTTGTTTGGGTTCGAACCCATGTCAAAGGAGGTGGAACATT
Source organism: Aegilops longissima (assembly GCA_021605205.1). NCBI lineage: Eukaryota > Viridiplantae > Streptophyta > Magnoliopsida > Poales > Poaceae > Aegilops > Aegilops longissima. The sequence continues at coordinate 237,381,291 of CM038679.1, forward strand.
TTCTAGGTCATCTAAGGGTTCTAGGGTTAATCCACAAGTTTTAAACTTGGGCATTTTAAATTATATAAAATATTTTAAATGTTCAAAAATTTCCAAACCAAATGTTTCATGTTGGGAATATTCCAACAAGTGACCAGAGCATTTTGGTGATTTTAAAATAGATTTGGTATTTTAAAAACCCCACAAAGTTGCAGGAAAAATAGAAAAGACTAAAAAAGGAAAACCTTACATGCGCGCTGCCGCGCCCACCGCTGCCTAGCCCAGCAGCAGCCGCGCCAACAGCTGCTTGGCTCGCTTGCAGCGAGCAACTGGTGCCGCTGGCGAGCGCAGGCGCGCCACGCAGCTGGCCGCCGCCTGCTTCACCCTCGCCGCCGCCCGCCTGGGCGACCTCCACGTCGTCGCCCGACCCCAGTGACACCCCATTCTCCCCCTGCTCCTCTCTCTCGCTCTCCCTCGCCATGGCCGACGCCACCGTCGCCGCTCCTTCGTCAGAATCAGTAGCCACCGCCGTCCCAGCGCCATGAGACCTTGTCCGTCGTCGCCGTCGTCGACTCCGTCGAACAAGCCAAGCCCGAGCTCTTGCTCGCCCCGGCTGCCGCAGACCGACCTCGCCCGACTCCGCCACCACCGGAGATCCCCTTCGCCGTCGCCGCAGATCGACCGTCCCCGACCCGACGAGGCTCTCACGGGATCACTTGTGAGCCTCGCTACCTCCCATCCTCTCCATTCTCTCCTCGTGCACCACAACGAGCACACGTCGATCACCGAACCCACCGCCCGGAGCTCGTCGCCGACGAGGCTCCGGCCACCCAACGGCCACGCCACCCTGTCCATCGCACTCACCGAGTTGCGCTGGGCCTAACTATGCACTCCACACGCCTCACTTTGCCCCCTAGCAACAAACCCGACATCACCCGAGCCCCGACCGCCGCCCGACTCGTCGCCGGTGCCAACTCCGGCCACCCCGACCCAAGCTAACCCCACCAATAGCCGCGGCTCATCTCCAGCTCACGTAGATGCTCCCGCGCCCCATTTGGTGCCGGAAAGTGCAAAAGCACTTTGCTCCGCCCGCCTGCCTCGCCGTGCTGCTAGACGCCAGCGAGTTGACCATCGACCCTCGATGTGGGCCCCTGTTCCTTGTCTCGAGTCAATGACGGTGGACCCCCGGTTAACTAATTAGGATTAGTTCTAATTAAGTTAATTAGTTAAACTAACCACGACATGCGGGTCCCACTGTCGGTTTGACCTGGATGACCCGTTGACCCCGACGTCACGCTGACCTCATCTTGACGCATTAATTCAAATTCTGGATTTATTTTATATAATAAATTCAGAATATAAATCAAATTTCAAATGCTTATAACTTTTATTTATAACTCCAATTGCAAAGATTTATATATGAAAATTATCAGAAAAATACACTCTATCCATTGGTACAGGTTTCATGCATGTTAAAACAAGTTAACTATGCTGAATAACCAGAATAAGATATTGCACCATTAGGACTAACTCAAATGAGCTATCATTTGAATCTTTGATTCAAATGAGTTCATCCCTATTCCTTCAACTTGCATTAGGCCAACACACATCCATATTGCCATGTCATAGCATGCATCATATTGTTGCATATTGTTTGTATGTTTATTTGATTGTGTTTTCATGATAGGTTCTGCCTCAAGATAACCTCGACTACCCACGAAGGGCGTTCTCTACCCAGTTCCATCGGGCAAGCAACTCATTGATCATTTCGATACAAACCCATGTTCTCGCTTCGCTCTCGTTTATTGCATTAAGACAACGCGATTCAACTGTTGTGTGCTGCGGTAGTTGAACCCACTTCCTTTGCATGACTGTCATTGCCACAATAACTAGATGAAACCCACTAGTATGTGTAGGAGTTGATTGAGCCATGTTTGTGATTCCTACCATGCTATGCTTGCTATGCTTAGAGTTATGTCAGGTCGGCTCATCGGGATGATGAACTGGAGTGAAAGGTTGTGTTGGTTCGAGAGTGAAAGTGTTGAACACGATTTGGTAAAGGTATCGATGAGAGGCCATGTAGGAGTACATGGTGGGTTGTTTCATTGAAGCCGAACTTAAGAACTGAGATCTGTGTTTGTGATCCATGAACTAGCTACTACCACGCATTGGGCCCGAAACCAATGGACCCTCTAAACTTCTTAACCACCCTGTTCATAGTCCGGAGTTGCAAGTAGTTTCGGTGTTTGTAGCTTCTTTGGGGCCGCACGCAACGCTGACCTTAGGGGTGGGTTGTGTTGCGGTAGGCACCGTGGTCGGTGTACCGAGTGCCCGTTTGGTATCTCGGAACCCTGCACACATCGTTCGGGCTGTATGGGAAACCTCGGCGGACTCCTGCGGATGGAACCGAATAGGCGATAAACCTGGACTAGGGACTTGAGTGTTTAGGTAGGCTGTGGCCGACACCCACGTTGGGCTTCCGCTTGAAGGTTGCGAGTACATGTCGTAAACGCGGCGATAAGTGGTGAGAGCGTGTGAAGAAGTATACCCTGCAGGTTAAATATGACCTATTGAATAGCCGTGTCCACGGAGAAGGACTTCGGGTTACCTATATCAGTTCATAGACAAGTAAATGGATACTACTAAAAGCCTCAAGATAAGTGTGAGTATAGTGGATGGCCCTCTCGGGGATGACGAGAGAGGATCCACGGTGGAGTATTGTGATGGTGATTAGTGGACTTGTGCGACAAAATGCTTTAGAAAGTGGTGTTACGTGGGATAGCTTAGCCAAGAGTCAAAGCTGGCTTGCTGCAAATAACTCCACTTCCTTCCTTGAGAATGTGCATGTATGATAGGATTACGTGGTAAGACTTGCTGAGTACTTTTGTACTCATGTTTGTAATCAATATTTTCAGAGGACTATACTACCCCCGACGGATTCTATGTAGATGTTGACTTGACGAGTAAGCTAGCCACCCGTGGCGATCTAAGACTTGTGAAGGGCCATTGTAGATAGAAAGGCTCCAACAAGCTTTCTTTCTTTCTAGAGTGCGTACTCGAGACTAGTTTGCTTCCGCATGTGCTTGTATGATTGTATGACTTGAGTGTTGGGTCATGTGACCCCTACCTGTATGACTATGTTATGTATGGCTCCTGAGCCTCTTAAATAAAGTACTTGAGTTGTAGAGTTTTGTTGTGATGCCTTGTTGTATTTACTCATATCGGGCATATTGCGTGTATGATTGAAATGCTTGGTATGAGTGGGATCCGACAAACTAGTTGTTTATCCTTGGCAGCCTCTCATATGGGGAAATGTAGTCTCGTGCTTACGGCGATAGTAGTCCGCTACAGCCGGTTCACGGAGTCCTGCTAGCCCAAAGACTCTGCTTGGACACTTGATCGGCCGGCATGTGTTTCATTTCGTTCCTATGTCTGTCCCTTCGGGAAATGTCGCGGTGATACTCGAGTCTGCCTAGCCTGCTACAGCCCGGGATACGGAGTCTGTTAGCCAGTGCTACAGCCGAGTTCATCGTTGATGACCGACATGCTCGAGGTGATTCATGTATGCCTGTCCCCATAGGTTAGTGCCGCTTTGGGTTCACGACTAGCCATGTCGGCCGGGTTCTTTGTCATGTGGATGCTAGCGACACTATCATATCGTGAGCCAAAAGGCATAAACGGTCCCGGGCCATGGTAAGGCGACACCTGGGAATACCGTGCGTGAGGCCGCAAAGTGATATGAGGTGTTACCAGCTAGGTCGATGTGACTTGGAATCGGGGTCCTGACAATTTGACTGGAAAAACATAGTGTGACGACACATGGAATAGGTACAGAAAATGGATAGGTATGGCATATAATCATATATGATGCTTAAACTAAGCGGATGGTGTAAAAAAGTAGAAGTAATGCAAGAGGTCAGATGCAGCATATGTGCGACCAATACAACTTTGCAAAGTTAGAGCAAGCACCTTGATGGGTGAATAAGATAGGCCATCCTCCACCATGCCAAGTTTGTTAGCCAGTGGATCGTTCCACAATATTCCTCTCGTGCGCCCATTCTCATATTCATTTTGATCATGTTCAATATCTGACATGCATGAAAACATAAAAACAAGTGAGATTTTCTTTGTAATGCGTATGATTTTAATCCAATCTCGCCTCCTGTAAACCCCTTTGTGCTATCTCTCGCAATTCTTTTAAAAGATGCCATGCATCTGTAATCTGTTGTGTGCATTAATATAATGTGGCCTACAACTCAAAATATGAGAGCTCCAGAAGTGATGACACTTTGCAGATGATAGCTTCAACATATAGTAAAGAAGAACAAGTTGACCTGACCTGACAGATTCAAAATATACTACGGGAGAACAACTCGGCCTGAGCAGTCGACTGCAAGAGAAGAGTACCATCTTAAAGAAGAGCAGAAGAGCAAGCAGATTGAAGATATTACAAGTCTTTCAATACAATGTCGGTTGGCCACCCATGATGAACCAGAGCACAGAGAAATACTATTCTTTCTTGTCTCTCTATATGTGGCTCACATGCATTTCGAAACTAAAGTAGGAGCATTTAGCTCACCAATTAAACATCTCTCAGTTTTACTAATATCAGCAATAATATCAGATATGAATTTGTACAACTAAGCTTGTTTAGCTCGATGGGTGGAGCAGTGCTATTACGACACGAACCACGTAGGCTGATTGTGCTCATCGTAAAATTGGGAAAACATAAGCATGATGAGTACAGTGTTGACCGTGGCAGTGGGATGGCAGATCTAAAGCTGCAAACCACGCAAAGGGTAGTTAGCAACCGAGGTTTGCTTTGAAATAACAACTAAGATTTGGTATGGACAAGAAAGTATGGTCAACAAGTGACAAAGAAATGCAATTATGATGTCTCTCTATATGTCGCGACATGCATTTGGAAACTCAAGTGGGACCTTTAGCTAACCAATTAAATGTGTCGGTTAACTAATATCAGTAACATATCACAATCATACTTGAACAACTAAGCTTTCGAATTCTGGGTGTTGTTTTGTTTAGCTTGAAGTGTGGATTAATGCTAGTATGACGGAAAGCACCTACGCAGATCATAGTAGAGTAGATAAAAGGGCAAAACCCTAAGCATCAAGAGAAAAATCAGGAAAGTGGAACTAGCTGGACCAGTGGGTGGCACACACACTTTTCGAAACGAATATAGGAACATTAGGTGACCAATTAAACGTTCTCTATTTTAGTGACATGAGCATCATATCAGATTCGTATTTCAACACGTAAGCTTTGGGTTGAGGTCTGGAGGAGCAGTGCTAGCATGACACGAAGCACATACGATGATGGTAGTGAATATAAAGGGGGGGGGAACCATAAGCTTTACGAGTATAGTGCCCGTGCCATGGCAGATCTGAAGGTGCAAACCGGACAAAGCTAGTTCACAACCAATGTTTGCTTTCAACTAGCCACTACGATTTGGTACGGACAAGAAAAGTACAGTAAACAAATTACGATCTATTTTCCGAGTGAGATCAATAACTTAAGCACATATGGAAGAGTACCACCTCTCTTGCGACGCCGTGTAGGCCTATGCTGATACGTTGAGGGTGTTGCGGGTGCGATGGCTGTCGGCGGCGGGGAAGAAGACTTTAGACGGAAGACGACCGGGTCAGGGGATATATCCTGTTGCCGTGGACGAGGCGGTCGTAGGAGCAGCAATGGCAAGGTGGACGACGGCGCCGATGAAGCGAGAGGAGGCGATGAAAGGATCCTGGTCCAGCGCGTGGATGAGAGACGTCCATCTCTTGGACGACGGGGTAGGGGTAGCGGCTCCGGCAAGGTGGAGGATGGTGTGGCGGACGGAGGAGGCTGGCCGCAGTGCGGAGGTTGTCGTGCCACCGATGGTGTATGAATGGGGAAATGGAGGGGAGGGGGGGATCTCAAACTTTGGGACACGCTTCTCTGAAATGGGGGAAGTTACGAACTTATCCCCCATTTAAAATTTCGGACATCGCGTCGGTTGGGGATAGGACGGTAATCTCGCATCTCCCAAATATTTGCCGGTAACTATTTCGGGCGACGAGAGGGTGCTTTGCTGCCCACGGTTGGCGCCCACGGTGTATGAACGGGGTTGACAGGTTGGGCGGTTGTGTCACGTCTGATGGAAGTTACACATCTGCCCCTATTTAAAATATTAGCCTACATCGATTTCGGACGAGGAGAGTTTGTTTTGCCTCCCTAGTTCATTTTCCTCAAAAAACAAAAACTCTTTTGAACTATCATACCACTAGTGGACTTTAATCGGGATTAAACGGGACCCAGTTGACATCCCTAGTTGAAAGGGAGTGTACAACCGCTATATTTAAGTTGCCAAGGCATCTAAGCAGTTGAAATAATCTGAGAAAGCACTTAACAATGTGGCCTCATATAAACTACGAAGACAGTATTGTGATGAAGTTGAGAGGAAAAATTAAGGACTCAAATGAAATAGGCATGCATTTCTTTACGATATACAACAGTAATCACGACATATTGGCCAACTCAGGTATAGTGTAACAAACAAGCATTCGAATCAAGCAATACAACAAAGCAGACAAATTAACTATTTGTAATTCGGTAGGATTACACGTTGAGGGCACAAGCCAAGAAAGCAGCCCACTCGCATTAAATTTCACATGTACTAAAACACACTGTCTTACCATATGTTGCTATAAAGCCTAGTTGTTGTTGCAATGTTCTTTGAAGATATCGTCAGCATCCCGTGGTTGCAAATCTAGTTGTTGTAGTTTATTCTGCACCATCTATTTAGGTAAAATTAATTTTAATCGCATGCACTGGTCCGAATTGATCATCAATGGTTCATCTAAACTAATGAAAGAAGGGTGTGTGCATACACGACAATATATCTGCTTTCCTCTATTTTTATGCTTGTTCGAGGTGCCATCCCCAAAAGAACAAATTTTTTGCTTGATGGGGTTCGCAGCTCCATAATTAATAGAAGCATCAAATTAGTCATGCAACTTGGGAAGATCAAGAACACACAAACAAGTAATGAACAGAGGTTCGGAGCAGTGATGTAATAGCTAGCATCAGAAAATGTAGGGTAAAACGAACAAAAAGCAGCGGAACCACATGCTAGTTTGCTGATGTGTAATTAAGCATAGAGAACATTAAGCAGTCTGATGGAACCAATAGGTGGCATCCGAACAAAACTAAAGTATATTAACTATATGTGCACTGGTATGTAATTTAGCACATGTAACATGTTCACTGCCAGAAGTATGGCCCTACAGGTGCAAGCAGAATAACGCATCTCATGAAAAACTGAATGATTCCCTGAAGAAATTCAAAGGTGCGGTGCTTATGCTAGGAAAGTGAACATAGGCGCCGGCCGTTGGATAATAGTACCTGATTCTCGGCGGTGTATGGGTATCATTGTCATACTTGATAGCTAAAGATCGTAGATGGTGCTCGTGTTGCGGTTGAGTTTCGGCGGTTGTCGCCCGTCATTTCAAGCGGCTCGGTGCTACTGATTCTGGCGCTGTCGACATACAAGAAAGCTCATTTGTGGTAAGTGAACAGTTGCACGATAAAGAGAAAAACCGAAGGAGTACAAATCAAAATAACCTGATGAGGGTGTGGCGTCGGTAAAGCAGGGCCGGTGGAGCTGAATATGGCATCCGTGGGAGCGGGTCAGTCTGATGGGACGAAGGCTTGGCGGGCGCGTTATCTGATGCTTTCGGTGAGGCGGATCTGTTGCAGCGGACGAGGGCTTGTATGAAGGGTCGTGAAGGGGCGACGAGGAGTCATGAAGGGCCTACTTTGTGGTGGGCGAGGCGCCGGTTAAGCAGATCCGGTGCGGTGGAGCATGATGGCGGTCAAGGAGATCTGGAGCGGTGGACAAGCGATCATTGAAGCGGCTCCGGTGAAGTGGTGAGTTGGCGTTGGGGGTTCCAAGGTGCGGAAGGTAGATCCGGCGGGGTGTGAGGTCCACCGCTGTGGCGGAGGACTAGATTCGGTGGCTTGCCGTGGTTGGAGGGTCAGGGAGGGGAAGGGGAGGGGCTTTGGGGAAGAATGTTGGGGGTAAAGAGGGGAAAACAATGGAGTTACCAAAACAGCCCTTTCCCGTTCATGTGGCAGGGGTAAAACAGGAATATCGCAGGGCTAAACTTTCGGGCGCGTGATATTTCAATGTGAGCGGGAAGTTTGAAAGCTTTTGGCGCCTAAAATTATAAGTATTCTGCTCTCGTACGGCCGACTATGATATCATGGCCGACAATTTGTTTGTTTTGCACGCAAAAAAATGTGCATGTTTTGAAAATCAATATCTCCAACTCGAAACTTAGATTGTCCATTCAATTCAAATTTGGATCATTGAGCTACTATAAGCAAATACCATCATACAGTCCAATTCAAATGAAATTTCAAATGTGTTTATCCTAAATATGATGACAAAAGCAAAAATGTGTATGTGTATGAATAAAGTGGATGATTATAAAGTTTGAACATGCCCATGTGTGCATATCTCTAGGTTTGATATATGAATTTGAAATCACAAAATCCCGGCTTAAAAAATGTACCTCCGTTTAAATGAATTACAAAAGCTAATGATGGAGCCGAATTCCAAAATTCCAATCTTAGGTTTGTAATTCTGGTACATCAAGGTATATCACGCATGTTCAAAAGTATCGTTATCTCATAGTACAAACTGTGAAACATATTGATCAAACATGAGTGCACAATATGTCAATTACGCTAAAGTCCCTCAAATATAGACACCTCACTCTTTATCAAGTCAACCCCCCCCACCACACACACACACACACATAGAGAAGTCGTTCTCTCCCCAAACACCAACACACGAGCACATTAACACCCCTCTCTCTTGTAAAGTTCGGACCCCAACATAGGTCTCTATCACTTTGTCTCTCGGGCATGCACACATCTCTTCCCTCACTCTCTAGGTGTCCCGCTATCTCTCTTACCCAAGCACACGCACTATGTAGAGTGTATATTTCCCATACACACAAAACGTCGCCCCCAAACGTCTATCTCCCTAGTTATGTGGTTCTCGCGCACTCACCTCACACACCACCTCCACTGCAAACAAGCACACTTTGTCTCTTGTGCACCACTCTCCTCTTTCTATCTCTCCCACATGCGGACCCGTCCCAGCTCCTCCCCTGTATACATATATGTCGTGACTCTTTGCATAGCTCCCTAATGTATAATTGTTCTCGATTTCGCACATTGTTCTCTACACCATCTATTCTAGATCTCTCATGAAGTCCCTATCACACACACGATGACTCGCTTCCCTTGCGTCTCCATTCATAGGCCAATTTCGGACAACATCAACATTGTCTCCCTATCTATACGCCATTTATGGACACAAACGACCCCTCTTGCCCCCTCTCTTCCTCTCTCTCTCTCTCTCTCTCTCTCTCTCTCTCTCTCTCTCTCTCTCTCTCTCGTCGCTAGCTCTCTCTTTCAATCGCTCTCACACCCCTCTCCCACACTCACACTCGATGTCTCTTCCAAATAGTCTGCTCCCCCCACCCGCACCCGTGCTATCTCGCTACTACACATGTGACACCATTCCCCCTTCCCTTATACTAGGTTTACATCATCAGTGGTCTCTCTACTCCACATACACTCTCTCCCTGTCACACACAAACGCGTGCACAAACACACACGCACAAACACCCGTTTATCTGGATCCTCATCTCTCCCCATGTCCACATGTGTATCTCACACACTCACTCTCTAATTATGTATATGTGTCTCCATGTTACACAACACAAAGCCCCATGTACATGTCTCTCTCTATCCTCCACACACATAGACACAAAGAATCTGTTATCATTGCCTCAGTCTCTAACATATCACACACGCACACTGTCTCTCTCTCTCTCTCTCGCAAACACGCTCAACAAGGGTTTCCCCGTGAATAACTTACCGTCTATTCATCAACAGTCGTGGCAGTACGGTGAACACGAGACGTGAAAAAGAATAAATCTACACGTGCTTAGACCACCTAGTATGACTACTACGACTAGAGCAAGCCAAAAAGCGCGCCGCCGTCACTCCCTCCTTGTCGGCGACGGGAAAATCTTTATTTTACACAGTCGAGAAGTCATTGTGCTAAGGCCCCACATGCCAAGGCATTGAATAGAATGTAGATGCTAGTTTACGGAAGCAAGTATCGATAATACGTTTGTATCTCCATACTTATATTTCTTCTCTTATAAAAAACCGAGTTGGTGATGATGGTATGTGTGCCATCTTGCAATATAGACTGTCCGATCTATATCTGACGGATGGAAATTAAACTAAAAGATACCCGCACCCCTCTCCACATTTGCAGACAAGGCCTTCCCTCGTTCATCCTTCTCTCCAAAAAACCTCATTGTTGAGCAATTAAGAAAGGAAGCCTCTGGAACAAACTGGCCTGGTGGCCGCCGCCGGCGTCATCAATCCCCATGCCTCCGCTCAGTCCGACCACCAACCACCACCACACCCCACTCCTCTTCACCTTATCTCATATTTCTCGAGATATCATTAGTTTTTACACATGGGATTACTCCTGCAAGGGTCAATCACAACAAGTGTTTTATAAAAAAATGCATCTTGATGTTCCATGCAATGCACGGATCTTGCTAGTACTCCCACACAAGACTAAGTTGGTGATCTTTGGTGTATACGCCATCCGTCGCTTTTCTGACCATTAGATCTACATCTAACGATTGTGAGGTAAGTTGTATACTTTTCTCACCAACACCCCACTTGTCTACCAATTTGCAGAAAAACCCATAATTATTATCTTAAAACCAACCACATCCCTCCCTGACCTCACCAAAACAGCCCAAGGAATAATATATTCTTATTGAAACATAATATATCTCTAGTGACATATGTCTATCAAAATTAGAGTGTTTTGTACCAAGTTTGTGAATAAGTATTATTCTAATTATGATTAAATCATAACGGACATGAACATTGCTAGTATTTCCAACCATGCATTTTTCCTAGTATTCCATAGTTTGAGTTTTCCATCAAGATATTAGTCACTCATGGTTGATATTTACTTTCAATCATGTACACATATGCACTATGTAACTAGCCTTGCTTATTGGCTTCCAAGGCTTAACTTTCACTCCTACTTACAATATGTAGAGTATTTAACAGAAAACTACCACTTTCAACCAGCCCTAGGAAGAATCTATTGTCCAAAAAATAGCAAAAACATACCCAAAATTTCTTAATCCACGCCAAAAACTACTACCTAGTACTCCTACCGATTAGGTTCATTTAAACCCATTTATGGTGGGTTGGCCCACACATCCGTCTTGTGAAGCAGCTTAAACCAACACATTTTGTTTGACCGTTGACACGAGGGACCCACATCGACCTTCTATCCTGTTATTCCCCTCAAATCATTATTTTTCCTGAACATTACTTCAAACTGTCTTGATGCGTGTTCGTCGGTGGCGCCGGTGATGAGCGAGTTGGCCGCCGCTCCGCCGGACGGCCCGGACGCCACGCTGGCCTCCGCACGGGTTGGCAGGCTGGCCCGAGCGTGACTCATGAGCGAGCAAGCCGCCGCGCTGGCCTTCGTTTGAGCCAGATGGCTGGCCTTAGCGCGGCGCGCATGAGCAAGACGCCGCGCTGCCGTGCCAATCTTGCTAGCAAACCTTGCAGACAAGCAGCTGGACGGAGCTATCTTGGCTAGCTAGCAGCCGCGAGCACCGGACAGAGCTGGCATCTGGGCTGCCGCAACATGGGCTCCGCACTGCCGGCGGTTTTGACTTTGCCTTCTGCCGACGGCGGTAGCTGTGTCCCATGGCCGAGGATGACTAGGTGGACGGGCCGGAGGTAGGAGGTCACTCGAGGATTTTTGTTGGTAAGAGCATGTACAATGGTTGATAAGGTAGTCTTATCTTAAGTCTGCCACGTCTGCAAGTGGTAGTAGTTTCTTGGCATTTTAGTGGTTTCTTGCATTATTAGGGGTTTCTTGTAAGGAACAATGTACGTACTACTAGCGACAAAAGGTGATTCTAGGTTGCGTTGTACTCCAACGAGTACTACTAGTGGCCGCGGGAGTGTATACCTCGTTTTGTGGGTTCGATCCCGGCCGAACACACGAAGGCCTTTAAAAAAAATAGTACTACTACACTTCGCTGCGAGCCAATATTTTACATGGGTAGTTTGAGTTTTGAAGTCAAACGGACGTGCGGCCCCACAATCTGGGTGCCTTTGGACAGCCTAGCCACGTGAGCGGGTTTTCCTTCCCAACATCCGTGGCTCGCGTGCTCGCCCTAGCCGCACCTCGCTTGTAGCTTCCTCATCAGCTAGTAGCATATTTAAACTAGCGCCTCCCAATTAAGCCCGAGGAGCCGGAAAAGCCTGGCGGGGCATTGGGAACTATGCAATATGGCTCTGAATGTAAAGTGCTCTACTACTACTCTGTAGCTTGTGGCGTTGCACGCATGGACTTCACTCCATTATCGGCTCTACTATAAAAGAAATTCATCTTGACGTGTTTTTTTTAAACGGAGGGAAAAGCTTTGCTTCATATCATTCATAAAGAAGGAACTACTAACAAAGTTCGACGAGATCCATTACACCTCCACAAATGGAAGCGAAAAGCCTAGTCTCGCTGTATCAAATAACTCAAATGTTGTGCCCCCGCAGTAACCGTCGCTGATAAACAGGCTGCTAGTGTGTGCGTGAGAGGAGCGACTGAGTAGGCCAGCTACATGAGAGCAGCGGCTGAATAGAGCACTGAGAGTACCCACTAGGCCACTACGCAGGTGTACTTCCCCTGCATTGATAGTACAACGATGGTTCTAGAGAACAATAGTACCCTCCACTTCCAACTGTAGCTCCTTGGCCCTGAGATTCAAGAGTTCAAAACTGGTGCACTATACTAGACTAGACTAGAAGTACATTACATCGCACTACTAGTTGAGAAAAGTAGTACTAGTATCTACTCTGATGCAATCGTACTCCTCAAATCACATAATGTAAGACGTTTTTGACACTAGTTGGCGTGTACAAAAATGGAAAAAACATACCCAAAATTTCTTAATCCACGCCAAAAATTAGTACCTAGTGCCAAAAATTTCTTACTAGTGCTATTATTTACAGTATGATGCAATCCCATAACGTTCCATAATTCTAGTACTAGTAGTAAATAATATCCTCACCCCTTCGCTGAGGAACGATCTACAGTTGGAAGGGACGAGGCCCTGCAGTTACTATGCTCTTATCTCCTCCTCGCCGGTTCCCCCCCCCCCCTCCCCGAAGAGAAGGTAGTTCGTCACTGCTCCCATGGATTCGCCAGGCGGTTCTCCTCCTCGTATGGGCTGGGAGACCTTGGACGACGATCCTCTGGGAGAAATCGCATGCCGCTCCGACGTCCTCACCGCCGCAATACTCGGTGCTTCCTGCACCAACTTTTTCAAGACGCTGCTTAAACAGGCTTGGGAAAAGGCCATGCTTGTTGGTCTTCCATGCGTCCTCGAGGAGAAGGTTCTTCTATGGGACAATCCTTCGAACAGTCCACCGCTCCCTGGCCATGGTGGCACGTTGACTCCGCTAGAGTTGCCGACGTTGAGAGGTAGTCGGATTTTGTCCAGTGGGCAAGTCAGTAATGGAGTTTGATCATGTAGTACTTAGTTATTCCATTTCCATCCCGTAATTTCTCCGCTGCCCACCGTCTTATATATATAGGTCTAGGTCGGTGCCAACGAAGATTGGCTTGCATTCCTCCGGCCGGATACCACCATCATTTTGCCAACATCCACAGCAGTGCAGCCATTCCGGTAGACCCCTTCTCCACCATTGGGATCGGCCTTCCGGACTGGCTGGGCTTGAATATGTATGATGATTCCTACATGAGATTAAAGAAGATAGCAGTTGCGGACCCGCCGACAAAGCGATGCGGCTACGACGATTACTATCTCATCGCGGTGTTCGACATAAGGGTTGCCATCAATGCAAGAGGCAGTAACGGCAGAGGCTGGCGCATGTTGGCGGCGGCAGATTTGTACCCCTACACGTTCGAATACGCCGTGCGCCATCTAGGCCGCATCTTCGCGGTGACAAGCCAGGGGACTTGTTTCATCTGGTTGCCATCCTACGGTACGGGAGATTACAAACGGAATGCACAAACCATCATATGCGTCCCTAACGGTACTCCAATATTTTGCTGGGACCAGTCATCCCCTGATCAAAAAATTTCTCCCCCTCGTTTCTACCACGGTTTTTTCCGTCATGGACGGCCCAAAGAATGTCATGCAGCTGCGTCTCTGGCCCGCCCAGGACGAAAAGCCCATTTTCTGTCATGATTTTTTGTCATAGAAGTAGGAGCCCACCACATCTATGATGATACCGGGTTTTGTCACAATTATCGTCGTAAAAGTGTCATATGTATGATAGAAAAAATTCGTTCGGCCCAAAATGTCACGGATGTGTCTTTTTTTATAGTGTAGCTGTAGCGACCCGACCTCAGACGGTCAAGCCTCTGTGTATCCGTGCCATCCCTGGATCAGTACGCTAGCACACACAGTACATCAATGTATATATCAAAGTGCAATCACATGTATAAATAACGTAAAACTGATATATACCTCATAAGTCTCAGCGGAAACAAGTAATCGGGTGTGGAGTCCCATCAACGCCATCGGCAGGTTGAGTGTAGACCGTAACCCTATATCGTAACTCTTACTCGTCGAGGAAATATCTGCAACATGATACGTTGCAGCCGTGTAGGTCAGTAACATTGAATGTACCGCAAGATCACAACATGAGAAAACAGATAATAAAACTATACTATATGCAATATGGCTTTGTGGCTCTATGTCTGAGTTTTGTTTTGCATAAAAGCTGGTTTTATTTTCCCTACATCAAAGGAATAAATGAAGTCTGTACTATGGAGTTTTCTATCATGACATGGTTCCGCCAACCGATGTCTCATAGCCCAAAATCATCATAAGTTGCCCACAATTAAGTTATCAATCCGGTGTTGAGAGTTCCGAGATAGATCCAAGTCCAGATGCTCAAATTGTCCGTAACCGGGGACACGGCTAATCGATTAGGTTTAAACCCTCTGCAGAGGTTTGTACACTTTACCCGCAAGATTCGATCCTCTTTTACGTTCTCGCACTTCAGGGTGTTTGAGAACAAGACGACCAAACATGGTCTTCGAAGAGTTCCTCGACCACCGTCGGTGCTCATCCAATCCTACCGTAGTTCTACATCTGCTAGCACCGCCCCAGCCAGAGTCACAACTAAGGTCAACCAAGCGAGCCCATAGCGACTTGCGGTTGCAGTAAGCTTCGGGCATGAAGTATTCTTCCGTCTCTTTGAGTCTGGGTGAAGCTTTCCGCAAGATGTCATGGCGCTTCTCCATGCATCCCGGCCAACCACTGGTTTCTCCAGGTGCCCGTCAACCGTCCTTCACCCGAAGAGTGTGTATTGAATTCTTGTCTCGAGTCTTGATGTCTTGAGGCCTTGAAGATGCAGTCCTTGCAGATTCCATCATAGAGTTGTCGTCATTGGCGTAGATCCTCCATTCTCACACCACTCCGAGCACTCATACCAACCCGTCTACTATAGCGTAGCATTAAAATAAATAACGTTCGGGCTTGGTAACAGGTGATGGGTTCCTACCTCATGCATACTACTCAACTACAAGGATTCAATATCACTCTTTGGAGGGATTGTTGCGAAGATGACACTAGATGAAATAAAACACATAGGTATGAAAAACATGGTCAAAGTGAACTTGCCTGGTAAGTTGATGAAGATAACAACACTCTCGAATAATGACTTGGTAGAACTATTCGTCACTCCGTTGAAAATCTATATAGTCAAACATAGCATTCACATAAGCAAACATCCTAGCAAACAATTTTAGCACTCAAATAACAATCAAAACAGCAAGGAAAATCGATAATAAAACTCAAACAAAATCAAAAGAAACTTCAAATAAAACTACAAAGAAAAACTACTAACGAAGATCTATGACTTTGCTACAAACATCTAATATAGTTTTCCGTAAGTAAAAACTTAACAACAACTAAAATACTAAAATAATAAATTAACAGAAAATAAAATGTAAAATAACTAATTTAACAGAAAGTATTTTTCCATAAAATTTTATTTGCAAAAGAAACAAATAAAAAGCTTTTATAAAACTCTAACTATGACCTATAGAAGGTTTCATACAAAACTAAGGAAAATAAATTTTTTAAAATAAAAATAAATTTTCTCCTATTGTCTAACAGAAACACAACTAATTTTGTCAAAAGTGACAAAAAGAAATAATTTAAAACTAATAAAAACAATAAAGAAAAAGCTAAAACAGAACTAATATTAAAACAATACTGTTTTGCTAAAAACTAATTTAAATTAACCTGAAAATAAAATAATAAATACTACTGGATAAACAAAGGTCCTAGAGACCAGGAGCAAAAAGAATCGGTCGAAAATAATATTCCTAACTCAAAATATCTCAAATCTAGTGATTTGAGAAAATTCATACAAACACAAATTTAAACTGCTCAAATATGAAATACAATTGAACTAACAGAAACTTCATAAAATTTGTGATCCAAGGAAGTTGGAATCACTCAAAAATACCTCGTAGATAATTAACTATGGATTTTACAAGATTGAAACTATTCTGAAAAAAAACAGAACGAAAAAAAAAGTAGGTCGGGATTTACTGTAGCAGTTCCTATGATGGGGTTCTGGTGGAGCTCCGGCGACGTCCTCTGGTGGCCCTCTGGCGTCGGGGAAGCGACGGTAGGGTCGGTGGGTGGCTAGGATGGCCGGAGGTGGTGGGGCGGGACGGCAATGGCGGCGGTGGTCCGGCGAACTCCGGTGAGGCGGCGCAGCGACGTGGGGTGAGGAGAGGAGAGGAGAGGAGAGGTGTTGATTTGATGTGCTAGAGGGGGGGGGGGTGCTTGGGTATTTATATTGGGGATGGGAGGGTTTTGCTTGGGGTAGGGGACAAGAAATAGATTAGGATTAGGAAACAAAAGGGAAAAGATCTAGAAACAAATCGGAATAAACGAAACGGGATCAAATCCTACTAGTATTAGGAAAAAGGAGCGGTGCTCCCTGGCTCCCTGGTGCGCACGCGCGATGGTGGCCGGCAGGTGGCAAGTGGCGGCTTGGGCCTTTGGCCCAAGGCGCTGCGGATTTTTTTATATATATAAACATTTTTTTTCCAGAAAAACAAAATAAGAAGAAAGCAAAATAAATAAAAATAATATATAGGCATATAATATATCAAAATTTTCAGAAAAACATTTCCTACAAGATGAACTTTATTCTAGAGTCAAATAAAATACACATAAATTTAAATTAAGCAAAGAGTGCTTTTGGTCCAATAAAATCCAACAAAAATCATTTTAAAAATAACAAAATGAATTCAAATTTATTTCTCTCCATTTTTCGAGGTAGGAATCATGTTACCCTATTTTCCATGTATTTTATTTTTGGAGAAAAATAATTTGAATAAAACTCAAATAACTCCAAATTGAAAAATAAATTCCAAAAGGACTTCGAATTTGATCCTTTGAAACTCCCAACTCATATTTCATATGTTTTGAAGAAGTCATTTTATCCTTGCTCGTGAAAATCATTGAGTTGCATGAAGTTTATGAATTAGAAATATTTCCAAATGAAATTGAATATTTTCAACACCCTTGTCATTTAAATAAATGGAAGAAGTCATGTCATCTTCTCTCAGGGTTTTGTGATGAAGAGTATTTGAATTCACGAAAAGCATAAAAGCAAAAAATGAAAGTTTGGGAAAGTCCTTTTATTCCTCTCATTTAACTTTCAAAAGTTTCAATTTCACTCAATTTCAGTTAATCAATCAAACAATCAATCAAAACTATCTATATGTTTATAACATTCCAAAATTTAGAATTTTGGGATGTTACAAACTACCACCTTAAAAGGAATCTCGTCCCGAGATTCAAGAGGCTAACAAGAAATAGGTTAGGGTTTGGGGTCTTCTCAAAATCCATCGATCGTCTCCGGGTCTCGGTGCTACCACCCTTAGAAGCATTGATACGGTTCCATCAAAACTCAGATACTCCATCCTTATTCTGATGATGTCGGTCTTCTCATATATTAAGGATAATTCCTTCTCTGGGCTCTTCCGGTAGTGGCATAACCTTTTCCTTAATTCTTTTGTCTTTTACTCTTGGTAAGGTTATTCCGAGACTGGGTCTTCATAGTGACGGTGCGGGCGCCAATTCTAAACAAATATCGGTACCTCATGGTGGTCAACGATTTATGGTTTCCCCGCAGAAAACGGGTCAGGTTGAACCTCACCGTATAACCTACGGTTGGCAACAACTGCCGTGTACAAGGGAAAAAATACCTATACCTTTCTAAGGTTTAAACAAGGTTTTGATCGTCGTCTCTCTACTATAGGTAAGTCACTCAGATTTTACCATCCCATATAGCAAAGCGAATAATAAGAGTAAGTCGGTATGGTGATCAATCCATCCCGCACCCAAATCATTACCTTGTACATGGTTTCGCGAATCTCGCACTCTAACACTCGGTCATCCTCACAAGCATTGCAGAATTTCTCTTGTCGACGAACCAAGTTCGGAAAATCCATTGATTCTGCAAGCTGAACAAAACATCTATCGTTTCTTCACAACTCTCGGGTTTTTGCGTAACCTCCTATGAAACGTCTGCTGATCAAATCGCAGTCTTCCCAAAATTTCTTCTTCCAGTGGGTACTTGACCCTTATTAATTCCTGGGCCTGTGGGTTATGAGCCCACTTCAACACTTGTACCAATTTCACTCATCCTTGGAGTTACAATTGCTCCATTTTCCAACATTACACCACTTTAAATCCAATAACATTTCATTTCTTAATACCATCATATCAAAGATAAAACTTCAACTCATTTTTTTCCAAACTCCAACCTGTGGGACACATTTCCATTTCCATTGGTCTAGTGTTCTTCATAGGGTACTCTCGCCCTTAAAATGAAATTCACAAATCCATCCATAGACCATATTTTTCTCATATCCTCGAAAATGGTCAAAACTCTTTGTTCATGGAGTAACAACTCCTACAATTAAACATATGAAAACATGTCACATTAACTTTATTGATTCATGCATTCATTACAATCTCTGAGCACCCATTACATAACTCAACTCATCGAACTCATGAAAATGAAATGGCTTTCTATTACTCTTGTTTCCAATATCAAAATTCCAACTACTCAACTCCAGCTTTCATCTTGTCGGGACATTTAGTAGCATAATGTCCTGCTTCCTTGCAATGAAAACAAATAACTTTCGATAAGTCTTTGGGCTTCTTGGAGATGGTGTCTACTCTTTGGGTTCTTGGCTTCTTCTCTGGACATTTACCAGCGTAATGACCTAAATCCTTGCACCTGTAACAAGTGATATGACTCAGGTCCTTCTCTGCAAAAATTGCGTTGTTCTCGGGTTGCCTTCTTTTTCTCTTCCTGGATTTCTCTGTAATGATCGAGCTTCTATTTCCGAGGGTCAAACTTCACTTCGCTGTCGGAAATATCCCAGATACTCTTTTCTTTCCTTGGTGCAATCTGCGAAAAATGTCCTTCTTCTCCACATGAATAGCAGGCATTGGAGTAAAATCTGTTGAGGCCTTCTCCATCAGGGTCTTCAACACATTCCTTCATCATGTGTTCTTTCATAACTTCTCGGAGGGCTTCTTTCATTCCTTCTTCCTGCTCCTGAATAGTTTGTTGCACCATGGGGTAAATGTGACCTTGAGTCGGGTAGTGGGTGGTTCCTTCACACAAGAAACAAGTCACACGACTAGTTGGGCATTCCTCACTGGGTGTTTCTCCTCACAATGAGGGCATCCATCCTTGTGTTCCTCCCGGTGTGTCCTATTTCTCCGCAACTCTTGCAGCACAAGGTTTCTTCTTGGGTTATCATAGTGCTTCCGGATGAGACGTGATCTCAACAGGGTCTTCTTGAATTCCTCCCAAGTTCTTGCTCCATTAAATCCTTGTATGGCTTGATGCATTTCCCACCAGGTTGCAGCACTTTCTGTAAAGCACTGAAGAGCGTATTGAACCTCATACTTCCTTGGAATCAAATTTTTTCTAAATTGATCCTCCATGTTTTGAATCCATAGCTCTGCCTCCAACTGAGTCATCGGTCCAGAGAATAGCAGACCAATCTTCATTCATCATCTATGGGGTCCAAAAGTTTTGGGATGAGATATGAGAGAGGTGGGGAGGGATATACACACAATACAAATAATAGTTTTTTTGAAGAAACAAGTTTTACTTTGTGGCTGTCGGAAAACATCAAACAAATGAAAAATCACAAATCATCGCATCTAACGTAGGTGTATAACAGGGGTTTGGTCTCTAAAGGTCAAATAATTCTTCAGGAACTTCAAATTCTTCAAGTCTTCAGAGTCTTCAATTTTTGCAGTTTCAACTCTTCTAATGCATGGTGAAATCCTTGTTACTTTGAAGAGGTCATCAGCTGTCCGATATCTTTCTTGGAGCGGCTTCAGTTGATCCTTCATGTGGTCAAAAGGGAAAAGGGGTATATTCTAACTATTTGAGGAGAGAGGGTCTATTTGATAAAATCAGAAAAGATGAGAAGTAAGAGTATTTTTGAAGATAAAGTTTTTTGAAATTTCCTGTCCTAGGGCTTTCCGGTTTCTAGGGTCACGTCCTACAGTCAACATGTGCTCTGATACCATAATCAGAGCGACCCGACCTCGAGACGGTCAAGCCTCGTGTATCCGTGCCATCCACGGATCGATCTGTTTGCACACACAAGTACATCAATGTATATATCAAAGTGCAATCACATGTATAAATAACGTAAAACTGATATATACCTCATAAGTCTCGTGAAACAAGTAATCGGGTGTGGAGTCCCATCAACGCCATCAGCAGGTTGAGTGTAGACCGTAACCCTGTATCGTAACTCTTACTCGTCGAGGAAATATCTGCAACATGATACGTTGCAGCCGTGTAGGTCAGTACATTGAATGTACCGGAAAGATCACAACATGAGAAAACAGATAATAAAACTATACTATATGCAATATGGCTTTGTGGCTCTATGTCTGAGTTTTGTTTTGCATAAAAGCTGGTTTTATTTTCCCTACATCAAAGGAATAAATGAAGTCTGTACTATGGAGTTTTCTATCATGACATGGTTCCGCCAACCGATGTCTCATAGCCCAAAATCATCATAAGTTGCCCACAATTAAGTTATCAATCCGGTGTTGAGAGTTCGAGATAGATCCAAGTCCAGATGCTCAAATTGTCCGTGAATCGGGACACGGCTAATCGATTAGGTTTAAACCCTCTGCAGAGGTTTGTACACTTTACCCGCAAGATTCGATCCCTCTTTTACGTTCTCGCACTTCGTGGTGTTTGAGAACAAGACGATCAAACATGGTCTTCGAAGAGTTCCTCGACCACCGTCCGGTGCTCATCCAATCCTACCGTAGTTCTACATCTGCTAGCACCGCCCCAGCCAGAGTCACAACTAAGGTCAACCAAGCCGAGCCCATAGCGACTTGCGGTTGCAGGTAAGCTTCCGGGCATGAAGTATTCTTCCGTCTCTTTGAGTCTGGGTGAAGCTTTCCGCAAGATGTCATGGCGCTTCTCCATGCATCCCGCCAACCTTGGTTTCTCCAGGTGCCCGTCAACAATCCTTCACCCAAGAGTGTGTATTGAATTCTTGTCTCTAGTCTTGAAGTCTTGAGGCCTTGAAGATGCAGTCCTTGCAGATTCCATCATGGAGTTGTCGTCATTGACGTAGATCCTCCATTCTCACACCACTCCCGAGCACTCATACCAACCCCGTCTACTATAGCGTAGCATTAAAATAAATAACGTCCCGGGCTTGGTAACAGGGTGATGGGTTCCTACCTCATGCATACTACTCAACTACAAGGATTCAATATCACTACTGGAGGGATTGTTGCGAAGATGACACTAGATGCAATAAAACACATAGGTATGAAAAACATGGTCAAAGTGAACTTGCCTGGTAAGTTGATGAAGATAACAACACTCTCGAATAATGACTTGGTAGAACTATTCGTCACTCCGTTGAAAATCTATATAGTCAAACATAGCATTCACATAAGCAAACATCCTAGCAAACAATTTTAGCACTCGAAATAACAATCAAAACAGCAAGGAAAATCGATAATAAAACTCAAACAAAATCAAAAGAAACTTCAAATAAAACTACAAAGAAAAACTACTAACGAAGATCTATGACTTTGCTACAAACATCTAATATAGTTTTCCCGTAAGTAAAAACTTAACAACAACTAAAATACTAAACAAATAAATTAACAGAAAATAAAATGTAAAATAACTAATTTAACAGAAAGTATTTTTTCCATAAAATTTTATTTGCAAAAAGAAACAAATAAAAAGCTTTTATAAAACTCTAACTATGACCTATAGAAGGTTTCATACAAAACTAAGGAAAATAATTTTTTTAAAATAAAATAAATTTTCTCCTGTTGTCTAACAGAAACACAACTAATTTTGTCAAAACTGACAAAAGAAATAATTTAAAACTAATAAAAACAATAAAGAAAAAGCTAAAACAGAACTAATATTAAAACAGTACTGTTTTGCTAAAAACCTAATTTAAATTAACCTGAAAATAAAATACTAAATACTACTGGATAAACAAAGGTCCTAGAGACCAGGAGCAAAAAGAATCGGTCGAAAATAATATTCCTAACTCAAAATATCTCAAATCTAGTGATTTGAGAAAATTCATACAAACACAAATTTAAACTGCTCAAATATGAAATACAATTGAACTAACAGAAACTTCATAAATTTTTTGATCCAAGGCAGTTGGAATCACTCAAAAATACCTCGTAGATAATTAACTATGGATTTTACAAGATTGAAACTATTCTGAAAAAAAAACAGAACGAAAAAAAAAGTAGGTCGGGATTTACTGTAGCAGTTCCGATGATGGGGTTCTGGTGGAGCTCGCGACGTCCTCCGTGGCCCTCTGGCGTCGGGAAGGGACGGTAGGGTCGGTGGGTGGCTAGGATGGCGGAGGTGGTGGGGCGGGCGGCAATGGCGGTGGTCCGCGAACTCCGGTGGAGGCAGAGCGACGTGGGGTGAGGAGAGGAGAGGAGAGGAGAGGTGTTGATTTGATGTGCTAGAGGGGGGGTGCTTGGGTATTTATATTGGGGAGGGGAGGGTTTTGCTTGGGGTAGGGGACAAGAAATAGATTAGGATTAGGAAACAAAAGGGAAAAGATCTAGAAACAAATCGGAATAAGCAAGCGGGATCAAATCCTACTAGTATTAGGAAAAAGGCAGTGCTCCTGGCTCCTGTGTGCGCAGCGCTGCGATGGTGGCCGGCCGGTGGCAAGTGGCGGCTTGGGCCTTTGGCCCAAGGCGCCATGGATTTTTTTATATATATAAACATCTTTTTCCAGAAAAACAAAATAAGAAGAAAGCAAAATAAATAAAAATAATATATAGGCATATAATATATCAAAATTTTCAGAAAAACATTTCCTACAAGATGAACTTTATTCTAGAGTCAAATAAAATACACATAAATTTAAATAAAGCAAAGAGTGCTTTTGGTCCAATAAAATCCAACAAAAATCATTTTAAAAATAACAAAATGAATTCAAATTTATTTCTCTCCATTTTTCTGAGGTAGGGAATCATGTTACCCTATTTTCCATGTATTTTATTTTTGGAGAAAAATAATTTGAATAAAACTCAAATAACTCCAAATTGAAAAATAAATTCCAAAAGGACTTCGAATTGATCCTTTGAAACTCCCAACTCATATTTCATATGTTTTGAAGAAGTCATTTTATCCTCGCTCGTGAAAATCATTGAGTTGCATGAAGTTTATGAATTAGAAATATTTCAAAATGAAATTCGAATATTTTCAACACCCCTTGTCATTTAAATAAATGGAAGAAGTCATGTCATCTTCTCTCCAGGGTTTTGTGATGAAGAGTATTTGAATTCACGAAAAGCATAAAAGCAAAAAAATGAAAGTTTGGGAAAGTCCTTTTATTCCCTCTCATTTAACTTTCAAAAAGTTTCGAATTTCACTCAATTTCAGTTAATCAATCAAACAATCAATCAAAATTATCTATATGTTTATAACATTCCAAAATTTAGAATTTTGGGATGTTACAGTAGCCCTCGGAGGAAGTGGGACATAAATACGACACTCTCGTTGGGTTCGGGAGTGGGGATGACCTGCCCTTGAGCAGCAGCTCAAGGGATTTCGGCGATGACACTGCTTACCTTAGCTTCTTGATGTCCTCCTCTGTGATAGAGGAGGCCATCCACCGACCTTGAAGGTTGGATCCGGACATGGTTGAAGGTCCGAAGCGCTTAGCCTGAGCCTTGGGTGTTGAAGCTCGAGGTGAGGGAAGGGAAGGATCGAGCATGGGAAGAAAAGGACAGGCCTTCGCCCCTTTATAATGAGGGTGAATATCAAGCGTCCTCCACATGGCCGTTTGGAACTTGCCTAAAATCAAGGAGTCATACTAACAAGCACGATTGGGTTACCCACACCCGTATTTATGAGAATCCCGTGATAAGGGAACACGATCTCTGCTTCGACAAGACGTGACAATAAAACCGCCTTGCAACACGTAGTGGTAGGCTGGGAAAA
Organism: Aegilops longissima; assembly: GCA_021605205.1. Lineage (NCBI taxonomy): Eukaryota > Viridiplantae > Streptophyta > Magnoliopsida > Poales > Poaceae > Aegilops > Aegilops longissima. Next base: position 237,405,972 of record CM038679.1, read on the forward strand.
AGCGGTTTGTAATGATCGGACCGCAGCAGAAAAGTTGTTAGCAGATTATATTTGTGGAATATTATATTCTCTGTGGTGGTATGTGGAATTTGTTTTGCAGAGGTGGACACGGTCCTTGTGCTCAATATCTTCTATGGAGTATTCAGAGAAGGAACCCGCCTTGCAATGCCGAAGACAATCTGCGCGTCGGACTCGTCATCATTGAAGCCTGGTTTAGGGACTACTGAGGGAGTCCCGGATTAGGGGGTCCTCGGACAGCCAGACTATATACTTTGGCCGGACTGTTGGACTATGAAGGTACAAGATTGAAGACTTCGTCCCGTGCCCGGGTGGGACTCTCCTTTGCGTGGAAGGCAAGCTTGGCGATTCGAATATGTAGATCTCCTTCTCTGTAACCGACTCGGTGTAACCCTAGCCTCCTTCAGTGTCTATATAAACCGGAGGGTTTAGTCCATAGGACAACAACAATCATAATCATACGCTAGCTTCTAGGGTTTAGCCTCTACGATCTCGTGGTAGATCAACTCTTGTAATACTCATATCATCAAGATCAATCAAGCAGGAAGTAGGGTATTACCTCCATCGAGAGGGCCCGAACCTGTGTAAACATTGTGTCCCCTGCCTCGTGTTACCATTAGCCTTAGACGCACAGTTCGGGACCCCCTACTCGAGATCCGCCGGTTTTGACACCGACAATGATCTCTCCAAGCATGGTGACGAAGCTGAAGGCATGGGGGAATATGAAACCTACTCCCCACGTCTCCATGGTGTTGTTTTTGGTTGCAACGGTCATCATTATGACCGTCATGATCAAGATGACCGTGACAACCAAGCGAGACTGAAGCTACATGTGCCATCCTTCACGGGAAAAGAGGATCCAGATACATAAATTGAGTGGGAGGAGAAATACGATCAAATCTTCCGCATCCATGGTTTTTCTAAAGAAAAGAGAGTTGATGTTGTTGTTATGGATTTCTCTGGTTATGCTCTTACATGGTGGAATCAGCTGCAAGACGATCGGTTGATGTCGGTCAATAATCTTATCCGCAACTGGACTTTGATGAAGGAAGTCATGAGGCACCGTTTTTTTCCATAATACTATGAGGGGTAATTGTACAAGTGTTTGTCGGGGCTCACTACAGGTTCCCGCTCTATTGAGGAGTACTATAAAGAGATGGAGGTGCTGCTAATTAGGACAAGAACCCGTGAAAGTGATGAGTCGAAGATGGCGAGATTTTTACATGGGCTGAATGATGAAATATCAGATTTTGTGGAGATGTTTCCTTATGATACATTACAAGATGTGGTACATTAAGCTATAAGAGTTGAGAAGAAGAATATGTGTAATGTTCATACTCCTGCTTTCCAAGGCCGCACCACCACACGCTCATGGCAGGGAACACAATAGCCATATGGTTCTCAGTTTGCGGGTGCACCACCTAGGCACCCACATGCCTCAACGGCTTCCTCACCTGCTATTCTCAATCAAGATAAGAAGTCATCAGCTACAGCGGGAGTATCCTCTGCTCCACCTCTAGAAAGGAGTTCTACACACAGAAGCGACATTCAATGCCACAAGTGCAAAGGAAGAAGTCATATTTCTTCGGAATGTCCAAGCAAAAGAACTATGATCATCGATGAATGAGGTGAATGGGAGTCTGAAAGTGACCCTGAAGGTGGCAATGATGAAGTGGAAGAGGAGAAAGGTTAGTAAGTAGGACGAACTATTTTATCTCATGAGGAACTTGATGGAGAAGCTTTGGTTCACTACTAGGGAAAGCCCTAGCAGTAGCGCGGGTATTTTGCGTATCAGTAGCGTGGGACGACGCACTACTGATAAGGCACTACAGCTAACGTGTAGAAATAGCGCATGTCGTCCCATGCTACTGCTATACATGGCTAGCAGTAGCGCGCTTTAGTGCAGAGCGCTGCTGCTAATATTTGCAGCACTTTTTAGCAGGAAGCGCTACTGCTAACTTTGTTCCCCTCGCTACTGCTAGTTTTATTAGCTTTTGTTTTTTCTGCATATTTGTTTTCTATTTGAATAGGCTTTATACAATAATCTTTAGCATATCATGCACATACAAATGTAATCATAGCATATACATACAAATAGTCTCATCAAATCATGTCATCATCATAATCATCATCCAACACAAAGTGGTATCTCATCATCAATTCGAAAATAGCGATACAAGTATCGATTACTTGTAACTACATCGTCATCCATCTAAACAATAATATACGCGAGAAGAGATATCACTTTGAGTGAGAGCGGAACTATGCAGTACATTGTTCGTATCCCTCTCTCGCATTAGCGTGAACCTAAACTAACCACTGGCTATCGCTCAAAAACCGGAAACCGGTACACCTGGGCCTGACATTCCGGCCACTCTTCGTATACTCCTACTGTAGCAATTTTCGCAATCGATGATCTATACACCTGCATCGTCACATGAGTCGATGATATGCAACATATATAGTTGACCAACAGAAAGAGATAGACTTGGCAAAAATAGAAGCAACATATCATAAGCATAAATAACAAAGTTCATCGTACCCAAAATGCCCTAACTAGAGTTATCTTAGCTAGTCGAGGAGGACGGTTTAATTACATCACAAATAAAGTTTCGTCGTGCATAACTCAAAGTTTTGTCATACAGATAGTATGGACTAAACGGACACATTGTCATATATCGCCAATCACTCCAACATGTCGTGCCATCCATCCAAGTCAGGGAGATAGTGCCCTAGCTTAGTGAAAGGCTTCAGGTCGAGACGCTGAGCGGCTACGCGTGTTCGGACGTCTGCCCACGACATTTGTCCTTCTTTGTAGAACATCCCTGTTTTTCCGACGACCTCCTTCATGATGATTTGGGCAGGTTCGCGTTGGATGTGATAGAACTCGGCTTGAAGTCTATGATCCTTGATATATCCTAAGTTCTTTGCCCATTGTAGAATATGGGCATCACCGGATCTAGGTGACATGCGAAGCATCTGGTGATCCCGTATGTATTCCAACATGTGGTGTAGGACATATAATCCATCATTAAGAGAATCACTCGGTTGCTGGATGCAGCAGAAGTCGGTCTTATGACCGAAGGCGGGCCTGCCATCCCTTTTCTTCTTGTCCTTGACCTCTCCACCCCGTGCGCCATAGTAAAACATAGCACTGTCGAGAACAGACTTGATGTGGTTGTAATCCTTTTTGTTAATGTTCCTCGACGAGTCCGAGTAAAGAGCGTGGGAGTATCAGTGGTAGAGGATGATGAGGATGGCGCGCTCGCCGCTGCGCAAAATAAGTACACCTCAAATTAATTAGCCTACACCGTGCAAATGAATGATTGAAATCAAAGGAAGGATATCCTCGCGGATGACTTACAGGTGATGATAAGGCACGAGAATCGCCTCCTTGTCCTCATTGGTGAGCATGAAATTGGCGATGTACTCCCTCATGTATTCACGGTGCTCTGTGCAGACTCCCAAGAAGCCCTCATGCATGAAGTACAGGTCAGCGACACAGATATGAGGTATCTGCTCAACCCCGATGAGGTAGTTCATGTGCAAGGCATAAAGGCGGACAAGCATAAAATCCAGCTTCTTCAAGTGAAACATGTCGAAGATGTAATCGAATCGAAGGAGAACTTCTCCGCGGGGAATCTGTAGACGTACGACAATTGCCGCGGCACGTTAACCACATAGAGTGGGTATCCTGGATTTTTTGAGGCGATGAGGCCTTCCTCTATCCGCAGCACATCGTCATGAAGTCTCCTTAAATCACCGACTCTGACCCCTAGCGCTGCTTTAGGTAGGATTGGTTGACCGGGGATATGCCATTTTGCCGCGGTCTTGAACCCAAGGCTGCTGAGCTGGCTGGATCATAGAAGCAGCTTTTTTGCCTTTCCTTGGTCTCTTCCTAGACTTCTTTACTACTGGAAGGTTGTCCATAATACGTTCAGACTCTGGAGGTGGCAATTCAGGCACCGATTCATGACGCTCAAACCCGAAGTAGGCGCCAGTATTGACATACTGTTGAGTGTCATCGTCATCCTCATCCTCATCTATGGCGACGTCACCAGTGACTAATAGAGCCTCTTCCTCACCCTCTCCTCTATCACCCAGCACGACAGTCGACGCTAATTGGGTAGGTGAGGTGTTGATGTTCATACCTAACTGCGTGCTCGTGGGTGTGCTCCCGGCTGCCTCCAGACGAAGCAGACTCTTTGGCCACAACAGGACCCACCCATTGCAACAATCACCAAGCTGCCGCGGGGTCTCGTCGTCATCCCCCACTAGTACCAGAGGAGCCAAATTCTCATGGCCCGGATTGACACTGGACACGGAAACCTTGAAGACGTTCCGGGGGATCGGCCGGCTGTGGAATAATGGTTCCTTCGGCTCCATTATCGTCGCCTTCCCCACATCCACCTTCTGGTCGCCGATGGTGTACAATATGGTGCATGGGGTTTCATCGGTCTGCAAAGAAAATTCTGCGACGTGAGACATCCGAAAGGCAACAAAAATGGGAGATTATACATTTATTGAAGGGGGCCGGTGTGAAAGATACCGTGAAGGCGTCGAGCTCAGCCAAAGATGAAGCACCGCCGAGCACGTCTGGTGCCGGAGCCGGTGCGGGAGCAGGTACGGGAGCCGGTGCGGGAGCAGGTGCAGGAGTTGGTGCGGGAGCCGGTGCGGGAGCAGGTGCAGGTGCTGGTGCAACGCTAGTCGAGCTGCTCCCGAAGAAGTTAGCAAGGGGAAAGTCCGCTGCATTTTTTTCTGGATTTTGCCTGTTCCAATTGAAAACGGCCAGAACCAAGGTAGTAGACATATCTACAAGCACATGTTTAGCAGCAGCTACCGCTGTTGCGACTGTCTCAGATGGTTTCTTCTCAATCGCAATCTCAACCTTCTTGTCGATGTTTTCTTCAGTTAACCTCCGTCTTTCCTTTCTCTCCTCCGTGGTCTCATAGTAGTACTTCTTCCACGTAGCACCGTCTCCGACACCATGCACGCGTCCATACGACGGTCGAGTCTCCACCGGGATTCCTTTCAATATGTTTAATGCCCGGTTGAATGGAGTGTCCCACTTAGGCCTCGCCAACGCCTCAGACGTCGAGTCGCTTTCGGCCGCAATCCTCTGCTGCTCTCTCTGCAAAACGCACAAGGAGCATTTACAAATATGACTAACGTGCAGTCGAATTGATCAGAAACTAAAATGACTAGCAGTCTCATGAACTCCGTCGTGACCGCGTTCGTCTCGAAAACCTCCTTCACTAGGTCCCAATGGTGCCGGGCCCTGAGGATGTCACACTCCTGCGGAATGGTGAAATCCGCCAAGGGGTCTGGGATGCCCAGACTTGTGGCTTCCGTGTCCTCCTTGGCCCATGTGGACCTCTTCCCGCCGTAACCACGGATTCCAAGGTGGTGGCACCCAATGTTCCTCTGTTGAAGCCCCTTCATGTATTTGAAAGTGCTCTACCGTGATTGTCGGATTATCCTTTACAATCTCGGAGTAGGGTTCCTTTTTGTTGACGATCTGATATTTCATCCTTGATTTCCAGGCGGCCAACGCGTCACTAAACTTGGTCATGGCGTGTTTGTTTATCTTCTTCATTGTCGGGTCCTTATCTGGATCTTTATAATCCTTTTCATTCCGGCCCCGGAACAAGAATATCTGGTGCAACTTCTTTAGGAGGGAGGGCCTCATATTATCTATCTTCTTTAGTTTCTCATCGTTGATGGTGGTGGTTGTCCGTATGATGCAGCCTATTTGATTGTCGTAGCACGCGCGCGCTTCCTCGGGCGCGTTTGGCTAAAAATTGACATCGTCCACCTCCGTGACCACCAGTCTAGTAGTCCTGAGGTTGTTAGGAAGCCATTGCCTCTTTTCTTTCGGTTCTATACCACCTCCGCTAGTCTCGGCACTGGTCTTAGTCTCAGCGCCGGTCTCGATGCCGGTCTCAGTCTCAGCGCCGGTCTCAGTCTTAGTGCCGGTCTCGATGTCGGTCTCAATCTCCGATGTGACAGGTGCACCCAGCAACATCAACTCTTGATCGCCGGCTTCCCTCAAATATTCTTCTGCCGCTAGGTAGACGTTGTCGCAGTCACCAGAACCCTATCCTTCATTGTTGCTAGCCATGTTCCCTATGATCAAATCTAGTCAATTAATTTGAGACCTAATAAAATGAATAATGACATAAAAAAAGGCCTATGCTTTGCAGGAACGTTGACTCCTTCCTGGTGCGGCAAATCCCGGGCACTCGATATGTCCTAGTTTATAGCACAAGTCTTACCAAAATTCATGGAAAAATTTAGCATGACTTTTGCTAAAAAGTGGACAAATCGAGAACCTGAAATTTGCCGGAACGGAAATGAATCAACATTCTAGCAAAACATAGGCCACTCGGCTTCATTCCCTGGAAACAACAAAGCCACTTGGGCACAATCAAACCACTTCAATGAAAAGATATAACATGAGCAAACAGTATTGAGGAATTTGCATATAACATAGCCACTTCAATGAAAAGATATAATCAACAGTAATGGAATATGAAAATGAACATCAATGACATATATCATATAACAACAATCTTGTTTTTTGTTTACATAGAAACAATTAGTTTAACCATGTTTTTGAAAAGAAAAACAATTCTGATTTATGTTTATAGCAAAATGCCATAGCTACTATTTTTTATTTATAGCTAAATACTTTTGTTTTTTGTCTAAAGCTAAAAATCTAGGAACTCCATTTTCTCTAACCCTTCTGACCTCACCAAAATTTCCATAGCAAGACCTTAGTACCTACACCCAATTTCTTCAAAAATATTCAGGTCCATAGTCCAAATAATTCAAATTTCATTTGAATGAAATTTGGAATAGATTCAGGTCCATAGTCCAAATATTTTTTTATAGCTAAGTGTTTTTTGTTTATAACCTCTATCAATTTAAATCTAAATGCTACTATTATTTACATACCCTCTATTAATTTAAAGCTAAATGGAATTACTGTTTAGGCATTTTCATAAAAAATTTCCCTAGCTAATTTCCTAAAAAAGTTGCTAATCATTTTTCCTAAATGTTAAAAGATTCCTACTGCCCTAAACAAATCTAGGGTTCATATGAACACCTAGGGTTCATATGAACATCAACACTGCATCAACATATATATGAATTACCCTAGCAAAGAGAGAGAGAATGGTGGGGGAGAGGAGAGGCAGAGCCTTACGGTCGGCGGCGAGGGCAGGGTCTGGCTCGGGCGGCGGCGGTGAGGTCGATGGCGGTGGCGGTGAGCTCGAGGGAGGCGACGGTGAGGTCGACGACGGCCTCGGATGGTAGCTGTGAGGTCGAGGGCGGCCTCGGGCGACGGTGTTGTGGTCGAAGGCGGCCTTGGGTGGCGGCGGTGTAGTCGAAGGCCGGCAGGGCGACGGCAGCGATGGAGCAGTTGGGGGAGAGGAGGGAGTGAAGGGGGAAGAACTTAGCAAAATTTTGAGCCCGCGCGGCCGGGGGTTAAATCAAACTAGCAGTAGCGCCTTTTGTCGAAACGCGCTATAGCTAAGTTAGCTATAGCGTTTTCCAGCAAAACGCGCTACAGCTATTCCTTTCTGTTTTATTTTTATTTTTCTTTTGTTTTCTTTACATTTTCTTTTTTTCATTTCTCCTTTTTATATTTCTTTCATTTTTATTTACTTTCCTACTTATTTTTCTATTTATTTTCTTTTTCATAGCAGTAGCACTCTACAGCATAAACGTGCTGCTACAAAGTTTTTAGCAGTAGGGTGCTTCTAGAAGAACCTCTACTACTATTCCTAGCCTACCGGCACCAGCGAGGGAATTATAGTAGTAGCGCTTTTCCGCGCAGACGCGCTACTGCTACAATAATGGTTGTAGTGTGCTTTTGTAACAATCGCTACTAATAAGTAGCAATAGCGCCGTGTTTTGACCAGAGCTACTGCTATACCTCTGTGTATAAGGTTTTCCCTAGTAGTGGTTGTATGTCGTTCACTTAATGCCCAGGTTGTGGAGGAGGAAAAGGGGCAGCGTCATAATCATTTCCACACCCATTGCCTTATCAACTCAAAGATATGTCAAGTGATTGTTGATAGTGGCAGCTGCAACAATATTGCAAGCATGGAAATGGTCGAGAAGCTTCAATTCCAAACAAAACGTCACCCCCACCCACACCGCATGCAATGGCTGAATGATTGCGGTACAATTAAGGTGATTAGCAGCATGCAAATACCAATTTCAGTCGGGACATATCAGGATGACGTTGAGTGTGATGTGGTGCTGATGCACGCTTGTCACTTGCTTCTTGGACGACCGTGGTTGCATGACCGTGATGTGCAAATCAGCGGGCGGGCGAATCGCTTATGTTTTGTCCATAGAGGAGAAAAGTTCACTTGGCTGCCCATAACACCCGAGGAAGTCTATCTTGATGAGATGAAAAGAAAAGGAAGGAAAAAGGGAGAGAGTGATCATACACAATGAGTGAGCCACCAACATAGTGAGGGAGTGTTTCCACAGCCAAATATGACCAAGCCCCAGGAAAAACAGGGATTAGTTATGATGGCTAGGAAAAGGGATATGCGGGAATTGAGAGACCTAATACTCCATTCTTTGTAATCATGTACAAGGAAACTTTATTGGATGTTAATGACTTACCCTCAACTCTTCCTAGTGTTGTTTTTGATCTTTTCCAGGAGTATGAGGATGTGTTTCCAAAGGAGGTACCACCTGGTTTGCCACCGAAACGGGGCATTGAGAACCAAATCGACTTGGTTCCGGGCGCCCCACTACCAAACTGACCACCATACCGAGCAAACCCAGAGGATACGAAGGAAATTTAGAGGCAAGTGGAAGATCTTCTTAACAAAGAGTATGTAAGGGAAAGTCTTTCTCCTTGTACTGTTCCCATTCTTTTAGTTCCAAAGAAACACGGCACCATGCACATGTGCACTAATTGTAGATCCAGTAACAACATAACTGTGAGATATCGGCACCCTATTCCTAGGCTCGATGACATGCTTGATGAACTTTGTGGCTCCACCATATTTTCCAAAATTTATTTGCGAAGTGGTTACCACCAAATAAGAATGAAAGAGGGTGACCAATGGAAAACTGCATTTAATACAAAATTTGGCTTGTATGAATGGTTGGTTATGCCTTTTGGATTAATGAATGCACCTAGTACATTCATGAGATTGATGAATCATGTTCTTAGATCCTTCATTGGACAGTTTGTATTGGTTTACTTTGATGACATATTGATATATAGCAAAACTTTGGAGGATCATCTTGGACATATAAAATATGTGCTTGCTATCCTAAAGGTGGAAAAGTTGTATGCTAACGTTGAAAAGTGCACATTTTTCACGAACAAGGTTGTGTTTCTTGGCTTTGTTGTTTCAGCAAAAGGTGTGGAGGTCGATGAAGAGAAGATCAAGGCTATTCGTGAGTGGATGCCTCCACAAAATGTGAGCCAAGTACGTAGCTTCCTTGGACTTGCAGGTTTCTACCGCCAGTAATTGAAGGATTCCAGCACCATTGATGCACCCATGAATGAGTTAATGAAGAAAGACACTCCATTCCAATGGGGTGATGCCCAAGACAAGTCCTTCCAAGAACTGAAGATGAGATTGACATCAACCCCATTGCTTTCACTTCCTGATTTTGGTAAGACATTTGAGATCGAATGTGATGCAAGTGGTGTTGGTATTGGTGGAGTTCTAATGCAAGAAGGTAAACCCATTGCCTACTTTAACGAGAAGCTCAATGGTCCAACTCTTAATTATTCCGTCTATGATAAAGAATTGTATGCACTTGTTCGATCTTTGGAAACATGGCAGCATTACTTGTGCCCAAAAGAGTTTGTAATACATTCGGACCATGAATCTTTAAAACATCTAAAGGGCCAACTCAAACTGGAGCGTAGACATGCAAAATTGAGTGAGTTCATAGAGTATTTTCCTTATATTGTCAAGTACAAGAAAGGGAAGGATAACGTTGTTGCCGATGCATTGTGTTGGCATCACATTTTACTTTCCCAACTCGATGTTAAAATCCTTGATTTAGGAAGCATCAAAGAATTGTATGCTAACGACTCATACTTTGATGAGCCATTTTCAAAGTGTGACAAGGGAAAGGGATGGTGTCGGTGTCAAAACCGGCGGATCTCGGGTAGGGGGTCCCGAACTGTGCGTCTAGGCGGATGGTAACAGGAGACAAGGGACACGATGTTTTTACCCAGGTTCGGGCCCTCTCGATGGAGGTAATACCCTACTCCTGCTTGATTAATATTGATGATATGGGTAGTACAAGAGTAGATCTACCACGAGATCAAGGAGTCTAAACCCTAGAAGCTAGCCTATGGTATGATTGTTGTTCGTCCTACGGACTAAAACCCTCCGGTTTATATAGACACCGGATAGGTCAGGGTTACACAGAGTCGGTTACAATGGTAGGAGATCTACATATCCGTATGGCCAAGCTTGCCTTCCACGCCAAGGAAAGTCCCATCCGGACACGGGACGAAGTCTTCAATCTTGTATCTTCATAGTATTGGAGTCCAGCCGTGATGATAGTCCGGGACTCCCTCAGTAGCCCCTGAACCAAGCTTCAATGACGACGAGTCCGACGCGCATATTGTCTTCGGCATTGCAAGGCGGGTTCCTCCTCCGAATACTTCATAGAAGGTTTTGAACACCAGGATAGTGTCCGGCTCTACAAAACAAGTTCCACATAACACCGCAGAGAGAATAATTTTTGCACAGATCTGCTGACGTATTCCGCGGCGTGACATCACACCCCGGCCAGGCCTTTATATGAACCGTTTTTTACCGTTCCACCTTAGCGCGTTTAGCGAGGCGGTTTCCTTGGCACGTCTTATCAAAGCATAGATCATGACCCCTTATTCCGGGATTCTCATTAATACGGACGGGAGTAACCCAACCGTACCCGTCGGCACACCTCCTCTATCAAAGGCGAGTCCTAGCCGACCACGGGGTGGGCTCTTGGTATTCAACCTCTTTATAATGAGACCAAGGCCTTCTTCTTTTTACACCCTCCATCGAGTTCGCCTCGCGCTCCGAGTTCTAACACCCAAAGCTTCAGATTCAGGCGCTTCGGACCTTCGAAGATGTCTGGCTCCGACCAGCACGGCCGAGGGATGTCTTCCTCCGTAACGGAAGAAGACGTGCTAAAGCTGCGAGACGCCAGGTATCTAACCGGCGAGATCTCGCATAGGCTGTCTGCTCCAGGGCAGGTCATTCCCACTCCCGAGCCCGGCGAGAACGTGGTGTTTGTGTCTCACTTCCTTCGGGGTTTAGGCTTCTGGACGGATCCCTTTGTGCGGGGGCTCATGTTTTATTATGGGCTGGATTTCCACAACTTGAATCCGGAGTCCATCCTCCATATCTCGTCATTCACTGTAGTATGTGAGGCATTCCTCCATATTACCCCCCACTTTGGATTGTGGCTCAAGACTTTCAAGGTGGAGCCAAAGATGATCGGGGGGCAACAAGCAGAGTGCGGAGGGGAGGTCATAAGCAAATGTGCTGATGCTCCATGGCCCGAGGGCTCTTTTCAAGAGGAGATTGGTTTGTGGCAACGGGAGTGGTTTTATATCACTGCTCCCCGGGGCACCAAATGGGCGGCGCTCCTCGCCTTCCGCTCAGGTCCACCATAGCGGCTGGCATCATGGGTCAACAAGGGGCTCGACTGGGGGCCGTCCAAGGACGTTCCCTCGCTGCACGGCCGTATTCGAGACCTCCACGAGAGGGAGATCAATCTGGTTGCGGTGGCACAGGTTATGTTGATCCGGCGCCTTCTGCCCTACAAACGTTGCCCCCTCCGCTTGTGGGAATTCAATCCGGAGGGACCACGAGCTCTCCAAAATTTTATGGGCACGGCACCCGTGGAGATGTATAAACTGTTCTTCGGATCACAAGAAAAGTGTCCGGACCTGACTGAGGACGCAGGACTAAGCTGCAATCGCCCAGATACTCAAGTAAGTAGTCCTGTAACCGAACAAAATTGTTCATTCATTTATCATATATATATGCCCTTTAAAGGAGCCGTTTCTTGAACAGGAGTGGATAGCCAAGGCAAAGTTAATAAGGTGTCCGGCTCCCCTCCCAGAGACCACGCTAGATCCCATGCTGGCCAAGATGTTGACAGCCGCGCCCATTGAAGAAGGCGAAGGGGGGAGCGTGGAAGAAACTGCCTCTACGAAGGAGGCTATCAAGGACGGAGGGATTAAAAGTCCCGTCTTCCGAGGAGAGAAGAGGACCGCTTCGGAAGATCTGGAGGTCAAGGCCTCAAAGAAGGGAAAGGAATCTTCGTCAGGGAGTCCGGCGCTGGGAAGTAACCCAGCCGCACTATTTCCCCAAGGGGATCAGCCCTCCAGCAAGCCGTAAGTGAAAAGAAGGGGTCTTGTGAATAAGGAACATCCCTGTATTTATTTAAGAAGATAACTGAAATTATGCCTTGTAGTTCGGATCTCAGCCCCTCTCAGCAGAGCTCGTCTTCGGTGGATCTTCTTTCGGAGATGATGGAGAGCGAAACGCCTCCACCTGTCGCACCCTCATGCGTGGAAGATGACCCTGAGGTGTCGTCGCGGAGGGTTCCCCCACGTCCGGCGAGGCCGGCAGGTCCGGCGCCAAGTGGTGTGCGGTCGGAGGAGCTGAAGGATCTGCTCGGGCGAGCGGCTACCTCAGAAGATCACCCTGCTCTAATGGGTATGGTGATTGAAAGGATTGCATCCGCCGAGAGCGGATTGAATGAAGCCGTCAGAAGCTTACTGACGGGGTTTGAGGTACGCAAAAATGATGTAGCTTCTGAGAGTTATGCATATAGAATGCGCACTGTATAGATAGTAGCCCCTGAGACTCGGTATGCTGTCAAAATTGACAGTGTGCCGAGGATCAAAATCTCAGTTATAACATATCGCCGCTCCTAAACAGGTGGCGGGGCGTCCGGTGGCCAGCCGGACTGATGAATATGCCGAACTAAAGCGGCTACTTGACGAGGCGGATGTGGACATCGTGCTGGTCAATAAACGGTTTGACGAGTCGCAAGGTATGTGACTCCTGTGCGGACACCTGGTAAGGGAGCTTGACGCCCATGTCTTACTATTTGTATGCTTAATGCAGATGGTGCCGCTGCTGTGGAGGAGCTTCGGGCGGAACTCGCCTGAGCGAAAGAGCAGGCAAAAAATAGTAATGCGGCCGCTTTAAGGGCGGCCGAAGAGCTAGAAGCGAACGGGCTGCTCATCGCTGAAGAAGAGGAAATGGCCGATATGGCCGAAAGTTGAAGAATGCTGCCGATCGCTGCGAGGTTCTCGAAAAGAACATCAAGCGAGCAAGAGGGCTCGAAAAGGCCGCCGCCGAATCCAAGAATGCCCATTCGGCTTTGAGAGCTGCCAAGGAGGAGCTGAGTCAGGCCGGGGCAATTGCGGCTGGAAAGCCGTTTCTGCTGCGGAGGAAATATACGGATCCAAAGTATGCTCAATTGGACAAGTTGTGGAGTTCGGAGGATGCTTATCTGGACTTAGCGGCGAGCGCTGCGGACGCGATTAAGCACTTCCAAGGCCAGAAGCGGCACAGAAGGGAAGAGCTGTATTGGTCGCAATTCCATAGTCCGGAGCGTCTTCTTCCATTGACCGATCGGTTGGCCGAATGGGCCGAGCTGAATCGACTATCGGACTTGCCATGCAGCATGTCATGACTCATTTGTGGCCGGGCGGACCCCAGCCGAAGGGTTATTTTGGTTTAGTGCAGCAGTTTCTTGGTGCGGTACCGCGTATCGACGCAATGAGGCGGTCGGCGTGTATTGAGGGAGCGCGGATGGCTCGCCCGTGTCAAGACATCTTGGGCAGATATGAAGGCCACCGACGTTGCATCTCAAGATTTGGACAAAAGCGAGTACCGCCGAGCACTACTTTGAGGAAGTCCTGTCGGGCGCTCGTTTAATAGAGACGCAGTGCTCGAAGGATATTATGTTTAATTGACATGTATGATTTGTGAAAACAATGTTTCAATATAATATAAGAGCTTCTTATACTTGTGCTTTCAAGTAGTAGACTACTCCCTGTGCGGCCGTATATGTATATGTATATATAACCTGAAAGATGGCAGTCCTTGGCTTCAGCCCCCACGCACATAGTGCGGGGGTGTTTGCCGAGAAGGAGCTCTTGCACACTTAATCCAACGTCTTGGTCCTGTTAAGGAGGTAGTAGCATAGCAAACTAGGCAACCGGACTATAATGCTTCATCACTTTCACTTAGACATAGGAGTTCGAGGGTGGGGCTACTATATAGCCCCTAGGGGCACCGCACTCTCCCTAATTCGGGGTGCGTATGTGCCTGACCGGAAGCCGGTCCTTCGTTAATGTGGAGGAATTCTAAACATTCCGATGAGTCATCGAGTGGTTGACCAGTCTCTCGCTATATCATGACAGTCAGTTTTGGCTTTCATCGAGGTGCTCGCCTGCGCCGAACCGGGGCACAATCGCAGTAGTTCTCCTGGTGCCGCGTTTGCCGATAAAAAGGAACGTAAGGCAGCAAAACACAGGAGCCGGGCAAACCCAACATTTGGCCAAAGACATGATTCTGAGCTGATGCATATAAGGCCTAACTCGAGACGCCGAATACTCCCTAAGGTATTCGGTCTTTATAAAAACAGGCAGAATAATGCCCTAAGCCCCTGGTGTCCAGGTACGCACAAAAATTCTGGTGCGGCCAATGCCAAAACGCCAGCTTCCTCCTCGGTTATAGTAAGAAACCGGGGGATGTATATCAACAAGAGACAGAAAAAGGTTTACGCAGGTCTTAATATGAAAAGAATCCTTGCAACGGGTCCCTACCGCACGTCTGCTTTGTGTCTCCGCAGCCGTATTCGACGGGTGTAGCACGTTGTTCATCTGTAAAAGAGAGGAACTTAGTTTAAAAGAAAAAAGATCGTGCGAAAGATGTACTTTATATTAAATAAACAGAGTACGATTCGAAGAAGTGAATAAAATTGAGCTTTATTGTCTCTTGTGATACATGCATGCAGCCCCTTGTGGGGGTATACCACTAGTAGGCGCCGGACTCGTCTAGCCGTGTCCGGGGTTTGAATGACCAATTCAGGCTATTTAACTAGCGGAGCCGGATAGGTGTGGGGCTGTCAAGGTAGTCTCACGTTCCTCCGTGCTCAAGTAACACTTAGTACTTCCTTTTAATGAGATGATGCCGCGTAGACCGGGCATTTTAAGTGTTAGAGATTCATAATGTGGTATTGCGTGAAAGCGGGCGAAAGCTTCGCGTCCAAATAGTGCTTGATGGCTACTTTTGAACGGGGCGACATGGAAGATTAACCTTTCGCGACGGAAGTTGTCGGATGAACCGAACACAACTTCTAGCAGTATGGAGCCCATACAATGGGCATATGGGCCTGGCATTACTTCTTTAAAGGAGGTGTTGCTACGGCGAATTTTGGTTGGGTCTATCCCCATTCTACGGATTTTGTCCTGATATATCAGGTTTATGTCACTGCCGCCATCCATGAGGACTTGTGTAAATTGGAATCCGTCGATTATAGGATCCAATATCAAGGTTGTCCATCCTGCGTTCCGGATACTTTCGGAATAGTCTTGATGGTCGAAGGTGATTGGTTTTGACAACCAATGTGCGGCGCGCATTTTAGTGGGCGCCGCTCTGTTTTTCCCTTTGATCACGTGAAGTGAGTTTACTGTTTTAACCTCTTGTGGGAAATTCTTTTGTTTTCCGGGGCTCGCTTGTGGTGCTCGTCGTCATCTTCACTTGGTGTGTCGAGCCCCTTGTGTTCGGGCGTTGAGTCTGCCGGACTGTTTGAAGACCCAACAATCTGTGGGTATGGTTTGCAGGCCTCCCGGAGTACTGTGGATTTGACATATCTTGTCCAAGATTTTGTTTAAATTGATAGCTCATCGCTATTGTCCTTAAGGGCGGTTTTTATTATTCGTCGTGAGCTTCGAATCAGCGTTGATCGCCGCGCTCTTTGGACCGTTCCTCTTAATCCGCGCTGGTCCTTGTTGCGCCGTGGTTTCCCATTTCCATCCCTGATTTGGATGTACTTGGGTCGCTGGTGCTGCATCTTGCTAGCCAACTATCCTCTCCCGCAAAAGCGGTCATGAGGCTTGTTAATGCGGCCATTGTTCTTGGCTTTTCTTGGCGAGGTGTCTGGCGAGCCATTCGTCTCTGGACGTTGTGTTTGAAGGCTGCTAAGGCTTCGCGTCCCGACAATCGACTATTTGGTTCTTTTTAGTAAGGAACCTGTTCCAGAATTTTCGGGCTGACTCTCCGGGCTGTTGAGTTATGTGACTTAGATCGTATGCATCCGCAGGGCGGACATAGGTCCCCTGAAAATTTGCCCGAAGCGCATCCTCGAGCTCTTCCCAGCTTCCAATGGTATTTTTGGGGAGGCTTTTAAGCCAATGCCGAGCTGGCCCTTTGAGTTTGAGGGGTAAGTATTTTATGGCGTGGAGATCATCTCCTCTAGCCATGTGTATGTGGAGGATGTAATCCTCAATCCGCACTCTGTGGTCTGTTGATCCGTCGTATGCCTCTATGTTTACGGGCTTGAATCCCGCTGGAAATTCATTATCTAGCACCTCACCGGTGAAACATAGGGGGTGTGCGGCGCCCCTGTATTTGGGTGTGCCGTGATGTTCGGATATTTGGCGTGTTGCCTTGCTTTGAAGCTTGCTTTCTCGGCCCATAGATGGACCTAACTGGGCCATCCTTTTGATGTGAATCCTTATGCGGATCGCGTGCCGGCTTGTCTGCGGTGCTATTTGCCGCTCTCTTTTTGCCGTGGGGTCGTCCATCTGACCGAGTGGCCTTTTATCTTTTGATTGTGGGGGCTCTATGGCCTCTTCGTCAAATTTGGGTAGTAGTTTTCTTTGATAGCTTTTTGTTCGCGATCGTCGCCAGATTTGTCTCATGGGTGTTGAATACTTTGCTCCATCGATCCCGAGTGCATCTTCCGCTGTTTTGAGCTTCCGCCGCTTTTTCAGCTACGCAGCGATGGCGCGAGCCTTTTCTGGAGGTTATTTTGCTCCAACAATTTGTCCGGTGTGAGATCGTCCGGACTGTTGTCTTCACCGGGGATGGGTTGTTTATCCAAGTTGTCTTGTTCGGACGATTGCTCGATAGCGTGTTCGTCGTCCACCGGTTCGTCCTGCTCTATGGCTGGTTCTCTGTTGAGGCGGGACTTTGTTCGGCGTTTACGCTGCCGCTTTGACCGCCGAGGGATTTATCCTTCGAAGGCCCCGTTGTTCCTCATCTTCATTTCCTTTAGGTGTATCCACCATGTATACATCATGGGATGAGGTGGTTGTCAAGCATCCTATAGGTGCTGGTTCATGGTTGTCTCCTACATCGTCGTCCATACCTTCGATGTATTCGGAGTCGAAATCGAGCACGTCGTGTAAGCTTTCGACAGTGGCTATGAAGTGGGTGGTGGGTGGGCGGTGAATTTCTTTGACGTCCACATCCCAACCTTCCTGTCCGTAGTCCGGCCAGGGCTCTCCGGATAAAGAGAGAGACTTTAGTGTATTTAGGATGTCGCCAAAGGGCGAGTGCTGAAAGATGTCCGCGGCAGTGAACTCCATGACCGGCGCCCAATCGGATTCGATTGGCGGGGGCGCGGAGGGTTCGGAGTCCGGAGAGGAGTCCAGCACCCTGGAGTCGAGGTCTTCGCAAGGGACACGGATGGAGTTCGGCTCGATCGCCGTAGAGATTGTAGCCCCCTAGGCGGTGTCCAACCACTCGTCCTCGATCGGGGAATCCGGCTCCGGATTAAGGGTCGGAGCGGATGTCGGTGCGCCTCCGTGGCATTGTTCGCTGCGAGCTAGATCATGCCCATCGAGACAGTCCAAGACGCTATTATGGCTCGAATCCGCTAAAGATCAAGTCTCCACGGATATCGGCCGATAGTTCAAACTTCCAAATCTGACTCGACGGCCAGGGGCGAAGCTTCGATCTGCTCCTGGATGGCTGCTTAATTGGCCCGCAGTGCAAAGCCGCCGGATACGAAGATCTGTCCGGGGAGAAAAGTCTCACCCTGGACCGCGTCGTTGTTGGTGATCGAAGGAGCCATCGGGCCTATAGGTGACGACATAGAGGAACTCTCAATGAAAGCACCAATGTCGGTGTCAAATCCGGCGGATCTCGGGTAGGGGGTCCCGAACTGTGCGTCTAGGCGGATGGTGTCGGTGTACAAGAGTAGGGGTACCCTAGTATCCCGAACTCGTGCACGGGAAGTTGCAGCACCCCGCGGCGAGGCTTGCCTAGTGACCGCCAAGGTCCTCCATGGTTCCTTCGAACCATTCAAGAACAAAGTATTTAAGCCAAGAAGACAAGGCCCCAAAGAAGAGGAGCTTGCCGGGAAGGCCACTCAAGGCACGCAGAAGACAAGACCCCGGCAAGAGGAGCTTGCCGGGAAGGCTCGGTGAGCGACAAGCTTCCGGGCGCGACAAGGATTTAGCTGCGGCAAGGCGCTTGCCGCGGCAGCAACCTCTTCATCTCCGCCCAACTCATCCACCAACGTGTCGCCATGAGACCATTCCATGCGCTGGCAGGTCGAGAGGCTGTGCAGCCAGCGGAGAGCAGCGATAAGCGGCGCCGACAAGATAGCCATCGTGGCAAACGGTGGCGCACCGACGCCCCTTGCCTTTGCTTAGGCGATGGGACGGGCATTTAATGCTTTTGTCCCTTGCCGCCGAGTTAGGTAGAGTACACCGTACAAAGTAGCTGTACCAACCGCAACTCATTTTCCCATTTTGCCCTTGTCTACGCTGCCACCTGTTGGTGATCCCTTGAGCCTATAAAAGGAGACCCATGCTAACGAGAAGGGGTTTCACTCATTCGAGACCGTAAACACTCAAGCTAGGTTTTGTAGCTCTCGTGCTCCCTAGCAAGAACACAATACAATCGGACAAGCAGCAGAGGAGTATTATCTCCGGGAGCTCCGGCTGGGTAAACTGCTCGTGCATCGCCGATCTGCTCTCCTCCGGCAATCTCCGCCCCACCGAACCAAAAGGGACTCGGTCCGCCGTCCCATAGGTGTTCGTGGGTCACGGTCAGCTTCCCGACATCTTTGGCGCGCTGTAGGGGACGCCGAGGCTGTGTGAACCTGATCCGCGCTCACACGAGCAACATCTTCATCATCTTCATCAACATGCCACCGAAGAAGAAGGCTTGGCGGCAGCAGAGCCGTCGCCAAACCCACCACCACCGGAGCCGGCGAGTGGTGGGGAAGACGCCGCGAAGAGCGGATGTCGACGAGGGAGCCCGTGTCGCTGCTAAGTCCAAGGACAAGGCGGCGCAAACTCGGCGTCCGTGACACGCTCAAGGCCCATCTCAGAGGCGCGAGACCGACAGCGCCATGGTGCTCGCAGCGCCATGCGCTCGCTGGGCCAAGATCAAGCTGGTGGATCCGGGACGCCAAGAACAGCTTCAGCGCCAACAGGCTGGTGCGAGTGAGGCACGGTCGCTCGACGGGATATCGCTCCTTCTAACATATTTA
The DNA here is from genome assembly GCA_021605205.1 of Aegilops longissima. Lineage (NCBI taxonomy): Eukaryota > Viridiplantae > Streptophyta > Magnoliopsida > Poales > Poaceae > Aegilops > Aegilops longissima. The sequence continues at coordinate 237,425,517 of CM038679.1, forward strand.
GAAGTCCGAGCATATCCCGCCTCGCACTGCTCACCATTGCCACCCACCACTCAAGCGTAAGCTTTGGCGCGAGCTCAATCGCTCTCGGATTACCCTCCAACGGCGCATAAGGTCGACGAATGGAGGGCCACCATCCGTAGTCTCATCGGCTTTGCTAACGGCGACGCCCGCGGCAACCAAGCACGCCGCTGCGCCAAGCGAGACGACAAGGCACGAGCCGGTGGCGACGAGACCTGTGGGGTGCAACCACCATGCACTCTCCATCCCAAAGGCTAAGATCGCCGACTGTCGGATCCACCTCGACAGCGATTCCACCGCTTCATCGGATCCACGAGCTCGCCGTGATCAGCACCAAGTTCTTCAAGAACGGCAACAAGAAGACGCCGAACTCGCATCGAGCGCCAAGAGAAGCGCCAAGCGCCAATCCGACCAGCGCGCTGGGCCCTCTCCGCCGACGCGGCACGCGCCAGGGGAACCAGTGACTTGTCAGACGCTGTAGGTTGCCCTGCGCTCACTCGTGAGCTGCGGCAGTCCAAAGGGTCTGACAAGAAAAATTTCAAGCCGACGCGTGCGGAGAAGTATGATGGCAGGACGATCCGTCGGAGTTCCTCAAGATCTACACCATCGCGGTGCAAGCTGCAGGGGACGAGACGACAAGATCCTCGCCAACTACTTCCCGCCGGTACTCAAGCCTAATGTCGATCTTGGCTCATGCACTTGCCGGACGGATCCATATCTTCTTGGCAGATCTATGCCATCAGTTTGTCGGCGCCTTCACAGTGCCACAAACCTCATGGCCAAGAGAGCGACCTTCACCGCCGCCAAAAGGAAGGAGAGTCTCGTGCAAGTTCATCCAGAGGTTCAGCTGTGCACTACAACATCCCGTGATGTCCACCCGCCGCAGTTGATCAGCGCGTTTCATCGAACGCGCGGAACCGCAGAATGAGGGAAGAGACGGCGATGTGCAAAGTCAAGGACGCCGCTGAGCTGTATGCCTTGGCCGACAAGTGTGCACGTACGAGGAAGGAAGAAGACTCCTGTGAGAGAATGCGAAGCAGGATCTCGATAGGAGGAGACCGCCCGGCGAAGAAGAGCCGCGACGGAACAATGAAGGAAGAAGGGCAAAGAGGTACTAGTTGTCGAGCAGTCCGTAACGGTGGTACCGCCAAGAAAGCCAAAGTTGGTGGCTCCAGCAAGGAGGTTGCCGCTCCGATCGCCAGACTGTGGCAGCCGCCGACAAGGTGACAGCTCCAACAAACAAGATCGCAAGATCCACCGCACCAAGGGCCATGACCTCCAGAGTTGCAAGAAGGTCGAGCAGCTTGTTGAACAGCAGTAGGCTGAGTACGAGCGGCGCGACAAGGAGAAGGCCCAGAAGGTGCCGGGGAATTAACAAGAAGCGACCCGCCGGGAGGACGCCATGCAAGGCCAAGCAGCGTCAAGGAGACAGACCTCCCGGCGGCCGCGACAAGGATGAAGACGACGATGACGATGAAGATATGGAAGACGACGAGACGGATGAGCAGGAGTTTCAGAAAGCAACAGAGGTCCTCTGCGTTGACGGCGGTGCTTCTTTGCATACTTCACACCGCCAACTCAAGCATTGGATGCGGGAAGTTAATGCAGCAGAACCATCTGCAGAGTCACGCAAACCTCTCGAAGTGGTCAAGACGCCTATCATCTTTGATATTGAGGACCACCCTGATCGCATAACGGCGGTCGGGTGCTTGCCGATGTTGGTCTCACCAACTATCCGCAACTTCAAGGTCACCAAGATGCTAGTTGACGGCGGGGCCGGCTTAAACCTGATCTCATCCGCGGTGCTCCGTAAGCTTCAGATCCCCGACGGCGAGCTCAAGAGACCGGCACATTCCAAGGAATCAACCCAGAAGGAGCAAGCCGAAGGGAAGATCACGCTGCGGTAACATTTGGCAGCGAGATAAACTTCAGGAGGAGAAGGTCACGCTCGACGCCGCTGATTTTCCATTACCTTACAATGGGATACTCGGCCGCCCAAAGACTCACCAAGTTCATGGCAGCCTCTCATTATGCATACAACTTGCTCAAGATGCCAGGCCCGATAAGTGTCATTTCTGTCCATGGCGACAAGAAGGATGCTCTTATCTGCGCCGACAAGATCTAGGGAGGCAGCAGCTGCAACCAATAGCAAATCACTTGCCGATGAAGCTCGGGGAAGAAGAAGACCAAGTCCGCAAGAGCTCGATGCCCACTTCGCAAACGCACCTCCTGAGTGCTGCGCTACCGCCGAGGACGCACCATCGAGCTCCACCGCAAGTGCAAGAAGATGATGGCAGCTCCACCAAGACCAAGAAGGTGCCCGCCAAGGAGGACGGCACTGGTGGTACCTTCACCATCGCTGCCACTCTCGACCCTAAATAGGAAGGCGCGCCGTTGTTTTCTCTGGGCTAACGTCGACGTGTTTGCATGGCAACCGCCCCGACATCCCCGTGTTCCTGTGAAGGTAATTGAGCACCACTTAGCTGTCTGTCCTCGCGCGCGCCCATCAAGTAGAAAGTCGAAGTGCAGTGGAGCGCCAAGAGTTCATTGCGTAAGAGATCAAGAAGTTGGAAGCAGCAGCCTTGTCGAGGAGTGCTCCATCCCACGTGGTTGGCCAATCCTATAGTTGTTCGCCAGGCAAATGGGAAATGGAGACTTTGTATTGACTTCACAGATGTTAATAAAGCTTGTCCCAAAGACCCATTTCCCTTGCCGCGCATCGACCAGATTGTTGACTCCACGGCTGGATGTGATTTGCTTTCATTTCTTGATGCATATTCAGGATATCATCGATCTTCATGGCGAAGAGGATGAAGAAAACCGCATTCATCACCCCATGTGGCACCCACTCTGTTTTGTACGGATGCCTTTGGGCTAAAGAATGCTGGTTCAACGTTTGCAAGAGTAGTCCATGACGCTTTTGAGCCGCAAATGCACATAAATGTAGAAGCCTACATGGATGACATAGTGGTCAAGAGCAAGGACAAAGCAACTCTGGTTCAAGATTTAGATGAGACCTTTGCAAATCTGCAAGATCAACCTCAAGCTCAACCCCGAGAAGTGCGTGTTCGAGTCCCTTCCGCAAGCTTCTCGGTTCTTCGTGTCTCAGCGGGAATTGAAGCCAATCCCGACAAGATCAAGGCCATTGAGCAGATTGAAGCACCAAAGCGCCAAGGATGTACGAAGACTTGCGGTTGCATGGCTGCTCTCAGCAGGTTTATCTCTAGGTTCTGCTGAGCGCCTCGCCATTTTTCAATATTTTGAAAAAAGCAGGTCCAATGAAATGGACTCCTGAAGCGGAGGCTGCGCTGCAGGACTTAAAGAGGTACCTGTCCTCTACTCCAATACTTGTCGCACCTAGGCCACAAGAGAAGTTGCTGCTATATATAGTGGCAACCAATCAAGTAGTTAGTGCTACGTTAGTAGCGGAAAGGGAGGCAGATGATGAGCCGGCAACCAAGGCAGATGCATCCAGCGACAAGCAGGGGGCTTCACCGGCAAGCTCTGGTCCCGACAAAGACGGATCTGCATAGGATTGCGAGAAGATACAGAAAAGGATGGTGCAGCACCCAGTTTACTTTGTCAGTTCCCTTCTGCAGGGGGCTAGATCAAGGTACTCTGGTGTTCAGAAACTACTTTTCGGTCTCCTCATGGCCTCGAGAAAGCTGCGCCATTACTTCCAAGCACATGAGATCACAGTTGTCACTCGCTTTCCGCTGAAGAGAATATTGCAAAATCCGAAGCAACAGCAGGATTGTCGAGTGGGCACTGGAACTGTCAAGCTTTGGCCTCAAGTTTGAAAGCACTTCAACTATCCAAAGCAGGGCACTGGCAGAGTTCATAGCAGAATGGACGCCAACGCAAGACGAAGAAATTTCAGAGACGAGCATCCCCGTCAAGGAGGCAGGCAAAGAGTGGCTGATGTACTTTGATGGTGCCTTCTCGCTGCAAGGCGCCGGTGCGGGCGTGCTGCTCGTCGCACCCACCGGAGAGCACCTCAAATACATAGTCCAAATGCACTTTCCCAAGGAGCAAGCGACAAACAATACAGAAGAGTATGAAGGTTTGCTTGCCGGTCTCGTAATCATGTAGACCCGGGATCAAGAAGCTCATTGTCGGGGGTGACTCGCAGCTTGTCGCCCCGCCAAGTAAACAAAGATTATCGAGTCCGCTGATGGAAGCCTACGTTGATGAGGTGAGAAAGCTAGAAGAGCACTTTGACGGCCTACAAATGGAACATGTTCCAAGAGCTCGTAATGATATTGCCGATGGCTCGTCAAGCGCGCCAGACTCAAGTTACACGTGGAACCAGGGATTTTGTGCTCAAGCTGACTCGACCGATCGTAACACCATCAATCGGACAGAACAAGAAGAGGAAGTTGATTTCGGTGACTACTTCCCGCCGAAGCTACCCAAGCCGCCGCCAAGGTCCCTGTGATCAACACCAAAAATGCCGAGGAGCAGTCTGCTCCGACAAGCCCTAGGGTTTGTTTCGTTGAAGCAGACGCCCCGACAAGTTTTGCTCCGCAAGCTTATCGGGAACATCAAGCTCGGCCGAGCCGCAGGTTCTTGCCGAGAAGCGGATGTTCCCGCAGCAGCAGATGTGCCTTTAGTCCATGTTGTCGAGCCGCAAGCTCCAAAGATGGGCACAGCAGATTGTCCGCTTCCTTCAGACAGAGAACTTCTCAAGAGCAAGAAGAAGCGGAAAGAGTAACCCGGCAGTCAAGTATGTACCAGTTTGTCGACAACACACCTGCATGTAAGAAGACTCAACGGCGTGAAATTGAAGTGTATTCACCGAAGACGGACAAAAGCTGTTGGCAGAGATACATGGAGGCATATGTGGTCACCACATTGGCGAAGAGCACTTGCCGCAAAGCTTTCCGGCAAGGTTTCTTCCGCCGACAGCCCTCCGTGATGCAACCGCACAAGTAACCAAGTGTGAAGCGTGCAGGCCCATTCCAAGCAGATACACCAGCCAGCTCAAGCTCTCCAGACGATCCCTTTATCCCGCCATTTTCGTCCTGGGGCTCGACATCCTCGGCCCTTTCCCCGAAGTTGTCGGGGCTTTGAGTACTTGTACGCTGTAATCGACAAGTTCACAAAGTGGCCGGAAGTGGAAGCAAGGAGGAAGGTGACAGACAACAAGCGATCAAGTTCTTCAGTCGATTGTTTGCCGCTTTGGGATTCCGAACAGGATCATCACCGACAATGGCACACATTCACCAGCCGCACCTTCATGCAATACGCCCAAGATCTTGGCGCCAAGGTTCCGCTTCGCTTCGTTGCTCATCCGAGAAGCAACGGTCAAGCGGAGAGGGCAAATGCTGAAGTGTTGCGAGGGCTCAAGACCGAACTTTCGACAAAGCTGCACAAGTGCGGAAGAAACTGGATTGAGGAGCTGCCGGTGGTTCTTTGGTCGATCAGACGACGCCAAATCGAGCCACGGCCGACACCTTCGCTCTAGTCTATGGAGCAGAGGCAGTTCTCCCCACGGAACTCAGATACGGTCGCCTCGAGTACTCGCTATGATGAGCTTGAGCAAGAGCAGCTGCGACAAGATGACACGCTGCTCCTTGAGGAGGCCCGTCTTCAGTCGCCAGACGAGCTGCTCGTTATCAAAGAAGCTTTGCGCCGCTACCATAGCCGCAGTTAGTGCCGAAATTTCGAGGAAGGCGACCTTGTTCTTGGCGAGTTCACTCCGCCAAGAATTCCAACAAGTTGACGCCAAGTGGGAAGGCCCTTATCGGGTGAAACGAGTCACTAGGCTCGGCGCTGTCCGCTTTGAGATCAAGATGGCGCCCGTGAGCAACTCCCGAACATTGAACATCTTCGTAAGTTTTACCCATAGGGCGCTGTTGCGGAACCGGTTCCGCAACCACCTTTTGTACAAGTCTTGCCCATGTTGCATGTAATCCTTTGTACAAAGCCGCGCAGACCCTCTGCATCAAGAAGCTCATGTGTTGCGCACAACTTGTCAATTTCATGCTTTAATAATCAGTTTGCATGTGTTATCCGACATTTTGTGCAGCATCCACACCCGTAAGCAATAACGAGCCACAAGGCTCCATAACTTTATTTTCTTCTTTCTTCTCAAAGAAAGGAAGGTTCCCTCGCGCACAAGTTAACCAGGGGAAGGAGAAGATAATGGTGGGCCGCCAAGCGCCGCCGAGGAAGTTTCGCTTACCGAGAAGCAAACGATGTAAAAGCTAAGTTGCCAAAGTCTGAGCAATCAGTTTTTAAAATTTTTAAGTTATGTTCCTCGAACGATAGTACTTTGTATGGAAAACCTGTGCACGGAGGAACCAACTCGTAGCTAGTTTGCGCCCTTACTTTGTTTCGAGTCCGCTCAACAACTTAAGTGAGCTGCAACTAGTTGCGACAAGGTTGCTTGTCGGAGGCGGCATCGCCGAAGAAGCTGCCGATGTTCCAGACTCAGCGCTTCATGCAAAAGGTGCTCACACGACAAGTTCCCTAAAAACGAGGGCACAAACATACAAAGGAAGGAATCAAGTAAAGGAAATAACATTGCAATCATTGCCTAAGATAGAGTTATATTACAAAAGTAGCTTGTCGCAGGTCTAATGAATTGTCCTCCTAAACATGATCAGCAGCGACAAGGGAAAGATAAAATTGGCGGCCTAGTCTACACGGTCGCCATCAACCCGCTTGATCTTGCCCACCTTGTCCACAATGGGTGCGACAAGGGCTTTGAGCGCCTCCACATCGGCATCTGGCGGCAAGGATCTGAGGATGCCGTTGAGGTTGAGGCCTGGATTGCGGAAGGCCACCTTCATCAACACCTTCTGGAGGGCTCCTACCAGATCTGGCGCGATTCCTCGGCCAGCTGCTTCGGGATCTCTTCCCGGAGCCGCTGGAGAGCCGTCACCACGCCCTTGAGGAACAGGCTGAGCTTGGCACTGGGTTGGAGGCGCTCGTCGGAGGAGTACCCAAGGTCCACCATCCCCAGCTCCATTAGCTCCTTGTCGATGGCGGCGGCAGTATCCATAAGACCCTCCGTCCGATGCATCACGTTCTCTCCAAGGTGTTCTGGCGGTCGTGGCACTCGTCTGCCAGCTCCTCGTTGGTCTTGATCGTCTCCAACAGGCCACCTCCCCGCTCCTTGGCGCCATCCAGCGCCTCCATCGTGGTGGTCGGCTTCAGCTCAAGATCTGCCTTGGAGTCCTTGGCGGCATTGAGCTTTTTGATCCTCTCAGCGAGACGGCCCTGCAACTCGCCGAGAGTGTAGGCGCCCTTCTCAAGGCTTCAGAAGTGGCGAGCTCTTCGCCGCTCTTCCGCAGACCGCCTCCAGCTGCGCCACTTTTGTCTCCAAGTCCTTCTTGGCGGCCTCGGCAGCTGCGGCAGCGCCCTTGCTTCCTTGAGAGCTCCGCCAAGTGATTGCTGCGCTGCAAGCTCCTCCTCATAGCTGTCAAGGTTGATCTTCCGCTGCGCCAGCTTGCCTTCTTCTTGCAGATAGCTTCTCGCCGCAAGCCGCTGCTGCTCCTCGACCTCAGCCTTCTCAAGGATGAAGGCTGTGCGCTCTTGAAGTCGTCGCTCTTCGCCACGCCCCGAGAGCTTTTGGTTGGCACACCGGAGCTCTTCTCAAGACTTCTCCATGTTCCGCTCCCCCTCGCGACAAGTGCTTCCGGGACTCCAGCTTGGCTTGTCGGGCGTAGAGAGACAATAGCTTTTTCAGCTGCTCCTCCTCGGACTTCGCCGCTGCTGCTGCTTGGCGCGTCAACCAGCGACAGCCCAATGGAGGCGAGCAGTCTTCGTCAAAGGTCTCCTTCGACCGGCGCCCTAGAGCTCGACGCCTGTGGAGCTTGATGAAGACGCCGCCGCCGGCCTTCGATAGGCGCCGGGTGGGGCTCTTCGAGCTCGACGCTGCATCGGTGGCGGAGGGATCGGCGGTCGGTGTAACGCTCGGCGCCTGCGGCCTCGTGGTCGCCAAGACGATCGCTGACCCTCGCCAGCCTTTTGCGGCGGCAGCCTTGGCGGCCTCTTCGCCAAGCGGACCCATCGGCGCCAGCCTTTTTCTCCATGGCGGTGACGTTGTCGGTGTCGCTGCGCGTCCTCGCTGGCGACCTCGGTCCCATCGGCTCTCCGCGATGGATCTCGACGATCGAAAAAGAAAGAACGATCAAGCAAATGTTCAAAAGAAAAACAGAAGAAAAAGAACCCAAGGGAAATTTTCAAGCAAGAAGATTACCTGCGAGGGGATCGGCAGCCATGGTCTCGACCACCGAAGGATCGCTGGTGATGTCCCTTGGCGGAGAAGTCTCCCTTGCCGGAGACCGCTCCCTTGCCGGAGAATTCTCCCTTGGCGGCGTAGTTGAAGCAGAAGGAATTTCAGGAGCGGCTTCCGGGCACTCCTGATGAGGCCGCTCTGCTCCTTCACAAATCAACAAGTTGGATATTAGCAAAAGAGGAGCACCCATGTACGCCTAACCGTAAGAAGTAAACAATATACTTACGCTGGGGGCTGTGCTGGGGGCTGCTTTGAGGAAGGGTTGTCGGGTCCGACAAGGGGGTCTCAGACGCGCCTCCTGTTGCCTTGGGGATCGCCTTCGATGACAACCACCGGGTCTTGGCTCTCTTCAACGCTCTCTGAGCCAGCGTCCTGAAAAAGGAAAGAGTTCAGAATGAAGCAAATCAGATACAAGAAAAAGCAACCAAATTGAAGAAATACAAGCACAGCATAGAGACTTACTATTCTTCTTCTTCCTCGTCGGAGCTGAGCGCGGAGAGATCAAATTCCGGCTCGCCTCCGGTGCGAAGAGGCGGAGGAGTGGGCTCTCTTGACCGCTTGGTGGGGGTGGCAGCGGTGGCCTGAGAGGATCCCACCTCGCTTGTTGCAGCAGTGTGGGCGCCTCCTGCTGCAACAGCTTCTTGCTGGTGGAGCGCGCGCCGGACGGCGCTGTGCTTTTGGCCCGTCTGCTGCCCGTCACTTCCCGGCCTTGCGGAGACGCTTCTTGGTGGGGCTGCGGGCTCCGCCATGCAAGCTACTTGAAGGTGTGGAGGAGGCGCCTTGGCGGACTTGCTCGGCTCAACCGGGCTCGGCCTGCTCCTCCTCGCGGCAAGCTCCTCTCGACGGCAAGGCTTGCCGCTTCGCTGCCTCTGCCTCCTCCACGGTGAACCCGACCGCCCGGTGGCAGCAGCTGCTGCCGCCTCCTCCACCTGGTGGCAATGCGCTGCATCTCGGCGTCGGTGGTGTCGTGGTGAGCCACTTGCTTTCGTCGGGCGGATCGGCACTTCTTCCAAGCTATCAAGAATCGCTGCACGATGTCGTCCGCAGCTCTTGCCAGTTGGAACGATCCCATGTGAATCGCACAAGGGCATCATGGCGCGGATGCGGTCGAGCGAAGAATGGTTGCACAAAGGAACGACTCCCCTTGGCAACATGAACCATTCGGGGTGATTAGGGTCATGCTTGAACAACTCCAGAAGCATTGCGTCCAACTCCAAGACGGTGAAATTCCAGTTGAGGCCCGGGCGCAACCTCATGATATCTGCCGTGTTTTGGAACTCCCAAGCAGGTCTCCTCCTCTCCCGCAAGGGAGCGATGCGCCGCTGAAGAAATTTGCGCCAATCGCGCTTACAAGTGAGTCCGCAAACCGAGGCGCAGGATCCGGTCACGGCAATCTTCAACCTAGCATCTTCCGCGCCAAGTTGCTCCAATCGTATGGCGCGCACTATTGGAGTTTGGTATTTGGGCAGTGAAGGGCTGCGGGTTCTCCTCAACGATCCAACACCAATCGGCTCTCCACTCCTCCCACTTGCTACGGAGCTCTCCTTCCAGATAGGATTCTTTCTTGCCGATCCCGGAGATCCAAGCAATCCCTCCGCAAGTGGCTCTCTCTCTCGACGCTGGGCATGAAGAAGTGGCGGAAAAGGGCTACGCTTGGGTGGACTCCGACAAAGTTTTCGCAGAGGTGTGCGAAACCGCCATGGTCGACAGCGTTGGGGGTGAAATCAAGGAGACGAAACCCGAGGTGTTCATGATATCGCAAAAGAACTCAGAGAAGGGCGGCAGAGCCTGCAATAGAAGAAGAGCGCGAAGAAGGGGTACCCGTCAAGCTGACTCTGCGCGGCGGCGGAGAGTACCTTCGGCGTGGATGCGCCTGCTGTCTCTGTCGACCAGAAGAGGTAGTAGCCTCCTCAGCTCCTTCGCCGAGCTGGGGGGAGGAGGCCCGCTCCTTTCAGCAGCCATGAGCCGCGCCTCGGCCGACATCACACCCTTCCCTTGTCGGCTTTGAGCCATGGCGGAGGTGGTGGAGGAGACCGACGGCGTTGATGGCGTTGGTGGCGATGGGGGCGGAGCGCGTTGCTCTCTTGAGCTAGAGAAGAAGGGGGAGCGACGGTGGTTTTCAAGATGGGACAACGAATGGCGAGGTGGGCGACCTGCCCTGCTTCCCCTGCTTATAAGAAGGAGAGGGGCGGACGCCCGCTTTTCCAATTAAAGAAAGCCTCACGATCTCCCCACGATGCCACGCTCGACGCAGGCTGTTCGTGGGGGACGTGGTGGGTCCGCCGCCACGGCGTGATCTAGGCCGCAGCGTCCGCAGCACTGTTTTGGGTCTGGCCCAACAACGCCGCACTGTGTGTGGCCCAGTTCGGGGCTCTGTCGGTGTACTAGAGTAGGGTACCCTAGTATCCCGAACTGCAGACGGGCAGTTGCAGCACCCCGCTGCGAGGCTTGCCTAGTGACCGCCAAGGTCCTCCATGGTTCCTTCGGAACCATTCAAGAACAAAGTATTTAAGCCAAGAAGACAAGGCCCCAGCAAGAGGAGCTTGCCGGGAAGGCCACTCAAGGCACGCAGAAGACAAGACCCCGGCAAGAGGAGCTTGCCGGGAAGGCTCGGTGAGCGACAAGCTTCCGGGGGCGACAAGGATTTAGCTGCGGCAAGGCGCTTGCCGCGGCAGGCAACCTCTCTTCATCTCCGCTCCAACTCATCCACCAACGTGTCGCCATGAGACTATTCCATGCGCGCGTGTCGAGAGGCTGTGCAGCCAGCGGAGAGCAGCGATAAGCGGCGCTGACAAGATAGCCATCGTGGCAAACGGTGGCGCACCTGACGGTCCCTCACAGAATTGCTTAGGCGATCGACGGGCATTTAATGCTTTTGTCCCTTGCCGTCGAGTTAGGTAGAGTACATCTGTACAAAGTAGTTGTACCAACCGCAACTCATTTTCCCATTTTGCCCTTGTCTACGCTGCACCTGTTGGTGATCCCTTGAGCCTATAAAAGGAGACCCATGCATAACGAGAAGGGGTTCGACTCATTCGAGACCGTAAACACTCAAGCTAGGTTTTGTAGCTCTCCGTGCTCCCTAGCAAGAACACAATACAATCGACAAGAAGCAGAGGAGTATTATCTCCGGGAGCCCCGGCTGGGTAAACTGCTCGTGTGCATCGCCTCGATCCGCTCTTCGTGCAATCTCCGCCCCCCACCGAACCAAAAGGGACTCGGTCCGCCGGTCCCATAGGTGTTCGTGGGTCACGGTCAGCTTCCCCGACAGATGGTAACAGGAGACGAGGGACACTATGTTTCTAACGTGTCCGGCATCTCGGATATTGCATTATATGCATCGGTTTATAATTATGTATTGGGTCAGTAATTGGGTTGCCCCACTCATGTGCTTACCTTCTTATGTTCCACATGTTCGGCTAAGAAGGTAAAGGGAGAACCACTGCAATTGTACTTCCGCTAGTTTAGTTAAGTACCTCAATGGAAAAGCTGAAAACTAACTGTCATAATAGGCGAGAACTGGTCGGCGATCCGATAACTGGTGTCAAACCCAAAATCGTTGGTGATTATACCCTGTAACACGAAGGATTTGTCCTTACAAAAATCAACTGGTGCATGCCTGGCCCTTGCTACTTCTTGAGCTTGTGTTGGTTTTTCCCTTGAAGAGGAAAGAGTGATGCAACAAAGTAGAGGCAAGTATTTCCCTCAGTTGAGACCAAGATATCAATCAAGTAGGAGAAACAAGCAAGTCCCGAATCTATGCACCTGCACAAATAATCAAACACTTGCACCCAACGAGATAAAGGGGTTGTCAATCCCTTCACGGACAATTGGAAAGGTGAGATATGATAGAGATAGATATAAAATATTACAAAAACATAAAACAAAATAGAAGTAAATAAATTGCAGCAAGGTATTTTTGGGTTTTTTGGTTATACATCTGAAAATATATGATGGAAAATAGACCCAGGGGCCATAGGTTTCACTAGAGGCTTCTCTCTTGAAGAAAAATATTACGGTGGGTGAACAAATTACTTTCGTGCAATTGATAGAAAAGCGCAAAGTTATGACCATATCCAAGGCAATGACTATGAATAGGCATCATGTCCGTGTCAAGTAGACCGACTCCTACATGCATCTAGTACTATTACTCCACACATCGACCGCTACCCAGCATGCATCTAGAGTATTAAGTTCATAAGAACGGAGTAACGCCTTCAAAAGAAGATTACATCCGATAGATATCAAAGAACATCGAGGAGAACATTGTATTGAAGATCAAACAGAGAGAAGAAGCCATCTAGATATTATCTATGGACCCGTAGGTCTATGGTAAACTACTCACGCTTCATCCAAAAGGCCAATAGAGTTGATGTAGATGCCCTCCGTGATCGAATCCCCCTCCGACAGGATGCCGAAAAAGGCCCCAAGATGGGATCTCATGGGAACAAAAGGTTATGGCAGTGGAAAACTATTTTGGTGGACCCTTCTGTTGATAATGGAAGATTTGTGAATTTATTGAGATGAGAGGGAGGTCGGTGGACTCCCGAGGGGGCCCACAAGCCAGGAGGCGCCCCCCCTAGGGCGCGCCTTGAGAGCTTGTGGTGCCCTCGGGACTCTTCTGACTTCATCTCCAAGTTCTGTGGGTGTCTTCTGGTCCAAGAAAAATCATCGCGAAAGTTTTATTCCGTTTGGACTCTGTTTGGTATTTCTTTTTTTTGTAAAACTCAGAAAAAGAAAAAAACACAAACTGGCACTAGGCTCTAGGTTAATAAGTTAGTCCCAAAAATAATATAAAATAGCATATTAATGCATATAAAACATCCAAAATAGATAATATAATAGCATGGAATAATAAAAAAATTATAGATACGTTGGAGACGTATCAAGCATCCCCAAGCTTAATTCCTGCTCATCCTCGAGTAGGTAAATGATAAAAACATAATTTTTGTTGTGGAATGCTACCTAACATATGTATCCATGTAATTTTGTTTATTGTGGCATGAATGTTCAGATCCATAAGATTCAACACAAAAGTGTAATATTGACATAAAAACAATAATACTTCAAGCATACTAATAAAGCAATCATGTCTTCTCAAAATAACAAGGCCAAAGAAAGTTATCCCTACAAAGTCATAAAGTCTGGCTATGCTCCATCTTCATCACAGAAAGTATCAAATCATGCACAACCCTGATGACAAGCCAAGCAATTGTTTCATACTTTTGATGTTCTCAAACTTTTTCAACTTTCACGCAATACATGAGTGTGAGCCATGGATATAACACTATAGGTGTAATAGAATATGGTGGTTGTGGAGAATACAAAAAGAAGAAGATAGTCTCACATCAACTAGGCATATTAACGGGCTATGGAGATGCCCATCAATAGATATCAATGTGACAGGGTAGGGATTGCCATGCAACAGATGCACTAGAGTTATCAGTGTATGAAAGCTCAAAAAGAAACTAAGTGGGTGTGCATCCAACTCGCTTGCTCACGAAGACCTAAGGCAATTTGAGGAAGCCCGTCATTGGAATATACAAGCCAAGTTATATAATGAAAAATTCCCACTAGTATATGGAAGTGACAACATAGGAGACTCTCTATCATGAAGATCATGGTGCTACTTTGAAGCACAAGTGTGGAAAAAGGATAGTAACATTGTCTCGTCTCTCTTTTCTGTCATTTTTTGGTGGGCTTCTTTGGCCTCTTTTATTTTTTATAAAGTCCGGAGACTCGTCCCAACTTGTGAGGGAATCATAGCTTCCATCATCCTTTCCTCATATGGGACAATGCTCTAATAATGATGACCATCACACTTTTATTTACTTACAACTTAAGAATTACAAGTCGATACTTGGAACAAAATATGTCTCTACATGAATGCCTCCAGCGGTGTACCCAGATGTGCAATGATCTAGCATAGCAATAACATCAAAACATCACGCTTGCTATCTTACGATCATCCAAAGCAATATGACAATGATGGTGCGTGTCATGATAAAACGGAACGGTGGAAGTTGCATGGCAATATATCTCGGAATGGCTATGGAAATGCCATAATAGGTAGGTATGGTGGCCGTTTTGATAAAGGGTAAATGGTGGGTTTAATGCACCGATGAAAGTTGTGCGGTACTAGAAAGGCTAGAAATTGTGGAAGGGTGAGAGTGCATATAATCCATGGACTCAACATTAGTCATAAAGAACTCACATACTTATTGCAAAAATCTATTAGTCATCAAAACAAAGTACTACACGCATGCTCCTAGGGGGATAGATATGTAGGAAAAGACCATCGCCCATCCCCGACCGCCACTCATAAGGAAGACAGTCAATAAGTAAGTCATGCTCCGACTTCATCACATAACGATTCACCATACGAGCATGCTACGGGAATCACAAACTTTAACACAAGTATTTCTACCAATAAAAAATTCCTCACTAGCATCACTCTAATATCACCATCTTTATATCTCGAAACAATCATAAGGAATCAAACTTCACATAGTATTCAACCCTCTTTATAAGAAAGTTTTTATTACACCCCTCTTGGATGCCCATCATATTAGGACTAACTTCATAACCAAAGCAAATTACCATGTTGTCTAGAGATTATCAAAATAATATACGTGAAGTAGGAGAGTTCAATAACTTCTATAAGATAAAGTCGTCGTTGTGCTCTAAAATGATATATGTGAAGCACTAGAGCAAATTGCCTAGCTCAAAAGATTAAGTGAAGCACATAGAGTATTCTAATAAATTTGCGATTGATGTGTGTCCCTCTCAAAAGGTGTGTACAGCAAGGATAATTGTGGCAAACTAAAAAGCAAAGACTTGTATCATACAAGACGTTGCAAGCAAAATACATATCATGTGGTGAATAAAAATATAGCCTCAAGTAAGTTTACTGATAGATGAAGACGAAAGAGGGTATGCCATCTGGGGCATCCCCAAGCCTAGATGCTTGGTTGTCCTTGAATATTACCTTGGGGCACCTTGGGCATCCCCAAGCTTAGGCTCTTGCCACTCCTTATTCCATAGTCCATCAAATCTTTACCCAAAACTTGAAAACTTCACAACACAAAACTCAACAAGAAAACTCATGAGATCCGTTAGTATGAGAAAATAAATCACCACTTTTTGATACTGTTGTGAACTCATTCTTTATTTATATTGGTGTAATATCTAATGTATTACAACTTAAGCATGGTTCATACCCCCCGATACTACCCATAGATTTATCAAAATAAGAAAACAACACATAGAAAATAGAATCTGTCAAAAACAGAACAGTCTGTAGCGATCTGAAAACTTCGTATAATTCTGTAACTCCAAAAATTATGAAAAATTAGAAAAATTTAGGAAATTTTTATATCAATCTTCTGTAAAAAAAACCTCAGAGTTTTTTCACGCTCCTGTGATTTTTGAAAAAAAATACTGATCACAAAAGTTTCTGTTTTTTAGCAAGATCAAATCAACTATCACCATAAACCATCCTAAAGGTCTTGCTTGGATCAAACAGTAATGTAAAACATGAAAACATATCTAACCAGAGCCTAGATGATACATTACTCAAAAATAGGAAAAAGAAGCAAGAAAAAAGATAAAATTGGGTTGCCTCCCAACAAGCGCTATTGCTTAACGCCCCAAGCTAGGCATAAATTATCTAGGTATTGTCATCTTTGGTATGCAAATCATAAGTAGCCCTCATAATAGATTCATATGGTAACTTAATTTTCTTGCTCGGAAAGTGTTCCATGCCCTTCCTTAATGGAAACTAAAATCTAATGTTTCCTTCTTTCATATCAATAATTGTACCAATCATTCTAAGGAAAGGTCTACCAAGAATAACATGACATGTAGGATTGCAATCTATATCAAGAACAATTAAAGCTACGGGCACATAATTCCTATTTGCAAAAATAAGAACATCATTAATCTTTCCCATAGGTTTCTTAATAGTGGAATCCACTAGATGCAAATTTGAAGAACAATCATCAAATCACGCAAACCTAACAAATCACCTAAATTTTTTGGAATTGTGGAAACGCTAGCACCCAAATCACACAAAGCATGTCACTTATAATATTTAAATTTAATCTTAATAGTAGTTTCCCACTCATCATAAAGTTTTCTAGGGATAGAAACTTCCAATTCAAGCTTTTCTTCAAAAGATTTCATCATAGCATCAACGATATGTTTTGTAAAAGCTTTATTTTGATTATAAGCATGAGGAGAATTCAACATGGATTGCAAAAAGGAAATACAATCTATCAAAGAACAATTATCATAATTAAAATCCTTGAAATCCAAAAGAGTGGGTTCATCGCTACTTAAAGTTTTGACCTCTCCTATCCCACTTTTATCAATTTTTGCATCAAGATCTATAAACTCCAAATCATTGGGATGCCTTTATAGCTAGAGTTGACTTATCTCCATTCCCATCTTTATCAATATTTACATTAGAAAACAAAGATTCAATAGGATTCACATCAATGACTTTATGATCTTCGTCGTTATTTTCACAAAAACTAGAAGAACACGCCATTACAAACCAATCTCGCTTAACACTCATCTTAGCGTTTCTTTTTTTGCACTCATCAATAGAAATTCTAATAGCTTTCGGAGATTCATTAATATCATGCTTGGGTGGAATAGATCTAGTGTTCAAAGATTCAATATCAAGAGAAATTATATCCACGTTCCTAGCCAAATCATCAATCTTAAGCAATTTTTCTTCAACCATAGCATTGAAATCTTTTGAGAACTAATAAATTCTTTAATATTGTTCTCAAGATCAGAGGGTATCTTATTATAATTTCCATAATAATTTTTGTATGAATTGCCATAATTATTAGAGGAATTACTAGGAAATGGCCTAGGGTTGAAATTACCTCTATACGCGTTGTTACCAAAATTGTTCCTACCAACAAAATTCACATCCATAGTTTCATTATTATTCTAAAACAAAGTAGACAAAGGCATATCATTAGGATCAATAGGAGCACTCTTACTAGCAAATAATTTCGTAAATTCATCCATCTTTCCATTCAAAACATTAATTTCATCAATCGCATGCACTTTTTTACTAGTAGAAGATCTTCCGGTATGCCATTGAGAGTAATTAGCCATAATATTATCTAGGAGTTTAGTAGCTTCTCCTAATATGATTTCCGTAAAAGTACCTCCCGCGGAGGAATCTAAAAGATTTCTAGAAGAAAATTTCAATTCGGAATAATTTTTTTGTTTTGTCATCCATAAATATAAACCATGAGTAGGGCTATTTCTTATCATCAATTTCATCCTCTCCCAAGATTGTGCAACATGTTCATGATCAAGTTGCTTAAAACTCATAATATCGTTCCTATGGGAGATGATCTTAGCGAGAGGAAAATACTTGGAAATAAAAAGCATCTTTACACTTATTCTACGAATCAATACTATTTTTAGGCAAAGATGAAAACCAAGTTTTACCGCGATCTTGTAGTGAGAACGAAAATAGCTTCAATTTAACAATATCATTATCGACATATTTATTGTTTGGCCTATCACACAACTCAACAAAGCTATTCAGATGGGACGCGGCATCTTCACTAGGAAGGCCAGAAAATTGATCTTTCATAATAAGATTCAGCAAAGCAGCATTAATTTCATAAGATTCCGCACTAGTGGCGGGAGAAATCGGATTACTAATAAAATAATTATTATTAGTATTGGAAAAGTCACACAACTTGGTATTTTCTTGATACGTCATGACAAAACAAGCAATCTAACACACGAGCAAATAAAAAGCAAGTGAAAAGATGAAAGAAAGAAGGGTGAAAAAGGTAAGTCTTTTTGTGTTTTTCTGAAATCGTTTTAGAAGTGGGGAGAGGAAAATGAGAGGAAAATTGAAAATAATGTAATGCCAGAGATGAGAGTTTACGGTGGGTAATTCGTAGGCTTGATGTAGATCTCCCCGGCAAGGGCGCCATAAATTCTTCCTGCTACTTCTTGAGCTTGTGTTCGTTTTCCCTTGAAGAAGAAAGGGTGATGCAACAAACTAGAGATAAGTATTTCCCTCTGTTGAGAACCAAGGTATAAATGCTTCTCTCTTGAAGGAAAATAATACGGTGGGTGAACAAATTACTATCGAGAAATTGATAGAAAAGCGCAAAGTTATGATGGTATCCAAGACAATTATTATGTATATAGACATCATGTCCGTGTCAAGTAGACCGACTCCTGCCTGCATCTACTACTATTACTCCACACGTCGACCACTATCCAGCATGCATCTAGAGTATTAAGTTAATAAGAATGGAGTAACACCTTAAGCAAGATGACATGATGTAGAGGGATAAACTCAAGCAATATGATGAGAACCCCATCTTTTACCATCGATTGCAACAACACAAATACATGCCTCGCTACACCTACTTTGTCACTGGGTGAGGACACCCCAAGATTGAACCCAAAACCAAGCATCTCTCCCATTGCAAGAAAAACCAATCTAGTTAGCCAAACCAAATTGATAATTCAAAGAGAAATACGAAGATATCAAATCATGCATATAAGAATTCAGGGGAGACTCAAATAATATTCATAGATAATCTGATCATAAATCCACAATTCATCAATCTCCACAAACACACTGCAAAAGAAGATTACAATGGATAGATCTCCAAGAACATGGAGGAGAACATTGTATTGTAGGTCAAAGAGAGAATAAGCCATCTAGCTACTAGCTATGGACCCGTAGGTCCGTGGTAAACTAAACTACTCATGCTTCATCGGAAGGGCAATAGAGTTGATGTAGATGCCCTCTATGACCGAATCCCCCTCCGGCAGGATGCCGGAAAAGGCCCCAAGATGGGATGTCACCGAAACACAAGGTTACGGCGACAGAAAAGTATTTTGATGGACACTTCTGTGATAATGGAATATTCATGAATTTATAGAGCTGGGAGGGAGGTCAGTGGACTCCCAGGGGGCCCACAAGCCAGGTGGCGTGCCCTGATGGCCTGTGGTTCCCTCGGGACTCTTCTGACTTCATCTCCAAGTTTTGTGGGTGTCTTCTGGTCCAAGAAAAATCATCGCGAAAGTTTTATTCCGTTTGGACCCAATTTGGTATTTCTTTTCTGTAAAACTCAAAAGCAAGAAAAAACCTAGAAACAGGCACTGGGCTCTATGTTAATAATTAGTCCTAAAAATAATATAAAATAGCATAAAAACCCATAATATAATAGCGTGGAACAATAAGAAATTATAGATATGTTGGAGACGTCGTATCAAGCCTGAGGTTAGCCATACATCTCCCCACACTGATGGCTAGTTACCATCCCCTGCAGCCAAGCTCCTATGGCTAAGTGAAACTCATAAAGCCGCATAGTCCGATTGCCTTGTTCGCTTCCTACACTAATGCCTCTGGGAACCGAGACATCGGCTAAGGGTTACAGTGCGGAAGATGGAACACCCCTTGTAGTACCCCTCTACGTGGGGGTTGAAGCCGTCGACTGGTAACTTTCAGACTGAAATGGCCAATCAGGAGTCAAAATAACATTAACATATAAAAGTATGATAACCCATACGAAAACATAATCGCATTATAAAATATCAGGTTCGACCAAAGTTTAATACATAAAACTATTCAAGGAATACATCCTTCGAGCACTATGCCTCCACTGCGCGAGCACCGTCCATTACGTCAGAGAAGTACTACTCCAGACGCCTATGCTCCTTTCCAGCTGGAGGAGCTCTGGTGGCCATCTCGATGGGCTTAATTGATGTCTACTATGCAACTTTATTCTTGTAGACACGTGTTGGGCCTCCAAGCGTAGTGTTTTTTAGGACAGTAGCAATTTTCCCTCAAGTGGATGACCTAAGGTTTATCAATCTGTGGGAGGCGTAATATGAAGATAGTCTCTCTCAAACAACCCTGCAACCAAATACAAGAAATCTCTTGTGTCCCCAACACACCCAATACAATGGCAAATTGTATAGGTGCACTAGTTCGGCGAAGATGGTGATAAAAGTGTAATATTGATGGTAGAAATATATTTTTATAATCTGAATAAAGAAAAACAGCAAGGTAGAAAATAGTAACCGGGCACAAAAACGGTATTGCAATGCTCGGAAATGAGGCCTAGGTTGCATACTTTCACTAGTGCAATCTGTCAACAGTGCTAATATAATTGGATCATATAACCATCCCTCAAAGTGCGATGAAGAATCACTCCAAAGATCCTATCTAGCAGAGAACATAAGAATAAATTGTTTGTAGGGTATGAAACCACCTCAAAGCTATTCTTTCCGTTCGATCTATTCCAGAGTTCGTACTAAAATAACATAAAGTTATTCTTTCCGTTCGATCTATCCTAGAGTTCATACTTAAATAACACCAAAGAAAATTCATATTCATAATACTCAATCCAACACAAAGAACTTCAAAGAGTGCCCGAAGAATTTTACCGCAGAAACAAAGGCAAGAATGTGCATCAACCCCTATGCATAGATTACCCCAGTGTCACCACAGGAATCCGCGACTTGGGTGTAAAAATATATATATCAAGTGAATCAATACGATACCCGGTTGTCACCACGAGTATTGAATTGCAAGACATATATCAAGTGTTCTCAAATCCATAAAAGTATTCAATGCGATAATAATGAAATCTCAAAGGGAAAAACTCAATTCATCACAACAAGATAGAGAGGGGAAAACACCATCTGATCCAACTATATTAAAAAAGCCCGTGATACATCAAGATCATGACATCTCAAGAACACGAGAGAGAGAGATTAAACACTGTCGGCGTTTTGGGAACGGGGGTCCCCAGACTTGCCTGCCTGCGGCCCACAACGTGGCCAGGCAGCGGGCCGTACGACCCATCTTCATCAACAAGGCACCCAAGACCCTCGCGAGGGTCCAAGCCTCGCGAGGAGGACGACGCAAGACCTCCTCTGGAGTGGCCTAGCCAGGAAGGCTCACGAGGAGCGGAGATATCAAGGAGAGGCAAACCTCATGAGGCTCTCGTGACGTGGGCCATGAGGAACGGTACCAGGCGGGTGCCGGTGCATGCAGTGTCCTTATTTCCTCTTTGGTGCTAAGTAGGCCAGCGCAGGCGAAGAGTACCGAGGCATCAGGCAAAGGTTGGTTGCCATATTGGTACGACGAGACCAAGACCAGAAGGACGGCCAGGCGGAGGTCATCTTGGAGCCCAAGACGGCGTCACCCCAGGGCTTTTCGCAGGAGAAGACCGCTTTTGTCAGGATAGCTTGTACTAGTTGTCCCCCTTCAAATTTGCCCGCCGTTGTTAGCTCCCTTCCCGCTCGATATTTGGGAAGAGGACCAGGGCTTATATAAGCAGAGCTAGCCACCACAGTAGAGGCAGGTTGAATTGGAAGAATCCTCACGCCACAAGTTCACAAGCACAAGAACACCTCAACGTGAGGAGGCTGTTCTTCCCTTGTACTGTTCATCATCAGCCCAAGAGGCAATCCACCACCACCACACTGGAGTAGGGTATTACACCATAAAGGTGGCCCGAACCAGTATAAACCTCGTGTCTCCCTGTGTTGCGAGTTCGACGAGTTCATCTGCAAGATCTCAGTGAGCTAGACCGTAGATCGGTAGGAGGGAGAGACTTCGCGCGCACCCCAGTGTTCGAACCTTAAGGGTTTGCCAGAACCCCACATCCGACATTTGGCGCGCCAGGTAGGGGTGCGCCGGAGCTCCTCTCTACCAACCTGCGCCCCGTGTCGCCGCGCTTCGCTCCCATGGCTGGTGCGCCGCCACCGGCCTCTGTGACCGACACCAGCAGCAGGGAGTCTGGGTACCGAGCCCTAGCCCCCACCTTGCGGCGAGTGTAGTGGCCAGCCAAATTCAAGCCGGAGATGCCGCCGCGTTATGACGGCGCAGCAGATCCGGCGCCGTTCCTACAGGCGTACGAGGAGGCCATCCTTGATGCCGGAGGCGACGGCAAGATCCTGGCCAGCTGGTTCCCCATGGCCCTCGCCGGCGAGCCAAGCACCTGGCTGCTCAACCTCCCGGGGTCCACGGTGGCGTCCTGGGAGGAACTCCGCGACCTCTTCACCGCACGCTATGTGGTGCCAGCGCACCATGCAATCGTGGCGCTGCTGGGTGGCTCTCAAGCACCGCCTTCAGATCGCCACGTCAAGCCTTTCTTCCCTCAGATTGGGGAAGCCTCCAAGCGCCCGGGGGCTCCGCCGGGTTGGGCTGCACCGGAGGCCGACCTCACCTTCTATTCAGAAGACCACTCCGGCTCCACCGCCGGCTCTGGCATGCTCCTGATGCTCTGCACGCCTACCATCTGCAACGTGGCCGTCACCAAGACCCTCATCAATGGCGGTGCCGGCCTTAACTTGCTCTCCGTGGAAGCCTTCAGCCTCCTCCACGTGCCGTCCGAGCGGCTCAACCTCAGCAAGCCTTTTTCGGGAGTAGGTGGTGGAGCTGCCCACTCTCTAGGGGCAGATCCGCCTCCCCGTCACCTTTGGCATGCGCGACAACTACCGCACTGAGCTGGTGGACTTCGACATCGCCCGCATCGGTCTCCCGTACAATGCCATAGTCGAGTACCCGGCTCTCGCTCAGTTCATGGCGGCGACTCACCCGGCCTACAACCTCATGAAGATGCCAGGGAGCAAGGGCATCCTCACCATCAAGGGGGACACTAAGGAGGCCGTGACGGCGCTCATGCTCGCCTTCAAGACCGCAGCAGCAGTGCAGCCAGCCGGCGCCAGTACGCCCGAGGCTAAGGAGACCGCGTCCGCCAAGAAGAAGCAGTTGTTCACCCAAGACAAGGTGGAGACCAAGCAGGTGCAGGTTGACGAGGACGGGTCTTTAGGAGCCACCTTTACCATAGGAACCAGCCTTGACCCGAGAGATATTCACGTGGGAGCCCAATCAGCTGGTAGGGGTCCCGAGAGAGGTGATCCAGCATCATCTAAGGGTGTGCCCCAACATGCGCCCCGTGAAGCAGCGGGCGAGACGGTAGTCCGTTGAGAAGCAGGCCTTCATCGTCCATGAAACACGCAAGCTGGAGGCGGCTGGTACCATTCGAGAAGTTCGATACCCAGATTGGCTGGCGAACCCCTTCGTAGTACCGAAGAAAGGTGGAAAGGAACGGATGTGCGTCGACTTCACCAACCTTAACAAAGCTTGCCCCCAAGATCCGTTCCCCTTCTGCGCATCGATCAAATCGTCGACTCCACCGCCGAGTGCGACTTGCTATGTTTCCTGGATGCATTCTCTGGATACCACCAAATCAAGATGGTGGTGGAGGATGTGGAGAAGACGACCTTCCTGACACCATGCGGGGCGTACTACTACACCTGCATGCCATTCGGCCTGCGCAACACGGGCGCAACCTTTCAGCGGCTGATGCACATCGCCTTGGGGCGGCAGCTCGGCAGGAACACAGAGGCCTACGTGGATGACATAGTGGTCAAATCTCACGAGGTGAGGACATTGATTCAAGACTTGGAGGAGACCTTTGAGAGCTTGCTCCAAGTGAACTTGAGGCTTAACCTGGAGAACTGCGTGTTTGGCGTCCCCTCCGGCAAGCTACTAGGTTTCCTCGTACCCCACAGAGGGATCGAGGCGAACCCGGAGAAGATCAAGGCCATCGAAGACATGAGCCCACCACAAACCCTCAAGGAGATGCAGAAGCTAGCAGGGCGGGTGACCGTGTTAGGGCGTTTCATCTCCAAGCTAGGCGAGCATGCCTTACCCTTCTTTAAGCTCATGAACAAGAAGGGCCCCTTCAAGTGGACCCCAGAGGCTGACAGGGCCTTCCAAGACCTCAAGAAATATCTCACCAGCCCCCCGGTGATGGTAGCACCGCGGCCTCTCGAGCCTCTGGTACTCTACATTGCCGCCACCCCGTACTCTGCCAGCGCGGTGCTGGTGGCGGTTCGGGAGGAGCGCCAAGACAAGGGAGAGCCGCGCCAAGCCAGAGCTGATGCAGCGCAGGGTCAGGAAGGCTCAGCAGGGCCATCAGCGGCGAAAGACCAAGCTCAGCAGGGCAGCATCGCAAAAGCTCCTGAGGACAGTCAGATCTCAGGAAGCCCTCCACCTCAGGATATGCCACAACCTCCGGAAGACCCGAGCCTCGATAGTGTGCCAGCCCTCGTCGAGCACCCGGTGTACTTCGTCAGCATCGTACTGCGGGACGCAAGGGCATGCTACCCCATGCCGCAAAAGCTCCTGCTCGCACTCTTGGTGGCCTCGCACAAGCTGCAACACTACTTCCAGGGCCACCCCATCAAGGTCGTCTCATCCTACGCATTGGAGAGGGTACTCAGGAGCCCAAACTCAGCCGGAAGGGTCGCGAATGGAACATCGAGCTGCAAGCGTTCCAGCTGAAGTTCAGCACCACCAGGGTCATCAAGGGAGCCGTGCTCGCCGATTTTGTGGCAGAATGGACAGATGCCCCGGCTTTTGAGGAAGGGGAAGACCGGTCCACCTCCCCAGGAAGTGAGGCACCAGACGGCTGGGTCATGCATTTCGATGGCGCCTTCGCGCACCAGGGCGCGGGGGCTGGAGCAGTGCTCATCTCGCCCACTCAGGACAAGCTTTACTATGCCGTGCAACTCTGCTTTCAGCACGGCGAGAAGGTCTCCAACAATATCGCAGAATACGAAGACCTCATAGCGGGCCTGAAGGCTGCGCGGCTCTGGGGGTGAGGCGCCTTACCGTCAAGGGCGACTCGCAGCTCCTCGTCAACTTCTCCAACAAAGTGTATGAGCCGAAGGACGAGCACATGGAGGCCTACCTTGCAGAGGTGCACAAGATGGAAAAGTAGTTCTCAGGCTTGGAGCTACAGCACGTGCCCCGGGGCACCAACAAGGAAGCCGACGACATTGCCAAGAGAGCATCCAAGCGGCAACCGCAAGAGCCCGGCGTCTTCGAAGAGTGGCTCTTCAAGCCATCGGCTACGCCACCTCTTTCAAGCACGACTCAGCCTCGGGAGGACCTCCCACAGCCCCCGGCCACGGGGGCCCCAGCTTGCGGCCCAACCTCATGAGCTCGGCTACTCTTGGCGCTCGAGCCCCGGGAGGAGTGCTAGACCAAGGCATTCAAGGAGTACCTAATGCGCGGGATGCTGCCGGAGAAGGAAGAAGACGCCGAGCGCGTGGCCCGATAGGCCACGACATACTGCATTCAAGACGGCGAGTTGAACAGGAAACAACCGAACGACGTCATGCTGCGCTGCATCTCCAGCGATCAAGGAAGGGAGCTTCTGATTGACATACACGGCGGGTATTGTGGACATCACTCATCGTCAAGGACCCTCATTGGCCAAGCCTTCCGCAGCGGATTATATTGGCCCACAACACCCAATGATGCAGCCGAGCTGGTGAAGTCTTGTGAAGCTTGCCAATTCCACGCCAAGTAAATCCATCAGCCCGCTCAGGGCCTCCAAACCACCCCGCTCACGTGGCCGTTTGCGGTATGGGGGCTGGACATCTTAGGCCTGTTCCCACGAGCGCCAGGGGGCTACCGCTATCTCTACGTCACCATCGAGAAGTTCACCAAGTGGGCGGAAGTGAAGCCGTCCGTACCATTCCAGCCGGCTCTGCTGTCAAGTTCATCAAAGGACTCGTGAGCCGCTTCGGGGTCCCCAACCCCATCATCACAGATAACGGCTCGCAGTTTACTAGTAACCTCTTCGAAACCTACTGTGCTAACCATGGAACGTAGATCTGCTACGCTTCGGTGGCTCACCCCAGGAGAAATGGTCAGGCCGAACGCGCCAACGCTGAGGTCCTGAGGGGTCTCAAAACCAGGACCTTCAAAAAGAAGCTGGAGGCCTGCGGCAGGGGCTGGCACGACGAACTCCAGCCCGTGATGTGGTCCATCCGTACTACCGGTACCAAGCCAACGGGCGAGACCCTATTCTTCCTCGTCTACGGAGCCGAAGCAGTCCTCCCTCACGAGGTCAAGCATCGCTCCGCGTGTGTCACGCCCCAAGACCGGAGCTTCAGTTGCCTTCCAGGGTTTCCGAGTTTTGTCGTGTGATTTGTTTTGTTTGTGCATTCATCATGTCATCTCTTGCATTGCATCACGTCATCATGCCATCATATCATTAATTTTTAAACCTCAACTAAATAAATCGTATGGATCTTCGGTCCATATAAATCGAGGGATATTCACAATGGTGATTTCTCTTTATAACATATACTCCCAATATTATTAGGGAGCTATAATAAATATTCCATTAACTGGGAATCACCCATAACACATTTGCGCGGTTCTTCAAATTTTCCATTTTTATCCAACTCAACTTATTTTCTTCCTTTGGTGCCTTTTTAGTAAAATTGAGTTGCAATTTTACTTTATCCACAAATGTTCCAAATCAGCCCATAAATCACATCTACTGTGTAGGGCCATCTCCTATAATTTCAACCCATTTGGAGTTCATTCGAATGGGTTTCGAAATTCAAACATGTCGAGTTTAATTCAACATGTGTGGATTTTACATTCTCTAAAAATCCTCGGCCATTTTTGTTAAATTCCTCATATTTTTGTGAGCTCGAAAATTGTCCGCATGCATAAACTCTTTCCCTAACCTTCTATTCTTTTCTTATCTCTAATTCTTTTCGCTAGAAAATATAAGAGAGAGAGAAGAGAGAGTAAGCCCAGCCAGGCCTCCGCCATTTCCTCTCCACTGCCTCTCTAAGCCGCCCGAGGCCCAGCCGCCCAGCTGTAACCCTAGGCCCCTAGCCCAGCCTCCCTCGATCCATCTCTCCTCTCGGTCCCCGCCCACTGTCAAGACACTCAGAGCATGAGGAGGCCGCGCCGACCCGCCTCCTCCTTTCTCCTCGATCTCCTCCTCTCCCTCTCGTCCTCCCACGCCGACGACCCCTCCGCCGCCTTGCCGCCTTCCCCGCACCCTTTCTCCACCCGAGCGGCTCCTCCTCACCTCGTCTCCCTCGTCGTGGCTGCCCACGAGGCTCCTGCCGCCGGTGCCTCTTCCTGGCCGGATCCGCCGCCATCTCTCCCTCCTGCCGCCTCGTCCCGCCTTGCGGCTCCACCTCCTCGCCGGCCGGCCACAGCTCGCCGCGCCCCGCCTCCTCTTCTCTGTGTTCGCGCGCCCGCAGCGCTCGGCCTCCTCCCCGAGCTCATGCTCCCTTCGTCCATGGCGCCAGCCAGCCCCGCAGGCCGGGCCGTCGCCTCCTCCGCATCGAGCTAGGTAGTGGTGCTCCCTGCGCCCGGTCCCCCTCGCCCCTTGCCGCCTCCTTCGTTGGTGGCGACCACCAGGAGCTCCACCAGAAGCCCGGAGCCCCGCCGTGAAGCTCCATGCCGCACCCCTGCATCCTGCGCCAGCTTCCAGCAGCTCGAGCGGTCCCCGGTGACCTCCCGGGGTAGAGCCTTGCTAGTCCCTCGATGCCCCTTCAGATTCATTCAGAACGGCAAGATCGACCTCGGCGCCAAGTTCGTCTTCAGATCGGTTCGACTACCTCCGATGTGGTTTTCGGCAAGTACTTGGAGGCAACAATGACGCCAAGTACCACGACGACCGTCGAGACCGCCAAGTTCCACTACCGATGAACGTTTTGGACCGCCAAGTTCGGCTACGATCCTCGAGACCATCGTGTTGCACGCCAACATGAGTACGACCACGGACGGCTACCTGCGGATGGATTTCGTCAAGTTCAACGACGACCCGTGAAGCACATGGGAACATCAAGTTCCTCTCCGAACGTACGACTACCATCGCCGAGATCGCAAGTACCACGACAACCCGAAGCGATTCGACCCGTCAAGTACCTCTTCGAAACGAACGTACCCTACTTCCTTACCGTCGCGAACGTCTACTTCCCTCTATGAAACGCATTCCGCCCCGAATGCACGCTTTGAAGGTATAACCGCCGAGAACGACCGCCGTGAAACGAATGCATATGTTGTATGAGATGCCCGTTTGCACCGTGTCCGAAAATTGTCGCTCGCTTGTTCGTCCTCGTTGCCATGCCATCGTCTCGTGGGAACCCGGACTTCGGGATCACCCCACCATCTTTTGCATGTTCTGCACATCCACGCTTTCTTTTGCACCGATATCTCCATGAGCTACCGGAACCGAAATGTTGCCGTGGCACCATTTTCGTTTTGCCGCCGTGGCACCCTTTCGTTCCACCACGGTGACACAATGCTTCATAACATGCTCATGTCAACGTTTTCATAAAAATTGCATAAAACTTGCACATGTCACCCGCATCATGATAACAACATTTAATTGTTTATAATTGTTGTTTGCATTAATTTGCTTAAATGCCATGCTAAAATGATTTATTTCATAACTAAATAACCGTAGCTCGGATTTAAATAAATTATATATGTAAATGGGGTAGAAAAATGCCTAGTTTAACATGGTGTACTTGTTTTGCATGTTTAACAACTCTAAAATTGTGTTCAAGGCAGGTCAGTTCCAAATCTAAAATATGCATATGGGGATTTCCGGAATTGCTGTTTGTTATTTCCGGCCTCATATAAATTTGCCTAAATAGTTAGTTTATTTATGCCTCACCTCTTGCCATGTTTAACAACATTTAATATTGTTGAGTACCTAATCGGGAGTGAACTAAATAATTGATGTGGAAGCCATCAATATGCAACTCGTTGCATATTGAGCTCCACTTAACTTGTAGTGTTGTTTGTGCATATTGCCATGCCATGCCTCATTAAACCGGACATGCATCATACTTGTTTGTGCATCATGACATGTTTATGTGATGGTTGTTTTACTATGTTGTTTGCTTCTTTCCGGTTTGCTTCTCGCTTAGCTTCGGTTTCGTTCCGGAGTGGTGAGGATTCATTCGACTTCGTCCGCTTGTCTTCTTCATTGACTCGTTCTTCTTCCTTATGGATTTCAGCAAGATGACCATACCCTCGAAATCACTTCTATCTTTGCTTGCTAGTTGCTCGCTCTTTTGCTATGCCTATGCTATGATGCCTACCACTTGCTATATCATGCCACCCACATTGCCATGTCAAACCTCTAACCATCCTTTCCTAGCAAACCGTTGATTGGCTAAGTTACCGCTTTGCTCAGCCCCTCTTATAGCGTTGTTAGTTGTAGGTGAAGATGAAGTTTGTTCCTTGTTGGAACATGGAGATGTTGTTCCTTGTTGGAACATGCTTATTTGTTGGGATATCACAATATATCTTATTTAATTAATGCATCTATATACTTGGTAAAGGGTGGAAGGCTCGGCCTTATGCGGTGTTTTGTTCCACTCTTGCCGCCCTAGTTTCGCGTCATACCGGTGTTATGTTCCCGGATTTTATGTTCCTTACACGGTTGGGTGATTTATGGGACCCCTTGACAGTTCGCTTTGAATAAGACTCCTCCAAAGAAGGCCCAACATTGGTTTTACCATTTGCCACCTAAGCCTTTTTCCCTTGGGTTCTGCAGACTCAAGGGTCATCTTTATTTTAAACCCCGGGCGGTGCTCCTCGAGTGTTGGTCCAAACTAGAGCACCGTCTTGGGACCATTCCTTGGCAACTTGGATTACGTCGGTACCAGACGCTTCGCTTATCCGGTGTGCCACGAGAACGAGATATGTGCAGCTCCTATCAGGATTTGTCGGACATCCGGCGGCTTCGCTAGTCTTGTTTTATTGCTGTCGAAATGTCTTGTAGTCCGGGATTCCGAGACGATCGGGTCTTCCCAGAGAAGGAATATCCTTCGTTGACCGTGAGAGCTTATAATGGGCTAAGTTGGGACACCCTGCAGGTATTATCTTTCAAAGCCGTGCCTGCGGTTATGAGGCAGATGGGAATTTGTTAATGTCCGTTGTAGAATACCCAAGTTGATCTTAATTAAAATACATCAACCGCGTGTGTAACCGTGATGGTCTCTTCTCGGCGGAGTCCGGGAAATGAACACGGTGTTGTAGTTATGCTTGACGTAGGTTGTTCTAGGATCACTTCTTGATCATAGTTGTTCGACCGTGCTTTTGCCTTCTCTTCTCGCTCTCTTTTGCGATTGTAGCCATCAGATATGCTAGTCGCTTGCTGCAGCTCCACCTCACTACCCTGTCCTACCTTTAAGCTTAAATAGTCTTGATCTCGCGGGTGTGAGATTGCTGAGTCCCTGTGACTCACAGATACTTCCAAAACCACTTTGCAGGTGCCGATGAAACCATGCAGGTGACGCATCCGAGCTCAAGGAGGAGCTCGATGAAGATCTTGTTCATTGTGTTGTTTTGTTTCAGTTGATCGAGAGTGGAGCCAGTTGGGATGATCGGGGATCTGTGTAGCATTTGGGGTAGTCTTCTTTTATTTTGGTTCCGTAGTCAGACCTTGATTGTATCTTTATGATGTAATGCTTTACTCATGTATTGTGTGAAGTGGCGATTGTAAGCCAACTATGTATCTCTTTCCTTATGTATTACATGGGTTGTGTGAAGATTACCTCACTTGCGACATTGCTTTCAATGCGGTTATGCCTCTAAGTCGTGCTTCGACACGTGGGAGATATAGCCGCATCGAGGGTGTTACAAGTTGGTAATCGAGCCTTCCCGACTTAGGAGCCCCTACTTGATTGTTTGTTTGGCGTTGTTGAGTCTAGAACGGAAAATGTTTTGAGTCTTAGGATTATATATATCGGAGAGTAGGATTCTTGTTACTCCTCAGTCCCTTCGTCGCTCTGGTGAGGTCTCCTGACGTAGAAGTTTTGACTCTCCTCTCCTCAAATTTCACTAAATTTTTTAGGATCACGCTGGTATCTTGGAATCGTTCCGATGGTTTTGTGACGAGAACATTGTTCTTGGTGCCTCGACATTTAGGGGTTGTGGCGGTGTCCCGGGAGTTGAGCTCCGAGGTGTTGTCGCCACAATTTTATCGTTGCAGATTCGGAATACCGGAGCCTTGCCGACATCGAAAATCTCTTTTGTGCAGTTGTTGGTGAGATAACCTCGATAACCCAGTACTGGGGCGAGCTCGAGAGTATTGCCATGACTCGTATAACGGATGCTTTTCGAAGGTCGAGGTAAACGATTTCCGAAGTTTTCTTGGTTATGTGTTGAAGGATGGATACAGCTGGATCTAGGTATTGTTAGTTTGGGTGATATATTTTGTGTCCCCTGTATCCCCAACACCAGATTGCATAACCAGAAAGTTTCGGGAGTTTATAGGTGGGAATTCAAGTAGCTCCTAGAATATCTTTCCGACAGATGCATGATATGGGATTGGGTAAATCTCTATCATATGTATTTGTTCCGGCTTATTCTGCAAGCCAAATACTTTGTTTTTGTTCCGTTTTGTGGTATTCGAGTTGCTTCAAAGTCAAGTGTTGATTCCATACCTTATTCTAATGGTGTTCTCATATTTCTATGTGAATACTAATCCTTCTTGATCATCGAGGTCGTCATGTTAATTCTTTTCCCAACCGGCGTGCTTCTCTTCAAGTGGATCCGATCATTCCAACATTCGCAAGACCAATTCTAAGCTTTTTCTCAACGATGTTCGTTTCATCCGACCCAAGTTGTTTTTGTTTTCCCACCCTCCCACCCTTTTTCTTCAAGGACTCAGATTTCTTAATCAAGTATCAATTTTATTGAGTGAAGTTTCATCATTCTTTTCCTTTAATGTTTTATACGGTGATTTCTCATGAAGACGCTAAGGAAGCTTCAACCTTATCATTGTTCCATTCTAATTTTTCTTCTCCGTTGGACTCAAGTCAAGTTTTCGGTGTTCATCATATTCCCTTCCTCGTTTCAAATGTTTTCTCATACCGGTGCACCTCATAATCTTTTAGTTCTTGTTATTCAATTGTTCCGGAGTGCCGAAGATTATCTCAGAAGATTCGTGTTTTCATTCCTAATCCGTGCAAGATTTCTCGAAGTTGTTATCCCTCTTGAGCCATTTATTTCTACCGGTGCAATCTTTATTTCAAGCAATCGTTCAACGGTGTTTCTTTTGAGTGGGCCCTAACCCACAGGTCTTTTCCTAGGATCTTACCTGTCTCTTCTAATTTTTCCGGAGCTTCTAAAAATTCTTTTCTAAGTTTGACGTAAGAATGGATTCCATCAGTCATATGTCTTTCTCCAAGATCTTTCAAATTCTTTCATCGATGGGTCAACCTTTCTAATTTTCATCCCGGAGTATCTCAACAATTCATGGTGGTGTTTCTCGTCGTCATTCTCGAATTTTGAAGACTGAAGAAGAGTTTCTCTTTAATCTTGCTCCATTCTCTTCAAGATTCATGGTTCTAGCTTGATGCCATCCTCTCATAAGTGTTTCCGATTGTGAGAATTCTTTTCACCCATCCGGAGAAATTCAGGAGTCTTTTCAGTTTGATTCTTCTGAGCCCATCATCTCAGAATTATTCATTCCAGCTTTCAGTTCTTGTTCCCCAAATCTTACCGGTGCATCGTTCAAGTATTCACTAATCAGTTCATGATCTCTCTGTTCTCATGTATCTAAAATTCTCTCAAGTATCTTCGTTCATTTCTAATTCCTTACGGCGATTCGTTCTTTTTCTTCGTTCATTTTCAATTCTTACGGTGGTTTGTTCAAGAGTTCTCTTCCTTCGTTATTATATAGATTCATTCGTTCTTCCCAAATCCTACCGGTGGTTCGTTGAAGAGCTTCCCAAGTTTACGCTATATCTATCTTAATCCTTTCTACGAGAATAAGTAGTATGACAAATCCATTGCTTGTCATCAATCCAATTGGTGAAGGATGAGCATAACATAATTCTTGTTCTTGTTTCATCCAAGTGATTCAATTCCTTATTTCGGAGGTTCATCAAAATTCTTTATTTCATTTATTCATCTTTCTTTCCGGAGTTCAAAGTTTTCTCGGTTATATCATTTCAAAGATCCATCTAAATCATTGCAAGGCTTCACCTTGTGTTTGCAACTTCTCTTTCTTTCCATCATCCTTTTCTTACCGGAGTTCTTCATGGAGGCTCTACATGATGGTTCGTCAAGGATTCTTTTCATTTTTCAATTGTTCTTCAAGACTTCTCTCGAGGTTATGATCTGCCAAGCTATACTCTAAAATAAACATGGTGCTCAACACATGTTTTGCTTTGAGGAGTTCAAGTATTCTTCTTCTTGCATTCCGAAGTGCAATTCTTTCTACAATATCTTTTAAGGTGGTGTTATGTTATTTTGACAGTTTCATTCATGTTTCATGATTCACTTGTTGTCAAGAATGAGATACTTAAATCCATCAATCTCTTCATTGGAGTTATCTTGGGTTATATTTCACCTAAAGCTTTCCCTAAGGATTGTTGCTATTTATGGTGCTTATAAAGGACCCAAGTTCTTCATTTGTCCTCTCGGTGAAATAAGTTTCTCGTCTCCTTGTTCATACCGATCCAATCTATTGTTTCCATAGTGGCAGTATTTCGCCGCAATTTTGAGTTGTTTCCATAAGCCCACTACAAGGTTATTCTTTTCGTTGTTGGTTTTCCAACAACTCCGTTCTATCCTTCTTTGTAAGGATGCTTCTTTCAAACTCATTTGTGGTATAAGTTGTCATTTTCTTCTCCGTCCCTTTATCCCAACAATCTAGATTCTATTCTTTCGTTCAAGGCATTGTGATGTTGCTCTCTTGACCCATCGCCTCGTTTTGTCAAGATCATGTTCTTTTTCATGCTTATCCATTTAACCGGAGTGTTGTGTCATCTCTTCAAGTTCTTTTCATCTTATCAAGTTTTCCTTCCATTTACAGTCGGAGTGCTGCCAAAATTATATCATTCTTACTCCTTCTCTATCTTGTTTTAACCGGAGTGGTGTCAATATCTATCTTGTCACTTAACCTCATGGTTCTCTTTGTATCCCATGTTCTTCTTATCTTACGGAGTGTTTGCAATCTCGTCATCTTCATTGTATTTTTTTCCTTTCAATTTTGTCAACCTCTCAAGGTTCATGGTTTCGCTCGTTTGTCAACGAAGCAACTTAGTTTTACCTCTTATCTTCCTCTTTCGTTTCTCTCCGGTGCCATCCCAGATCTCGGGACGAGATCCTCTCGTAGTGGTGGAGTGTTGTGACGCCCCAAGACCGGAGCTTCAGTTGCCTTCCAGGGTTTCCGAGTTTTGTCGTGTGATTTGTTTTGTTTGTGCATTCATCATGTCATCTCTTGCATTGCATCACGTCATCATGCCATCATATCATCAATTTTTAAACCTCAACTAAATAAATCGTATGGATCTTCGGTCCATTTAAATCGAGGGATATTCACAATGGTGATTTCTCTTTATAACATATACTCCCAATATTATTAGGGAGCTATAATAAATATTCCATTAACTGGGAATCACCCATAACACGTTTGCGCGGTTCTTCAAATTTTCCATTTTTATCCAACTCAACTTCTTTTCTTCCTTTGGTGCCTTTTTAGTAAAATTGAGTTGCAATTTTACTTTATCCACAAATGTTCCAAATCAGCCCATAAATCACATCTACTGTGTAGGGCCATCTCCTATAATTTCAACCCATTTGGAGTTCATTCGAATGGGTTTCGAAATTCAAACATGTCGAGTTTAATTCAACATGTGTGGATTTTACATTCTCTAAAAATCCTCGGGCCATTTTTGTTAAATTCCTCATATTTTTGTGAGCTCGGGAAAATTGTCCGCATGCGCAAACTCTTTCCCTAACCTTCTCTTCTTTTCTTATCTCTAATTCTTTTCTGCTAGAAAATATAAGAGAGAGAGAAGAGAGAGGTAAGCCCAGCCAGGCCTCTGGCCATTTCCTCTCCACCGGCCTCTCTAAGCCGGCCCAAGGCCCAGCCGCCCCGCTGTAACCCTAGGCCCCTAGCCCAGCCTCCCCTCGATCCATCTCTCCCTCTCGGTCCCTGCCCGCCGTCGCACACCCGCAGCGCGAGGAGGCCGCGCTCGACCCCGCTCTCCTCCTTTCTCCTCGATCTCCTCCTCTCCCTCTCGTCCTCCCACGCCGGCGACCCCTCCGCCGCCTTGCCGCCTTCCCAGACCCTTTCTCCACCCGAGCGGCTCCTCCTCACCTCGTCTCCCTCGTCGTGGCTGCCCACGGGCTCCTGCCTTGGCGCCTCTTCCTGTCCGGATCCGCCGCCATCTCTCCCTCCTGCCGCCTCGTCCCGCCTTATGGCTCCACCTCCTCGCCGGCCGGCCGCGCCGCCGCGCCCGCCTCCTCTTCTCAGTGTTCAGCGCGCCCACCAGCAGCTCGACCTCCTCCCCGAGCTCATGCTCCCTTCGTCCATGGCGCCAGCCAGCCCCGCAGGCCCGCGCCGTCGCCTCCTCCGCATCGAGCCAGGGAGTGGTGCTCCCTGCGCCCGGTCCCCCTCGCCCCTTGCCGCCTCCTTCGTTGGTGGCGACCACCAGGAGCTCCACCAGAAGCCCGGAGCCCCGCCGTGAAGCTCCATGCCGCACCCCTGCATCCTGCGCCAGCTTCCAGCAGCTCGAGCGGTCCCGGTGACCTCCCGGGGTAGAGCCTTGCTAGTCCTCGATGCCCCTTCAGATTCATTCAGACCGCAAGATCGACCTCGGCGCCAAGTTCGTCTTCAGATCGGTTCGACTACCTCCGATGTGGTTTTCGGCAAGTACTTGAGGCAACAATGACGCTAAGTACCACGACGACCGCCGAGACCGCCAAGTTCCACTACCGATGAACGTTTTGGACCGCCAAGTTCGCTACGATCCTCGAGACCATCGTGTTGCACGCCAACATGAGTACGACCACGGACGGCTACCTGCGGATGGATTTCATCAAGTTCAACGACGACCCGTGAAGCACATGGGAACATCAAGTTCCTCTCCGAACGTGTACGACTACCATCGCCGAGATCGCAAGTACCACGACAACCCCGAAGGGATTCGGACCCGTCAAGTACCTCTTCGAAAACGAACGTGTACCCCTACTTCCCTTACCGTCGCGAGAACGTCTACTTCCCTCTACGAAACGCATTCCGCCCCGAATGCACGCTTTGAAGGTATAACCGCCGAGAACGACCGCCGTGAAACGAATGCATATGTTGTATGAGATGCCCGTTTGCACCGTGTCCGAAAATTGTCGCTCGCTTGTTCCTCCTCGTTGCCATGCCATCGTCTCGTGGGAACCCGGACTTCGGGATCACCCCACCATCTTTTGCATGTTCTGCACATCCACGCTTTCTTTTGCACCGATATCTCCATGAGCTACCGGAACCGAAATGTTGCCGTGGCACCATTTTCGTTTCGCCGCCGTGGCACCCTTTCGTTCCACCACGGTGACACAATGCTTCATAACATGCTCATGTCAACGTTTTCATAAAAATTGCATAAAACTTGCACATGTCACCCGCATCATGATAACATCATTTAAATGTTTATAATTGTTGTTTGCATTAATTTGCTTAAATGCCATGCTAAAATGATTTATTTCATAACTAAATAACCGTAGCTTGGATTTAAATAAATTATATATGTAAATGGGGTAGAAAAATGCCTAGTTTAACATGGTTTACTTGTTTTGCATGTTTAACAACTCTAAAATTGTGTTCAGGGCAGATCAGTTCCAAATCTAAAATATGCATATGGGGATTTCCGGAATTGCTGTTTGTTATTTCCGGCCTCATTTAAATTTGCCTAAATAGTTAGTTTATTTATGCCTCACCTCTTGCCATGTTTAACAACATTTAATATTGTTGAGTACCTAATCGGGAGTGAACTAAATAATTGATGTGGTGTTTTGTCAATATGCAACTCGTTGCATATTGAGCTCCACTTAACTTGTAGTGTTGTTTGTGCATATTGCCATGCCATGCCTCATTAAACCGGACATGCATCATACTTGTTTGTGCATCATGACATGTTTATGTGATGGTTGTTTTACTATGTTGTTTGCTTCTTTCCGGTTTGCTTCTCGCTTAGCTTCGGTTTCGTTCCGGAGTGGTGAGGATTCATTCGACTTCGTCCGTTTGTCTTCTTCATTGACTCGTTCTTCTTTCTTGCGGGATTTCAGGCAAGATGACCATACCCTCGAAATCACTTCTATCTTTGCTTGCTAGTTGCTCGCTCTTTTGCTATGCCTATGCTATGATGCCTACCACTTGCTATATCATGCCACCCACATTGCCATGTCAAACCTCTAACCATCCTTTCCTAGCAAACCGTTGATTGGCTAAGTTACCGCTTTGCTCAGCCCCTCTTATAGCGTTGTTAGTTGCAGGTGAAGATGAAGTTTGTTCCTTGTTGGAACATGGAGATGTTGTTCCTTGTTGGAACATGCTTATTTGTTGGGATATCACAATATATCTTATTTAATTAATGCATCTATATACTTGGTAAAGGGTGGAAGGCTCGGCCTTATGCCTGGTGTTTTGTTCCACTCTTGCCGCCCTAGTTTTCGTCATACCGGTGTTATGTTCCCGGATTTTTGCGTTACACGGTTGGGTGATTTATGGGACCCCTTGACAGTTCGCTTTGAATAAGACTCCTCCAAAGAAGGCCCAACATTGGTTTTACCATTTGCCACCTAAGCCTTTTTCCCTTGGGTTCTGCAGACTCAAGGGTCATCTTTATTTTAAACCCCGGGCGGTGCTCCTCCGAGTGTTGGTCCAAACTAGAGCACCGTATGGGACCATTCCTTGGCAACTTGGATTACGTCGGTACCAGACGCTTCGCTTATCCGGTGTGCCCCGAGAACGAGATATGTGCAGCTCCTATCAGATTTGTCGGCACATCCGGCGGCTTTGCTGGTCTTGTTTTATTGCTGTCAAAATGTCTTGTAGTCCGGGATTCCGAGATCGATCGGGTCTTCGGTAGAAGGAATATCCTTCGTTGACCGTGAGAGCTTATAATGGGCTAAGTTGGGACACCCCTGCAGGGTATTATCTTTCGAAAGCCGTGCCCGCGGTTATGAGGCAGATGGGAATTTGTTAATGTCCGGTTGTAGAATACCCGAAGTTGATCTTAATTAAAATACATCAATCGCGTGTGTAACCGTGATGGTCTCTTCTCGGCGGAGTCCGGGAAGTGAACACGGTGTTGGAGTTATGCTTGACGTAGGTTGTTCTAGGATCACTTCTTGATCATAGTTGTTCGACCGTGCTTTTGCCTTCTCTTCTCGCTCTCTTTTGCGATTGTAGCCACCAGATATGCTAGTTGCTTGCTGCAGCTCCACCTCACTACCCTGTCCTACCTTTAAGCTTAAATAGTCTTGATCTCGCGGGTGTGAGATTGCTGAGTCCCCGTGACTCACAGATACTTCCAAAACCAGTTTGCAGGTGCCGATGAAACCGTGCAGGTGACGCATCCGAGCTCAAGGAGGAGCTCGATGAAGATCTTGTTCATTGTGTTGTTTTGTTTCAGTTGATCAAGAGTGGAGCCCAGCTTGGGACGATCGGGATCTGTGTAGCATTTGGGGTAGTCTTCTTTTATTTTGGTTCCGTAGTCGGACCTTGATTGTATCTGAATGATGTAATGCTTTACTCATGTATTGTGTGAAGTGGCGATTGTAAGCCAACTATGTATCTCTTTCCCTTATGTATTACATGGGTTGTGTGAAGATTACCTCACTTGCGACATTGCTTTCAATGCGGTTATGCCTCTAAGTCGTGCTTCGACACGTGGGAGATATAGCCACATCGAGGGCGTTACAGCGTGGGTCCTGGCGTTCGACAAAACGCAGCAGGACGCCATGCGGGGGATGGATCTCGTAATGGGGGAGGAACGCCGACGCGAAGCCGCATTGAGGGCGGCGAGGTACCAACAAACACTGCGGCGGTACCACTGCCGCAACATCCGCTCGAGGATGCTCGAGGTGGGTGACCTCGTCCTGAGGCGGGTCCTCTACAGGGAAGGGCTGCACAAGCTTTCGCCCATGTGGGAGGGCCCGCTCCGGATCATGCATGTATCCAGGCTGGGAGCAGCGCGCCTGGAGACGCGGGACGAGATACCCGTCCAGTACGCCTGGAACATCCACCACCTACGGAAGTTCTATCCATGAAGCAAGGCCCAGAGCCTAAGAAAAAAGGCCCAGAGCCTGTGAAGAAGGCCCGGTGCCTGTGAAGAATCACCGCCCGTGACACTCTCACGTAATAATGAGTGGGGCTGTACACGCCCCGGAGTCTCAGGAGCGCCGGCCTCAGGCCCTGGGGCTCCCTCCCACGCCTAGTGGACAACACTTAGCTTCGCGCTGGTGAGAAGACTTGAAGACTAGATTAGGTGCCGGACGCGGCTTTTCATTTGCTTTCCGTAGTTGGCTCGCTTTTCCTTAATCGGAGTTGCTCTTGGTGTTCATTGCTAATTTGGTTCCCGAGCCTTTTACCGCTTTTTTGGCTCTGGTTTTCTCATGTTCTCTCTCTCGCATGCCTCGCCAGGGGGCTAGGCAGGTGCCCTCGCGATCATTTCTCTTCTCTTTGCCCCCTCGCGAGCCACCCTCGTTCGAGTCTGGAAGCTGGCACATCTCTCCTAATCTGTGCCCCTCGGGTACCGTGATACAAGGCGCCAAGTCAAGGCTTGGGTTGACGGCAAGTCCTTTAGTGTACCTCCTAATGAATTTTTTGCAGTTTTCGAGCAACGCAGACACCACGTGAGGGAAAGGGTGCCCCAAACGCATCAGGTTAAGTTATCTTTGCACAAAACAACAACACGGCATGGGAACGACATGCACAGTGCATTAACAAAAGAACCACAGTTCGATACACGCCCCTCCGGGCCCATACTGGTTTCGTTTTCCGATGCAGGAAAGAAAGAAAAACTAAGCAAAGCAGCGATGCAGCAATCCGCAGAGGCAGGCCCTTGGCGACGCCCCGAGCCTAGCCAGACCCCTCCTCACGCTTCACGGAGGCGCGACGACGAGATGACCCGCTGCCTCCTTCGAAGCGGGCGCGGCGGTTGGTCGTAGCCACCACTGCTGGAGATGTCACCGGAGGAAGAGCCACCGTAGCTGGAGGAGACGCGATCTCCGCTGAGGGCGGGCTCGCCCTCGTCCTCATCGCGACCATCACCAAGGCCGAGCACCTCCTCACCGTCGTTCGTCTCGGGGCAGCACCAGGCGCGCCGACCATCTTCCCCGAACACCCTCACATAGAGGGTCGATTCACCATCGTACCTGAAGTGGATGGTGCACCGCCTGCTCAAGCCGCGCACGCGGGCGAACGACTGCCAGCCATGGGCCAAGGCTATGTTGCCCGCAGCAAAAGTCTCGACCACAACCCAATAGGCCCTGTTGCAGCAGCCGTCCGCCTGAGGCCACAGCCCGCCCGGACCAGAGGCCGGCAGTTCGCCGGCGAAGAAGCGCGGAAGTTGGAGCCAGTTACTGGCCGGGCTCTCCGACCAGACAAAGAACTCCGGCGACACCTCAGCCGAATGGAAGCGCGGGCGGGGAGGCCGCACCACCATCGCGCACCTCCCCTCATCGGCTGAACCACCATGGACGGAAGGATCCCCTCCGCGCGCCACGATCCCACCTCGACGGTAGGCCACGGTGGGGGTCGCGGCGTGCTTGCGCGGACGGCCGCGCCGCGCTTGGGCACTGGGGAACCGAGGCCCTCGCGAGGGGCCTTTCCTTTCTCGGCGGCAGAGAACTTATTTCGTGGCGCCATCAGTGGCACTGCGAGCAGTGGAGCAGAGAAGCATGCAAGCAGGGAAGAGATGGGCAACAGGGGCTCCGCCCCCCCTCTCCATTTATAGCAAGAGAAGGCCAACTGGCGTCTCCCACGATCGCGGGTAATTATGGTTTTCCTTGCATGTCGCAGGGACTTGTCAAGTCGTGGAGTTGTCGAGGCAGCGTGGGGAAGGCATGGGCCGCCTCTTTACCATTTACAGTGACGTGACGCATGCGTGAGGAGACCGCCCCACGCATGACCCCCACGCCACGCACAACCCTCCACGTCGCGCGTTCAATGCGGGTCGTGGGGAAGCGCAGCGGACGAAAAAGTTACTACGGTAAAAATCCGCCCCATCTGCGAGCGCAGCGTCGTGCTTATGTGTGGCCTAGGCCCAGGGGCTCCTGTAGGTGTACAAAAGTAGGGGCTCTCCTTTTGACCCATTGACTTGTGCACGGGCAGTCAGAGCCGCGCCCGCGGCCACACTTAGCAGGGCAGAGAAGGGAAACCGGAGCACAAGACAATTAAGGCAGCACTAACATGCAAGTGCAGAGGTTGTTGGGCCTCCAAGTGAATCAATATGATACCTGATGTCTAGTTGTCGAGTTGAGTGCCAAAACATATATCGAGTGAATCAATATGATACCTGATGTCTACTACAAAACCTTCTTCTTGTAGACGTTGTTGGGCCTCCAAGTGCAGAGGTTCGTAGGACAGTAGCAAGTTTCCCTCAAGTGGATGAACTAAGGTTTATCAATCCGTGAGAGGCGTAGGATGAAGATGGTCTCTCTCAAGCAACCCTTCAACCAAATAACAAAGAGTCTCTTGTGTCCCCAACACACCCAATACAATGGTAAATTGTGTAGGTGCACTAGTTCGGCGAAGAGATGGTGATACAAGTGCAATATGGATGGTAGATACAGGTTTTTGTAATATGAAAATATAAAAACAGCAAGGTAACAAGCGATAAAAGTGAGCGTAAATGGTATTGCAATGCGTTGAAACAAGGCATAGGGTTCATACTTTCACTAGTGCAAGTTCTTTCAACAATAATAACATAATTGGATCATATAACTATCCCTCAACATGCAACAAAGAGTCACTCCAAAGTCACTAATAGCGGATAAATAACGAAGAGACTGGTAGGGTACGAAACCACCTCAAAGTTATTATTTCCAATCAATCCGTTGGGCTATTCCTATAAGTGTCACAAACAGCCCTAGAGTTCGTACTAGAATAACACCTTAAGACACAAATCAACCAAAACCCTAATGTCACTTAGATACTCCAATGTCACCTCAAGTATCCGTGGGTATGATTATGCGATATGCATCACACAATCTCAGATTCATCTATTCAACCAACACATAGAACCTCAAAGAGTGCCC
Organism: Aegilops longissima; assembly: GCA_021605205.1. Taxonomy (NCBI): domain Eukaryota; kingdom Viridiplantae; phylum Streptophyta; class Magnoliopsida; order Poales; family Poaceae; genus Aegilops; species Aegilops longissima. The sequence goes on from CM038679.1 coordinate 237,467,696, forward strand.
CAAAGTTTCTACTGGAGAGTCAAGACGAAAACATGTGCCAACCCCTATGCATAAGTTCATGGGCGGAACCCGCAAGTTGATCACCAAAACATACATCAAGTGAATCACGTGATATGCCATTGTCACCACAGATACGCACGACAAGACATACATCAAGTGTTCTCAAATCATTAAAGACTCAATCCGATAGATTACTTCAAAGGGAAAACTCAATCCATTACAAGAGATTAGAGGGGGAGAAGCAACATAAGATCCAACTATAATAGCAAAGCTCGTGATACATCAAGATCGTGCCAAATCAAGAACACGAGAGAGAGAGAGAGAGAGAGAGAGAGAGAGAGAGAGAGAGAGAGAGATCAAACACATAGCTACTGGTACATACCCTCAGCCCCGAGGTTGAACTACTCCCTCCTTGTCACGGAGAGCGCCGGGATGATGAAGATGGCCACCGGTGAGGGTTCCACCCTCCGGCAGGGTGCCGGGACGGGCTCCCGAGAGGTTTTGGGTGGCTACGGAGGCTTGCGGCGGCGGAACTCCCGATCTATTTTGTTCCCCCGATCGTTTTAGGGTATATGGGTATATATAGGAGGAAGAAGTACGTCAGGGGAGCCACAAGGGGCCCATGAGGGTGGAGGGCGCGCCCTAGGGGGTGAACGCGCCCCTACCTCGTAGCTCCCTCGTTTCTTTCCTGACGTGCACTCCAAGTCTATCAGGTTGCTTTCCTTCCAAAAATAACTTCTCCAGAAGGTTTCATTCCGCTTCGACTCCGTTTGATATTCCTTTTCTTCAAACATCAAACAAGGGAAAAACAGAACTGCTGGGCTCTGGGTCAATAGGTTAGTCCCAAAAATAATATGAAAGTGTTTAATAAAGCCCATAAACATGCAAAACAGATAATATAATAGCATGGAACAATCAAAAATTATAGATACGTTGGGGACGTATCAATACCCCATCACTACTAGGGAAAAGCCTATACACAGAATCTTACCAGCAGCGCGCTTTAAAACAAGGTGCTGCTATTACGTACTAGCAGCGCGCTCCAGAAAAACGCGCTGCTGACATAGATGTTGCAGTAGCGCGCCTGTAACAAGCTGCGCTACTGCTATAATTGCCACGACCCCGTCGCCAAGCTAGTTATAGCAGCATCGCCTTAATACAAACAGCGCTACTACTACAGATCATAGCAGTAGTGTATTCTCGCTATAACCGCTATGTCGGGGGAAATCGACACCTATGGAATCACTAGGAGCCCTTCTACGGTTGGCTGGCGCGGGGTTGTGCAAAGAGTGGGTCTGACAGGAAGCACACATATCGTTTACCTAGGTTCGGGCCATGAAGATGCGTAATACCCTAGTCCTACTTTGGTGGATGTATTTGAGTGTTCATGTGTTCTTGAGCTAGCTACGGGGTGTAACTTGCCCAAAAGATCCGAATCCTTCTCCTGGATGCCTCAGACCTCCTTTTATAGACAAAAGGGGTTGCCACAGTGGCACACAGGAGGTGGAAAGGTGTACAGTGGATGAGTCTATCTTCTGGCACCATCGGACAAACGCATTTAATGCGCTGCCGACGTGCCCCTCTCGCTTTATCGGGGACGGCAAGGAAGCTCGTCCCAGATGTCGCCGCCTCGCCTGGCTTCGACACGCGTCCGAGCTGATGAGGCATCATGGCGCCATGTTGGCTGGCTGCTGGGCTGGCGCGGTGGTGGAGCCTTCACGAAGGTTTGCATGGCACCACGCAGGTGCTAGCTGAGTCAGTGTAGAGGCTGTTCATCGCCACGCATGTGCCTGCCCAGCTGGTTGGGCTAGCAGCTGCACGGGGACGGCGGTGGAGAATTGGCAGGCGCGGGCCTGGCTGTGGCCCCGCTGATGCCCTCGGCAAGGGTCTTGCCGTGGCGCCACGGTCGTCCCCGGTAAGGCGCTTGCCTGGGGTCTCGTGGATTTCCTCGGCAAGGACCTCATCGAGGATCGTCGTCTTCTGGTCCACATATGATCTTGTGTATTTATGATCTTCACAAAGATCTGCATGCCACCACGGAGGTGCCTCCCGAGCCAGGGTTTCAATGTGGTTGGTGGCGTTGGAAACCTTGGGCTCAAGGGTGGCTCGCTCGGCTGGCGTTGGGCAAGTCGCCCCCGGCAAGGCTCTTGCCGGGACTGCGGAGGCCGCCCTGGCAAGGGTCTTGCCGGGGGAGTCAACCTCACCCTCTTCATGTTAGTGTTGCCTTGATTGTCTTATACTCCGGCTTCCTTTCTCTGCCCTGCTAAGTGTGGCCGCGGGAGCGGGTCTGACTGCCCGTGCACAAGTAAATGGGTCAAAAGGAGAGCCCCTACTTTTGTACACCTACAGCAGCCCCTGGGCCTAGGCCACACATAAGCACGACGCATTGATAGGCTAGGCCCAGAACGGTGCGCTGGCAGATGGGGCGGGTTTTTACCGTAGTAACTTTTTTGTCCGCTGCGCTTCCCCACGACCCGCATTGAACGCGCGACGTGGAGGGTTGTGCGTGACGTGGGGGTCATGCGTGGGGCGGTCTCCGCACGCATGCGTCACGTCACAGTAAATGGTAAAGAGGTGGCCCGCGCCTCGCCGCTCACGGGTGCCCCGGCCTGCGGCCCGACCTCAGGAGCCCGCCAGCTCCTCGTATTAGAACCTCAGGAGGGAAGTTGGACCAACCAGTTCGAGGCATACCTACTTCATGACACCCTGCCAGAAAAGGAGGAGGACACGGAGTGTGTGGCTCATCAGGCCACTGCGTACTGCTTGCAGGGTGGCGAGTTGTACCGCAGGCGTCCTAATGATGTCTCGCTAAGATGCATTTTAGAAGACAAAGGGCGCGAGCTGCTGGCCGATATTCATGAGGGAGAGTGCAGGCATCACTCTTCGTTGCGCACTCTCATGAGCAAGGTGATCCGCAGCGGGTTCTATTCGCCCATGGCACTTCACGATGCCACCGAGCAGGTTCAGTCTTGCGAGGCCTACCAATTCCACGCCAAGCAGATCCACCAGCCAGTGAAGGGGCTCCAAACAATTCCACTCTCGGGGCCCTTTGTAGTCTGGGGGCTAGACATACTGGGGCCATTCCCTCGGGTTGCTGGCGGCTACCAGTACCTCTACATAGCCATCGACAAATTCACCAAGTGGGTGGAGGTGGAACCCGTGCGCACCATCCCAGCAGGCTCGACTGTCAAGTTCATCAGTGGCCTTGTCAGCCAGTTCGACATCCTAACCGCATCATCACCGACAACGTTCCCAGTTTACAAGCAACCTCTTCAGGTCATATTGTGCTAACCTTGGGACGCAGATATGCTATGCTTTGGTGGTGCACCCACGAAGCAATGGCCAGGCCGAGCGCGCCAACGCGGAGGTCCTCAGGGGCCTCAAGACTATAAGCTTCACGAAGAAGCTTGAGGCCTGCATCAAGGGTCGGCTGGACGTGTTGCAGTCCGTGTTGTGGTCTATCCGCGCCACCGCGGCTAAGCCCACCGGCGAAACTCCGTTCTTCCTTGTCTACAAGGCTAAAGCAGTCCTTTCGCTTGAGATCAAGCATGGCTCCCCGCGGGTCTTGGCATTCGGTAAGGCGCGCCAGGATGCCATGCGGGGAACCGATCTCGTGCTTGGCGAGGAGGCCTGCCGCCAAGCCTCCCTCCATGCTGCGAGGTACCAGCAGGCCCTGCGGCGCTACCACAGCCGCAACATCCACTCCCAGACACCTGAGGTGGGTCCTCTCCAGGGAGGGCCTCCAGAACCTCGTGCCCATGTGGGAGGGCCCGTTCAAGGTTGACCACGTCTCCAGGCCTGGCATCGCACGCCTGGAGATGGAGGACGGTGTCCCCGCGTAGAACGCTTCTACCTCTTGAGCATGCGTTGTTTTTTCCCTTGAAGAGGAAAGGGTGATGCAGCAAACTAGCGTAAGTATTTCTCTCGGCTTTTGAGAACCAAGGTATCAATCCAGTAGGAGGCCACACGCAAGTCCCTCGTACCTACACAAATAATTAAGAACCTTGCAACCAACACGATAAAGGGGTTGTCAATCCCTTCACGGCCATTTGCAAAAGTGAGATTTCATAGAGATGGTAAGATAATACTTTTCGTATTTTTATGATAAAAATTGAAAGTAAAGATTGCAAAATAAATAGTGACATAAATAGCTAGTTTACGGGAGATTAATATGATGGAAGATAGACCCGGGGGCCATAGGTTTCACTAGTGGCTTCTGTCAAGATAGCATAAGTATTACGGTGGGTGAACAAATTACTGTCGAGCAATTGATAGAAAAGTGCATAATTATGAGAATATCTAGGCATGATAATGTATATAGGCATCACGTCTGCAACAAGTAGACCAACTCCTGCCTGCATCTACTACTATTACTCCACACATCGACCGCTATCCAGCATGCATCTAGAGTATTAAGTTCATAAGAACAGAGTAATGCATTAGGCAAGATGACATGATGTAGAGGGATAAACTCAAGCAATATGATATAAACCCCATCTTTTCATCCTCGATGGCAACAATACAATACGTGTCGTTTCCCCAACTGTCCCAATCTAGTAGGCCAAACCAAACTGATAATTCGAAGAGATTTGCAAACATAACCAATCATACATAAAAGAATTCAGAGAAGATTCAAATATTGTTCATAGATAATCTTGATCATAAACCCAAAATTCATCGGATCTCGACAAACACCACAAAAAGAGTTACATCGAATAGATCTCGAAGAAGATCGAGGAGAACTTTGTATTGAGATCCAAAGAGAGAGAAGAAGTCATCTAGCAAATAACTATGGACTCGAAGGTCTGTGGTAAACTACTCACACATCATCGGAGAGGCTATGATGTTGTTGTAGAAGCCCTCCGTGATCGATACTCCCTCCGGCGGAGCGCCGGAAAAGGCCCCAAGATGGGATCTCACGGGTACAGAAGGTTGCGGTGGTGGAAATAGGGTTTCGTGGTGCTCCTGGATGGTTCCGGGGTACGTAGGTATATATAGGAGGAAGAAGTAGGTCGGTGGAGCCACGAGGGTGGGGGCGCGCCTCTCCCTGCCTCATGGCCCCCTTGTTGATTTCTTGACGTCCACTCCATGTCCTCTGGATTACGTTTGTTTCAAAAATCACGCTCCCGAAGGTTTCATTCCGTTTGATATTCCTTTTCTATGAAACACTGAAATAGGCACAAAAAACAGCAATTTGCACTGGGCCTTGAGTTTGTAGGTTAGTCCCAAAAATAATATAAAAGTGTATAATAAAGCCCATTAAACATCCAAAACAGAATATATAATAGCATGGAACAATCAAAAATTATAGATACGTTGGAGACGTATCAAGCATCCCCAAGCTTAATTCCTGCTCGTCCTCGAGCAGGTAAATGATAAAAACAGAATTTTTGATGTGGAATGCTTTCTAACATATTCTTCAATGTAATTTTCTTTATTGTGGCATGAATGTTCAGATCCGAAAGATTCAAGATAAAAGTTTAATGTTGACATAAAAATACTTCAAGCATACTAACAAAGCAATTATGTCTTCTCAAAATAACATAGCCAAAGAAAGCTCATCCCTACAAAGTCATATAGTTTGGCCATGCTTCATTTTCGTCACACAAAATGCTCTCATTTTGCACAACCCCGATGACAAGCCAAGCAATTGTTTCATACTTTAGTAATCTCAATCTTTTTTCAACATTCACGCAATACATGAGCGTAAGCCATGGACATAGCACTATGGGTAGAATAGAATATAATGATGGAGGTTGTGTGGAGAAGACAAAAAAGAGAAAGTCTTGCATTGACGCGGCTAATCAATAGGCTAAGGAGATGCCCATCAATTGATTTCAATGCAATGAGTAGGGATTGCCAGGCAACAGATGCACTAGAGCTATAAATGTACGAAAGCTCAATAAAAGAAACTAAGTGGGTGTGCATCCAACTTGCTTGCTCACGAAGACCTAGGGCATTTGAGGAAGCCCATCATTGGAATATACAAGCAAAGTTCTATAATGAAAAATTCCCACTAATATATGAAAGTGACAAAATAAGAGACTCTCTATCATAAAGATCATGGTGCTACTTTGAAGCACAAGTGTGGAAAAAAGGGATAGTAGCATTGTCCCTTTTTATTTCTTTTTTTCCTTTTTTCCTTTTTTTGGGCCTTCTTTTTTTATTTGGCCTTTCTTCTTTTTTTTATTTGGGACAATGCTCTATGAATGATGATCATCACACTTCTATTTATTTACAACTCGATGCTAGAACAAAATATGACTCTATATGAATGCCTCCGGCGGTGTACCAGGATGGGCAATGAATCAAGAGTGACATGTATGTAATAATATGCATGGTGGCTTTGCCACAAATACGACGTCAACTACATGATCATGCAAGGAAATATGACAATGATAAAGCGTGTCATAATAAACGGAACAACGGAAAGTTGCATGGCAATATATCTCAGAATGGCTATGGAAATGCCATAATAGGTAGGTATGGTGGCTGTTTTGAGGAAGATGTAAGGAGATTTATGTGTGATAGAGCGTATTGTATCGCGGGGTTTGGATGCACCGGCGAAGTTTGCACCAACTCTCAAGGTGAGAAAGGGCAATGCACGATACGGAAGAGGCTAGCAATGATGGAAGGGTGAGAGTGCGTATGATCCATGGACTCAACATTAGTCATAAAGAACTGACATACTTATTGCAAAAATCTACAGGTCATCAAAAACCAAGTACTACGCGCATGCTCCTAGGGGGATAGATTGGTAGGAAAAGACCATCGCTTGTCCCCGACCGCGACTCATAAGGAAGACAATCAAAGAACACCTCATGTTTCAAATTTGTTACACAATATTTACCATACGTGCATGATACGGGACTTGCAAACTTCAACACAAGTATTTCTCAAATTCACAACTACTCTACTAGCACAACTTTAATATCACTATCTCCATATCTCAAAACAATCATCAAGTATCAAACTTCTCTTAGTATTCAATGCACTTGCATGGAAGTTTTTATTATATCCGTCTTGGATGCCTATCATATTAGGACTAATTTTATAGCCAAAGCAAATTACCATGCTGTTCTAAAGGACTCTCAAAATAATATAAGTGAAGCACTAGAGCAAAATTATCTAGCTCAAAAGATATAAGTGAATCACATAGAGTATTCTAATAAATTCCGATTAATGTGTCTCTCTCTCAAAAGGTGTGTACAACAAGGATGATTGTGGGGAACTAAAAAGAAAAGACTCAAATCATACAAAACGCTCCAAGCAAAACACATATCAGGTGGTGAATAAAAATATAGTTCCAAGTAAAGTTACCGATGGACTAAGACAAAAGAGGGGATGCCTTCCGGGGCATCCCCAAGCTTAGTCTTTTGGGTTGTCCTTAGATTTTACCTTGGGGTGCCTTGGGCACCCCCAAGCTTAGGCTCTTGCCACTCTGTCATAGCCCCAGAGTTGTTTGTAATTAGTTGCATTGCATCCATGCATCATGTTTAAATTTCATGAAACTTGAAATGGGGATTGATCCAAACCCTAGCACCAGATCAAATCAAACTAGGTCCAAATAAAATATTTTCTCAATGACCCAGAATGCTTTTGGAAATGTTCATGACTTATGATAAACGTGAAAACCTCTTCCAAAAATGATGAACATATTTTATAGGTTATTCCTGGATTTTTGAATTAAATCTTAAACTATTTGACTATGGGCATTTAAACACTATAAATAATTTAAATGCTCAAATAATGTTGGAAGTATTTGTGGTCCACTGAAATAATTCAGAAAGTGCCCGTGAATATTTTCAGGATTTAAAATTGATTTGGTTTTTAAAACTGGATCAAAATGAAACTGCAAATTAGAAAACAGAAACAAAAATAGAAAGGGTTAGAACTCACCTGACTTACCTGCGCAGCCCACCAACCGGCCAAGCACTGTAGCTGGCCGGCCCAGCCCACCACCGCCTCCTTCCCTGTCACCTTCCTCCTCTGCTAGGAGGATGAGCGCGTGCCCGACGCTCGCACGGCCACCGCACGCCACCTCCTGCATTCCCGGCCTCCTAGCGACGCCACGACGACGCCTCGTGTCCCCTCACTCCTCTCCCTCACTCGCTGCTCTCTCTCTCCTCCCCTTGCTCTCTTCCCTGAGCTCACCCGAGAGCAGCCGTCGCCGTCGACTAGAACCACCGCGGCCACAGGCCCTCCCTCGCCTCGCCGACGTGTCCATAGCCTCCGCTTCGACGCCCTCGTCCTCCCCGTCGACTCACTCGACGTCGGACGCCTCAAAACACCGTCACCGACCTCTTCTTCATCGTCGGCCGCCGCGGATCCCCATCGTCGACTCGTTGCCGTCCGGCCTTCCCCGAGCCCGCTTCGACATCTGCTGTAACCGCCATGAGCCACCGAACCTTTTCCCCCTCTCCGTTCTCGCGTTCGTGCGCCGTAGCCTCCGCACCTTGCTCGCCCGCACGCGCTGTCGCCTGTGATCGCCGCCGACGAGCCTCCGGCCACCTAGCGGTCCGGCCGTCGTGCTCAACTCCCTTCCCGCGCCACGTAGAGCACATAGGTGCCCTGCACGAACCTCCCCGGCCACCGTAGCATCGATCCCGAGCTCACCCGAGCTCCGGCAACCTCCAAGGTCGACGCCGGCGACAACTCCGGCCACCCCAGGCCCAACCGCCAACACCACTCGATGCGCGAGTTCACCAGCAGTCTGTAACGTGTCTCCGCCGTCGATTTGGTCGACGGAGGACCAAATCTGAAGCCGCCGCCGCATCGGGCCTCGCCGGCGTCATGTCGCCGACGGGTTTGACCCATTTGACCATGTGGGCCCCGCCCCTAGTCAACCTTAGATTAGGAGTTAATCTAATGTTAATTTAGTTAGTTAAACTAATGACACTGACACGCGGGACCCACGCGCCAGGTTTGACCTGGACCCGACCTGTTGACCTGCTGATGTCACACTGACGTCAGGCTGACGCAATAATCATTTTCCTAGATTATTTCTAATTCTAAATGATTTGGAAATTCCAGAAAATGGTTAGAACTTCTAAAATTCATAGAAAATAATCTATAACTCCAATGGAAATATGTTATATATGAAAAATGATCAGAAAAATATGAAGAATCTGTTTACGCCATGATCATGCATGTTTGAACAAGTTAACCTCACTGAATAGGACAAATGATGATTAGGGCAATTTATGAAATAACATTTGGAGTTGGAATTTGTTCTTGTTCGAGTTCCACTTCAATTAACTTGGCTAGATATTGCATTAGGTGAATTCAGTACCTTAACATGACATGTCATTCATGTGAATGTGCATTGCATTGATTGTGTTCTTTCTCAGTTGCCGGTGTTTGTCCCCTCTCGAAAGACGTGGTTCCGACGATGAGTTTGATGACACCGATGAAGAGCTATAATATCTTCAGGAGTGCCAGGCAAGCAAAACCCCCTTGTTCATTCCGATACAATCCCACTCTCTCGCTGCTGCTCTCTTTTACTGCATTAGGACAACAACGATTCATCCGTTACTTGCTGCGGTAGCTGAACCCCTTTATCCTCTACATGACCTGTCATTCCACAGTAAATAGATGAAACCCACTACCATGAGTAGGAGTTGTTTGAGCCCTATTGTGCCTACTCATCATGCTTGTTTGTCTTGCCTGCTACTGAACAGAGTTGAGTCAGGTCTGATTCATCGGGATGAATCGGAGGTGTGTAAACATGTCCTACTGTTGAGAGCTAAGTGTGTGAACACAATTTGGTAAAGGTAGCGGTGAGAGGCCATGTAGGAGTACATGGTGGGTTGTCTCATTGAAACCGTCCTCAGGAACTGAGTTCTATGTTTGTGATCCATGAAACAGTTACTACCACGCATTGGGCCCGAAACCAATGGACCCTCTCGGCTTCTTAACCACCCTTGTTCTCTGTCCAGGAGTTGCAACTAGTTTCTGGTATTTGTAGGATATGTGATGAAGGCCGTGCGTAGCGCTGACCCTAGGGGTGGGATATGATGCGGTAGATACACCATGGCACGGTGTACTGAATGCCCGTTTGGTATCTCGGGAACCCAGCACACATCGTTCGGGGCCGTTAGTGGAAACCTCGGCCGGACTCCCTACGGATGGAACCAGAATAGGCGATAAACCTGGACTAGGGACTTGAGTGTTTAGGTAGGCTGTGGCCGACACCCACGTTGGGCTTCCGCTTGAAGGTTGCCGAGTACATGTCGTGTAAACGGCGGTAAGTGGTGAGAGCGTGTGTGAAGAAGTACACCCCTGCAGGGTTATAAATGATCTATTCGAATAGCCGTGTCCACGGAAAAGGACTTCTGGGTTGCCTATATCAGTTCATAGACAAGTAAATGGATACTCTAAAATGCGCAAGATAAGTGTGAGTGCTATGGATGGCGTTCTCGTAGGGAGACGGGAGCGGATCCATAGTGGTGTATTGATATGGTGAATATGTGGACTCGTGTGCGCCACCTCAAAAGAGTTACTTGCAGTCATAGTTCAGGATAGCCACCGAGTCAAAGATGGCTTGCTGCAGTCAAACTCCACCACCCCCTTTGTTGATAAGGATGCATATGTAGTTAGTTCTGATGTAAGTCTTGCTGAGTACATTTGTACTCACGTTTGCTTATTTTATGTTTTGCAGAGAGACGTCAGTCTCGCTAGTAGTTCCGCGTGGACTCCGACGTTTAGCTTGTTACCTCAGCTACGATCTTGTGCCTCGGCAGGATCTGGTAGATAGTCGCTTCTCAGCCTTTTTCATTTATAGATGTCGTACTCGGACATGTTAAGCTTCCGCTTGTGCTCGACTTGTATGTTTCGAGTGTTGGGTCATGAGACCCATGTTTGTAATATCTCGCTCCTCGGAGCCTAATGAATAAATATTTGAGTCATAGAGTTATGTTGTGATGCCATGTTGTATTTACACATATTGAGCATATTGTGTGTATGTTTGAAATGCTCGGTATGTGTGGGATCCGACAATCTAGTTGTTTGTCCTTGGCAGCCTCTCATATGGGGAAATGTAGTCTAGTGCTTCCTGAGCGATAGTAGTCCGCTACAGCCCGGTTCACCGGAGTCCTACTAGCCCAACACTACTGCTCTGGACACTTGACTGGCCGGCATGTGTTTCACTTTGTTCCTGTGTCTGTCCCTTCGGGGAAATGTCACGCGGTGACATCCGGAGTCCTGCCTAGCCTGCTACAGCCCGGGTTCCCGGAGTACTCTTAGCCCAGTGCTACAGCCCGGATTCACACGTTGATGACCGACATGCTCGACGTGATCCATGTATGCCTGTCCCCATGGGTTAGTGCCGCTTTGGGTTCACGACTAGCCATGTCGGCCCGGGTTCTTTGTCCTATGGATGCTAGCGACACTATCATATATGTCAGCCAAAAGGCGCAAACGGTCCCGGGCCATGGTAAGGCGACACCCGTGGGAATACCGTGCGTGAGGCCGCAAAGTGATATGAGGTGTTACCGGCTAGATCGATGTGACTTGGAATCGGGGTCCTGACACACTCCTTGTTCCATAATCCATCAAATCTTTACCCAAAACTTGAAAACTTCACAACACAAAACTTAACAGAAAATCTCGTGAGCTCCGTTAGCGAAAGAAAACAAAACACCACTTCAAGGTACTGTAATTAACTCATTATTTATTTTTATTGGTGTTAAACCTACCGTATTCCAACTTCTCTATGGTTCATAAACTCCATTACTAGCCATAGATTCATCAAAATAAGCAAACAACACACGAAAAATAGAATCTGTCAAAAACAGAACAGTCTGTAGTAATCTATACCTAATGCAAACTTCTGGAACTCCAAAAATTCTAAAATAAATTGCTGGACGTGAGGAATTTATCTATTAATCATCTGCAAAAAGAATCAACTATATAGCATTCTCCAGTAAAAAGTTGTAACTAATCTTCTGAGCGATAAAGTTTCTGTTTTTTACAGCAAGATCAAAAAGACTTCACCCAAGTCTTACCAAAGGTTCTACTTGGCACAAACACTAAATGAAACACAAAACACATCTAAACAGAAGCTATATGGATTATTTATTCCTAAACAGAACCAAAAAGCAAGAAAAAAAAATAAAATTGGTTTGCCTCCCAACAAGCGCTATCGTTTAACGCCCCTAGCTAGGCATAAAGGCAAGGATAGATCTAGGTATTGCCATAATGATAGTAGGGTAAATCACAAAAACGCATCTCATATTCCCTACGTTCAGCAGCCAGTTTTATTTGTGGCAAGCAAAAGTAATCAAAAGGGCTAAATTTAATAGGACAAAATTCCCCAAGGTCAAGCTCGGGAGGTATGGCTTCCTCCTTTGGCCCCTTATATTGCACAAGCAATTCATCATTATAAGCATTCTTTTGGCAATAAGTCAATAGCCTTTGTTCAAGAGAAAAACCTAACCAGTTGTTCTGAATAGCAAAGTCATCATTAAGTTCAGAAATTCTATCAACTAGAACATCGGTAGGAACCTTTTTTCCAGGGTTTTCATTGTAAGCAACATGATCTATGGACCGTAAGTGCATTAAATCTTATTGATTAAAAAGGATAGCCTCTATGGGAGGACGACCAGCGTCCACCCTATAATGTGCAAAAATTCATTGGCCTCTTTCATTATAAATCTGAACTCATGTGCCAAAAAGATAGTAGCCGCTCGCTTAACAGAAGAGTGCTTGATATTGGAAAACTCTAGAAAAATCCTTTGTATGCAAGGATGCAAATGAATAAATTGTATTTCAGGTTCAACTACGAGCAAGGTTATAGCATCCGCAAGACTACTAGTTCTATGAAGAATAGAGCCACCCATAGAGGGTAAGGTACCGGCACAAGTAAAGAAATCTTGAAGAACTTATTTCCCAATAATATTACCGCTACCAATCTGAAACTTCTTACTGTCTAAAATAGTAGCATCTTCAAGAGGATCATCAAAACACATCAAAGTTTTCCATACTATTATCTTTATCAACGACAACCTCCCCAGTTTCAGACATGACGGCAGTACAGAAAATAAACACACAGTAAGCAAGCGAAAAACAGGCGAACAGAAAAAAAGGGCGAATAAAACGGCAAGGGTGAAGTGGGGGAGAGGAAAAGGAGAGGCAAATGGCAAATAATATAATGCGAGGGATAAGAGTTTGTGATGGGTACTTGGTATGTCTTAACTTGCGCATAGACTCTCCGGCAACGGTGCCAGAAATGGCTCGTTGTCGTGAGATCAAATCCTGACCTGACTTGGTGTAAGCCTCCCCGGCAACGGTGCCAGAAATCCTTCTTGCTACCTCTTGAGCATGCATTGGTTTTGACCTTGAAGAGGAAAGGGTGATGCAGCAAAGTAGCGTAAGTATTTCGCTCAGTTTTTGAGAACCAAGGTATCAATAAAGTAGGAGGCCACACGCAAGTCCCTCGTACCTACACAAACAAATAAGAACCTTGCAACCAACGCGATAAAGGGGTTGTCAATCCCTTCACGGCCACTTGCAAAAGTGAGATCTAATAGAGATCATAAGATAATATTTTTGGTATTTTTATGATAAAGATTGAAAGTAAAGATTGCAAAATAAACAGTGACAGAAATAGCTAGTCGAGGGGAGATTAATATGATGGAAGATATACCCGGGGGCCATAGGTTTCACTAGTGGCTTCTCTCAAGATAGCAGAAGTATTACGGTGGGTGAACAAATTACTGTCGAGCAATTGATAGAAAAGTGCATAATTATGGGAATATCTAGGCATGATCATGTATATAGGCATCACGTCCGCAACAAGTAGACCGACTCCTGCCTGCATCTACTATTATTACTCCACACATCGACCGCTATCCAGCATGCATCTAGAGTATTAAGTTCATAAGAACATAGTAACACATTAGGCAAGATGACATGATGTAGAGGGATAAACTCAAGCCATATGATATAAACCCCATCTTTTTATCCTCGATGGCAATAATACAATACGTGTCGTTTCCCCTACTATCACTGGGATCGAGCACCGCATGATTGAACCCGAAGCTAAGCACCCATTGCAAGAAAGATCAATCTAGTAGGCTAAACCAAACTAATAATTCGAAGAGACTTGCAAAGATAACCAATCATACATAAAAGAATTCAGAGAAGATTCAAATATTGTTCATAGATAATCTTGATCATAAACCCACAATTCATCGGATCTCGACAAACACACCGCAAAAAGAGTTACATCGAATAGATCTCCAAGAAGATCGAGGAGAACTTTGTATTGAGATCCAAAGAGAGAGAAGAAGCCATCTAGCTAATAACTATGGACCCGAGGGTCTGTGGTAAACTACTCACACATCATCGGATAGGCTATGATTTTGATGTAGAAGCCCTCCGTGATCGATGCCCCCTCCGGCGGAGCGCCGAAAAATGCCCCATGATGGGATCTCACGGGTACAGAAGGTTACGGCGGTGGAAATATGATTTCGTGGTGCTCCTGGATGGTTTCGGGATACGTAGGTATATATAGGAGGAAGAAGTAGGTCAGTGGAGCCACGAGGGGCCCACGAGGGTGGGAGGCATGCCCAGGGGGGCAGGCGCGCCTCCCTGCCTCGTGGCCTCCTCGTTGATTTCTTGACGTCCACTCCAAGTCCTTTGGATCATGTTTGTTCCAAAAATCATACTCCCGATGGTTTCATTCCGTTTGGACTCCGTTTGATATTCCTTTTCTGCGAAACACTAAAATAGGCAAAAAAACAACAATTTGCACTGGGCCTTGGGTTAGTAGGTTAGTCCCAAAAATAATATAAAAGTGTATAATAAAGCCCATTAAACATCCAGAACAGAATATATAATAGCATGGAACAATAAAAAATTATAGATACATTGGAGACGTATCAAACGCCTGGAACAACCAGCACCTCCGCAGGTTATACCCGTGAAAATCTCACGTAAGAATGAGGGGGGATGTACACACCTCGGAGTCTCCCGGTGCACCGTCCACTGCCTCGCGGGAGCTCCTGCCCACGCCCAAGTGGAAGCCCCATGCTCCACGCTGGCGAAACGGTCGGATCGTGATTATGCCCACGCCTAAGTGGAGGCCCCATGATGCGCGCTCGTGGGAAGACTAGTATAGGTGCCGGACGCGGCAACATTTCCCCTATTTCTTTCTAAACCATTTTTGTGATTTACTTGCATGAAGTTTGAAGTTTTTTGTATTTGCTCAGAGAAGGGTGGGGGTTTGTTTTCCTAGGGTGTTTCCCTTTTTGAATCTTTTCCCAAAAAAGCAGCAACAACTGCATGTTGCCCCCCCCCCCCCGAGCGTCTCGCGAGCGGGTGCTGGGCATGGTGTTGGCGCTTGAGCCAGCCCATTGGCATTAAAAACTCAGGGCGCGACGGCCGCAGGTCTGCCCCAGCGCACACCACCTCACCAGGACTCTAGAGCCTAAATCGTCGTGCAACGCTCACAGGCGAGCCAGTAGGCACATGTTTCCCTCGGACTCTCGCCTCGGAAGGGCTCATCTCCTTGCCTTGCTCGGGCAGCACGACCCGGCATACCAGCGACGATCAACCCTCACTTGGGGGCTACAGGCATAGAATAAGCACAGGGAAAGGCGGCCTAGGAGGGAGCGAATACGATTCAATACATCATTAAGGAATGTTTATCAATACCCCTTACACCTTCGAGGGGCCATCCTCAAAATGTTGACAGGTAAACAGAAGAAAGACATACAAAAGATATGCATCGTCATCATCGCTATAATCAGTTCCGTTCCCTCCGGCCTCATGCTGGTCTTCACGGCCGTCAGGGCCGAACTGCGCGATTAGATCGTCCACATGGTCCTCCACCCACTCCCCCAGGGCATCCCGAATCGCCCACGGCACGGGGGCTATCGCGGCCTCGAAGTCGAAATCGGGGTCGGAACAAAGGAGGTGGTTGAAGACACGCGTCGACGCCCGTGCAAGGAGGTCGCGGCTCTCCTCTTGCACGAGCCTCCTCACCCTTTCTGTGCCTCCTTCGAGCCGCTCCATGATCCTGGTGAAGAAGGCAAGGTAACCCATGTCATCAGGCACGAGCCGGCTAGAGACACTTTCCCTGCTGAGCAATTCTGGGCACGATGAGCCCATTGCTCGAGGTTGCGGAACATCTCGGAGCGCATGTGCTGCAGGCCCCGAGCTCGGCTAGCCTCGTATGATGCCGCTCCGCGAGGGAGGTGACATCGCCCAGTTGCTGACAAAGGAATGCCAGCTCGGCTTCGACCGTGGCCTGGGCATCCAGCGTAGCCTTTGCACCTCTACGCCTCAACCAGCTTCCCCTTGGGGTCGTCAATCTCTCCCTTCAGTTATTCGCGGCGTGCACAGAAACGGGACTCCTGAAGCTTCATTTTCTATCGATGGTCCTTGATGAGGGTCCGTTGGGCTGCCACGACCCCCTCGTCGATATCCGTCTGGACCTTCGCCTCCCGGGAGGCCAGAGAAGCCTCGACGGCCATTACATGGCGCCTCGTCACCTCCAGCCGCTCATGCTCCAGGCTTTGCTCGGACGCCTCCAGCGCCAGCGTGTCTTCGAGACTGCGGAGCCCCGTTTCTGTGGGGACCCCGACTCATAAGTCGTGATCCCCGAATGCATGTGTACAGTGATCCCAGAGATCAATGCTCACTGAACACACAGAAGCTGAATAACAAGAATCTTACATCCATACATACCGTCTTACAAAAATTATGACCATTATGGTCAAGTCTTACATAGATAAAGCCACCAGGGCTGAATACCAAATAAACTTAAGCAGCGGAAATCTCGTCGAAAAGTAGAACCCATGCATTCTGACTGGGAAGCGTCCTAGCTCGCATGTTCATCACCGAAGTATTCTTCATCATATCCTGTTCTTTCATGCCTGGCCAATAAAATAACCAGTGGCAAGCCAATGAGTACTTTGAATGTACTCGCAAGAAACCCAAGGGTGATAACAGAATAATTATGTAAGGCACTACTGCTAATTTGGCATTTTTGCGGAAAGCTAGTTTTTCTCATGCAAGAATGATCAACATTTATCAAGGACATGAATGCATCTGCAACAAGTATCAGGAGGTTACAGACAATAACATTGAAAAGGAGTTGTGAACAACTCGTGCTCAAGCTCATCGTGACTTTCTCACGAATCACATCAACATATTTACCAAACCGTGTTGTTTGTCAGAAACATATGGACGTAGCCCAAGAGCGGTTACCCAACTGTCATTGACCGTGGACACGGCTATTCGAATAGTTTTACACCCTGCAGAGGTTGCACACTTTACCCACAAGATCCGGGGAACTTCTGTGTCATCCACGACCCGCGGTACCTCAAGTACCCGGGGTAAGCACCCGATCACTATCTTTCCCTAGACGACACTAACATAGAGTCCACTCGATTGGTAGTAACCCCCGTGCCCAACATTTCACAACTTAAAACTGTGGAGCCTCGCTCCCATATTCATCACTTACCACTGGCACGGGGTACCAACGGTGTGTCCGGTGCCCCATAAAAATGTTCTTGGCCGCCCTACCTGGCATGACCCCGTCCCGAGAGAGCAACAACTCTCCCGTCACTAGTAATGCGGGCACCATGCTAGTATCGGCCTAGGTAATCAAGAATGCCCTTCCCCATATAAGGGTAGAGTTGTTGCGCATGTAAGGTCGGAATAACGGTCGCAACTTAAACCAATCCGTTTTGAAAACAACACACATACTTGCCTCGGTACACCACTTCGTCATCAAGGGGTTACCCAACTCATTATCTCCCTCGCGCATAAGTGGCACCCGATGGGGTTTTCGAAAAGTTTTTGAAAACAATCTTGCTTCCATCACCATGCATATACACATCCCCTTTTGCGTAGAAACTACTTTAGCATCCTATCTACTCTCACCGGCATAACCCTCATAGAAAGGTAGTGTCATGCATCATGCAAGTGTCAACAAGAAAAGCAACGGAGGCAAACCACCTCAAGTGGTTACCATTTTATCATGACTTCGATGCAAGCAATAAAAGTGCCATATGACATGCATAAAAAGGGTTTCTTAGACATGGTCAAAGAGCTGCTTTCCTTGGTCTTCAAATTCTTCAAGTCCTTCTCCTTCTTCTTATCCAACTACTTCATCAAATACGGGATCTCTTCATCGCAAAAGAAATGACGAGAAAATAAGGCAATAGCAAAAAAACCAAAGTGCTCAGAAAAATGTCAACCTAACTTTAATAAATACTAGGGTGGAAACTAAGAAGGATAAAATTCCTAGTTATGGATTTGGAGTGGTATAATATGAGGAATGGATTATTAGAGAGGTTTAAATATATTCAAATTTGAATTTGAATATGAACAGTACATAAAAGTTGTTTGGACATGTGTGAAAGTTATTCCACTAAATACGTAGGATTTTTACAAGAATTTAGGAACTGGAATTATTGCATTTGGATTAATATTTAATCCTAAGGAATTTTTGCAAATTTATGGAAAAAGAAAAAGGAGAAGCAGCACTGTGTAACTGGGCCAGAAAGACCACATTGCAGCAGGCCCAGAGAGGATCCAGCCCGTGCGAGGCTGCCACGTCGAAGGCGTAAATACAAAATACGCCTTCACCGGCAAAGGCGAACTGTCTGTGCTGGCCAGGAGTTTAAACTGACGGTGGGGCCCACTGCCGAATGTAAGGCTGACCGACGGGCCCCATGGCCGTCGTCTTCAACCTCGGGCCAGAGAGGGAGGCGAGCTCACCGGCGTCGCTGTGGTCGACGGCGAGGCTATCCAAGGGCACCATCGTGCTCAGGGCGGAGTCGCCGTTCAGGTGGAGGTGGAGGCGGTCGTCGGAGTGTAGGGCTTTGCCAACAACGAGGAAGCCGGTGGAAGGGCTTTGGGAAGTGCTTGCCCCAGTCCATTCCGGCTACAATAGAGAGGGGAGACAGAGGGGAAATGGTAAGAGAGGTGAGGTGGTTCCAAATCGAGAGAAGAGAGTTCAAAGGAGGCATGTACCACGACATCGACGACAACCCGAAGCGGCGGAGCTCGAGCTCGATCTCGAGCTAGGGCGGCTCTGGGGATGAACGAGAGGCTCAGGGGGCTATTTGGAGTGGTAGAGGACAAGCGGTGGCGAGAGGAGGACTCGGTGATTCCTTATATAGGCGAGCTACGGTCCACCATGGGCTCGTGCACCGGCGAGCTCGTGCTCATCGCTACGGGCCTCAGGAGGGTGCTGCATCGAGTCTAGGGCGTTCGTGGGGGTCGACTACGCCCAGGGGGAGAAGAGAGGGAGCGGGGAAAGCGGCAGAGCGGGTCCCCATCGCGGGCAGCGACTGGCGCGCTCGAGTGACGCTCTGTCCGCATGCGAGGAGAGCCGGAGAGGGAGAGAGAGGAGGGGGCCGACAGTGTAGTGTGCCGTGGACATCGAGATGCATCGTCTGGCGTGCTGGGAAGGCCCGAGGTGGCCTGGGTCGTCGAGCAGAGGGCGGCTACAGTGTGGGAGCGCACTGTAGGGTGCTCCAGAGTGCCCCAATGGCCGGCATGGCACTTTTCTATGCAATGTGGGCGCGGCCAAAAGTGTCTGGTAGCTCTATGGGGGAGTAAAGAAGTGGGAGAAGGCCTTGGATGCCCTGGGTGGCCAGTAGGAGAAGAAAGAGGTAGAAGAAGAGGGAGGGAGGGGCTGTCCAGGGAGGTAAATGGGGATATTTTACCCCTCAATGATTGAGCAATGGCCAGGGGAGAGTTACTGGAGGTAAGAGGTGACCTGGGGGCAGCTGTGGTAAAAAGATACGGTCATGGAGATTAGTGGAAGTGTTCAAAAAGGTGGTTTTGGAATTTTTGCAGAAGGTGTTTGTTGTTGGTTAGGGCAAGGAAATGGAGTCCATTTGGCATGAGACTCCACAGGGTGAAATGGCACAGATAGTTAGGGCCTTCCACCAATTTTGAGCTGATTTGGGCAAAGTTGGCAATGCAACTTTTGTAAACCCTAGAAATCAACAGAAATGCATTTACCAAGATCTAGTCGTGCAAAACCATTCCCTTTGATGCACCACTTGGTGTAGTGTCATAATTTGGGCTTTTGAGCATGACCACAAAGTTTGGGGGCATTTGGAATAAGTTGGCAATGTAAAGTTGTTCAAATATGAATCTGGACAGAGATGGTTTTGGGGCACTTTTCTGAACCAAAACAGTTTGGATTGAGCTGAAACTCTGCAAGGTCATCCTATTATGCATATGTGACCTGCTAGAATTTTCCTGGATTTATTTGAAAATATTTCTTCTAGAAATATTTCAAATACTTGAAATGGACAGAAATGGTTGTGGAGGGTTTTGTCGAATATTTTGAACATGACCATGTGTTGAAACTCTTATATATGGAAATTATATGTCCATGGAGTTTCCCTGATTTTTATCAAATATTTTTGAAGCCTTAAAATAATTTTAACCTATTAAAGACCATTTCTGGCCTTAAGAAAAAGTATTTAAATAAAATAGGAAAATAACTTTTAAAATAATATTTTTGTGGTTTATGGGAGTCCTATATCTAATAGGTTTCAAATATACTCTTTGAAATATTTTTCATACCCCAATCAAGTACTTGTAGTGCAAACCACAATTCAGGGGTTTTTGGAAAACTAATTTTGAAAATACTATTTCGCCAAATTATTTTTGTAAGAAAATACTATATTGCACTATAGACATGGCATGATCATTGGGCAGAATTTTGGGGCAAGGAGATGAAGTATCGAAGGTGGAGTTGTGTTGACTTTAAAGAGCACTTGAAATACACAGAGAGAAGAACAACTCCAAATAAAAGTCAAATAATGCAAAAGTTTTTGTCAACCTACCCCCCTTACAAGAATCTCGTCCCGAGATTCCCGAACTAGCCGTGGAAAGGAATACGAAAACTGGATCTGGGGGTAGTCTTCACGTCCTCATATTGCTTGTGCTTCCGAGTGGTGCTCTATTGAACCTTGAAGTACTCGATGGCGTGGCTTCGTGTATGACATCCTACTTGATCCAGATTGCTATTGGGGTCTCTCGCGTAAGTCATATTGGGCTGGAGGTCGATGGCTCGGTGATCGATGTCCTTGTAGAGACTGGGCTAGTTAGGGAGTTAGAAGCATTTCAGAGTGGTGTTGTGTGGAAAAAAATGTCGTGCACAGTGGGTAACTCCAGTGGTAACTCTAGCTGGTAGCCGCCTATTCTTCGTCTTGCAGTGATCTTGGGGAAGGCCGATAAATCTTGGTGTGAGTTTCTCTTGACATGAAAATGCTTGGTTCCTTTGAGAGAAGTGGCTTGCAGATACACCTGGTCTTCAATGAGAAAGTTCACTCCTTGATGATGGTGGTTGGTATAGTTCTTTCTCCTTGGCATGGCGGTCTTCAAATGTTCCTTGACCGGCTGAACGGCTCTTCTTCCGTCTTCGAGTAGACAATTAGGTCGCCAAATAATGATGAAAACTATCTTGTCTAAGTACTCCATGTAGACTTTGTTGACGGGGTACATAAAGTAGGCTGGGGGATTGGCGGTGGTCACAGTTGAGTGTTGGCCAGGGTCTACTTGACCTAGAGCCAAAGCCCATGGTCATGATCTGACCATGTTGTGGCTTGGTAGGGCTTAAGGGTTTCAAGGATTCTAGTGTGCGAGTGAACATTTATCATCTTATTTTTAAGCACGGTTTCTGAGATGCCAATATTTCTAGCTAGTCCTTCAAACAAATAACCTTATACCACCGAAAGCATCATCTCATATTGGTCAACTCCAATCACCACTCATGTTATCCATATGCTCGTGACTCCCGAGGGGAGGTCTAATAAAATCCTATATGTCTACGATCCCCAAACTCATATGTATGGCTACCCCTAAAAATCCATGGGTGGAGCATACAAGCTTCCAAGCTGGAGTGAAATAGGGCAATCCAACTACTCATCCTATTCTTCCAAGGTCCATCTTAGTGCATCTCTATTCTAAGGTAACACGTCGTATGCGACTCCAAAATCTTGTTTCCTTCCTATGAATCAACTCCAACAACCCGTCAACTTCCATTAATCACTACATAATCCATTAATTCTGCAAATCCAATGTCTATGGTGTTCCACATGATCTCCTAAAGTCCCTATAATCCCCAAATACTTGAAAGGGATGTCTTTACTATAGTAAGTCCACCAATTTCCATTATCATGGTCAAGTAAACTCCAAGGTCAAGCTTATATCAGCTCCGACAATTAATCCAATCTCCTAATTTATTGTCCACCGAGAAACATGGTATCATTATTGAGATCATCAATCTAAATCCAATTTGTCTCCAAACCACGTAGACATACTCAGTATCTATACTCAACTAGGATCACCTACTTAAATCCAAACCTCATGTCCAATGAGAATTCCTACCTGCTTCCCCAAAGTCGTTATCGTAGTGTCAACTATCTCCTAACCCCTGGCTAAGTCAAATCCTCATACTTCCAAGAATTCAGCTTGCGATCTTAATTGTCCTACTAAATCCAATTTACTCAGGGGAAAAGAAAGTTATGCCACTTTATTAACACGATCCCACCAAGTTAATCTACCAACATGAAAGCCTCATAATCCTCCAAAGAGTCTCGGATAATTCCTCACTGATATAAACTCATCAAGTCATTTGTCCTCTATTGCTATATCCTCAAATCGGTCTTCCCCATGGCATCGTCAGTTCTTGTGCTATATTAGGATGATAATGTGCTCGTTCACTATGTCGACTAGTTCCATAATGAACCCAGTGCTGAGCAAGGTTACGGATGTTTAACTGGTTCTCTTGCAATTCCGTAGGTTAAGCTCATGGTCAAGGATTCGAGTTGGGGCATCTCACGAAGTCTTGTAGGGTCTAGGGATAGGTTTCTAGTCTTGAGATTTGAACATACGGGGTTGTACATGGATGAGGAGGCGGTAGCAAAATTATTGAGTACTGGTTGGTTGCCGAGATGGAATCCTTGGTATTTCTTGTCTTGCCGGCCTTTAGTTGTGGAGAGAGGGAGAGGTATCATAGAGGAGGGGAATGACTAAAGGGGGTTCTATAGTGCAAGTGCAAACAAACAAGTGCCGAAAGGGACAAACACAAACAACAAAATAAGGCAGGTGATATAGTCGTGTACTTGTTGTCTAGGGAAAAAGTGCGACTTATATCAAAACACAAACAAATAAAAACAAGCAACACACAATCATGGTTCTATTTGAACCATCATACGGACTCGATTGCGCATAGGGGGTACACGACTCATCCTACCCTAGGGGTTCTCGGATTCAGTAGTCGTGCTTTGCTCCGTGCCTCGTGCAGTCTTCTAGGTTTTCCTCAGGTGTTGCTACGTCTCTTTTAGTTGTTCGATGAAACAATCTGGGTTGAGCCTGAAGATTCTTCAACAACTTCTTGCCTGTTGAGGTGATGGGGTGAAGGTGGCTCCTCGTAGCAGGCATTGACTCAGTCTTCTGTCGTCTTCTTAATCATGACGATACCTTTTTGTCTTCTAAGGCGTCGATGGTACCAAGTAGGTAATCCTTTATGCAATGTCATTAACAAGGCATAGTAGAGGTCCAACATGTCAGTTACGTTGATGACAACATCGACACCAAGAGCGGGGGATGGGGAGAACCATTTTCCTGCTCACTATAGCGAGGCGGACCAAATGGCGAGGTTCTCATCCACAGTTGGTTGCCGATACGACAACGGTAAGGACAGGATTGCTCTATTAGCGATGTATATCATGATCATGCATATCTTACAGCCTGGTCGTCATACGACAAGATTTCATCATCCTGGGGCATATTCAATGGTGTCACCATCTTCCGAGTCTTGGTTTCCTCAATCATTGAGAAGGCATTAACCATCTTGTCGTGGTGTCGCCAAGCTTGTGTTCAAAAGGTGTGGGTGAATGTCTGGCAAGACGTCTTCTTCTCGGTTACCCACGAGGATTACAGGGAATCTAGTGGTCAGGGGCTTAAAGGTACTAGCGACCATTTGCAAAAGTTTTGAAGGGGAAGAGATCAATAAGGAAAATATATCTTAGTTTTTGAAAAACTCAGAAGGGAAGAGAAGTGTAGATAGTTTTTCAGGGTTAGTAATATTTTTTAAAATAGTTTTAACCTAAATAACGACCATGCTAACTAAGGCTTCCTATAGTCAGCTCTGTGGGCACCCCGACTCATAAGTCGTGATCACCGAATGCACGTGTACAGTGATCCCAGAGATCAATGCTCACTGAACACACAGAAGCTGAATAACAAGAGTCTTACATCCATACATACGGTGTTACACAAATTATGACCATTATGGTCAAGTCTTACATAGATAAAGCCACCAGGGATGAATAACAAATAAACTTAAGCAGCGGAAATCTTCGTCGAAAAGTAGAACCCATGCCATCTGCCTTAACCCTACAGGCATTCTGACTGGGAAGCGTCCTAGCTCGCATGTTCTTCACCGAAGTATTCTTCATCAGATTTGTTCTTTCATGCCTGGCCAACAAAATAACCAGTGGCAAGCCAATGATTACTTTGAATGTACTCGCAAGCAACCCAAGGGTGATAACAGAATAATTATGCACTACTGTTAATTTGGCATTTTTGCGGAAAGCTAGTTTTTCTCATGCAAGTATGAACAACATTTATCAAGGACATGAGTGCGTCTGCAACAAGTATCAGGAGGTTACAGACATTAACATTGAAAAGGAGTTGTGAACAACTCGTGCTCAAGCTCATTGTGACTTCCTCACGAATCACATCAACATATTTACCAAATCGTGTTGTTTGTCAGAAACATATGGACATAGACCAAGAGCGGTTACCCAACTGTTCTTGACCGTGGACACGGCTATTCGAATAGTTTTACACTCTGCAGATGTTGCACACTTTACAAACAAGGTCCGGGAAACTTCCGTGTCATCCACGACCCGCGGTACCTCAAGTACCCGGGGTAAGCACCCGATCACTATCTTTCCCTAGACGACACTAACATAGAGTCCACTCGATTGGTAGTAACCCCCGTGCCCAACATTTCACAACTTAAAACTATGGAGCCTCACTCCCATATTCATCACTTACCACTGGCACGGGGTACCAACGGTGTGTCCGGTGCCCCATAAAAATGTTCTTGGCCGCCCTACCAGGCACGACCCCGTCCCGAGAGAGCAACAACTCTCCCGTCACTAGTAATGCGGGCACCATGCTAGTATCGGTCTAGGTAATCAATAATGCCCTTGCCCAAATAAGGGTAGAGTGGTTGCACATCTAAGGTTGGAATAACGGTCGCAACTTAAATGAATCCGTTTTGAAAACAACACACACACTTGCCTCGGTACGCCACTTCATCATCAAGTGGTTACCCAACTCATTATCTCCCTCGGGCATAAGTGGCACCTGATGGGGTTTTCGAAAAGTTTTTGAAAACAATCTTGCTTCCATCACCATGCATATACCCATCCCCTTTTGCGTAGCAACTACTTTAGCATCCTATCTACTCCCACCGGCATAACCCTCATAGAAAGGTATGGTCATGCATCAAGTCTCAACGAGAAAAGCAACGGAGGCAAACCACCTCAAGTGGTCACCATGTTATCATGACTTCGATGCAAGCAATAAAAGTGCCATATGACATGCATAAAAAGGGTTTCTTAGACATGGTCAAAGGGATGCTTGCCTTTGTCTTCAAAGTCTTCAAGTACTTCTCCTTCTTCTTATCCAACTACTTCATCAAATACAGGATCTATTCGTCGCAAAAGAAATGATGGGAAAATAAGGCAATAGCAAAACAGAAAAACCAAAGTGCTCAGAAAAATGTCAACCTATTTTTAATAAATACTAGAGTGGAAACTAAGAAGGATAAAATTCCTAGTTTTGTATCTGGAGTGGTATAATATGATGAATGGATTTTTAGAGAGGTTTAAATATATTCAAATTTGAATTTGAATATGAACAGTACATAAAAGTTGTTTGGTCATATGTGAAAGTTATACCACTAAATAGGTAGGATTTTTACAAGAATTTAGGAACTGGAATTATTGCATTTGGATTAATATTTAATCCTGAGGAATTTTTGCAAATTTATGGAAAAAGAAAAAGGAGAAGCAAGATCTTTGCAAGAATCGGGCCGAAGGACCACGGTGCAGCAGGCCCAAAGAGGATCCAGCCCGCGCGAGGCTGCCACGTCGAAGGCATAAATACAAAATACGCCTTCAGCCGGCGGCTGAACCGATACGCGCGCGTGTGTGTGTTTAAACCCGACGGGTGGGGCCCACCCGTCAGAATGTGAGGCTGACCGATGGGCCCCACGGCTGTCGTCTTCAACCTCGGGCCAGAGAGGGAGGCGAGCTCACCGGCGTTGCTGTGGTCGACGGCGAGGCGATCCAAGGGCACCGTCGTGCTCAGGGCGGAGTCGCCGTTCAGGTGGAGGTGAGGCGGTCGTCGGAGTGTAGGGGTTCGCCGGCGTTGAGGAAGCCGGCAGAAGGGCTTCGGGAGGTGCTTGCCCCGGTCGATTCCGGCTGCAATAGAGAGGGGAGAGAGAGAGGGGAATTGGTAAGAGAGGTGAGGCGGTTCCAAATCGAGAGAGAGAGAGAGAGGGCAAAGGAGGCATGTACCACGAGATCGACGGTGACCCGAAGTGGCATGGTGATGAACGGGAGGCTCAGGTGGGCTATTTGGAGTGGTAGAGGACAAGTGGTGGCGAGAGGAGGGCTCGGGGATTCCTTATATAGGCGAGCAGCGGTCCGTCGTGGGCTCGGGCGCCGGTGAGCTCGTGCTCGTTCCTACGGGCCTCGGGAGGGTGCTGCGCGGAGTCTAGGGCGTTCGTGGGGGTCGACTACGCACAGGGGGAGAAGAGAGGGAGCAGGAACATGGCAGAGTGGGTCCCCATCGTGGGAAGCGACTGGCGCGCTCGGGCGGCGCTCTGTCCTCATGCGAGGAGAGCCGGCGAGGGAGAGAGAGGAGGGGGCCGACAGTGTAGCGTGCCGTGGACGTCGAGATGCATCGTCTGGCGCGCTGGGAAGGCCCGAGGTGGCCGGGGTCGTCTGGCAGAGGGCGGCTATAGTGCGGGAGCGCACTGTAGAACGCTCTAGAGCGCCCCAATGGCCGGCATGGCCATTTTTCTATGCAATGTGGGCGCGGCCAAAAGTGTCTGGTAGCTCTAGGGGGAGTAAAGAAGTGGGAGATGGCCTTGGATGCCCTAGGTGGCCAGTAGGAGAAGAGAGAGGTAGAAGAAGAGGGAGAGAGGGGATGTCCAGGGAGGTAAATGGGGGTATTTTACCCCTCAATCATTGAGCAATGGCCAGGGGAGAGTTACTGGAGGTAGGAGGTGACCTGGGGCAGCTGTGGTAAAAAGATAGGGTTATGGAGATTAGTGGAAGTGGTCAAAAAGGTGGTTTTGGAAATTTTGCAGAAGGTGTTTGTTGCTGGTTAGGGCAAGGAAATGGAGTCCATTTGGCATGAGACTCTACAGGGTGAAATGACACATATAGTTAGGGCCTTCCACCAATTTTGAGCTCATTTGGGCAAAGTTGGCAATGCAGCTTTTGTAAACCCTAGAAATCAACAGAAATGCATTTACCAAGATCTAGTCATGCAAAACCATTCCCCTTGATGCACCACTTGGTGTAGTGTCATAATTTGGGCTTTTGAGAATGACCACAATGTTTGGGGGCATTTGGAATAAGTTGGCAATGTAAAGTTGTTCAAATAAGAATCTGGACAGAGATGGTTTTGGGGCACTTTTCTGAACCAAAACAGTTTGGATTGAGCTGAAACTCTGCAAGATCATCCTATTATGCATATGAGACTTGCTAGAATTTTCCTGGATTTTTTTGAAAATATTTCTTGTAGAAATATTTCAAATACTTGAATGGACAGAAATGGTTGTGGAGGGTTTTGTCCAATATTTTGAACATGACCATGTGTTGAAACTCTTATATATGGAAATTATATGTCCACTGAGTTTCCCTGGTTTTTCTCAAATATTATTGAAGCTTTAAAATAATTTTAACCTATTAAAGACCATTTCTGGCCTTAAGAAAAACAATTTAAATAAAATAGGAAAATAACTTTTAAAATAATATTTTTGTGGTTTATGGGAGTCGTATATCTAATAGGTTTCAAATATACTCTTTGAAATATTTTTCATACCACAAATCAAGTACTTGTAGTGCAAACCTCAATTAAGGGGTTTTTGGAAAACTAATTCTTGAAAATACTATTTGGCCAAATTATTTTTGTAAGAAAATACTATATTGCACTATACACATGGCATGATCATTGGGCAGAAGTTTGAGGAAAGGAGATGAAGTATAGAAGGTTTAGTTGTGTTGACTTTAAAGAGCACTTGAAAAACACATAGAGAAAACCAACTCCAAATAAAAGTCAAATAATGCAAAAGTTTTTGTCAAACCACACTTTATCATGATTTATTAGCTTAAGTGTTGTGGCATGAAAATCAGGGTGTGACAGTTTCGCGCGCCGATGGCCCTTCCATTGAGGCACCCAAGATGGCTTCATGCGCTTGAGCTTGCCGCTAGAGGGCGGTGTTCGAAGCCAGAAGCTCCCGCTCGTGATTTTCTGCGGCCTCGGCTTCCTCGAAGGCGCGGTCGCGGGCTTCTTTCGCCGCTACGGAGGAATCCTCTTCCTTTGAGTGAGTAGGCTTGCGCTGCAGGCGGCTAAGGTTGATGGCGACCTCGAGCCGACGCCACTCCTGTACGAGGTGCAGATTCTCGGCCTCAAGATGAAGATCAATGTTGTGAAGCTCTGCTCTGAGCCGGTTCAGCGCACCCCTCGCGACAGGCCATGCCAAACGACGCCACAGTTGCGCGCGAGCTCCAACACCCGGCCAAGGCTTCGCTCCATGCTCCGATACGTGTCGGAGGCGCGACATGATCCTAGGCCGGCCGCCTCCCTATCCGACTGTCCCGCCTAAGGCGCGACCCTGTGCAAGCTCGAGCCCTGTCCATAGGGGCTGCTAACTCACGAAAGACCCAGCCACCAGTGAGAATTGGCAAGGGGAGCCTCTTCACTGTCCTCACGAGCTTGATGTTGCGTCCGATGAAGAGCGCCAGGGGCGCGGAGCCGAGGCCCGCTAGGACACGCCTCAGGTGGGGCGTGATTTCACCGGCGCGAGCTGGCTCGGCACCGTGGCCCATGTGACGCGTTGCTGCCGCAAGCCCTGTGCCTACAAGAGCTGGCGCCGGGAGCACCCTCGTCTGGAGGGGACCTGAGGAACAAGAGCTTAGGGGGGACTTGTCACGCGAAAATCAAGGAGAGCAAGGCACTTACTCATCGATAGTGATCCACTTTCTCCTCCTCAGGGGCTGCGGAGGCAAGCCGACGCCGTCCTCAAGCCGCCCCCTCCTCCGGGGGGGCACGAGGATCGGGGGTCGGTACACCAGAGCTCGGCGTATGGCTCCCCACGCTTGGAGCAGGGGCCGTACCCCCGGGCGGGGCGACGCCGCCAGTGTTCGGGGGCGTGAAGATGGGCCACCGCGCGGCGGGAGATCGGCGCGCCCCTCCGCGATCACTAGGGGTTCCTCGTCCTCGAAGCCCTCGGGGCTTGGGGTTGCCAGGTAGGGGTTGTCTCGATGCCCCTCGTGGCCCTCGGGGTGCAACCCCCATTCGTCGAAGCGTGGCATTCCCCTGGCGAAGTCTCTCCCGCTCGTGTAGCCATACAGGGGAGCCATCCCAAGGTAGCGCATTTGCTTCTGCACCAGTGAAGAGGAGGAGGGTCCCGTTCAGTACGTTTAGGGGCAGAGAAGCCACCTGAAGCCTCATTGTGTCCTCGCGGCTAGTAAAGGACCACATTGGGCGAGAATGGCGCTGGAGGGGAGCGACCCGCCGTCGGATGAACTCCCTCACCACCATCGCCATTGTTACACCCGCCACCCTTAGTTCGGACATCCACGTCGTGACTCGCGAGAGCCTCGGGTCGGCGAGCCTCTCATGCTTCCACCCAGAGCTCGCCTTCACTGGGGACGATGGAGTCTGGAGCAGGGGGCTGTACTGGGCTGGGTTGATGTACACCCATTGTCTCCGGAAGCCATCCGTGTCTAGGTGTATCTCCATGTTGATGCCCTCGCCCACCGTCATTCTCACTTCACAGAGCCCCACGCACCCAGAGCACCGCTCATCGGTGACCAGTCACACAGAGAAGAAGTGTGGAGCAGCGCCACCGAGGGGGCGATGCCCACGAAGGCTTCGCACAAGAACATGAAAGAGGAAAGGAGCATGATGGATTCCGGATCAAAATGCAGCGCTGCACCTGATAGTGCGAAAGCATGGCATTGAAGAAATCCAAACGGCGGCAGCAAGCCAGAGAAGAGGGCAAGAAGGTGAAGGGCGATGGTGGTGTCCTCCAAATCGGTAGATGCCCGAGAGGCAGGCCAGACCTTCGTCGCCATCCACTCGTTGGAGTCTGTTGTGATCACAGGTAGGACCTTGTCCAGCCCTTCATGATTGAGCATGATGGACCGGCCCAGGGCGGGCTCCGGCCCCGCTTGGCAGTCTGCCGTCATCGTGGCTCCGCTTTTCTTCTTCTGTGCGGGCCATGGTGATGAAGTGAGCCCGAGGTGCCGTGAGATTCGGCAGGTGAGGTTTGAGCTTGCTTGAGAAGGAAAGGGCGGAAGACGGGTGCGTGGCGGAGCAATGATGACCCCGTGGTACGCGCCAGGTTTTTGTCAGCCTAGGAAGTTGCCGAGGCGACGTGGGAAGTGGGGGCGTCCGCGTCCCGTCATGCACCACGCGTAAAGCTTGGCCCGCAGGCTGTTAGGGCCCGCATGGATTCACCCTCCCTTTGTTGCCCTTTGCCTCGAAGCCAGGCCGAGTGCACCATGGCCTCGGGGCTACTATTGGCGTTT
Source organism: Aegilops longissima (assembly GCA_021605205.1). Taxonomy (NCBI): domain Eukaryota; kingdom Viridiplantae; phylum Streptophyta; class Magnoliopsida; order Poales; family Poaceae; genus Aegilops; species Aegilops longissima. Next base: position 237,498,526 of record CM038679.1, read on the forward strand.
TGGGACCGGGGGTACCCAGACCGGTGTGCCTATAGCCAAGCGTGTGGCTCCAACGATGACCCGACGCGGCCCAACTCCAAGGCTTCACGAGCAAGACCCTCGCGAGGGCCCCTGCCTCGCGAGGAGAACGACGACATGGTTTCCCGAGGAACAGCCCCCGAGGCTGCCTCCAGAGGAGAGGACATCTCTAGGAAGGTGCCCCACCTTGCGAGGCGCACGATGACATGAGCCATGATGACCAAGGCCTGCAGAGCACCAGCGGGCACAGTCTAGGAGAGTTTCCTCTTCAGTGCTAAGGAGGCAAGGACGTACGCGGGTTCCCACGGAATCCCCCAAAGGTTTCCGTTCCAGTGCAACAAGACCAAGAACGCTGGCTCAGCAGGACAGAGGTCATCACCGAGCCCACCGCCGCTTCATGGCTAGAAGCTTTGCATGTGAAGACCACCTTTAGTCAGGATAGGGTGTACTCCTATCCCCTTTCAAGTTGGCCGATGTGGTATCCCTTCCTGCCTAAGCTATGAGGGAAGAGGACCAAGGCCACTATAAATATAGGCTAGTCTCCATCGGAGAGGGCGGTCGGATCAAAACCCAAAGGATCCAACCCTTTGTCAATTGAGCTCTCCCGAGGCAGCTCTTGCTTGTACTAGTTCATATTCATCCTCCTCGTGAGGCAATCCTCCATAAAGCAGGAGTAGTAATTTAGACCGCAAGGTGGCCCGAACCTGGGTAAACCGCCGTGTCCACATCTTCTTCCCGCTCGCTCGAACCCGATGAGGCCAATCCATGAGGCAATGAGTAGAGAGCTATAGCTAGGAAAGATCCTTCGCACACGCCCTAGAGTTTGAATCATTTTTCGGTCCATGGAGCCCCACTTCCGACAAAAACCAAGATGACACTTCGTCAAGTGTCCTCATGATTTCGATCATCTGCCAGGTTTCTTCGCAACCTACCAGACTCTCGGGAGCTGCTACATATAAGGATTGCTCAAATCTTACTCACAAAAACTACTCTTTACGAAAAAGCATTACTTTCTTTACCTAAAAGCCCGTAGAGAGGCCACCAAAAGTGCCTTTCAGTCCGCTGTTAATGGACAGAACGATTTGCAAAACCGCACGCAACAGGGTGCGGTGTTCCGCGACTATGGAGGAGCTCTTCATAGCCTCCTCCATCATGTCCGGCCACTCTGCCACGACCCAGCCCCCGGTGATCGGCACTGGCGGCGGGGCCCCGGTTCCCCTTCAGTCGGATGCTGTTGTGACACTTCAGAGGGCTGTGAAGTCCCCGGAACCGTCTTCTGAGAGGGCTCGGCTTGCCCGAGCTCCTTCTCCTGGTCTTCGGCGGCCAAAGCATTAGCCTCGGCCATGTCGATATCGCCATCTCCCCCCGTGTTTGGCACCGGTGGGGTCCTTTGGGACAGCACCTCCCGGGTCTCTCCAATGATCGGAGGGAGTGCGGCGTCTGATGCGCCTCTGCTCTCTGCCGGATTAGTTGGTGGAGAAATGCCCTCCGACATCTGGTCATTGGGGAGGTCGCGCGGCGGGCTACAACGCGAGAGCACACATGTTTTTAATAATGGTTTTGTAATACCAACACCCGTACAATCTTTGGATTCTCACCTTTCAGCGCGGGGCTCGACTCTGGGAACCCTCTCCGGGACCTTCTCGGAGGCTGCTAACTCCTCATCAGAGTCCGAACTATCAACGAGCATGACCAGCTTCCCCCCTGCTCCTCTTCTTCAGAGCTAGGGAAGGGTGCTCCCCTTCATCTTTGGTGGATGCCGCTCTCTTCCTGGTGCAGGAGGAGTCGCTCTCCTCCTCTTCTCCTTCCCCACTCCCCCTCTTGTGCGGAGTTGGCATCGGTGTCCCCGAACTTAGTGTCCAGATGGACTCGTGGGCGGAGGCCCTCCCTGGCCTCCCTCAGAGGTTCCTTCTTCTCCTCCTCCTCCTTATTCTCTGACGCCTTGTAAGGCGCCACTATCAGCATCTCTTCCAGCAGAGCTGACATGGGGTCTTCGGGCAGTGGGGCCAGACTATCCATCTGCACTACCTTCTTAAGCCAGCCCTGGGGAAATGAGAAGAAGGACTTGAGGATCATAGTGGGAACGCAAATATTCAAACATAAAGAGAATAGTATTACATTACCTCCTTAGGGGGGTCTGATACGTCTCCAACGTATCTATAATTTTTTATTGTTTCATGCTATTATATTATCTGTTTTGGATGTTTTATATGCATTAATATGCTATTTTATATTATTTTTGGGACTAACCTATTAACCTAGAGCCTAGTGCCAGTTTTTATTTTTATTTTCCTTGTTTTAGAGTTTCATAGAAAAGGAATACCAAACGGAGTCCAAACAGAGTAAAACTTTCGCGATGATCTTTCTTGGACCAGAAGGAAACCAGGAGACTTGGAGATGAATTCGGAGGAGCCACGAGGCAGCCACAAGGACGGCGGGTGCGCCCAGGGGAGGTGGGGCGCGCCCCCCGCCCTTGTGGGCCCCTCGTGCATATCCTGGCCTGATTCTTTAACCAATATAAACTCTTATATGCCCAAACCACCATTGGCATCCACGAAAACACGTTTGCACCGCCACAACCTTCTATACTCGTGAGATCCCATCTAGGGGCCTTTTCTGGCGTCTTGTCGGAGGGGGATTCGATCACGGAGGGCTTCTATATCGACACCAGTGCCCTTCCAATGAAGCGTGAGTAGTTTACCACAGACCTACGGGTCCATAGCTAGTATAGCTAGATGGCTTCTTCTCTCTCTTTGATTCTCAATACCATGTTCTCCTCGATGTTCTTGGAGATCTATTCGATGTAATAGTTTTTTGCACTGTGTTTGCCGAGATCCGATGAATTGTGGATTTATGATCAACTTATCTATGAATATTATTTGAATCTCCTCTGAATTCTTATATTCATGGTTTGATATCTTTGCAAGTCTCTTCAAACTATCGATTTGGTTTGGCCAACTAGATTGGGTTTTCTTGCAATGGGAGAAGTGCTTAGCGTTGGGTTCAATCTTGCGGTGTCCTTTCCCAGTGAAAGTAGGGGGAGCAAGGCACGTATTGTATTATTGCCATCAAGAATAAAAAGATGGGGTTTACATCATATTGCTTGAGTTTATTCCTCTACATCATGTCGTCTTGCTTAATGTGTTACCCTGTTCTTCATGAACTTAATACTCTAGATGTAGACAAGAGTTGGACGATGTGTGGAGTAATAGTAGTAGATGAAGGTAGGAGTCGGTCTACTTGACACGGACGTGATGCCTATATTCATGATCATTCCCTTAGATATCGTCATAACTCTGCACTTTCTATCAATTGCTCGACAGTAATTTGTTTACCCACCGTAATATTTTCTATCTTGAGAGAAGCCTCTAGTGAAACCTAGGGCCCCGGGGTCTATTTTTCATCATATAAGTTTCTGATCTACAATTTTAGTTTCCGATTTACTTCCTTTGCAGTAGTTTACTTTCTGATCAATAAACCAAAAATACCAAAAATATTTACTTTACTGTTTATCTAGCTCTATTAGATCTCACTTTTGTGAGTAACCACGAAGTGATTGACAACCCCTTACCACGTTGGGTGCAAGTTGTTCGATTGTTTGTGCAGGTATTCGGTGACTTGTTCGTAGTCTCCTACTGGATTGATACCTTGGTTCTCAAAACTAAGGAAAATACTTAATCTACTTTGCTGCATCACCCTTTCCTCTTCAAGGGAAAAACCAACGCAATCTCAAGAAGTAGCAGGAAGAATTTCTGGCGCCGTTGCCGGGGAGATATACACCAAGTCAAGATTTGCTTCCCGTCAACTGCCAATTTCTAGTGCCGTTGCCGGGGAGATCTACGACAAGTCAAGCCATACCAAGTATCCATCATAAACTCTCATCTCTTGCATTAGATGATTCGCCATTTGCCTCTTGTTTTCCTCTCCCCCACTTCTAAAACAAATTTCAAAAAGATTTTCCCTTTTCGTCGCCCTTCTTTCGTTCGTCTTCTCGTTTGCCCTTATGTCTTACTTGGTTTGTTTGCTCGTTTGCTTGGTATAATTGTGTGTTTATTGAAAATCAGAAACAAAGTTTATGGATCCTCATCCTCTTGCTAATCTTTTTAAGAGATCCCATTATGATGAATCAATTGCTACTGAGTTTTGTGCACTAGATTATCTTTATGAAGTTTTGCTTGAAATTCATGAATCTAAAAATTGTGATGAAGAAACTTAAGAAGTGATTCATGATAGCTCCTTGAATAAAAGGCAAGATTATAATGGTTTTACTATAAATTCTATTGATGTCAATTGTGCTAATAATATGCAAAAACCCTAAGCTTGGGGATGCTAGTTTTGCTATATATGTCCACTACTTGTTGCAATGATGATGATTGGGGTGATTCTTCTTATGATCATGAAAATTTATTTAAGCCCCGTGACGAATATGACATTGATAATAACGTTTGCAATAATATTCAAAGTGGGTTTGGAAGAGTGTCAACTTTAGATCCCACATATTTGGAGAATCTTCAATCTTATGATTTTTTTTATAAAAGTGGGATTGGAGAGGTCATGACTTTAGTTAATGTTAATCCTGCTATTTTGGAAGAGTGTCAACTTCGCATGCATGTGGATCGTGTTGAGAATATGTTATGTGATAGCTATATTATTGAATTTTCTTATGATCGTACATGTAATTAGTATGAGAGAGAAAAATATGGTTGTAGAAATTGTCATGTTACTAAATTACCTCTCTTCATGTTGAGATTGCTATCGTCTTTTTTGTCTTCCTTGCATATGCTAGTTTTTGCTTGGCTTGATAATTTTTTTTATTTATAAAATGCCTACGCATAGGAAGTATGTTAGACTTAGATGTGTTTGTCACGTGTTTTATGATGCTCTCTTTGTGCTTCAATTCTTCTCTTTCATGTGAGCATCATTAAAATTATCAATGCCTAGCTAAGGGCGTTAAACAATAGCGCTTGTTGGCAGGCAACCTAATTTTATTTTTTATTTTCCCCTTTTAGGTTCTGTTTTGCAATAAATAATTCAACTAGACTCTTGTTAGATGTGTTTTTATGTTTTAATTAGTGTGTGTGCCAAGTAAGACCTTTGGGATAGCTTATGGTGATAGTTGATTTGATCTCGCTGCAAAACAGAAACTTTTGTGCTCAGTCCCAGAATTGTTTAAAATCACAGAAGCATGATAAAATATTGATTCTCTCTGTAAAAGATTAATAAAAAAATTACTTAGGTCGTCCTAATTTTTCAGAATTTTTGGAGTTACAGACTGTTCTGTTTTTGACAGATTTTGTTTTCTATGTGTTGTTTGCTTATTTTGATGAATCTATGGCTAGTATTGGGGGGTATAAACCATGGAGAATTTGGAATCCAGTAGATATTACATCAATATAAATAAAGAATGAGTTCACAACAGTACCAAAAGTGGTGATTCATTTTCTTATACTAACAGAGCTTATAAGATTTTATGTTCAGTTTCGTGCTGTGAAGTTTTCAAGTTTTGGGTAAGGATTTAATGGACTATGGAATAAGGAGTGCAAAGAGCCTAAGCTTGGGCATTCCCAAGGAACCCCAAGGTAATACTCAAGGATAACCAAGAGGCTGATCTCGGGGATGCCTCGGAAGGCATCCCCTCTTTCGTCGTCATCTATCGGTAACTTTACTTGAGGCTATATTTTTATTCACCACATGATATGTGTTTTGCTTGGAGCTTCTTGTATGATTTGAGTCTTTGCTTTTTTTTGTCACTATCATCCTTGATGTACACACCTTTCTAGAGAGACACGCATCAATCGTGATTTATTAGAATACTCTATGTGCTTCACTTATATCTTTTGAGCTAGGCAATTTTGCTCTAGTGCTTCACTTATATATTTTTAGAGCACGACGGTGGCTTTATTTTGTAGAAATTGATGAACTGTCATGCTTCACTTATATTATTTTTAGAGTTTTTAAAACAGCTTGGTAATTTGCTTTGGTTATAAATTTAGTCCTAATTTGATAGGCGTCCAAGAGGGATATAATAAAAACTTCCATATATAGTGCATTGGATACTATGAGAAGTTTGATTCCTTATGATTGTTTTGAGATATGAAGATGGTGATATTAGAGTCATGCTAGTGAGTAGTTGTGAATTTGAGGAATACTTGTGTTAAGGTTTGTGAGTCCCATAGCATGCATGTATGGTCAACCGTTATGTAACGTAGTTGGAGCATGAGATATTTTTTGATTGTATTCCTTATGAGTGGCGGTCGGGGATGAGCGATGGTGTTTTCCTACCAATCTATACCCCTAGGAGCATGCACGTAGTACTTTGTTTTGATGACTATTAGATTTTTGCAACAAGTATGTGAGTTCTTTATGACTAATGTTGTGTCCATGGATTATACGCACTCTCACCCTTCCACAATTGCTAGCCTCTCTTGTACCGCGCAACTTTTGCCGGTGTCATAAACCCACCATATACCTTCCTCAAAACAGCCACCATAGCTACCTATTATGGCATTTCCATAGCCATTATGAGATATATTGCCATGCAACTTTCCACCGTTCCGTTAATTATGACACGCATCATCATTGTCCTATTGCTTTGCATGATCATGTAGTTGACATCGTATTTGTGGCCAAGCCACCATTCATAATTCTTTCATACATGTCACTCTTGATTCATTGCACATCCCGGTACACTACCGGAGGCATTCATATAGAGTCATACTTTGTTCTAAGTATTGAGTTGTAATTTTATGAGTTGTAAGTAAATATAAGTATGATGATCTTCCTTTTTTAGAGCATTGTCCCATGTGAGGAAATAGAAGAAAAGAAAAAATAAAAAAAGAGAGAAAGAAAAGAAAAAAAAGGAGAAAGAAAAAAAGAAAGAGAAAGAAAAAGAAAAAAAATGAGAGAAAAAGAGAGAAGGGGCAATGTTACTATCCTTTTCCATACTTGGGCTTCAAAGTAGCACCATGATCTTCATGATAGAGAGTCTTCTATGTTGTCACTTTCATATACTAGTGGGAATTTTCATTGTAGAAGTTGGCTTGTATATTCCAACGATGGGCTTCCTCAAATTGCCCTAGGTCTTCGTGAGAAAGCATGTTGGATGCACACCCACTTAGTTTTCTTTTTGAGCTTTCATAAACAAATAGCTCTAGTGCATTCGTTGCATGGCAATCCCTACACACTCACATTGATATCTATTGATGGGAATCTCCATAGCCCGTTAATACACCTAGTTGATGTGAGACTATCTCCCTCGTTTTGTCTTCTCCACAACCACCCTCTATTCCACCTATAGTGTTATGTCCATGGCTCACGCTCATGCATTGCGTGAAAATTGAAAAAGTTTGAGAACGTCAAAATTATGAAACAATTGCTTGGCTTGTCATCAGAGTTGTGCATGATTTGAATATTTTGTGTGATGAAGATGGAGCATAGCCAGATTATATGATTTTGTAGGGATAAGCTTTCTTTGGCCATGTTATTTTGAGAAGACATATTATCTTGTTAGTATGCTTGAAATATTATTGTTTTTATGTCAATATTAAACTTTTGTTTTGAATCATACGGATCTGAAAATTCGTGCCGCAATAAGAAATTACATGGATAAACATGTTAGGTAGCATTCCACATCAAAATTCTATTTATCATTTACCTACTCGAGCACGAGCAGGAATTAAGAATGGGGATGCTTGATACGTCTCCAACATATCTACAATTTTTTATTGTTCCATGCTATTATATTATCTATTTTGGATGTTTTATATGCATTAATATGTTATTTTATATTATTTTTGGGACTAACCTATTAACCTAGAGCCCAGTGCCAGTTTCTGTATTTTCCTTGTTTTAGAATTTCGCAGAAAAGGAATACCAAACGGAGTCCAAACGGAATAAGACTTTCGCGACGATCTTTCTTGGACCAGAAGGAAACCAGGAGACTTGGAGATGAAGTTGGAGGAGCCACGAGGCATCCACAAGGACGGAGGGGCCCCTCGTGCACTTCCTGACCTAATTCTTTCGCCTATATATACTCTTATATGCCCAAACCACAAGAGGCATCCACGAAAACACTTCTACACTACCGCAACCTTGTGTGGCCTTCAAATACCATCTAGGGGCCTTTTCTGGCGTCCTGGCAGAGGGGGATTCGATCATGGAGGGCTTCTACATCAACACCATTGCCCTTCCGATGAAGCATGAGTAGTTTACCACAGACCTACGGGTCCATAGCTAGTAGCTAGATGGCTTGTTCTCTCTCTTTGATTCTCAATACCATGTTCTCCTCGATGTTCTTGGAGATCTATTCGATGTAATACTTTTTTGCGGTGTGTTTGCCGAGATACGATGAATTGTGGATTTATGATTACCTTATCTATGAATATTATTTGAATATCTTCTGAATTCTTATATGCGTGATTTGATATCTTTCCAAGTCTCTTCAAACTATCGATTTGGTTTGGCCAACTAGGTTAGTTTTTTTTTGTAATGGAAGAAGTGCTTAGCTTTGGCATCAATCTTGCGGTGTCCTTTCTCAGTGACAGTAGGGGCAGCAAGGCATGTATTGTGTTGTTGCCATCGAGCATGAAAAGATGGAGTTTGCATCATATTGCTTGAGTTTATTCCTCTAAATCATGTCATCTTACTTAATGCATTACTCTGTTCTTCATGAAATTTATACTCTAGATGCAGGCAGGAGTCGGTGGATGTGTGGAGTAATAGTAGTAGATGCAGGTAGGAGTCGGTCGACCTGACACGGATGTGACGCCTATATTCATGATAATTGCCTTAGATATCATCATAACTTTGCGCTTTTCTATCATTCGCTCGGCAGTAATTTGTTTACCCACCGTAATATTTTCTATCTTGAGAGAAGCCTCTAGTGAAACCTATGGCCCCTGGGTCTATTTTCCATCATATAAGTTTCCGATCTACAAATTTAGTTTCCAATTTACTTCTTTTGCAATCTTTTACTTTCCGATCTATAAACCAAAAATACCAAAAATATTTTCTTTACCATTTATCTATCTCTATTAGATCTCACTTTTGCGAGTAGCCGTGAAAGGATTGACAACCCCTTACCGCGTTGGGTGTAAGTTGTTTGATTGTTTGTGTAGGTATTCGGTGACTTGTTCGTTGTCTCCTACTGGATTGATACCTTGGTTCTCAAAACTAAGGGAAATACTTACTCTAATTTGCTGCATCACCCTTTCCACTTCAAGGAAATACCAACGCAAGCTCAAGAAGTAGCAGGGTTATCGGCGTCAAGGCCGATGTCCTTCTTCTCATCCGGCCAAGTCTTCTGCGGCTTGAACAGCGCCCTCCAGAGCTTCTCGTGGGTGGTGTCGTGGAAGTACTGCACGGTGCGGGGGTCTTCGGGCTTCTAGGACAACACTGGGGCGGCCCAAAATTGGCAAGGCATGAGACTACGGTGGAGCATGATCTGGACCACATTGGTCAGTGTGCCCCCCGCCTCTATCATATTGGAAACACGTTTTTGCAGCGTCTTTACCTTGGCGGCAGGCTCCCAGTCAAGGCCCTTTTTGATCCACGAGGTTAACCTCGCGGGGGGTCCAGATCAGAATCCCGGAGCAGCTGCCCAGGTCGCCTCACGGGGCTTTGTGATGTAGAACCACTCTTTCTCTCAGATCTTAACCGTGTCTAGAAACACAGCCTCCGGCTAGCCGAGTTGGGTAAGCATGCTCACCATGGCGCATCCGCAATCCGCATGCTGGCCATCACGATCTTCGGCTTCACATTAAAAACCTTCAGCCATAGGCCAGAGTGCGGCTCGACCCGAAGAAAGGCCTCACAGATGATGATGAAGACCGAGATGTGGCGAAAAGATTTCGGAGCCAGGTCGTGGAAGTTGAACCCATAGTAGAACATCAACCCTCAAACAAACGGGTGGAGTGGGAAACCCGGTCCACGGATAGAGTGGGGAGTGAACACCACCCGTTTGCCGGCGCGCGGCGTCGGCATGACCGGGCCCTCCTCAGGGGCCCGATGAGCAATGTTGGGGGAGAGGAAGCCCGCTCGCTTCAGGTGCTCGATGTCATTGTTGGTGAAACAAGAGGCCTCCCGCTTGCCCTTAGCTCCAGATCCATCCATTGCCTGTCATGCCCAATATGTGATTTTATCACAGAGGAACTCGAAGATTCCACCAAGGATAGAGCCGCATATTGAAACACTTTTGCAAGGTGGATATCATTACATCGTACCATTAAATAATAGTTGGGGATACATACAAAGGGCATACAAATGCCACAGGAATACATCAAACATCATACATAAGAACAACATCCAACTATGGACAAAAAACAAACATAAACTCAAACAACATCCACCCTGCTAGCCCAAGGTGCCGACCAGGAACCGATCCCCTTATCGAAGGAGAAGAAGAAGGGCGCCAAAACAAGTAAACATCGCTCTCACATCATGATCATTGCATTACATGTACCTGCAACTGTTGTAGTAAACTGCAAGCCACGAGGACTCAGCAATTCCATTACCATGGGTATCAAGACTAGCAAAGCTTAATGGGTATGGAAAGGATAAGTGGTGAGGTTGCAGCAGCACTAAGCATTGTATGGTCGCTAACTTACGAGTACAAGAGTAAGATGAGAAAATATGCAAACGGTCGCAAACAAGTAATGATCAATAAGTGATCCTGAACTACTTGCATTCAATTATAACGCCACCGTGTTCTCTTCTTGACTCACTCGAAAAGAGACAGTCACAGTTACGCACGCGGTTGGTGTATTTTAGTTAAGTTTAGTTGAAGTCCACTACAACCAGATATTAACAAATTCCCATCTACCACGTAACCGCGGGCACGGCTCTCAAAAGTTTAAACCCTGCAGGGGTGTCCCAACTTATCCCATGACAAGCTAACGATCCGTGGAGACAATGCTCCATCATCGGACATCTGATCAAACTCGGGATCCCGGGGCACAAGATATTTCACAATGGTAAAACAAATCCAGCAAGACCTCCCAGCATGCCGACACCCTGATAGTAGCCGCGCGTATCTCGTCTCAGGCCACGATGGATGAGCTACGGTTACAGCAACCAAAAACCCCAAGTTTCCAAGGGGTGGCGCCGCAAGCTTCTCTAGTTTGGACAACCACTCATGAGGAGCACTGGCCCGAGGGTTGATTAAGTCCTCGGGGCCCGAAAATTCCCTATGCAAGTTTTAGTTGTTATTAGGCAAATGGTAAAACCAATGTTGGGCCTTGGCGAAAGAGTTTTATTCAAAGCGAACTGTTAAGAGGGGCCTATAAACCCTCATCGTGTTAGGGACGCAAAATCAAGGAACATAACACTGGTATGACGGAAACTAGGGCAGCAAGAGTGGAACAAAACACCAGGCAAAAGGTCGAGGCTTCCACCCTTCACCAAGTATATAGATGCATTAATTAAATAATTGATATTGTGATATCCCATGCATGTCCCAACATGGAACAAACTGCAACTAGCAATGCTATAAGAGGGGCTGAGTAAAGCGGTAACATAACCAAACAATGGTTTGCTAGGATGGTGGAAAATGTTAGAGGCTATCATGGCAAGTTGGGAGGCTTGATAAACAAGTGGTGGGTAGCGCAACATAGCGATAACATCAAGACAACTAGCATAGCAAAGATAGTAGTGAGATCCAAGGTGACGGTCATCTTGCCTAAAATCCCGCAAGGAAGAAGAACGAGTCCATGAAGAAGACGAACAGACATAGACAAACCAAGCGTAGTCGAAAGAATCCTCACAATCGCAACGAAACAGGAACTATCAAGAAGAAGCACAACGGGAAAGAAGCAAACAACATGGTAAACACACAACACAAAAACATGACTAGATGCTCCACCAAATAAGATGCATGACAAGGAATATGATGCTACTCATGGCAAGAGATGATGCATACAAGAACCCCACATCAAAGCAAGTTTAAATGAGGCCGGAAACAACACATAACAATTCCGGAAACTCCCCATATGGAAATTTCAAAATTGGTACTGATCTGATTAAAACACAATGTTAAAGTTGTTAAACAACAAGTTAATTATGAAGTTCATTTAATTCGGAGCTACGGCCTAGAAGATATGAGCAAAACAAGTTAGACATGGCATTGATGCAAATACAAGCAAAACACAATCACAAACACTCCAAAACATGGATGCAACATGGCATGATGAAACTACAAGCAAGTTTCATATAGAGCATGCTCCAAACGGAGCCAGGGTTCAACACATACACACGAAACAAGTTAGAAACACAATCTTTCCTAAACAGAAACTAGGCACATGGCACACATCAGAACAACATGCTACAAGAACAAGATAGGCACAAACATGACATTCAATCAAAGTACAGATTACATACTTAAACTAGCATCAAGGTTCAGGTTCATAGGCATCAGGATTAATCCAATGAGTTCAATGCAAAAAGCAACTTTATAACATAGATTATGACAGCGAAAAACAGGGCGTGCATGTGAGCAGGAATAACATGTTGACTTGTTGGAGGCATGAAACAATGATGCTACATCACAAGCACATAGCAAACAAAAGCATGGCATTAGAGTACAGGTTAAGCATGGCAAAACATGATAACTAAGCATCTCCATATATCCTCTAGATCAATGGCATTCATCAAGACAAGATTGCAAGTTATTATAGATTCCCGGACTTGGTGAAAACAGAGTAAGGCTGAAAACAGATTCATGATGCATACTTTGATTCAACAAAAGTATATGCTACAGGAACATTTCATGGCATCAAAGGGCATGGCAAACATGTACATGTCAAGCACTATAAAACATGATCACTGAGCTACTGCCAAATACCACTAGAACATATTTAAAACATCATGGCCCTTAGTGACTCCGAACAGGCCCTTAGTGAAATTTACTAGAAATAGCAGAAACAACATTAAGTAGGCATGTTTGAGAGCTTGGGCAACTCACCACAAAGCATATCATGGCATGCAAATATAGCCAACAGCAAGAAGACATGTTTGTGCAACTACTCATAGCAAGAACATGGTCATAGGATGCATAGAACACTAGCTATTCACATGGAAAAAATGAACTTATTGTTAACAGGCTGACAAAAATATTATTTATCAATTTTAGAGCATGGTAATGACAAGCTAATGTAGGCCATAAATTCAAACAAGGGCATGGATGGATATATCATAACACGTCCTTCAAAAAATGCTTACCGAACATCTCCCAAATATGCACATATTCACTAGTAGCATCAAGTTAACATGGCAACATAATGTAGCAGATTCAGACTTGGCAGAAAACAAGTGTCTGAAATCAGAAACAGCAAGTAGCTCACTTTGCAAGCTTATGCTAGTCACCATAGGTCATATCAAAATAAATGGATTGCACCACAACAAAGATAGAATGATTATGCTCCTAATACATGTTGGCACGATGCTCAAAAGAAAATCAAACAAAATGATACGAAAAAGACAAATAGGCAAGTTACAGCAATCTTCAGCAGGTTATACCATTTAGCACTTCTGCAGCGATGATTCAGGCATCAAAATGAACAGTAACATGAATGCAAATGGAACCATCATGAAGACCATCCAGAGTTGAACATTTGACACGCAAAACGGAGCCACATGGACAAAGTTACAAGCATCACAACATGCACACATAACATGAAAACTCAGGGACTTAGTGGAATTTACCCTCGCGAAAATGGGACGAGGTCGTGCGGGATGGACGTATCCAGGGGGAAGGCGCGTGTTTGGTTTGGTGGTCGGGATCGAGACTGGACGAGGCCGTTCCGATGTAGTGGGGACGCGGGGTCGACGCAGGGCCCACGCGACAAGGTCAATGCGGGGCAGAGGCGCTCCGGATGAGGTCGATGGCGGCGGTGCCCGAACTCCGGAAAGGCGACATGAGAGGTTCTGGCGACGGGCACGGCTGACTCCAGTGGGGATGTGTGGATCCAGGCGTGGGGTCCCCGGATCCAGCGACGCTTGAGGGCGAGGAGTCCGGCGACGAGCTCGGCGGCGATGGCTCGGGCAACTCCGGCGGCGGAGGCTTGTCCTACGAGAGAGGGAGGGTGAGAGGGAGAGGAAGAGTAGCCGGGGGAGCAGAAAGGAGAGAGGGCTGCGCGGAATGATAACCCACAAGTATAGGGGATCGCAACAGTTTTCGAGGGTAGAGTATTCAACCCAAATTTATTGATTCGACACAAGGGGAGCCAAAGAATATTCTCAAGTATTAGCAGTTGAGTTGTCAATTCAACCACACCTGGATAACATAGTATCTGCAGCAAAGTATTTAGTAGCAAAGTAGTATGGAAGTAACGGTTACGGTGGCAAAAGTAACAGTAGCAGTTTTGTAGTAATTGTAACGGTGGCAACGGTAAAGTAACTAAGCGGAGAACAATATGCGAAAAGCTCGTAGGCATTGGATCGGTGATGGAGAATTATGCCGGATGCGATTCCTCATGCAATAGTTATAACATAGGGTGACACAGAACTAGCTCCAATTCATCAATGTAATGTAGGCATGTATTCCGAATATAGTCATACGTGGTTATGGAAAAGAACTTGCATGACATCTTTTGTCCTACCCTCCCGTGGCAGCGGGGTCCTAATGGAAACTAAGGGATATTAAGGCCTCCTTTTAATAGAGTACCAGACCAAAGCATTCACACTTAGTGAATACATGAACTCCTCAAACTATGGTCATCGCCCGTAATGGTCCCGATTATTGTCACTTCGGGGTTAATGGATCATAACACATAATAGGTGACTATAGACTTGCAAGATAGGATCAAGAACTTACATATATTCATGGAAACATAATAGGTTCAGATCTGAAATCATGGCACTTGGGCCCTAGTGACAAGCATTAAGCATAGCAAAGTCATAGCAACATCAATCTCAGAACATAGTGTATACTAGGGATCAGACCCTAACAAAACTAACTCGATTACATGATAAATGTCATCCAACCCGTCACCGTCCAGCAAGCCTACGATGAAATTACTCACGCACGGCGGTGAGCATCATGAAATTGGTGATGGAGGATGGTTGATGATGACGATGGCGACGGATTCCCCTCTCCGGAGCCCCGAACGGACTCGAGATCAGCCCTCCCAAGAGAAATTAGGGCTTGGTGGCGGCTCCGTATCGTAAAACGCGATGAATCCTTCTCTATGATTTTTTTCTCCCCAAACAGGAATATATAGAGTTGAAGTTGAGGTCAGTGGAGCACCAGGGGGCCCACGAGGCAGGGGGGTACACCCAGGGGGGTAGGCGCGCCCCCACCCTCGTGGACAAGGTGTGGGCCCCCTGGCCTTCATTCTTTCACCAACATTTTTTATATATTCCAAAAATAATCTCCGTTGATTTTTAGGCCATTGCGAGAACTTCTATTTCTGCACAAAAATAACACCGTGGCAATTCTGCTGAAAACAGCGTCAGTCCGGGTTAGTTCCATTCAAATCATGCAAGTTAGAGTCCAAAACAAGGGCAAAAGTGTTTGGAAAAGTAGATACGACGGAGACCTATCAACTCCCCCAAGCATAAACCTTTGCTTGTCCTCAAGCAATTCAGTTGATAAACTAAAAATGATAAAGAAAAACTTTTACAAACTCTGTTTGCTCTTGTTGTTGTAAATATGTAAAGCCAGCATTCAAGTTTTTAGCAAAGATTATGAACTAACCATATTCACAATAACATTTAGGTCTCATGTTTACTCATCTCAATGGCATAATCAACTAGCGAGCAATAATAATAAATCTCGGATGACAACACTTTTTCAAGACAATCATAATATGAAATAACAAGATGGTATCTCGCTAGCCCTTTCTGAGACCGGAAAACTTAAATGCAGAGCACCCTTGAAGATCAAGGACTGACTAAACATTGTAATTCATGGTAAAAGAGATCCAGTCATAGTGATAACCAATTTAAATTAATAGTAATGGATGAAAATGACAGTGGTACTCTCCCACTAGTGCTTTTTAATAAGAGGGTGATGACTCAACATAAAAGTAAATAGATAGGCCCTTCGCTGAGGGAAGCAGGGATTTGTAGAGGTGCCAGAGCTCGATTTTGAAATAGACATGAATAATATTTTGGGCCGCATACTTTCATTGTCAACATAACAACTGAGATATCTCAATATCTTCCATGCTACACACATTATAGGCGGTTCCCAAACAGAATGGTAAAGTTTATACCCCCCGCTCCACCAACAAGAATCAATCCATGGCTTGCTCGAAACAATGAGTGCCTCCAAGTAACAAGAGTCCCGGGGAGTTTTGTTTGCGATTATTTTGATTTGATTTGCTTAGAGCATGGGACTGGGCATCCCGGTGACCAGCCATTTTCTCGTGAGTGAGGAGCGGAGTCCACTCCTCTTGAGAATAACCCGCCTAGCATGGAAGATACAGACATCCCTAGTTGATACATGAGCTATTCGAGCATGCAAAACAGAATTTCATTTGAAGGTTTAGAGTTTGGCACATACAAATTTACTTGGAACGGCAGGTAGATACCGCATATAGGACGGTATGGTGGACTCATATGGAATAACTTTGGGGTTTATGGAAGCGGATGCACAAGCAGTATTCCCTCTTAGTACAAGTGAAGGCTAGAAAAAGACTGGGAAGTGACCAACTAGAGAGCGACAACAGTCATGAACATGCATTAAAATTAATGAACATTGAGTGCAAGCATGAGTAGGATATAATCCACCATGAACATAAATATCGTGAAGGCTATGTTGATTTTGTTTCAACTACATGTGTGAACATGTGCCAAGTCAAGTCACCTGAATCATTCAAAGGAGGATACCACCCTATCATACCACATCACAACCATTTTAATAGCATGTTGGCACGCAAGGTAAACCATTATAAACTCCTAGTGAATTAAGCATGGCATGGGCAACTATAATCTCTAATTGTCATTGCAAACATGTTTATTCATAATAGGCTGAATCAAGAACGATGAACTAATCATATTCACACAAACAAAAGAGGTTGAGTTCATACCAGGTTCTCTGATCTCAATCATTACATCATATATCGAATGTAGTGAATAATAATAATAGAGCACGTGCATTGGACTAAGCTGGAATCTGCAAGCATCTGATACAAAGGAGAATACAAGGTAATATGGGCTCTTTGTTAAATCAACAATAATGCATATAAGAGCCACTCAACATTTTCATTATGGTCTTCTCCTCTCGACCCCCAAAGAAAAGAAAAGAAATAAAACTATTTACACGGGAAAGCTCCCAACAAGCAAAAGAAGAACATGAAATCTTTTTGGGTTTTCTTTTAATTACTACTACAGGCAAGGAAAGTAAACTAGCTAAAAGTTATGACTATCTTTTGTTTTTCTTAAGGTTATTCAAACACACAAGAAGAAAGAGAAAGAAAGAAAAGAAAATAAACTAGCATGGATATTACAGTGAAAAAGTATGAGCACCGACAACTAGCATGAGTGTGTAAACATGAATGTAATGTCGGTGAGAAATGCGTACTCCCCCAAGCTTAGGCTTTTGGCCTAAGTTGGTTCATGCCCATGGATGGCCTGGCGGATATCCAAAGTTATAGTTGGGGTCGTACTGAGATGGAGCCTCGGGGTACCACTGATTGGCGATCTCCTTCGGATCCCACTGGTAAATAGACTAACGTGGAGGATCAGGTTGTGGCTCCGGCTCACGCATTGCGGGCCTGGGTCCTTGCTTCATTGAAGAACCAACTTGGTACAATTTCCTAAACATATTTCTTCCTCGAAGAACAATCCCCCGAAGCATTTTTGTGAGTGGAGCTTTGAGCAAGGAGATCGAAAATCGCAGCAAAATGAGCTAAACTCGTGATTGAGCTGGTTGGTGATTTTTTTGGGAGGAAGGAGTGTGGTGGCTGGAATAAGTGGAGGGGAGCCACCATGGGCCCACGAGGCAGGGGGGCGCGCCCAGGGGGTGGGCGCGCCCTGGACCTTCGTGGCCAGGTGCTTGCTCCCCCGATGCGTTCTCAGTGCCAAATATTCTCAAATATTCTTGAAAAAATCATATTTCAATTTCAGGGCATTCAGAGAACTTATATTTTAGGGGTATTTTTTATTGCACTCATAATTCAGAAAACATGCAGAATATACTATTTTTGCTTTATTTAATCTAAATAATAGAAAGTAAAAGGAGGGTACAGAAGGTTGTGCTTTCTAACTTCATCCATCTCATGCTCATCGAAAGGAATCCACTAACAAGGTTGATCAAGTCTTGTTAACAAACTCACTCCGAGTCTCCTGAAACCGGAGAATTTTTGAATAGCACTAGGTTACCTCAACGGAGATATGCACATCCCCAACAATAAGAATATCATATTTCTTCTTGACAGTAGGAAGAGGAAATTCAAAATGTCCAATAATAATCAATGGAATTTTTCCAATAGAATTGATACTGTGGACTTGATGTTGTTTCCTCGGAAAGTGTACTGTATGCTCATTACCATTAACATGAAAAGTGACATTGCCTTTGTTGCAATCAATAACAGCCCCTGCAGTATTCAAAAAGGGTCTACCAAGGATAATCAACATACTATCGTCCTCGGGAATATCAAGAATAACAAAGTCCGTTAAAATAGTAATGTTTGCAACCACAACAGGCACATCCTCACAAATGCCGACAGGTATAGCTGTTGATTTATCGGCCATTTGCAAAGATATTTTAGTAGGTGTCAACTTATTGAAATCAAGTCTACGTATAAAGAGAGAGGCATAATACTAACACCGGCTCCAAGATCACATAAAGCAGTTAGGGATGGCAATGGGGACAATCCCCTATGGGGATACCTACAACATCCCCATCCCCATCTATTCGCTATCATCCCATCCCCATCCCCATCTATTCGCTATCATCCCATCCCCATCCCCGTTTACATGACTGGGGATGAAATTTCCCCATACCCATGCCCCACTGGGAAATGGGGCCCCATTAGGGTCCCCATCCACATAAACAAATACTCATATACATAAAATGACACCCTATAATCAACATACATAAATGGTATTGTCCTTCTCCTGCTAATGCATATCTAGTTCGTACTGACTTCTTGGTCATGGTGGCAGCTGAGATGAGGACGCGTGATAGGTTTAAGGATTTTTCAGAGCTTTTTTTGTTTTCGCAAGTTTTTTGTCAATATTTTAAGGTTGACCGCAGTGTCGTAGTTACTAACCAGGTTCCCGATGGGTATTGGGTCTGGGCAATAGGATATTGTCCCCATCCCCGTTGTACCCTACGGGGAATAAATTAGTTTGGTAAATATCCCCCACCGGGATGTTTTTCGCCCATCCCCACCCCCTAATAGATGAAATCCACATGGGTTTGGCGGGTATGGGGCCCCATTGCCATCCCTAAAAGCAGTTCTAACATAGTTTCTTTTAATGGAGCATGGTATAGTTGGTACCCCTGGATCTCCTGGTTTCTTAGGTATTCCACCCTTAAAAGTATAATTAGCAAGCATGGTGGAAATTTCAGTTTCCGGTATTTTTCTCTTATTTGTAACAATATCCTTCATATACCTATCATAAGGATTCATTTTAAGAATATCAGTAAAACGCATACGCAAGAAGATGGGTCTAATCATTTCAGCAAAGCGCTCAAAATCCTCATCATCCTTTTTCTTGGATAGTTTAGGAGGAAAATGCATCGGTTTTTGAACCCATGGTTCTCTTTCTTTACTGTGCTTCCTAGCAACAAAGTCTCTCTTATCATAACGTTCATTCTTTGATTGTGGGTTATCAAGATCAACAGCAGGTTCAATCTCTACATCATTGTCATTACTAGGTTGAGCATCAACATGAACATCATTATTAATATTATCACTAGGTTCATGTTCATTACCAGATTGTGTTTCAGCATCAGAAATAGAAATATCATTGGGATTCTCAGGTGTGTCAACAACAGGTTCACTAGAAGCATGCAAAGTCCTATCATTTTTATTTTTCTTCTTCTTAGAAGGACTAGGTGCATCAACATTAGTTCTCTGAGAATCTTGCTCAATTCTCTTAGGGTGGCCCTCAAGATACAAAGGTTCCTGAGTCATTTTACCTCCTCTAGTTGCAACTCTAACAACAAAGTCATTTTTCTTATAATTTAATTCAATGAGCAAATCATTCTGAGCTTTAAGAACTTGTTCTACTTGAGTGGTAACCATAGAAGAATGTTTACTAATGAGTTTAAGTTCACCATTAACTCTAGACATATAATCACCCAAGTGTTCAATCATATAAGCATTTCGTTTCAATTGTCTACCAACATAAGCATTGAAATCTTCTTGCTTAACCATAAAATTATCGAACTCATCCAAGCATTGGCTAGCAAACTTAGTAGGCTGGTGTCGGTGTACAGAAGTAGGGGCTCTCCTTTTGACCCCTTTACTTGTGCACGGGCAGTCAGAGCCGCACGCCGCAGCCACACTTAGCAGGGCAGAGGATGGAAGCCGGAAAGAAGCCGGAGCACAACACGGTCAAAGCAACGCCAAGACCAGGAGCATAAAAGATCAAGGGGGCGAGGTGGACTCCCCTGGCAAGACCCTTTCCGGGGCGGCCTCCACGGCCCCGGCAAGAGCCTTGCCGGGGCAACTTGCCCAACACCAGCAGAGTGAGCCACCCTTGAGCCCAAGGGTTCCAAACGTCACCAACAACTACATTGGACCCAGGGCTCAGGAGGCACCTCTATGGTGGCCTGCAGATCTTTGTCAAGATCATAGATACATGAGATCAGATGAGGACCAGAAGACGATGATCCTTGGTGGGATTCTAGCCGAGGAAACCCACAAGACCCCCGGCAAGAGCCTTGCTTGGAACGACCGCAGCACCACGGCAAGACCCTTGCCGAGGGCGTCAGCAGGGCCATAGCCAGGCGCGCACCAGCCAAGACTCCACCGCCGTTCCCAAGCAGCTGCGGACCCAGGAGCTAGAGCAGAGCCAAGACTCCTCACGCGCGGCAAGGTCCTCCTCCTGGGAGTTTGGCGCGGCCTGGTGCTGGGTTCGAGCGGTCTCGGCAGCAGCGGCCAAGTTCTCCGCCGTCTCCTGGGCCTTCTTGATGTCAGCCCGCTTCATGGTGAGCTCCACCTCGCGCTTGGCCAGCTCGCCCTGCGCCGGCCTTCAGCTCCTCGCAAGCCTGGCGGAACCAAGTTTGTGCCTCGGCGACGCGCACCTTGAGTTCCGCCTCCGCCTAGTCCACTATTGCCATCCTGGACATGGCCTTGTTCAGGCGGGCGCGGTGGAGCGCCTGGAGCTTCCGAAAATTGGCGCCCATGGCCTGGAGAAGCCGCTCCTCCTGAGAACCATCACCACCGATGCTCGGATCATCAACAACCTCGAGCCCAGCGGCGGCAAGCACCTCCTCATCGAACACCTCTCCCTCGACGGGCGCCCTGGAGCTCGACGCCCCTGGAAGGTGGACGTAAAGGTCGTCAGCTACCTTCAGATACCTGCCCGAGCCAGAGGCAGCAGAGGAGGAAGGCTGGTCATCGACCACCTCCTCCTCGGCAGCAGACTTGCCGGCCTCCCCGGCAGGCCTGACCTCCTCGGCAATAGCCTTACCGGGCTCCTCGGCAGGCCCCTTGGCGGCGCCCTCGGCAGCGCCCTTGGCGGCCTCCTCGGCGGCGATCTTCTCGGCCTCCGCCTCGGCGGCCTTGGCGACGTCCTCAATGACGGTGTCTATGTCCTCTGGGTCCGCCGAGGGGGGTCTGGATACCGAGAAGGGGATGAGGCGAGGCCAAGACCAAGATTCAGAAAGAATAGAAAAAGAACAGGGATGGAAGGCGAGTGACTTACCCGTGCCGGGTTGGGAAGCAGAGGTCCCCTCCCCGCCAACATTTGGTGCTCAGGCGAAGCCACCAGCGCCGGGGTTCTCCTCCTCCTCCTCCGCGTGCATGGCTCGGTGCTTGGCGCCCCTCGCCGGGGACGCCCCTCGGGGTGCCGTGGTCGATGGGGGCGGCGTGTTGAGGGTAGCCCTCTATGGCTCCTCCTGCTGCTGTCCTCCTCCTGCAACCACGGCAAGGTCAACACCAAGAGATCGTGCCCCCAAGACACGTCGGCGAGGGATGAGTGATGAACTTACGCTGGGGGCTTTGCCGGGGGCTGCTGTCCGGGCTGGTCAACACCACCAGCGGTGTACCGGAAGTACCTGCTAGGGGCTGGCTGCTCGCCGAAGCCCTGGCCCTCTTCACCCTCTGGGCTAGTGTCTCCGCATCCCTGTAAAGGAGAAGAACAGATAAAGACAAGCGGCACGGATTGAGGGAACGGAGATGACAAAAAGGAGTAATATGCTTACTCATCCTCCACCTCCTCTTCTGCCGCCTTCCTCTTCCTCCTTGGGCTGAGGGACCCGAAATCAAAGACAACCTCCGCGTCGTCATCTGCGGGAGGAGGGGAAGCAGATGGAGTTTGGACGCACTTGGGTGAAGAAGAGGCAGATGCTTTCTCCTTCGCCGCTGCGGCCTTCACCGATTTCTTTGCAGCCGCGGCCTTCGTTTGGCGCGCAGAAGCCTCCTGAGCTTGCCGGGGCTGCACGACCCTGTCGGGCCGAACCGGCTCGCCAAAGGTGGCCCTCCGCAGGACTCGCCCTCTCCCCGTGGCCGGAGGGTCGACAGCCTAGGCCTCCTCCTCCGACGACTCGTCGACCACATCCTCGATGAGGGGAGCCCGGTGTCGGCGCTCCTGGCCTACCAGCAGACTCCACCCACTGGGCAAACTCATTCTCCTCCGCGGCCGCCGCGGCCTTATCCTCCACGCCGCCGGTGCTGCCGGCCTCCTTGGCAAGCTCTGCCTCCTCTTCCCTGGCGGCGATGTAGTCCAGCTCCGCCTGGGTGGTGTCCTGGACGAGCCGCGGCTCATCGCGGACGTACTTCTCCACCAGGGAGTCAAAGAACTCCTGCACTTGATCCTCCAGTGACTCGGCCCAAGTTGGGACGAGGTCGTGCGCGTTGAACTCCGGTATCATGGCAATGATGTCGTTTCGGCATGAGTTGTTACTCAGTGGGACCACTTCCGCCGGCAACTTGAACAAGGGCCCCTTGGCGACCTTGCCGGCCTTCGCCGCGGCCTTCGCGGCCTAGCCTGACCGCTCGACCTCCCCGTCGCGGTTCACGTCAAGCTGGAAGAGCCGCTGGCAGAAGTGGGTGTGCCCCATCACCGTGAAGTTGTGGTCCAAGCCGGGTCGGAGCCTCATGATGTCGGCGGCGTTCGTGAAGAGCCAGGATGGCCTCCCCTTATTGCGTAGCAGAGCGATTCAGCGGCGGTTGAAATCCGCCCCGATCATCTCGAGGGTGAGCCCGGCCTCGATGAGATGGAGAATCCTGGTGGTGGCGACCGTGAGCTTCTTGTCATCGACATACACATCGCTCCAGTCGTTTCTGCAGAACGGCGACGCCTGGCGTACCTCACAGAATGCTGGTGGGTCCTTCTCCTCAATCCAGCACCACCGGCCTTGCCTCTCTTCCCACCTCTCCTTCTGGGCGCCGTCCAGATATGTCTCCTTCTCCTGGGTCCTTGGGATCCAGGCGACGCAACTGGAAATGGCGCCCCCCTTTTGGATGCGAGGGAAGAAATAGTGGCGAAAGAACGTCGTGTTGAGATGCACCCCGGCGAAACCCTCGCAGAGGTGCGCAAAAGAGCCATGCATGCCACGGCATTTGGAGTAAAATCCAGAAGGTGGAAGCCGTAGGTGTGCCTGATGTCACTGAAGAAATCAGAGAAGGGGGGGCAGAGGCCGCAAGAAAAGTAGTCAACGAAGAACGGGTATCGATTCGGGCCGGCTTCGGCGAAGGTGGAGGGGATGACGCGCATGGTCGGATGCCCCGTCATCTCGCTTCCCATCTTGCACCCCCACAGGTGCTTGAAGTAGTCCCGGAGTTCGACCGCGTCTACCGTCGACGGGAAGTAGGAGTGCTTCGTCCGCCGCACCGCCAACCCGCTCTCCCGCGGCTCCCTCTCCCTGGCGTCCTTAGCCACTCCCTTGCCTCTACTGGTCTTGGGTGCCATGGCGGCTGCGAGAAGCAAGGGACATAAGACAGCGAAGACACAGTGGCGGCGAGCGAAGGCGAGAGCTTGAGAAGGAGGAAGAAGGAGACGGCGGTTCCGAGATCGAGGAAAGCACGGAGGGTAAATGAGCAGCGTGCCCGTGGTTATTCCTTTTTACGAGGAAGGTGCGGGGCGCCTCTTTTCCCATTAACTGCGATGTGATGCATGCATGTGGGAAACGCCCCACACATGACCCCCACGTCACGCACGACCCTCCACGTCGCGCGTTCAACGCGGGTCGTGGGGAAGCGCGGCGGACAAACAGTTACTGCGGTAAAATCCGCCCCACCTGCCCGCGCACCGTTCTGGGCCTGGCCCAACAACGCGTCACGCTTATGTGTAGCAAAGACCCGGGAGCTCCTGTCAGTGTACAAAAGTAGGGGCTCTCATTTTGACGCCTTTACTTGTGCACGAGCAGTCAGAGCCGCGCGCCGCGGCCACACTTAGCAGGGCAGAGGAGGGAAGCCGGAAAGAAGCCGGAGCACAAGACGGTCAAAGCAACACCAAGACCAGGAGCATAAAAGAGCAAGGGGTGAGTTGGACTCCCCCGGCAAGACCCATGCCAGGGCAGCCTCCGCGGCCCCGGCAAGAGCCTTGCCGGGGCTTCTTGCCCAACACTAGCAGAGCGAGCCACCCTTGAGCCCAAGGGTTCCAAACGTCACCAACAACTACATTGAACCCACGGCTCGGGAGGCACCTCTGTGGTGGCCTGCATATCTTTGTCAAGATCATAGATACATGAGATCAGATGAGGACCAGAAGACGATGATCCTCGGCGGGATTCTAGCCGAGGAAACCCACAAGACCCCCGGCAAGAGCCTTGCCAGGAATGACCGTAGCGCCACGGCAAGACCCTTGCCAGGCCCCCCGCCAAGACCCTTGCCGAGGGCGTCAGCAGGGCCACAGCCAGGCCCGCACCAGCCAAGACTCCACCGTCGTTCCCAAGCAGCTGCTAGCTCAACCAGCTGGGCAGGCACCTGCGTGGTGACGGGCGGCCTCTACACCGACTCAGCAAGCACCTGTGTGGTGACATGCAAATCTTCGTGAAGGCCCTGCCACCGCGCCACCTCAGGTGCCTGCCTGCCTACATGGCACCGCACGCATCGCTGGCCTGGGCGCGTGTTGAAGCGAGGCGGAGCAGCGACGGACGGGACGGGCCTCGTTCCCGTCGCCAATAAAGCTAATGGACACCTAAGTAGCGCTTTTAATGCGCTTTGTCCCGTAACACCGGGTGATAAGCTCGCGCACTTTAGACCTTTCCACCTCCTGTGTGCCACTGTGGCAACACCTTTTGCCTATAAAAGGAGGCCTGAGGCGACCAGGAGAAGGATTCGGCTCTTTTGGGCAAGTTACACCCCGTAGCTAGCTCAAGAACACAAGAACACTCAATACATCCACCAAAGCTGGACTAGGGTATTACGCATCCTCGCGGCCCGAACCTGGGTAAACGATCCGTGTGCTTCCTGTTAGACCTGCTCTTCTCACAACCCGCGCCCGCCAACCATAGAAGGGATTCCAGTGATCCCATAGGTGTCCTTTCCCACTGACAGCGGGATTTCAGCTTTATCATATCTATAGAGAGAATTTACCTTTACTACTTGTGTCGGGTTATCAAGACCATGTATGTAACGCCCAATATGCGACCCTATCCAAAAGGAACTCGACGGTCCCACCAAGGATAGACCCGCATATTGAAACGCTTTTGCAAGGTGGATATCATTACATCAACATTACATAATAGTGGGGATACATACATAAGGCACAAATGCCACAAGAATACATCAACATCATATACAAGATCAACATCCGGCTACGGATGAAACATAAACAGAAACTCAAACGACATCCACCCTGCTAGCCCAGGCTGCCGACCTGGAACCTATCCCCTGATCGAAGAAGAAGAAGAAGAACTCCAACACAAGCAAACATCGCTCTCACGTCATGATCATCGCAAACCTGTACCTGCAACTGGTGGTGTAGTAATCTGTGAGCCACGAGGACTCAGCAATCCCATTACCATGGGTATCAAGACTAGCAAAGCTTAAAGGGAAAGGAAGAGGTAAAGTGGTGAGGCTGCAGCAGCGACTAAGCATATATGGTGGCTAACATACGCAAATGAGAGCGAGAAGAGGAACAAAGGAACGGTCGTCAACTAGCAATGATCAAGAAGTGATCCTGAACTCCTACTTACGTCAAACATAACCCAGAAAACGTGTTCTCCTCTCGATCAAGCCCGAAAAGAGACACTCACGAGTTACGCTTTACGGTTGGTGTATTTTAATTGAGATCAACGGGTTTTCTACAACGGACATTAACAAATTCCCATCTGCCACATAACATGGGCACGGCTTTCGAAAGTTCAAACCCTGCAGGGTGTCCCAACTTAGCCCATGATAAGCTCTCGCGATCAACGAAGGATATTCCTTCTCCCGGAGGACCCGATCAGTCTCGGAATCCGGCTACAAGACATTTCACAGCAATAAAACAAGACCAGCAAGACCGCCTGATGCGCCGACAATCCCGATAGGAGCTGCACATATCTCGTTCTCGAGGGCAACTTTGGATGAGACAGGCTACGAGTAAAACCAACCTCAAGTTGCCCCAAGGTGGCCCATGAGCGGTTTCGGTTCGGGCCAGCACTTAGAGAAGCACCGTCGGGGGCTAAATAAAGATGACCCTTGGGTTAATTACTCCCAAGGGAAAATATAGGTGGTGGTGAGGCAAATGGTAAAACCAAAGTTGGGCCTTCTTTGGAAAAGTCTTATTCAAAGCGAACTGTCAAGGGGTCCCATAAATCACCCGACCGCGTTAGGGACGCAAAATCCGGGAACATAATACCGATATGACGGAAACTAGGGCGGCAAGAGTGGAACAAAACACAGGCATAAGGCCGAGCCTTCCACCCTTTACCAAGTATATAGATGCATTAATTAAATAAGATATATTGTGATATCCCAACAAGTAAACATGTTCCAACAAGGAACAACATCTCCATGTTCAACAAGGAACAAACTTCATCTTCACCTGCAACTAACAACGCTATAAGAGGGCTGAGCAAAGCGGTAACATAGCCAAACAACGGTTTGCTAGGAAGGTTGACAACGAGTTAGAGGTTCATGGCAATTTGGGATGGCTTGATAAATAGGTAATAGGTAGCGCAGCATAGCGAAAGAACGAGGCAACTAGCATAGCAATGATAGTAGTGAGATCCAGGGTAGCGGTCATCTTGCCTGAAATCCCGCAAGGAAGAAGAACGAGTCCATGAAGAAGACGAACGGATGAAGCCGAACCAAGCGTAGACGAACGAATCCTCACGATCGCAACGAAACAGGAACTAA
Organism: Aegilops longissima; assembly: GCA_021605205.1. Taxonomy (NCBI): domain Eukaryota; kingdom Viridiplantae; phylum Streptophyta; class Magnoliopsida; order Poales; family Poaceae; genus Aegilops; species Aegilops longissima. The sequence goes on from CM038679.1 coordinate 237,525,948, forward strand.
CAAGAAGAAGCACACAACATAGTAAACACACCACACATGAACAAGGCATGATGCATAAACAAGCATGATGCATGACAAAGCTACATGAAGCTACTCATGGCAAGAGATGATGCAAACAAGAACAACACATCAAGGCAAGTTTAAATGAGGCCGGAAACAACATAGAACCATTCCGGTAAGTCCTCATATGCAAAATTTCGAAATTGGTCCAGATCTGAATAAACCTTATGTTCAAGTTGTCAAACAGCAATTTAATATGCACCACGATGATCTACACGAAATTCTAGTCAAGTTACATATAAAGTTCATTTAATTCGGAGCTACGGCTTAGAAGATATGAGCAAAACAAGTTAAGCATGTCATTGATGCAAAATGCATAAAAACATCAAGCAAACACCTCAAAACAAGGATGCAACATGATAATATGAAGCTACATGCAAAATCAAGCAAGTTTCATAAAGAGCACACTCAAAACGGAGCAACGGTTCAACACATACACTCTATACAAGTTTAAGGGATAAGCTGTCCAAAACAGCAACTAGGCATATTGCAAGCATCAAAACAATATGCTACAGCACCACAATATGAAAACAAAAGGCATGAGCATGATCTACAGGTAAAGCATTATAAAACATGAACACTGAGCTATCTCCAGAAATGACTAGAACATGCTCAAAATGACATGGCAAGATTGCAAGTAATAACAGTTTCAGACTTAGCAGAAATTAACATCAGGTTGCAATGTTTAGAGCTATGAAACAACATGTTACAGGAACTTATCATGGCAAAAAAAGGCATGGCATGAACCTACTCAAAGCATAGAACAAAAGTCCTTTAGTGACCATAAGCCAAAAAGGATCACAAAATATGATGGCACCCACGTAAACATGGCAAGTTATATTACAGATTTAAACATGGCAGGAACAACGATAAGTAGGCATGTTGGTGAGCTTGAACCACTCACCACAGAGCAATACATGGCATGGCAAGGCAACCAACAGCAAGAAGACATGGCATAGAAGCTATACATGGCAAGAACAACAACATAGCATGCAAGGAACAACCACAACAACCTTGGCAAAATTGAATAACATGTAAACAATCCGCCAGGAACATTTTGAAGCAAAAGTAGAGCTCGATTGACTCAAGCTATGGCACTCCATAATTGCAAATAAGGGCATGGATGGATAGAGCATGACATGCATGACAAAACATCCTTACTGAAGTATCTCAAAATATGCATGGATCTCTCTGTAGCAACAAGTTAACATGGCATGAAAATATCAGCAAAACAGGGCTGAAACAGCAACATCAGGAAGCCTACTTTGCATGCTTGTGCTAGTCACCACATAGATCAAAAAAATACACGGCATACACCCCTGGAAAGATGGCATGGCATATTAAAAAACACATATAGGACTCAGGTCCATAGGATGCACACATCAATCATGGCAAAAATGACAAAAGTGCATGTTCTGATAAAAATCAGAAACTAACATCACATAGCACTCTTCTAACAGCATTTCGGGCACCAAGATGAGCTCAAATGAAAATGATGCAATGAGATGAAATGATCTACTCTTCGAGGCGAACATTTGACATATTACACGCACGAAACGGAGCTACGATGACAGAGTTACGCTGCAACGAAAATGCCACAAAATGTTAGCAGATTCGGGACTTAGTCATTTTTCGAAAAAAAACAGGGTGAGCGCACTAAAACTAAAAGTCGCACGGCCGGGTTTAGACGGTGGCTCACCATGGGCCGAGGCCCAGAAGGGGAAGGAGGCAGGCGGCTTGGGCTTGCAGACGAGGCCGCCCACTCGGGAGGGCGCTGCCCACGTGGCGACGCGAGCGGTCGGTTGGTCAGCGGCTCCTCCGCTCGACCCCTACCCAGACGGCGGCGGCTGACTCGGCAGGGCCGGGCGAGGGCGGAGGAGGCCATGGGGCGGCGTCTCGGCCAGATCCGGGCGGATCCGGACGCTGGCAACCGTTTCAGCGACGGCGAGGCCAGCCGGCGACGGGTGGAGCTCGAAGGGCGGCGGGGACCTGCAGAGAAGGAGAGAGAGTTGAGATCTGAGAGAGAGAAAGAGGGAAGACGAAGGAGGACGGGGAGAGAGGAGGCAGGGTCGGCCTGGTTGCTCGCCGACGACGTGGCTGCAAGGCGGTGGGGTCGGGCCTCCGGCTCCGGCGAGGTCCCTGGTGGCCGGAGCGAAAGGACGAGGCGGCGGCGAGGGCATCGCTCGAGGAAGCGGGCGAGGGCAGGGCCTGACGGGTCAGGCCAGTCGCGGCCCGGGCGGGCTCCCGTGGGCCTCATGGGCCGCGGTGGAGTGCTGGTTAGAGGCGACGTGGCCGGGAAGCGCGCGTGGGCATGGGAGGCGGCGGCCGGAGCCAGTGTGAGCGGCGGAGGCGGCGGCCGGGAGGTCGGGCGCCAAGGGAGGCGGGCGGCGCCGGGGCAGACCCACGGGCGGCGAGGGGCGGCGGAGATCATGGCGCGGCGGCTGGGGCGAGCGGAGCGCTAGGGCGCTGGCCGAGGAGGCGGTGTGACCCTCGAGGTGGGAGGAAGGTGAAAACAAGGAGGAGAGGGAATAGGCTGCCAAAATGGAAGGGAAGGTGTATATAAAGGGTAGGGACTAGGGTTTGAAGATTTTGGAGGGTTTGAGACCTCCGATCGCGATCCGACGGACCCGATCGAGAGGGGGGTTAGGCAGGCCTAGGTTGGCTGCGTGAAGAGAGAGAGGGCAGTCCGGCACGGGTTTCCGGAGACCGAAAACGTCCAACGAATAAGCCGACTACGGTGCCGCTACGGATGGCGGTTGGGCTATCAAACGAGCTCAAATGCGACGAAACTTGACAGCGGCCTGTCTACACTATAATAAGACCGCGTGCAAGTTCCGACTCATTCGAGCACATTTTTGACCACTCACGAAAGCGAGGTAAAAGGGGCGCCGGAGGACATGGGAGTGCGGATTGCAAAAGCGGACAACGGGAAAAATGCTCGGATGCATGAGGCGAACACATATGCAAATGCGATGCACATGATGACATGATAAAAAAAATGCAGATGATGACATGGCAAAGAGAGACACGCAAGCACATGACATGGCAACAACGACGAATAACTGGAAGACACCTGGCGCATCGAATCCGGGGCGTTACAACACTCCTCCACTAACAAGAGATCTCGTCCCGAGATCTTAGGACCGAGACGGAAGAGAAAAGGGATGAGGTGAAACAAGAACTCCAGGGATGAAACAAAGAATCGAGAGCACTCGAGAAGAAGAGAGGAACGACGAGAATGACGAGAATCGAAACTCACGGAATCAAGATAGACTCTGAAAGCACTCGTTCTAACCGGAGTGGTTAGACTGAGAAAAGAAACGAATAAGACTGAAAGGATTTAGGCAGCACCCCGGTTGAACAAGGAAAGAATAGAGCATGAGCTTCAGAAGATGGAATGACACTTGACGACATAAGCAACACAATACCTCCGGAAGAATTGGAAAAAATTGAATGAAAAGAATTTAGAAGGAAGGATTGAACGGAGTTGTTGAAAAAATCACCAACTAAAGAATAAGATTGTTGTGGACTTGTGGAAAACCTCTCAAAAATTATGAGGTGATAACCAGCCGCAAACGGAAATGATTGAATAGCTGAGAAGAACGAAAGAATGCAAAACTCCACTTCAAAAGAATACGGAGAATTATTTGCACTTTGAAAAGCAAGAAGAAGGATACTTGAGCTCCACCATCAATAATCTTGATGAACTCTTGAAGAAAGAATTAAATCATGAAGAACCACCATGAAGAACTCCGGTAAAATAAAGGACGATGAGATAGAATGAAGGATGAAAAGAATAAGATGAGCCTGCGATGAATTAGATGGAGGATTCCGACGAGATGGACGAGGGAAATTTGAACTCCGGAAAAGAAAAGATGAAAACACTTGGAAGTAGAATTTATTCGTCAAGAACAAACTCCGAAGAAAAAGATTAATCACTTCGATGAAATAAGAATAAGATTTATTTTATGCTCATCCTTCATCAAATTAAATTGATGACAAGCAATGGATTTGCATACTACTTATTCTCGTTGAAAAAGGATTAAGGGGAAACATCGCACAAAACTTGAGAAAGTCTTCATGAACCACCGGTAGGTTGAAAAGAATGAATGGATTAAAATGATAATCAAGGAAAAGAAATCTGAAGGAACCACCGTAAAAATTCAGAAATGACTGATGAAAGAGAATGAATCCCTGGGAAGAATTAGAGAAGCACAGAGATACTTGAGGGAATTAAAATGCAAGAGAACAAAGAGATCGCGAACTGATAGAAGAATACTTGAACGAAGCACGGGATAATATTGAGACGAGCGAAGGGCACGGATATAGAATAATTGAAAAACGACTTTGAAAACTTAGAATGAAGAAATCTTCCGAAAATGTGTCCTCCGGATGATCGAGAGGGAAAGCAACACCTGAAATACTCCGTATTGACGAAAAGAATTGCACGACTAGAAACAATTAGATAGGATAACATCGAGCTAGCACCATGAATCTCCGGGGGAACGGACGAGATTTAAGAGAAACTCTACTTCGGTCTTCAAGGACGACGATAAACACCACCAAAATTGTTGAGATACTCCGGTAGAATGAAAAGCGAATAGGTTGAGCCAACAATGAAATGATTTGAAATCGATCTTGGAAAAGGAATCTGACTGATGAAAATTCATTCTTACGTCAAACTCCGAAAAGAATTGAGAATACCTCCGGGGAAATTAGAAGAGTCAGGTAAGATCCTGGGAAAAGACCTGTGGGTTAGGGCCCACTAAAAGAAAACACCATTGGAAAGGGATGATGAACAAATAGATGATGCACCGGAACAATTGAAATATTTGAATGAGGTGACAACCTCGAATTAATTGGAAGACAGACGAATCTCCTGAGATGACTTGAGCACTCCGGAAGGATAAACTGGCGAGAGGCGAACGAGCAGGAAGAACACTTGATCCAGGAAAAGAATATGATTAACCCGAAAAACTTAAATTGAGTCCACCGGAGAAGATAAAGAGATGAAGAATGTCGAACAAAACGAGAATTCACCGGTTGAAATAATTCTGAAAAGATGAAGAGGTTCCATACGAATGAGATAGCTGGTCGAGAGAGAGTCGGACTCCGGGAAGAAAAAAGGGTGGGGGCGGGAAAAACAAAGGCAACTGGAAGGGGAAAACGACGAATATCTTGAAGAGGACAACACCGATTGAAATCATTGAGGAAAGAAAGCAAAGACTTCTTACGAGTAGGATGTATACTCAATTACAGACTCGTTTCGAGAGGAAGGGAGGCGGTGGGAAAAAACAGGACAACCGGACAAGGAAAAACAACGGCGTCGGAGGAAGAAGCGAGGATTGAACTCAAAGATGAAGATGGTCGAGTCGACTTGACGAGAAATGCACCGGATAAAAGAGCAGAGGAACAACGATCGGAAAACCAACTGCGTGAACCTAAAGAAAATTTGAAGGGGGAAGAGGAGTAATTCAAAACACCTACGTCAAGATTCCTCACCAGAGCGACGAAGGGGCTGAGGAGTAAAAGAAATCCTACTCTCCGATATAACTAGACTCAGAAAACAGTTTTCTTCTAGACTCAACAACGGCCAAACTACACGGTCAATCAAGGGGGCTCCTAGGGTCGGTCGAGGCTCTGATACCAACTTGTAACGCCCAATATGCGACCCTATCCAAAAGGAACTCGACGGTCCCACCAAGGATAGACCCGCATATTGAAACGCTTTTGCAAGGTGGATATCATTACATCAACATTACATAATAGTGGGGATACATACATAAGGCACAAATGCCACAGGAATACATCAACATCATATACAAGATCAACATCCGGCTACGGATGAAACATAAACAGAAACTCAAACGACATCCACCCTGCTAGCCCAGGCTGTCGACCTGGAAACTATCCCCTGATCGAAGAAGAAGAAGAAGAACTCCAACACAAGCAAACATCGCTCTCACTTCATGATCATCGCAAACCTGTACCTGCAACTGGTGGTGTAGTAATCTGTGAGCCACGAGGACTCAGCAATCCCATTACCATGGGTATCAAGACTAGCAAAGCTTAAAGGGAAAGGAAGAGGCAAAGTGGTGAGGCTGCAGCAGCGACTAAGCATATATGGTGGCTAACATACGCAAATGAGAGCGAGAAGAGGAACAAAGGAACAGTCGTCAACTAGCAATGATCAAGAAGTGATCCTGAACTCCTACTTACGTCAAACATAACCCAGAAACCGTGTTCTCCTCTCGATCAACCCCGAAAAGAGACACTCACGGTTACGCACACGGTTGGTGTATTTTAATTGAGATCAAACGGGTTTTCTACAACGGACATTAACAAATTCCCATCTGCCACATAACGCAGGCACGGCTTTGAAAGTTCAAACCCTGCAGGGTGTCCCAACAAGCCCATGATAAGCTCTCGCGATCAACGAAGGATATTCCTTCTCCCGGAGGACCCGATCAGTCTCGGAATCCGGCTACAAGACATTTCACAGCAATAAAACAAGACCAGCAAGACCGCCCGATCGTCGACAATCCCGATAGGAGCTGCACATATCTCGTTCTCGTGGCAACACCGGATGAGACAGGCTCTGAGTAAAACCAACCTCAAGTTTCCCCAAGGTGGCCCATGATGGCTCGGTTCGGGCCAGCACTTAGAGAAGCACTGGTCGGGGGGGGGGGGGCTAAATAAAGATGACCCTTGGGTTAATTACTCCCAAGGGAAAATATAGGTGGTGGTGCGGCAAATGGTAAAACCAAAGTTGGGCCTTCTTTGGAAAAGTCTTATTCAAAGCGAACTGTCAAGGGGGTCCCATAAATCACCCGACCGCGTTAGGGACGCAAAATCCGGGAACATAATACCGATATGACGGAAACTAGGGCGGCAAGAGTGGAACAAAACACCAGGCATAAGGCCGAGCCTTCCACCCTTTACCAAGTATATAGATGCATTAATTAAATAAGATATATTGTGATATCCCAACAAGTAAACATGTTCCAACAAGGAACAACATCTCCATGTTCCAACAAGGAACAAACTTCATCTTCACCTGCAACTAACAACGCTATAAGAGGGGCTGAGCAAAGCGGTAACATAGCCAAACAACGGTTTGCTAGGAAGGTTGACAACGAGTTAGAGGTTCATGGCAATTTGGGATGGCTTGATAAACAGGTAATAGGTAGCGCAGCATAGCGAAAGAACGAGGCAACTAGCATAGCAATGATAGTAGTGAGATCCAGGGTAGCGGTCATCTTGCCTGAAATCCCGCAAGGAAGAAGAACGAGTCCATGAAGAAGACGAACGGATGAAGCCGAACCAAGCGTGAGCGAGCGAATCCTCACGATCGCAAGGAAACAGGAACTAACAAGAAGAAGCACACAACATAGTAAACACACCACACATGAACAAGGCATGATGCATAAACAAGCATGATGCATGACAAAGCTACATGAAGCTACTCATGGCAAGAGATGATGCAAACAAGAACAACACATCAAGGCAAGTTTAAATGAGGCCGGAAACAACATAGAACCATTCCGGTAAGTCCTCATATGCAAAATTTCGAAATTGGTCCAGATCTGAATAAACCTTATGTTCAAGTTGTCAAACAGAAATTTAAGATGCACCACGATGATCTACACGAAATTCTAGTCAAGTTACATATAAAGTTCATTTAATTGAGACTACGGCTTAGAAGATATGAGCAAAACAAGTTAAGCATGTCATTGATGCAAAATGCATAAAACATCAAGCAAACACCTCAAAACAAGGATGCAACATGATAATATGAAGCTACATGCAAAATCAAGCAAGTTTCATAAAGAGCACACTCAAAACGGAGCAACGGTTCAACACATACACTCTATACAAGTTTAAGGGATAAGCTGTCCAAAACAGCAACTAGGCATATTGCAAGCATCAAAACAATATGCTACAGCACCACAATATGAAAACAAAAGGCATGGGCATGATCTAAAGGTAAAGCATTATAAAACATGAACACTGAGCTATCTCCAGAAATGACTAGAACATGCTCAAAATGACATGGCAAGATTGCAAGTAATAACAGTTTCAGACTTAGCAGAAATTAACATCAGGTTGCAATGTTTAGAGCTATGAAACAACATGTTACAGGAACTTATCATGGCAAACAAAGGCATGGCATGAACCTACTCAAAGCATAGAACAAAAGTCCTTTAGTGACCATAAGCCAAAAAGGATCACAAAATATGATGGCACCCACGTAAACATGGCAAGTTATATTACAGATTTAAACATGGCAGGAACAACGAGAAGTAGGCATGTTGGTGAGCTTGAACCACTCACCACAGAGCAATACATGGTATGGAAAGGCAACCAACAGCAAGAAGACATGGCATAGAAGCTATACATGGCAAGAACAACAACATAGCATGCAAGGAACAACCACAACAACCTTGGCAAAATTGAATAACATGTAAACAATCTGCCAGGAACATTTTGAAACAAAAGTAGAGCTCGATTGACTCAAGCTATGGCACTCCATAATTGCAAAGAAGGGCATTGATGGATAGAGCATGACATGCATGACAAAACATCCTTACTGAAGTATCTCAAAATATGCATGGATCTCTCTGTAGCAACAAGTTAACATGGCATGAAAATATCAGCAAAACAGGGCTGAAACAGCAACATCAGGAAGCCTACTTTGCATGCTTGTGCTAGTCACCACATAGATCACAAAAATACATGGCATACACCCCTGGAAAGATGGCATGGCATATTACAAAACACATATAGGACTCAGGTCCATAGGATGCACACATCAATCATGGCAAAAATGACAAAAGTGCATGTTCTGATAAAAATCAGAAACTAACATCACATAGCACTCTTCTAATAGCATTTCAGGCACCAAGATGAGCTCAAATGAAAATGATGCAATGAGATGAAATGATCTACTCTTCGATACGAACATTTGACATATTACACGCACGAAACGGAGCTACGATGACAGAGTTACGCTGCAACGAAAATGCCACAAAATGTTAGCAGATTCGGGAGTCATTTTTCGAAAAAAAAACAGAGTGAGCGCACTAAAACTAAAAGTCGCACGGCCGGGGTTTAGACGGGTGGCTCACCATGGGCCGAGGCCCAGAAGGGGAAGGAGGCAGGCCGGCTTGGGCTTCGCTGCGGACGAGGCCGGCCCACTCGGGAGGGCGCGGCCCACGCGGGCGACGCGAGCGGTCGGTTGGGTCGAGCGGCTCCTCCGCTCGACCCCTACCCAGGACGGCGGCGGCTGACTCCGGCAGGGGCCGGCGAGGGCGGAGGAGGCCATGGGGGCGGCGTCTCCGGCCGGATCCGGGCGGATCCGGGCTGGCTTGCCGTTCGGCGACGGCGAGGCCAGCCGGCGACGGGCGGAGCTCGAAGGGCGCGGGACCTGCAGAGAAGAGAGAGAGTTGAGATCTGAGAGAGAGAAAGAGGGAAGACGAAGGAGGACGGGAGAGAGGAGGCAGGGTCGGCTGGTTGCTCGCCGCGACGCAGGCTGCAAGGCGGCGGGTCAGCCTCCGGCTCAGCGAGGTCCCCAGTGGCCGGGCGCAAGGACGAGGCGGCGGCGAGGGCATCGCTTCGAGGAAGCGGGGCGGGGGCAGGCGCCGGGGTCGAGGCAGTCGCGCCCGGCGGGCTCCCGTGGGCCTCATGCGGGCCGCAGTGGAGTGCTGGTTAGAGCGGCGTGGCGGGAAGCGCTCGACCCATGGAGGCGGCGGCGGAGCCGGTGAGCGGCGGAGGCGGCGGCAGGGAGGTCGGGCGCCAGCCGGGAGGCGGGCGGCGCTGGGCCGGACCCACGGGCGGCGTAGGGCGGCGGAGATGATGGGCGGGCAGCTGGGCGAGCCAGGGCCGGGCGCGGGCGGGGAGGTGGGCGCCCTCGAGGTGGGAGGAGGCGGTGAAAACGAGGAGGAGAGGGAATAGGCTGCCAAAATGGAAGGGAAGGTGTATATAAAGGGTAGGGACTAGGGTTTGAAGATTTTGGAGGGTTTTGACCTCCGATCGCGATCCGACGGACCCGATCGAGAGGGGGTTAGGCAGGCCTAGGTTGGCTGCGTGAAGAGAGAGGGCAGTCCGCACGGTTTCGGAGACCGAAAACGTCCAACGAATAAGCCGACTACGGTGCCGCCACGGATGGCGGTTGGGCTATCAAAGCGAGCTCGAATGCGACGAAACTTGACAGCGGCCTGTCTACACTATAATAAGACCGCATGCCAAGTTCCGACTCATTCCGAGCACATTTTTCGCCACTCACGAAGCGAGGTAAAAGGGGCGCCGGAGGACATGGGAGTGCGGATTGCAAAAGCGGACAACGGGAAAAAATGCTCGGATGCATGAGACGAACACATATGCAAATGCGATGCACATGATGACATGATAAAAAAATGCAGATGATGACATGGCAAAGAGAGACACGCAAGCACATGACATGGCAACAACGACGAATAACTGGAAGACACCTGGCGCATCGAATCCGGGGCGTTACAATGTATTTCTTCAACAGGCGGCAAATTAGGACCATGTATTTCTTCAATAGGAGGTAAATTCTCAACATCTTCAGCTTTAATAACCTTTTCTTTCATAAATTTCTTTGCCTCTTGCATACCTTCAGGACTGAGAAATAGAATACCTCTTCTCTTCGGAGTTGGCTTAGGAGTTGGTTTAGGAAGTGTCCAATTATTTTCACTAGTCAACATATTATTCAATAGCAATTCATCTTGATCAATAGTTCTTTCCCTGAAAACACAACCAGCACAACTACCCAGATGGTCTCTGCAAGCATCGGTTAGTCCATTATAAAAGATATCAAGTATTTCATTTTTCTTGAGAGGATGATCAGGCAAAGCATTAAGTAATTGGAGAAGCCTCCCCCCAAGCTTGTGGGAGACTCTCTTCTTCAATTTGCACAAAATTATATATTTCCCTTAAAGCAGCTTGTTTCTTAGGAGCGAGGAAATAATTAGCAGAGAAGTAATAAATCATATCCTGGGGACTACGCACACAAACAGGATCAAGAGAACTAAACCATATCTTAGCATCACCCTTTAATGAGAACGAAAATAATTTAAGGATAAAGTAGTAATGAGTTTTCTCATCATTAGTGAACAGGGTGGCTATATCATTTAATTTAGTAAGATGTGCCATAACAGTTTCAGATTCATAGCCATAAAAAGGATCAGATTCAACAAAAGTAATTATCTCAGTATCAACAGAGAAATCATAATCCAAAGATAGGTGAAGTAGCAAAAACAGGGTCATATTTAATACTAGCATTCAGAGATTTTTCTTTCAGCTTAGCTAAAAATTTCTTAAGATCACTCCTATCATTGCAAGAAAGAAAGTCTCTAGCAGTTTCTTCATCCATAACATAACCCTCAGGCACAACAGGCAATTCATATCTAGGGGGAGAATCTTCATCATCACTTTCATCAATATTATCAGTTTAAATAGTTTCATTCTCTCTAGCCCTAGCAAGCTGTTCATCAAGAAATTCACCTAGTGGCACAGTAGTATCAAGCATAGAAGTAGTTTCATCATAAGTATCGTGCATAGCAGAAGTGGGCATCATCAATAACATGCGACGTATTAGAATTAATAGGAGAAGCAGGTTTAGGTGTCGCAAGCTTACTCAAAATAGAAGGTGAATCAAGTGCAGAGCTAGATGGCAGTTCCTTACCTCCCCTCGTAGTTGAGGGAAAAATCTTAGTTCTTTCGTTTTTCAAGTTCCTCATAGTGACCAGCAGATATAAATCCCAAGTGACTCAAAGAATAGAGCTATGCTCCCAAGCAATGGCGCCGGAAAATAGTCTTGATAACCCACAAGTATAGGGGCAACAGTTTTAGAGGGTAGAGTATTCAACTCAAATTTATTGATTCGACACAAGGGGAGCCAAAGAATATTCTCACGTATTAGCAGTTGAGTTGTCAATTCAACCACACCTGGATAACTTAGTATCTGCAGCAAAGTACTTAGTAGCAAAGTAGTATGGAAGTAACGGTAATGGTGGCAAAAGTAACAGTAGCAGTTTTGTAGTAATTGTTACAGTGGCAATGGTAAAGTAACTAAGCGGAGAACAATATGTGAAAAGCTCGTAGGCATTGGATCGGTGATGGAGAATTATGCCGGATGTGATTCCTCATGCAATAGTTATAACATAGGGTGACACAGAAACTAGCTCCAATTCATCAATGTAATGTAGGCATGTATTCCGAATATAGTCATACGTGCTTATGGAAAAGAACTTGCATCACATCTTTTGTCCTACCCTCCCGTGGCAGCGGGGTCCTAATGGAAACTAAGGGATATTAAGGCCTCCTTTTAATAGAGTACCGGACCAAAGCATTCACACTTAGTGAATACATGAACTCCTCAAACTACGGTCATCACCGGTAATGGTCCCGATTATTGTCACTGCGGGGTTAATGGATCATAACACATAATAGGTGACTATAGACTTGCAAGATAGGATCAAGAACTCACATATATTCATGGAAACATAATTGGTTCAGATCTGAAATCATGGCACTCGGGCCATAGTGTCAAGCATTAAGCATAGCAAAGTCATAGCAACATAAATCTCACAACATAGTGGATACTAGGGATCACACCCTAACAAAACTAACTCGATTACATGATAAATATCATCCAACCCATCACCGTCCAGCAAGCCTACGATGAAATTACTCACGCACGGCGGTGAGCATCATGAAATTGGTGATGGAGGATGGTTGATGATGACGATGGCGACGGATTCCCCTCTCCGGAGCCCCGTACGGACTCTAGATCAGCCCTCCCGAGAGAGATTTGGGCTTGGCGGTGGCTCCGTATCGTAAATCGTGATGAATCCTTCTCTCTGATTTTTTCTCCCCGAACATGAATATATAGAGTTGAAGTTGAAGTCGGTGGAGCACCAGGGGGCCCACAAGGTAGGGGGCGCGCCCAAGGGGTAGTCGCGCCCCCCACCCTCGTGGACAGGGTGTGGGCCCCCTGGCCTTGATTCTTTCGCCAATATTTTTATATATTCCAAAAATAATCTCCATTGATTTTTAGGTCATTCTGAGAACTTTTTATTTCTGCACAAAAATAACACAATGGCAATTCTGCTGAAAACTGCGTCAGTTCAGGTTATTACCATTCAAATCATGCAAGTTAGAGTCCAAAACAAGGGCAAAAGTGTTTGGAAAAGTAGATACGACGGAGACGTATCACGAAACTGGCCTGGAGGGGCGGCTGGGCGGCGGAGCAGCGGTTCTGGTGGCCGGTCGGCGGTGTCGAGGCGGAGGCGCTCCCGATCCAGCTCAGGATCGAGCAGGGTGGATCGAGCACGCTCGGGAGCGGGCGAGGGCGGCGGTCGGGCTGGGGCTCGGCCCAGATCGTGCCCGAGGCGGGCCTACCCTAGGCCTGGCAGGGCACAGCGGATGGGGCGGTGCGGGGACAGTTGGCCTGTGCGGATTGGTGGAGAACGACGGCGGGTGGCGGCACTGGCCTCTAGGCTGGTGACAAGTGGCGACGGTGGAGTGGGGTGGCGCAGATTTCGAGGTGGCGGCGGATGACCCGAGGGGGAAGGCTAGAGGTAGGTGGAGGGGCTAGGGATGCCCACAATGGCATAGGAGGGTGTATATACAGGGGTAGGCTAGGGTTTAGGAGGGTTTAGGGGGTTTTGCACCCTCCGACCTCGATCCGACGCTCCGGCGAGAGGGGGAGTTTAGGTGGGTGATGATGGGCTGTGCAGGTGCGCTAGTGGGTTGAGAAGAGAGGGAGATGGGCAGCCCAGCACATGTTTTCGGAGACCGAAAATGTCCGACGAATAAACTGGCAACAATGCCTTTACGGATGATGGTTGGGATATCAAACGGACTCCAAATGTGATGAAATTTGGCAAGCGGACTACCTAAAACATAACAACACCGCACTCCAACTTTCATCCCATTCCGAGAACATTTTTGTGTCACTTATAAAATAATATTTCGGATGTGTCGCGGGCACGTGCGAGTGTGTCTGGGCTCAGAACGGACAACGGAGAGAACTGGGAGGTGGGCAACTACGAACGGATGCAAGTTTTGAAAAACATGCAGATGAATGCACAATATGACATGACAAAGTGCAACACCCAAGCGGATGACATGGCAACAACGGCGATAACTGGAAGGCATCTGGCGCATTGGTCTCGGGGCATTACATTGCCAAACTCGACTTCGTGAGAAGTTGGATTGGAGCACTCGAGCTTTGTAGATTGGGAAAGGCTATGGCGGGGTGAAGAAGAAGGCGTGCGGGGATAACTATGACTGGTCTCTTTTATAAGCAGTCGCAATACCAAGAGTCCTGTAAATGCGCCACCAACCTCGCCTCTTCCTGATATAGTCGTTGCGCTAAGCGTGAGTGGGATACTGTGAATCATTAGTCAATTCCCTTAAAAAGTGGGACACGATCTCCACCCCGACGGGACGTGCCATTGAAGGGGCTACCTCGAGCTACGCATCGAGTCTTCATGCTTATGACCGGACGTGACCCTTCGCCGGAAGTTCACAGTTGAAAATACTATTCACACTTGAATGATTGGCCTTCGAGGATAAGTCAAATCGATAGTTCGGAATCCGGATACGGCTCAACGTATGGTCGAATTAGATCAAGCACCATTTGAAGGCTTAACTGGAGAAAGATTGTTCCGAATACTCGGAAGAAAGGGAACTGGCCTGCAAGCCGGGGTCTGCATGGGAGTTACAGGAAGCCGACGTTGAAGGCTAGTTCGAGGGATACTGAGGGAGTCCTTGACTAGGGGGTCCTCGGGATGTCGGCCTATCTCACATGGGCCGGACTGTTGGGCCGCGATGTATCCGGACCGAAGACCTTTTGTGCCTTGGTGTGTACACTAAGTCAAGATGGAAGATCCGGCGTTTCCTTGATGTTACCGACTATCTGTAAACCCTAGTACCCCTGGTGTCGATATAAACCAGATGGTTTAGTTAGTAGAGGCTAGGAGAAAAATCGCCATCCTACTAGTTAGTGTTTTAGCTCATCCGATCTCGTGGTAGATCAACTCTGTAATCCCCATATACACAAGCAATATAATAATGCAGGACGTAGGGTATTATCTCTTAGGGAGGGCCCGAACCTAACTAAATATCGTGTCCCGCGTCCCTTGTTCCCCATCGATCCAAGATCCACAGTTCAGGACCCCCTACCCGAGATCTGACGGTTTTGACACCGACAGGGGCCTCCCCTCAAGTGGGTATTTGCTCCAGTATTTTTCTTTTATTCCAAAAATAATTCTCCAAAAAGTTTCGTCCAATTTCGAGAACTTTTATTTCTACACAAAAACAACACCATGGTAGTTCTGTTGAAAACAGCGTCAGTCTGGGTTACTTTCATCCAAATCATGCAAATTAGAGTCCAAAACAAGAGCAAAAGTGTTTTGAAAAGTAAATACAATGAAGACTTATCACGGCCTCCTATTCGTCGGCAGCCAACCGGCTGGGTCAGAACGGAGGAAACAGCGTCTTGTTCACTGGGAGCCAAGGGACTGGGTCGGAACACATCCTGTTCATCGGGAGTGAAGCAACTAGGTCGGAACGCGTCCTATTCATCGGGAGTGAAGCGACTAGGTCGGAACGCGTCCTGTTCATCGAGAGCCAACCGGCTTGGTGGAACAACCGAAACAGGGCCTGGCATTCCACAAAATGGAGGAAACAACCATTTGTTTGACCGCCTACGGTCAAAATGGGGTCCTGTCCATCGAAAGGAGTCTGATGTACCACAAAACGGAGGAAACAGACTTTTGTTCGAGCACCTACGGTCAAAACGGGGTCCTGTTCATCGGGAGGGGTGTGGTGTACCACAAAACTGGGCTCCACGGGCTACTGTTCATCCACCATCTATGGCCTCGCTCCAACCTCCACAAACTACAGTTCATCCACCATCAACTTCCTCCAACGTCCACCTGTTATTGTTCATCCAGCCTCCAACGGCTACTGTTCATCCAGCCTCCATAGGGTCCTGTTCAACCACCCCGAACCGGCTGGGGTGTGGTGGCCTCCTCGAGGTCCTATTCAACCAGCGGCAACAGCCTACTACCACGGGGTCCTGTTCATCCAACCCCCACCGGGAGAGTTCATCCACAGCCAACCAACCGGCTCGACTCGCCATGTCTCGATTTGTTCTACGTACTGCGTGCACGGTACCAACGGTCACTATTCATCGAGAGGCAACCCAACACCAGTTGGCTAAATCTTGCACGGGGGTTCGATCAGCTTCAGTAAGCAGAAGCGGCAGCAGCTAGCCATCAATCGAATGGGTTCATTTAGCAGTAGCAGCAAAGGAATCGCTCGGGTTCAGTCAGCAATGAAGGACTCGCTCGGGTTCAGTTAACAACCAAGGAATCGATTGCTCGGGTTCAGTAACGTAGCTAGTGCAATCGTTCGGGTTTTAGTAAGCGAACGCCTCGCTTGGGTTCAGTTAGACAACGCCTCGCACACACGCGCGTATGAGAGAAACGTGCAAACCACAGTGCATCGCTCGACCCCGACTGAGGGAGTCCTGGATTAGGGGGTGTCCCGATGGCCGGACTATGACCTGTGGCCGGACTCCAGGACTATGAAGATACAAGATTGAAGACTTCGTCCCGTGTCCGGATGGGACTTTCCTTGGCGTGGAAGGCAAGCTTGGCGATACGGATATGTAGATCTCCTTCCATTGTAACCGACTCTGTATAACCCTAACCCTCTCCGGTGTCTATATAAACCGGTGGGTTTTAGTCCGTAGGACGAACAACAATCATACCATAGGCTAGCTTCTAGGGTTTAGCCTCTCTGATCTCGTGGTAGATCTATTGTTGTACTACCCATATCATCAATATTAGTCAAGCAGGAGTAGGGTTTTACCTCCATCAAGAGGCCCGAACCTGGGTAAAAACATCGTGTCCCTTGTCTCGTGTTACCATCTGCCTAGACGCACAGTTCGGGACCCCCTACCCGAGATCCGCCGGTTTTGACACCGACATTGGTGCTTTCATTGAGAGTTCCTCGTGTGCGTCACCTTTAGGCCCGATGGCTCCTTCGATCATCAACAACGATGCGGTCCAGGTGAGACTTTTCTCCCGGACAGATCTTCGATTCGGCGGTTTTGCTGCCGCGGGCAATTCGCTGGCCATCTAGAGCAGATTGAAAGCTACGCCCGCCATCAGGTCAGATTTGGAAGTTTGAACTACACGGCCGACGTCCGCGGAGACTTGATCTTCGACGGGTTCAAGCCGCAGCCAAGCGCGCCGCACTGTTACGATGGGCATGATCTAGCCCTGCCGCCGAACAGTGTCCTGGAGGCCGCACTAGTGTCCGCTCTGACCCTTAGCTCGGAGCCGACTGCGCCATTCGAGGACGGGTGGCTGGACACCGCCTCGGGGGCTGCAATCTCTACGGCGATCGAGCCGAACACCATACCTATCCTTTGAAAAGCTCGTGACTCCAAGGTGTCGGACTCCTCTCCGAACTCCGAACCTTCCGCGCCCCTACCAACCGAATCCGATTGGGCGCCGATCATGGAGTTCATCGCCGCGGACATCTTTCAGCACTCGCCCTTTGGAGACATTCTGAATTCACTAAAGTCTCTCTCTTTATCAGGAGAGCCCTGGCCGGACTATGGTCAGCAAGGTTGGGATGCGGACGACGAAGAAATTCAAACCCCACCCACCACCCACTTCATAGCCACTGTCGATGATTTAACCGACATGCTCAACTTCGACTCGACGATGCAGGAGACGAACACGAACCAGCGCCTACAGGGCACTGGAAGGCCACCTCGTCATATGACAGATACATGGTGGACACCCCAAAAGAAGGGAACGGCGATGGAACAACGTAGGATGACCCTTCCAAGAAACAGCCTAAGCGCCGGCGTCAGCGGCGCCACTCTAAATCTTGCCACAGCAAAAACGGCGATTCCGGCACCGGAGACAATAACACCCCGGACAGTGCCGAAGACAACCCCCTCCAGCAAGATTCAGCACAGGAGGATGGAGAAGCCAGCCCTCATGAGAGAGCGGCATACAAAGAGGTAGAGGACGATAATTACATGCCTCCCTCCGAAGATGAGGCAAGCCTCGACGACGACGAATTTGTCGTGCCTGAGGATCTCGTCGAACAAGAGCGTTTCAAACGCAGGCTTATGGCCACGGTGAGCAGCCTCAAGAAAAAATAGCAACATCTTAGAGCTGACCAAGACTTGCTAGCCGACAGATGGACTGATGTCCCTGTGGCCGAAGAGTACGAACTCGAACGCCCCTCCAAGAGCTACCCAAAACGCAGGCTGCTACCTCGATTAGAGGAAGAAGCACCTAGAGCTACATCACCAGCGCATGATACGGCCGACCGACCACCTCATGGCCGCGACAGAGAGGCCTCTCGGCCCTCCACTCAAGCCGCACCCCGGCGTCGCTCAAAGAATACCAAGGCACGGGGAAATGCGCCAGACCTGCGAGATATATTGGAGGACAGGGCAAGGCAAACAAGATTGATCTATGGATCGCGTGGGCGCCCCACGACACGTGACGAAAACCGTCATGCCGGATATGGTAAATCCGGCAGGGCCGAACACAGCAGACAAAGCTCATTCGAGCTACGTCATGATATAGCCCAATACAGAGACGCCGCACACCCACTATGCTTCACAGATGAAGTAATGGATCATCAAATCCCCGAGGGTTTCAAACCCGTAAACATCGACTCATACGATGGCACAACAGACCCTGCGGTATGGATCGAGGACTATCTCCTTCATATCCACATGGCCCGCTGTGATGATCTACACGCCATCAAATACCTCCCACTCAAGCTTAAAGGACCAGCTCGGCATTGGCTTAACAGCTTGCCGCCAGAATCAATTGGTTGTTGGGAGGACACGGAAGCCGCATTCCTCGACAACTTCCGTGGCACCTATGCGACCACCAGACGCCGATGACCTAAGCCACATAATTTAGCAGCCAGAGGAATCGGCCAGACAATTCTGGACAAGGTTCCTAACGAAGAAAAATCAAATAGTCATTGTCCGGACGCAGAGGCCCTTGCAGCCTTCAAGCATAACATCCATGACGAGTGGCTTGCCCGGCACCTGGGACAGGAAAAGCCGAAATCCATGGCAGCCGTCACGACACTCATGACCCGCTTTTGCGTGGGAGAAGACATCTGGCTAGCTCGTAGTAATAACATGACCAAGATCCCTGGTAATTCGGATACCAAGGACAGCATTGGCAGGTCGCGTTGCAACAAGCAAAAGCGCCGCATTAACGGCGACAATGCTGAGATACGGCAGTTAATGCCGGATTCAGAGGCTCTTAACCCGGTCAGCGGAAAAAGCCATTCAAAAGAAACACTCCGGGCCCGTCCATTTTGGACCGAATACTCGATCGCTCGTGCCAGATACAAGGCACCCCCGAAAAACCAGCCAACCACACCAACAGGGATTGTTGGGTGTTCAGGCAGGCATGCAAGTTAAACGCCGAAAACAATGACAAGGGGCTGCATAGCGATGACGAGGAGGAGCCCCGGCCACCGAGCAATAGGGGACAGAAGGGTTTCCCCCCACAAGTGCGGACGGTGAACATGATATACGCAACCACATACCCAAAAGGGAGCGGAAGCGTGCACTCAGGGACGTATATGCGTTGGAGCCAGTCGCCCCAAAGTTCAACCCATGGTCCTCCTGCCCGATCACTTTTGATTGAAGGGACCAACCCACTAGCATCCGCCATGGCGGATTCGCCGCATTGGTTTTTGACCCAATCATTGACGGATTTCACCTCACTAGAGTCCTTATAGACGGCGGCAGCAGCCTGAACCAGCTTTATCAGGACATAGTGCAAAAAATGGGCATAGATCACTCAAGGATTAAACCCACAAAGACGACCTTTAAAGGCGTCATTCCAGGTGTAGAGGCTCAGTTACACTTGAGGTGGTCTTCGGGTCCCCGGATAATTTCCGAAGCGAGGAGTTAATCTTCGACATAGTCCCGTTCCGCAGTGGCTAACACGCACTGCTCGGACGAACTGCATTTGCAAAGTTCAATGCGGTGCCGCACTACGCATACCTCAAGCTCAAGATGCCAGGCCCTCGAGGAGTCATTACGATCAATGGAAACACCGAACGCTCTCTCCGGACGGAGGAGCATACAGCGGCTCTCGCGGCGGAAGTACAAAGCAGCCTTGTTGACACACGAACACGTTACGTGTACCCTCGACGCCGGGGGTGATGCACCGCAGCTCACGTCGAAGGAGACCCGACCGACAGCGCGATACGCAAGACAGTCGGCGGGTGCTTTTGCAGACCCGAAACCCCGCGCACCCGGGAGGGACCCCGTCAGGGATTGCATCGGCTATGGGCTGCCCGAGGTCGATTCGCTCGCCCCTAGAGCCTCGGTATTCGCAGCTCTCAAACACGGAGAACAGCGAAGAACGAGAGAGAAAACGGTGGAGAGGTAAAACGTAGACAGGAAAAAAGTTGTATATTGATTTGTTCGATTGTGTGTTGTTTTAATCGGCCGTCACCCCCAACATATATAAGAGGCGGCTGGACTTCCCATACAAGCAAAGGATTTATCTAGGCTTTCCTTACAAGAAAATTACATCAATTCACGTCCTAGAGTCCTAGTTCTGGTCCCACTCGGATTCAGCCCGAATCTGGTCCAATCTTCTGTCTAGCTCCTTGCGTGGGCCGTGGAATCTGCATATGACTTCCGATGGAGACGGTTCAAATATCAATTTTGTGTGCTTTGACGAGGCCAACAATCCGTATGTTGATCACTTTTCCAAATAAGGCCATCTTGAATACTCCACGGGGTCATCTCTAATTTCGAGTCGGACTCGTTCATGTAGCTGACCGGACCGTCCGACTCTTGCAGCGTCTCTGCAGGTCATATACTACGTCAGATGATGATGGCTCCAAAAGCAAAGTTGACCGTTTCGATGTTACGAACAACTCCCGTGTTGAACAATTTTTCATCCGAAGCCATCTAGATAAGTATTTGAGCCCATCTTCAGCATCTGGTCGGATTGGCCTCGACAGTTTCTACTGTTCACGGCGGCAAGCTTTCCCGGCAAGGTTACTGTTCATGGCGGCAAACTTTCCCCGGCAAGGTTACTGTTCATGGCGGCAAGCTCTCCCCCGGCAAGGTTACTGTTCATGGCGGCAAGCTCTCCCCCGGCAAGGTTACTGTTCACGGCGGCAAGCTCTCCCCCGGCAAGGTTACTGTTCACGGCAGCAAGCTTTCCCCGGCACGGTTTTTGAGGCAGTAAACGACCTCGGATAAAAATGTGCCCAAAAGCAAAGTTGACCGTTTTGACGAGACGAAAAACTTTCGTGTTGAACGTTTTCCGATTCGAGGCCACCTTCTGGGGCAAAACACTCACGCATTACGTCACACACTTGCCAAGACATGTCTTGTCTCCCGCGTCATATTTCGCCTCTTTACAGGGCTGCATTCAGATAGCTCTAACTTTTGCATACGAACTCGGATTGAGATGATTTTTATATAAAAATCGACCGATTTGACGAGACGAAGACAATTCTTGTAGGCATTCCTTCATCCGAGGTTGTCCTGGAGGCTTAATTGACCAAAAAGCACTCAGAACACCTAAACATGACAATCTGAGTGTAGTTTTGGTCTTTGATATGATGCCGAATAATTATGGTCCAAACGTTAAAGTTGTTACATTCGGTGATGTGAAACTTTTCATGCTGAAAACCCTTTCACTCTGTATCTTGCCAAAATCAGGCGTCAACACATGCCCCCCTGTTTTTCGGCAAACCTTGCACGCCGAAAAATAATATGCATAGTGTTCGTTCTAAGGACGATGTCAACACTCCATCGGTCATTTATTTTCCTCAAGGCGATAATTATGTATCGGCCATATTTGTGCTAAGGGCGATAGTCGTATATCGGCCATTGCCTACTCAGGCTTCCTGCCACACACTCGGGTGGTACTTCTTCAAATATTTTCCGTTGAGAGCTCGGGTAACAATGCCCTTGTATTGATTCCACCAAATATGAATTTCGGGAACAACCCTTGTAATTCTAAAAGGACCTTCCCAACTCGGAGACCACTTCCAATTTCCTATCTCTTGAACCAATCGGCAGAATCACCTTCCAGACGAGATCACCAACTTGAAAATTCTTCAACTTAACTTTCTTATTGTAAGCTCTTGCAACCCTCAACTTGTCTCTCTCTATGTACTTCAAAGCAACTAAACGTTTATCGGCAACTTCATCAATATTGTCCATCATCAAGTTATAAAAGTCTACTGCCGATAAATCATTTTGTTTGGCTATTCTCAAAGCATTCAAATTTACTTCCACTGGTAAAACAGCCTCTTGGCCATATACAAGCTCATATGGAGTCACCTTGGTAGCACCATGCCTTGAAATTCTATGTGCCCACAAAGCTTCAGACAACAACTCATGCCATCTCCTCGGATTATCCTCAATCCTCTTCTTGATGAGCTTGATTAAAATTTTATTGCTAGACTCAGCTTGTCCATTAGCTTGGGCATAATACGGAGAGGAATTGAGCAACTTTATGTTATAAGATTCGGCAAACTCTCTGACTTGGTGTGACATGAAAGATGAACCTTGATCCGTAGTTAACGTTTGAGGAATACCGAATCTATGAATAATGTGCTCGGTGATGAACTGAATTACCTCCGTATGTGTCATGTTCTTGAGAGGTACCGCTTCGCACCATTTAGTGAAATAATCAGTTGCCACCAATATGACCCGATGCCCTTTTGAAGAAGACGGGTGGATTTGTCCAATGAAATCTAAACCCCAACCTCCGAAAGGCCACGGTTTGATAATAGGATGTAACATAGCAGCAGGAGCCAATTGAATATCACCAAACTTTTGACAAGCTTCACATCCTTTATAATATCTGAAGCAATCATTAATCATAGTCGGCCAATAAAACCCAGACGTCGCAATAACCATTTCATCTTGGGAGCCAATGGTGAGTGCCACAAATACCTTCATGTACTTCCCCATAGCAACTCTTGCCCGGTCCTCATCCAAACACTTTAGAAGAACATCATCGATCGTTCGCGATAAAGACCATCATCTCTCATTGTATACTTAAAAGCCATCGCCGAACAACCCTGTCCACCCTTTCACTCGGATTGCACAAGTAATCAACAATGGGCTTTCTCGGTGGAATTATCACCGCACTAGATTTTTTGTTAATGGCGAATCAGTGGGTTCAGGTTCGCCTCTCCCATATTGGCAAGACAAGACATCGGTTTTGAGAGATATGAAACATGCCACGATCAACATGATATCCAGATGCTTGCTGTGCCAACTCATTTGCTTTCCAATTGTCATGTCTAGATATATGTGCAATGCTAAAACAATCCAAAGTAGAAATTATATCTAGACATTTATCAAGATAAACATTAAGTGATTCGTCCAAACACTGAAAGACTCTGGATATTTGCTGCACCACTAGTAACGAATCACCGTAAGCCTCAATATGTGTAACACCTATAGCAAGTAGCATCTCTAAACCGAATAACAATGCTTCATATTCGGCTTGATTGTTTGTGCAAAAATATTCTAAGCGGCATGAGGCTTCAAAAACAGCACCATGAGGAGATATATAAACAATACCAACACCTTGGCCATTGCTACAAACTGAACCATCAAAGTACAATCTCCATGGTACTAATGAAACAAGGTTTATATCAACATCATGCTTGTCATTAATCCGATGTTCAACAATGAAATTAGCAACAATTTGGCCTTTCATGGATTTTATAGATTCATAAGCCAAATCATATTCAATCAAAGCATAAGCCCACTTGCCAATTCTACCACTAAGAATTGGCCTATGCAACATGTACTTAATGACATCGGTTTGACAAGCTACTACACAAGCACTCGGCACTAGGTAATGTCTCAATTTTGTGCAAGCATAATATAAGCATAGACATAGTTTTTCAATAGATGTATACCTTGTCTCGGCGCCCAATAAGCGTCTGCTCAAATACGTAATGGCATGCTCTTTTCCTTGGTATCTTGAGTCAAAACAGCACCAATAACACCTTCCTCTGCTGCGATATAAAGCTTAAAAGGCTCTCTATGCTTGGGTGCTTTCATTACCGGAGGAGTGCACAAATAATTCTTGATCATATCAAAGGCTTCTTGTTGTTTTGCCCCCCAAGTGAAATTAACATCATTCTTTAACTCAAGGATAGGAGTAAATGCATCAACTTTCCCCGACAGATTGGCTATGAACCTTCTCAAATAATTGACCTTGCCAAGGAACTTTTGCATATCTCTCTTGCATGTTGGAGCCTCCACTTTCTGTATGGCCTCTATCTTTTGGGATCAATTTGATGCCATCTTCATGAATAATGAAACCCAAAAATTTGCCGGTGACACTAATGCACATTTCAAAGGATTCATCTTTAGTCCATACCTTTTCATTCTCTCAAAAGCTAAACGCTAATCGCCAAGTGAGATTCAAAAGCATCCGATTTGACAACAATATCATCAATATAAACTTCAAGTATGATACCGAGTAAATCATGAAAATCAAATTCATAGCTCTTTGATATGTGGCTCCAGCATTTTTTAATCCGAATGTCATCACTGTCCACTCAAATAAACCAAGGAAACCAGGACATCGGAAAGCTGTTTTGTACATGTCCTCTTCAGCCATAAAAATTTGATTGTATCCGCATTACCATCTAGAAAGCTAATAACCTTATGTCCGAAGCATCATTAATAAGCATATCGGCTATTGGCATGGGATACTCATCTTTGGGTGTAGCCCTATTCAAATCTCTGAAGTCAATGCACACCCTCAACTTGCCGGATCCCTTCTTCTCCTTTGGGACAATGTTAGAAATCCACTCGGCATACCGCAAGGTCGAATGAAATTAGCTTCAAGCAATCGACCGATCTCTTCCTTGATCCGGTCATATGTTTTCGGATTAAACTTTCGGTCGATTGTTTATAAGGTCTAAAACCGCCTTTATAGGCAACCGATGCTCCACTAGCTCTCGGCTCAACCTCGGCATCTCATGATATTCCCATGCAAAGCAACAAACATATTCTTTCAATAGCTCGATTAATTTAGCTTTACAATCGGCTTTCAAAATTTTGTTTATAAATGTCGGTCGACTGACTGATCCGTCTTCGATATCTACCTCTTCTAACGGACTGGCCGATGTAAAACCTTGTCCAAGATTATCCATGTCATCCAACTCCTCAATAGACTCATACATATCGTTCTCGCCGGACCGATATTTTACAAGACGTTTTTGTAACCACTCGGAACTAGAATCCATTTAAACATATCATACCTTGGAGCCGATTGCATTCAGTCGGCCTTAAAGACACGGGCACAAAACCATTCTTGGTCGCGCTGAGAAAATCAAACTCTGATAAGTCACGTCCCATCAAGCAAGTAGCATTGGGATGTTGCCAATCCACCGATGCATCGGCCAAAGCAACACAGGCCGAATTATCCGCATGAATGACTTCCACTTCATCATCAACCCACTGAATCAAAAACTGGTGCATAGTGGATGGCACGCACTGGTTTGCATGAACCCAATCACGGCCTAGTATAACGTTGTAGTTACCTTGCACCTCAGCGACAAAGAATGCAGTAGCCAAAGTTTTGCTTCCATCGTAAGCTCCACATACATCACACCTTTGGCTTCAGTTCTCTCTTTGCCTTCAAACCCGTTGAGCACCATATTGGTCTTGATTAATTCTTCATCGTGCAAACCCAATTTTTCGAAGACCGAATAGGGCATAAGATTTACCACAGCACCACCATCAACAAGCATTCGAGTGAGTGGCGATCCATTGATATGACCTCCGAGATACAACGGTTTCAAATGTGTTCTTGGTTCTTTTGGCTTCTCGAATATTGCGTTTTAGGGCCAAAATCCAGTTGAGCCACTTCCCTTCCTCATCTACAAAGACGAAACTCAGCAGGTAAGTAATATACCATATTGATATCCATACCTTCATGGACCGGTGTAGACTCATAGTCTAACATATCAGCCTCTTCTTCAAGTGGATCGACCGATTTATAAATCTGGTCAAGTGAAGGAGAAGTAAGAAGTGTTGCAGACGATGTAATAGCTGTCGCATCGTCCTCCTTGGGTGGTGTAGGCACCTCTGTGATAGATGTAGAAGCTGATGTATCTTGTATTTGTTTAGGCCTCCACACTTGTTTTGCTGGAACCATGGATCGAGTGTCATTGAACAACTTATCCCTTTGCTTCTCGGCCTCCTGCTCTGCCATCTCTTGACTCCTTAACCTCTGTAGTTTCCTCTTACGTGTCTTTGTTAGCCCCGAGGACACCACTTTGGTCGAGTGTATTTAGCATCTTTCACCTTTACTTGGCTGGTGCTTGCTTCATGGTCATTAACCGAGTGCTTTGGCGCGATAGCAAGTATCGGCTCAGTCGAGTGGTTATGCACAGTCGGCTGTTGTATGGGGAATGTTTCGGTGCCCAAGATAAGTGAGTCGACATCCATTTTCTCCTTGCCTTTTCCTGACTCAACTGCTGCAACACTTGGTGACTTAACATGCCATTCTTTTCGACTTTCCAGATGCATGAAATTTCCACTGGCGCACCTTTTACTCGGATGGAATCCACTCGGATGGGCGTCACTCGATGGAATCCACTCGGATGGAACTCAATCGGATGGAATCTACTTGGCCACATTTTTCACTTGGATAGCTTCCACCGGGGTGCATTCTTACACTAGGATATTTTCCACTCGGTCGCATATTTTGACCAGCCGATCGATAGTCACCGATGTTCATCGGCCATTATATGAGTAATCAAGTCGATTCCACAGATTGCCTCTGCGCTTACAAAACTGCGCCCTTGGTCCACTCGGTTTCACATCTTGTTGAACATATCATTCGATGGTGACCTTGGTCGCTTCAAGTGTGATGGCGGTTAGAGCTAGGACCAGCCGGTGATTAGCATATTTGGACAGCAACATATCAAAAGTTGGCTTGATCCGCTTATGCTGCACTTTAGCTTCATTCCTCTTCCATTTGCCAACTTCGGACTCTTGGGCTTGACAAATTTAACTCGAGTGTCCTGCTGCACCTGTGTTTGCCCCGAGTGTAGGATTCTTGATGGTGATCGTGATCACTTCCTTGCCATCGGGTTGCTTATCAAGCACAACATGTCTCCCCAAGACCTTGTCACCCTCCTTGTCTTTCTGGGCTCACCAACAATGACATTAGCTTTATTAGCAGATTCGCTACCTCCGGCCGAATGAGCAGCTTCTTCCCTTCTAAATCCATGTTGTTCATTGGATAGGGCTGTTTATCAACTTGCATCTCAGAAAAGTTCAATCGTCCATCATTAATGGCCGATTGTATCTGTCGTCGAAAAACATTGCAATCGTTAGTAGAATGAGAAAAAGAGTTATTATACTTGCAATAAGCACGTCGTTTCAGCTCTTCAAACGGCGGTAAAGTATGAGATATTCTAATAATCTTAGCCTGCAGCAAAGCATCAAATATTCTATCACACTTAGCAATGTTAAAACTAAACTTCATCTCTTCATCACGATTCTTATGAATCGGTTTCAGATCATTGCAAGTAAAGGGTTTGGCCTTAGATGGCCAAACAAATTCAGTAGCAAAAACATTACCCTCATCGTCCGAGTGATCACTATCATATTCCACCATATTCATCTTTGGTCGATCGGCTTTGTATCTATGCACTTCTTTGAGATCTTTGCTTCGCTTTCTGAGCCAAGGCCCTTTGTAAGACTTGGTTGATATTTAAAACTCATAGCCTTCTAGCTTTTCTCTAATGGGAGTTCTCAAACCACTCAGCACTAGGTCTGCTAAGTCTCTCTCGGTTATCACCAAACTAAAACATCGGTTTTCATTTCTCTGAATCTCTTGACGAATCGGAGACCGATTCATCATGTTCTATTTAACCGATGTTAGATGTGACAACTTGAGTTCATTGTCGCCGCTGTAAAAGTGATCATGAAATTTCTGCTCTAGCTGCGACCAAACTCGAATGGAACCATGTGGTAAAGAAGAAAACCATGAAAATGCGGTACCAGTTAATGATAAAGGAAATAAGCACTTTCAACTCATTCAGTGAGCCTGCTTCACCTAGTTGTGCTAAGTATTGACTAACATGCTCCCATGTGGTTTTTGTGCCCTCTCCATTGAACTTAACAAAATCTGGAATTTTATATCCTGGAGGGCACTGGATGGCATCAAAGTACTCGGGGTATGGCTTTTGGTAAATCCGATTCCGAGGTAACTCAACCCCAAAATTCTCTCGAAGCATCTTAGCCATCTCCTCTCTAAGATTATCTAGACCATCATCCATAGTGGACGATGAAGCTTGTGGCAGTGGCATAGGAGGAGTAGAGTTACTAGCTGTAGGTAAGAATTGTGGCAGGTATGTCGACCCATAACTTGCTAGTGGTCGAGTGGTTGTAGCTGTAGGTAAGGTTGGGTTCGGCGTTGCTACCGAACCTGGTATGCTCATAATAGGATTAATGGGTGCAGCCACAATCTGATTTGTTTGGGTAGGATAATAAGCCATCGGCACAGGAGGCGCCGATGCAATAGGTAAAGCCAGATTAGGGTTTTGCACACTAGCGGCTACACCATCATTACCACTAGTCGATTGAGATGTATTCTTCTGAGCATTAGTATTTTCTATGAAAGTTTGATAGACTAGATTGTTACCATCAGCAATACGACTTTCAATCTCAGCCCACTGCTCAGGAGAAAAGGTAGTACTTACAGAGGGTTTAACTCGCTCGGCTTGAAGAGGAGGAAACTTGATTTCTCCAATCGGAGTGATGTTGCCTTGGCGATCCTTCTTGAACTTTGCAAGGAACTCCTGCAAGTCCTTCTCCTCGCGCGCCTTCTTGTACTCCTCATAGACTTGGCGATGATCGGCCGATATCTCATCAAGACCGGGCTTAATGATGTTATCGGCGTCTACCTCAGATGGCTTGGGAAGATCAGACATGGTGGATGATGATGATTGATCTTCGATATCCCCAGCGGAGTCGCCAAAAAGTGTGTTTACACACGAACACGTTATGTGTACCCTCGACGCCGGGGGTGATGCACCGCAGCTCACGTCGAAGGAGACCCGACCGACAGCGCGATACGCAAGACAGTCGGCAGGTGCTTTTGCAGACCCGAAACCCCGCGCACCCGGGAAGGACCCCGTCAGGGATTGCGGCGGCTATGGGCTGCCCTAGGTCGATTCGCTCGCCCCTAGATCCTCGGGATTCGCAGCTCTCAAACACGGAGAACAGCGAAGAACGAGAGAGAAAACGGTGGAGAGGTAAAACGTAGACAGGAAAAAAGTAGTATATTGATTTGTTCGATTGTGTGTTGTTTTAATCGGCCGTCACCCCCAACATATATAAGAGGCGGCTGGACTTCCCGTACAAGAAAAGGATTTATCTAGGCTTTCCTTAGAAGAAAATTACATCAATTCACGTCCTAGAGTCCTAGTTCTGGTCCCACTCGGATTCAGCCCGAATCTGGTCCAATCTTCTGTCTAGCTCCTTGCGTGGGCCGTGGAATCTGCATATGACTTCCGATGGAGACGGTTCAAATATCAATTTTGTGTGCTTTGACAAGGCCAACAATCCGTATGTTGATCACTTTTCCAAATAAGGCCATCTTGAATACTCCACGGGGTCATCTCTAATTTCGAGTCGGACTCGTTCATGTAGCTGACCGGACCGTCCGACTCTTGCAGCGTCTCTGCAGGTCATATACTACGTCGGATGATGATGACTCCAAAAGCAAAGTTGACCATTTCGATGTTACGAACAACTCCGTGTTGAACATTTTTTCATCCGAAGCCATCTAGATAAGTATTTGAGCCCATCTTGACATCTGGTCGGATTGGCCTCGGCAGTTTCTACATTCACGGCGGCAAGCTTTCCCGGCAAGGTTACTGTTCATGGCGGCAAACTTTCCCCGGCAAGGTTACTTTTCATGGCGGCAAGCTCTCCCCCGGCAAGGTTATTGTTCATGGCGGCAAGCTCTCCCCCGGCAAGGTTACTGTTCACGGCGGCAAGCTCTCCCCCGGCAAGGTTACTGTTCACGGCGGCAAGCTTTCCCCGGCAAGTTTTTTGAGGTAGTAAACGACCTCGGATAAAAATGTGCCCAAAAGAAAAGTTGACCGTTTTGACGAGACGAAAAACTTTCGTGTTGAACGTTTTCCGATTCGGGGCCATGTTCTGGGGCAAAACTCTCACGCATTGCGTCAGACACTTGCCAAGACATGTCTGGTCTCCCGCGTCATATTTCGCCTCTTGACAGGGCTGCATTCAGATAGCTCTAACTTTTGCATACGAACTCGGATTGAGATGATTTTTATATAAACATCAACTGATTTGACGAGATGAAGACAATTCATGTAGAGCATTCCTTCATCCGAGGTTGTCTTGGAGGCTTAATTGACCAAAAAGCACTCAGAACACCTAAACATGACAATCTGAGTGTAGTTTTGGTCTTTGATATGATGCCGAATGATTATGGTCCAAACGTTAAAGTTGTTTCATTCGGTGATGTGAAACTTTTCATGCTGAAAACCCTTTCACTCTGTATCTTGCCAAAATCAGATGTCAATAAGCCTGTCAAGGCAATTCTCCAGTCCGGCCATTAAACGTCCGGACACCGTCAAGCGCGCCCGGAGTAACCTACAACAAGACCGCCTGGCACGTTCCGAGCACGCGTAGCAATGCGGCCCCAACCCCAGCCAAAGCTAAATTGCGAAACCAGTACTACGCTTACATAACTACGCTCTGGAAATAACATGGGCATAGGGGGAGGGACACGACCATGTCACGCCCAAAATGCGGCTCAACCGCACAAGGGGCTCCCGATTTTGTCATTCTTTTTTTCTTACTTTCAGGACTCCACTTGCCGGAAGGCCTGTCCAGCAGCATAATCGCCGAACACACGATGCAACAGCCAGGGAGGCAGAAAGCTACGTCAAGTGTCCAGATGGTCTCTATCACGAGCAGTATACTTGTTTCACATATCATCCCGCAGCTCGCCCCTGGAGGGGGGACATGTTAAATAGTCCCACCTCTTGCTCATCGCACTATTTGTATCATTCTGTTTTTACCGCAGACTTTTCGAATAAAAAATGCATAGTTTTTGTCTATTATTGCATTACCTTTTTTATAAAAAAAATATGTTCAGTTATGACATTATGCAACCGTACACTTTGGTACGGCCAATACACCAGGGGCTTACGTACCCCAGAATATGGTGTGAGAAGTCCGAACACTCTCATGAGTGCGGCACCCCGAACTTATAGCATTATATGCATCGGCTCCGAATCATGTCTTGGGTCAATAGTTGGGTTTGCCCGGCTCCCATGTTTTGGTGCCTTACGTTCCATTATATCGGCTAAGGTAGCACTGGGAGAACCACTGCGATTGTGCCCCGGTTGAGCCGGGCTAAGCACCTCAGTGGAGAAAGCTAAAACTGTGTGTCATGATAGGGCGAGAGCTGGTCGCTGTTCGAGGGGTATTCGAGTCCCTAAAGACTTATGCCGCTTAGAGCGAGGATTCGGCTTTGTCCGGCCTAGGCGTGGATAGCACCCCGAATTCGGTCTACCGAATACCAGGGGCTTCGCCGAAATTTAAAATTATAGAATTCTATGGCTAAGTGAGAGTGTTCAAGCATTATAGTCTGATGTCCTTGTTCGTTGTGTTGAGCGCCTCCCTCGAAGGACCCAATAATGGGAAAAAGAGCGGTCATGTTTATCCCGAACACCCCAGCACTCGCAGCATGGGGGCAGAAGCCGACGACTAACCATCTCTCAAATTTTAATAAACGGCCGCACAGAAGGTAATATTTTAAATTCAAAAGCGTTGCTTAGTGCATATGAACAGGTTTTCAGCGTACAGGATTACAAATGCGAGTTCACTCAAAAATTACATCTTTGGAGCACTCATCCGCAATACGGCGGGCACCCTTCAGGACGCCCTCATAATACATTTCGGGCTTGTGGTGCTCCTTGCCCGACGGTGGTCCGTCCGTCACAAGCTTCTCAGCGTCCATCTTGCCCCAGTGCACTTTAGCATGGGCAAGGGCCCTACGGGCACCTTCGATGCATACGGAGCGCTTGATGACTTCAAGCCTTGGACAGCATCCACCAGCCGCCTTACCAGCCCGAAGTAGCTCCGGGCATGGTTCCCGTGCCACGCCGGGGTGTGAGACCCTTCATGGCCTGTTCGCCACCTTATGGAGCTCGACCAGCTGCTTCACTGGTCGCTCAAAAACACCGGGTGTCCGCCTCGACATATTGAGACCAGAACACCTTCTCCGTCAAGCTCCCCTCTTCGGCTCGGTAGAATGCGGCTGCGTCGGACACACTCCGGGGAAGATTTGCGAATGCTCCTGGAGAGCTCTGGACTCGGGTAAGTAACAAGTAATTCACTTTCGCGTGCTTGCTTTGCATAAAGAATGCCTTACCCGCCGCTATCTTCTTCATCGCCTCAATTTCCTGGAGGGCTTTTTGGGCTTCGGCTATGGCAGATTTGGCGCTCTCAAGCGCCGAGGCGAGCTCGGACTCTCAAGTCTTTGAGTCATGCTCCAAACTCTCGTGTTTTTCCACAAGAGCCTGGAGCTCTTGCTGCACCGCCGCCACCCTCGCCTCCTGCTTCTCTCGCTCGGTGCGCTCCATGGCCGCATTATTTTCGGCCTTGGACAGCGCTTCCTTCAGGGTTGCCACCTCAGTTGTGGCCCCTGCATACCCACGTTGATCCTGTCATTTTTTGCAACCACTTTTTTTTATATACTTACATAAGGTATTACTTACCTTCCTTGTCCTCGAGCTGCTTCTTGGCAAGACCGAGCTCGTCCTCGGACCGCTCGACGCTCTGCTTCAATGCATTAACCTACGTAGTCAGTGCGGCAGAGGTCAGCAGCACAGCCTGCATTCCCATATTGACATACTTATGTTAGACTCCTGCGTATATCTTTTTGATCATCAGGGGCTACTGTCTATGCGGTAATATTTTTACATATCTTAAATACATACCTCAAAGCCTGTTAGAAGGCTGGCACAGGCCTCGGTCAGCCTGCTCTTGGCTGACTGAACCTTCTGGATCACCGCACTCATAATAGTGCGGTGCTCCTCGTCGATGGAGGCGCCGTTAAGCACCTCGAGCAGATTATCCGGTGCCTCCGGTTGGACGGAGGCCACAGCGCCGAGGCTTGCCCTTCTTAGTAGGGGCTGCTGCGGATGCCGGAACGCTGAAGGTTCCGGTGCGGTGTCCGGCCTAGGGCCGGACTTGGAGCCCTTTGGGGTTTTATCCCCTTGGCACCTGGGATCCGGGAGGTTGCCTTGCAGCACCTCCAGGACCACCTCCTCCTGGCCTGGCCCCTTTTGGGACGCCACCTCGGCATCATCCGCAGCGCGAGGAGAGGAGGCGGTTGGAAGTGAAGTGTTGTTCACATCCGACGAACCCAGGGAACCGCTCGACGAATCGTCGAGCCTGGCCTTGGGCGGACTGCATGATTATATTCGGGGTCAGAAGGTACCGTGCAATAAAAGAAACGCCATGAGTTATTCTGGTACCCGGATACTTACGATTTCGCCAGGGGCTTGGCCCTGGGTGGCCACTCTTCTTCGTCGTCGGCGGCGTTGGTGGAGTAGTCCGGAGGGAGGGTCCTTCCCTTCTTGGACCCTCCGGCCTCCCCAGTTGGGGTGGCCTTCCTTTTCTTCTCTCCCACCGCTGGGGGAGAGTCCTCTCTTCCCTCCTCCTCGTCTTCACGGGAGGAGTCCGCCTTAGAGTCATCGGACGATGAGTCCGACACCACCTGGCGCCGGGAACTCCTTCGAGTTCCCGTGGCCTTCTTGGCCTTCTTCTCCGGCACCACGTAAGGTGCCGGAACCAGCAACCCGTCAGCGGGCATCCGCTGGTCTTCGGCAAGGAGCGGACGGTCAATCTGCCGGACGTCCTCGCCAATCTGTCAAAGGTAAGGGAGTTTAGATCCCGCATAGAGTCAAACTATGAAAACAAGTGTCCCGTAAAGGGAAAAATAGCTTACCACGTTGGCTTGATGCTGCGCGCTGAATCCGCGATCCTCGGTAGCGGATGCGGGAGCGTCGGCGCCCTTGAACAGCACCTTCCAGGCATCTTCGTGCGTAGTGTCGAAGAGCCTGCTCAGGGTTTGGTGCTGTACCGGATCAAACTCCCACAAGCTGAAAGCTCGTTGTTGGCACGGGAGGATCCGACGGATGAGCATGACCTGGACTACATTGATGAGTTTGAGCTTCTTGCTCACCAGGTTTTGGACGTAGGTTTGGAGTTCGGACAGCTCCTCCGAATTACCCCATGACAAGCCCGTCTCTTTCCAGGAGGTGAGCCGTGTAGGGAAGCCAGATCGAATTGGGGCGCTGCCCATTCAGTCCGCTGGCTCGGTGATGTAAAACCACCCCGATTGCCACCCCTTTATGGTCTCCACGAAGGAGCCCTCGAGCCATGTAATGTGGGGCATCTTGCCCACCATGGCGCCTCCGCACTCCGCTTGTTGGCCGCCCACTACCTTTGGCTTGACACTAAAGGTCTTCAACTATAAACCGAAGTGGGGATGGATGCAGAGGAAGGCCTCACACACGACGATAAACGACGAGATGTTGAGGATGAAGTTCGGGGCCAAATCGTGGAAATCCAGGCCGTAGTAGAACATGAGTCCCCGGACAAATGGGTGAAGTGGGAAACCTTGTCCGCGGAGGAAGTGGGTGAGAAACACCACCCTCTCATGGGGCCTGGGGGTGGGGATCAGCTACCCCTTGTCGGGAAGCTGGTGCGCGATGTCATTAGACAAGTATCCGGCCTTCCTCAGGTTTTTGATGTGTCCCTCCGTGACGGAGGAGACCATCCACTTGCCTCCCGCTCCGGACATGGCTGGAGAAGGTTGAGGTGGGATGTGCGGACTTAGGTGCTGGAGCTCGAGTGCGTGAAAATGGATAAGCAAAGGAGGAAGAAGGCGTAGATGGAAAAGGTGGATCCTTATCCCCTTATATGGGAGGATGAAACTATGTGCCCCCACCAGCCTGGTAAAACTCGCTTATCTCCCAAGCGCCGTAAATTAATGGCACGGTTGGGTTACCCACGTCCGTATTGATGAGAATCCCGGAATAAGGGGACACGATCTCTACTTCAACAAGACGTGCCAAGGAAACCGCCTCGCTAAACGCGCTGAGGTGGGACAGTAAAAATGATTCGAATAAAGGCTTGGCCGTGGTGTGATGACACGCTGCGAAATACGTCAGCAGATTAGATGTGTATGTAAATATTATTCTCTCTACGGTGGTATGTGGAAATTATTTTGCAGAGCCGGACACTATCCTTGTGTTCAAAATCTTCTATGAAGTATTGGAGGAGGAACCCGCCTTGCAATTCCGAAGGCAAACTGCCGGCTGGACTCGTCGTCATTGAAGCCTGGTTCAGGGGCTACTGAGGGAGTCCTGGATTAGGGGGTGTCCGGATGGCCGGACTATGACCTGTGGCCAGACTCCTGGACTATGAAGATACAAGATTGAAGACTTCGTCCCGTGTCCGGATGGGACTTTCCTTGGCGTGGAAGGCAAGCTTGGCGATACGGATATGTAGATCTCCTTCCATTGTAACCGACTTTGTGTAACCCTAACCCTCTCCGGTGTCTATATAAACCGGAGGGTTTTTGTCCGTAGGACGAACAACAATCATACCATAGGCTAGCTTCTAGGGTTTAGACTCTCTGATCTCGTGGTAGATCTACTGTTGTACTACCCATATCATCAATATTAGTCAAGCAGGAGTAGGGTTTTACCTCCATCAAGAGGGCCCGAACCTGGGTAAAAACATCGTGTCCCTTGTCTCCTGTTACCATCCGCCTAGACGCACAGTTTGGGACCCCCTACCCGAGATCCGCCGGTTTTGACACCGACACCGACCACCCACCGTAACTGGGAACTCCTCGATATTTTCCTCGCCCTCGCTTCTACCACCATTTTTTTCTTCATGGACAGCCCAAATAATGTCATGCAGGTGCGTCTCCGGCTCGCCCAGGATGAAAAGCCCAATTTCTGTCATGATTTTTTGTCATAGAATTAGGAGCCTGCCACATCTATGATGATACATGTTTTTGTCACAATTATCGTCATAGAAGTGTCATAAACATGACAGGAAAAAAATCATTCGGTTGGTAATGTCACGGATGTGTCTTTTTTTGTATTGATACCCCGTATTTGTTAGTTTGGTCAGGGGCTAAAACACCAAGTCAATCAACACTAAAAGGCAGGCAAGGAAAGTGTGAACACGGGAGGGTTTATACAGGTTCAGGCCGCCATCTTTGCGTAAAACCCTATGTCTTGTTGGTATTCCACATAAACTTGTGAGTACAAGTGCTTGGGTGTACAAAAAGAGGTTGCCGGAGTGAGAAAAGTGGTGGTTGGGTACTAACTAGATTGCCCGATAACTCCTATCTCTATCTCTTCCTTCTCTCTTCTAATAATCCCTGAGTGTGGAAGTGGAGTGGTAGGCATGTGTAGTGTTGCTTATCCTGCATTCAACCATGGCACTCCCCTTATACAGATCCGGGGGCACAACACTTGGTTTGCTTA
Source organism: Aegilops longissima (assembly GCA_021605205.1). Taxonomy (NCBI): domain Eukaryota; kingdom Viridiplantae; phylum Streptophyta; class Magnoliopsida; order Poales; family Poaceae; genus Aegilops; species Aegilops longissima. The sequence continues at coordinate 237,562,689 of CM038679.1, forward strand.
ATAAATACAAAGTAATGTACAAAGAGGTATTCGGTCCAACTAGTCCACTTGCTTCTGCCGAGCGGTCAGTAGATAACCTAACACTATGTTGTGCCAGGTACTTGAGTGTCTTCCCCAACGCGGCACGACGCACCGCCCTTCTGCTTCTTTACTCCACGTCGGCGTCCTGCCTTGTCTCATGCCCCTCGGGTCGTCGCGATGATGGCCCTAGACATAGCCCTGCGATGGGCTATTCTAGCCAGGCATTTAATGCCTGGTCGGTGGAGTGCACCGCAAGGCCATCTCCTCTGGCCAATGCGTGTCATGTCAGCTCGGGGAGGCAGCTCCCGGATGCATCATGGTGTTGACATCATGGCCCTCCTCGGGGATCTTCTGTGGTTGTTTCTGTCACGTCCAATATGTGATCCTATCCGAGAGGAACTCGAAGGTCCCACAAAGGATAGAGCCGCATATTGAAACGCTGACAAGTTGGTATCATAGCTAAGTTCATAGGCATCAAGATTAAACCATTATGATCAATGCAACAAGCCACTTTATAACAATGTTATGACAGTGAAAAACTGGGCATACGTGTGAGCAGAAATAACATGTTGACATGTTGGAGGCATGAAACAATGATGCTACATGGCAAAATCATACCAACCAAAAGCATGGCATTAAAGTACAGGTTATACGTGGCAAAACATGATTACTAAGCATCTCCATATAACCTCTAGATCAATGGCATTCATCAAGACAATTAGGCAAGTCATAACAAATTCTCGGAAAGCAAGGTTGAAAACAGATTCATGATTCATACTTTGAGAAAGCAAAAGTATATGCAACAGGAACTATTCATGGAATCTGAGAGCATGGCAAAAATGTACCAAACACCCTTAACAAAACATCACTACTGAGCATGATCATTGGAGTAACATATTTGATGATAGCTTCAAGTGAACATGGCAGGATGATATAACAGACTTTGTGAAAATTGGGCATGCTGACAGTTATAATTCTAAGCAAATTGAGGGCACCAAAGGAACAATCTAGATCAAGTTATAATTGCAAGTAAGCAAATGGATGGATAGAGCATTACATGTTTATCAAAACATGATTACTGGACATCTCCAAAATATGAATATATTTGTTGGTAGCATCAAGCAAACATGGCATCACAATATAACAGTTTAAGACTTGAAAACAGGAAACATTTAGTAGCCCACTTTGCAAGCCTGTGCTAGTCACCACAGTGCATATCATGATAAATGGATTGGCTCACTGGAAATATGGCATGATTATGCTCCTAAAACATGTAGGCATATTGCTCAGAAGAAAATCACACAAAATGCTATCAAAAAAGACAAAATGATATGTTATAGCAGTTTCAGTAGTTAACAGCAACATGCACTTCTGCAACAAGGATAAACATGTCAAGATGAATCCTATCACCCATGCAAATGCATCCAACATGTACAGCATAGAGAGCAATATATTTCCATATATCACACATTTCCATAGGATCGTTATGCACAAAGTTAAAGCCAGTTGAAGATGCATATGTGATGTTAATTCTCAGGGACTTGGTGGAAAAACTACCTCGCGGAAAAACGGGAGGGAGGGGCCTGGATAGGTGTTTGGTTCGGGGGACCCGGCGATGGCGGTATGAGGCCGTCCAGGAGGGAGCTAGAGGTCGGCTAGCGGCAGAGGTGGTCCGATCCGGCCCGGATCTCGTCGGATCTGGGCGGGCGGCAGCGGGAAGATGGGACCTGGCCGGGCGGTGGTCGGCGACGGGCGGAGCGGCCAAACTCAGCGAGGAGGAGGTCGGGCGGCACTGGGCGACTCGGAGGTGGAGCGACAGACACCGCATGAGGCGCGGCGGCAACGCGAGGCGGCGGCGGGGCGCAATGGAGAGTGGAGTCAGCGAGGCTCGGGATGGCGAGGCGCGGCGGAGGAGAAGCTGCGAGGTGGCGCAGCCTTGTGGCGACGGCTTGGCCTTCGGGCTGCTGGTGTAGAGGGGCGGCAGACGCTCGGGGCCCGGTTCGGCCCGGGGGTGGGCCGGCGATGGGCTTCGCGGCCCGCCGCGGCTGGGAGGAGGTTGAGGGCGACATGGAGGCCGGGAGTTGGCTGCGGGAGGCGGGGTAGGCAATGTGGCGGCTCCCGGTTGGCCGGGGTGACGCCTCAAGCGGTGCCAAGTGGCGGGGCTGCTGTGGCTGGTGTGGAAATCTAGGTTGGATACGCTAATTTCGAGGTGGAGGTGGCTGGGAGGTAGGAGAAGAGGTAGGGGATGCCAAAAATAGAGAGGGGGTGTCCATACATAGCAAGAGGGGCTAGGGTTGGGGTTTTGAGGGGGTTTCGGAGCCCTCCGATCGCGATCCAACGGTCCAGTCGGAGGGTGCTTAGATTGGCTAGCTGGGCTGTGTAGGAGGGTTGGGCTGAGAGGAGAGAGGAGGAATGCAGCCCGGCAACTGTTTCCGGAGACCGAAAACATCCGACGAGTAGACCGGTTATACTGCCGTTATATGTTTAATGATTGGGCTATCAAACGGACTCCGAATTTGACGAAATTTGGCAGGCGGTCTACCTACAACATAACAAGACCGCACACCAATTTTCAACGCATTCTGAGAACGTTTTTTATCCCACTTATAAAATAATATTTCGGAGGTGCCGCAGGCGCGCGAGTGTGTCTGGGCTCAGCACGGACAACGGAGAGAACTGGGAGACCCGGATGGATGCAAGTTTTGAAAAACATGCAGCTGATGACATGGCAAAGTGCAACACGCAACCGAATGACATGGCAACGATGGCGAATAACTGGAAGACATCTGGCGCATCGGTCTCGGGGCATTACAGTTTCTCCTTTGCTTAATACATGCATTTTAATTTCTTCGAGTTCCTCTTTTTACCATGGTGCCATAATTTACATTTTAGGTTATTTCTGAATAGGATCATAGCCGAGTGGGTGTGTATGCACAAAATATCGAACATAACCCATCTTTTAGTGTTCCGTCAAATACCCATGTGACCAAACACATCAGTCACATGCTTGCAAGCTACTTAGGATGTTGATTATCGAGAGGGCCCAGAGATATCTCTCCATCACATGAAGTGACAAATCCCAGTCTTGATCCATGCAACCCAACTAGTACCATCCGAGATACCTATAGAGCGCCTTTATGATCACCCAATTACGAAGTGATGGTTGGTGCCCACAAAGCATTCTTCCGGTACTAAGGAGTGGCATGATCTCATGGTCTACGGAACAGCTACTTGACATTAAGAAAGTTGTAGAAATTTAAACTTAGTGACACGATCAAATGCTAAGCTTATGATTGGTTTTGTCCATCACATCATTCTCCTAATGATATTACCTTGTTATTAATGACAACTCATGTCCATGGGTAGGAAACCTTAACCATATTTAATCAATGAGCTAGTCTAGTATAGGCTTACTAGGGACACAATATTTGTTTATGTATCCACACATGTATTTGAGTTTCCGGTTACTTCAATCATACCATGGAGAATAAACACTTATCAAGAACAAGAAAAAAAGTTAATAACAACTTTATTATTGCCTCTAGGGCATATTTCCAACAGTCTCCCACTTGTACTAGAGTCACTAATCTAGTTTACGTTTTTAAAAATCTAACACCCATGGAGTTCTAGTGTTGATCATGTTTTGCTCGTGGAAGAGGTTTAGTCAACTGGCCTGCAACATTCAGATCTCTATGAACTTTGCAAACCTTTATGTTTACAATGCTCTACTTGGAGCTACTCCGGATTACTGTCAAAACTAGCATCGATGTAACCCTTTACGCCTAGCTCTTCATCACCTCCAGATATGAGAAACATTTCCTTGGTCCTCTTTAGGTACTTCAGAACATTTTTGGTCGTTGTCTAGTGTTCGACTCTTGGATCACTTTGGTACCAACCAGTCAAACTAATGGCAAGGTACACATCAGGTCTAGTATGGCATACATGATAAAGCCTATGGCTGAGGCATAGGGGACGGCACTCATCTTTTCTATTTCTTCTGCCGTAGCTGGAAATTGAGTATTATGCCACTTCTTACCTTGCAACATGGGCAAGAACCCCTTCTTTGACTGGTCCATTTTGAACTTCTTAAAAACTTTGTCAAGGTATGTAATTTGTGAAAGTCCTATCAGGCATCTTGACATATCTCTATAGATCTTGATGCCCAATATGTAAGCTGCTTCATTGAGGTCTTTCATCGAAAAACTCTTACTCAAATAACCCTTTATGCTTTCAAGAAGTTTTACATCATTTCCAGTCAATAATATGTCATCCACATATAGTATTAGAAATGCTACAGAGCTCCCACTCACTTTGTTGTAAATACAAGCTTGTCCATAATTTTGAACAAATCCAAACCCTTTGATCACCTCATCAAAGCAAAGATTCCAACTCCGGGATGCTTGCCTAAGTCCATAAATGGATCGCTGAAGTTTTCATACCTTATTAGCATCCTTAGGGTTGACAAAACCTTCAGGTTGCATCATATACAACTCTTCCTTAATGTAACCATTAAGGAACACAGTTTTGACATCCATCTGCCAGGTTTCATAGTCGAAAAATGCAGCAATTGCTAACATAATACTAACAAACTTTAGCATCGGTATGGGTGAGAAAGTATCATCGTAGTCAAACCCTTGAACTTGCTGAAAACTTTTTGTGACAAGTCAAGCTTTATAGATGGTGACATTACCATAAGGGTATGTTTTCTTCTTAAAGATCTATTTGTTCCCAATGGCCTTTCAGTCATCGGGTAAGTGCACCAAAGTCCATACTTGGTTTTCGTACATGAATCCTATTTTGGATTTCGTGGCCTAGAGCTATTTTTTGGAGTTCGGGCTCATCATCGCTTCCTCATAGTGCGTAGGTTCATCATTGTCTAACAACACGACCACCGGTATGCGTTGGTGCTATACAAACGGTTTTTAACCCCTTTCCGCGACGCCGTTCGGAACCATCGCCAAGTGAGTGACGGCGATAGGGGGTCCTTCCCACACGACCTAAAAACCATCGGGGATATGCCCTCCTGGCACACATGCTTGGCAAAATGAGGTCGTGTGCAACCGTAGAGCGCTCAAGTACGGAAATACGTATAGTAGAGCTAAAAAATACAATTATACAGGCGAAATTGTTTCCGGTCGCAAGTACATCCCACACAGTCAGTCCCCGCTAAACGTTTTCGTTCGTATGTACATCCCACACGGTCGCTCCAAGGAAAACTTTTTCGTTCACAGGTACATCACACACAATTTTCCCCGTTAAATCGTTTGTGATAGTGTCGCCATTGCACACGATATTAACAATTTTGCCGTTTGCGTTATTGAATGCATCACACACGGTGCATAGAAGAAATTGTGTGGCAAAGGTTGTACATCACACACACTTTTTATGGGGTAAACGTTTGCGCAAGGTGGCCTAACACAAACAGTTTTCAAGAGGATGTCGTGTGTGCAGTGGAGATTGATCACACACTTAGTGGATCCTAGAAACGTTTCTGATCTCCACATCTATTGCAGACATTTCGCTTTCGCAAACCGTGTGCACTGTAATCCCTAATTAATCCCTAATTTAAAAATCACATGTTTTGAATTTGAAAGTAGGCAATCACTTATTTCATATCCAACCATGTTTATTACAAATATAGGTTCAACCACCAATGCATAATTCGATGCACAGGTACATATACTGAAGAACTACAGAAGCACCAAGTAAAGAATGATAAACCACAGTTGTACTAAAGACTGTAAAGAGAGGGGCGAAATACATTCTGGTTGCTGGAGAAGACGAAGCGGAATGCCCATATTGTTCCCTCCTCCATGCGTAATGCGCGCACGACTCTAGGCCAACCCCTTGTGAGGGCTGCCCGTCCATTGTTCATTGTCTTCATTACGACTTCTTGATGTTCATTTAGTCTGGATGAAATACTTTAACCTTCATTGCGGTCCACCAATCACGTACTTTGTGAGGTAATCTTGAGTGAACTGCTTTGGGAACCACTACGAACAAAAAACATTCAGACATTGTTGTCTAACAACTCATTATGGGCAGTAAAAAGAGAAGGCTGCAGAGTTTGTAGTTACCATCCTACAGCTCACTGTTGTGTTGGATAGAGCATAAACAAATAATTTGCTTGCCACCTGTCGGTGTCAAAACCGGCCCATCTCAGGTAGGGGGTCCCGAACTGTGCGTCTGAGGATCAAAGGAAATAGGAGACAAAGGGGACACGAGGTGTACCCAGGTTCGGGCCCTCTTGATGGAGGTAATACCCTACTTCCTGCTTGATTGACTTTGATGTGTATAGGGGTTACAAGAGTTGATCTACCTCGAAGTCGTAATGGCTAAACCCTAGATGTCTAGACTATGTGATTTGTGATGTCCTCTACGGACTAAACCCTCCGGTTTATATAGACACCGGAGGGGCCTAGGGTTGTACAGAGTCGGTTTACAGAGAAAGGAAACTACACATTCGGACGCCAAGCTTGCCATCCACGCCAAGGAGAATCCCATCCAGACACGGGGGAGGGCCTTCTATCTTGTATCTTCACGGCCCATTAGCCCGGCCCATGTCGCATAGCCCGGATGCCTGGGGACCCCATAATCCCGGACTCCCTCAGTAGGCCCTGAACTAGGCTTCAATGACAATGTGTCCGGCGTGTAGATTGTCTTCGGCATTGCAAGGAGGGTTCCTCCTCCGAGTACAAAGTAGTCTTCCGAACGAGACAACTATATCCGGCTCTGCATAATAGTTACAACCTTCGATCACAAGGGCACAATGTCCACTGATAGCTTTTTTAGTGAAACATTACGTCTGGCCTTTATTATTTCGAACCGTTTTTATGGCCTCCCGCTTTGCGTTTTGAGGCGCGGCCTCCATTGACACGTCTTGTCAAAGCAGAGATCGTGTCCCCTTAATGCGGGATTCCCATCAATACGGGTTTGGGTAATCCAACTGTGCCGTTCGCACGACCCCTCGGGAGTAGGCGAGTTTTAATGCTTGTGAGGGGCGCTTGATATTCACTACCTATATAAGAGGATAAGGACCCATCTTTTTACCCCATGCCTTCTTCTTCCTTAGCCCTTCCATCCTCGAGCTCCAGTGCCCAAGTTTCAATCTTTTCCATCGCCACCAAACACTCCAGCCATGTCTGGATCCGGCTCTCAAGGCAAGTGGGTCGCCTCCTCTGTGATGGAGAAGGACATCAAGGAGCTCCGGGAGGCGGGGTACCTGAGTGCGGATGTTGTGCACAGGATCCCTGCCAAGAAATAGGTCATCCCCACCCCGGAGCCCGGTGAAAGGGTGGTATTCATCCCCCACTTCCTCCGCGGACTAGGATTTGCACTCCACCCTTTTGTCCGCGGCCTCATGTTCTACTACGAGCTAGATTTCCATGATCTAGCCCCAAACTCCTTCCTCCACATCTCGGCGTTTATCATCGTGTGTGAGGCGCTCATCCGCATCCCCCCACTTTGGCTTATGGCTCAAAGTCTTCAACATGAAGCCGAAGGTGGTTGACGGGCAGCACGCAGACTGCGGAGGCGCCAAGGTGAGCAAGCTCCCCAACGTCACCTAGCCCAAAGGGGCCTTCGTGGAAACTGTCAAGATATGGCAGCAGGAGTGGTTCTACATCACCGAACCCTGCGGTGCCAGCTGGGCGGCCTCTCCTGAGTTTCGATCCGGACCCCCGATGCGGCTCGCGTCATGGACCAACAAGGGTATGGACTGGCGGTCGACCGATGAGGTGTTGATGCTGCAAAAGCACATAAAAACATAATAGAAAAGAACACCAGCCTCACTGACGTGATCCAGGTGATGTTATTCCGTCGGACCCTTCCCTGCCGGCGCCAGCCTCTCCACATGTGGGAGTTCAATCCGGAAGGGTCACGGACCCTGCAATGATTCTTCGGCACGACACACGAAGAGATCTAGAAGCTGCTTTTCAAGGCCCAGAAGTGGTGGCCGGAAACGATCGACGACATCGGCCTCGACTACGCTCACCCAGCGACCCCGGTAAGTATTTTGGTCTCCGAACACAACTTAGTTCGCAACTCATAGGGGTATGCTGAGAATTCCATCCTTTGATCAGGGCTGGACGAAGAAGGTGGAGTGGATCAAGTGTCCGTCTCCGCTGCCCGAAAACCCAGTTGATCCTGTGCCAACGAGAATGTTGGTCCCGACGCCGTACCAGGAGCCGAAAAGAAGGCCAAGAAGAAGGGCAAGGAGGCCAAAGGTTGCCTCTGCCGTAAAGTTACTTCGGACACTGTGTCCGGAGATACCGAAGCTCTCTCCTACCACGAGGGAGACGAAGACGAAGAGGAGGATGAGGAAGAGAGCAATTCTCCCCTCAAGGGGAGGAAGAAGAAAAGGGAGGCCTCCGCAGACCTAGATGCGGAGGCGTCCAAAAGGGGGAAGATATCCCTCTCGGATGGCTCAGACTCGGATGTTGAAGTCATCCCCTAGTAGCGCCCCAGGGCAAAGCCCCTGGCCGAATCGTAAGCATTCAAAAACACTATACACGTATCCGGTCTTTTACAAATCATAGGATAACATATCATTATGTATTTCAGTCCGGCCCGTGATCTCCCCCAACAATCATCGTCTTTAGGGAAATCTCTGGCGCCGGAGATGGTGGAGAGCAAGACGTCTCCACGAGCCTCTCCGCCACAAGCCACGGATGACACCGAGGTGTTATCCCAAAGGACATCTCCAGGCCAGGGAGAGGCGCGGAAGGCCGCCGAGACGGCGCCAGAGGGTAATGCCTCGGCTACCGAGAACATGGGGGGCACAACCCCCATGGAGACTAACGACGGGGGCCCGGACAGAATACCACTCCGGAGATCCCCACGGCTCCGGAATTGGGCAAGCAACCCCCTTTGAAGGATGGGGGAGTGCCTACTCCACCGGTGGCCTCCATCAATCCGGGGGCACCAGACACTTTGATGGAAGCACTTCGACGTGCTTCCATCGTGGAGGAGCACCGTACCCTGATGGGTACGGTGGTTGGGAAGGTTCCGTCCGCCAAAAGCGGGCCGAACGAAGCCTTCACCAGCCTATTAACAGGCTTTGAGGTATGGGATGTAATATTCTTAGCCGCTTTGTATGTGCAAAAAATATGCATGTGTATAGATAGTAGCCCCTGAGACTCTGTTCAGTTTTTGACAAAAGGCCGAACAAAGGATCAAATATTCGCCGGAGATAACATACTTGTCTATTTTGATAAGCAGGCTTCACTGTTAGCGGCGGCCGCCCAGGCCGCCGAAGTATCCGAGCTCAAGCGGAAGCTGGAGCTGGCCGATGAGGATCTTGTCTGCATCAACAAGCGGTTTGATGAGGCGCAAGGTATGTTTTGGAAAAGTGTGTACACACCTGAAGTAATATGCCAATGTGGAGTCTAATCTCCTGTGTTGTCTTGATAATATCTGCAGGTAGTGCGGGAGAGGTCGAGGCCCTGAAGAGCGCCCTCGCCCAAGCCAAGGAGCAGGCACGGGTGAGCCAGGCGGCCGCTGACAAATCGGCTGCAGATTTAAAGGCCGAGCAGGTCACCCGCCGCAAGTATGAGGAGCGGGTGACCGAAGTGGAACAGGAGCTCAAGGATGCCGCCAGCAAGTGCGAGACCTTGGAGGAGAATAATAAGGCCCAAGCGGCCGATCTCACCAAGGCTCTAACGGAGGCCAAGGAGGCGCGGACCGAGTACCGGGCAGCTCGCGAGGAGATCAAGCAAGCCGAACAGATAGCGGCTGGTAAGCCTTTTCTTTTACAGGGTATATTTGGCGGTTGGAGATATGCTTTGCTAAATCTACTATGGAGTGATCTAGAGACCTTTGTGGATCTTCCAGGGAGTGCGGCCGACGCTGCACGGTATTTCCGGACCCAAGAAGGGAACACGATGGAGAAGCTCTTCTGGTCGCACTACCTGGCATCGGAGCGGCTAGCACTGCTAAACTACCAGATGATGCAGCTAGCGGAGCTGCATAGGATGTCCGGTTTGGCCATGAAGGACATCATAGTCTGGCTATGGCCAGTTGGACCCATTCCAAGCAGCTACTTCGGCCTGGTCAAGCGGCTCGGTGACGCCTTGCCCTGAGTTGAGGCTGTGAAGCACTCGGTGTGCATAGAGGGTGCGCAGATGGCCTTTGCCCATGTCAAGATGCATTGGGCGAAGATGAAGGCCGCTGTCATGGCAATCGATGGTCCGCCCGAAGGCAAGGACTACCGCAAGCCTCAGCGTTACTTCGAGGACGTCCTGGAGGGTGCCCGTTTAATAGAGTGTCAATGCTTGAAGGACATTATGTTTGAATGTGTGTATCTGGGCTGCCAAGGCCTTTCTAATATACTTGTGCTTTTATCTGGAATATTTTCCTCCTGTGCGGCCATTTTTATTTTTGAAAGTTTGCAAGTCGTCGGCTTCAGCCCCCAAGTAGATACTATGGGGGTGTTCGGAATAGCACATGACCACATTTGACCCAACGTCTTGGTCCGTAAAGGAGGTGACCGTGCAGCAAACTAGGCAATCAGACTATCCAGCTTTATCACTCTCACTTAGCCATAGGAGTTTGACACTGGGACTATGAGCTAGCCCTTGGTGCGCGTGCGGCTATCCGGACTTGGATGCTTTAGGCGCATGACCGGGTGGATGCCATTCCTTCGTATAATACGGAACAAAAATCGTAAAATATTTAGTAAGTCACCGAACCGCTGACCAGCTCTCGCTATATCATGAGAGTCAGTTTTCGTCTTTCTCTACTGAGGTGTTTTACAGGATGAACTAGAAACACAATCGCAGTAGTTCTCCTTTACTACCTTAGCCAAACGAGCGGAATGTAAGGTGGTAACCACAGGAGCCGGGCAACCCAACTATTGACCAATGACATGATTCAGAGACGATGCATATAATGCGGTATTCAGGACGCTGAAGTATACTATAAAGGTGTTTGGACTTTTGTTTTTGAAAAATATATGTGGCCGAATAGAGCCCCTGGCAATTTATGCCGAGGTGTATATGTCAATCTGTCGCGAAGATGGAATACAAATTATGAAATAAGCCAACACCGAATAAGGTTGGGCAACACTGTTTCCGCTATAGTCTTATTGATAAGTCAGACGTGTTCTTACAGAGAATGCCACAGTCCTCAAGGCTATTTTACATGCCAAGAATTTGAGAACAAGGGAAAGCTGTAGACAGGTCCTAAAAAAGGCAGTCTTGAAGATCCTTTGGACACCCTACCACACTTCTGCGCCGCTTTTCACCTTTGGTGTAGGATCCTTTGTGAGGATCAATGGTAGAGTATACAGAAGTGGTCTGGGAAAGGGCCCTTTGTACCACCGAAAAGTGAGTTGGGTCTTAAAGAACCTGAAAAATAAAAAAGAGAGAAAAGAGAAAAAAGGGAGAATAGGGTCGAGCCATATTGTGGACCTTTCCTTAATGTGCCTCCATCCCTGCCCATGGTATTTTTAGTGCATAGTTATGTATGTGCGGTACGTATGCCACGATTAGGTGGGGGTTTTGATGGAGGCTGAATTGCTAATCAAGTTTTGGATGAACCGAACTGTCATTCTGCAGGGTAGACCGGACTCGTTTGACAGTGTCCGGGGGTTTGATGGCCGATGCAATATTTGGCTTGATAAGGCCACCCTGTACCTCGGCTGCGAGGGTCGCGGTATGCTCCTCAGTACGTAGGGAGCGCTCCATGTTTCCATTGACTGTTATGATGCCGCGTGGTCCGGGCATCTTGAGCTTTAGATAAGCATAGTGCAGGACTGCATTGAAACGGGCGAAAGTGGTTCGCCCGAGCAGTGCATGATAGCCACTGCGGAAGGGACGATGTTGAAGATCAAGTCTTTGCTTCAGAAATTGTCTGGTGAGCCGAAGACTACTTCTAGCGTTATTGACCCTATGCAGCAGGCCTCTATGCCGGGTATAACTCCTTTAAAGGTGGTTTTAGCATGCTTGATTCTTGACGGATCAATCCCCATTTTACGAACAGTGTCCTGATAAAGCAGGTTAAGACTGTCGCCGCCGTCCATAAGGACTCGCGTGAGATTATATTCGTCGATAATTGGATCGAGGACCAATGCTAACAAACCTGCATGATGGATACTGGTCGGATGGTCTCTGCGATCAAATGTGATCGGACAGGCTGACCATGGGTTGAATTTTGGGGTGACTGGCTCTATGGCATAGACGTCCCTTAATGCGCGCCTGCGCTCCCGCTTAGGGATATGAGTAGCATAGATCATATTTACTGTTTTTACCTCAGGGGAAATTTCTTTTGCGCCCCAGTGCTCGTTGGGAGAGGCTCATCGTCGTCCTTGCTTGTTGGCCCTTTCCCCGTGTGTTCGGTGTTTAGTTTACCAGCATGTTTGAAGACCCAACAATTTCTGTTGGTATGATTGGCAGGCTTGTCAGGGGTGCCATGGATCTGGCAAGGCCGATCGAGTATTCTGTCCAAACTAGATGGACCATCTTTGTTTCCTTTGAGTGGCTTCTTCCGCTGACCGGGTTTAGAGCTACTGAATCTGGCATGGTATCTTCATTGTTGATTCAACGCTTGTGTTTGTTGCGTCGTGGCCTACCATTGCCGTCTCTGGCTTCGGAGGTGCCAGGGTTGCTGGTGTTGTTGCTTCTGCGAGCTAGCTAGCTATCTTCTCCCATGCAAAAGCGGGTCATGAGTGCAGTAAGAGTTGCCATGGACTTCGCTCTTTCTTGGCCAAGGTGTCGGGTGAGCCACTCGTCCTGGACGCTGACTTTAAAGGACGCGAGGGCTTCGGCATCCGGGCAATCGACAATTGGGTTCTTTTTAATTAAGAACCTAGTCCAGAGCTTTTGGGCTGACTCTCCGGGTTGCTGGACTATGTGACTGAGGTCATCGGCGTCTGGAGGCCGGACATATGTTCCTTGGAAGTTGTCTCTAAAGGCTTCTTCCAAATCTTCCCAGCTACCAATAGAGTTTTCTGGGAGGATATTTAACCAGTGTCGTGCTGGTCCCTTTAGTTTTAGTGGGAGGTACTTGATGGCATGGAGATTGTCACTGCGAGCCATGTGGATGTGGAGAAGAAAATCTTCGATCCATACTGCAGGATCTGTCATTCCATCATATGATTCAATGTTTATGGGTTTAAACCCTTCTGGGAACTGGTGCTCCATTACCTCATCGGTGAAACATAAGGGGTGTGCAGCGCCTCTATATCGGGCGACATCACGGCGGGGTTCGGATGACGTCCGTATGCGGTTTTCGGGCCGGGTGAGGTTGTGCCTATCGCGCCAGGCCTGATGGCCGTCTTCTCGCGTTGGGGCATGCCCCCTTGATCCATAGATTGATATGGTTTGGCCTGCTCTATTGTCCAGGTCCTGTCATAGGTCGTAGGTGTATCCTGGCTCCGTTGTCTCTCTGCCTCTATGGCGAGGTGGTGCAGGTTGGTGTTCGGCATAGGTGGCCGCTTTATCTCGCCCACGTGGTGGCCGGTCTAGTTCATCAGCGCGGTTATGTCTTGACGGTATGGGCTTGAGGGCTTCCTCACAAATTGTGGTAGTAGCCGACGCTTCGGATAACTCTTTGTTGGGCGTTGAAGGCCATACTTTTCAGCAGCGAGGAACTAGGTCCATCTGTCATTGAGTGTATCCTGTTTGGCTTGGAGCTGTTGCTGCTTCTTTTTTAGGCTTCTCGTAGTGGCGATTAGCTGGCACTTAAAGCGCTCCTACTCGATTGGTTCTTCTGGCACGATTAAGTCTTCGTCACCGAGGCTCACATCATCCTCGGAGATTGGTAGATAGTTACTATCCTCCGAGTCCTTGTTCCCGACCGGATCGTCAGGGTTAACTTTCCCCTCCTCCCAATCATCATGCTCGGATGTTGGCTCGATGGGGGCTTAGGGGGCTTCGGCATTCTCCGGAGTGTTATTGTCTCCGGTGCCGGTATTGTTGTCTTTTTCACGATGCAATTGTGAGCGGCGCCGCTGACGTCGACGCTTTGGTGGTGCCTCAGCAGGCTTGTCCTCAGCCGGATCCTTCCTGACGTCGCCGTCATCCTCTTTGGGTGTGTCCACCATATACATGTCATATGTGGAGGTGGCAGTCCAACGTCCGGTAAACGGCGGGTATTGGCCTTGTTCGTCTCCGGCATCATCGTTCATGCCGTCGATGTCTTCGAAGGCGTAGTCCAGCATGTCGGTTAAGTCCTCAATAGTGGCTATGAAGTGGGTGGTGGGTGGGACATAAAATTCCCCGCTTTCAGCCCCTAGTCCGGGCTGGAAGCCTCGTTTAAGAGCGAGGTTTGGACGGGGAAGCGAGAATCCATGGAGCTAGGCGGGGCAGAAGCCTCCTGGCCAGGCTCACTTGGCGTGGACCTCGAGAGTTCGGAGCTACTATCCGGGGGCGAGTCCAGCTTCCCAATGACAGGTGAGCCCAGTTTGACTCCGGACTTGCCAATGATGCAGTCCCCTCTGGATCTCCGGTAGTGAGCTTCATAATTGCAGAGAGTCCGGTGGGCTCCAAACTCCCATCTTTTGACCTGGTAGTTTGCTCCGGATCTAAGGCCAGAGCGGTGGTCGGGGTCGTGAACCCTTCGAAGATCAAGTCTCCTCAGATATCAATGACATAATTTAGATTTCCAAAACTGATCTGATGACCAGGGTGTAGCTGTCGATCTGTTCAAGGTGCCCAATCGAGTTGGCACGCAGTACGAAGCTGCCTAACACAAAATTTTGACCGGGGGAAAGTCTCCCCTGAAACAACATCATTGTAGATGATCGAACGAGCCATCGATCCTTCTGTCAACGGCACAGCGGAACTCTCAATGAAAGCACCAATGTCGGTGTCAAACCCCAGCCGATCTCGGGTAGGGGGTCCCGAACTGTGCGTCTGGGGATCGAAGGTAACAGGAGAAAAAGGGGACACGATGTTTACCCAGGTTCGGGCCCTCTTGATGGAGGTAATACCCTACTTCCTGCTTGATAGACTTTGATGAGTATAGGGGTTACAAGAGTTGATCTACCTCGAGATCGCAATGGCTAAACCCTAGATATCTAGCCTATGTAATTTGTGATGTCCTCTACGGACTAAACCCTCCGATTTATATAGACACCGGAGGGGCCTAGGGTTGTACAGGGTCGGTTTACAGAGAAAGGAAACTACACATCCGTAAGCCAAGCTTGCCATCCATGCAACAGAGATTCCCATCCGGACACGGGGGAAGGCCTTCTATCTTGTATCTTCATGGCCCATTAGTCCGACCCATGTCGCATAGCCCGGATGCCTGGGGACCCCATAATCCAGCACTCCCTCACCACCATTCGTATCTTTTTGCTAATAGTTCTTATTAGTTTCCTCACTTGATGCTTGTTCATGAATATCTCATTGCCCCATATGCAAAAAGGGACGATGCATGGATCCTTGCGAAGGGCATATGTACCTACAAGCAACAAGTCAATATTATAACCTAACAAGTGTCCATGCCTGGATCTATATGCACTACATTATGGAACGACAGGGGGAGTACAAGCCGAGGGATGAAGCTAACCTCAGCGGAAAATGGTGGCCACTCCCGTTGTTGTCCTGCATAGTAGTGGAAAGGCATGATAAGTACACCAACCTTAACATCAAAAAAATATAGCAAAGGTAAACAACATCATCTCCAAATGATAGCTTGAATGTGTTGGTTTCAGCATGCTGCTAAAGCAGATATAAAATGGAAGGCAATGTTACCGACAGCAGGCTTAATAGCCATCAAATATTGCAATTCAAACTGGTATTGTTGAAAATGAATAGAACGTAGGTAATGCTTAAACATCACACTGGATAAATGTGTAAAACTAAAATAAAGGGCATGTGTTGTCTACACCTGGAATAACTGGAACCAAATATAGCCGTTCAAACTGGTATTGATGTAGTCGAGCGGCATAGTTCCGACTTGGACATAATGAACAACACATTGTGAATGACTAAAATAGACAAGGCATAAATGACCAGTATAACAACCAAATACAGTCGTTGAAAACTGGACAGAGTTTCACTGCAATCAACCTAACAAGCAAATACATATAAATAGGGCATATGCTTGAAAAATGGACAAATGCTCACTGCAACCAACCTAACAAGAAGATACAGATAAACAAGGCATCTGCTTGATAACTGGACAAATGCTTAAAAAACAACCTAACAACCAAATACAAATAAACAAGGCATCTGCTTGATCACTGGACAAATTCTCACTGCAACCAAACTAAGAACCAAATACATATAAACAAGGCATCTGCTCGATAACTAGAAAAATGCTCACTCCAACCAACCTAACAACCAAATACAGATAAACAAGGCATCTACTCACTAGAAACAACCAAATATAGCCATTCGTGGAACTGAAGTGGAGAATTCATACTTAAACATCACATAGCCCTATTGAACAATACATTTTGGCATAATTGAAATAATTAAACACGGCACGGTTAAAGCACCGCACGTCCAATGCTACTACAACAAAGGGTACGGGTTGGCAAGCTAGAAAAGGTAAGATTAGCTGATAGAATGTTGCCTCACATTTCATGGACGGGATCCTTCCAGTTGGAAGAGCACAGACCTCATGGTCGATGAGATCTGACTTGGCAATAGAGGATCCCAAGCCGCCGCCGTAGAACGTGTCCTTCAGAAATGACAAAATGGGCTCGATGGCGTATAAAGATCGCAAATCCTTGACCGCTTGGTGAAGGAGATCAGCGGCAGGGCCGTTGAAGAGATCGACGGCGGTTGAACCAAAGGGGTTGGGGATGTACCACTTAACCTGCGACATGGCTCGCGTGAAGCCGTCACTGTGGACGAGCTTGATGTCGTAGCCAGCTTTCCTGAGATATAGTAATACACTAGCCCACTGACATGAAGCCTTTGGCATGGCAACGTAGTCAACATATTTGCCGGCTTCCACGGCAACGTGTTGCTCTGGGATCGAAAGGTCGGGGCGAACGGCGGCCACCTCGCCAACGTCCGCCAGAGAGGCCATGATAAACCTCTTCTTGGTCGAACACTCGTCGGGCTCCTCGGGATATGATACGTCCATTTTGCATCATGCTTTTATATCGATATTTATCGCATTATGGGCTATTATTTCACGTTATGTCACAATACTTATGGCTATTCTCTCTTATTTTACAAGGTTTACATGAAGAGGGATAATGCCGGCACCTGGAATTCTGGGCTGGAAAAGGAGCAAATATTGGAGACCTATTCTGCGCAACTCCAAAAGTCCTGAAACTCCATGGAATGTCTTAAAATAAATAAAGAAAAATCATCGCCAAAGATGAAGGCCACGGGGCCCACACCCTGCTCACGAGGGTGGGGGTGCCCCCTGGGCGCGCCCCCTACCTCGTGGGCCCCCTGGTGGCTCTCCGATGCCCATCTTCTCCTATATGAGCTCTTTCGATGAGAAAAAAATCATAAGCAACCTTTCGGGACGAGACTCCGCCGCCACGAGGCAGAACCTTGGCGGAACCAATCTAGGGCTCCGGCAGAGCTGTTCTGCCGGGGACACTTCCCTCCGGGAGGGGGAAATCATCGCCATCATCATCACCAACGCTCCTCTCATCGGGAGAGGGCAATCTCCATCAACATCTTCACCAGCACCATCTCATCTCCAAACCCTAGTTCATCTCTTGTATCCAATTCTTGTCTCCAAGTCCGGGATTGGTGCTAGTAGGTTGCTAGTAGTGTTGATTACTCCTTGTAGTTGATGCTAGTTGGTTTATTTGGTGGAAGATTATATGTTCAGATCCTTTATGCATATTATTACCCCTCTGATTATGAACATGAATATGTTTGTGAGTAGTTACGTTTGTTCCTGAGGACAAGGGAGAAGTCTTGCTATTAGTAGTCATGTGAATTTGGTATTCGTTCGATATTTTGATAAGATGTATGTTGTCTAACCTCTAGTGGTGTTATGTGAACGTCGACTACATAACACTTCGCCATTATTTGGGCCTAGAGGAAGGCATTGGGAAGTAATAATTAGACAATGGGTTGCTAGAGTGACAGAAGCTTAAACCCTAGTTTATGTGTTGCTTCGTAAGGGGCTGATTTGGATCCATATGTTTCATGCTATGGTTAGGTTTACCTTAATACTTTTGTTGTAGTTGTGGATGCTTGCAATAGAGGTTAATCATAAGTGGGATGCTTGTCCAAGTAAGGGCAGTACCCAAGCACCGGTCCACCCACATATCAAATTATCAAAGTACCGAACGCGAATCATATGAACGTGATGAAAACTAGCTTGACGATATTCCCATGTGTCCTCGGGAGCGCTTTTCCTATCATAAGAGTTTGTCCAGGCTTGTCCTTTGCTACAAAAAGGATTGGGCCACCTTGCTGCACTTTATTTACTCTTGTTACTTGTTGCTCGTTACAATTTATCTTGTCACAAAACTATCTGTTACCACTTATTTCAGTACTTGCAGAGAATACCTTGCTGAAAACCGCTTATCATTTCCTTCTGCTCCTCGTTGGGTTCGACACTCTTACTTATCGAAAGTACTACGATAGATCCCCTATACTTGTGGGTCATCAATACTCTTTTCTGGTGCCGTTGCCGGGGAGTGTAGCACCTTTGGTAGGTGGAATTTGGTAAGGAAAAATTTATATAGTGTGCTGAAATTTTCTGTCACTTGTTACTACGGAAAGTAATTCTCTGAGGGGCTTGTTCGGGGTATCTTCACCCCGTCCAGTAGAGCAAAGAGTTGCTCCTCAACCTACTGAACCTATTGAAAATGAAACTCCTTTTGAATTTCCTTCGGGTATGATGGAAAAACTGCTAGCTAATCCTTTTACAGGAGATGGAACAAAGCATCCTGACAAACATCTACGCTATGTGGATGATATTTGTGGACTATTTAAGCTTGTAGGTATACCCGATGATGTTGTTAAGAAGAAGGCTTTCCCTTTATCTTTGGAGGGAGACACATTGACATGGTATAGGCTATGTGATGATATGAGACCATGGAACTATAAAAGATTGAAATTGGAATTTCATCAAAAGTATTACCCTATGCATCTTGTTCATCGTGATCGCAATTAGATATATAATTTTTGGCCTCACGAAGGAGAAAGCATCGCTCAAGCTTGGGGGAGGCTTAAATCAATGTTATATTCATGCCCCAATCATGAGCTCGCAAAAGAAGTGATTATGCAAAGTTTTTATCCTCGGCTTTCTGATAACAATCGCACCATGCTCGATACTTCTTGTGCTGGCTCTTTTATGATCAAGCCTATTGAATTTAGATGGAATTTATTGGATAGAATTAAACGCAACTCTGAAGATTGGGACCTCGACGAAGGTAAGGAGTCAGGTATGACACCTAAGTTTGATTGTGTTAAATCTTTTATGGATACCAATATTTTCCGTAAGTTTAGCACTAAATATGGACTTGACTCTGAGATAGTAGCTTCTTTCTGTGAATCTTTTTCTACTTATGTTGATCTCCCTAAGGAGAAGTGGTTTAAATATCATCCTCCCATAGAAGTAAAAGTAGCTGCACCTATTAAAGTTGAAGAAAAGACTATCACTTATAATCATCCTATTGTTCCCACCTCTTATGTTGAGAAACCACCTTTCCCTGTTAGAGTAAAGGATCATGCTAAAGCTTCAACTGTTGTTCGTAAAAGAAATACTAGAACTTATACACCTCCTGAGCAAGTCAAAGTAGAACGTAATATTGCTATTGTTAAAGATCTCTTGTCTGATAATATTGATGGGCATGTCATTCAATTCTCTGGTGAAACTGCTAGAATTGCTAAACCCTGTGATAGAGATAAACTTAGACCTATGGTAGGCGTGCCTGTTATTTCTGTTAAAATAGGAGATCATTGTTATCATGGCTTATGTGATATGGGTGCTAGTGCTAGTGTTATACCCATTGACTTATATAAAGAAATTACGCACGATATCGCACCTGCTGAGTTAGAAGATATTGATGTTACAATTAAACTTGCTAATAGAGATACTATATCTGCAATGGGACTTGTTAGAGGTGTTGAAGTCTTGTGTGGAAAAACCAAATATCCCGCTGATTTCCTTGTTCTTGGTTCTCCACAAGATAGCTTTTGTCCCATTATTTTTGGTAGACCCTTCTTGAATACTGTTAATGCTACGATAGACTGCAAAAAGAATGTTGTTACTGCTGGCTTGGATGATATGGTTCATGAGTTCAATTTCGCTAAATTTAGTAAACAACATCGTGAGGAAGAATTTCCTAGTAAGGATGAAATTATTGGTCTTGCTTCTATTGCCGTACCTCCTAGTGATCCTTTGGAACACTATTTGCTAGACCATGAAAATGAGATGTTCATGAATGAAAGAAGGGAAATAGATGAAGTATTCTTTAAACAGGAACCTATTCTCGCAACATAATTTGCTGTTGAAACCTAGGGATCCTCCTCCACCCAAGGGTGATCCCGTGTTTGAGCTTAAACCGTTGCCTGATAATCTTAAATATGCTTATCTTGATGAAAATAAAATATATCCTTTCATTATTAGCGCTAACCTTTCAGAGCATGAAGAAGAAAGATTATTGAAAACTCTGAAAAAAGCACCGTGCCGCTATTGGATATTATCTTGATGATCTTAAGGGCATTAGTCCCACTCTATGTCAGCATAAAATAAATTTGTAAGCGGACTCCAAACCAGTTTGTGATCCTCAACGACGTTTGAATCCTAAAATGAAAGAAGTGGTAAGGAAAGAAATACTCAAGCTTCTGGAGGCAGGTATAATTTATCCCGTTGCTGATAGTCAGTGGGTGAGTCATGTCCATTGTGTCCCTAAGAAGGGAGGTATTACTGTTGTCCCTAATGATAAAGATGAATTGATTTCGCAAAGAATTATTACAGGTTATAGGATGGTAATTGATTTTTGCAAATTAAATAAAGCTACTAAGAAAGATCATTACCCCTTACCTTTTATTGATCAAATGCTATAAAGATTATGAAAACATACTCATTATTGCTTTCTAGATGGTTATTCTGTTTTCTCTCAAATACCTGTGTCGGCTAAAGATCAATCAAAGACTAATTTTACATGCCCTTTTGGTACTTTTGCTTATAGACGTATGCCTTTTGGTTTATGTAATGCACCTGCTACCTTTCAAAGATGCATGATGGCTATATTCCCTGACTTTTGTGAAAAGATTTGTGAGGTTTTCATGGACGACTTTTCCGTCTATGGATCCTATTTTGATGATTGCTTGAGCAATCTTGATCGAGTTTTGCAGAGATGTGAAGAAATTAATATTGTCTTGAATTGGGAAAAGTGCCAATTTATGGTTAATGAAGGTATTGTCTTGGGGCACAAAGTTTCTGAAAGAGGTATCGAAGTTGATAAAGCCAAGGTCGATGCTATTGAAAAGATGTCATGTCCCAAGGACATCAAAGGTATAAGAAGTTTCCTTGGTCACGCCGGATTTATTGGAGGTTCATTAAGGACTTCTCAAAAATTTCTCGGCCTCTGACTAATTTATTACAAAAAGATGTACCATTTGTCTTTGATGATGATTGTGTAGAAGCATTTGAAATACTTAATAAAGCATTAGTCTCTGCACCTATTGTTCAGCCACCTGATTGGAATTTACCCTTTGAAATTATGTGTGATGCTAGTGATTATGCTTTAGGTGTTGTTCTAGGGCAAAGAGTTGATAAGAAATTAAATGTTATCCATTATGCTAGTAAGACTCTAGACAATGCTCAAAGAAATTATGCTACTACCGAAAAGGAACTTTTAGCAGTTGTATTTGCTTGTGATAAATTCAAACCCTATATTGTTGATTCTAAAGTAACTATTCACACCGATCATGCTGCTATTAAATATCTCATGGAAAAGAAAGATGCTAAACCTAGACTTATTAGATGGGTTCTCTTGCTGCAAGAATTTGATTTGCATATTGTTGATAGAAAAGGAGCCGAGAACCCCGTTGCAGACAACTTATCTAGGTTAGAGAATGTTCTTGATGACCCACTACCTATTGATGATAGCTTTCCTGATGAACAATTAAATGTCATAAGCACTTCTCATAGCACTCCATGGTATGCTGATTATGCTAATTATATTATTGCTAAATTTATACCACCTAGCTTCACATACCAACAAAAGAAAAAGTTCTTTTATGATTTGTGACATTACTTTTGGGATGATCCACATATTTATAAAGAATGAGTAGATGGTGTTATTAGACGTTGTGTACCTGAGCATGAATAGGAACAGATCCTACGCAAGTGTCACTCCGAAGCTTGCGGAGAACACCACGCTGGAGATAGAACTGCACATAAGGTATTGCAATATGGTTTTTATTGGCCTACTCTCTTCAAGGATGACGGTAAGTTTGTTTTGTCTTGTGATGAATGTCAATGAATTGGTAATATTAGTAGACGTCAAGAAATGCCTATGAATTATTCACTTGTTATTGAACCATTTGATGTTTGGGGCTTTGATTATATGGGACCTTTTCCTGCCTCTAATGGATATACACATATTTTAGTTGCTGTTGATTACGTTACTAAGTGGTTAGAAGCTATTCCAACTAGTAGTGTTGATCATAACACTTCTATTAAAATGCTTAAGGAAGTTATTTTTCCGAGGTTTGGAGTCCCTAGATATTTAATGACTGATGGTGGTTCACACTTTATTCATGGTGCTTTCTGTAAAATGCTTGCTAAATATGATGTTAATCATAGAATTGCATCTCCATATCACCCGCAGTCTAGTGGTCAAGTAGAATTGAGCAATAGAGAGCTCAAATTAATTTTGCAAAAGACTGTTAATAGGTCTAGAAAGAATTGGTCGAAGAAACTTGATGATGCATTATGGGCCTATAGAACTGCATATAAGAATCCTATGGGTATGTCTCCGTATAAAATGGTTTATGGAAAAGCATGTCACTTACCTCTCGAACTAGAACATAAGGCATATTGGGCTATTAAAGAGCTTAACTATGATTTCAAACTTGCCGGTGAGAAGAGGTTATTTGATATTAGCTCACTTGATGAATGGAGAACCCAAGCCTATGAAAATGCCAAGTTGTTTAAAGAAAAAGTTAAAAGATGGCATGACAAAAGGATACAAAAGCGTGAGTTCAATGTAGGTGATTATGTATTGCTATACAACTCTCGTTAAGATTTTTTGCAGGAAAACTTCTCTCCAAATGGGAAGGTCCTTACGTTATCGAGGAGGTCTATCGTTCCGATGCCATAAAAATCAACAACTTCGCAGGCACAAATCCGAAGGTGGTAAACGGTCAAAGGATCAAACACTATATCTCAGGTAATCCTATAAATGTTGAAACTAATATTATTGAAACCGTAACCCCAGAGGAATACATAAGGGACACTTTCCAGAATGTTCCAGACTCTGAAAAGGAATAGTTATGTGTTACGGTAAGTAAACCGACTCCAAAACAAATTCTAAGGCAATATCTTTCCGTTTTGGAATATTTAGAAAAATAGAAAAATAAGTAGCAGTCCGGGGAGGACACGAGGCCTCCATGAGGTTGGAGGGCGCGCCCCCCTACCTCGTGTGCCCTCCGGACTCCGTTTTCTTGCACGATACGTATTTTGGTCGGTAAAAATTCATTGTATATTCTCCCAAAGGTTTTGACTCCTGTATCACGCAAATATCCTCTGTTTTTGTTTCAAGCTGTCCTACTGCAGGATAGATCAACATGTCGTTTCAAGATTCAGAGAAGGGCAAGCCCGCATCATCGACAACACCTCCACCTTCTTCACCAACAACAAAGGAGACATAATCACATGGGTATGGGCACTCCCTTTGGCAACTGCCAAGCTTGGGGGAGGTGCCCCGGTATCGTATCACATCACAACTCTTATCTTTACCGTTTTTCTTAGTTCGATCCTATTAGTAGTATCTTGATTTAGTAGAATAAAAGTCATGGCATGATCTAGTTTTGAGTTTTGCTTTATGATTTCTCTACGTAATCGAGTCCGCGAGCTATATATAATAAAGATTAGTTGAGTCAAGGGCTTGATTACTTTGCCATGATCCTGGGTGAATAAAAGAAAAGAATAAAAAGAAACAAAGAGTTCATATTGATCTTATTGAAAGTAATGACTTCACATAAAAAGAGTATGATGATTAAAAGTTGTTGGGAGTTGGCAAATATAGCTTTGGTCATCGTTGCAATTAATAGGAAGTAATAAGGAGAGAGAGGTTTCACATATAGATATATTATCATTGACATCTTTTATGATTGGGAGCACTCATTACAATATGACATGCTAAAGAGTTGATGTTGGACAAGGAAGACAACATAATGAGTTATGTTTTCTTGTATCTGAGATAAAGTATGTTGCCATGGATCCTCTAACATGTTGAGCTTGCCTTTCCCCTCATGCTAGCCAAATTCTCAGCACTAAGTAGAGATACTACTTGTGTTTCCAAATACCCTTAAACCAGTTTAGCCATGAGAGTCCACCATATCTACCTATGGATTGAGTAAGATCCTTCAAGTAAGTTGTCATCGGTGCAAGCAATAAAAATTGCTCTCTAAATATGTATGATTTATTAGTGCAGATAAATAAGCTTTGTACAAACTTGTTGTGGAAGTAATAAAAGCGACGGACTGCATAATAAAGTTCCACATACATGGGGCAATATAAAGTGACGTTCTTTTGCATTAAGATTTTGTGCATCCAACCATGAAAGCGCATGGAAACCTCTGCTTCCCTCTGCGAAGGGCCTATCTTTTATTATTATCCTCTACCTTATGCAAGAGTCACGGTGATCTTCACCTTTCCTTTTCATTCTATCCTTTGGCAAGCCCGGCATGTTGGAAAGAACATGATATATATATATATATATATATATATATATATATATATATATATATATATATATATATATATATATATATATATATATATATATCTAATTGGATGTACAGGAGCATGAATTATTATTGTTGACATTACCCCTGAGGTAAAAGGTTGTGGGGCAAAACTACAAGCCCCTATCTTTCTCGGTGTCCGGTTAAAACTCCGTAACCACAATTATTGCGTGAGTGTTAGCAATTATGAAGGACTAAGTGATAGTTGAGTATGTGGACTTGCTTTTAAGCTCTGACATAGACTCTTTCTGATCTTATGTTAAATTGCAATTGTTTCAATGACTAAGGGTATAATTTGTTGGTGCTCAATAAGGTTTCTGATTCATACTTTGGCTTTGAAAAGATCATCAATTGAACATGAGTAATCATATGACATAATCTATTTATGTTGCTGTTACAAAATAATCATGATGCCTTCATGTTTGTATTTTATTTTTATCGACGCCTCTACCTCTAAACATGAGGACATATTTATTGTTATCGGCTTTTTGCTTGAGGACAAGCGAGCTCTAAGCTTCGGGGAGTTGACACGTCCATTTTTCATCATGCTTTTATATCGATATTTATCGCATTATGGGCTGTTATTTCACGTTATGTCACAATACTTATGGCTATTCTCTCTTATTTTACAAGGTTTACATGAAGAGGGAGAATGTCGGCAGCTGGAATTCTGGGCTGGAAAAGGAGCAAATATTGGAGACCTATTCTGCGCAACTCCAAAAGTCCTGAAACTCCACGGAATGTCTTAAAATAAATAAAGAAAAATCGTCGCCAAAGATGAAGGCCAGGGGGCCCACACCCTGCTCACGAGGGTGGGGGGCGCCCCCCTGGGCGCGCTGCCTACCTCGTGGGCCCCCTGGTGGCTCTCCGATGCTCATCTTCTCCTATATGAGCTCTTTCGATGAGAAAAAAATCATAAGCAACCTTTCGGGACGAGACTCCGCCGCCACGAGGCGGAACCTTGCGGAACCAATCTAGGGCTCCGCAGAGTTGTTCTGGGGACACTTCCCTCCGGGTGGGGAAATCATCATGACATCATCACCAACGCTCCTCTCATCGGGAGAGGGCAATCTCCATCAACATCTTCACCAGCACCATCTCATCTCCAAACCCTAGTTCATCTCTTGTATCCAATTCTTGTCTCCATGTCCTGGATTGGTGCTAGTAGGTTGCTAGTAGTGTTGATTACTCCTTGTAGTTGATGCTAGTTGGTTTATTTGGTGGAAGATTATATGTTCAGATCCTTTATGCATATTATTACCCCTCTGATTATGAACATGAATATGCTTTGTGAGTAGTTATGTTTGTTCCTGAGGACAAGGGAGAAGTCTTGCTATTAGTAGTCATGTGAATTTGGTATTCATTCGATATTTTGATAAGATGTATGTTGTCTAACCTCTAGTGGTGTTATGTGAACGTCGACTACATAACACTTCACCATTATTTGGGCCTAGAGGAAGGCATTGGGAAGTAATAATTAGATGATGGGTTGCTAGAGTGATGAAGCTTAAACCCTAGTTTATCGTTGCTTCGTAAGGGCTGATTTGGATCCATATGCTTCATGCTATGGTTAGGTTTACCTTAATACTTTTGTTGTAGTTGCGGATGCTTGCAATAGAGGTTAATCATAAGTGGGATGCTTGTCCAAGTAAGGGCAGTACCCAAGCACCGGTCCACCCACATATCAAATTATCAAAGTACCGAACGAGAATCATATGAACGTGATGAAAACTAGCTTGACGATATTCCCATGTGTCCTCGGGGGCGCTTTTCCTATCATAAGAGTTTGTCCAGGCTTGTCCTTTGCTACAAAAAGGATTGGGCCAAGATACGTGCTCGAGCTTAGGCTGCGACATCCTAGAGCAGGGGATGTGGATCTGGCGGGGAGGGACACCGCAGGCCTCATCTAAAAACTCTCGGGAGTGGAGCGACAGTATGGGAATCGCTGGGTAACCTGACCTTTATTATCTAAGCTAGGAGGAACGGGCAGACCGACAGGGGTTGGCGGCGGCGGCGGCGGTGGCCGCGAGCTAGGGTTCGAGGGGGAAGGGGGCATGTGGGGGACTGTGGAGGGGGGATTTGAGGATACACCGCGGCTATTGAAAATTTTAGTAATGGTGGGTGGAGATGGTGGTGGACGAGGGAGGGCAACGGTTCAAATGCCTCGGCTACTGCAATTTTACTATAAGGTCGGTGCTGAAGGAGTGTGGGCGACAGTTAAAGTACGGCGACTACTAAAATTTGGGTAAAGGAATTGATGCGGGGCGGGAGTGCCCAAGATCGTGCACGGTCCAATAACAATATGCGTGTATGATAATAAGGAAAAGTGGCGCGGAACCACCGATTTTTGCAACGCTCAAGGAGGGTAGTTTGTTTTTATATTTCTAGCTAGCTGATCTATCACGCATGGTCCGTCCTAATTTCCTAATAAACTTACCCGCCTTTAGCTTGCACAGGTGGTGGTTTTACAGCGCACTTGCATCGCACACGGTTAAGCTAGTACCTCCACCCTTTGCTCGCGCTTGCGCGGTCGTGTTGATTTTACAGCGCACTTGCATCGGACACGGTTGAGCCAGTACCTCCACCTTTTCTCGCGCTTGCACACGCGTGGTGATTCACTGCGCACTTGTGTCGCACACAGTTAAGATATTATACCTGTGTCCATTGAGCGTCATTAGTCTTTGCAGCAAAAAATGTTAGAGAGGGTCAGAAGACAGCCACACCAGCATGTGGCCCAAATATATATGAGTGAAAAGGGTGGTCTGTGATATTCAAAATTCCAATGCACAACTTTGACCGCGCGGGCTGCTACCTCTTGAGCATGTGTTGGTTTTCCCTTGAAAAGGAAAGGGTGATGCAGCAAAGTAACGTAAGTATTTCCCTGAGTTTTTGAGAACCAAGGTATCAATCCAGTAGGAGACAACGCACAAGTCACCTAGTACCTGCACAAAAATCAAGAACCTTGCAACCAACGCGATAAAGGGGTTGTCAATCCCTTCACGGTCACTCGCAAAAGTGAGTTCTAATAGAGATAGTAAAGTAATTTTTTTTTGGTTTTTTTGTTGTATAGATTGGAAAGTAAAGATTGCAAAATAGTAAACGAGACGCGATGTAAATAAAAGAGATGCAATATAATAAGAAAGAGACCCGGGGGCCATAGTTTTCACTAATGGCTTCTCTCAAGATAGGATGTATTACGGTGGGTGAACAAATTACTGCCGAGCAATTGATAGAAAAGTGCATAGTTATAAAGATATCTAAGGCAATGATCATGAATATAGGCATCACGTCCGTGTCAAGTAGATCGAAATGATTCTGCATCTACTACTATTACTCCACACATCGACCGCTATCCAGCATGCATCTAGAGTATTAAGTTCATAAGAACAGAGTAACACATTAAGCAAGATGACATGATGTAGAGGGATAAACTCAAACAACATGATATAAACCCCATCTTTTTATCCTCAATGGCAACAATACAATACAATACGTGCCTTGCTACCCCTATTGTCACTGGGAAAGGACACCGCAAGATTGAACCCAAAGCTAAGCACTTCTC
Source organism: Aegilops longissima (assembly GCA_021605205.1). Classification (NCBI taxonomy): domain Eukaryota; kingdom Viridiplantae; phylum Streptophyta; class Magnoliopsida; order Poales; family Poaceae; genus Aegilops; species Aegilops longissima. Next base: position 237,591,129 of record CM038679.1, read on the forward strand.
CCATTCCAAGAAAGATCAATCTAGTAGGCCAAACTAAACTGATAATTCGAAGAGACTTGCAAAGATATCAAATCATGCATATAAGAATTCAGAGAAGAACCAAATAATTTTCATGATAAACTTGTTCATAAATCCACAATTCATCGGATCTCGGCAAACACACCGCAAAAGAATATTACATCGAATAGATCTCCAAGAACATCGAGGAGAACTTTGTATTGAGAATCAAAGAGAGAGAAGAAGCAATCTAGCTAATAACTATGGACCCGAAGGTCTGTGGTAAACTACTCACGCTTCATCGGAGAGGCTATGGTGTTGATGTAGAAGCCCTCCGTGATCGATTCCCCCTCCGAAAGATCACCGAAAAAGGCCCCAAGATGGGATCTCATGGGTACAGAAGGTTGCGGCAGTGGAAAAGTGGTTTCATGGCTCCCCTTGATGTTTCTAGGGTATAAGAGTATATATAGGTGAAAGAAGTACGTTGGTGGAGCTACGAGGGGCCCACGAGGGTGGGGGCGTGCCTACCTCCCTGGGCGCACCCTCCTGCCTCGTGGCCGCATTGTTGCGTTCCAGACTTCAACTTCAAGTCTTCTGGATTGCTTTCGGTCCAAGAAAGATCATCGTGAAGCTTTCATTCCGTTTGGACTCCGTTTGTATTCCTTTTCTGCTAAACACTAAAATAGGCAAAAAAACAGAAACTGGCACTGGGCCTCCGGTTAATAGGTTAGTTCCAAAAATAATATAAAAGAGCATATTAAAGCCCATTAAACATCCAAAATAGATAATATAATAGCATGGAACAATCAAAAATTATAGATATGTTGGAGACCTATCAAGCATCCCCAAGCTTAATTCCTACTCTTCCTCAAGTAGGCAAATGATAAAAACAGAATTTTTGATGTGGAATGCTACCTAACATAATTTTCAATGTAATTTTCTTTATTTTGGCATGAATGTTCAGATCCGAAAGATTCAAAACAAAATTTTAATATTGACATAAAAATAATAATACTTCAAGCATACTAACAAAGTGATCTTGTCTTCTCAAAATAACATGGCCAAAGAAAGCTATCCCAACAAAATCATATAGTCTGGCTATGCTTTATCTTCATTACACAAAATATTTAAATCATGCACAACCCTGATGACAAGCAAAGCAATTGTTTCATACTTTTGATGTTCTCAAACTTTTTCAATCTTCACGCAATACATGAGCGTGGGCCATGGACATAACACTATAGGTGGAATAGAATGGTGGTTGTGGAGAAGACAAAAAGGAGAAGATAGTCTCATATTAACTAGGCGTATCAATGGGCTATGGAGATGCCCATCAATAGATATTAATGTGAGTGATTAGGGATTGCCATGCAATGGATGCACTAGAGCTATAAGTGTATGAAAGCTCAACAAGAAACTAAGTGGGTGTGCATCCAACTCGCTTGCTCACAAAGACCTAGGGCATTTTGAGGAAGCCCATCATTGGAATATACAATCCAAGTTCTTATAATGAAAATTCCCACTAGTATATGAAAGTGACAACATAGGAGACTCTCTATAATGAAGATCATGGTGCTACTTTGAAGCACAAGTGTGGAAAAAGGATAGTAGCATTGCCCCTTCTCTCTTTTTCTCTCATTTTTTGTGCCTTTCTCTTTTTTTATGGCCTCTTTTTTTTGTTCGGAGTCTCACCCCGACTTGTGGGGGAATCATAGTCTCCATCATCCTTTCCTCACTGGGACAATGCTCTAATAATGAAGATCATCACACTTTTATTTACTTACAACTCAAGAATTACAACTCAATACTTAGAAAAAATATGACTCTATGTGAATGCCTCTGGCAGTGTACCGCGATGTGCAATGAATCAAGAGTGACATGTATGAAAGAATTATGAATGGTGGCTTTGCCACAAATATGATGTCAACTACATGATCATGCAAAGCAATATGACAATGATGGAGCGTGTCATAATAAACGGAACGGTGGAAAGTTGCATTGGAAATATATCTCGGAATGGCTATGGAAATGCCATAGTAGGTAGGTATGGTGGCTGCTTTGAGGAAGGTAAATGGTGGGTGTATGGTACCGGCAAAAGTTGCGCGGTACTAGAGAGGCTAGCAATGGTGGAAGGGTGAGAGTGCGTATAATCCATGGACTCAACATTAGTCATAAAGAACTCACATACTTATTGCAAAAATTATTAGTTATTGACACAAAGTACTGTGCGCATGCTCCTAGGGGGATAGATTGGTAGGAAAAGACCATCGCTCGTCCCCGACCGCCACTCATAAGGAAGATAATCAAAAAATAAATCATGCTCCGACTTCATCACATTACGGTCCACGATACGTGCATGCTACGGGAATCACAAACTTTAACACAAGTATCTCTCAAATTCACAACTACTCAACTAGCATGAATCTAATATCACCATCTTCATATCTCAAAACAATCATAAGGAATCAAACTTCTCAGAGTATTCAATGCACTTTATATGGAAGTTTTTATTATACCCATCTTGGATGCCCATCATATTAGGACTAATTTTATAACCAAAGCAAATTACCATGCTGTTCTAAAAGACCCTCAAAATAATATAAGTGAAGCATGAGAGATCAATAATTTATATAAAATAAAACCTCCACCGTGCTCTAAAAAGATATAAGTGAAGCACTAGAGCAAAATTATCTAGCTCAAAAGATATAAGTGAAGCACATAGAGTATTCTAATAAATTTCGATTCATGCGTGTCTCTCCTAAAAGGTGTGCACAGCAAGGATGATTGTAGTAAACTAAAAATCAACTACTCAAATCATACAAGACGCTCCAAGCAAAACACATATCATGTGGTGAATAAACATATAGCCTCAAGTAAAGTTACCGATAGACGAAGACGAAAGAAGAGATGCCTTCCGGGGCATCCATGAAGCTTAGGCTTTTGGTTGTCCTTGAATTTTACCTTGTGGTTCCTTGGGCATACCCAAGCTTAGGCTCTTTCCACTCCTTATTCCAAAATCCATCAAATCTTTACCCAAAAACTTGAAGACTTCACAACACAAAACTCAACAAAAAATGTCATGAGCTCCGTTAGTATAAGTAAATAAACCACCACTTTAAGGTACTGTAATGAACTCATTCTTTATTTATATGGGTGTTAAACCTACTGTAATACAACTTCTCTATGGTTCATACCACGCGATACTACTCATAGATTCATCAAAATGAGCAAACAACACACGAAAAACAGAATCTGTCAAAACAGAATAGTCTGTAGGAATCTGTAATGTTCGAATACTTCTGCAACTCCAAAAACTCTAAAATAAACGGGTGGACTTGAGGAATTTGTCTATTAATCATCTGCAAAAAGAATCAACCTAAAAGAACTCTCCAGTAAAAAAATGGCAGCTAAGCTCATGAGCGCAAAAGTTTATGTTTTTTACGGCAAGATCGCAAAGACTTCACCCAAGTCCTCCCAAAGGTTCTACTTGGAACAAACACTAATTAAAACATAAAACCACATCTGAACAGAAGCTAGATGAATTATTTATTACTAAAAAGGAACAAAAAGCAAGGAACAAAAGTAAAATTGGGTTGCCTCCCAACAAGCGCTATCGTTTAATGCCCCTAGCTAGGAATAAAAGCAAGAATAGATCTAGGTATTGTCATCTTTGGTATGAAATCCATAAGTGGCTCTCATAATAGATTCATAAGGAAATTTAACTTTCTTCCTAGGAAAGTGTTCCATGCCTTTCCTTAACGGAAATTGGAATCTAATATTTCCTTCTTTCATATCAATAATTGCACCAATCGTTCTAAGGAAAGGTCTACCAAGAATAACAGGACATGTAGGATTGCAATCTATATCAAGAACAATGAAATCTACGGGCACATGATTCCTATTTGCAACAATAAGAACATCATTAATCCTTCCCATAGGTTTCTTAATGGTGGAATCCGCAGGATGCAAATTTAAAGAACAATCATCAAATTCACGGAAACCTAGCACATCGCACAAAGTTTTTGGAATCATGGAAACACTAGCAGCCAAATCACATAAAGCATAGCATTCATAATCTTTAATATTAATTTTAATAGTAGGTTCCCACTCATCATAAAGTTTTCTAGGGATAGAAACTTCTAGTTCAAACTTTTATTCATAGGATTGCATTAAAGCATCAATGATATGTTTGGTAAAAGCTTTATTTTGATTATAAGCATGAGGAAAATTTAACACAGATTGCAACAAGGAAATACAATCTATCAAAGAGCAATTATCATAATTAAATTTCTTGAAATCCAAAATAGTGGGTTCATAGCTATGTAAGGTTTTGACCTCTTCAATCCCACTTTTATTAATTTTTGCATCAAGATCTAAAAACTCTGAATCATTGGGACATCTTTTAACTAAAGTGGACTCATCTCCAGTCCCATCTTTATCAAGATTCATATTGGAAAACAAAGATTCAATAGGTGTCACATCAATCACTTTTAGATCTTCATCATTATTATAATGAAAACTAGAAGAACACGCTTTCACAAAGCAATCTTTTTTAGCACGCATCCTAGCGGTTCATCCTTTGCACTCATCCATGGAAATTCTCCTGGCTTTGAGAGACTCATTGATGTCATGCTTAGGTGGAATAGATATAAGTTTCAAAGAATCAACTTCAAGAGAAATTCTATCCATGTTCCTAGCCAACTCATCAATCTTAGGCAATTTTTCTTCAAGCCAAGCATTGAAATTCTTTTGTGAATTCGTAAATTCTTTGACACTAGTCACAAAATCAGAAGGCATCTTATTAAAATTTCGATAAGAGTTTTTGTAGGAATTACCATAATTATTAGAGGAATTTCTAGGAAATGGCCTAGAATTAATGTTTCCTCTATACGCGTTGTTACCAAAATTGTTCCTACCAACAAAATCCACATCCATAGATTCATTATTATTCTCAATCAAAGTGGACAAAGGCATATCATTAGGATTGGAAGAAACACTTCTATTAGCAAACAATTTCATAAGTTCATCCATCTTTCCATTCAAAACATTAATGTCTTCAATCGCATGAACTTTTTACTAGTGGATCTTTCGGTGTGCCATTGAGAATAATTAACCATAATATTCTCTAGGAGTTTAGTAGCTTATCCTAAAGTGATTTCCATAAAAGTGCCTCCCGCAGCCGAATCTAAAAGATTTCTAGAAGCAAAATTCAATCCGGCAAAAAAATTTGTATAATCATCCACAAATTCAAACCATGTGTAGGGAAATTGCGTATCATTAATTTCATCCTCTCCCAAGCTTGTGCAACATGCTCATGATCAAGTTGCTTAAAATTCATAATATCGTTCCTAAGAGAGATGATCTTATAGGGAGGAAAATACTTAGAGATAAAAGCATCTTTGCACTTATTCCATGAATCAGTACTATTTTGAGGCAAAGCCGAGAACCAAGTTTTAGCATGATCTCTAAGCGAAAACGGAAATAGCTTCAATTTAACAATATCATTATCCACATCTTTCTTCTTTTGCATATCACAGAAATCAACAAAGTTGTTTAGATGGGTAGCGGCATCTTCACTAGGAAGGCCAGGAAATTGATCTTTCATAACAAGATTCAGCAAAGCAGTATTAATTTCACAAGATTCAGCATCGGTAGTAGGAGCAATCGGAGTGCTAATAAAATCATTGTTGTTGGTATTGGAAAAGTCACACAATTTAGTATTATGTTGAGCCATCGTGACAAACAATCAATCCAACACACAATCACACAAGAAGCAAGCGAAAAGAGACGAACGGAAAAGGGGCGAAGAAAAGGCAAAAGTTTTTGAAAATCATTTTAGAAGTGGGGGAGAGGGAAACGAGAGGCGAATGGCAAATAATGTCATGCGAGGGAGAAAAGTTTATGATGGGTACTTGGTATCTCTTGACTTGGTGTAGATCTCCCTGGAAACGGCGCCAGAAATTGGCAAGTTGACGGGAGATCAAATCTTGACTTGTCTTGGCGTAACCCTCCCCAGCAACGGTGCCAGAAATCCCTCCTGCTACCTCTTGATCATGCTTTGGTTTTCCCTTGAAGAGGAAAGGGTGATGCAGCAAAGTAACGTAAGTATTTCCCTCAGTTTTTGAGAACCAAGGTAGCAATCCAGTAGGAGACAATGCACAAGTCACCTAGTACCTGCACAAACAATCAAGAATCTTGCAACCAACGCGATAAAGGTGTTGTCAATCCCTTCACGATCACTCGCAAAAGTCAGATCTAATAGAGATAGCAAAGTAAATATTTTTGGTATTTTTGTTGTATAGATTGGAAAGTAAAGATTGCAAAATAGTAAACGAGATGCAATGTAAATAAAAGAGACGCAATATAATAAGAAAGAGACCCGGGGGCCATACGTTTCACTAGTAGCTTCTCTCAAGATAGCATGTATTACGATGGGTGAACAAATTACTACCGAGCAATTGTTAGAAAAGCGCATAGTTATGAAGATATCTAACGCAATGCTCATGAATATAGGCATCATATCCGTGTCAAGTAGATCGAAACGATTCTGCATCTACTACTATTACTCCACACACCGACCGCTATCCATCATGCATCTAGAGTATTAAGTTCATAAGAACAGAGTAACGCATTAAGCAAGATGACATGATGCAGAGGGATAAACTCAAGCAATATGATATAAACCCCATCTTTTTATCCTCGATGGCAACAATACAATACGTGCCTTGCTGCCCCTACTTTCACTAGGAAAGGACGCCGCAAGATTGAACCCAAAGCTAAGCACTTCTCCCATTGCAAGAAAGATATATCTAGTAGGCCAAACTAAACTGATAATTCAAAGAGACTTGCAAAGGTATCAAATCATGCATATAAGAATTCAGAGAAGAACCAAATAATATTTATAGATAATCTTGTTCATAAATCCACAATTCATTGGATCTCGGCAAACACACCGCAAAATAATATTACATCGAATTGATCTCCAAGAACATCGAGGAGAACTTTGTATTGAGAATCAAAGAGAGAGAAGAAGCCAGCTAGCTAATAACTATGGACCCGAAGGTCTGTGGTAGACTACTCACGCTTCACTGGAGAGGCAATGGTGTTGACGTAGAAGCCCTCCGTGATCGATTCCCCCTCCGGCAGATCACCGGAAAAGGCCCCAAGATGGGATCTCACGGGTACAGAAGGTTGCGGCGGTGGAAAAGTGGTTTCGTGGCTCCCCTTGATGTTTCTAGGGTATAAGAGTATATATAGGCGAAAGAAGTACGTCGGTGGAGCTACAAGGGGCCCACGAGGGTGAGGGCGCGCCTACCCCCCTGGGCGCACCCTCCTGCCTCGTGGCCGCCTCGTTGTGTTCCATACTTCAACTCCAAGTCTTCTGGATTGCTTTCGGTCCAAAAAAGATCATCGTGAAGGTTTCGTTCCATTTGGACTCCATTTGGTATTCCTTTTCTACGAAACACTAAAATAGGCGAAAAAACAGAAACTGGCACTGGGCCTCCGGTTAATAGGTTAGTCCCAAATATAATATAAAGAGCATATTAAACCCATTAAACATCCAAAACAGATAATATAATAGCATGGAACAATAAAAAATTATAGATATGTTGGAGACGTATCACGGGCCCACGGTTGGGCACGTCGTCGAAGATCGATGAGAGGGGCCAGAAGTAAGGAACCACCTGGAAGTGGCCAAATATATGTAGGAATATTGGGGATGTTTAAAACTTTAAATACACAATGTATAACTTTGGTGCTTTTGCCTACATAAACCAAGCAAGCAATATATATATATATATATATATATATATATATATATATATATATATATATATATATATATATATATATATATATATATATATATATATATATATATATATATACATCAGGCAATTTATTATGCGTAAATGAATATTATTCAATACCCTACTTGAACCGATGAATTCAAGCGGTTGAACTGATGCTTTACATTCTTTATTAAAATTGTCTTCTTTAGTTCAATTTTTTTTGCAATTTTTTTTGTCGAAATGGGGCGTGTAATATATCGTTGGAAAGCTCTTGACATCCACATTACAATCTTATAATTTGTTTTTGCAAAAAAATTATGATTTAAGAAGCAGTTTTGAAAAAACCAATTTGTCAAAACTGAAAACGTGAATCGTATTTTGGACTTAATTTTCAAACGGTTTGTCGGAATTGAGCAAATGAGATGGCGTTGGAAAGCTTGTGAAAATCTGCATCTTCCATATATCTACTATTGTTTTTCAAATTCTATATGATTTAAAAATAATTTGAAAATGGTGAAATTCTGGGCGAAATGTTGTTTCACTGTTTTTTGCAAACGGTTTGTCGAATTGACGCAAATGATAAGGCGTTGGAAAGCTATGGAAAATGTGCAACCTTTGCATATAGAAAGTTTTTTCTAGTTCCATACGGTTTAAATATGAAATCAAATACGGTTAAAATTGGTTTTGAACACGGTTTTTTTAAGTTTGTCGAAATGGAGCAAATAATATACCGTTGGATAGCTATCGAAAATGCGAAACTTAGTCATGTTGGACGTTATGTCTACTTCGCAACCATTTAAGAGTAATCTTGAATACGGCATGACGGGTCCTGCTTTTTTCTCGTCTGAAAAACAGAGTAGTCGTACTAATATATGTGTATGTTTGTACTTAGCTATTTTTTGTAGAGTAATTTTAAATGGTTCCGAAAAAAGGTACTTGTACTGATGCTTGCATGGGTTTGTACTAAGCGTGTTTTCACTAACTAGACTTTGCTCTGTTTTCTGGGTAATATTTTTCTCGTAAATTTTCAACAGTTTACTGTATCCTAGCCCTGAACTTGCATGGTTTATATTGTTGAACTGAATGTTATTGTATCGTCGGCCATGTACTTGCATGGTTTATATCATCGAACTGAATGATATTTTTTCAAAAAGAAAATGTTTTTTATTCTTTTTTTGAACTAAACATTTTTTTACAACGATGTTTTGGACTTCTGTTATTTTATGACTTGTACTTTTACCATTTGAATTGCATGGGGTTTCCTTTTTCTTGAACTTTTACAATTTGAATTTCTGTCATTTCTTTTATTCCAAACGGATCACTGTTTTTAACTTGTACTGATCAATATTTTTAATTAAACCATTTTTCCTTTGTAGAACGGACCATCGTTTTTGTTTGTACGGATCAGTTGTAGAACTTGGACGTCAATGTCACAGAATTAATTTGTGAGCTTCTCACGTTTCCTTTTAAAGTTGTTTTTTCCCTCAAACTTTATTGGCACCAAATTTTGTTTTCCGTGCCTCTCGAACTGATGCGATTTTTTTCGACAAGTACGTACCAAATTTCTCTGTACTGTTATGTTTTTAACACACACACATATTGAATTGTTCCCACATTTCATCATGAATTTATTATGTATAAAAGTTGAACTATACGACACTTTTTAAATGAATCTAACAAGTATTTTCGCTCGCTAAACTTCCAAATGTTTTTCCGCTGTAAACTCAAGTCTGGACAGTTGTAAATACTTCTAAATTGAACTGGAATAAAATATAGGAACACTTGAGTCTGAACAGTTGCAAATGGTTCTAAATTGAACTGAAATAAAATATAGTAACTGAACTGAGTGTATTTTCATATTTCTGCTAGCATGCATCATGACATTTTAGATATGTTTTTACAATAGAACATATACTAATTTTTATGTCAAGTAACCTCAAACAAAACAAAAGTGGAGCTTCATTTACATGAACAGAATAGAACATATGCTAGTTTCGATCCATACAAGGTTTTCTCAAATGCTAATTAAGGCATAACACACAACTCCTGTTGTACTATAGGAAGAACACTTAAACAGGCGAAATTGGACATAGAATCGTTAAGTAGGTGTACTAAAAAGCACACAAAACATGTACTGAAAAAGATCAAAACATTCTTAGCGTTGCATCGGCCTCCTGTGGCAGAGTCGAACGTTCTGATAGTTGCGTCGTCGCACGGCCTCGTGTGGCGGAGGTGAAGGGCTTGTGGTGGTAAGGGTGAACGGCTTGAGCGCTGCATGTCCAAAAAAATTGGTTTTATTTGACAACACGAAAACATAAAAAGGATGATTTCAGTTTCATAAATTAACTCAAGAGGTAGTACCTCTAGCAACAGAAGATTACTGAGCCAAATGCCCATTCCGTGGCTACAAAAAACTAATTTATTTTTCTTAGTGGTGCCACTACCTTCAGATTACAAGGACATACATAATACTCATCCGCTGAACTGCACATATTTTTTACATCATTTTCACGGCCTGATAATACATCCATCTCATTTATTCAGTTTATCAATTTACAAAAAGTATCAGCTATCAGTCCACAAAGAGCATCAACTATCAGTTCACAAAAACATGAAACATCACAGGAACATAAAAAGAATGTTTATTAGTTGAACGGGCTTACATTTTTACCATTCCCTTCTTTTAAAGACTTATGTTTTCTTATCCAAACTTCTGTCGGTGTACTAGAGTAGGGGTACCCTAGTATCCCGAACTTCGTGCCTGAGCGATTCTGACACCAGCGGCAAGGCTTGCCTAGTGACCGCCAAGGTCCTCCGCGGCTCCTTTGGAGCCATTCAAGAACAAAGTATTCAATGCCCGGCAAGAGGAGCTTGCCGGAAGGCCACTCAAGGCACGAAGGAAACAAGACCCGGCAAGAGGAGCTTGCGGGATGGCTGGCGGCGACAAGCTCCCGGCGCGACAAGGATTCAGCAGCGGCAAGGCGTTTGCCGCGGCGAGCAACCCTCTTCATCTCGCTCCGGCTCATCCACCAGCGATGTCGCCGTGGGGCCAGTCCGAGCGTGCGTGTCAAGAGGCTGTGCAGCCAGCGAGGAGCAGCGATAAGCGGCGGCGACAAGCTTACCATCGTGGCAAATGGTGGTGCACCAGCGGTCCCTGTTGCCTTTGTTTAGGCGGCGAGGGGCGGGCATTATTACTCTTGTCCCTTGCCGTCGAGTTAGGTAGAAAACACTGTGCAAGTCGGTGTACCAACTCTGTTTTCCATTTGTACCCTCATCTCGTTGCCACTGCCGGTGACCCCTTGAGCCTATAAAAGGAGGCCCAAGTGCAGCGTAGAAAGGGTTCGAGTCATTCGACTCATTGAGACCACACTCACTCAGGCTAGGTTTTGTAGCTCTCATTGCTCCCTAGCAAGAACACAATACAATCAACCAAGCAGCAGTAGGAGTATTATCTCTCCGGAGAGCTCTGAAGCTGGGTAAACTGCTCGTGTGCATCGCCTCGATCTGCTCTTCGTGCAATCTCCGCCCCCCTCCGAACCAAAAGGGACTCGGTCCGCCTAGTCCCATAGGTGTTCTTGGGTCACGATCAGCCTCCCCGACATCTTTGGCGCGCCAGGTAGGGGGCGTCGAGGCTGTGTGGACCTGATCCGGCGTTCACACAAGCAACAATCTTCATCATCTTCATCAGCATGCCTCCGAAGAAGAAGGCTTGGCGGCAGAGAGCCGTCGCGTCAAACCCACCACCACGGAGTCGGCGAGGGTGGGGAAGGCGCTGGCGGAGGAACCAGCGTCGTCGAGGGAGCCACAGCGGTGCCAAGTCAAGGACAAGCGGCGCAGACCTCGGCGTCCGGATCGTCAGCGTCCTTCTCGGGGCGCGAGACCGGCAGCGTCATGGTGCTCGCAGTGCCATCGTTCGTTGGGCCAAGATCGAGCTGGTGGATCGAGAGGCGCTCAAGAACAGCTCGCGCCAACAGGCTGGTGCGAGTGGGGCACGGTCGCCTGGACGGGATGCTTCTCCTTCTAACATATTTAGAAGTCCGAGCACATCCCGCTCGTCGCACCGTTCACCATTGCCACCCACCACTCAAGCGGAAGCTTTGGCGCGAGCTCAAGCTGCTCTGGATTACCCTCCAACGGTGACAAGGTCGGCGAATGGAGGCCACCATTCAAAGTCTCATCGGCTTTGCCAGCGGCGTACTCATGGCAACCAACGGCATCCTTGCGGCGGCGACAAGGCACGAGCGGTGGTGACGAAACATGCGGGTGCAACCACCATGCACTCTCCGTCCGAAGGCCAAGATCGCCGACTCGTCGGATCCACCTCGGCAGCGACTCCACCGCGTCGTCGGATCCTGAGCTCGTCGTGATCAGCGCCAAGTTCTTCAAGAACGGCAACAAGAAGGCGCTCGAACCCGCGCCGAAGCGCCAAGAGAAGCGGCGTCAATCCGACTAAGCGGCTGGGCCCCTATTGACATGCAAGCGCCAAAGGAACCGGTGACTTGCCGTGCAGCGATAGGTTGCCCTGCGTTCACTCGTGAGCTGCGGCAAGTCGATGGCCCGACAAGAAAAACTTCAAGCCGGATGTGCGGAGAAGTATGATGGCAGGGCGCACCCATCGGAGTTCCTCGGCATCTACACCATCGTGGTGCAAGCTGCGGGGGCGAGCGACAAGATCCTCGCCAACTACTTCCGGCGGTACTCAAGCCAAATGTCGATCTTGGCTCATGCACTTGCCAGACAGTTCCATATCTTCTTGGGCAGATCTGTGCCATCATTTTGTCGGCGCCTTCACAGGCGGCCACAAGCCTCATGGCCAAGAGAGTGATCTTCACCTGCTCGCCCAGAAGGAAGGAGAGTCCCTGCGCAAGTTCATTCAGAGATTCAGCCGTGTGCACTACAACATCCCAGATGTCCACCTGCCTTGGTGATCAAACGTTTCATCGAGCGTGCGGAACCCTGAGATGAGGAGGAGATGGCGATGTGCAAAGTCAAGGGCGTCGATGAGCTGTATGCCTTGGCCGACAAGTGTGCCTGCACGAGGAAGGAAGAAGACTCGGGGAGAATCGAAGCGAGGATCGGCGGTGAGGAGACCGCCCGGCAAAGAAGATTCGGCGGAACAACGAAAGAAGAAGAGCAAAGAGGTACTAGTTGTCGAGCAGTCCGGCAGCGGAGGTGGCGCCAGGAAGGCCAAGGTTGGTGGCTCGGCAAGGAGGTTGCCGCTGACACGAGCATAAGCTGTGGCGACGCCGACAAGCGAGGACAGCTCAACAAACAGATTGCAAGATTCACGCACCAAGGGCCATGACCTCCAGAGCTGTAAGAAAGTTGAGCAGCTTGTTGAGCTGCGAAAGCTGAATCTGGCGGCGGGACAAGGAGAAGGCCTAGGAAGGTGCTGGAACAACTAGCAAGAAGAGACCCGGCGGGGAGGACGCCTTGGCAAGGCCAAGCAGCGGCAAGGAGATAGACCTCCCAGCGGCGCGACAAGGGTGAAAACAGCGATGGCGATGAAGATATGGAAGACGATGAAGCTGATGAGCAGGAGTTTCAGAAAGCAACGGAGGTCCTCTGCGTTGACGGTGGTGCTTCTCTGCATACCTCGCACCGCCAACTCAAGCAATGGATGCGGGAGGTTAATGCAGCAGAACCATCCGTAGAGTCACGTAAGCCTATGAAGTGGTCCAGCACGCCTATCATCTTTGATATTGAGGACCACCCTGATCGCATAACTGCGGTCGGGTGCTTGCCGATGTTGGTCTCACCAACTATCTGCAACCTCAAGGTCACCAAGATGTTAGTTGACGGTGGGGCCGGCTTAAACCTGATCTCATCCGCAGTGCTCCAGAAGCTTCAAATCCCTGACAGCGAGCTCGAAGAGACTGGCACTTTTCAAGGAATCAACCCAGGAAGGAGCAAGCCGAAAGGGAAGATCACGTTGCCGGTAACATTTGGCAGCGAGCTAAACTTCAGGACTAAGAGGGTCACGTTCGACGTCGCTGATTTTCCATTGCCATACAATGGAATACTTGGCCGTCCAGCACTCGCCAAGTTCATGGCAGCCTCTCATTATGCATACAATTTGCTCAAGATGCCCGGCTCGATAAGTGTCATTTCTGTTCATGGCGACAAGAAAGATGCTCTTATCTGCGCCGACAAGATTTACCGGGATGCAGCAGCTGCGACAGATAGCAAATCACTTGCCGCTGAAGCTCCCGGGGGGAATAAGAAGACCACTTTGTCCGGCAAGAGCTCTGATGCCCACTCCGGCAAGCGCACCTCTTCGGAGTGCTGCGCTACCGTCGAGGACGCACCATCGAGCTCCACCGGCAAGTGCAAGAAGATGATGGCAGCTCCACCGAAGACCAAAAAGGTGCCTGCCAAGGAGGACGGCACTGGTGGTACCTTCACCATCAGTGCCACTCTAGGCCCTAAATAGGAAGGCGCGCTCATTGCTTTCCTGCGGGCGAATGTCGATGTGTTTGCATGGCAACCGTCTGACATCCCCGGTGTTCCCAGGAAAGTAATTGAGCACCACTTAGCTGTCTGTCCTCATCGCAGCCCGTCAAGCAAAAAGTCGTGAAGCGAGCGGTGGGCGCCAAGAATTCATAGCGAAGATATCAAGAAGTTGGAAGTAGCAGGCCTTGTTAGAGAGTACTCCATCACGTGGTTGGCCAATCCGGTGGTTATGCATAAGGAAAATGGGAAATGGAGACTTTGTATTGACTTCACGGATGTTAATAAAGCTTGTCCCAAAGACCCATTTCCCTTGCCGCGTATCGACCAGATTGTTGACTCCACGATTGGATGTGATTTGCTTTCATTTCTTGATGCATATTCAGGATATCATCAGATCTTCATGGCGAAGAGGATGAAGAAAACGCATTCATTACACCATGTGGCACATCTTGTTTCATACGGATGCCTTTTGGTTTGAAGAATGCTGGTTCAACGTTGCAAGAGTAGTCCATGGCGCTTTTGAGCCACAAATGCACGAAATGTAAAGCCTACATGGATGACATAGTGGTCAAGAAGCAAGGACAAAACAACTCGGTTCAAGATTTGGATGAGACCTTTGCAAATTTGCGCAAGATCAACCTCAAGCTCAATCCCGAGAAGTGCGTGTTTGGAGTTCCCTCCGGCAAGCTTCTCGGGTTCTTCATGTCTCGAGAGGAATTGAAGCCAACCCGACAAGATCAAGGCCATTGAGCAGATTGAAGCACCAAAGCGCGTCAAGGATGTACAAAGACTTGCGGTTGCGTGGCTGCTCTCGGCGAGTTTATCTCTAGGTCTGCTGAGCGCGCCTGCCATTTTCAAGATTTTGAAACAGGCAGGTCCAATGAAATGGACTCGAAGCGGAGGCTGCGCTGCAAGACTTAAAGAGGTACTGTCCTCCACTCAATACTTGTCGCACCTAAGCCACAAGAGAAGTTGCTGCTATACATAGCGGCGACCAATCAAGTGGTTAGTGCTGCGTTAATAGCGGAGAGGAGGCAGTTGAGGAGCCGACAATCGAGGCAGATGCATCCAGCCGCAAGCGGGGCTTCACCGACAAGCTCTGGTCCCGACAAGGACGGATCTGCAGGATTGCGAGAAGATCTGAGAAAAGGATGGTGCAGCGCCTTGATCTACTTTGTCGATTCCCTTCTGCAGGGGCTAGGTCAAGGTACTCGGTGTGCGAAAATTGCTTTTCGGCCTCCTCATGGCCCCGAAAGCAGCGCCATTACTTCCAAGCACATGAGATAACATCGTCACTCGCTTTCCGCTAAAGAGGATATTGCAAAATCCAGAGGCAACAGGCAGGATTGTCGGTGGGCCTTTGGAACTGTCAAGCTTTGGCCTCAAGTTTGAAAGCACTTCAACTATCCAAAGCGAGCATTGGCAGAGTTTATAGCAGAATGGGCCTTGACGCAAGATGAAGAAATTCGAGCGAGCATCCCGTCAAGGAAGCAAGTAAAGAGTGGCTGATGTATTTTGATGGTGCCTTCTCGCTGCAAAGCGCCGGTGCGGCGTCTGCTTATCGCACCCACCGGAGAGCACCTCAAGTACATAGTCCGGATGCACTTTCCCAAGGAGCAAGCTACAAACAATCTGCAGAGTATGAAGGTTTGCTTGCGGTCTCAAATTGCGATAGACCTTGGGATCAGGAAGCTTATTGTCGGGGTGACTCGCAGCTTGTCGTCCGCCAAGTAAACAAAGATTATCGAGTCCGTTGATGGAAGCCTCGTTGATGAAGTGAGAAAGCTAGAAGAACACTTTGAAGGCTTGCAAATGGAACATGTTCCAAGAGCTCGAGAATAATATCGCTGATGGCTTTGTCAAAGTCGCCGCACTCAAGTTACACAATGGAACCAGGGATTTTTGTGCTCAAGCTGACTCAACCAAGCTATGCGCCATCAAGCTGGACAGAACAAGAAGAGGAAGTTGATCTCTGGCGACTACTTCGGCCGAGCTCCCGAAGCCGCCGTTGAAGGTCCCCAAGATCAACACCAAGAGTCTTGAGGCGATCTGCTCCGACAAGCCCTAGGGTTTGTTTCGTTGAAGCGAGGCGCTCCCGACAAGTTTGCCCGGCAAGCTTGCCGGGGATCATCAACTCGGTTGAGCCGCGAGTTCTTGCCGTAGAAGCTGATGTTCCCACAGCAGCAGATGTGCCTTTAGTCCTTGTTGCCGAGCCACAAGCTCCGGCATGGCGCAGCAGATTGTCCATTTCCTTGAGACGGAGAACTTCCGAAGAGCAAGAAGAAGCGGAGAGAGTAGCACGGCGTCAAGTATGTACCGGTTTGTCGACTGACTGCATGCATGAAGAAGACTCAATGGTGTGAAATTGAAGTGTATTCACGGGAAGATGGGCGAAGCTGTTGGCGAGATACATGGAGGCATATGTGGTCACCACATTGGCGCAAAAACACTTGCCGGCAAAGCTTTCCGGCAAGGTTTCTTCCGCCGACACCCTCCGGATCTGTTGCACAAGTAACCAAGTGTGAAGCGTGCGAGTTCCATTCAAGGTAGATACACCAGCCAGCTCAAGCTCTCCGGACAATCCCTTTATCCTGGACATTTTCGATGCGGGGCTCGACATCTCGGCCCCTTTCCCGAGCAGTCGGGGCTTTGAGTACTTATGCGTTGCCATCGACAAGTTCACAAAGTGGCGGAAGTGGAAGCGATGAGGAAGGTGACAGCCACGATCGTGATCAAGTTCTTGAGTCAATTGTTTGCCGTTTTGGGATTCCTAACGGATCATCACCGACAACGGCACACAATTCCAGTCGCACCTTCATGCAATCGTCCAAGATCTTGGCGCCAAGGTGCCTTTGCTTCTATTGCTCATCAAGGAGCAGCGGTCAAGCGAGCAGGGCAAACGTTGAAGTGTTGCGAGGACTCAAGACCAAAACTTTTGAAAGGCTGCGCAAGTGCGGAAGAAACTGGATTGAGGAGCTGCCGGTGGTTCTTTGGTCGATCAGGACAACGCCAAATCGAGCCACTGGCCAGACACCTTTCGCTCTAGTTTATGGAGCAGAGGCAGTTCTCCCCACGGAACTCGTATACGGGTCACCTCGAGTGCTCGCTTATGATGAGCTCGAGCAAGAGCAGCAGCGACAAGATGACACGCTGCTCCTTGAGGAGGATCGTCTTCAGGCCGCTGTACGAGCTGCTCGTTACCAGCAAGCTTTGCGCCGCCACCATAGCCGCAAAGTTAGTGCCAGAAGTTTCAAGGAAGGCGACCTTGTTCTTCGGCGCGTTCAGTCCGCCAAGAATTCCAACAAGTTGACGCCGAAGTGGGAAGGCCCTTATCGGGTGAAACGAGTCACTAGGCATGGCGCTGTCCGCCTTGAGACCGAAGATGGCGTTCCGGTGAGCAACTCCTGGAATATAGAGCATCTTCGTAAGTTTTATCCATAGGGCGCGGTTGCCGGAACCCGTTCCGGCAACCACCCCTAATACAAGTCTTGCCGATGTTGCATGTAATCCTTTGTACAAAGCGGGCGCAGACCCGTGCATCAGTAAAGCTCATGTGTTGCGCACAACTTGTCAAATGCATGCTTTCATAATCCTTTATGCATGTGTTATCTAACATTTTGTGCAGCGTCCACACCCGGTAAGTAATAACGTGCCACTAGGCTCGATGACTTTGTTTTCTCTTCTTTCTTCTCATAAGAAAGGAAGGTTCCTTCGCCCACAAGTTAGCCGGGGGGGGGGGAGGAGAAGATAATGGTGTGGGCCACCAAGTGTCGCTCGAGGAAGTATCGCCTTGCCGGGGAGCGAACGACAGAAAAGCTAAGTTGCCAAAGTTTGAGCAATCAGTTTTTAAATTTTTAAGTTATGTTCCTCGAACGATAGTACTTTGTATGGAAAACCTGTGCCCGAAGGAACCAACTCGCTGCTGGTTTGCGCCCTTACTTTGTTTTGAGTCCGCTCAACAACTTAAGTGGGCTGCAACCAGTTGCGACAAGGTTGCTTGTCGGAGATGACATCGCCCGACGAGCTCTCGACATTCCGCTTTTCGGCGCTTCATGGCAAAGGTGCCCGCGCCGACAAGTTCCCTAAAAGCGTAGGGCACAAACATACAAAGGAAGAAATCAAGTAAAGGAAATAACATTGAAATCGTTGCCTAAGATAGAGTATATTACAAAAATAACTTGTCGAATATCTAATAAATTGTTCTCCTAAACATGATCAGCAGCGACAAAGGAAAGATATACTTGGCGGCCTAGTCCACGCGGTCGCCATCAACCCTCTTGACTCCGCTCACCCTGTCCACAATGGGTGCGACAAGGGCCTTGAGCGCTTCAACGTCGGCGATCGTGGCGGGGACTTGAGGGCGTTGGCGAAGCCGACGCTGGATTGCGGAAGGCCACCTTCATCAACACCTTCTGGAGGGCTCCTGCGCAGATCTGGCGCGACACGTCGGCCAGCTGCTTTGGGATCTCCTCCCGGAGCCGCTGGAGAGCCGTCACCACTCCCTTAAGGAACAGGCTGAGTTTGGCGCTGGGTTGAAGGCGCTCGTCGGTGGAGTACCCAAGATCCACCATCCCCAGCTCCATCAGCTCCGTGTCGATGGCGGCGGCAGTATCCACAAGACCCTCCGTCCAGTGCATAACGTTCTCCCTGAAGGTTTCCTGGGCGGTCGCGGCATTCGCCAGCAGCTGCTCGTCGAAGGTCTCTCCCTCGACCGGCGCCCTGGAGCTCGACGCCCATGGAAGCTTAATGAAGACGCCTTCGCCGGCCTTCAGATAGGCGTCGGGCTGGGGCTCTTTGGAACCTGGTGCTGCATCGGTGGCGGAGGGATCGGCGGTCAACGTAGCGCCTGGCGCTCCCTGACCTCGGGTCGTCGAGACGATCACAGACCCCTCCCGGCCTTTGTGCGGCAGCCTTGGCAGCCTCCTCGCCGGCGGACCCGCCGGCGCGGCCTCCTCCTCCATGTTGGCGGCGTCGTCATTGTTGTCGCGTCCTCCTCACCGGCAACCTCGGTTTCCATCGGCTCTCCGCGAGATGGATCGATGATCGAAAAAGAAAGGACAGTCAAGCAAATGTTGAAAAGAAGAACGAAGAAGAAAAGGAACCCAAGGAAATTTTCAAGCAAGGAGATTACTGCGATGGGATCTGTGGCTGCGGTTTCCACCACCGGAGGATCGTTGGCGCTGCCCTTGACGGAGAAGCATCCCTTGTCGGAGGCCTCCCTTGCCGGAGGCGCTCCCTTGCCGGAGAATTCTCCTTGGCGGCGTGGTTGAAGCAGACAGAACTTGGGAGTGACTTGGGGCCTCGATGAGGCTGCTCTGCTCCTACACAAATCAACAAGTCAGATATCAAGAAGAAGGAGCACCCATGCACACCTAACCGTAAGAAATAAACCAATTACTTACGCTGGGGGCTGTCTTTGAGGGGCTGCTATGAGAAAGGTTGCGGATCCGGCAAGGGGTCTCGAGCAGCGCCTCCTGTCAGCCCTGGGGATCGTCTTCGATGACAACCACGGAGTCTTGGCCCTCTTGACGCTCTGAGCTAAGCGTCTGAAAAAGGAAAGGGTTCGAGAATGAAACAAATCGAGATACAAGAAAAGCAGCAAAATTGAAGAATTACAAGTCAATGACAAGATCTTACTCTTCTTCCTCCTCCTCGGGCTGAGGCGGAGAAGTCGAGTCCCTCCACCTCCGGTGCGATGAGCTGGAAGAGTGGGCTCCCTCGGGCGCTTGGCGGGTGCGGGAGCCGTGGTCCCGAAGGCCCCGCCGGTTCTTTGTGGCAGCGTGAGGTGCTCCAGCTGCACAGAGCTTGTCATGATGGGCGCGTCGCGCAGCGAGACGGCTGTTGGCCCGTCTGCCGCCCCGCCACTTCCTCGGTCTTGCGGAGGCGCCTTCTTGGCGGGGCTGCGGGCTCCTCCTGCGGCAAGCCACCTGAAGGTGGAGGGGAGGCGCCCCCGGCAGGCTCGTTCAGCTCGGCTTCAGGCTCGGCCTGCTCCTCCGCGCCGGCAAGCTCCTCTCGGTCGGCAAGGCTTGCCGCCTCTGCTGCCTCGGCCTCCTCCACGGTGAACCCGAACTCACCAGCAGCAGCAGCTTCCGCCGCCTCCTCCAGCCTGGTGGCGATGCGCTGCAGCTCGGCGTCGGTGGTGTCGCGGGTGAGCCACTTCTGCTCGTCGGCGCGGATCGGCACTTCTTCCAAGCTGTCGAAGAACTGCTGCACGATGTCGTCGGCGGGCTCTTGCCAAGTTGGAACGATCCCATGGGAATAGCTGGCGGCATCATCGCGCGGATGCGGTCAGCGAAGAGTTGTTGCACAAAGGCGACCGCCTCGGCAACATGAACCACTCGGCGATCTAGGTCGGGCTTGAACAGCTCGGCAGATCGCATCCAGCTCCAAGCGGTGAAATTCCAGTTGAGGCCGGGTGCAGCCTCATGATGTCCGCCGCATTTTGGAACTCCCAAGCAGGTCTCCTCCTTTCTTGCGGGGAAGCGATGCGGCGGCGAAGAAATCCGCACCAACAGCACCTCTGAGTGAGTCCGGCATGCACGAGGCGCAAGATCCGGTCACGGCAATCTTCAACCTCGCATCCTCCGGCGCCAAGTTGCTCCAATCGTTGCGCGCACTATGGGAGTTTGGCGCTGGGCGATGAATGGCTGTGGGTTCTCCTCTATGATCCAACACCAATCGGCTCTCCACTCCTCCCACTTGCTCTGAAGCTCTCCTTCGGATATGCTTCTTTCTTGCCGATCACGGAGATCCATGCAATCCCTCCGAGAAGCGGCTCTCCTCTCTCAAGCGGGGCATGAAGTAGTGGTGGAAGGGGCTACATTTGGGTGGACTCCGACAAAGTTCTCGCAAGGTGTCGCAACGCCATGGTCGGGGCGGCGTTGGGGTGAAATCAAGGAGGCGGAGGCCATAGGTGTTCATGATGTCACAAAAGAACTTCGGAAAAGGCGGCGAGCCCGCGAGAAGAAAAGCGAAGAAGGTACCAGCGAAACCTTCTCGGATGGGCGGAGGAGATCACCCTCGTGCGTGGGTGCGCCCGCGTCTCCGTCGACCAGAAGAGGTAGTACCCCTTCCGCAGCTCCTGGGCATCGAGCAGGGGGTCGAAGGTGGCCGCTCCTTTCGTGGCGCGCCATGCAGCTGCGCCTCGGCCGACTTCACGCCTTTCCCCTTATCGGCTTTCGGAGCCATGGTGGAGGTGGTGAAGGAGGCCGACGGCGTTGAAGGCGTTGGTGGCGATGGGGGGCGGGGCGTCGCTCTCTTCGGACTTGAGAAGAAGGGGGGGTGGAGCGGCGCTGGTTTTTGATGTGACATCAATGGCAAGATGGGCGTCCTGCCCCTGTTTCCCCTACTTATAAGGAGGGAGAGGGGGCGGACGTTCCGCTTTTCCAATTAAAGAAATCCCCCACGATCTCTCCCACGACGCCACGTTCGACGCGTGCTGCTCGTGGGGGCGTGGTGGGTCGAAGCGAGTAACGGCGTGATCTAGGCAGCAGCGTGCCCGTGCCTTTGTTTTGGGCTGGCCCAACAGCTCGGCACCGTTTGTGGCCCAGCCGGGGCTCTGCCGGTGTACTAGAGTAGGGTACCCTAGTATCCCGAACTTCGCACGGGCGATTGCAGCACCAGCGGCAAGGCTTGCCTAGTGACCTCCAAGGTCCTCCGCGGCTCCTTTGGAGCCATTCAAGAACAAAGTATTCAAGGCCCGGCAAGAGGAGCTTGCCGGAAGGCCACTCAAGGCATGAAGGAAACAATACCCGGCAAGAGGAGCTTGCGGGAAGGCTGGCGGCGACAAGCTCCCGGGCGCGACAAGGATTCAGCAGCGGCAAAGGCGTTTGCAGCGGCGAGCAACTCTCTTCATCTCCGCTCCGGCTCATCCACCAGCGATGTCGCCGTGGGGCGATCGAGCGTGCGTGTCAAGAGGCTGTGCAGCCAGCGAGGAGCAGCGATAGCGGCGGCGACAAGCTTACCATCGTGGCAAGCGGTGGTGCGCCAGCGGTCCCTCTTGCCTTTGTTTAGGCGGC
Organism: Aegilops longissima; assembly: GCA_021605205.1. NCBI lineage: Eukaryota > Viridiplantae > Streptophyta > Magnoliopsida > Poales > Poaceae > Aegilops > Aegilops longissima. Next base: position 237,613,390 of record CM038679.1, read on the forward strand.
GAGGGCGGGCATTTATTACTCTTGTCCCTTGCCGTCGAGTTAGGTAGAAAACACCTTTGTGCAAGTCGGTGTACCAACTCTGTTTTCCATTTGTACCCTCATCTCGTTGCCACTGTCGGTGACCCCTTGAGCCTATAAAAGGAGGCCCAAGTGCAGCGTGAAAGGTTCGGTTCATTCGACTCATTCGAGACCACACTCACTCGGGCTAGGTTTTGTAGCTCTCATTGCTCCCTAGCAAGAACACAATACAATCAACCAAGCAGCAGTGGGAGTATTATCTCTCCGGAGAGCTCGAAGCTGGGTAAGCTGCTCGTGTGCATCGCCTCGATCGCTCTTCGTGCAATCTCCGCCCCCCTCCGAACCAAAAGGGACTCGGTCCGCCTAGTCCCATAGGTGTTCGTGGGTCACGATCAGCCTCCCCGACAACTTCCTACCTGCCAAGAATCACAACTTATTTATTTTTTACATTTGTACTTCCAAGTGTCTTTAATGCCATTTTCACTATTTTACTTTGTTTTACCTCATCAAACAGGCGCACAACACATTTGAAGAAACAAAATACGAATCTTTGAAACAATAGGGGTATAACCATTGCACATGACTTCATGGGTGCCTTCATCATAGAAAAATAGACTGAATATCGCCAAGTTCTAAGGTTGAACAAATGAATCATACAGAATATTGTGAAAACGCCGCATTTTCTCACTAAAACAAACTTCTGTACTTGCATACAACCCTCTTTAAACTTGGACGACACCTAGTGCTCAACTTGGACTATGACCAGTGCTCAACTCGAACGGAGGAGGTAGTCATTGCTTTTTAACCATGAATGCTTCTAAAGACACTGGGAATTGCTTCAAAACTGCTTTTATACTTTTTAACATGAGGGTTCTCTCAGTTGGGAATTGCTACTTGTGCTGCAGAGAACATGAATATACTCAGTCTGCCCCATTGCTACTTGTGCTGCAGAGAACATGAATATAAAGCAGATGGTGACTCATTGATTTTTCTTTATGATATATAGAAACTAATTGAATTTTGAAACATGCACTCACGATATTTAGGTGATATATCTAAACTTTACAAAATTTCGAAGAAACTCGCTGCAAATCATTACTTATTTAGGTGGTATATCTGAAGTTACAGAGTAATATCGAACCACAGTGGGCAGACCATCAACATAAATCCTCAAGCAAAGCTCACAATCTCCATGGCAGATGCCTATGAATTCACCATGGAAGGGCCTCCCACTCTCTTGCTCTATCTGCTCCCACTCCCTGCACACACACACATGGAGCAGAGAGAGGATGAGAGGGAGATGACTGAGGCGGATCGAGGATAGAGCACAGGGGGCCTGCACGCAGCTCTTCTCGTGACCGGCTGGGGAGCGTGATGTTGTACTGACGAGGCAAAGGTCAAAATATATCACCTAAATAAGTTCAAAGAATTTTACAAAAACAAGTAGGCAACAAAGAGAAAAATCATGTATGGCTATCAGGCACAACTTATATATATAGGACTATTAAGGGTCTCAGGTATCGACTACATTATTTCAGTCAACTCGATCTTCATCGATACTAGAATGACTGGACAAGAAGTTTAGATTTGTAGCAGCACATGCACCAAACTTACATAATTTTTCTTCAACGTTTTTAGGTGATTGCATCAGTACTAGTATGATTGGAAAAGTTTTTCAGATTTGTAGAAGCACATACACGAAACATACATAATTTTATGGAAATGCACGAGTTCTGATTTATCAGTACATAGTTTTATGGAAATGCATGAGTTAACTTCTTCTAGGCGCTATCAGAACATGGTGAAGACTAGCTAATGTAAGGATTGGCAGAGAACACTTAGTATTGAGCTTTTTCCCAAGTATGTATTGAACTGACATATTTTTTGTCAATGAACTTCTTTAGTATAGGTACTACATCTACCAGCATCTTTCTATATATCATGCTAAAAAGCAAACAAACATGCATCATCTCCAGAACATACATACTAGAGAAAATTGAACTGACAATAGAAGAAATTTTTGCTTTTTTGGGACTGATATCATGTAATACCACATCCAGAAAGCATGCCAAGCGAAACGTATATATTTTTAGTTGAAGAACTAGAAGTCTTGCAGCACAAGAGGCACGACATGGTCCTATTAACTAACTTACAGAGATCCTTTCTGCTTTGTAGTAGTACCTGAGGTTACAAGGGTCAGAAATTTACCACATTTGATGGCCTTCACTCCACCAGCAGCGCCGGAGGTGACCTCATGTCTCATGCTGTTGGCGGGGAACAGGAGCTGGATCCACGGGGAAGAAGGTGGCAGGAGCGCCTTGTCCGTCCGATCTCTCATGCGAGGGCAGTGCTCGATGTCGAGGTGCAGGGCGCTGAAGGAGACGGTCATGCGATGAGGAGGAGCGGGATGGGGCAGAGGTGGTTGTTTCCGACGCTTCGCCCTCCACACGTGACCGCCCTTGCAGCGCGTCATGGGAGGTGGGAGGAGGAGCCATGGCGCGTCTCCATAGGTGGAGGCTCTATGTTTATGTTAATAGTACCATAATATAATTGCACAATAGTGGTTGTCAACTGAATCTTGCAAATCCAAACAAAACCATAGTTGAACTTAAACATGACAAAAAATAATAAACTCGCACTAACAGATTGATGAATTTCATGTAGAACACCTTTCTCCTTTAGACGGTTGATTAATGCCACACACATGGACAAGATAGTGTGCCAAGAAATCAAACTGCACAAGTCAGAAGACACAAATTAACACCACGATAGCTGCCCTAGACCACTGAATGGATGGAAGCACAAGACAATAAAATAAATTAAGAATTGTCTTGAACTTAAACCAAAATGATAATTGAACTAAACTAAAATTCGATACTGGACTGAATTAAAATAAGAAACATATATCGAAATTAAATTCTATAAACACAAGCATTTTCAGCAATCAAATTTTCCTCTTGAATATGTAGAGGGACACACCTTGTTTTCTCTATCAGATTCCTACATCCAGGCAAAGAAGTGGGTATAGGACAAGGTACATCAGCCCAAGTTTTTGTACTTCTCGTTGCATTGCTTCAGTTTGGTTCCAAGAACACTATGCTTTAGTTTCGAAGAGTATGTTGCATGACACTGGTTGTCGCGGGCGTCAAGGGGACCATGGAGGAGGAGGATCTCATCGATAATAGCGTAAGCTCTCACGATGAAGTTGTGGACGGCGCCGAGCATGTCGGTGGGACGCATGTTCTTGTGAGAAGTTGTAAAATATCTGCAGAATCAAGATGAAGAGTATGTTTTTGTATTATCTCGATGACAATGAACAAAGTATTTAGAACGCATATAAGACACTAGATAGCAGCGAGTAAACACCTTTGCACAACAACTCCATATGCCTTTTCTCTGGATTTCATATGTTTTGTTTTGTCTCTGAATTTCTGAAATGACGCCAAGGAAAGAACACGAACATATACTTGACCAAACCTTTTATTCAGAACAAAAGTAGAGTTTGACCAGGAAAGAACATGACTCTTAGAAGCAAAATAATGTTTTGCCACGAATGAGAAACAGAAGTATTACTCTAACACATGGAGGATGCAGGGTGCCGCTGGGGATGAGGAACCAAAACTTTTATCCGTCGCTTCTCTTAACTTCAACACCATCTCCTTGTTTCTGCTATTTTTCAGTCTACATGATGGCATCATTCGGTGTGTGCTCCTCCCTCAAAAGAAGTTGAACCCGCCGTTTCTTCTTGTTCCTGAACTTCCCTATAAGATATAACTTTCACATATTTTTTTTGCAAGTGCCACGTTCTGGTGCAGAGCCACTGAAAGGGCAGAATCGAACAGCCGAAACTAAAGAATCATATGTGCTAAACATCTCCCTTGAACTAAAAATGGTTCATATTTTGTCTTCTACAAAACTCCTTGGACTGAATTTCTGCTGAAATTGGACTGTCCACTGAAACACCCCAAAATTCAGTATGCGTAGCACACACCAATCTTTTTTAGCTAACAAGAAGCGGCGCCGGTGAGTTGTGCAGTAGCAGCTAGCAGTATCAGGAGGAGATGCACCAGCAGCTAGAAGCAGGAGGTTCAGGACATCCTGGACGCGGCAAATAAGGTGTGACGAAGCATGCAAAATGGGATGTCGTCATGGAGGACAGCTCCGCCAGCGCCATCCAGCGAGAGGCAAAGGGGCGGCGCGGGGTTTTCCACCGGAGTTAGAGGAGACAGAGGGTCGACAGTTGGGAGGATAGTTGCCGTGAGTCTCACGCGGCGGCGGCGGCGCACTGGGGAGGTCGGGCGGCGGCGGCGCATGAGGTTGTTTGGGCAGCGGCGTATGGGATGGCTGGGTGGCATCGCGCGTCAAACCTAGGTGAGCTCGAGCAGGAGATGCTCGCGAAGCAAGAGACCTCGAGCACGACCATGGTCGACGGCAGCCTCGAGCAGGGAAGAGAGACGACAGCCTTGTCAGCAGAGGAGCACGCCATGGCCGTGGGAGACGACGACCTCCCCGACCTCCCTGTGTGGGAAGAGGGGCGATGGTGGGCGATGTGGCGGCGAGGTCCGGGAGCGTCGCTGTGGCCAGTCGGAGGGCAGGGAAATCCTGCAATGACGCACGGGTGAGTGGATCTGGGGCAGGGCAGGAGGTTGGCGTCGATGGGATCTAGGGCGGGGGTGTCTTTCTATTTATTTTTCCTTTTAGCTACCGTTTCGGCGAGTTCGGGAGCATATACGCGGCTCCCTATATAGGGCTTGCTGTGATCCAAATAGTTATTCTAATCCCAGGATTAGAATAGTGTTGTCCTACCACCAGTGGCAGTTACCACCACTTCGATTTTATATGTTGTATGTAGTATCTATCAAATCTGAGAGTACGTGTGCGTAGTATGTAGTATATAAGAATGTTTAGGTAGTATATATACTATTTTGAGTATGCTCTTCTTTATGTACAAATATATACGTATTTCACAAATATAATAAAAACCATGGGCCAACTTGCAATTATTTCATGCAAGTCACTCTGGAGTATCTTATATATAGTATATGAACATATTTATAATAACAAAGTAGTATATATACTACCACATGGTAGTATATGAGACAAGTGGGGTAACTACCCCGGTGGTAGGATGGATTTTCCCTATATATATATATATATATATATATATATATATATATATATATATATATATATATATATATATATATATATATGACATAATGTAGTACCTAACTAGGATGTGGCCCCCACCTCCAACCGTGTCGTGAGGCGGATGCATGTAATGATCGATACTTTGGTCATACATGTATGTTTCCATGACCTACCATAAGATGGACCAATTAATCTATCGTTTGCTCAAACGACAGTTGTTGTTGTCGATAAACCGCTTGGGCCAATAGATTGAACCATCATAAAAATCGCACGAGAGGGACCACAAAACCAGCACCTCTTGCATGCGGCCCAAAATGATGTACGTTGGGAAGGGGTGATGTGTGTTTTCAATATAGAATAAAGTACAATTTAGATGTGGTGCCTACCTCTAGATACAGACAACAACCATGAAGGCAAGGTAGTTAAGGACGAGATACACAGGGTATGATGTAGGTCGAACCCAGCAATCTGAGCATGTGGGAGGGAATCCTGACAACGCATGAGCTCGAGTTTTGGTTGAGCGACATGTGATGGTGACCGGATCTAACATGAACTAGGAGGAATCCATTCATGGCAAACACATACCCCTCATTATCGGTCAAAGGGATTATATATATACACTCGGGGAGCCAACAGATATGTGTGTCGTCACAAAAAACCGCACAAGGGAGATGTGGTCGTCGAGAAGACCACATATACACTGCAATACTAAAATGGACAATTGTTGTCTTACATAAAGTGTAAACAAATAGTTTGATTGACATATTTTGACCCATTTTAATAACAATCTTTATCGGTTTCCTCACTTGATCTTTGGTTCATGAATATCTCATTACCCCATAAACTGCTTGAGGATCCCTTGCAAAAGAAAGGGTCGAAGTGTGGATCTTTGGCAATGATATATGTACCTAAAAGCACCAAGTTAATATTAGAAGCTAAACAACAATTGAAAAATGATGTAGTACAACACTCCATCCATCCCATTATATAAGATTTTATTACATGTATATCTAGACATCATCGAACATTAAGGTAACACTCTTCCTTGTTGCTATGTAGCACAGGATTGCATATTTGGTCATTCGATTACAATGCATGTTGCTAAACAACAATTGAAAAGCGGGAAGGCATGTTAGCTGCAATATCATAACAACAACCAAATATCGTAATTCATAGTGGTATTGTTGAAAGTGTTATTGATGAAATTGAACTACACGGCAAATAGTTGCACATATAGAGCATCACATTGTGAAGAACTGAAATAAACAAGTCATCTGAGACATCTCCGGTGTGGCGCCCCGATTCAATCATACACTAATCATACGCAAACATATACGATCAAGATCGGGACTCACGGGAAGATATCACAACACAACTCTAAAATAAAATAAGTCATACAAGCATCATAATACAAGCCGGGGCCTCGAGGGCTCGAATACAAGTGCTCGATCATAGAAGAGTCAGTGGAAGCAACAATATCTGAGTACAGACATAAGTTAAACAAGTTTGCCTTAAGAAGGCTAGCACAATGTAACACCCCGGATGTAACTTTCCATATTTGTAACTCCAACTCTTGCCATTTTCGGCATTGTGATATGATATTCCCTCCATGGTTGGGTTTTTCTTCATTTTTGCATTTTGTCCATGTCATGCATCTAGTATCATGTCATCATGTGCATCTCATTTGCATACGTGTTCGTCTCAAGATTCCAAGCATTTTCCCCATTGTCCGTTTTGCAATCCGGCACTCCTATGTCCCCCGGCGTCCCCTTTTACATTTTTCCGTGAGCGGGTACTAAACTTTCTCGGAATAGACCGAGGTTTGTCAAGTGGCCTTGGTACACCACTGGTAGACCACCTGTCAAGTTTCGGGTCATTTGGAGCTCGTTTGATACTCAGCAGTTAACGCACTCTCATAAAGGCCTCTTTTAAGTTGCAACCCAACACCCTCCAAAACAGCCCAATAACCCATCTAAGTCACTTCCATGCTCTCCGTCGTCGGATCACGATCGCGTGGGCGAAAACTACACCTCATTTGGAGCTTCCTAGCTCCTTCTACCTATAAAAACACACCCTCCCCCGAAATCACGGATCAATTCCACCCCTAACCCTAGCCCCGATCCTCCGCGCCCGGGGCGCATCCGGACCGGGCGGACACGTCCGCCCGCCGCCCGACCAACAGGGCCGCCACATAAGCGCGCCCACTTCTCCGCGCCGCCGCCCACAGTCGAGCGGCGCCCTCCAGGCAGCGCCCGCCCTCCCCCGCCGTCGTCGCCGCCCGCGACCCGGCCTGCCGCCGCCCGCCGCCCTCCGCCACCCGCCACACGGCCGGCTTGCCCGCGCCGCCCCCGTGGCGGCGCCGACTCCTCCACCTGGCGCCGCCCCCCACCTCGCCGGCCCGGCCTCGGCCTCTCCTCCATCCTCCGGCGCCGTTCCAGCGAGCCGCGCCGGCCCCGCCTCGGTTCGCGCGCGCTCCGGATCTCAGATCCACGAGACGGTTGACTTTCCCCTCCCCCGAATCCTCTAAGTCATTTTCTGTCAGTATTTTTGTTGCAGTTTCATCATGCCATAACTTTGCACTCGTGGCTCCGTTTTGGGCGTATTGCATACCGAACTTTTCGCCTCGAAGAGTAGATCATTTCATTCCATTGCATCATTTTCATTTGAGCTCATCTTGTTGCCTGAAATTCTTTTGGAAGAGGGCTATGTGATGTTAGTTTCAGATTCTTAACAGAACATGCACTTTTGTCATTTTTGCCATGATTGATGTGTGCATCCTATGAACTTGAGTCCTACATGTGTTTTGTAATATGCCATGCCATCTTTACAGGGGTGTATGCCATGTATTTTTGTGATCTCTTTGGTGACTAGCACAAGCATGCAAACTAGGCTTCATGATGTTGCTGATTTGACCTCTGTTTCTTGATATTTTTATGCCATGTTAACTTGATGCTCTGAGAGATCTATGCATATTTTGAGATACTTCAGTAAGGATGTTTTGAACATATGGTTATGCTCTATCCATCCATGCCCTTGTTTGCAATTATGAAGTGCCATAGCTTGAGTCAATGGAGCTCTACTTTTGCTATAAAATGTTTCCTGGCAGATTGTTTACATGTTATTCAATTTTGCCAAGGTTGTTGTAGTTGATCCGTGTATGATATGATGTTGTTCTTGCCATGTATAGCTTCTATGTCATGTCTTCTTGACGGATGTATGCTTAGTTTATCATGAGATGCTTTGTAGTGAGTGCATCGAGCTCTTAAACATGCCTACTTGTTATCTGTTTTGTCATGCCCTGTTCTGAATACATTATGAAACTTGCTATATTGACATGGGTGCTATTGTATGTTCTTATCCTTTTTGGCTCATGGTCGATAAGGGACTTTTGTTCTATGCTCTGAGTAGATTCATGCCATGCCTTGTTTTGCTATTATAAGTTCCTGTAGCATGATGTTAGCTTGCTCTGAACATTGCTTCGATCTTGATTACGCCATGTTCGATATTTTCACTAAGTCGTGAAGCTGTTATATTTTGCACTTTTGCCATGCTTGTTTGGACCTGTTATGACATGATTTAGCCGTAGCTCAGTGCTCATCTTTTGTCAAGCATCTTGAGTAGATCACTTCCATATGCTTTGCTGGTACGTTTGGGTGAAGTAGCAATTTCTTGTTGCTTGCTATGTGGCATCATCTTTGTTAATGGCAGATTTGTGCCATTCTTGTTTTCTTGTCTTTTGCAAACCGTGCATCCGATTCGGTGATCTTTAAATCGATTTCAACGAAATCATCTCACCTTTCGAGTGGCATACTTGGTTTGCCAAGTTGATGCCTGGTTCATCATTTTCCTTCCGAACACGCATCGCATTGCATATCACATCTCGCATATCATGCCATATATTGCATCATGTTGCTTGTGCATTGCACCGTGATTTATTGTGGTTCCATTGTTTGTGTTCTTGCTTTGGGTAGGGCGGGAGGCGAGTACGTGAGCGAGGAACCTGTTGAGAACGCTTACGAGGTTCAAGCTTTCGACAACTCGAGAACTTTGCGAGCAAGATGACCATACCCTCGAAATCACTTCTATCTTTGCTTGCTAGATGCTCGCTCTTTTGCTATGCCTATGCTCGATGCATCACTTGGTTATCATGCCTCCCATATTGCCATGTCAAGCCCCTAACCATCCTTTCCTAGCAAACCGTTGTTTGGCTATGTTACCGCTTTGCTCAGCCCCTCTTATAGCGTTGTTAGTTGTAGGTGAAGATGAAGTTTGTTCCTTCTTGGAACATGGAGATGTTGTTCCTTGTTGGAACATGTTTACTTGTTGGGGATATCACAATATATCTGCTATAATTAATGCATCTATATACTTGGTAAAGGGTGGAAGGCTCGGCCTTATGCACAGTGTTTTGTTCCCTCTTGCCACCTAGTTTCCGTCATACCGGTGTTATGTTCCTTGATTTCGCGTTCCTTACGGTTGGGTGATTTATGGGACCCCTTGATAGTTCGCTTTGAATAAGACTCCTCCAGCAAGGCCCAACTTTGGTTTTACCATTTGCCACCTAAGCCTTTTTCCCCGGGTTTTCGCGAGCAGGGTCATCTTTATTAACCCCGGGCCAATGCTCCTCTGGCGTTGGTCCAAACTAAACCACTTGCGGTGCCACCACGAGGCAACAGGGTATCTTCGGTTGCCGTCACGTAGTGTTCATCCGGATGTGCCACGAGAGCGAGATATGTGCAGCTCCTATCGGGATTTGTCGGCTGTCAGGTGGCTTTGCTGGTCTTGTTTTATTCTGTCGAAATGTCTTGTAGTCCGGGATTCGAGACTGATCGGGTCTTCGGTAGAAGGAATATCCTTCGTTGACCGTGAGAGCTTATAATGGGCTAAGTTGGGACACCCTGCAGGTATTATCTTTCAAAGCCGTGCCGCGGTTATGAGGCGAGATGGGAATTTGTTAATGTCGGTTGTAGAAAACCGAAGTTGACCCTATTTAAAACACATCAACGCGTGTGTAACCGTGATGGTCTCTTCTCGTGAGTCCAGGAAGTGAACACGATGTTGGAGTTATGTTTGGCGTAAGTAGTTCAGGATCACTTCTTGATCGCTACTAGCTTCACGACCGTGCTTTGCTTCTCTTCTCGCTCTCTTTTGCGAATGTAGCCACCATACATGCTAAGTCGCTTGCTGCAGCTCCACCTCACAACTCTGTCCTTCCTATAAGCTTAAATAGTCTTGATCTCGTGGGTGTGAGATTGCTGAGTCCCGTGACTCACAGATTCTACCAAAACAGTTGCAGTGCCGGCGATGCGGTCAGGTGGCGCAGCCGAGCTCAAGTGGGAGTTCGACGAGGCGTGGTCGTTTCTATGTGTCTTTCACGATAATCAGTAGTGGAGCCAGTTGGGACGATCGGGGATCAATGTAGCATTTGGGGTAGTCTTCTTCTATTTTGGTTCCGTAATCGGACCTTGAGTGTAATCTGAATGATGGATGTTTATTTATGTATTGTGTGAAGTGGCATTGTAAGCCAACTATGTATCTCTTTCCCTTATGTATTACATGGGTTGTGTGAAGATTACCTCACTTGCGACATTGCTTTCAATGCGGTTATGCCTCTAAGTCGTGCTTGACCGTGGGAGATATAGCCGCATCGAGGCGATCCACACTGGCGGGATCTGATCGAAGAAGCGCGGGCCTCTGCAGGATCCTCCTAACTACTCTGAGTCGTCGTCGCCTGGGTTGCTTGCGTAGTAGTAGGCACCTCCGGTGTAGTAGGAGTCATCGTCGACGGGGCGTCTGGCTCCTGGGCTCCGACATCTGGTTGCGACAACCAGGTAGAAGGGAAGGGGGGAAAGGGGGAGAAAAGCAACCGTGAGTGTAAGTGCATCTAGTGCCCCTTAGTGATTTTGGTGTATTGAAGACTTATAGGTTAAGGGACTAATGTGTTTATGAGTGTACACAGGTCTATAAGTCTATGAGGAGTTTGATATTCTACAGAGGAAGTGGGCCCTAAAATGAAGTTCTTTAGCGAAGACTTTGATATTACGAAGACTTTACGAAGACTTTGAAAGTGAAGAAATTGGTGTGACATTGAAGACTTGGTATTCATTTGAGGAACATGAAGCGTGAAGACTTTTGTTTTCGTAGTTTCGTTTTCTCTTTCTTGAGTCATAGGAAGCACCGTCTTTGTTAAAGGGGTCGAGAAATACTAAGGAAAAAATTTCCATGTGATGCTCAACTCAAAATCCTACACCTACCAATCCCTTGAGTGAAGCCTTTGGAAATCTCATACAGGTCAGTCATTTTCTTGATGTGAGGGGCGAAGTTCTTACAGTGTTGAGAATTTATTCGGCGAGGAGTTAGGAATTCGCCGGTCGGATTGCCTACGATGAGAACATGATAGCCACGAGGAATTTGAGAGTCAAATTTCCGACCGTTCTTTGTCTTTGTCTTGACTGTCCCAAAATATCTTATCCACATAACGTTCATATCATTGAAGGGCATTTATGTCTTATCATGTCGGGCTGCTCCTAGGCTATAAATAGCCGCCCCTACAACCACTAGCTGGTTGGCTACTCTGAGAGAACTTGACACTTGTCATTTGAGAGCAACCCATCCTCTGAGGACTTTGGCGAAAATCATCAGTGAGGAAAAACCCAAAACCAAACCCTACAAACCCAAAGTGATTGAGCATCCTTTGAAGAGATTGATCTGCGTGGATCCGATGCTTGTTACCTTTGAAGACTGTGCTTCTTCCAGACGGTTAGGCGTCATGGTCTAGAACATCCAAGAGGAATGGTGGATCGCCGAGTGACCGAGTCTGTGAAGGTTTGGAAGTCGCTGAAGACTTACCACGAGTGATTGGGCGAGGTCTGTGTGACCTTAGTTCAAGGAGAATACGGTGAGGACTTGGTGTCTGAGCTGCGTGCTCAGCGATCGGGTGTCGGGACTGTGTGTCCTCGAGTTTAAATACTCGGCCGCTCCAACCAGGACGTACAAGCCGAGACAGCAGTTGGAACTGGTCTACCAAATCATTGTCTTCACCAACCTTCTGGTTCTATTTCCTCAACTCTTCCATTTCCTCATTCTTTGTGTTGAGTGTTTGTTCATATCTGTGTTTGAAGACTTTGGTGAAGACTTTCTCAATTTCCTCAGTTCAATTTCTTGATCTGTTTGTCTTCATCTTGTGTTATCCTGTGTTTCGCTTCATGTACTCTATGATTGTCTTCATTTCATCATGATGACCATGCCGCATTCTGTTATGCTTACTTCGAGTACTTATTCCGCTGCAAGTAGTTCTTAGCTTAGGAATTTCCTCACCGACAAATTCCTCGTTGAAGAATTCATAAAATCGCCTATTCACCCCCTCTAGTCGATATAACACACTTTCAATTGGTATCGAGCAAGGTACTCCCTTGTTACGTGTGATTTAGTTTAACCACACGGAGTTTTAGTTATGTCGACCGCATGGTATGGTCAAGGTCTCATTGGGTGTCCTACCTTTGATGGTACGGGCTACCCCTCTTTGGAAGAACAAGATGCGAATGCATCTTGAGGCAATGACAACGATCTACGGTATGTTGTGGAAAATGGTGTTCCCTCTATCTCACCCTCTTTGAACGCTACCGATGTGAAGAGATTCAAGCAACTCGATTCTCAAGCGAAGAATATCATATGTGGCCATCGAGCAAAGGACGGTATGGAAGAGTGAGTGCTTTGAAGCGCTAAGCTCATACGGGACAGGCTGTCCAAAGTAAATGAAGGAGTCTCAACTCAGCGTGACTCTCGAGTTGATGTTCTTCGCAATCTCTTCAACCGCTTCAAAAGACTCGACAATGAAAATGTTCAACAAACCTTGATCGCCTCTTGACCTCTCAAATGAGCTTCAGCGCTTGGTGCCATGACATCACCGACCATGAGGTGGTGAAGAAATTGTTGAGATCGCTTGATTCCTCATTTGATACTCGCAGCGATGATACAAGAACGTGCTGACTACAAGTCACTTGATCCCGTTGATATCCTCGAGAGGCTAAATACTCATGAGTTCCGACTTCTTTGAAAAAGAGATCTCTATGGTTCTAGCTATGGAAAATCACGTGCCCTGAAGGCCAAGGCTGTGTCTGAATATGAATATGAAGACTCTGGTAGTAGCCTTGGTGATCCTGAAGAATTGAGCCAGGAGCTAGCTCTGCTCGTGAAGAAATTCCAGAAGTTCTCAAGATGTGGTGCTTTGGAAAATCCTCAAGGAGAAGTGATTCCTCATCTAGTGACTATAAGAAGGCTTTGCCACAAATGCAAGAAACCTGGTCACTACATTCAAGATTGTACTCGATGGGAAAAGGAATTAAAGAAGAAGAAATACAAGGATTACAGTTCTAATGGCGCTAAGAAGAAGAATAAACCGTCAAAATCTTCATCATCAAAATCCTCAAAGTCTTCATCTCACAAGAAGAGCAGCTCCAAGAAGGCTCGGGCATTCATTGGCAAGGAAATGGACTCTGAAGCTGAATCGAGGAACATGAGGAAGAGGAGGCATCGAGAGGAGTCCGAGTGCAGTGTGGCGAGTCTGCTCTCGCTCTTGCATTAAATCGACAAGTCCATCTTCAACTCTGAAGAAACTGACCTCACCAACAAAGTTGATGAAGATAGTGATGACTACGCTCCCACCTATTGCTTCATGGCAAAGGGTGCCAAGGTACTCAAATATACCTCCTCTGAATCTAGTGAAAATGAATCTGATGAAGATCTCAAGCCCAGCTACTCTAAACTTGCTAAGATTGCTGTAAATCAACAAAGGGCTTTTGAAAAGGTTCAAAACATGCTAGATAAAGTGATGATATGTTGGGTGAAGAAATGGATCGCACTAAAGCCACGGTGAAAATCTTGAGACTTGATCTAGGTTTGACAACCTTCAAGGTCATCATAACACTCTCTTATCGATCATGAGAAGCTTTCTTATGAATTTCTTCAAAGAAAGCAAGATCTTGAGAAGCTAAGAGTGAGCTATGAAGATCTTCGAAGGAGCGCGATTCATTACTTGCTCAACAAATCAGCGCTTCTCGAGGAAGAATTTGTTCCTCCATGCTTAAAGTGCATTGAGCGTGAATCGCTAATTCTTCACTGAATGTTCAAATGCTTCAATTGTTACAAATTCTTCACCTGCCTCTGCTATCACTAATTCCTCATCCGAGGACATTGCTAGTATCCTTGACGATGCAGGGTTGAAGGAATTGTACATGACGAGGCATGTACAAAAGCCTCAAAGGGCATCAGACTCTTTGCGATGTGCTTAAAAAGCAGATCCTCAACAGGAACCCTAGGAAAGAGGGTATTGCCTTTGAGAGGAAACTCAATGTCGTTGGTACATATTGGAAGCCTGAGCAGTAGCCCAAAATCTCATGGGTTGCTGCAAAGGGACCTCCAGTTGATCCATCTAACTTATCTGGCTTTACATGTGAATCTCCTCATTCTTCTGATGAGTCATTTGACTCCAACTATAAACTGTTCAAAAATCAGAATGGTGAAGTATTTGCTAGATATGTTGGCACTAACTGCAGGAACAGTTCTCCTATGAAGAAAATCTGGGTTCCCAAGAAGTGCCTTGAAAGTCTTCAGGTGAATGTCCTCATGACACCACCTGTGAAGAATAGGGACCCCAGATCAGACTCTTCATATGGATCCAAGTCCTCATACAGACCAAAGTCCTCACGTTGATCCAAGTCCTCATATGATTATCATCGTGCTAACAACTCTGTTTCGCAGGGTAGAGCTAAGGGCTATGAATATGTGCATTATTCTTCAAACCATTATGTTCATAAGTCCTCGAAGAATTTCTCTGCTTATTCATATGCTTACCCTAACCCCTCTTATGTGAAACGAAATGGATTGGCTTCTATGCCACCATTCTCATAAGGAGCTCGCAGAGTGATGAACTCTTTGCCACCCCTTCAGATGTGGGTGGTGAAGAAAAAGAACTAATCTTTTCTGCAGGATCAGGTCTTCAGACAAGCTTTAACGTCTGAAGAATTTGCTGGGGGCCTGACAAAATTGCCTGAAAGGACGCAGGCTAATCATGAAGAAATGAACTTTCATTTCACACGTCCTCATACTGCTATATATGTTTTCTTGCTTGATGAAATTCATCGATGAAATTGATATCATATTCTTCCTTGATGAAGTATATGATATCGTAAGTTGCACTAATTCATCTGGGATGATCAACCCAAAGCCAATGAGTGGGTCCTTGATAGTGGATGTACAAATCACATGACTGGTGACAAGAACCTATTGATGGATGCTCCCCTATCACCATCACATCTGAAGCATATCATCTTTGCTGACAAAGGCAAAAGTCAGTCTTCGAAGGCTTTAGGAGTGGAGACTTGTATATTGTTGATTTCTCTGGGACCACAACCAGCCGTGTGTCTACTTGCAAAAGCTTCGTAAGGCTGGCTATGGCATCGACGACTTAGTCACGCAGGCATGAGGAATTTTCACACGCTTGCGAAGAAGAAGCATGTCATTGGCATTGAGAATGTCAAATTCCTCAAGTATCACTTGTGTGGAGCCTGTGAAGCTGGAAAAATGACCAAGGCCAAGCATCCGGCAAAGACTATCATGACCACTACTCGTCCATTGAATTGCTTCACATGGACCTCTTTGGTCCTAATCATTACTCAGCAGTCACTAATGGTGCATCTCTATATGGCTTTGTTATTGTTGATGATTACTCTCGTTACACATGGGTACACATTGTTACTTACAAACATGAAGTGCAGGAAGTCTTCAAGCGATTTTCCTCGAGGGCTTCAACCAACTTTGGTGTGAAGATCAAGCACATCGGGAGTGACAATGGAACTGAGTTCAAGAATTCGGTCTTGATGACTATCTTGATGAACTTGGTATTACTCATGAGTTATCTGCTCCCTATACTCCTCGGCAAAATGGCGTCGTGGGCGCAAGAACAGAACTCTTGTTGACATGGCTCGCACTATGCTTGATGAATACAAAGCGCCTCGTCGTTTTGGATTGATGCAATTGATACCGCGTGCCACATCATCAACAGAGTATATCTTCACAAATTCTTCAAGAAGACTGCCTATGAACTCCTCACTGACAAGAAACCCAATATGAACCAGCACCTGAGGAATCTATCAAGTTCAAGGCAACCGAGGATGTAATTCCTCTTGAAGAATCTCTTTGAAGAATTCATTCGAACATGAAGAAGCGTCGGTGATGCACTGAAGATAATGTGAAGAAAATGGTTTGAAGAAAATGCTGATCAAATTCCTCGACGACAACCAGCCCATCCTCGCGTTGCAAAAGAAGTGCAAGTTGACAAGATCATCGATGACATTGAAGCACCAGGTCCTCTCACACGCTCAAAAGCTTCACATTTATATAACTTTTGTGGGCACTATGCTTTTGTCTCTATCACAGAGCCCACTAAGGTAGATGAAGCATTTCTGGAGCCTGAGTGGATTCAGGCCATGCAAGAAGAATTACATCAGTTCGAGCTCAACAACGTCTAGGAACTGGTCAAACGTCCAGATCCTCGCAAGCATAATATCATTGGCACAAAGTGGATCTACCGCAACAAGCAAGATGAAAATGGCCTTGTGGTGAGGAATAAGGCACGACTTGTAGCTCAAGGCTACACACGAGTTGAAGGAATTGATTTCGATGAAACTTTTGCACTGTTGCTAGACTTGAGGCTATTCAGATATTACTTGCTTATGCTAACCATCATAATATCACTTTTATATCAAATGGATGTGAAAAGTGCATTCCTCAATGGTAAGCTTGAGGAAGAAGTATATGTTGCTCAACCCCTGGTTTTGAAGATCCAAAGAATCCCGACAAAGTCTTCAGACTCAACAAGGCCCTCTATGGCCTCAAGCAGGCCCCTCGGGCGTGGTATGATACTTTGAAGGAATTCTTCGTGAAGAATGGCTTCACACCCGGTTCACTCGACCCCACTCTATTTACTCAATCTTATGATGGTGAACTGTTTGTGTGCCAAATATCGTTGATGATATTATCTTTGGCTGTCTTGACCAACGTTATAGTGATGAATTTGCCTATATGATGAGTGAAGAATATCAAATGTCTATGATGGGAGAGTTGAAATTCTTCTTAGGTCTTCAAATTAAATCAACAACACAATGGCATATTCATATCTCGGAGAAATACCTCAAGGATGTTACGAGGAAATTCGCATGCAAGATTGCAAAGGCGTCAAAATTCCTATGCCCACAAATGGCCATCTATGCAATCGATGAAAATGGTATTGACTTTGATCACAAGGTATACCGCTCCATGATTGGTTCTTCATTGTACTTATGTGCATCTAGGACAGATATAATGCTTAGTGTTTGCATGTGCCCGATTTCAAGCTACACCAAGGAATCACACCATAAGGTGTGAAGCATATTCTTCGATATCTAGCTCACACACCAACACTAGGATTATGGTACCCCAAGGGCTCTACTTTTGATCACATTGGATATTATGACTATGACTATGCTGATGATCGTGTGGACCGCAAGTCAACATCTGGTACTTGTCATTTCCTCGGACGATCTTTGGTGCGTTGGTCCTCAAGAAAAAGAAGTGCGTATCACCATCCCATCGGAAGCTAAGTACATTGCTGCTGGTTCTTCTTTGTGCTCAATTCTTTGTGGATGAAGCAAACTCTCAAGGACTACGACATCAACTTGAATAATGTGCCTCTCTACTGTGACAATGAGAGTGCCATCAAGATTGCTCACAACCCAGTTCAGCACTTGAAGACAAAGCACATTCAGATTCGTCATCATTTTCTTCGTGATCATGTGTTGAAGTGCGACATTTCTATTGAGCATGTGAAGACTGAAGAACAGCTAGCTGATATCTTCACAAAGCCCTTGGATGAGAAGAGATTTAGCAAGTTGCGGTGTGAGCTAAATATCTTAGAATCTTCGAATGTTCTTTGAAAAGGACACTCATCCTAACACTTATGCAAAATTGATGACTTAGATGTGCAACACATGAAGAAACGTTTTTCTTCAATCAATGAAGAACAACACTCTAAGTGTGAAGAAATTAATGAAGAATTTGATTCTCAGAACCCTATGTAACATCCCAAATTTTCAATTTGGAATGTTATACATTAGGTCATCATGCATATCATATTTTTTCGCATTTTTCCGATCCTAGAAAATTTCACGCAACTCAAGGACCCTCAGAGAGAGTTGGGAGTTTCATTATTTTCATATTTGGGATTTCTCAAATTTTGAAAATAGGATCATTTGGATTTATTTAAATTATCTTCATAAAGTTTTTCTTATAAAAAAATTTTAAGAGAGGGAATAATATGACTTTCCCAACATTTAGGAAAAACGAAGGTATTATAAATAAATCAAATTTGGCTTTTGGAAGATTTATTTTGCCTAGGCAAAAATGAGCAAAAAAAAATGCATATTGCCCGTTTTTAAAGTTCATTTTGTTCGACTCATTTTTAGGAGTCGGGGAAAATTATTTTTTATTAAAATCGGAGTTCGTTTGGTATTTTTTTAATTCGTTTAGTTTTTGATTTAAAAAAAATCGCCCCCACAGGCCAAGGCCCAGCCTGCCGGCCACCTGCCTGCCCACCTCCTCTCTCCTCTCACAGACGCCGCCACTGCTGAGCCGCCGCCAAGACGCCACCCGCCGCGCCGCTGCGTGTCGGGTCGGACACGAGGTCGCCGCTCGCCCAGCCCCTTCCCAAGCCGCCAACCCCCCCTCTTAAATACACCGCCGCCCCTCGCCGCCCCTCCCACCCCCATGACCCCGCCCCACCGGAGCCCGCCCGTGAAGCCACAGGTAGCCGACCTCGCCGCCCGCCCGATCCGGTTTTCCCTATAAAACCGATCCGGTTTTTTGTGATGTTGTTTTTTCAAAAAAACCCTAGATTGGTTTTATTTTTTTGGTTTTCTTAATTAACGAACGTTCACCGAACCGTTCGTTTCAATGAATGTGTTCGTTGGATTAGTTCATTAACTAACGTCCGTTATTTAAACCGTTCGTCGTTTTCTTTTAATCGGATTTAATCCGTTATTTTTCCGATTCGATTTCGATCCGATTTTCAAATCTGTTTATTTTCTCGCTCGTTTATCGGAATCGGGTGATTCAAGCGCTGGAGTTTAGATTCTAAACCGCCGTTCCGACTAACCTACTTACACAGAGTTTTGTTACTGTAAAATTTTGACCTAGTTTCAGATTGCTAAACCGAGTCGTTCTCCCTCGAGTTTCGACTTTCGATGCTTTATTTGATTCGATTATTTTTGCAACCAGGGTTCTTAAGTTGAACTCTCTGGTTAGATCTTTTATTCGAGATTTCCCCGTGCATTAGATGAGTACTTATTGTATGCTTGTTGTTTTTCTGCGTTAGATCACCCGGAGTGCGCCGCTTGTTACTTCGAATCTCTAGGTCTCGCGGATCATCAGCAAGGCAAGTAACACTTGATCATACCTTTTCTACTACCCAGTTTTTATGCATTAGATCAAACCCTCAAACACTTGCATGTTTAGGATCAAATTAAATTGTGGGTTTGGGAAGTAGATTGAGGTAGTACCTATTACTGCTTTTACTTATGAAACCTTGGGAGTTACTTCTACGCTTGCTTATTGTACCATGCTATGCTAGTAGGCGTGGATTGGGTGAGTGAATATCCATGACAGATGTGAGATTGTTAATTAATGGTTTATCTAAGGTGGCAACCTAAACACACATCTGGGTGGATTGAGGCACTGGTTTCTATCAGATTTTCAGTATTTCTTGGACCGCCACCTGTGCTCTAAGGGATCATAAGATTATTCAAACTGGAAACTTCCGTGTGCAGCCACAAGCCAATTATGGGCTCTGGCGTAGTTGACTAAGTTGTGCGAACTCTTACGGGTAGGCTAGCTGATGTAGGGGATGTAGGTTGGTACGGTCTACCCACATGTAAGGTGCTAGCGCTTCTGAAAGACTATGTCTCGGTCATCCGTTTCTCAAACACCATGTAGTGCGGGAACCAAGCGGAGGCGATCGAGTCTTGTGGGGAAAAGTGTGCAAACCTCTGCAGAGTGTATAAACTAATCATGATTAGCCGTGTCCCCGGTTATGGACGTCTTGAGTATCTAGTTCTTGAATATCATGTGAATCTCAACATGTTACTTCTAAATAAAAGTTATTGGGTTTTTGATGAGTACTTTTTAATTGGGATTGAGGATGCTGTCAACCATTCTCAATGTTTAACAACCACCATGATAGTTAAATAAAGTTATTCCTTTGATGTAGGAAAAATCAGCTTTATGCAAATGTAAATCAGAGAGCCTTACCACCAGCCAAATATGCATGTAGTATAGGCTTATTCCTTCATTGCTCTTATGTGTTACATTGCCAAGATATTCCATGTCTTGACCGTTTTTGGCTGCAACTTTCACGTTATGCACTTTTAGAACGACAGTAAGGTGTTAGGTCGTGGTTCTATACTCGATGATGCCGTTGGAGTTGATGGACTCGCTTATCTTCCAAGCCTTCGCTGTTATCATTAGATGGCCTTAAGCCATATTATTGTAATAAATTCCCTTGTGGACAACGATGTAATAAGTGTGTGATTGCTACTCGCTATAAATCCTTCAAGCATGTGTGGTGTCAAGATTATCGATCCAGGATGACATCGAGCACGAGACTTGATCCATTCGGTCTGGTCGCTCTGAGAGAATGGTATCGAGCACACACCGATCGAGGACACGACCACTAAGTTAAAGCCATAGATCACTACTCTCTTCTCATTTTCTAAACTCCTCATCTTTTCTACTCTTTAGGATGACGGACCTTGAAGATCAAGTACACCCAACCGGATGAAGGCACACCTTTTGGATTTCACTTGAAGGAAGTCACCAAGTACCGAACATTGGACTACCAAGCTTCACGGGACTTTCAACGCCACTCTACTCAAGAGGATTTGGAAGATTCAAGCTCACGCTCCAGAAGGACATTCACCCCAATCACCAAGCCTATAGATAGTGTTTTCGATGCACCAACTTGAGTCAGGAAAGAGCATGGCAGCTCACATCACCATGGGACGATTGGAGAAGTTTATCAAGAAGACCTCAAGGACACTATCTACCAGATTTTGGACGCCGAGATGACAACTGGGACGTCGTCAAGACCAAGAAGGATAGATCCATTGCAGCTTTCATCCAGAGTTAAATCAGCACATTCGACGCCAGAGAACCAAATGTGCAATGATATGTTGGAGTTGCAGAATACAAAGGGAAGGATCATCGAGCTGGAAGGAGAACTAAAGACTACACGCAAGGACTACATGGACGAGATCGTAGCTCGGCAAGACACAATAACGATCTTAAGTACGAGATCAAGAACTCAAGAAGAAGTTGGCGCCAGAATGAGGACCAAGATGTCAATTACCCAAGCGACTACATTAACATCGACGACACCGATTCGGATCCAAGTGAACCCGACTTTGAAGACGAAGTTGGAGCGTACATCATGGAGTCTTCCACGGTTCAAATTAGTAGAAGTCCCCACATAATTAGTAGTATTTCCTCCATGTAAACATTATAGTACACGCACTTTTGCGATAGTTAGATCGATGTAAGCCCTTGTTTGATTGAATGAAGTGATTTTGTGTGCGTTTGCTCATGTGCATTTGGGTAGTGATTCCCCTTAGACCTCATTCTATTCTACATTTCTCTTCTTTTCTAAACCCATCGATGCCTCCCAGACGCGACCCGGATTCGCTTTTTCCGCCAGAGATCACCCAATTGATCCAAAGCAGCGAGAATACCCTGATTCAAACATTGGTGCGAGAACCGGGGAACAACAACAACAACAACAACAACAACCCACCACCACCACCTGCATGGATCATCGACTCGCTTCCTTAGACCTGAATCCGCCGATGTATTCCAAAGAGCACCGAGCCGATTGTAGCAGATGACTGGCTCCGCAAGATAGGAAGGGAGTTGACCACTGCAGGATGCACGGATGGTGAAAGAGTGAAGTTTGCAGCACATCAGCTTGAAGGACCCGCAGCAGCATGGTGGGAGAATTTCACAGCCACTTACCCGATAGACACTATCACATGGGATCAATTTCAGCAAGCTTTTCGCTTTGCCCATGTTTCAGCAGAGCCATGGCCATGAAGAAGCGTGAGTTTCGCAACTTACGCCAAGGAGGAAGGACTGTTGGCAAGACGTGGATGACTTTAGTAAATTAGCACGTTATGCCCCGGATGACGTTGCTCTTGATGCAGCTAAACAGAGAAGTTTTTAGAAGGTGTAGCGACCCGACCTCAGACGGTCAAGCCTACGTGTTCTTGTGCCATCCTCGGATCAAGATTTGGCACACACAAGACATCAATGTATATATCAAGTGCAATCACATGTATAAATAACGAAATGATATATACCTCATAATACTCAGCTGAAACAAATCAAACGGGTGTGGAGTCCCATCAACGCCATCGGCGGGTTGAGTGTAGACCGTAACCCAGATCGTAACTCTTACTGTCGAGGAAATATCGCAACATGATACGTTGCAGCCGTGTAGGTCAAGACATTGAATGTACTGGCAAGATCACAACATGAGAAAACAGATGATAAAACTATACTATATGCAATATGGCTTTGTGGCTCAGATCTCGAGTTTTGTTTGCGTAAAAGCTGATTTTATTTTCCCTACATCAAAGGAATAAATGAAGTCTGTACTATGGAGTTTTCTATCATGACATGGTTCCGCCTAACCGATGTCTCATAGCCCAAAATCAACATAAGTTGCCCACAATTAAGTTATCAATTCGTGTTGAGAGTTCGAGATAGATCCAAGTCCAGAGGCTCAAATTGTCCGTGAATCGGGACACGGCTAATCGATTAGGTTATAACCCTCTGCAGAGGTTTGTACACTTTACCCGCAAGATTCGATCCCTCTCTTTACGTTCTCGCACTTTGAGTGTTTGAGAACAAGATGACCAAACATGGTCTTCCAAAGAGTTCCTCCGACCACCGTCCGGTACTCAACCCATCCTACCGTAGTTCTACATCTGCTAGTACCGCCCCAGCCAGAGTCACAACTAAGGTCAACCAAGCCGAGCCCATAATGACTTGCGGTTGCAGGTAAGCTTCCGGGCATGAAGTATTCTTCCGTCTCTTTGAGTCTGGGTGAAGCTTTCCGCAAGATGTCATGGCGCTTCTCCATGCATCCCGCCAACCACTGGTTTCTCCAGGTGCCGTCAACAAATCCTTCACCCAAAGAGTGTGTATTGAATTCTTGTCTTGAGTCTTGAAGTCTTGAGGCCTTGAAGATGCAGTCCTTGCAGATTCCATCATGGAGTTGTCGTCATTGACGAGAGCCTCCATTCTCACACCACTCCGAAGCACCCATACCAAACCCCGCCTACTATAGCGTAGCATTAAAATAATTAACGCCCCGGCTTGGTAACAGGGTGATGGGTTCCTACCTCATGCATACTACTCAACTACAAGGATTTCAATAACACTACCGAGGGGTGGTTGCAAAGGTGCCACTAAATGCAATAAAACATAGGTAAGAAAAGCATGGTCAAAGTGAACTTGCTCGGTGATGTTGACGAAGAAGAATTATCGTTCTCAAGAAATAACTTGATAGACTACTCGTCACTCTCGATGAAATCTATATAACAAACATATCATTCACATAAGCACTCACACTAACAATCAAAACAAAAGGAGAGTGAATAAGAATCAAGGAACTTCAAATAAAACTAGGGAGTCTTCTTCTACAACATTCACAAAAATAGTTTTGTCTAACGGAAAATAAAACACTAAAACAACAGAGAATAAAATATAAATTTAGTTAAGAAAAAAAAATAAAGTATTTTTTCATAAAGCTATTTTGAAAGTATTTTCAATTGGGAGTTAAAACAGTAGAGAAATCCATTGCAAGTTATTAGCTTAACTTGAATTGATTTCACGATAACAAAATAAAAATAAATAAAAAACTTGTTGAACACCTACTGTTTAACTAATAGAAACCAAACATAAACTTTCTGAAATATAAAATAAAATAATTTAAAACAACTATAGAAAGGAAGTAGCTATAATTCAATAGAACTAAAACAGAATTTGTTTTACATGAAATAATAAGCTAAAATACTCAAACAATTTTGAAGTTTTTACCACTGGTAAATATGATCACTAGTGATCAGTAGAAAAAGAATCAAATAAAATCTATTTTAAACTCCCGAATAAGCAAAACAAGCTTTAATTCAAATCTGATCTAACTCAATTTTATAAATCCAAACATAGACAAATTATATATTTTTGAAACTACAAGAAAATTGTGATCTAACATAAAATGAATCAGCATCATTGGACTTCTAGATCAAAAGTTATAAGCTAAACAAGAACGGAACTAAATCTGTTACGGAAATAAATCTGAAAACGAAAACGGAGTTACCTGTGACGTGAGGTAGAGATGGCAGGAAGGTGACGGCGATGTGGAGGGCTGCTCGGCGAGGGGGCGAGGTCGCCAGCGAGGGTGGGGTGGCGGAGGAGGGGTCGGCGCTGGGGAGGTGGGCTGGGCGATGGGGAGGTTCCAGGAGAGCTCTGGTGAGCGTTCTAGGCAGGAAAAGGAGGACGGTGGCGAGGAGGCTACGGGCAGGAGGAGGCGTGGTGATGGGAAAATGGAATGAGGAGAGGAGGGGTTTTATAGGCGGTCTCGGGAGGCGCTGGGATGGAAAGACGAGGAGATCGGGAAGGTGGAGTTTCTGTCTCCATGGATATGGAAAGCTTCAGAACGTGAGAGGAAACAGAGGAAGGAGATGATCTCTTGTTGGGCTAGAATAGGAAAGTGCTTAATGGGCCAGCAGGTTTTTCCTAATAAAACGATTCCATTCCTATTTTTAAAATTAGGAAACTAAAACAATAAAAGGAAATCAAATCAATTCGAATAAAGAGTTTTTATATACTAAAATTATCGAAAAATAAAATGTAGATGATGAGCATTATTCCACGGCCAAAATAAAAACTAAAAAAATGTTTTTCAGAAAATCCCTAAAGGCTTTATTTCTTTTTGCAAATAATTTTAAATAAAACTTTGGTTTTTCTTGGCTCAAATATTTTCAAAATGCCCCTGATTTTGAGGGTCATTTTCCTCCGCTCTTTCTTGCTTGCAAGAATTTATTTTCGGGTATTTCTCGGGAAGAAAAATAGAGAAGCAAGTGCAAATATTTGAAAGAATTAAATTGCAAAACTCCATTCAAATTCTTTATAGTTGAAGAAGTCATGTCATCTTCTCTCATTGATTTTAATAGGATGAATTTGAATTTACGGAGAAGGGAAAGTCATTTTATTCCTCTCTTTCAAAAGTTTTTGAAAAGGTTCAAATTTCACTCAAGTTTAATTCACTCAAGCAAACAAACAAACAATTCAATTAATTATATTAACATTCCAAAATTTGGGATGTTACAAACCTACCACACTTAAAATGAATCTCATCCTCGAGATTCGAAGAGGCTAGCAAGAAAAGGTTAGGGGTTGGGGTCTTCTAGCAAATGTCTTGGTCAGAAAGGTCAGGGGTGCTACCACACTTAAAATTAAGGTCATGGTTCCAATAAACTCAGATATTTCCTCTGGAGGGATGCCAATGTATGTCTCTTCACATATCTTACAATAGCTCCTTCATTAAAGCTCTTCTGTCAGGAGCATAGAGTTTTCCTCAAAAGCTTGGGTCGGTTCGTCAAAGTTGAAGTTCGTCCGAGACCGGATCTTCTTAGTGATGGGTCTGTGTCCATTCTAAACAACTATCAAACACTCATGGTGGTCTACAATTTATGGTTTTCTCCTGCAGAAAACGGGTGCAGGTTGAACCTCACCAGATAACCTACGCTTGGCAAGCGGTTGCTGTAATGGGGTTCCATCGTCCTACCATTTTATGGTTTTATGGCTTATCGCGTCGACACTCTTCTAAGGTTTTCAAGTCTCTCGATTTTCCATCAACATATGATAGTTCATGATAGAAGTCTTGGTATGGGGCCAATCATCCCGCATTTGAATCATTACCACATACGTAAATAGTGAATCACGATTCTAACACTTGGGCATACTCACAAGCATTGCAGAATTTCTCTTGTCCTCGAATTGGGTTCGAGTAAATCCATGGTTTCGCAAGCCAAACAAAACATCTATCGTTACTTCACCATTCTTAGGTTTTTGCGTAATCTCCCACGTAAACGTATGCTGATTGGATCACCGATTCTTCCAAATTTATTCCTTTATCAAGGTTACAACGGTTCCTTCTCAAAATCCTGGGCACGTGGGTTATGGCCCACTTCAACACTAGTGCAGCTTTAACTCATCCTTGGAGTAACTCTCTTGTTACACCTCCTTAAATCCAGAGTACTGTTTCTTCATACCATCATATCAAAACAAAACTCCAACTTATTTTGTCCAGCTTCCTTCTATGGCCGTCATGAATAACACGTTTCTTTCTTCATTGATCCTGTGGCTTTATAGAGTACTATGACCAAAAGAAGTGCACAAGTTTATCCATAAAATCTCATTAATCTCATATCAATCTTTCATTACATCCTTAACCATTTTCAGAATCCAAATTCCAAAAGTACTTGTTACAAATGCTGCCACCCACATGATTTGGTATGGTCGACATTAATTCCACTTTATTTATTTATCCTCCTCGAGGATTCTTCATCCCACCGAATTGTGCGACATGAGCCTTGAAATCTTCAATCTTCTGTTTCATCATGGTGGTCTTGAGCTTCACCTTCATTATCTCTGCATGCACTTCGCTTAGGTATTCCTGAGTATAACGGAGTCTTGCTTCAAGTATTTCTCGATCCGGCGATGGCTTCCATGGCTGCTTCACTAACGGCATCAAGAAAGTTGCTTGTGGCACACATGAGATGAAAAGTACTGCCCCATCATTTTGGGCAAACTCCTTTCAAATGGTGGAGGTGTACCTCCACATACCAAAGTTCCACTCCCTTATGCATGAAGGGGTAGCCTTTGTAGACTGCATCTCCTTCAAGGTGAATATGTTTCATCATGTCCTTCAGGATCTTCGGGTAATCATGATCACTTGTCAGGGTCATGATAGTTTCCGGACCCTTAAGGAAGGACTCATAAAGGGTTGTCATCTGCATGTGTAGGATATGAGGGGTGCTCAGAACAAGGAATGTATCTCCATGGAGAATTGCAATTGTCTCCAGAAAAGTTTGGTGTTCAGTTGTCCATGGGTTCAAGATTTCGGGGTCTGGTTGAGATATAAAGAGAAAGCAATTTCCCACTCATCAACAAAATTATCGTTTGTAATGGGCCGTTCTACTAGGGTTTCGTTTCTAAGTCCTCATTTCTTCAGGTCTTCAATTCTCGGGAGTTTCAAATTCCTGATGCTGTTCCCATATGAAGGCCTTCTACCATTCTTCCGTAACTTACGTCTCTCATGGTTGAAATAAATACAAACCTACGAATATCGCATCTATCCAGCCAAACACACAAAAATAATAGCAACCAAGCATTCATTTATTCAATCAATACTACAGTATCGCCACCCACATAATTTGGTATGGTCAGATACTTAAATCGAGATGGCGTTCATCTTTATTTCTCTCATGGTGGAATACTACTAAATTTATCGGGTTTCTTCGTGTGGACTTGATCTCTTCCAGTTCTTACGCTAGATTTTCCTCGTCGACTCGGAGTTTCTTGTGACGACCTGTATGTCTGAAGTTGTTCCTTGAGCTTCGGATTTCAACGTCCTTTGCATGAGACATGGTCCTGCTGTTCTTGAGTTCTCGACGATTCTCGAGATCTCGAGGTTCTCCTCCTCCAGCTTGTTTATCTTGCCTCTCGAGTCTTGTCCTCTTCTCGTAGTGCTTCATTGTCAAACAGGGCTTCCAGGAGGTCCATCTCAAGATTCTTGACGATTGTTCCAGATCCTGATTGTACACTAAAAGTGGGGAGAACTTCATCTTTTGCGCTCCGTCAAGGCAATAGTTGCTTCATCGACTTCGCCATCCAATCCTTCCAAAGAAGTGTGAGTTTAGTGCAGACGATGACGGTAGCATAAGCGCGCAATAGCATCATGGACGGCAGTGTTGATGCCCATATCACGATCACCATTTATAGTTCAAGCTGATGTCTGCAGTCTTGGGGCTTCTTTACGACCAAAAACTTGGGTCTTGACTCCCCACGATCTGGACGCCCTCTTAGTTGCCTTGATCTCGTGTATCGGTAACTTCAGCAGCCTGACTAGCTCCACAAGGAAGGGGCCTCCAAGAACCTTCTCGTAGTGTTCTCTTTTGTTCAAAATGTAGCTCTCCATCTATAGTTTGAAATAAGGAAGGTTCAGTAAAAAGGAATCAGGTGTTACGAGAGTAGTACAAAACAAAGGTCATTCCTATTGGGGTCTTCATATTACTAAGTCATTTTCTAGGGTCACGTTCTACAGCCAACATGTGCTCGATACCATCTCTCAGAGCGACCCGACCTCGACGGCCAAGCCTCTATGTTCTTGTGCCATCCTCGGATCAAGATCTTTGGCACACACAAGACATCAATGTATATATCAAGTGCAATCACATGTATAAATAACGTAAAATGATATATACCTCATAATACTCAGCGAAACAAATCAAACGGGTGTGGAGTCCCATCAACGCCATCGGCAGGTTGAGTGTAGACCGTAACCCTGATCGTAACTCTTACTGTCGAGGAAATATCGCAACATGATACGTTGCAGCCGTGTAGGTCATTACATTGAATGTACCGCAAGATCACAACATGAGAAAACAGATGATAAAACTATACTATATGCAATATGGCTTTGTGGCTCAGATCTGAGTTTTGTTTGCGTAAAAGCTGATTTTATTTTCCCTACATCAAAGGAATAAATGAAGTCTGTACTATGGAGTTTTCTATCATGACATGGTTCCGCCAACCGATGTCTCATAGCCCAAAATCAACATAAGTTGCCCACAATTGTTATCAATCCGTGTTGAGAGTTCCGAGATAGATCCAAGTCCAGAGGCTCAAATTGTCCGTAATCGGGACACAGCTAATCGATTAGGTTATAACCCTCTGCAGAGGTTTGTACACTTTACCCGCAAGATTCGATCCTCTCTTTACGTTCTCGCACTTGAGTGTTTGAGAACAAGATGATCAAACATGGTCTTCCAAAGAGTTCCTCGACCACCGTCTGTACTCAACCCATCCTACCGTAGTTCTACATCTGCTAGTACCGCCCCAGCCAGAGTCACAACTAAGGTCAACCAAGCAGAGCCCATAATGACTTGCGGTTGCACGGGTAAGCTTCCGGCGTGAAGTATTCTTCCGTCTCTTTGAGTCTGGGTGAAGCTTTCCGCAAGATGTCATGGCGCTTCTCCATGCATCCCGCCAACCACTGGTTTCTCCAGGTGCCCGTCAACAAATCCTTCACCCAAGAGTGTGTATTGAATTCTTGTCTTGAGTCTTGAAGTCTTGAGGCCTTGAAGATGCAGTCCTTGCAGATTCCATCATGGAGTTGTCGTCATTGACGAGAGCCTCCATTCTCACACCACTCCCGAAAGCACCCATACCAAACCCCGTCTACTATAGCGTAGCATTAAAATAATTAACGCCCCGGCTTGGTAACAGGGTGATGGGTTCCTACCTCATGCATACTACTCAACTACAAGGATTTCAATAACACTCTCGAGGGTGGTTGCAAAGGTGCCACTAAATGCAATAAAACATAGGTAAGAAAAGCATGGTCAAAGTGAACTTGCTCGGTGATGTTGACGAAGAAGAATTATCGTTCTCAAGAAATAACTTGATAGACTACTCGTCACTCTCGATGAAATCTATATAACAAACATATCATTCACATAAGCACTCACACTAACAATCAAAACAAAAGGAGAGTGAATAAGAATCCAAGGAACTTCAAATAAAACTAGGAGTCTTCTTCTACAACATTCACAAAAATAGTTTTGTCTAACGGAAAATAAAACACTAAAACAACAGAGAATAAAATATAAATTTAGTTAAGAAAAAAAAAATAAAGTATTTTTTCATAAAGCTATTTTGAAAGTATTTTCAATTGGGAGTTAAAACAGTAGAGAAATCCATTGCAAGTTATTAGCGAACTTGAATTGATTTCACGATAACAAAATAAAAATAAATAAAAAACTTGTTGAACACCTACTGTTTAACTAATAGAAACCAAACATAAACTTTCTGAAATATAAAATAAAATAATTTAAAACAACTATAGAAAGGAAGTAGCTATAATTCAATAGAACTAAAACAGAATTTGTTTTACATGAAATAATAAGCTAAAATACTCAAACAATTTTGAAGTTTTTACCACTGGTAAATATGATCACTAGTGATCAGTAGAAAAAGAATCAAATAAAAATCTATTTTAAACTCCCGAATAAGCAAAACAAGCTTTAATTCAAATCTGATCTAACTCAATTTTTATTAATCCAAACATAGACAAATTATATATTTTGGAAACTACAAGAAAATTGTGATCTAACGCAAAAAGAATCAGCATCATTGGACTTCTAGATCAAAAGTTATAAGCTAAACAAGAACGGAACTAAATCTGTTACGGAAATAAATCTGAAAACGAAAACGGAGTTACCTGTACGTGAGGTAGAGATGGCAGGAAGGTGACGGCGATGTGGAGGGCTGCTCGGCGAGGGGCGAGGTCGCCGGCGAGGTGGGGTGGCGGAGGAGGGGTCGGCGCTGGGGAGGTGGCGCTGGGCGATGGGGAGGTTCCAGGAGAGCTCCTGGTGAGCGTTTCTAGGCAGGAAAAGGAGGACGGTGGCGAGGAGGCTACGGGCAGGGAGGGGGCGTGGTGATGGGAAAAATGGAATGAGGAGAGGAGGGGTTTTATAGGCGGTCTCGGGAGGCGCTGGGATGGAAAGACGAGGGAGATCGGGAAGGTGGAGTTTCTGTCTCCATGGATATGGAAAGCTTCAGAACGTGAGAGGAAACAAAGGAAGGAGATGATCTCTTGTTGGGCTAGAATAGGAAAGTGCTTAATGGGCCAGCAGGTTTTCCTAATAAAACGATTCCATTCCTATTTTTAAAATTAGGAAACTAAAACAATAAAAGGAAATCAAATCAATTCGAATAAAGAGTTTTATATACTAAAATTATCAGAAAAATAAAATGTAGATGATGAGCATTATTCCACGGCCAAAATAAAACTAAAAAAATGTTTTTCAGAAAATCCCTAAAGGCTTTATTTCTTTTTGCAAATAATTTTAAATAAAAACTTTGGTTTTTCTTGGCTCAAATATTTTCAAAATGCCCCTGATTTTGGAGGGTCATTTTCTCCGCTCTTTCTTGCTTGCAAGAATTTATTTTCGGGTATTTCTCGGGAAGAAAAATAGAGAAGCAAGTGCAAATATTTGAAAGAATTAAATTGCAAAAACTCCGTTCAAATTCTTTATAGTTGAAGAAGTCATGTCATCTTCTCTCATTGATTTTAATAGGATGAATTTGAATTTACCGGAGAAGGGGAAAGTCATTTTATTCCCTCTCTTTCAAAAGCTTTTGAAAAGGTTCAAATTTCACTCAAGTTTAATTCACTCAAGCAAACAAACAAACAATTCAATTAATTATATTAACATTCCAAAATTTGGGATGTTACAGAAGGACTGAATGATGAGTTCAGCATGCCGTTGATGGTAGCCAGTTTCAACAACTACCAGGAGTTGGTAGACCGAGCCCTCATGATTGAAGGAAAGCAAAGAAGAATTGAGAACCGCAAGCGGAAGTATGGACAAGGGAAGTATAACTCTGGAGCTCAGCAGAAACCTCGTTATACCCCTAAATCAGGAATTCAGTTTCAGCATACCCATGGAGGAGGAAATTCGCATAACCATAATGGCGCCAAGAATGGGAACGGGAATGGAGGAAGCAATGGCCAGAATCGCACCAACCCGTCAACACCATCCAAGGTAGACTTGAGTCACATTACTTGCTTTAAGTGCCGCAAGACTGGGCACTATGCAAATGACTGTCCAGAAGGCCAAAATGGAAATGGCAATGGAAGCTCTGGAAAGAAGCCCAACCCTTTCAATAGGGGACAGGTGAACCACATTGATGTGGAGGAGATTGAAGATCAGCCCGATGCAGTAATCGGTAAGTTTTTGGTTAAGTCATTTACTGCAGTTGTTCTTTTCGACATCGTGCATCGCATTCATACATATCAAGGGATTTGTGGATAAGTACAAGTTACCGACCCAAGCCCTTAGGTCACCCATGCTAGTAACCTCACCCGAGCAGAGTACATGGCTAGTAAATGGTGTGATCGACCGCCACTAAGGATTGGACACTATGTCTTCCCTCGGACCTAATAGTTCGGAATCCCAAGGATTGGATGTGATATTAGGAATGGATTGGTTATCAAAGTATGGAGGAAACATAGATTGTACCACAAGGTCAATTTTGCTCACCACACTAGAAGGAAGAAGGATTATATGTATCACGGCACGAGCCGAGGAGAGCACAAGTTAATTGCTTATCGTGAGTAGTACGGGAAGAAGTACCGGTGGTGAAGGATTATCCTGATGTATTTCCTAAGAATTGCCGTGAATGCCACCGGATAGAGACATTGAGTTTTTGATCGAGTTGTTGCCGTGAACAGCCCGATATCGAAGCGATCAGACAGGATGCCCGCAAAGGATTTGGCGGAAATCAAGAAGCGATTAAGGAACTATTGGATAAAGGTTTTATTCGCCCAAGTTCTTCACCTTGGGGATCACCCGCTTTGTTAGTAGAGAAGAAGGATGGATCTTTGAGAATGGTTGTTGATTATCGTGGATTGAATGAAGTAACAATCAAGAACAAGTACCCACTACCTATGATAAATGATCTGTTTGATCGCTTGCAAGGAGCCAAAGTGTTTTCCAAGATCGACTTGCATCGTGGTACCATCGATTGAAGATTCGGGAGCAAGACATACCCAAGACAGCATTTACCACGAGATATGGACTGTATGAGTATACCGTTATGTCATTTGGACTGACTAACGCGCCAGCCTATTTCATGAACCTGATGAACAAAGTGTTTATGGAGTTTTGGATAAATTGCCGTGGTGTTCATTGATGATATTTTGATTTTCCAAGAATGAAGAGGAACACAAGGAACATTTGCGATTGGTTTTGGAGAAACCGAGGAACACCGGTCGTATGCCAAGTTCAGCAAATGTGAGTTTTGGCTAAAGGAAGTTGGATTTCTGACATGTTATATCCGGAGAAGGGATAGCAGTTGACCCCACAAAAGTTGAGACCAGAACCAAATGGGAAGCACCAACGACAGTTGGAGAGATTCGAGTTTCCTTGGACTCGCAGGATACTACCAAGATTCATTGAGAATTTCTCAAGGATTGCAAAGCCTATGACTGAATTGTTGAAAAAGGAAAACAAATTCATATGGACCGAGGACTGTGAGGCTAGTTTTCAGGAGTTGAAGAAAAGATTGGTTACCTCACCAGTTTTGATATTGCGGATCGGACTAAGGATTATGAGGTGTATTGCACGCTTCACGCCGAGGACTTGGAGCCGTGCTTATGCAGGAAGGAAGAGTTGTTTCAGTATGCTTCACGACAACTTAAGCCCCATGAGTTGAATTATGCCACTCATGATTTGGAGTTAGCAGCCGTTGTGCATGCCTTGAAGACGTGGAGACATTTTCTCATTGGAAATCATTGTGAAGTATATACGGATCACAAGAGTTTGAAGTACATCTTCACCCGTAAGGAATTGAATCTCGAGATAAAGGAGATGGTTAGAACTTATCAAGGATTATGATATGAGATTGCATTATCACCCGGAAAGGCTAATGTCGAGCCGACGATTGAGCCGTAAGAGCCACGCCAATACCCTAATGATGGGAGGAATACCCAATGAGTTAGCCGAGGACCTTCGAGAGCTATGTTTGGAAATAGTTCCGAGAGGCTATGTAGCAGCATTGGAGATTCAGTCGACACTAATGGACAAAATTAGAGAAGCCCAAAAGGCAGATAAGGAAGTTGCCTCCATAAAGGAGAAAATGGGCAAAGGAAAAGCTAAAGGATTTCGTGAGGATGAGCACGATACCCTATGGTTTGAAGACCGTGTTTATGTGCCCAAAGGACCCGTAGATCGGGAAGTTGATTTTGCAAGAAGCCCATGATTCACCCTATTCGATTCACCCAGAAATACCAAGATGTATTTGGATTTGAAGAATATTTTCGGTGGACCGGAATGAAGAAGGATATTGCGGAGTATGTAGCAATTTATGACGTATGTCGAAAGTAAAGGCAGAGCATCGAAGCAGCAGGATTGTTACAACTGCTGCCGATACCGAATGGAAGTGGGATAAACTAGGCATGGATTTAATCACAGGTTTGCCAAAGACCCGCTCAGATATGACTCGATTTGGGTTATAGTCGACCGTTTAACAAAGGTAGCTCATTTTATTCCAGCCAAGACTACCTATAGCAGTGCTAAGTTCGCAAAGATATACATGACCAGAATTGTGTGCTTACACGGAGTTCCAAGGAGCATCGACGACGTGAGGAACCCGGTTTACCTCGAAATTTTGGAACCGGTTACACGTAAACATTGGGAACCAGACTAGAATTCAAGACAGCTTTCCACCCACGTAATCGATGGATGACCGAGAGAGTCAATCAGATTTTGGAGGACATGCTGAGAGCTTGTGCACTAGATTATGGATCTAGTTGGGATGATAATTTTCCGTATGCAGAATTTTCCTACAACAACAGCTACCAAACCAGCTTAAAGATGGCACCTTTCGAGGTCTGTATGGAAGAAGGTGCAGGACACCGTTGTCATGGACTAAACCGAGATCGCCGCTTGGTTGGACCAGATTTGATTAAGGAGTCCTAATGTAAAGTTAAGTTAATTGAGATGTGCTCAAGGTAGCCCAGTCCTGCATGTAAGAGCTATGCCGATTCAAAGCGCAGCGATTGAGTATGAGGTTGGAGACAGAGTATATCTTAGAGTATCCCCGCCGAGGAGTTAAGCGCTTTGGAGTTAAAGGAAGTTAGCACCCGCTTCGCTGGACCATATAAGATTTTGCAACGCATGGGAGAAGTTGCGATAAGTTGGAATTGCGGAAGGACTGTCAGGAGTTCATGACGTATTCCATGTTTCTCGCTTGAAGAAATGTCACCCGAGATAGCAGAGGTACCGTTAAGAGATACCGCACTAATCGAAGCAATTCAGTTGAAGGATGACTTGACATATGAGGAAAACCGTTAAGATTCTCGATTATGCCAGCAGAGTTACCCGCAGCAAGGTTATCAAGTTTTGCAAAGTGCAGTGGAGCCACCACACCGAGGATGAAGCCACCGGGAAAGAGAGGAAGTTTTGCTCAAGGACCACCTCACCTATTTTCTAGTTAACCCGAATCTCGAGGGCTAGATTCATCTTATAGTAGGTTTGTAACATCCCAAATTTTCAATTTGGAATGTTATACATTAGGTCATCATGCATATCATATTTTTTCG
This sequence comes from Aegilops longissima, assembly GCA_021605205.1. Classification (NCBI taxonomy): domain Eukaryota; kingdom Viridiplantae; phylum Streptophyta; class Magnoliopsida; order Poales; family Poaceae; genus Aegilops; species Aegilops longissima. The sequence goes on from CM038679.1 coordinate 237,649,097, forward strand.
CATTTTTCCGATCCTAGAAAATTTCACGCAAGTCAAGGACCCTCGGAGAGAGTTGGGAGTTTCATTATTTTCATATTTGGGATTTCTCAAATTTTGAAAATAGGATCATTTGGATTTATTTAAATTATCTTCATAAAGTTTTTCTTATAAAAAAATTTTAAGAGAGGGAATAATATGACTTTCCCAATATTTAGGAAAAACGGAGGTATTATAAATAAATCAAATTTGGCTTTTGAAGATTTATTTTGCCTAGGCAAAATGAGCAAAAAAATATGCATATTGCCTGCTTTTAAAGTTCATTTTGTTCACTCATTTTTAGGAGTCGGGAAAATTATTTTTATTAAAATCGAGTTCGTTTGGTATTTTTTTAATTCGCTTAGTTTTGATTTAAAAAATCGCTACCGGGCCAAGGCCCACTGCCCAGCCAGCAGCCTGCCACCACCTCCTCTCTCCTCACAAGACGCCCGCCTGCTGAGCCCGCCACAAGACGCCACCCCCGCCGCCGCTCGTGTCCGGTCGGACACGAGGTCGCCGCCCCTGCCCCTTCCCTAAGCCGCCAACCCCCCCCTCTTAAATACCGCCCCCCCCCTCTCTCATCCCGCCCGCCGCCCAAGCCGAGCCCGCCAAGGACGCCTTGCCGCCCCGTTCCCCTCCGACGCCGAACCCGCCGCCTCCCGCCCCTCCCGACCCCGCCGACCCGCCCACGGAGCCCGCGAGAGCCCGCCAGCGAAGCCCCGAGGTAGCCGACTCGCCGCCCGCCCGATCCGGTTTTCCTATAAAACCGATCCGGTTTTTTTGTGATGTTCGGTTTTTTCAAAAAAACCCTAGATTGGTTTTATTTTTTCGTTTTCTTAATTAACGAACGCTCACCGAACCGCTCGCTTCAATGAATGTGTTCGTTGGATTAGTTCTGTTAACTAACGTCCGCTATTTAAACCGCTCGTCGTTTTCTTTTAATCGGATTTAATCCGTTATTTTTCTCGATTCGATTTCGATCCGATTTTCAAATCTGTTTATTTTCTCGCCGCTTATCGGAATCAGTGATTCAAGCGCTGGAGTTTCGTTTAAACCGCCATTCCGACTAACCTACTTACACAGAGTTTTGTTACTGTAAAATTTTGACCTAGTTTCAGATTGCTAAACCGAGTCGTTCTCCTCGAGTTTCGACTTTCGATGCTTTATTTGATTCGATTCTTTTTGCAACCTGTGGTTCTTAAGTTGAACTCTCTCGTTAGATCTTTTATTCGAGATTTCCCGTGCATTAGATGAGTACTTATTGTATGCTTGTTGTTTGTCTGCGTTAGATCACCCGAGTGCGCCGCTTGTTACTTCAATCTCTAGGTCTCATGGATCATCGCAAGGCAAGTAACACTTGATCATACCTTTTCTACTACCCAGTTTTTATGCATTAGATCAAACCTCAAACACTTGCATGTTTAGGATCAAATTAAATTGTGGGTTTGGGAAGTAGATTGAGGTAGTACCTATTACTGTTTTACTTATGAAACCTTGGGAGTTACTTCTACGCTTGCTTATTGTGCCATGCTATGCTAGTAGACGTGGATTGGGTGAGTGAATATCCATGATGATGTGAGATTGTTAATTAATGGTTTGTCTAAGGTGGCAACCTAAACACACATCTGGGTGGATTGAGGCACCTGGTTTCTATCAGATTTGCTCAGATTTCTTGGACCGCCACCTGTGCTCTAAGGGATCATAAGATTATTCAAACTGAAACTTCCGTGCAGCCACAAGCCAATTATGGGCTCTGGCGTAGTTGACTAAGTTGTGCGAACTCTTACGGTAGGCTAGCTGATGTAGGGGATGTAGGTTGGTACGGTCTACCCACATGTAAGGTGCTAGCGCTTCGAAAGACTATGTCTCGGTCATCCGCTTCTCAAACACCATGTAAAAGGGAACCAAGCGGAGGCGATCGAGTCTTGTGGGGAAAAGTGCTAAACCTCTGCAGAGTGTATAAACTAATCATGATTAGCCGTGTCCCCGGTTATGGACGCCTTGAGTATCTAGTTCTTGAATATCATGTGAATCTCAACATGTTACTTCTAAATAAAAGTTATTGGGTTTTTATGAGTACTTTTAATTGGGATTGAGGATGTGTCAACCATTCTCAATGTTTAACAACCACCATGATAGTTAAATAAAGTTATTCCTTTGATGTAGGGAAAATCAGCTTTATGCAAATGTAACAGAGAGCCTTACCACCAGCCAAATATGCATGTAGTATAGGCTTATTCCTTCATTGTTTTATGTGTTACATTGCCAAAGATATTCCATGTGTTGATTGTTTTTGGGCTGCAACTTTCACGCTATGCACTTTTCGCATTTACGACGAGTAAGGTGTTAGGTCATGGTTCTATACTCAAGTGATGCCGTTGGAGTTGATGGACTCGCATATCTTCCAAGCCTTCCATTGTTATCATTAGATGGCCTTAAGCCATATTATTGTAATAAGTTCCCTTGTGGACAACGATGTAATAAGTGTGTGATTGCTACTCGCTATAAATCCTTCAAGCATCTTGTGTGGTGTCAAGACATCGATCCAGGATGACACTGAGCACAGAGACTTGATCCATTCGGGTCTGGTCGCTACACCCTACGACAATTGTACGCGGTGTCTGAAATCATCATTCCTATACGGTGGGACACGCCACCACCAAAGTTGAAAATCTTCAATTTGAGTTTTTCCTCAGTTTTGAAATACTTCAGTTTTTCAAATTCTTCAACTTTGCAAAATCTTCACTGTTTCCGTTGTCTTTCTTCATTGACTATATACATATATGGGTTTATGTCCTCTACAACATTCACTTATGGCTATTTCTTCAAGTTGCTTTTTCTGCTAAGTGAATGTGATCGGACCCTTCCCCCTATATGCTATACTCAACCCAATCTATTCACAAATTCTTCATGTGCGTTCTATTTGAAACTCGTTCAAAATCTTCACTGTGTCCTTGTCAGCTGAAGAAATTGCAAAAGGAACTTTTAACTTATCTTATCCAAATTTTCGGCTTTGCCGCTCATACTGTTCTGTATCCCACGATAGACTTATCTATTCACCCACGATCTAACACGATCTCCACTTTTCAATACGTGGGCGACACATGTCAAGCGAATGAGAAGGGTCAGGGGCACGTTTGTCCAAAATCTTCGGGCGAACAGTTTTTCACTGTGGCTATATATACCCCCTCTCCCCTTCCTCACTTCCTTTACTCCGCTCAACCGCTCTCTCTCTCTCTCTCTCTCACTCTCTCTCTCTCTCTCGAGCTTCTCAAACCCTAGCGCCGCCGCTACTCCATCGTCACGGTGAGCAAGAGCTTCTTGCGCCGACTCGTCGCCGCCGTATTTCGCTACCGATCGCTGAAATCTTCAGTCCGCCACCGCCGTAGCTGTCTTACTCTGCCAAGTTAGGGCGTGGGAGATTTGAACTGACGAACTTCTAATCTACACTTCTCAGTTCGTCGTGTTCTTCAGTTCGGGTAATTAAAAGTTACGTTTATTACTCGCTTTGATTCTCAAACCTTCCTGAAAATCTTCAAAGGTGTTTATTCTTCAAATCTTCACACATATGAACACCTCAAACGTAATATGCTCTTGATCCGTTTCTCAAAGCAATGATTTTTCTTCAAGATTCCTCAATTGTGTGGATCCTCGATCCATACAACTCTGGAACCTAAGACAAAGATCGCTTAGTGAAATTCTTCAAGGCTCATCTCGTCAAATTCCTCAAACTTGTTTTTTTAACCTTACGAGAACGATATGACCTCTCCAAATTCCTCGCAACTATACTGCTCACAGTACTCATGTCCGCCGCTGAATCACTAGGTTCTCATCAACTTAACTCATTTACGCTTCCTCGAAGAAAAGTTGCACACTTCTTCGTAGAATTGATTGTTCAAATTACTCATCCAAGAATATGGCCGACGGTAAGAAGCCACGTAAAGGAGGAAAGAGGCCCGAGGTCATGACTGCTTTTGAAATACCCGAGGACATATGTGCTTGACTATTGCACACCGATGAGGCCAAGTTCGAATGGAGAACAAAAATCAGCGCAAGGTGCACATACAAAGGATTGAAAAGAGATGGGCAAGAGAATGGAGGGAATGTGTATGTTACTCCAAAGTATATGAAGAAATTCGCCTTAATCCTCCATGCCCAAGAGCTACATTGGCACTGGCCAAGAAGTGACCCCACCAAAGATCAAGCTGGTGAGGATTTTCCAAGAATGGGCCAAGCGCCAAGCCAAGTTGGCGAGACAAGCCAAAGAAGCAATGAGGAAATTCAATGAAGACTCACATCTGCTGCTGCCACCGAGGCCCCGCTGCCTAGAAAATCAATGGTAAAGAAGCCAACGCACAAGCCAAGTGCTTCCCAAACAGTGCCCTCACGGCCAAAATCCTCAGCAATGCCCTCACGGCCAGAATCTTCAATGCCCTCACGGCCAGTTCCTCATGCTGCTCTTGCTCCTCCCGAATCCTCAGCTCCTCCTCCAATGTCCTCAGGAGCTCCTCCAAAGTCCTCAGCACATGTGCATCTGGCCATGTGCCAAAGGACTGCAGCATCTCTATTGCCTCCGTGTCTCAAAGAAGTTCCTCACAGCACCAAATTCTTCATCAGGCCCCACTCTGCTGAAGAAAAAGGCAACGGCTGGTTGAGGTCCTCAGCCAAGTCCAAAGAAGAAACAGGTTGCCTTCCAAGTGTCATCTGATGATGAAGCTGATGATGATCAACTTGCAGAAATCATTAGAGACCGACGAGAAAGGGCTGCTAGAGCCAAAGGCACACCTGTGCCACTGCTTTTGGATCCAAGGGCGATCCTCGAGTACATTGATCTCTGGCACAAGGATCCAGAGACACCTATGCCTGATTTTCATTTGACTCCTGGCCAAAGTCACATGCTGACCCATTTCATTTCTGAAGAGAAATGGAAATTTGAGAAGGCAAGGCAGATCAAGAAGGCTCAGTTCAGGAAAGAGAAGTTCTTGAGGAAAAATGTTGTCAGAATGACACCTGGTGATCTTCTCAAAATCCAGTCTGAAATCAAAGCCCTCAAAATATAGATCACAAGAAAGGTCAAACAAAACAATGTAAAGGAAAAGGTGATCATCAGATTAAATAGGACAATGGAATGGAAAATGTGTTTATACACATATTTCAAGGGTATATCCTTCACAAGGGCAAGCAAAGCATGATATCCATGACAGGATATAATGCAGAAAACTCTTTGGGTAAGGGGAGAGAAATTTCAAGACATTACCCATACAGCGGTGTTTGGATAATTGAGCAGGAAACATTTAGCATTGGGCTTCAAATGTTCTTGTTGAAAATCGGAGTACCACAGACATGCTTCGAGATAGCATTGACATGGTCACTGGGTAAAGATCAGACTTTGGATACACAAAGGATCCATTAGGGACAACTTGCAGAATAAGTCTTACAATTTCCTCATGGAAGAATGGCTAACCTTGCCAAAAAGGAAACTATAACAATAGGTCCTCCGGGCAGGTGTGCTAGGCACGACATCACCTTACCGGGTCACATAAAGACCATTGTTATAACTCTTGGAAATATGTTCCAACCATCATCTCTGGCTGATATTCAGATCTGATTGGTGTCAGGATAACTCAGACTCGGGATGCCTGAGAAGAAAGGTGCAACACAAATTGTCGATATGACACTATAAGATTCTCGGGAATTGAACTATGGAAGCGAGTTCCGAAACAAGAGTTCATCATTAAATCAAGGAGAGGATGAGGAGGTGGCTGATGGATTTAGCGACAATTCATTGAGATTTTCAAAAGATCGATTTTCACACTTATGTGAACAAGGAGATAACATTTGTCAGATCAAATGATATAATGAGATATGCTCGAGGAAAACATACCCAATTAAACATCAGTTGAAAGGTGCAGCCCAAATATGGGCTTATGTAGCATGACCGATGTTAGAATGGTGATTCGATAACCAATGGTCTAAGAATGAAATGTTGACCATTAACTTCAACGCAATAGGGTTACTAGAAGTTTCGAACTCACACCTCATAGTTCAATGGTTGGTAATCCGGTTAGAAACAACACGGGACCAAGATATGAACGGAGATGGCAAGTAGTATTACTACATCAAGAATTTCCTAAGAGGTGGTGAAACTCTCACAACATTCTTGATATAGAAGACAGTAATACTACAAGGTAGAACATAATCTAAGCTAGATAGTAAGGAAATCAAGGTACAACACAAAACATGAACAAGTTTGTGTTGGGGAAAGGCAAGAATGTTGCCGATGATAACACAAATCATCGAGGGCAAGGATGGTCTTTCTCATCATGAATTCAATTGATATCCTGGAAGAACTCAGAATGTTGATGATGATCATGACAAATTTTGTCGAGAGGTTTCATGAAGATGTAATCGGTCGACGATGACATCAAGCCAAAGGAATGATGAAGCGAAAGGTTATTGGAACCATGGGTATTACACAAACTTGAAATCAAGTTTGATGTTCAAGGCGAAATGATAAGACGAGGAAGATCGACGTAAGCTTGGCTCATCCAAAAAGTTGTGCTCCGGGAAGAAGGACCAGGTAGCGTAGATAAAAGTTTGCACGATAATGATATAGCCGATCAGGTTAGGAATGATTTGAAGGATTAATAAACTCATAAGCAATGAAAATTACTTAGATTTATTGATTCAGAGTGCGGAACCGATTCACTTATTGGTGTTTTGGGTTGACAAACAACCCAGCACCCATGAAGTGACAGCGACAGGGAAAGGTAGTACTTCTTGAAAAATTCCTAAGATGTAGAGCAATGGCAAGATATCCTCGAGATACCAGGGGTAATACTCGAAGGTAGATCATAATAGAGGTCGGGTAGATGCATTGATCTGTAGAAGACAAATGTTTTAACTTGTCCAAGAAATGGGATCAAAGAAGAACAATCATGGTCGGAACCACGGTTGCAAAGGATACATTCACATATACCATATGATAGTTATCAAGGAAATAGTTATTATTACAAGAAGCTTCTATGATAGGATATACATCGTGTCCATGGGCATGAAAACAAAGTTCAAGGTCGACTCCCACTTCTCTAATGCATAACCTTTCATTCACTTCTCGCCTTCGACGAAGTTGTAGTGTTGAAGTTTTATCTGACATAACAATAGTAGAGTATGACCCGTGAAAACTTTCGGGTTCACAGAGATTAAGGAAGGCATAGGTTCAACCCATCGGGGCTTCTTAGAACATATACCATGAACTTCAGGAGTAAATAACACAAGCTCAAAAGTAGAGCATGGTTGACAAAAGTAGAGGATACAATTTACCAAAGGCATTATGTATCAGGTAAAGAACTCACGAGAATTTTGGTTGTGAAGGACACTGTCGGATAATAACCCGGCAATGGGTATGGCGGTCCACCACGGGGCTGATGTGAGTATCGGTACTCAACCAGAGGAAGAAGGAATGCAACGAGATCGGATTATCGAAACAACTGACTACTTCAAAGCTCAAATGCAAAGGAATTATGAGCTCCAAATCAAGGGATCAGAAGCAAACACTCTGATCAAGGATGAATAAGTTGAGTAGGCTTAGGGGTACAATCGATGGCAATTTGATTGGTCGAGATCTAGCTCATGTTTAAAATGACGTCTGAGCCGGAAGGATGAATTCTAGGTTCTGACTGAGGATTGCGAGCATTCGCAACATATTGAATCAACGGACCCAAAATGATAGTGACAAAGCAGGCCAATAAGATTACTATACTTATGTGTTTAACCATAATGCAAGCAAGTAATAATTTCAAAAGCAACACGCTCTTGAGGATTTCTGGAAGTTCGAATAGTATTTTGAAGACCTTTGTGAAACACATGAACAACTGGTGATGAGTGGATACTTGGTATGTGCGAGGAATTATTCGTAGGGGTATTCAGGTGGCAAAGAACTGGAAGGCAGTAATAACAACTGGTGACAAAGTATTCTCGGGGTATCTTGTAGTAACAAGATTGACTGGGAATAAAAGTAAGAACGACAGGTGTAAGTATTTATCCATAGGAATATTTCGATGGTAGGGAATTGCAAAAGCAACGGTCACAAGGTCTCGAGAGTATCGAAGAGTATCCTCGAAATCTTCTTGTGCAGTCGGCTATCTCTGGACTGAAGGGGCTCTCCGGGAGAAAGTATTTTCGAGAACCTAGAGTCAGATTTAGTAAAATCATTTAACCCGAATAGAAGAGAGATCAGAGTCCCAGAGTAAGGATCGATTAGTAAAAGATCCTAATACCACCTAATGGTGACGTGGGCCCGTAAGCCGCACAGCCATGTTAGTAAAAGTTTTTCAATGACTAGACTCGACTTCGGCCAAGGAGTGTGGAAGGGGGATTCCTACAGGCAGTTGGCTCTGATACCAACTTGTGACGCCCCCGATTCAATCGTACACTAATCATACACGCAAACATGTATGATCAAGATCAGGGACTCACGGGAAGATATCACAACACAACTCTCAAAATAAAATAAGTCATACAAGCATCAGAATACAAGCCAGGGGCCTCGAGGCTCGAATAGAAGTGCTCGATCATAGAAGAGTCAGCGGAAGCAACAATATCTGAGTACAGACATAAGTTAAACAAGTTTCCCTTTAGAAGGCTAGCACAAACTGGGATACAGGTCGAAAGACGCGCAGGCCTCCTGCCTGGGATCCTCCTAACTACTCCTGATCGTCGTCACCGGGCTGCACGTAGTAGTAGGCACCCGGTGTAGTAGGAGTCGTCGCCGACGGTGGCGCCTGCCTGGTTCGACATCTGGTTGCGACAACCAGGTAGAAGGGAAGGGGAAAAGGGGAGAAAAGTAACCGTGAGTACTCATCCACAAGATCGCAAGCAAGGAGCTACACTACATATCCATGGGTATATGTGTAAAGAGGAAATATCGGTGGACTGAGCTGCAGAATGCCGTAATAAGGGGGATAGCTAGTCTTATCAAGACTATGCTTCGCAGCCTCCGCCTTGCAAAGATGTAGAAGAGAGTAGATCAAGTCCTCCAAGTAGCATCACATAGCATAATCCTACCGGCGATCCCTCCTCGCTGCCTGTTAGAGAGTGATCACCGGGTTATATCCGCACTTGGAAGGGTGTGTTTCATTAAGTATCCAGTTCTAGTTGTCATAAGGTCAAGGTACAACTCCAAGTCGTCCTGTTCATCAAGATCACGGCTATTCAATAGATAAACTTCCTGCAGGGTGCACCACATAACCCAACACGCTTGATCCCATTTGGCCGACACACTTTTCTCGGGTCATGCCCGTCATGAGGATCAACACGTCGCAGCCCCACCTAAGCACAACAGATAGGGCAGCACGCAGGTCTAAATCCTATGGCGCATGGGTCTGGGCCCATCTCCCATTGCACACATGCATGTTGCGAGGGCGGCCGGAAGCAGACCTAGCCTAGCAGGCATTCCAGTCCAATCCGGCGGCGGCCGATCCATCGACGCCACGAAGGCTTTGGCCGACACGACGACGCTTCTCGCCCATAACTGCTCCCCGCAGTAGTTGGTTAGTGCGATAGGCCGGTGGCCGACTCAGATCAAATACCAAGATCTCGTTAAGCATGTTAAGTATCCGCGAATGCCGACCAGGTCCAGGCCCACCTCTCTCCTAGGTGGTCTCAACCTGACCTGTCGCTCCGCCACAAAGTAACAGTTGGGGGCCGTCAGGAACCTAGTCCCACCTCTATCGGGATGGAGCCACCTGTCCTTTCAGCCCCCTCATCAGAATCACTTGCGGGTACTCAACGAGCTAACCCGAATTTAGTCACCACATGTGTCATGTATATAAAGTATATAGTATACACCCGTGATCACCTCCCGAGTGATCACTGCCCGATAGTATAGCATGGCAGACGAACAAGAGTGTAGGGCCACTGATGGAATACTAACATCCTATACTAAGCATGTAGGATTGCAGGTAAAGGTAACAACAGTAGTAGCAAAGACAGGCTATGCATCAGGATAGGATTAATGGAAAACAGTAACATGCTACACTACTCTAATGCAAGTAGTAGAGAGTAGAATAGGCTATATCCGTGATCAAGGGGGGCTTGCCCGAAGCTCAACCGAGAAGGAGGGGTCACAACACCGTAGTCTATCACAGGGTACCGACACTGTCTTAGGGTGTCTAAAGAAGTAACGGAGGGGGAACATAATAAATAAGAAAGCAATCAAAGCATCACAAAGCATAACATGTCAATAGGCGGTGCTAGGCTACCCTAACGCAAAGAGGGAGGTGATACCGACGAGGCGGGGGGAACATCGGTAAAGTATCCCCGATGTTTCGCGCTTTTTCGGAAAATGGAACGGAGGGGGAAAGTTGCGTGTTGCCTATGCTAGGGATGCGTGGTGATTTAACGGCTGCGTGACGATTCGTCTCGTTGTTCTGAGCAACTTTCATGTACAAAGTTTTTCCATCCGAGCTACGGTTTATTTTATATTAATTTTTAAAAGGTTTAATCATTTTTAGAATTTACTTGTCTATTTAATTCTAACATTATCCAGAATAGTGTAAGCTGACGTCATCATGACATCAGCAGTCAACAGGGCGTTGACTGGGTCAAACTGACATGAGGGTCCCACATGTCATTGACTGATTAATTATCTAACAGTTAATTAGGTTAATTAGTGATTAGATTAATCTAATTATGATTAATTAATTTAATTAATTAATTAATATTTTATTATTGTTATTATTATTATTATTTTAATTCTTTATATATACATAAACGTTCTGGACGTGGGGCCCATCTGTCATAGGCCCCAGGGGCCTTAGCGTGTTTGGTCCAGCGGGCGAACCCGAGCGAGCACTCGCCCGTAGGGCGGACGAGGCTGCCGGGCACCGACGGCGGGTACGCTGCTGCCAGCCGGGTCCATGGCGGCGGAGGCGGCGGGGGCGGTGCGGCGCTAATGGCGCTGGGGGCGCGGCGCTGGCCCATGGGAGGAGGAGAGGGCGGACGAGGCGCGCCGAGGCACGGGCTATTGCGCGCCGCCGAGCGGACGCGGTGGGAGGCCGGAGTGGCTGAGTGGGGCGGTGGGCGGCGGAGGACGCCGCCGCGAACCGCGACAGAGGAGGGGGGGGCCATAGCAGTAACGCGCATCGGGCGGAGGCAAAGCGGGCGCGACGGAAGTAGCGCCCGCGAAGCGGCTCGGCCGCCAAGGAGGCGGGGAGGTCGCCGAGTGCGGCCACGGGTGGCCCTGGACCGTGGTGACGACGCCGTGGCGGAGCAGGCGGCGCGCTAGCGCGGGGAGGCGCGGTGGATGTGACGCACGGGCGCGCTCGGCTACGTGAGCGCGTGCACGGGCAAGAGATGGTGCGGGCGCGTGGTGTTCGCGGAGACAGAGAAGGAAGAGGCTTGGGGCCTCACCGTGATTCGTAGGGACCGGGGCAGCGGGGGTCACGGTGGTCGACGGGGACGACAGCGGAGAGGAGGCAGACCGGTGGGGAGGTGGAAGCAGTCCGGCGGGGGAGCTCCGGGCGCCGGCGTTGACGTGCAGGGGCGATGTCGGGCGGCTTCAGGTCTTCGCCCCGATCTCGATCTAGATCGGGGGGAACAACAAGCGAGTGAGGGCGGAGTGAGTGGGGAACGTGGGCTAGGGTTTCGGGGTCCAGGGGATTACGAAGAGATGCGGTTCGGCCGGCTGGGCCGGCCGGTTAGGCGGCCAGCTGGGCCTGGCCAAGTGGGGGGGCTCTCTCTCCTTTCCTTTTTTTGTTTCATTTCATTTCTGTTTTTATTTATTCATTCCTGTTTTATTTTAGTTACATTTTATTTTAGTTTTAGTAAAATATACACTTAGCATCTAAATTAGTATCTCAACTTAAGTCCATAGTCACAAAAGTCTAGTCCCCAAATAGCTTAGTTTGAAATTTTATTAACTATAAAAGGTATTTAAATAATCGTTTTTGCTACTATTTTAATTAATATAGTGCACTTAAATACTTTACAGAAGTGTGGTTCCTTCACCAATATTTAGTATGGAATATTTGCCACAACCCGAACATTTTTGTTTTATTGTTTGAAAACTTTTGTTGTTTGTTTTTATTTTAAATTTTGAACTGGGTTTCATACTGACGCATGTTGATCAACAGTAACCGAGGGGACGTGGCATCATTAGCGAAGGTTCACTGTAGCTTAACTATCAATAGTTTTGCATAACCGAAAATAAAACATAAATTTAAACTAAGCTAAACTACTTTTGGTCGAAGTAGAGGTCAAGCCAATCCTACCTCGTCATGTATGGTGTGCCACGAGCCGTGTCCGGGCCAGTACCGTCGTCGGGGTCATTGCGGAAGGACTCCTCCACTCGTTGACGTCGATCTCCTCGTCCTTGGGGCCCACCTCGATGCCCTCCGCGCTGCCGTCGCCGCCGCCTTCGACCTCGTTATCAGAGGAGAGCGCGATAACCTCGCCGCCCTCCGCACCGCCGTCCTTGCCGCCTTCGACCTCGTCATCGGAGGAGAGCGTGATAACCTAGCCGCCCTCCACACCGGCAAAGATCTCCCGCTCCGCCTCCACGAGCTCCGGGTGCTGCCGGCGGAGCTTTTAATGTAGGCCTCGTCGGTGGCCTCGGACTCGAGGCGCTCCCACGCCTCGTGGTCCTCCCACACCATAGCCGAGCTCACCACCCCTGGCTCCGGCAAAACAAGGTGGACCAGACGTGTGCCAAAGGGGAAATTGAGCCTAGCCGTCGCGCTGTGGTAGCGGACCTGCCAGCGATCGTACTCCATGGCTGCGAGCTCGACCGTGCGGAAGCTATCGAGCCACCGGCGGTGTGGGTCTCTTGATCTGTAATCTCGGTGACCCACGTCCCCCACTGCCGCTGCCGGACCCCGAGGTAGGACTTCGTCGGCTGTCGGGTCCAAGGGAGGACGGGGAAGTCCTCGAACCGGGGTACGGGCGCGGCGGCGGGTGAATCGGGGGACCGACGATGGTGGGTCGGGCCTGCGGAGGACGAGAGGGACACCTCGGCAGCCACCTCGCCGGCGTCGGGTGAAAAGGCCGCGATAAACCTCTTTTTGGCCATTGGCTCCTCGAGCTCCCCGGCACACAGGCAGAGGTTGAGGATGGAGGCGCCTGGCGATGGCGGCGACCTACCAATGGTTTCGAGGGTTGTGTGTGTGTGTGAGCGGAGGTTTTGGGGTGCGTGTGGAGGGGGCAAGGTTGTGTTTGTGAAATACTCATGCACTGGAAATTTTACTAGGCGGGAGTAACAAGGCGGGTACTGAAAATTTGGATCAAGGGCGAGCAGATATTTTTGAGATTGCGAGGGATGCAGAGGCGGGAGTAAAATGCCGGGGCTACTGAAAATTTGAATCAAGGGACTGAAGCAGAGCGGGAGCAATAGACATCGCACATGGTCCGAACATACTAATCGTGTGCTATCAAACATTTAAACCTTCCAGGCGGTAGATATTTTCAAGATTGCGAGGGATGCAGAGGCGGGAGTTTTTGGGGAGTGAGCTAGTGTGCTTGACACGCCGGCTGTGGACTGTAGCCGCCGCACCTTCTCGCGTAAGCCATAGGCATACTATACACCGACGGTGCTCCAAGATATTTTGTACTACATCCCTCGAAAAAAAATTATTTTGTACTACATCTCACACGGTTGGTGATAATAAACTGTGTGGGATCTACTTGATTTGAATTACAAAATGGGGTCACTGCGGCAATGGATGTGGTTTGAATTGCTAGACCTTTTATCTGCACTAAACATGCAACTATATGTGTGTCGTAGAAGAATTGGAATTATTCAAGGTTCGATTGGACATTTTATACATTAAACTGGTTTTCTAGCCATTTCACATGCACAATTCAAAATTAAACTACATGCACATGCTCTGGTGCATACAAATTGGTTGAAAAATCAAATCTGTGTCCTTTAGTGCATGCTTAGGTCCCATGCAAGAAATGAGAATGAATTTTTCGGGGTTCGTTTGGCCTTTTTTATACATTAACTGGGTTTTCTAGGCATTTTATGTGCATAATTCAAATTTGAACTACATGCACATGCTCCAATGCACCAAAGTTGGTTGAAAAATCACATGTGTGTCCTTGGGTGAATTTCTAGGTCCCATGCAAGAGATGGGAATGAATTCAAACACCATGACACTGTTGATTGCCGGCAAAACGTTGAAATGCCTGGTTTTTAAATTCTAGTAAATCCAAAATTCGTCTGAAATTCATGAACTTGGCATGCTATCATGGAGCAGCATCAACATGTCGTGGTGAAAAAAATTCCCATTTGGCGCAGGTTTGGGTATAAGCTTCTCACAAACCAGAGCTTCTCACAACCAAGCATGATGGTTTCGATAGGGAATGTACCACCTTTGGGGAGGGGACGATATCCGTTGCCTCTTATTGCTTTCAATAATTTTCTAGTGTCAACATAGAACAGCAGGAGTGTTGTGTTTAATCTTGGAATTTTTTGAGGTTCGTTTGGAGTTTTTTATACATTAACTGGGTCTTCTAGGCATTTTATGTGCATAATTCAAATTTGAACTACAAGCACATGCTCCAATGCACTAAAGTTGGTTGAAAGATCACATGTGTGTCCTTGGGTGAATTTCTAGGTCCCATGCAAGAGATGGGAATGAAATTCAAACACCAGGGCACTATTGATTGCCGGCAAAACGTTGAGGTGCCTGGTTTTTAAATTCTAGTAAATCCAAAACTCATCTGAAATTCATGAAACTTGGCATGCTATCATGGAGCGGCATCAACATGCCGTGGTAAAATTTTTGTCCCATTTGGGGCAGGTTCAGGTATAATCTTCTCACCACAAGCATGATGGTTTCCGTAGGGAATGTCCCACCTTTGGGGACGAAACGATATCCATTGCCTCTTATTGCTTTCAAAAAAAATTTCCCGTGTCAACATAGAACAACAGGAGTGTTGTCTCAATTTTTGGGATTTTTCGGGGTTCGTTCGGACATTTTTGTGCATTAACTGAGTTTTCAATGCATTTATGTGCATCATTCAAATTTGAACTACATGCACATGCTCTAGTGCATATGAATTGGTTGAAAAATCAAATATGTGTCCTTGGGTGCATGCTTAGGTACCATGCAAGAAATGGGAAAGAATTTCAAACACCAGGGCACCATTGATTGCCGGCAAAACATTGAGATGCCTGGTTTTTAAATTCTAGTAAATCCAAAACTCGTCTCAAATTCATGAAACTTGGCATGCTATCATGGAATGGCTGATACATCTCCAACATATCTATAATTTTTTATTGTTCCATGCTATTATATTATCTGTTTTGGATGTTTAATGGGCTTTATTATGCACTTTTATATTATTTTTGGGACTAACCTATTAACCGAAAGCCCAGTGCAAATTGCTATTTTTTTGGCGTATTTCAGTGTTCCGCAGAAAAGGAATATCAAACGGAATCCAATCGGGATGAAACCTTCGCGAGGATCGTTTTTGGAACAAACGCAATCTAGGAGACTTGGAGTGGACGTCAAGGAAGCAACGAGGCGGCCACGAGGTAGGAGGACGCGCCTAGGGGGTAGACGCGCCCCCCACCCTCGTGGGCCCCTCGTGGCTCCACCGACCTACTTCTTTCGCCTATATATACTCATATACCCTGAAAACATCCAGGAGCACCACGAAACCCTACTTCCACCGCCGCAACCTTACATCCATGAGATCCCATCCAGGGCCTTTTCCAAGACTCACGGAGGGGAATCAATCATGGAGGGCTTCTACATCAACACCATGGCCTCTCCGATGATGCATGAGTAGTTTACCATAGACCTTCGGGTCCATAGTTATTAGCTAGATGGCTTCTTCTCTATCTTTCGATCTATTCGATGTAACTCTTTTTGCGGTGTGTTTGCCGAGATCCAATGAATTGTGGGTTTATGAACTTGATTATCTATGAATATTATTTGATTCTTCTCTGAACCAGTCTCTGGCTGTCGGATTTTGGGTTCCGGCAGACCCTCTAGGTTCGAACACTGGGGTGCGCGCGGAGATCTCACCCTCTACCTACCTGCACCTCGTCGCCTCGCTAGGATCTAAACTATGAAAGGAACAACACGGGAGATACAGGGTTTATACTGGTTCGGGCCACCATTATGGTGTAACACCCTACTCCAGTGTGTGGTGTGGTGGATTGCCTCTTGGGCTGATGATGAGCAATACAAGGAAGAACAGCCTCGCGAGGGTTTGTTCTTGGCTGGTGCGATGAACTGCTAGGGGGAGTTCAGTCGCTCTCTCTCTCTCTCTCTGCTGATTCAAGATGCCTCTACCCTGTGGGTGGCTAGTCCTATTTATAGGCAAAGGCCCTGGGCCTCTTCCCAAATATTGAGCAGGAAGGGCGCCAACAATTGGCCATTTTGAAGGGGTACATTTAGTACACTTATCCCGACTAAAGTTGGTCCTCGCTTTGTCAAAGGCTCGTGGTGACGCCGCTTGGGCTCCACGATGACTTCCTTCCCGCTGCTATGACGGTCTTGGTCTTGTTGCATCAAACGGATGCCTTTTCTTGATACTCTCCCTGCGCTTGCCCCTTTGCACCAAAGAGGAAATGAGGACATCAAGCTGGTGGCGCCTACCGGGCGCCCTTGGTCGTCATGGCTTGCGCTATTGGCACTCGTGAGGTACCCCGCTTGATCTCTCCGCCTCGCGAGCCAAGATGACGAGGCCGTGCTCGAGGAAGCTTGTCGTCCGCCTCATGAGGCTTGGCCCTCGCGAGGGTCTTGAGCTCGCTTGATGAAGATGGGTCGTCTGGGCCACCCCTTGAGCCACGCCGCTGGCCGCAGCAGTGCAAGTCTGGGTACCCCTGCTACTGTAACGCCGACAAGAGCCCCCGGCCCAAGGCGCGCTGGACTTGGCTGAGCAGAGAGGCGAAGGGCAGGCGAGCGCCGCAGGTTCCCGACAGCTCAAGGGTTTCGGGCGCCGCTGGCGGTTGATTGGACGGGCGGCTCCGCTCCCCACGACGCCGGCAATCGCACGAATTGACAAGTCCTCGCATGCAAAGCGGGTCATGATTACCGCGAATCGTGGAGGCGGCGGTTGGCCTTCCCGGCTAGGCACGGGACGGCGCCGCCTTCCAGATCCATCCCTCTTGCTTCTCCTTCTTCATCATGGCTCCGCCAAGAGGTTCTCGGCCATGAGAAGGGAAAGGCCCGCCAGTGGAGCTCGACTCTCCCCGCCTAAGCGCTGTCGAGGCCGCCTCGCAGCACCCCGTGGTTCTATAGTGGCTCCTCGGCTGTGGAGGTGATCTCCCGCATGTTACGGGCGACAGCCGCTGTCGGGCGCAGCATGATGCGCGACCCCCTAGGTCGCGCTTCCATTTGGCAGAGGTGCTGCCGGAGTTCACAGTGGTCGGCGGAGCCGATCAAGACCCGGCTCCAGCCTTCCTCGCCTCCTAGGTGAGCTTCCGGCGGTGCCCCGGCGGCCTCGCTTCAGCGGATGGTTCCTGCAGCCGGGCCTCCTGGCTTCGCTGGAGGTCTCGCAGCCGAGCGTGGCCTCACCAGCGGGCCGGGCAAACGCTTGCTCGCCGTGGTCTGGAGCGAGCCGCGTGCACCCTGCACTTCAAGTTCGACGGCGATGCCACCCTCTACGTGAGGGTGTTCGGGGAAGACGGTCACCGCGCTGGGTGCTGCCCTGAGAACGACGACCGCGGCCGTAGGCCCAGCCCCAGCGACGATGAAGACGACAGCGCGCGCGTGGTCGGCGGCACTCGGGGTTCATCGAGCTTTGACGACTCTTCTTCGGGCAACGGCTCCTCCAGCGGTGGCCGCGACCAGCCTCCGCGCCACCGCGCCCGCCTGGAGGGAGGTAGCGGGTCTGCCCATCGTCGCGCCTCGGTGAAGCGCGAGAGGGAGTCCGCCTGAGCTCCGGAGGCAGTTCGAGTCTCCCCCGCGAGTTGGTGTCAGGCGAGTCATGTGTCTTTTGTTCTTTTCCTTTCCGCAAAGAGACAAGAGGTGGGATTGCAGGGGCGTGCTTCGACTATTGCTGTTAATTATCATACTGTTTCCGGTATTTCGGTATTATGCCTTTGTGTCACACTCCTGCACGTAGAAATTACTTAGCTCGAGGGGGGGCCTGTCGTGGCCTTTGCTTCCCGAGGGCGAGGCCTCGTCGAACGCTTCATGTCCCCGAAGGTTAGTCTAGAGAGGTAGCTCCGGGCTCACTGTGGAGGCGACCACCCTGTGTTCTGTGTTCAGAGTCGCGGTGCCTGTGGGGCACGGACTGGAGGGGTGCTCCTGTAGTGGACCTAGGTAGGGAAGCCTCAAACGATAAGGGCACAAAACGCTCGCGAGGGTGCCCGCGCTGCTCCCTCGCGAGACTTGTGCGAGAGAAATTGAGGCAGGAAAGCGAAAAGGCAAGGAGTCACAAGCCAAAGACAGCAACAACTTCAATAAAACTTCAAATGGGAATGAACAAGCCAACTGCAGTAAAGCAATGAGAAAAAAGCGTCCGGCACCTAATCTAGTCTTCGACGCCTTCTCACCAGCGCATGAGCTAAGTGCTGCCATCTGGCGTGGGAGGGAGCCCCAGGGCCCGAGGCCGCGCCTCGAGACTCGGGCGGTACAGCCCCAACTCATTATTACGTGAGAGTGTCACGGCGGCCAGCTTCACAGTGCATTGGCCTTCTTCATGTGCTCCGGCCTTTCTCGAAAGATGAACTTCACAGCGCTTGCCTTCTTCAGAGGCTCCGGCCTTTCGTAAAGATGAACTTCACAGCGCTTGCCTTCTTCATGTGCTCGGGCCTTTTCCAAAACGGAGCGCTTCACAGGCGTTTGCCTTCTTCACAGGCTCTGGGCCTTTTCCAAAACGCAGCGCTTCACAGGAGTTCGCCTTCTTCATAGGCTCTGGGCCTTTTCCAAAACGCAACACTTCACAGTGCGCCTTCTTCTTCATGTGCTCCGGTCTTTTTGGGGTAAACCTCCGGTCTTTGGATGTTCCACGCGCTCGACAGGCACCCCTCCCGAGTCTCAAGCCTTGGAGCCGGACTCGAAACATGAACAACCTTGAACGGGCCCTCCCATGGGAGAGAGCTTATTCAGTCCCTCCACGGAGAGAACCCCGCCGAGCACGAGGTCCCCTACCTCAAGGGTCCCTGGGGCGGATGTTGCGGCAGTGGTATCGCCACAGCGCTTGTTGGTATCTTGCCGCTCGGAGCGCGGCTTCCCGACGACGCTCCTCCCCCAGCACGAGGTCCGTCCCCCGCATGGCGTCCTGCTGCGCCTCATCGAACGCCAGACCCGTGCGGAACAACGTCGACCTCGTGAGGGAGGACCGCTTCAGCTCCATAGACCGGGAAGAACGGGTCTCTCCGCTTGGCTTGGTCGCGTCGTGCGGATGGACCACTACACGGATCAAGCTCGTCGTACTAACCTCTCGCCGCAGGCCTCCGACTTCTTCTTGAATGTCCCGGTCTTGAGGCCTCTCAAGACCTCCGCGTTGGCCCGCTTCGCCCGGCCGTTGCTTCGTGGGTGCTCCAGCAAGCGTAGCATATCTGCTCCAAGGTTAGCACAAGATGTTTTGAAGAGGTTCTTGGTGAATCTGCGAACCGTTGTCGGTGATGATGCGGTTCGGCACCCCGAACCGGCTTACGATGCCCTTGATGAACTTGACCGCAGAACCTGCGGGGATGGTGCGGACGGCTTCCAGTTCAGCCCACTTGGTGAACTTGTCCACTGCGATGTAGAGGTAGCGATAGCCCCCTGGCGCCCGAGGAAACCGGCCCAAGATATCCAGCCCCCAGACTGCGAATGGCCACGAGAGGGGTATAGTTTGCAGACCTCCCGCTAGCTGATGGATCTGCCTGGCATGGAATTGGAAGGCCTCACAAGCCTTCACCAGTTCGACGGCATCATTGAGCGTAGTGGGCCAATAGAACCCACTGCGGAATGCCTTGCCAACGAGGGTCCGCGATGATGAATGATGCCCATAGTATCCATCATGTATATCTGCCGCCAGTTCCTTCCTTGCTCCTGGAGATGCAGCCAGGGACACATCATTTGGTCGCTTCGGTAGAGCTCTCCATCCACGATGCGGTATGATGTGGCTTGTCCGCGCCACACGCTCCTTCCTCCTCCTTCTCGGCAAGGTCCCTTGCGTCAAGTAGCTCCGGAGCTCGTGATCCAGCACCCTCCCGAGGCTCCAGTCAAGAGCAGGCGGCGCTCCTAAGGCAGACCCACGCACCCGGGGCTCCCGAGGCTAGTGGTGGGGAGCTCCTCCGAGGCTGCACCGCTTGCAAGTGATGGCGTGGCCGAGGGCTTGAAGAAGCCGTTCATCAAAGCGCCGCCAGCTCTGAGGTAGCCGCCTGGATGCTCGTTTGGCGATGTCGTCGGCCTCTGATTGGTGCCACGGGCACATGCTACAACTCCAGCCCAGAACTGCTTCTCCATCCTGCGGACCTCCAGGTAGGCTTCCATGTGCTCATCCCTCGGCTCGTATACCTTGTTGGAGAAGTTGGCGAGGGCTGTGAATCACCCTTGATGGTAGGCGCTTCACTCCTAGGGCAGCTGCGGCCTTGGGCCTGCTATTAGGCCTTCATATTCTGCTATGTTGTTGGAGACCTTTTCTCCATCTTTGGAAGCAGAGCTGCTGCGGCATAGTAGGGCTTGTCTTGAGTAGGAGATATAAGCACCGCACCAGCCCCCGCGCCGTGCCTTGAGAACGCCCCGTCGAAGTACATGACCAACCGTCCGGCGCCTCGCTTCCCGGGGAGAGGGATCGATCCTTATCAGCCTTGAGGCCCGGCGCCTCCATCCATTCTGCCATGAAATCCGCCAATGTGGCCCCCTTGACGACTCTGGTTGTGCTGAATTCGAGCTGAAACGCTTGCAGTTCAATGTTCCACTCAGCGACTCTTCCAGCTGAGTTAGGGCTCCTGAGCACCCTTGCCAAAGTGCTGCTGAGACAACCTTGATGGGGTGGCCACGAAAATAATGCCGCAGCTTGGCGCGAGGCCACCAATAGCGAGGAGGAGTTTCTGAGGCATGGGGTACCGTGCCCTCGCGTCCCGCAACACTGTGCTGACGAAGTACACAGGGTGTTCAACGAGGTCGGTACTGCTGGTGTCGATGGCGCCCTCCGGAGACCATGGCGCCTTCTAAGACAGTGGAGCCTCCAGCGCTGGTCGCCAGGGGGAGGGGTCTCTTCTGCCCCGAGTGTGTTCCCCTGCGGCGGCTGATCCTTCTCGGCTGTGGTAGTGGTCTCTGTGGGTCTTCCTTGATCCTGCTTCGCCTTGACCCGGGCAGCTGCCGCGGCTTTGGTCCGACGCACCTCCTAACCGCCACCGGGGTTCTTATTTGGTGGAGTAGGGAGTGGCTGCAAGGTGAAACACCAGGGGTTCCTAAGGGCAGGGCCACCATTACCAGAGGCTGGTTAGGTACCTCTTGAGATCTTGGAGCGCCTTGTCGGCCTCTTGATCCATTCAAAGGGTCCTTTTTCTTCATCAGTGGAAGAAAGGCAGCGCTCGCTCCCCAACTTGGAGATGAAGCGTCCTAGTGCTTGTCACGCTCCTAGTGAGCTTCGCATTTCTCACGAGGGTCTTGGAGGCTCATGTCCTCGACCGCCTTGACCTTTTCGGGTTAACCCGATGCCTCGGTGGGACACGAGGAAGCCCAGAAGCTTGCCGAGGGACCCTAAACACACACTTCTCGGGTTGAGCCGTAGGTTCACTGCGTTGAGGCTCGAAGGTTTCCTCAGGTCTTGTATCAGGGTTTTGGCCTCACGAGACTTCACCACAATGTCATTGGCGTAAGCCTCAACATTCCTCCCGAGCTGCGGGCCCAAGGTGATGTGCATCACCGGCTGAAAGGTCACCCCTCGTTATGCAGCCAGAGCAGCATGCATGTGTGCGGTACACCCCTGCGGGGTCGGAAAGCCGTTTTTCCACATCTTCTACCGCCATCTTGATCTGATGATACCCGAGAAGGCATCCAAGAAACATAACAGGTCGCTTTTCGGCGGTGGAATCGGCGATCTGATCGATGCGAGGGAGCGGAAACGGATCTTGCAGGCAGGCTTTGTTGAGGTTGGTGAAGTCGACACGGATGCGTTCCTTCCCCCCTTTCTTTGGCACGACGACCGGGTTGGCCAACCAATCCGGGTATCGGACCTCGCGAATGACCCCTGCAGCTTCTAACTTGCGGGTCTCTTGGACGATGAAAGCCTGCTTTTCAGTGGACTGCCGCCTTGCCTTCTACTTCACGGGGCGGACATTGAGGCACACGTTGAGGTGGTCCTCGATTACGCCTCTAGGGATCCCCGCCAGCTGATAAGGCTCCCATGCGAATACCTTCTTGTTTGCGCGCAAGAACTTGACCAGGGCCTCCTCCTGCTCGGGCTCGAGGTTTACGCCAATGGTGAAGGTGGCGTTAGTGGATCCGTCCTTGTCGACCAGTATCTGCTTGGTTTCTACCTTGTCTTGGGTGAACAGCTGCTTCTTCTTGGCCGGCGCAGCCCCCTTGGGCTCAGGGGCGTATGAGTCGGCAGGCTGCGCCGACGCCGCCGTCTTGAAGGAGAGCTTGAGCACTTGCAACGCATCCCCAGTGTCTCCGGACACGATGAGGACGCCGTTGCTCCCGGGCATCTTCATGAGGTTGTACGTCGGGTGAGTCGCGGCCATGAATCGGGCCAGTGCTGGGTAGCCGAGGATGGCGTTGTATGGGAGGCCGATGGGGGCGATGTCAAAGTCGATTAGCTCCGTGCGGAAGTTGTCGTATGTGCCGAAGGTTACCGGGAGACGGATCTTCCCCAGGGAGCTGGATGACCGCCTGACGCCAAGAAAGGGCGGCTGGGCGAAGCCGCTCCGCTGTATGTGGAGGAGGTGAAGGCTTCAATTGAAACCTGTGAGGCCAGCGCCGCCGTCGATGAAAGTCTGGTGCGCCACTGGCAGATGGTGGCGGTGCGCAGCATTGGGAGGCGCGCCCGAGCAGGTTGAGTTGGAGGGTGGTCCTCTGGTGAAGGCCAGATCGGCCTTGGGCGCCGACCGACTGGGAGCCCCGCATGCTGGAGGCAGCGCCGACTTGGCGGACGAATGACAGCGTGGCGGCTGAAGGTGGTGCTGCGAGCCGCCCGAGGAGCCGCGATGACTGGGGGGTGCCACGCCAGCGTCGGGCGAGGAAGAGGTTGTGCAGCTCTTCCCAAGAGGCCCCGAAGCTTGGCAAGTGGAGCAACCACATCTGTGGGCGTCGGTGAGGCCATGGGAAGCCGATTAGCCATGACACTCGTCGCCGCCTCCTGCCGAGGATGGCCTCCTCGTATGCAGCCAGGAAGGCCAGCGGATCAGTTGTGCCGTCGTGGCGGCGGCGTCTCCGGCTTGAACTTGTCCGGCCGCCCTTTGGGTCGCAAGGCCGGGCCAAGGCTCGAGCCCCTGCCTCGCACAAGTTGTGGCAACCGGAGTGGGCGGCGCGCTACTCATCACAGGGCGAGTCACGGTGTCGGCGGAGAGCGGGTCGGCGGAAGGGAAAACTCCGGCGCACCCCTACCTGGCGCGCCAAATGTCGGATTTCGGGTTCCGGCAGACCCTCTAGGTTCGAACACTGGGGTGCGCGCGGAGATCTCGCCCACTACCTACCTGCACCTCCTCGCCTCGCTAGGATCTAAACTACGAAAGGAAAAACACGAGAGACACAGGGTTTATACTGGTTTGGGCCACCATTGTCGTGTAACACCCTACTCCGGTGTGTGGTGTCGTGGATTGCCTCTTGGGCTGATGATGAGCAACACAAGGAAGAACAGCCTCGCGAGGGTCTGTTCTTGGCCGGTGCGATGAATTGATAAGGGGAGTTTAGTCGCTCTCTCTCCTGATTCAAGATGCATCTACCCTGTGGGTGGCTAGTCCTATTTATAGGCAAAGGCCCTGGGCTTCTTCCCAAATATTGAGCGGGAAGGGCGCCAACAATAGGCCATTTTGAAGGGGAACATCTAGTACACTTATCCTGACTAAAGTTGGTCCTCGCCTGTCAAAGGCTCTGGTGGTGACGCCGGCTTGGGCTCCACGATGACTTCTTTCCTGCCGTTGCGATGGTCATGGTCTTGTTGCACCGAAACGGATCCTTTGCTTGATACTCTCCCCTGCGCTTGCCCCCTTTGCACCAAAGAGGAAATGAGGACACTGCGCGGCTGGCGCCCGCCTGGCGCCCTTGGTCGTCATGGCTTGCATCATGGGCACCTCGTGAGGTACCCCACCTTGATCTCTCCGCCTCCGAGCGAGCCAGCCTGACGAGGCCGTGCCTGAGGAAGCTTCTGGTCGTCCGCCCCATGAGGCTTGGCCCCTCGCGAGGGTCTTGAGCTCGTGCTGATGAAGATGGGTCGTGCTGGGGCACCACTTGAGCCACGCCGCTGGCCGCAGGCAGGCAAGTCTGGGTACCCCCGTTCCCAGAACACCGACACTGGCAAAAAAGGATCAAGATCTAGCTGCCGCTTAGAAAAAGGCTGATGAGAAAATTGCTCTGGCTGAACAGAAGTTGGCTTCAGTCGACAAATTGGAAGAAGAAAACGCCAAGATAAAATCTGCTCTGGACGAAGCCAATAAGGAAGTAACTCGCTTGAAGAAGGACAAGGTCAATCTGAACGAGAAGATGGAAGGCATTGCCCGCAGGAGGAATGATCTGGAGAGTTATCTGAGGAGCCTTGCTAAGAAGTTGTTCGTCAAGCTTGAAGGTATATTCTTTGTTCCGATTGGTTTGTCCTGGTCGATTCGGCATACAATTATTGACTCGCCCTCGAATTGTGCATGCAGAGTTTTGCCGGGACTTCGAGGAGGAGACTGGGCGAATTGAACCAAGCTTGGACCCCATCAACTCTCCCATGAAAGATAAAGCTGCCATGAATGTGCTCCGACTGGAATCCCGCATCAATGGTGTTGTTGACTACCTTGCTCAACTGAAGGTCGCAATGTCGCGCATCGACACAGCACTCTGGCCAAGGGCAACGATCCAGAATGACCTCGAGTCTCTGATGACTCGACTTAATGAGATCCCCGGTCGAGTGCAGAAGTGGAAGAAGTCTTCTGCCTGGTGCGGTGCTGATGTTGCTCTGTCTTTGGTTCGCGTTCATTGCAAGGAAGCTCGAGAAGAGAAGCTGGCAGCGATCAAGGTTGCCAACACCAAGAAGCATGACTTCCAATCCTTTATGGAGACTTTCATTGCTGCCGCCCTTTCGGATTGCCGGCGGCATTGACACGGGCGAATTCGTCAAGCCTGCGACCCTCCTCGGTAGAGTGAACAAACTTTTATGTTCCACCTTAAATTTGCCTCGGGATGTCGAGTGATTTTTGTAATCGCTAAACTCCTTCGGGCTGAATGTCCGAGTACTTTGATCCATGGTCTTGAACCTTTAGGGTTCATCTGAACTTGATTTATCTCAGGATATGCTTGCAACTGCTTTTGGAATTTGTTCTTCATTTGGAATGACCTTTGTGTTTGAGATGCAGCCCTGAAGTGGAGACTTCAATCGACCTACGCCTCCTCGTCGTTGTGGATAAGGATAGAGCGCACGTGGTACTTGTGGCCCAGCTCCGAAGGAGAAGGTTACAGTCGACCTGCACCTCGTCGTCCTTGCGGATATGGATGGAGCGCACGTTGTATTTGTGGCGTAGCTCCGAAGGAGAAGGTTGCAGTCGACCTGTACCTCGTCGTCCATGCGGATAGGGATGGAGCGCACGTTGTATTTGTGGCGCAGCTCCGAAGGAGAAGGTTGTAGTCGACCTGCACCTCGTCGTCCTTGCAGATAGGGATGGAGCGCATGTTGTATTTGTGGTGCAGCTCCGAAGGAGAAGG
Organism: Aegilops longissima; assembly: GCA_021605205.1. Taxonomy (NCBI): domain Eukaryota; kingdom Viridiplantae; phylum Streptophyta; class Magnoliopsida; order Poales; family Poaceae; genus Aegilops; species Aegilops longissima. The sequence goes on from CM038679.1 coordinate 237,674,914, forward strand.
TTACAGTCGACCTGCACCTCGTCGTCCTTGCGGATAGGGGTCTGTTTCAAACTTAGGCGAATACAATACTGCAGCTAAGCCTCCGAGTGGAAGGGTTGCTCACCACTCGGTAGGATTTTTCACACTTAGGCGAGTACTGGACTGCAGCTAAGCCCCTGAGTGGGAGGATTGCTCACCACTCGGTAGGATTTTTCACACTTAGGCAAGTACTGGACTGCAGCTAAGCCGCCGAGTGGGAGGATTGCTCACCACTCGATGGGATTTTTAAACTTAGGCTGATCTTGGACTATAGCTAAGCCCCAGTGGGAGGATTGCTCACCACTCGGTGGGATTTTTAAACTTAGGCGTAGTCTTGGACTGCAGCTAAGCCTCCAGTGGGATTATTGCTCACCACTCGGTAGGATATTTTTAAACTTAGGCTAGTCTTGGACTGCAGCTAAGCCCCGAGTGGGAGGATTGCTCACCACTCGGTGGGATTTTCTAAAAACTTAGTAGTCTTGGACTGCAGCTAAGCCCCAGTGGGAGGATTGCTCACCACTCGGTGGGATTTTAAACTTAGTAGTCTTGGACTGCAGCTAAGCCCCAGTGAGAGGATTGCTCACCACTCGGTAGGATTTTCTTTAAACTTAGGTGAGTACTGGACTGCAGCTAAGCCCCCGAGTGAGAGGCTTGCTCACCACTCAGTAGGATTTTTTAAACTTAGGCGAGTACTGGACTGCAGCTAAGCCCCCGAGTGAGAGGATCTCCTAGAGGAAGAAAGGGAAATGGCCTTAATCCGGTCGACCATTTATCAGAAAGACTTGTGTCGATTCCACGCTAGAAACGTGAGGGGTCGAGCCTTTCAAGAGGGAGACTTGGTTCTTCGAGTGGATCAGCATAAACAACACAAGCTCGCCCCTGCTTGGGAAGGTCCCTTCATCGTCACTAGAGTTCTCCACAACGGATCATATCATCTTTACAATATCGAGCATAAGAAAGACGAGCCACGGGCTTGGAATGCGGAGCTTCTCCGCCCCTTTTATACTTAAGTACTCATTCGGATGAGATGTAATAAGAAATACCTTTGTAATATGTTTATCAAAGACGAGAGCTTTACAGTCTTCTTAAACGATTGTTGTTGCTTTTGTTTGTATCTGAAATCCCCCAGTGGGAGACTTAGTCGCGAATCCATTTCGCCTAAGTTTAAAAAATCCTACCGAGTGGTGAGCAAGCCTCTCACCCGGGGGCCTAGCCGCGAATCCGTTTCGCCTAAGTTTAAAAAATCCTACCGAGTGGTGAGCAAGCCTCCCACTCAGGGGCTTAGCTGCAGTCCAGTACTCGCCTAAGTTTGTAAAATCCTACCGAGTGGTGAGCAAGCCTCTCACTCGGGGGCTTAGCTGCAGTCCAGTACTCGCCTAAGTTTAAAAAATCCTACCGAGTGGTGAGCGACTGCGTCCTGCCGGGCCTGTTCTGCTTCATCTTCAGAGAAAAGCTCGACTCGAGGTGCATTGTGAAGCAAGTCACTCGGTAGAATAGCTTCAGCTCCATAAACCAAGAAGAATGGAGTTCGGCCAGTCGACCGATTGGGAGTTGTCCTCAATCCCCAAAGGACTGATGGAAGTTCATCAACCCAGGCGCCTGCTGCGTGCTTGAGATCTCGCATTAGTCGGGTTTCAGTCCTTTGAGAATCAGGCCGTTTGCTCTTTCTGCTTGTCCATTCGACTGGGGATGGGCGACTGAAGCATAGTCGACTCGTGTGCCTTGGGAGGCGCAGAAGGTTCTGAACTCATCAGAATCGAAGTTCGATCCATTGTCAGTGATGATGCTGTGCGGAACCCCATATCTGAATGTCAATTCTTTGATGAAGCTGACGGCAGTACTGGCCTCAAGATTCTTAATAGGCTTGGCTTCAATCCATTTGGTAAACTTGTCGACTGATACAAGCACATGAGTGAAGCCGCTCCTACCAGTTCTCATTGGTCCAACCATGTCCAATCCCCAAACAGCAAAGGGCCAGATGAGTGGAATGGTCTTCAGGGCTGACGCAGGCTTGTGAGACATATTGGAGTAAAACTGGCAACCTTCACATTTGTTGACTATATCTTTCGCCATTTCATTTGCTCGATGCCAGTAAAACCTAGCTCGGTATGCTTTAGCCACAATGGTCCGAGAGGACGCATGGTGACCACAGGTCCCTGAGTGGATGTCGTTGAGGATCACTCAACCTTCTTCTGGTGTTATGCATTTCTGACTGACTCCGGTTACACTTCCTCTGAACAGTTGTCCTCTTATCACAATAAAGGCTTTGGATCGACGGACGACCTGTCGAGCCTCTTCTTCATCCTATGGGAATTCCTTCCTAAGGATATACGCAATGTATGGCACTGTCTAGTCGGGAGTGATGACCAAAACTTCCATGATCAGGTCGACCACGGCTGGGACTTCGACTTCAGTCGGATCTGTGGCACTCTTAGGCTGCGGGGGCTCTTCTGTGAAAGGATCTTCTTGAACTGACGGTGCGTGAATGTGTTCCAAAAACACATTGCTGGGAATGGCTTCTCTCTTGGAACCTATCTTTGCCAAATCATCGGCTGCTTGATTTTTCAGTCGGGGTATATGATGGAGCTCCCACCCCTGAAACTTCTTTTCCAATTTCCTCACAGCATTATAGTAACCAGTCATGGCTGGGCTTCTGACGTCGCACTCCTTCATCACTTGATTAACTACCAAATCTGAGCCGTCATAGAACATGAGGCGACGGACACCGAGTGAGATGGCCATACGTAAACCATACAAGAGTGCTTCATATTCTACTTCGTTATTGGAGGAATCAAAGTGAATCTGGAGGACATATCTGAGCTTGTCTCGTCGCGGGGGTACCAGTACCACCCCAGCACCGGAACCATTCAGCATCTTGGAACAATCAAAGAACATGGTCCAGTGTTCCGAGTGAATTTGAGTCGGCAGTTGCTGTTCGATCCACTCGGCGAGGAAATCTGCTATTGCTTGGGACTTGATGGCTTTCTTTGCCTCAAACTTGATATCCAAGGGAAGGAGTTCAATCGCCCACTTTGCCACTCGACCAGTTGCATCTCTGTTGTTCAGAATCTCTGACAATGGAGCGTCGTTGACGACTGTAATGGAGTGATCAGATAAGTAATGTGCAACCTTCTTCGTGGTCATATAAATCCCATAAACAAGCTTCTGATAATGTGGATATCTTTGCTTTGATGGAGTCAAAACTTCAGAAACATAATATACTGGGCGCTGAACTTTATAGGCTTTTCCTTCTTCTTCCCGCTCGGCCGTAAGTACTATACTGACGACTTGTCCAGTGGCTGCAATGTAAAGCAGTAAAGGCTCTTTGCTGATTGGGGCAGCAAGCACCGGCTGGGTGGAAAGCAGGACTTTTAGCTCTGCAAATGCTGCATCAGCTTCAGGAGTCCACTCGAACTTATCTGACTTCTTCATCGGTCGGTAGAGAGGCAGTGCCTTTTCACCGAGTCGAGAAATGAATCGACTTAGAGCGGCCAAACAACCAGTAAGCTTCTGGACATCATGCACACACACAGGGCATTTCTTCCGGAGTATGGCACCTACTTTCTCTGGGTTAGCGTCAATCCCTCATTCGGAAACGAGAAAACCGAGTAATTTTCCGCCCGGAACTCCGAATGTGCACTTTGATGGATTAAGCTTGATATCATACCTTGTGAGGTTGGCAAAGGTTTCAGCAAGGTCAGCCAGTAGGTCGGAACCTTTACGTGACTTGACCACAATGTCATCCATGTACACTTCCACATTCCGACTGATTTGAGTGAGTAAACACTTCTGAATCATCCACATGAATGCGACTCCAGCGTTCTTCAAGCCGAATGGCATAGTGACATAACAGAAGCACCCAAATGGGGTGATGAAAGTTGTTTTTATCTCGTCGGGTCCATACAGACGGATCTGATGATAACCGGAATAAGCGTCCAAAAAGGACAAACGCTCACACCCCGCAGTCGAGTCGACTATTTGGTCGATGCGAGGGAGAGGAAAGTGATCTTTCGGGCAGGCCCGATTGATATGCTTGAAGTCAATGCACATGCGAAGTGAATCGTCCTTCTTAGGGACCATGACAACATTAGCTAGCCACTCGGAGTGGTAAATCTCTCGGATAAACTCAGCCGCTAGAAGCCGAGCCACTTCTTCACTGATTGCCTTTCTCTTCTGCACGGCGGACCGTCGAAGATGTTCTTTGACTGGTTTCACTTTTGGATCGACTTGCAAACGATGCTCAGCCAGCCCCCTGGGAACACCCGGCATGTCAGAAGGTTTCCATGCAAAGATGTCCCAGTTCTCACGGAGGAACTGGATGAGCGCTTCTTCCTATTTGGAGTCAAGTGTTGTTGAAATGTGAGTCGGAGAAGCATTGGGATCGGTCGTGTGAATATGAATAAACCCGTTTCACAGACGGATGAAATGATGAATCATGGCGAGCTTCTTTGCTCGCAACAAATCACTCGGATCTGCATTTTTTTGATACTCCTGCAATTCCACTACTGCCATTTGTGCATCGGCGATCTTTGAGCCCTTCTGGAAGCACTCTTCTGCCTTCTTTCGATTGCCAGTGATAGTGATCACTCCTTTAGGACCAGGCATCTTCAATTTGAGGTACACGTAACATGGTCGAGCCATAAAACGTGCATAAGCTGGCCTGCCCAGAATAGCGTGGTAAGCACTCTGGAAATCCACAACTTAAAATGTCAACTTTTCTTTGCGGTAATTCTTGGAATCACCGAAAACTACATCAAGGGCGATCTGGCTGAGTGACTCAGCCTTTTTTCCAGGAATAACTCCATGGAAACTCATATTGATTTCACTTAGTCTAGACATCGAAATGCCCATTCCTTTCAACGTCTCCGCATAAAGTATATTCAGGCCACTGCCACCATCCATCAGAACCTTAGTCAACCGAGTGCCTTCGACGACTAGGTCGACCACCAACGCTTGCCTCCCAGGGGTGGCTATGTGTGTCGGGTGATCAGACTAGTCGAATGTAATAACAATCTGAGACCATTTCAAATAACTGGGCGTCGCCGGAGCAACCATGTTCACTTCTCTGTTGATGACTTTCAATCGACTTTTGCTCTCAACATCAGCAAAAATCATCAGAGTGGAATTGACGTGGGGGTAACCATCATCGCTTTCCTCTTTGTCCTCAACTTAGTCCGACTCTTTTTCCTTTTCTTTGGGCTCTTTCTCTCAGAAATGCTGGATTAGGAGCCGACACTGTCGAGTCGTATGTTTCGGGTAAATGAGATTACCCTCTTCATCTTTCTTTGTGTGAATGTGGCATGGCAAATCCAACACATCATTTTCGTCTTGATATTTTACTTTCTTAGTGTTCCATGGCCCCTTGGGCTTCCCCTTGAACTTTCCTTGAGTCACGGCTAAGGCTTCTCCAGGAGCAGCTGGCTCGGCTTTGCACTTCTGCTTCTGGCTAGAGTTCCCTCCTCCGGTTTCATGGGCGACTGTTTTGTGTTTGCCACTCCGGAGCCAATCCTCTTCTTCACCATTGGCATACTTGGTGGAAATCTCCATCATTCTACTCAGAGACATATCTCCAGTCCGACCGAACTTCAGATTCAACTCTCGATATTTGACACCTTCCTTGAAGGCACAAACTGCTTGGTGATCACACACATTCTCCACCGTGTGGTGCAACGTGATCCATATCAGGATATAATCCCTCAAAGTTTCATTTGGCTTCTGCACACAAGATTGTAGCTCTGTTAACCCTGCTGGCCATTTGCATGTTCCTTCGAATGTTCTGACAAAAACTCGGGCAAGTTCTTCCCAACTATAAATACTGCCAGGTGCTAACTGATTTAACCATGCTCTGGCCGAGCCCTCCAACATCAGAGGCAGGTGCTTCATGGCCACCTCATCATTGCCTCCACCAATCTGCACAGCCACTCGGTAGTCCTCAAGCCAAGTGTCAGGCTTGGACTCACCAGTGAACTTACTGACTCCAGTCGCCAACCTGAAGTTGGGAGGAATCACTGTGACCCTGATGGCTCTGCTGAAGCACTCTGGACCCGAGACATGCACTCTGCTGCTGGTCGGAAAATCTCTATCATGGCCTTCTCTGTGAGCTCTGTTTCTGTCGACCAGACCCTGAACAAGAATAGATCTCGCATCAAAGCCCGGTTCTCTGGGGTCGACTGGAATCATTCGCCCACCACTATGAGGGCGTCTGTCATCATGCTCCCAAGGCACGTAGGACCCACTCCTTGGGGGAGGTGTGGGCACTCGACGATGATCATCACGATCGAGTCGGTGATCATACTGCTCACGGTTTCTGTATTGATCTCGCCGGTCTCCACGTCCATCACGCCTCGGGGGCGATCTTGGGCTGTGAGCCGACTGGACTGTATCTGCAACAACGGAGCTGCTATGGATCCTATTTCCGTGACTGTGACACAACTGTATTTTGTTCTCCCGCTGCCCGGAGTAAAGCTCTGATCTGCATCAAACCTGTGCCAGCTTTTGACTGGGAAGGATGAATTGACTCTGCTATTCAGGATATAGCTGTTAGATTCTGAATCGGAGTTCGATATACCTGAGTTGGAGGCGAAAAGAGTTGTCGTCGACTGGACTCAGGAATCCGCTGCCGAGCACGCTCGTCGAGTGCATGCTGGAGGTTCTCCAGTCGAGTGCGCTCAGCCAATTTGGTCAGGCGCACCTCCTCCAAGGCTTGAGCCTCGGGGGTTTCTCCAACGATAGGAGTGTGAAGTGCATCCATGTTCCGGCGACGAAGTTCTTCCCTCTGCTGCGAAGAGAGGGGCTCGGGGAGGTACTCCTCATGGACACGCGACGGGTCGCCTCCGCCATCGCCACCGTCGATGCAAGGGAAGCCAGGAGGACTGTGGGGTCCATTGACCATCAGGACTTTCGTCGCGGGGTCACTACTGTCGCACTCGGATGCAGTCTCTGCGGAGCCAGTCGAACAGGCCATAGAGAGTTTCGTCAGGCTCGATTGCCGTGACTTGGGGGTGGCCGACTGGCGAGCCACTGCGTGCCTCACCAACCGCTGAAGCCTCGATCAACCGGAACGCTTGCACCGGCCGGCAACAGGGAGGGAGGACGCCACAGGAACCAACCGATACTGAGTCGACGGCTGCCGAAGGAGGACGACGCGGACGCACGCGCGAAAGTGCGTTGCTCCACTGACGGGGAGCACCTCAACGTTGAGTGGAGCTTCTTGGACCCAAGGGGAGTCGTCGGTGACGACCACGAGCGCGCCGAGACAGATCTCGCGGCCCTCTGCCAAACCTCCACCTGAAACCATGTTGATGGGGATCGGAAAAATCGCAACTTCTCCAACAAGTCGCTAAGACACCTGCCCCATGGTGGGCGCCAACTGTCGTGGTTCTAAGTCTGACAGTAGAATGGGGGGTAGGGATGTGGAGGCAAGATCCTAGCTATGGAGGAGTTGTACACGCGAGTTTTACGAGTTCAGGCCCTTCTCGGAGGAAGTAACAGCCCTACGCCTCGGAGCCCGGAGGCGGTCGACTGATTATATGCGTGCGAGTTACAGGGGGTGCGAACCCTTGTCACTGAGGAGGGGGTGGCTTATATAGAGTTCGCCAGACCCCTCCGGCCCACAGTTACACAGGGTTTAAAGTACATTAAGATAGGGCGTTACTGGTAACGCTAAGAATAAAGTGATATAATCACCATTAAAGCTACATAATGACCGACCGTTGCAATGCGGAGTGGCTTTAGATCTTCTGGTGGTCGAGTGATAGTCTTCATGGTCGAGTGACTTCAAGTCTGTCAAGTGGAACACTTCATGGTCGATTGAAAGATGATTCTTCTTCGAATGCTTCTGGTGATAAAGTGATGTCCTTGGGGAGGGTATCTAGGTCAGGCCTGTGACCATACCCTAGGTACATGTCTTCATCAGAACCTGGTGACGAGTGTACACATTCACAAGTTCCCACTCGCAGTTGTACCAAATATAAACAACCCAATCTCCATTTGCGCCTGCCCAAGACTTGCCCTCAAGCGATGGCATCTTAACATCATATGTATCATTATCAAGCAGCATCAACTTGCATAAGGCGGGGCTTCCCTCGTCCCCGCGCCAGTCAGCAAGGTCACGGCGAAGAAGATAGGGGAGATCAAACCGCTCTTGGACCCTTGGGTTCCTTGTAATGATGTTATTAGTTGAGTAGAGAATGGTCTTGAACGAACCTGCCATGCTAGCCGAGGTGATGACGTCGCACCGATCAATGAGTTCCTCCACCACGTCATCTTTCAGATGGGGGAAAGAAATTAGGGTCGTTTCCGTCCTGTTCCCTCCATGGAGAAGATGATTGAACAATGGCAAAAGGAAGGGTGAAGGCAAATGGAGGGAGGAAGAGCGTGCGACAGCAGTTCCAAATCGAGAGGGAAAGGTGAAGAGGCGGTGGACGGTTGCCACGGTACACGAAGAGGCGCCTGGGGAGCGAACGGTTGCCACAGAGGTCACACACTGATGACAAGGGCCGAGTGAACCGCATGCGTATATCGCACACACCTTGATCTGGCTGACCGTTTCTTTTGTGTTGCCTAATCACAAACAGTTCATCCGAGTGAACCATATGTTGTATATCGCACACACCTTCATCTGGCTGCCCGTTTCTTTTGTGTTGCCTAATCATAAACAGTTCATCCAAGTGAACTGTATGATGTGTATCACACACGCCTTCATTTGGCTGCCCGTTTCTTTTGTTCCTCCTCATCGCAAACAGTTAATTGAACTGAACCGTATGCCCTGCATCGCACACGCAACTAAAATCTGAACCGTGTTTGATGCATCCGTCATCGCAAACATTTTATACATTTCTGACGGTTTTCATACACCACCGTTTGCAATTATGGCATCGCACACAATTTCTCGAAGGGTCTCTGATCGTAGTGTCGAGTTAGCAGCATCATGCAGTAGTGATCATGCATATATGACTCAAAGCTTACATGCTATAGTGTGTTATTTATTCATAATTTGGTTACCAAATCTCATGCGTGCAATGCACATGTACCTTACTAGTATCAATAGGAAACCATCATGGTCAAACCCTTCTTGTTGTTGGGTCAAAGGGATAGATTGTGTGGGGCCCCTAATTGTCGATAAAGGATAGTATATATACCTCGGGGAGCCCACGGAAATGTGCCGCGTCTATAAGCCGCACAAGGGAGACATGCTCGAGAAGAACACCCTGCCCCCTATACCCTGCATGCAACCTGAAAAAGGTTTATATAATCACCATGACAGGTCAAGTCAATCATTCTTTAATTTTTTAGAGCAAAAAATAACCCATAAAAACATAGTAGATTTATATAATCACCGTGACAGGTCAAGTCAATCATTCTTTAATTTTTTAGAGCAAAAAATAACCCATAAAAACATAATCTACAAATTAGCAAAACAAGGATCCCAAGATTTATATAATTGCCATGATAGGTCACTATAGAGATATAATATATCTCTATAATGACCGTGTCATGGCATTTAAATGAACCTTGAGATATGCAACTTCCCATCGGGTCACCCATCCTTGGACTACTCTAGCCCGAGCACGCTTAACTTCTGCATTCTATTCGACTAGGCTAGCGGATGGGAAGCCGCCCCTTGCTGATAAGAATTGCCTCCTTGCCATTAAGGTGTTTCACGCTGGTCACCCTATGGGACCTACTCCCTCCTATCACACACATTTGTTCTTTTAGAAACTGTGTGGGATATTTACATGGCCGGTGTGTCGTCGCTAGCCTTCAATGAGCACTGACACTGGTAGCGGGAAAACGATGGGAGAAGAGGCGGGAAACCGATGAGAGGAGTGGCAAGAAACGGTAGCCTGTTTAGAAAACCTAGTAGAGAAGGAAGCATGAGCTAGCATGACACATGCGCACAGTCCTTACCCATGTACGACATGTGCTGTCAAAAGCGCTCAGGGTTGCCATTCGATCTGGGAGCATCCATTGGTGCACACGTATGATCCGTGGGGTTTGGGTTATGGCCAATCAGAATGCACGACTCGGATCATGTGCGCAGCACGGGGGAGGGGGCATCGGCCACAGTTTGGTAGGCACACGGCTTTCATGAGTGAACTGTGTGCTATTTTAGAACATTTCGTGAGAAGAATCTCGGTTTTAAATCCCCGTAAATCCAAAACTCGCCCGAAAATCGTGAAATCTGGCATGGTGTCACGACATGGCACATATATGCCGAGGAATTTTTTCCGTCCATTTTGGCACAAGTTTTATTACAAGCCTCTTACAAGAGCTTCTCTCAAAGAAGCCTCGTGGTTCCGATAGGGAAACATGTCCCCCTTGTGGGCAAAACATAATCACTGCCTCTTTTCGCCTTGTATTTTCTTCTACTGGCAACATGGAACAACAAGATATCTGTTCTGAAATTTAAACTTATTCAGGGTTCGTTTGGCCTTTTTCTATACCTAATATTAAAGGACGGAGGCTTTCATAGTTCTCCATATGTTTATTAGTACTATTCGTTAGGGGTACTATTCGTTTTTTATAGACAAAGGCATATAATATCGATTAGTTCGTTCGTTGGGTCTCTGCCGGCAGACACTGTATTCGGCATGTATTGGGTCTCCTCCACATAGGCATGTCTCTCCCCGGTTTCTCAAGAAAAAACGCAAGTCTCTCCACGTAATAACTCAAAAAAGGCAGGTTTCTCCCCTCGCATTGCTTACCAATTCCAAATTTTCAATACTAATACTCCCTCCATTTTTATATACAAGGCCATAAACGAAGATTACAGGTACCAATATAAAATTTAATGCATGCTTTGCAAGTTAGCTTTTCTTTTCGTTTACTGCGATCATTAATATGCCGCATGCATGCAAGGAAACTGAGTGGAGGAAGTAGCTGACTGTCATTATGACTGCATGCATGCAAGTATTAAACAAGTTACTAGTAAAAAAATACCATTAATTTTGCCTCGATTACCATTAGTGGCCTTGTATAAATGCAAAATGTATATTCCATAGTGGCCTTGTATAAGTAAATGGAGGGAGTAAAACTTTTGAGTAGGGTAAAAGGAGATAGATCGATACTCCCGTAAAATAAAAGGGGAACGATGGGATAGACTTTGGTTTGGCTTGGACCTAAACATGTCTGTAGTGACCCGACCTCAGACGGTCAAGTCTCTGTGCTTAAGTGTCATCCCTGGATCGGTATGCTGACACACACAGTACTCGAGGATTTATAATAGAGGTAAATCACATGTAAAAAGTAGCGTAAATACTATTACCTCAATCCAAATAGTGGAAGTAACAACAAAGCTGTGGATTCCCATCAACACCAACGACAAAGTTGAGTGTAGAAATCGTAACCCTAACGTATCACTTACTCGTCATAAGATTCCTGCAACATGAGATGTTGCAGCCACAAAGGGTCAGTACATTGAATGTACTGGCAAATTCACACCATAGGATAATGATGAATCATAGCTATCACTACACGCATATATGGCTGGTGGAAAAGCTCTACGGTTATAATGTTTTTGCGAAAAGCCAATTTTTCGCTACTGCAAAGGAATATATTTTATTTAACTACAAAGTTGGTTGATAAATATTGAGAAGGTTCCTCCATCTCAATCCCAAAATAATAATCATTAACCCAATCAAATTAATTAAATAAAGTGTTGAGATCAACATGATAATCCAAGAACCAGATACTCAAGATGTCCATAACCGGGGACACGGCTAACCATGATTAGTTTGTACACTCTGCAGAGGTTTGCGCACTTTCCCCACAAGACTCGATCGCCTCCGTTGGATTTCTCGCATTACATGGTGTTTGAGAAACGGATGACCGAGACACAGTCTTTCAGAAAAATTAACTCTTTACTCCGGGTAGACCATACCAACCTACATCCCTCTACCTGCTGATCCACCTCTTCAAGAGCTCATGCAACCTACTCAACTATGCTAGAGCCCATAATAGCTTGTGGCTGCACACGGAAGTTTCTAGCATGAATAATCTTATGGTCCATTTGAGCCTGGGTGGTAGACCATACCAACCTACATCCCTCTACCTGCTGATCCACCTCTTCAAGAGCTCATGCAACCTACTCAACTATGCTAGAGCCCATAATAGCTTGTGGCTGCACACGGAAGTTTCTAGCATGAATAATCTTATGATCCCTTTCAGCCTGGGTGGAATTCCATAGGGTGATCACATGGGTCCTCCAGGATCCCCTTGGGCAAGCACTGGGTTCTCCAGGTGCCCGCGCAAACCACTGGGTGCTCCAGGGTGCCCCTACCATTCCACCCAGATGTGTATTAAAGTAGCCACCTTAAGTTGAACCATTAAGCAAACAATCTCACATCTGTCATGGAATACTCTCAACCCCAATCCACGTCTACGAGCATAGCATGGCAATATAAGCATAACGTAATAGTAATCCCAAGGTTTGAATGCAGGGCAATAGGTTCCTACCTCATTAACTACTTCCCAATACCCACATGTTATCAATCCTACTCATGCAATGTTTGAGGGTGAAACTAATGCGGGTATGAAAGGGATATGATCAAAGTGTGAACTTGCATGTATTATTTATGAAGATGATTCACACTCAAAACTCTTGATAATTTCTAGTCTTCACACTCCGGTCAATCTATTATAAGCAAGCAATAGTAACCACACATAAGCAATCACTCAAAATATCGGGAAGAACGAAGAAGACAGTTCGGAAAACATCAAAACCAAGCAAATAACTCTTGCAACATAAAACAATTTCTAACAGTAAAAAAATTATGTGAATTTGGCCTTATCAAAAAGTTTAGGTCAAGAGCTTCGATTTGCAAAAATAATCAACTAAATCAGAGTTACGAAACTCAAATTATGTTCAAAAGAAGTTTGAATATGAATCTGAACAAAATTCGAAATTTCAAAACATTGATGTGACAAGTTCACTGGATAGGTGAAAACAAGACCAAGCTAAAGGCGCTGGTTTCATCTAATTTGGATAAACGAGTAAAAAGTTATGGCTATTTGATAAATCAGGGCCAAGCTGTTTTACGGAAGAAAAATATCTACGGCTAAGGTCTAATGTATAAATACATAGACTAATTGATAATCTAATTATTCTATCATATTTAGAAATAATAAACTAAGGAAGTATAAAAAGAAAAAACAAAGAAAGATACCTTCAGAGAAAAGATGACTTCGGAGAGAGCAGACATTTCCCAAAAGTCGCGCCGGAGAGGAGAAAAATATTTTTCTTTAAGGAATCTAGTCAAACCAAAATATTGATTTAACCCAAATTAGATGATTTTTGGAGGCTCTATGGATCTATATTTATAGGTGGAAAAGAGGTTTAGGGGTTAAAGGCTAGTCAAGGTGGGACTAAACATACACGTACATAGATGAAAAGAAAACGAAACAGAGAAGGCGCGTCGCATGGGCTTAAACGCGTAAGGCGGTTCGGCCGGCCGCGCAGCTGCAGTTTATTTTTTTTAACAAAATTCGGCCTAAGAAAAGAAAATGAAAAGGCTGACTGGGCCTGGCCCATATAGGAAAAGAAAAAAAAAAGATGGGGCATCCGCTGGTACTATGATGTGCACCTGGGCGGTAGTTAGTGATGGGCCACATGTACAATTTTGTTATTTTTGTTAAACAGAAACAGGAGGAAAACTGAACAAAGAAAAATAAAGTAAAATTTTTATATAGGCTTATTATACATCAAAATTTTCAGAAAAAGATTTTCTACAACATGAACATTTTTCTAGCGTCAAATAAAATACACAAAAATCATATAAAGCAAAGAGTGCTACTACTGCAATAAAACCTCATAAAAATCATTTTAAAAACACCAAAATGATTTCAAATTTATTTCTCTCTAATTTTCTACTGTAGGGAATCATGTTACCCTATTTTTCATATATTTTATTTTGGAGAAAATTAATTTGAATAAAACCCAAATACTCCAAATTGAAAATAATTTCCGAAGGACTTTAAATTAGATCCTTTTAAACTTCCAACTCATATTTCATATGTTTTGAAGAAGTCATTTTATCTTCTCTCATGAAAATCATTGAGTTGCTTAAAGTTTTTGAATTGAAAAATATTTCCAAAAAAATTCAAATATTTCCAAAACCTTTTTCATTTAAATAAATGGAAGAAGTCATTTCATCTTCTCTCTAGGGTTTTGTATTTGAAAAGTATTTGAATTCACGGAGATCAAAATGCAAAATGAAAGTTTGGGAAAGTCATTTTATTCCCTCTCATTTAAATTTCAAACAGATACGAATTTCACTTAATTTCACTCAAGCAACCATACAACCAAGTAAAACTATCTATTTTATATAACATTCCAAAATTTAGAATTTTGGGATGTTACAATGACGCCGGAGATCGAGATTGAGAAAGAGAGAGGGGAGGTTGGGGAGAGAGTAGCCAGGCAGCGGCGCCGGTGATGTATCGGAGCACAGTTAGGCAACGATGGCAGCTCGGGAGCACGAGCACGACAGCGGTTGGGCATCACCTAGCGACACCTCCATGTATCGCCGCAGCCCCAAGTTACCACCACCAGCAGAGTGAATTGCAAAAAACCACCACATTGAAGCGTAGGGTTGCAGAAAAGACTCTTCTACGAATTTGTGCCAGAAAACACTGATTTTGGTCCTAATCTTTTGCAAAAAATACTGATCAGCCGTTTTATGCATTTTAACCTCGATTATGACATGTGGGGTCCTGGTATTTTTGCATAGTCACCCTTCATGTAAAAGTCCAAAACGTAATCAGCTCCAGAGGAGGCGGCGGTGGCTGGTTCATGCGCGGCGGCGCTGCTGGCTTGGGTCGCCGGCGACTAGGGGCGGGGGCTCGGTCATGCGCACCGCTGCTGGTGCCCGGGCTGTGTGTCGCCTGCGCCGCTTGCTTCGGTGGAGGCTGGTCGCGCCGAGTTGCGTCTTGCCCTGCAGCTGCAAGTGGTCGCACTGGGAGGGAGGTTCTTGCACCTGGGAGGATGGGGCGCGTCGGGAGGGAGGCGGGCGCTGGTGGCGGGAAGGAGGCGGTGGCGCTGGGAGGACGGAAGCTTGTCGGGAGGGAGGCGGCGGCTGGGAGGCGGGAGGAGGCGGGCGGTGAGGGAGGAAGGGCGTTGGGAGGAGGCGGTGGCGCTGGGAGGTGGGGCGGCCGAGAGAGGCGGTGGCGCTTAGGAGGCGGAAGGAGGCAGCGACGCTGGGAGGACGGGGGCGCGTCGGGAGGGAGGCGGCGGCGCTGGGAGGCGGGGCGGCCGGAGAGAGGCGGTGGCGCTAGGAGGCGGGGAGGAAGGCAGCGACGCTGGGAGGACGGGGGCGCGTCAGGAGGGAGGCGGCAACGCTGGTAGGCGGGGGCGGCCGGAGAGAGGCGGTGGCGCTGGGAGGCGGGGGCGCGGCGCACCGGAGGGAGGTGGGGGCGTGACCAAGCTGCGCACCGGGTTCGTGCCGGAGAGGGAGGAGGCGGCGCCAGGAGGGAGGGCGGGGCGCGCCGGGAAGGAGGCGGCGGCGCTGGGAGGTGAGGCGCGCCGGAGGGAGGCGGCGCCGGGAGGGAGGGCAGGGCGTGCCGGGAAGGAGGCAGCGGCGCTGGGAGGTGAGGCGCGCCGGAGGGAGACGGCGCCGCTGGGAGAGGGTCAGTTTTATAGGGGAAAAATTTTCAGGGAGGGGAGGACGTTTTGGCAAAAAACCCGTTAGCCACATCAGCAAATGGTGGGCTCCATCTGTCATAGTCGTCATCAAATAGGCCAAAGCCATCAACTAGTGTTTTCTGCAAAAGATTAAGCCGAGAATCAGTGTTTCCTGGCACAAATTCGTAGAAGAGTCTTTTCTGCAAACCTATATTTTAATGTGGTGGTTTTTTGCACACTCCCACCAGCACGGCCTCCCGTTGATCCGATCCTCCCCATCGACAGCGAGGTATGGCCGGATTCACACGAGCTGCAACGCAACAGCTGTCATCTTCCGCCGCCTGGAATGGCTCCCTGTCGCCGCCGTCGGGCAACAACTGGGGGGTCGTCATGCTTGTCACGCCCAGAGCCCTCCTCCACGCTAGCACGCCTCCTCCACGGCAATCGTGGGAGCTCTCCTCCATGCCCTGTTGGAGCGGCCATGCTGCTCTGATTCTGAGCTGCCTGCGTTGCCGCATGGCATGTGCCAGGTCTAGGCTGGACGAGCGGGATGCCAAACCCAGCCACATGCACCCCTCTGTGTGGGCACGTGAACTGTATGTACTGCTACTTGCTTGCTGTGTGCGGGGGCATATTTTCGTTTTAATCTTCTTCATAGACGCAACTGGCATGGTTGTTACGCAGGTCTGTATTTGCAGGACTACAATGAGAAATATAAGGTCTTCCCTTGAGTGGTCATAACTGGCATGGTTGTTACACAGGTCTGAATTTCTAAAGGTTCAGGAGGATTTCAGTGATGCTAAAGAGAGAGAGAGAGAGAGAGAGAGAGAGAGAGAGAGAGAGAGAAGGATCAGTGCTACAAGATTGATGCTCAGGGACATATATCATGAATCGGGCACAATATGCCTTCTACCTTCCTTATCCTTATTGTCTAAACCTGAGTACATCACTATTTTCAGTTCTCTCATGTAATCTTTGTTGGGCATAAGCCACCGCAGGGCGCGTCGGGCGCGAGCCAGAGCGTACCGGGTCCGTGGTCGTGCGTGTGTGTGTGCGTATAGGTGCAGCACGGGCATGTCCGTGCGGATGTGCACCGCGTGCGTAAGTTTCGGGCCAGCCGTTGGCGAGCTGGGGGTGCGCGTCGAGTTGGTTAGCTGCGGACTCGGCGCGTCCAGGCGTGTGCGTGCATGTCGGACGGGCGCAGGCGGAGCGGCGTGGACCATGTTTTGACGTGAGCAAGGTCGTGGGTTCGTGCCCGGCGCGACCTGGGTATAAAACCCCCCGTGTATGCTTTGTAACGTGGTGTGCCTGGACTCGAGTTCGTGCTCGAGGGAACCTGAAGCCGTTCGTGCGGCTGCAGCAGCGTTCGTGCGCTGGGAAAAACTCATGTGTCTATCCACCTTTCTTCTTCTTCCTTGAGTGAGCCACGGCGAGAGTGAGCGAGCGGAGCGCCAGAGCGAGGAGGGCAGCGGCGAGGCAGGAGCGGCAACAACATTTGGTATCAGAGCATCGGGTTCGGAGGAGCTCGCCGGCGATGGCGCTCGTCCCGTGCGGCGGTGGAGCGCGGTGATCCGTGCATGCGGGGAGCGCGGCGGCCGAGGCGGACCTGCGTGGTGGCGCGGCGTGGCTCGGCGGAGGGAAGGCCAAGCTCCGGGACACGCCGGATCGGCCGCGTTGATCGCGTCGGAGCGCGATCATGGCGCGAGCTGGAGGCATGCGGAGCGTGGAAGAACAAGCCGCGGCGACGGGCTCACCGCGTCGGGCGCGTGTATGGGCGCGCGCCAGATGTAGCGGGCACGTCGGGAGCGCAGGAGTGGACCGCGTCGAGGCGCTGGACCTGGTTGCGCAGATCGCGTACGTGCGCGGCGGGAGCGCGGGCCGGGAGCACGGGGACGTGGGAAGTGCGCGCGAAGGGCACGGCGGCATGGTGGCAGGCGTGGCAGCGACGTCAGGGCGGTGGCGGCTACAACGACAACGACGTCGACGGTGCGGCGGAGCACGCGCTGCTGGTGGACGGCGGCGTCGAGGACGTCGGTCTCCTCTGAGTTCGTGGCTTAGGGGGGTGAGTGTTGGGCATAAGCCACCGCAGGACGCGTCGGGCGCGAGCCAGGGCGCGCCGGGTCCGTGGTCATGCGTGTGTGTGTGCATATGGTGCAGCACGGGCATGTCCGTGCGGGTGTGCACCGCGTGCGTAAGTTTCGGGCCAGCCGTAGGCGAGCTGGGGGTGCACGTCGAGTTGGTTAGCTGCGGACTCGCCGCGTCCAGGCATGTGCGTGCATGTCGGACGGGCGCGGGCGGAGCGGCGTGGACCAGGTGCTCGACGTGGGCAAGGTCATGGGTTCGTGCCCGGCGCGACCTGGGTATAAAACCCCCCGTGTATGCTTTGTAACGTGGTGTGCCTGGACTCGAGTTCGTTCTCGAGGGAACCTGAAGCCGTTCGTGCGGCTGCAGCAGCGTTCGTGTGCTGGGAAAAACTCCTATGTCTATCCACCTTTCTTCTTCTTCCTTGAGTGAGCCACGGCGAGAGTGAGAGAGCAGAGCGCCAGAGCGAGGAGGGCAGCGGCGAGGCAGGAGCGGCAACAACAATCTGAACAGTTGCTGGTTCATATTTTAGCATTCCTTGCAATTCTTGGTTGGCGGTGCGCTGCTACACATATGGCTCTGCCTCCATGTCATTCTACCTGCTTTCGTGCTCTCTACTTCTTCCAAGTCATCATATCTTCAGTTATGGAAGTAACAAACAAATGGTAATATGTACATATGGAAGATACCAAATTTGATTATCTTAGTTGTCCAACTATTGTGCAGAATCATTTCTCTTATGGTAATTAGCCTATTGTATTGACCTAACAAAGTACACTTCAACATATCTAATAATTATAAAGTGAAGATGGAGAGCTTTATGCAAAGAAACTATCCAAATTAATTGAAAAGTACCTCAAATGAAAAAACTGCAATAGTATGTAATTCCCACAAATTGGGAATTACACCCCTCATTCATATCTGACATAGATAGCAATTATTGTTGGCAGATACAATGGCATCTTTTGATGAGATCATTTCTAGTGTGTGTGTGCGCGCGCGCGATGACGCATGCATCAAGAGATAAAGAAAATTATGCCCGAGGAAACATGAGTATGTAGTAACATTTCTCTATTTATTTTGCAACAATTCTTTCTGAAATATCTTATTGATAGTTTATATACCAAGCCATTTCGATAATTTTTATGCTACAAACCAACATTTTTTCCCGTATTAATCATGTCATGCTGAAAGGTAAAAGTTATTGCTCGGGCAGAAAGGAACATTGTTGTCGATCTTGTTATTTGGGGATTGTAGTTCATGCTATATACTGAACTCCCTTTTGTTCCACTCATCTTTTGGTTTATGTTCTATTGCCTCATGTATTTACAATATGAATGCTTAGAGTTTGCATTTCTTGAACATGGTGAGGACAATCGATAAAATTTAGATTCTAAGTTTCCTTTTTTCTGCAGATTTTCTTTACAGTGCCAGCATTAAATGCTGAAAAAATAAAAGGAAAGCTCTCCAGGAAATTGATTAAATAGTCATAGTTTATTTTAGTAGCTACAAGGAAAGGACTGCTGTAAATTTTAGAACCAGGATATCAATTTTGGCAGTTCTATCAGGTATTGCTTATTTGCATTGTATGATCACAATTCTAATATTAATTTTGTAGTTGTGTAGCATTTGGTCGGGGTTTTTTATTTGATAATGAGCAAACAAAATGTTGTGATAGAATATAACAAATAATTTGCGGGGTAGCATCAAAACTGTTAGTGTGAAGTTCTTCGGTTTTGATTTTTGTAGTTTTGATTCTTTCCTTAAGTTGTCGATGGAAATCACTGAAGCATGTAGTTATACCTATTATTAAAATCAAAAGCGGTTAGTAACATTTGGCCTCATGATAGTACAATCTAAAATGCTAAGTACTAAGCTGGATGCCTTAATGGTCTTTTAATATTCCCTCCGATCCATATTAGTTGCCACTGGAATGGATGTATCTAGACCTAACTAATTTAGATCGGAGGGAGTACTAAGATTAACAGTGACTATCCGATTCAGTTACTCTGCACTTTATTGGAAATTTACATGATTTGGTTAGTGTATCAAGGCGAATTAAATTGGTATTAGGAGGGTAATTTGCTATAATTACTGCAGTGGCACCGGTGCAAAGAAATAATTTTCTGAAATTTCAAACACAATTCCTGTGAAATGTATAACATACTATATATATTTTCCTCAACCTTCTCTATACGATGCAGTTTATACATCGAATATATCTTTCCAATTGATTTTTTCTTGGAAATCTTAATGTAATCAAACAAGAATTATGAAGTATGCTAGCTCGATTGGTTCTAATTCTATAGCTTATGTAAGTACCATTTCTGTTCAAGTTTGGTATTAGGAGGGTAATGTCCTCATCATGCAGTTTTTTATTCCCTGACATTGTTGTAAATGCGGCAATGATAGATTTATTTCATAATACTTACTTTGAAAGCTTTATTCCACAAAATTGCTTATCATTTTTGTATTTCATGTTTGGCCCCCGATGTAAGTCATATGCATCTGCCAACGCGATGAGCCAATTGATATTTTCATGATGGGATAATGCATATGCGCTAGAACTTCGATGTGGACACATGTTTGGTATGTTTTTTTATTTCTTTGCAGAATGTAGCATCCTTCTGAATTTCATAGACTTTTGGATAAATAGTTCAAATGCATCTCCAGTCAGACGCCTGTAAACATGGCTACATGTTGTAATGTAACATTAGAACACTTACTCCATTGCTTTTTTGTAGATTGAGGGTCCAGTCCTTGACAATGGTTAGTGGCACCTTGACATGAAGCACAGATAGAGAAATGCATCATAACAGCTATTGTATAACTGGAGTATGAGAAAAGGTATGTAGTTTTGCATAAATACTTCCTCAACTTGCAAATTCCCTTGAGCTTGGAAGTATTTGATGTGGTGGCAAAAGTTATACATCCTCATGATACATATCATCCACTCTCTGAAAACAGCATGCATGTTCCGCTCAATGTAAGGAGCATAACTATCATATTATCCATGTGCCTGTTTGTTTGGATCTGTTATTTAGCCTCTTTCGCGGACAATATGTTAATCCCCTTAGTGGCTTTCAGGCGATTAGTTATGAATCTAACAAAATCTGTATATAACTTGATATGAATATTTTGTCAAGTTCATATGTTTTCCTGAAAGCTGAGCACTCAAAGTGGTGATGGAAAAAGGGCATCCATGTCACCAGCGTTGGCTTTAAAGCGGGCTAATCTCAATTTACTGATCTTCAATGTATTTGTAAAAAATTTCTATTTGTATGTGGCTAAAATAAATATTTGAGCACATTGACTATTTGTTTTAGACACCATTTTCACGCTAATTTTTTCTCCCGTTGCAACGCATGGGCATATGTGCTAGTATACACTAATTGAGTTTCCTAGGCATTTAATGTCCATAATTCAAATCTGAACTTCAAATACATGCTCCAGTTCACCAAAATGGCTAGAAAATTTATACATGTGTCCTTGGGTGCATGTTTAGGTCCCATGCCAGGAACGGGAACGAATTACAACTGTACCCGCGTCCTAGCTCGTCCTCAAACATTTGGAATCTCGGTTTTAAATCCCCGTAAATGCTAAACTCACCAGAAAGTCATCAAAGGTGGCATGGTGTCACGTCATGGCACATATATGTCGTGGTAAAAACATTGTCCAATTTGGGCCAAGCTTTATTACAAACCTCTTACAAACCGGAGCTTCTCTCAAAGAAGCCTCGTGGTTCCGATAGAGAAACGTGTTCCCCTTGTGGGCGAAACGTAATCACTGCCTCTTTTCGCCTTGTATTTTCTTCCACAGGCAACATGGAACGACATGATATCCGTGCTGAAATTTAAACTTATTCAGCGTTCGTTTGGCCTTTTTATACACTAATTGAGTTTCCTAGGCATTTAATGTCCATAATTCAAATCTGAACTACAAATACATGCTCCAGTTCACCAAAATGGCTAGAAAAATTATACATATGTCCTTGGATGCATGATTAGGTCTCATGCCAGGAATGGGAACGAATTACAACTGTATCGGTGTCATGGCTCGTCCTCAAACATTTCAAATCTTGGTTTCTAAATCCCTATAAATCCAATACTCACCAGAAAGTCATCAAAGGTGGCATGGTGTCACGTCATGGCACATATATGTCGTGGTAAAAAACATTGCCAATTTGGGCCAAGCTTTATTACAAACCTCTTACAAAACATAGCCTGTCGCAAGAACCCTCGTGGTTTCGATAGGGAAACGTGTCCCCTTGTGGGCCAACGATAATCGCTCCCTCTTCTAGCCTCGTATTTTCTTCTACACGCAACACGGAACAACGGGAGATTCGTGCTAAACTTTGAAATTATTCAGGGTTCGTTTGACCCTTTTTTATTCATTAATTGAGTTTTCTAGGCATTTAATGTCGATAATTCAAATCCAAACTACAAACACATGCTCCAGTGCACCAAAATGGCTAGAAAAAACTTACATGTTTCCTTGGGGTGCATGTTTAGGTCCCATGGAACGAATGGGAACGAATTCAACCCTCTCGTCGTCCTGGCTTGGCCACAAACATTGTGAATCTCTGTTTTTAAATCTCTGTAAATCCAAAACTCACCAGGAAATCATGAAACTTGGAATGGTGTCACTACATGGTACATATAATTGTCCAATTTGGGCGAAGCTATATTACAAGCCTCTTACAAACCGGAGCCTGTCGCAACCCTCGTGGTTCCGGTAGGGAAACATCCCCTCTTTTGGGTGAAACGATAATCGTTGCCTCTTCTCGCCTTGAACTTTGTTTTCTACAGGCAACATAGAATAACAGGAGTGTCGAGCTAAAATTTGGAACTGTTCAAGGTTTGTTTGGCCATTGTATATATTACTAATTACTAAGTTTTCTATGCATTTAATGTAGTCCATAATTCAAATCTGAACTACAAGCACATGCTCTAGTGAAGCAAAATGGGTGGGAAATCGTACATGTGTCATTGGGTGCATGTTTAGGTCTCATTTAAGGAATGAGAATGAATTTCAAACTTGTCGTCATCCTAAAACATTGAGAATCTTGGTTTTTAAATCCCAGTAAATCAAAAACTCACCCAAAAACATGAAACTTGGCATGGTTTCATAACATGGCACATATATATCGTGGTAAAAAAATCGTCTAGTTTGAGAAGAGGCGCACACATTAGTAGCCAACGAAGTCCTTTTTGAAACAAAAAGCTGAGACATTAATATTGCAAACGGTTGTATTATATTAACCGTGTCGAAATTTAACCATACTAGGTGGCGTGCATGCAGCTGTTTGATTAGACGGGACGAGCGCGAGAAGTCAGCTGTGCAGGCTCGAGGGACGCGTGCGGTTAGTCCGCCGCGCAGGCTCGACGGGATGCATGCATCCTGTCCACCTCGCAGGCTCAACGGGGCACGTGCGAGCAGCAAGGTCGCCCATGCTCACCGGGAAGTGAGCTCTTTGACCTCCATGCACCAGCCGCCGCCCGCCTCGCTCACAACTTCTCCATTAATGGGTCAATTAAAGCACCTGGACGGAGGGTGTTTGCTTGTGATCCCATGGCAGCATTTGCTTTGTTCGTGTTTCAACTCGTATTCCGCCCTATTTAAATTGCCACATAGGGCAACGGATAATAGGACCACTAATAAAATGGCAAGGGATAATACGATGACAAATTTACAATGGCGTAGATAATAATTGTCTTACATATTCTGGATGATTTAAAATGCCACATGCGGCAAACCCCAAAAGACACGGGGGCAAGAGAAGGAGGAAATTACAGACAATGATCTGGGTCTCTACTGTCTCTACTCGTCGATGGATCGCCGGGCGACGACATCCTCCAACTCCTTCTTCAATTGCTCACGACTTTGCTTGAAAGCAGCCACGGATTCCTCCATCTCCTGCTCGCGCTCGATCCAGAGCTTCCTCAAGTCGCCCATCAGTTCCTCGACCACCGCTGTCAACGTCAACCCCGAGGCACTGCTCTGCTCATGCAGCATCTTCCAGCCGGCGCCCTCCTCCTCCTTCTCGGCGAGCGCCTTGAGGAGCTTCGCATTGTCACCCATGAGTTGCTCGATGAGGCCAGTCGCCTTGTCAACCAAGGCATCGCTGATCTTGAGCAGCTTCATCAAGCCGTCGACCAGCTCCTGCTGCGTAGTGACGCCAGTGAGAATGTCGTCATCGCCGGTGAAGGACTTCAAGAACGTCGGCTCGTCGCGATGGCCGACGCCGCAAATGCGTTTGTGAGAGCCCTCGTGTTCCCGTGAGAGCTCGTTCGAGGGCTCCGCGGCGCGTCGGGACATCTCTGCTGCGGATGCGGCTTCACGGCGGGACCTCTCTGTGCTTCCGCGTCCTTGGTCTTTGCTGCCTGGTTATATGTCCACCTTAAAGTCCTCCTACCAGTCATGGCGGAATGACTTGACAGGAAAGACAAGTTTTGTGGGTGATGAGGAGAGGAACTGTGAAGTAATTTTCGAGTGGGTAGTTTTTATAGCCCGGTGTTAAGTGTGAACACATAGTAGTTTGATAGGTGTGAACAGATTTGCAGTTACTTATTGCATTGTAATCTGCAGTGTGACGAGAAACAAGGTCAAAATTTATTGATGGCAGAAGGTTGACCACGTGATTTTGCTCGCCATTGAGGCGGCCGCGGCGCGCTCCGCTCTGGCGTCCCTGCGTGTGCTCTGCTCGCCGTTGAGGCAAATTTACAATCGCAACGGTTAATAATTCTTAATAATTGTCTTACATATTCAGGATAATTTAAAATGCCACATGCGGCAAGGCCCAGAACACTCACGACCTACATATGCATACAATTATAATAAAATATAAGCTAAAAGGCTGAGCTGGCAGCCTTCCAACGATGGTCTTCTCGGACTCCATGATCAGCATAGCACCCTTGCGGCCGTTTACTCCAACTGTCCCGACCCGCCTCCGCCTACGGAGTTGCAGGCACTAGGAGGCTCTTGGGGCTGCTGGGCCTCTGTAACATCCCAAAATTTCAATTTGGAATGTTATACATAGGTCATTCATGCATATCATATTTCATTGCATTTCAGTTTCCGATCCTCGAAATTCTAAGCAACTCAAGGACCCACGGAGAGAGTTGGGGATTTCACCGTGTTCATATTTCAATTTTCTCAAATATCGAACCAAGGATCACTTTGGTTTTAATTAATTTTTCTCTCCAAAAATATTTCATATTAAAAATATATGAGAGGAGATAATATGACTTCTCCAAAATAAATGAAATATTGGAGGAAAAATATTAAAATCAAAATAAACATTTTATTTGGATTTTTATTGCAATTTTATTTGAATTAGAAAAAATATGCATTTTTCAAAATTGCATTTTCAGGCCAAGAAAATGTTCATCTCGTTCTAAATATTTTATTTAGACGGTGAAAATTTGTTTTGGTATTTTTAGATTTTCATTTTATTTTTTAGGGTTTTTCCGGCGAAATCTATTTTTTAAAAAAAGGGTTTTCCGCCCGACTAGGCCGGAGCCCAGCCGAGCAGGCCGGCCCGCCTAGCGCCGCCGCCTCCTGCCGTCTTGTGAGCGGACTCGCCGAGTGCGCTGCGCCACACCGCTGCCGCCCCTCTTCCCAAGTCGGCCTCGCCCCAACCCCTATAAGTACCCCGCCGCCTCTCACCACCCACCACCACCACCAGACGCCGCCGCCTTTAAGGCGCCGCCTGCCGCCGTCGCCAGTCGCCTCCGCCCGCGCCGTCGCCTCCCGTCACACGGCGCCATCGCCCGACGCCGCCGCCGTCGCCTCCCGACGCCGCGCCCGCCGCCGAGCTCGCCGGAGGTAGCCGACGCCGCCACCGCCGTTCGTCGTTTTTCTTGGTTAACCGTTCGGTTTTTTTAGAAAGCCTAGATTCCTTCTTTTATCGGCTCGTTTGGTTTTTCGCGGTTTAGTTATATAGTGGACGTTCGTCCGTACGTTCGTTTCAACGAGCGTTGTTCGTCAATTAACCGCAGGCAGCGAACGTTCGTCTCGTTTCTTTTTCCAGGGTTTTTCCGTGATTATTTTCAATCACCATTTCTGCCCTGGTCTTCGTTATAGTATAACTTTTCGCTTGTTTATCCAAATCCAGTGAAACAAGCGCCTAGATCTTCGTCTCGAAGTTCTCTTTCTGTTTAACCAACTTGAACAAGATTTTGGTACTGTAAAATTTGACTTTAGTCCAGATTAGTAAACGGATCTTGTTTCTTTCGTAGTTTGAGTTTCGTTGCTCCGTTTGATTTGATTCTTTTTGCAAACCGGAGTCTTCAGTTGAACTTTCTGGTTAGGTATTCTTATTTGAGTTTTACCCGTGCATCTTTGCTTGATTTCTTATGTATGCTATTGTTTGTTTGTGATAGAATTCCCAGAGTGTGAAGCGTGCTACTACGATTCACTAGGTTTTGTGGATTGTCAGCAAGGCAAGTAACACATTGATCATATCCCTTTATTACCCAGTTTTTTTATGCATTAGTTTCAACTCTCACACATTGCATGAGTAGGATCTCTTAACATGTGGGTCTAGGAAGTAGATGATGAGGTAGAACCTATTACCTGTTTATTATCAAACCCTTGGGAGTTATTTATACGTTATGCTTATATTGCCATGCTATGCTCGTAGACGTGGATTGGGTTTGAGTATATCCATGACAGATGTGAGTTGTTAATTAATGGTTCAACTTAAGGTGGCAACTTTAATACACATCTGGGTGGATTTCTCGTGGGCACCTGGAGAATCTAGTGTTGTCCTAGGATATCCCGGAGTACCCGTGTGATCATCCTACGATCCGCCACCCAGGCTCAAAGGGATCATAAGATTATTCATGCTAGAAACTTCCGTGTGCAGCCACAACCTATTATGGGCTCTAGCATAGTTGAGTATGTTGTATGACCTCTTTCAGTGGTGGGCTAGCAGATGTAGAGGGAAAGTAGGTTTAACTGTCCACCCAGAGTAAAGAGTTAAAGCTTCTGAAAGACTATGTCTCGGTCATCCATTTATCAAACACCATGTAGTGCGAGAAATCCAATGGAGGAGATCGAGTCTTGTGGGGAAAAGTGCGCAAACCTCTGCAGAGTGTACAAACTAATTATGATTAGCCGTGTCCCCGGTTATGGACATCTTGAGTATCTGGTTCTTGAATTATCCTGTTGATCTCAACACTTTATTTAAACTAATTTGATTGGGATAGTGATTACTTTAATTTGGGATTGAGTTGGAGGAACCTTCTCAATGTTGTTATACTACCATGATAGTTAAATAAAATATATTCCTTTGTTGTAGGGGAAAAATTGTCTTTTCGCAAAAACATCTTAACCATAGAGCCTCCACCAGCCATATATGCATGTAGTGATAGCATTATTCTGTTCATTGTTCTACTGTATTATTATGCCAGCATATTCCATGTGCTGACCCGTTTTCGGGTTGCAACATATCATGTTGCAGAATTTTCAGACGAAGAGTAAGGTTCGCTAGGCCGTTGTCATGCACTCAGCTATGCTGTTGGAGTTGATGGACTCACTTTATCTTCCAAGCCTTCCGTTGTTATCTTATTTAGATGGCCTTAAGCCATATTTATTGTAATGAGTTCTCTTTGGAGACTACCGATGTAATAAGTGTGTGATTGCTACTCTGTTATAAATCCTTCGAGTACTGTGTGTGTCAGCATTACCGATCTAGGGATGACACTGAAGCACAGAGACTTGACCGTCTGAGGCCGGGTCGCTACAAGACGGTATCAGAGCACGCTGAATGTAGGACACGACCACTAATATGAGCCATAGGTCACTCTTCGCTACTCATTTCTGACTCCTCTCCATTTTCTACTCTATAGGATGGCGGACTCAAGGAACAAGTTTGCACAACTGGATGAAGACACGCCCTTTGGACGACACTTGAAGGAAGTCACTAGGTACCTGAACATCGGAATACCAAGCTTCACCGGGACCTACACCGCCACTTTACCAGAAGAGGAGTGCTGGATGATTCGAGTTCAAGTTCTAGGAAGGACATTCACGCCAGTCACTGAGCCCATAGAGTTTTCCTTTGATGCACCAACTTGGAGTCTAGGCAAGAGCATGGCAGCCCACATTGCTATGGGACGTATTGGAGAAGTCTACAAACAGGAGCTGAAGGACACTATCTACCAGATATGTGTGCGCTGAGACGAGCAATGGGAGATGATGAGCACCAGGAAGGACAGGTCCATTGCAGCTTTCATCCAGGAGTTAAACCAGCACATTCGACGCCAGGAAACCAGATGTGCGCTAGCATGATAGATTTAAAGAAGGTGATGACCAGGAACATGGAGCTAGAAGAGGAACTCAAGTCTACCCGCGACGGATACGAGGAGGAAATCGCAATACTATTGGAGAAGAGTGATGACCTGATAAAGAAGATTGGAGTATTCATGAGAGATCCCGCGCCAGGAGGAGATGACGATCATCCTGATGACATTCATTCTGAAGAGTACATCATCATCGACGACACCGACTCCGACCCCGACAGTAGTGATGATGACTATGAAGACAAAGTTGGAGCAGATAACATGGAGTCTTCCACCGATCAAAATTTTTAGTAGACCACCATATGATCAGTAGTATTTCCCCATGTATATAGTATAGTCTGAGCACTATAATGATAGTTAGATCGATTGTATGCCCTTGCTTGATTGATTGAGTGTTATGATATGAATGTGTTTGTCTCATGTGCATATGGGTAGTGCTTTCTCACTAGACTTCATTCTATTCTAATCTCTTCCCTCTAAACCCATTAGATGCCTCCGAGACGTGATACCGGATTTGTCTTCCCACCGAAGCTCACTCAGTCGATCCAGCAGCAGAATGCCTTGATGCAGTTGTTAGTTCAGAACCAAGGCAACAACAACAACCCACCTTCGCCACCCCCAGTTGACAACTTAGCCCATTTTCTGAGGTTGCAACCGCCGGTGTTTTCTAGTAGCACCGAGCCAATAGTTGCTGATGACTGGCTACGCGGGATTGGAAGGGAGTTGACCACCGCAGGTTGCACAGATTCTGAGAAGGTGCGTTTTGCCGCACATCAATTGGATGGACCAACAACCTCATAGTGGGAGAATTACACAGCCACCTTTCCTATAGCCAATGTCACTTGGGAGTAGTTTCAGCAAGCATTCCGCACAGCCTGTGTCTCAACTGGAGCTATGAGCATGAAGAAGCATGAGTTTCGCAACTTACGCCAGGGGAACCGTACAGTGGGGCAGTACGTGGATGAGTTTAGCAAGTTATCTCGCTATGCCCCTGATGATGTGGCCACAGATGTTGCGAAGCAGGAGAATTTTATGGAAGGGCTGAATGATGAGATGAGCATGCAGTTAATGGTGGCAACATTTAACAACTACCAGGAGTTGGTAGATAAAGCTCTCATGATTGAAGGTAAGCAGCAGCAGATTGAGAGCCGCAAGAGGAAGTATGGACAAGGAAAGTACAATTCAGGAGCTCAGCAGAAGCCTCGCTTTACCCCGAACTCGGGAGGATTTACCCATAACCATGGGGGCCACACTCACAATGGAGGAAGTTCTCATAATCACAATGGCCCCAAGAATGGGAATGAGAATGGAGCAAGCAGCAATCAGAACCGCTCCAATCCAGCCACACCCACCAAGAAGGACCTAAGTCACATTACTTGTTTCAAGTGCGGGGAGACTGTACACTACGCCACTGAGTACTCTGAAGTGAAGAATGGTAATGGCAACGGAAGCTCTGGGAAAAAGCCCAACCCTTTCAACAGGGGACAAGTGAACCACGTGAACATGGAGGAGGTTGAAGAGTAGCTAGATGCAGTTATCGGTAAGTTTTTGGTTAGGTCATTTACTGCAATCGTT
This sequence comes from Aegilops longissima, assembly GCA_021605205.1. NCBI lineage: Eukaryota > Viridiplantae > Streptophyta > Magnoliopsida > Poales > Poaceae > Aegilops > Aegilops longissima. The sequence continues at coordinate 237,704,515 of CM038679.1, forward strand.
CTTTTTGATACGGGTGCATCGCATTCATACATATCAAGGGGATTTGTGGATAAGTATAAGTTGCCCACTAAAGTTCTTAGGACACCTATGCTAGTAACCTCACCCGGAGCTGAGTATATGGCAAGCAGTGGATGTTTTCAGATGCCATTAACCATACGTACTCATGTTTTCCCCTCCGACTTGATAATTCTGGAGTCGCAAGGTTTGTATGTGATACTAGGAATGGATTGGCTATCGATGTACGGAGGAAACATCGATTGCGCCAGTAAGTCAATTCTGCTTACCACCCCGGAGGGAAAAAGGATCAAGTATGTATCCAGGCATGCGCCAAGGAGAACCCAAGTAAATTCCCTCTCAGGAGTTGTTCAGGAGGAAGTGCCTGTTGTGAAGGATTTCCCGGATGTGTTTCTAGAGGAACTACCAGGCATGCCGCCAGATCCAGACATTGAGTTTTTGATAGAGCTGTTGCCAGGCACCGGGCTATATCAAAGAGACCATACCGGATGCCCGCGAATGATCTGGAAGAGATCAAGAAGCAGATTAAGGAGTGATTAGAGAAAGGTTACATTAGACGAAGTTCATCACCATGGGGAGCCCCAGTGCTCTTAGTGAGAAGAAGGATGGATCGTTAAGAATGGTTGTTGATTACCGTGCGTTGAATGAAGTGACGATCAAGAACAAGTCCCCACTGCCGATGATCAATGATTTGTTTGACCAACTGCAAGGAGCTAAAGTGTTTTCGAAGATTGATCTGCGATCAGGATATCACCAGCTGAAGATTCGAGAAAAGGATATACCTAAAACAGCTTTCACCACAAGGTACGGACTATATGAGTATACGGTTATGTCATTTGGATTGACTAACGCCCCTGCCTATTTTATGAGCATGACGAACAAGGTATTCATGGAGTTTTTGGAATAATTTTGTTCTGGTGTTCATTGATGATATCTTGGTATACTCGAAGAAGGAAGAAGAACACAAGGAGCATTTGCGTTTAGTTCTCGAGAAGCTCAGGGAACATCAGTTGTATGCCAAGTTCAGCAAATGTGAGTTTTGGTTGAAGGAAGTTGGATTGCTTGGACATGTTATATCAGGAGAAGGTATAGCACTGGATCCTACCAAGGTTCAGTCAGTCACTAAGTGGTTGGCACCCACCTCAGTTGGAGAGATCCGTAGTTTTCTTGGACTCGCAGGATACGATCAGAGATTTATCGAGAATTTCCCTAAAATTGTGAAGCCCATGACGGAGTTGTTAAAGAAGGACACTAAGTTCAAATGGACAGAAGAATGTGAGGCCAGTTTTCAGGAGTTGAAGAAACGTTTGACTACAGCCCAGTGTTGATTCTGCCGGATATACGCAAGGATTTCCAAGTGTATTGCGACGCTTCTCGCTTAGGACTTGGAGGAGTACTTATGCAGGACGGAAGAGTTGTTTCATATGCCTCACTTCAACTTCGACCGCATGAGTTAAATTATGCCACCCATGATTTGGAGTTAGCAGCTATAGTGCATGCACTCAAGACCTGGAGACACTTCCTTATTGGAAACCGTTGTGATGTGTACATGGATCATAAGAGTTTGAAGTACATTTTCACACAGAAGGAGCTGAACCTCAGGCAGAGGAGATGGTTGGAGCTTATAAAGGATTATGACATGAAGCTGCACTATCATCCTGGAAAGGCCAATGTCGTAGCAGACGCTTTGAGCCGGAAGAGTTATGTTAATACTCTCCTAACAGGAGGATTGCCAAAGGAATTAGCAGAACATCTCAAGGAGCTTCGTTTGGAGATTGTTCCTAGAGGTTTTGTTCCAGCGATGGAAGTTCAATCTACATTGTTGGGAAAGATTCGTGAAGCTCAGAAGGATGACAAGGAAATTGCCGAGATAAAGGAGAGAATGAGCAAAGAAAAAGCCAAAGGTTTTCGTGAAGATGAGCAGGACTCAGGGTGTGAGTTCGGTTTTTTAAGGTTTGATTCGGTTCGGTTTATACGGTTTTTGGTTTATACGGTTCTTATACTTCGGTTTATACGGTTTTATACATATATACGGTTCGGTTTCGGTAATAACCGTTTACTTTCGGTTTGGTTTCGGTAATAACCAAATTAACCAAACTTGACGCGAATTTTTGAGCAACACAATGTTTGGGCACATGAAGAAACAAATTTAGTATACAACAAGATGACATGACATGAAATTTATTCAATATATGACACATACATGACAATACATGGCCTCGATGTCCTGTACCGAGAGCCTCAAAGTCAAATACCAAAGCGTACTCCACGGTGAAACTGCTCTTTTATTTTATTTTTATATTTAACCAACATAAAGTAGCACACGTTTGTCCATGTGTAGTGTAGTGTACTGTGTAGGCTCTCACAAACTCACACGCTGTAACATCCCAAAATTCTAAATTTTGGAATGTTATATTAAATAAATAACTATGCTTGTTGTCTGATTGTTGGTTTGATTGAATGAGTGAAACTGAGTGAAATTTGAAACTTTTGAAAGTTGAATGAGAGGGAATGAAATGACTTTCCCAAAACCTTCTCCTTTGCCTTTTGGATCTCAATGAATTCAAGTTCATTCCAACACCAAACCCTAGAGTGAAGATGACATGACTTCTTCCATTTTGAAATGAATAGGGTTTTGGAAAAGATTTGAATTTCATTTGGGAATATTTCAAATTCAAAGCTTTATGCAACTCAATGATTTTCATGAGGGAAGATAAAATGACTTCTTCAATTATATGAAATATGAGTTGGAAGTTAAAAGGTATCAAGTTGAAAGTCATTTGAAAGTGCTTTGAAACCCTCTTTCAAATTTTGAGTTTTGAATTTGAATTCAAACTTTGGCAAGTGGGAATCATTTCAAAACTATGCCGATAAATACTTGATCAAAAGTATGAGAGGAGCAAACATGACACTCCAAAAATATCAGAGGAAAACATTGCCAAAAGTTTTGGATTCAAATCCAATTTTATTTGAATTTGAAAAAAAATAGATTTTATAAAGTTTGGATTTTGCCTTTGGAAAAATGTTCAAATGAAAGGGAATATTCCCCTGATCATTTTGGTATATATATACCCTATATAAAATATTTATATTTTAAAAGATATACTCTGTTTTGTTTTATTTTAAAAAAATAAATTCAAAAAAAGGAAAAACCCATCCCAGGCGCCAGCTAGGCCCCCCTGGCCCAGCCAGCGCCGAAAACCCCCCCACCGGCCGGCCCACCGAGCGGCCCAGAGGCCAGCCCAGCGCCGACCGACCGGCCTCACCCCTCCCCTCGCCTCGAAAGCGCTTGGCGCGATCGCCCTTCGCTCGCCTCTCTCTCTCTCACCGACTGGCCCCGCCCTTCTTCTTCCTCCCCCCGCCACGCCCGCCGCCGCCGCGGATCGCTGGATCCGAAGGATCCGGATCCCGATCTTCCCGATCGCCCCGTTGCAGGACGAGCCCCCGGCTATTTAAGCCCACGCCCGCACCTCATTCGCCCCCCTAGCCTCGCGGACCCCTCTCCCCTCGCCGAGCACGGAGTCCGAAGCTCCCGCCGCCGCCATACTCGTCGCCGTCGCCGCCCTAGACCACCCCGGTCACCCCCGACTCCACCAAACCCTCCCGAGCTCAAGATCCTCCGGCCACTCCGTCGACCTCCCGACGACCGAACCCTCGCCGACTCTCGCCGCCGCCCTTGCCGTCGCCGAACGCCGTAAGTCACCGGAACCCTCCTCCCCCGTCCGATGCGCCGCCAACGGCCCAGATTAGATCACCCCCGAAGGGGTATCTTTTTAAATAAAACCGCCCGGTCCGGCCGGTTCGTTACGGTTTAATTTAGTTAGGTTTATTTGTTTTAGCCCGCCCGTTTAGTTTAACCCTAGGCCCGTTTAGGCTATTTGACGACAGTCGTAGTTTAGGCCCATTAGGCCTTTTCTTTTATTTTTGTTTTTCTGTTTTAACAGAATAGTTTCTGTTTTGAAAAATTCATATCTTTTATTCTGTTTATTATTTTTAGATGATTCTTTTTTTGTTGGTTTGCAAATTTTATGTAGTTTCTGTAGAATATATATTTAGCTATGTTAAAATTAATTAAAATTGCTTTAATTTAGTTTTAGACAGAATAGTAAATCTGTTATAACTTGAGTTAGAAAAATTATTTTTGGATGATTCTTTTGTCCCAACTTTATTTTGACATTGCCAAACCATAAAAATTAACTTGGGTATTTTAGGATTAATAAATAAATAGTTTTAAGCAGAATCTTATTAATCCTAATTAATTAACTAGCTCCTGTTTTCCTAATATTTTAATTAGTAAATAAATTTATTTTAACTTGTGATTGATTATTCTAGGTTAGTTTCTGTCACTCAAATAGATGAACTTTCATTTATAATTAATAAAAGTTTTGTTTTATTTTTCTTAATAGAAATTGGATTAAGCCTAATAGGAGTTTTATAATAGATTTTAAATTAATTCTTTTTGCTCCTAGTTGCTTAGTGAATTATTTTCTGTTAAGTTAACCTAAAACCATGATTAAGTTATGTTAGGGAAATTTTTGTTATATAAAACTATTCTAGCTATTGTTTGAAGTAGGAAAAACTTTGAATGGATTTTCTTTGAGTTTTCCTTTGGATTTTGATTTGGTTGTTTTGGTGTGTTATGTTACTTTGTTATGCTATTGTGTTATGTGATCCTCATGCTATATGCTTATTATAGTTATTGTTTGCCTCGGTAGAATTTCCGAGTCTGAAGCTTGCTACTCTGAATCCCTAGTTTTCAAGATCGTCAACAAGGCAAGTTCACTTTGACCATGTTTTCATACCTATGTTTTATTGCACTTAGTGGCATCTTTGCAACCCCCCTCAAGAGTGTTGTTGAATCCTTGTAGTTGAGTAGTATGCATGAGGTAGGAACCCATCACCCTGTTACCAAGCCCGGACGATATTTTATTTTAATGCTACGCTTTAGTAGACGGGTTTGGTATGAGTGCTCAGGAGTGGTGTGAGAATGGAGGCTCTACGTCAATGACGACAACTCCATGACGGAATCTGCAAGGACTGCATCTTCAAGGCCTCAAGACTTCAAGACTCAAGACAAGAATTCAATACACACTCTTTGGGTGAAGGGCGGTTGTGGGCACCCCGAGAAACCAAGTGGTTGGCGGGATGCATGGAGAAGCGCCATGACATCTTATGGAAAGCTTCACCTGCACTCAAAGAGACGGAAGAATACTTCATGCCCGGAAGCTTACTGTGCAACCGCAAGTCATTATGGGCTCGCTTGGTTGACCTTAGTTGTGACGCTGGCTGGGACGGTACTAGCAGATGTAGAACTACGGTAGGATGGGATGAGTACCGGACGGTGGTCGAGGAACTCTTTGGAAGACCATGTTTGGTCATCTTGTTCTCAAACACTCGAAGTGCGAGAACGTAAAGAGAGGATCGAATCTTGCGGGTAAAGTGTACAAACCTCTGCAGAGGGTTTAAACCTAATCGATTAGCCGTGTCCCGATTCACGGACAATTTGAGCCTCGGACTTGGATCTATCTGGAACTCTCAACACCGGATGATAACTTAATTGTGGGCAACTTATGATGAATTTGGGCTATGAGACATCGGTTGGCGGAACCATGTCATGATAGAAAACTCTATAGTACAGACTTCATTTATTCCTTTGATGTAGGAAAATAAAACCAGCTTTTACGCAAACAACTCGATCTGAGCCACAAAGCCATACCGCATATAGTATAGTTTATCATCTGTTTTCTCTTATTGTGATCTTGCCGTACATTCAATGTCTTGACCTACACGGCTGCAACGTATCATGTTGCAGATATTTCCTCGACGAGTAAGAGTTACGATCTGAGGTTACGGTCTACACTCAACTGCCGATGGCGTTGATGGGACTCCACACCGACTATTTGTTTCACTGTGACTTATGAGGTATATATCAGTTTTACGTTATTTATACATGTGATTGCACTTTGGTATATACATTGATGTCTTGTGTGTGCAAAGATATCTTGATCGAGGATGGCACAAGAACACGTAGGCTTGACCGTCCGAGGTCGGGTCGCTCTGATATGGTATCGAGCACATGTTGACTGAGAATGTGACCCTAGAAAATGACTTAGTAATATGAAGACCCCAATAGGAATGACCTTTGTTTTGTACTACTCTCGTAACACCCGATTCCTTTTCTTGAACCTTCCTTATTTCAAACTATAGATGGAGAGCTACATTCGAACAAAAGAGAACACTACGAGAAGGTTCTTGGAGGCCCTTCCTTGTGGAGCTAGTCAGCTGCTGAAGTTACCGATACACGAGATCAAGGCAACTAAGAGGACGTCCGGATCGTGGGAGTCAAGACCCAAGTTTTTGGTCGTAAAGAAGCCCCCAAGACTGCAGACATCATCTTCGGAACTATAAATGGTGACTGTGATATGGGCATCAACACTGCCGTCCATGATGCTATTGCACGTTTATGCTATCGTCATCGTGCTGCACTAAACCCACACTTCTTTGGAAGGATGGGATGGCAGAAGTTTGATGGAGCAACTATTGCCTTGACGGAAGCACAGAAGATGAAGTTTTCCCCACTTTTAGTGTACAATCAGGATCTGGAACAATACGTCAAGAATCTTCAGATGGACCTCCTGGAAGCCCTGTTTGACAATGAAACATTACGAGAAGAAGTCAAGACTCAGAGACTGAAGGTAAACCAGCTGGAGGAGGAGAACCTCGAGATCTCGAGAATGCGTCAGGAACTGAAGAACAGCAGGACCATGTCTCATGCAAAGGATGTTGAAATCCAGAAGCTTAAGGAACAACTTCAGGACATACAGGGTCGTCACAAGAAACTCCGTGTCGACAGGGAAAATCTAGCAGAAGAACTGGAAGAGATCAAGTCCACACAGAAGAAACCCCAGTAAATTAGTAGTATCCCACCATGAGAGAAATAAAGATGAACGCCACCTCGATTTAAGTATCTGACCATGCCAAATTATGTGGGTGGCGATACTGTAGTATTGATTGAAGAAATGAATGCTTGGTTGCTATTATTTCTGTGTGTTTATTGAATGGTTGGATAGATGCGATATTCATAGGTTTGTATTTATTTCAACCATGAGAGACGTAAGTTACGGAAGAATGGTAGAAGGCCTTCATATGGGAACAGCATCAGGAATTGGAAAACTCCCGAGCATTGAAGACCTGAAGAAATGAGGACTTAGAAACGAAACCATAGTAGAACGGCCCATTACAAACGATAACTTTGTTGATAGGTGGGTATTTGCTTTCTCTCTCTATCTCAACCAGACCCCAAAATCTTGAACCCATGGACAACTAAACACCAAACCTTTCTGGAGACAATTGCAATTTTCCCCATGGAGATACATTCCTTGTTCTGAGCACCCCTCTTACCCTACACATGCAGATGACAACCCTTTACGAATCTTTCCTTAAAGGTCCGGAAACCATCATGACCCTGACAAGTGATCATGGTTACCCGAAGATCCTGAAGGACATGATGAAGCATATTCACCTTGAAGGAGATGCAGTCTACAAAGGCTACCCCTTCATGCAAAAGGGAGTGGAACTTTGGTATGTGGAGGTACACCTCCACCATTTGAAAGGAGTTTGCCCAAAGATGATGGGGCAGTACTTTTTCATTTCACATGTGCCACAAGCAACTTTCTTCGATGCTGTTCGTGAAGCAGCCATGGAAGCCATACGCCAGATCGGAGAAATACTTGAAGCAAGACTCCGTTATACTCAGGAATACCTAAGCGAAGTACATACAGAGATGATGGAGGTGAAGCTCAAGGCCACCACGATGAAACAGAAGATTGAAGATTTCAAGGCACATGTCGCACAATTCCAGTGGGACTGAAGAATCCTCAAGGAGGAAAAATGAATAAAGTTGGAAGTAATGTCTGACCATACCGAACCATGTGGGTGGCAGCATTTGTAATAAAATTTTTGGAATTTGGATTCACGAAAAATGGTTAAGGATGTAATGAAAGATTGATATGAGAATAATGAGATGTTATGGACAAACTTGTGCATTTATTTTGGTCATGGTACTCTGTAAAACCACAGGATCAATGAAGAAAGAAATGTGTTATCCATGACGGTCCATAGAAGGAAGCTAGACAAAATAAGATGGAATTTTGCTTTTGATATGATGGTATGAAGAAACAGAGTACTACTGGATTTAAAGGAGGTGTAACAAGAGAGTTACTCCAAGGATGAGTTAAAGCTGCACTAGTGTTGAAGTGGGCCATAACCCATGTGCCCGTGGATTTTGAAAGGAAACCGATATAACCTTGATAAAGGAATAAATTGAGGAATCAGCGGTCCAATCAGCATACGCTTCAGAGGAGATTACGCAAAAACCTAAGAGTGGTGAAGTAACGATAGATGTTTTGTTTGGCTTGCGAAACCATGGATTTACTCGAACCCAATTCGAGGACAAGAGAAATTCTGCAATGCTTGTGAGTATGCCCAAGTGTTAGAATACGTGATTCACTTTCTCGTATGTGGTAATGATTCAAACGGGATGGATTGGCCCCATACCAAGACTTCTATCATGAACTATCATATGTTGATGGAAAATCGAGAGACTTGAAAACCTTTGAAGAGTGTCGACGCTATAAGCCCTAAAACCATAGAATGGTAGGACGATGGAACCCTTTACAGCAATCGATGCCAATCGAGGTTATACGGTGAGGTTCAACCTAGACCGTTTTCTGCAGGAGAAACCATAAATTGTAGACCACCATGAGTATTTGAAAGTTGTCTAGAATGGACACGAGCCTATCGCTAAGAAGATCCAAATCCGGACAAATTTCAACTTTGACGAACCGACCCAAGATTACGAGGAAACTCTATGTTTCTAACAGAGGAGCTATTGTAAGATATGTGAAGAGACATACATTGTCAACACTCCAGAGGAAGTATCTGAGTTTATTGAATCAGAACCTTGTTTTGAGTGTGGTAGCCCACGACCTTTTCGACTGTAACATTTGCTAGAAGACCCCCAACCCCTAACCTTTCTGCTAGCCTCTTCGAATCTCGAGGACGAGATTCATTTTAAGTGTGGTAGGTTTGTAACATCCCAAAATCCTAAATTTTGTAATGTTATATTAAATAAATAACTATGCTTGTTGTCTGATTGTTGGTTTGATTGAATGAGTGAAACTGAGTGAAATTTGAAACTTTTGAAAGTTGAATGAGAGGGAATGAAATGACTTTCCCAAAACCTTCTCCTTTGCCTTTTGGATCTCAATGAATTCAAGTTCATTCCAACACCAAACCCTAGAGTGAAGATGACATGACTTCTTCCATTTTGAAATGAATAGGGTTTTGGAAAAGATTTGAATTTCATTTGGGAATATTTCAAATTCAAAGCTTTATGCAACTCAATGATTTTCATGAGGGAAGATAAAATGACTTCTTCAATTATATGAAATATGAGTTGGAAGTTAAAAGGTATCAAGTTGAAAGTCATTTGAAAGTGCTTTGAAACCCTCTTTCAAATTTTGAGTTTTGAATTTGAATTCAAACTTTGGCAAGTGGGAATCATTTCAAAAACTATGCCTGATAAATACTTGATCAAAAGTATGAGAGGAGAAAACATGACACTCCAAAAATATCAGAGGAAAACATTGCCAAAAGTTTTGGATTCAAATCTGAATTTTATTTGAATTTGAAAAAAAAAATAGATTTTTATAAAGTTTGGATTTTGCCTTTGGAAAAATGTTCAAATGAAAGGGAATATTCCCCTGATCATTTTGGTATATATATACCCTATATAAAATATTTATATTTTAAAAGATATATTCTGTTTTGTTTTATTTTAAAAAATAAATTCAAAAAAGGAAAACCCATCCCAGCGCCACTAGGCCCTCTGCCCAGCCAGCCGAAACCCCCCCACCGCCGCCGGCCGAGAGGCCCAGAGGCCAGCCCAGACCGACCGCCTCACCCTCCCGGCGCTTGAAGCGCCGGTCGCCCTTCGCCTCGCCCTCTCTCTCTCTCACCGACAGCTGGCCCCGCCCTTCTTCCTCCCCCCCCCACGCCACGTCGCCGCCATGGATCGCTGGATCCCGAAGGATCCGGATCCCGATCTTCCCGATCGCCCCGTTGCAGGACGAGCCCCCAGCTATTTAAGCCCGCCCGCACCTCATTCACCCCTCCTAGCCCTCGCGGACCCCTCTCCCCTCGCTCGAGCACGCTGGAGTCCAAGCTCCCGCCGCCGCCATACTAAATCGCCGTCGCCGCCTAGACCACCCGGTCACCCCGACTCCACCAAACCCTTCCCGAGCTCCCCGCATCCTCCCGCCACTCCGTCGACCTCCCGACGACCGGAACCCTCGCCAGCCTCTCGCGCCGCCGCCATTGCCGCCGAACGCGATGAAGTCACCGAACCCTCCTCCCCGTCCGTCGCGCGCTAACAGCCCAGATTAGATCACCTCAAGGGGTATCTTTTAAATAAAACCGCCTGGTCCGCCGGTTCGTTACGGTTTAATTTAGTTAGGTTTATTTGTTTTAGCCCGGCCCGTCTTAGTTTAACCCTAGGCCCGTTTAGGCTATTTGACGCACAGTGCGTAGTTTAGACCCATTAGGCCTTTTTCTTTTATTTTTGTTTTTCTGTTTTAACAGAATAGTTTCTGTTTTGAAAAATTCATATCTTTTATTCTGTTTATTATTTTTAGATGATTCTTCTTTTGTTGGTTTGAAAATTTTATGTAGTTTCTGTAGAATATATATTTAGCTATGTTAAAATTAATTAAAATTGCTTTAATTTAGTTTTAGACAGAATAGTAAATCTGCTATAACTTGAGTTAGAAAAATTATTTTGGATGATTCTTTTGTCCCAACTTTATTTTGACATTGCCAAACCATAAAAATTAACTTGGGTATTTTAGGATTAATAAATAAATAGTTTAAGCAGAATCTTATTAATCCTAATTAATTAACTAGCTCCTGTTTTCCTAATATTTTAATTAGTAAATAAATTTATTTTTAACTTGTGATTGATTATTCTAGGTTAGTTTCTGTCACTCAAATAGATGAACTTTTATTTATAATTAATAAAAGTTTTATTTTATTTTTCTTAATAGAAATTGGATTAAGCCTAATAGGAGTTTTATAATAGATTTTAAATTAATTCTTTTTGCTCCTAGTTGCTTAGTGAATTCTTTTCTGTTAAGTTAACCTAAAACCATGATTAAGTTATGTTAGGGAAATTTTGTTATATAAAAACTATTCTAGCTATTGTTTGAAGTAGGAAAAACTTTGAATGGATTTTCTTTGAGTTTTCCTTTGGATTTTGATTTGGTTGTTTTGGTGTGTTATGTTACTTTGTTATGCTATTGTGTTATGTGATCCTCATGCTATATGCTTATTATAGTTATTGTTTGCCTCGGTAGAATTTCCGAGTGCGGAGCTTGCTACTACGAATCCCTAGTTTTCGAAGATCGTCAACAAGGCAAGTTCACTTTGACCATGTTTTCATACCTATGTTTTATTGCACTTAGTGGCATCTTTGCAACCCCCCCTCAAGAGTGTTGTTGAATCCTTGTAGTTGAGTAGTATGCATGAGGTAGGAACCCATCACCCTTTTACCAAGCCCGGGACGATATTTTATTTTAATGCTACGCTTTAGTAGACGGGGTTTGGTATGAGTGCTCAGGAGTGGTGTGAGAATGGAGGCTCTACGTCAATGACGACAACTCCATGACGGAATCTGCAAGGACTGCATCTTCAAGGCCTCAAGACTTCAAGACTCAAGACAAGAATTCAATACACACTCTTGGGTGAAGGGCGGTTGTGGGCACCTGGAGAAACCAGTGGTTGGCCGGGATGCATGGAGAAGCGCCATGACATCTTGCGGAAAGCTTCACCCAGACTCAAAGAGACGGAAGAATACTTCATGCCCGGAAGCTTACCTGTGCAACCGCAAGTCATTATGGGCTCTGGCTTGGTTGACCTTAGTTGTGACTCTGGCTGGGACGGTACTAGCAGATGTAGAACTACGGTAGGATGGGATGAGTACGGACGGTGGTCGAGGAACTCTTTGGAAGACCATGTTTGGTCATCTTGTTCTCAAACACTCTGAAGTGCGAGAAGCGTAAAGAGAGGATCAATCTTGCGGGTAAAGTGTACAAACCTCTGCAGAGGGTTTAAACCTAATCGATTAGCCGTGTCCCGATTACGGACAATTTGAGCCTCGGACTTGGATTTATCTCGGAACTCTCAACACCGGATGATAACTTAATTGTGCGCAACTTATGATGAATTTGGGCTATGAGACATCGGTTGGCGGAACCATGTCATGATAGAAAACTCTATAGTACAGACTTCATTTATTCCTTTGATGTAGGGAAAATAAAACCAGCTTTTACACAAACAACTCAGATCTGAGCCACAAAGCCATACCGCATATAGTATAGTTTATCATCTGTTTCTCTTATTGTGATCTTGCGGTACATTCAATGTCTTGACCTACACGGCTGCAACGTATCATGTTGCAGATATTTCCTCGACGAGTAAGAGTTACGATCTGGTTACGGTCTACACTCAACCTGCCGATGGCGTTGATGGGACTCCACACCCGACTATTTGTTTCATTTGTGACTTATGAGGTATATATCAGTTTTCGTTATTTATGCATGTGATTGCACTTTGGTATATACATTGATGTCTTGTGTGTGCAAACATCTTGATCGAGGATGGCACAAACAACACAGAGGCTTGACCGTCTGAGGTCGGGTCGCTACACACGCACACAATTTCTAGCATCACAACCCAATACTTGTTGATCCATCGGCCCATCTAAGTAGCAGTACAACACGGCAACGGCGAGAGGCGATGGCGAGCAGGCAATTCATGCAAGAAATAAAGGAAGGTGAGTAGTATAAGGCTAGCAGGTGTCTGTTCATTGTCCTCAATCCCACAAGTGCACTGCGCACTGTGTAGGAGTTTCTTCTCTGTACTCTCAGTACGAGAGAAGTTATGTTTTTTTCAGTTTTTTCGGTTTAACCATATGGTTTTCGGTTATTAACCGAAAAAACCAAATTGAATATGGTTTGCTATTTTGCAAACTGAAACCATAACCAGAACCTGAAAAAACTGAAATTTTGGTTCGTTTTGGTTTTTTTGGTTCGGTTTGTGGTTTTCGGTTCGGTTTTGCACAGGGTGAAGCAGGACACCTTGTGGTTTGAGGGCCGAGTTTATGTGCCCAATAATGCAGAGATCAGGAAGTTGATACTTCAGGAAGCTCATGACTCGCCATACTCGATACACCCCAGAAACACTAAGATGTATTAGGATTTGAAGGAGCGTTTCTGGTGGACTGGTATGAAGAAGGATATTGCAGAGTATGTAGCCATATGTGATGTATGTCAGAGAGTGAAGGCAGAACATCAGAAGCTGGCAGGATTACTGCAGCCTATGCCGATACCCGAATGGAAGTGGGACAAGCTTGGCATGGATTTTATCACCGGATTACCCAGGATCCGATTGGGATATGACTCTATCTGGGTAGTAGTGGATCGCTTGACCAAAGTGGTTCACTTTATCCCAGTGAAAACCAACTATACAAGTGCAAATTTGGCCAAGATATGCATGACCAGGATCGTATGTCTGCATGGAGTTCCGAGGACCATCGTATCAGATAGAGGAACACAATTTACTTCAAAGTTTTGGCACCAGCTGCACCAGACTTTGAGAACCAGACTAGAGTTCAGTACAGCCTTTCATCCACAGATAGATGGACAGACTGAGAGAGTCAATCAGATTCTGGAGGACATGTTGAGATCTTGTGTGCTAGACTATGGATCTAGTTGGGATGATAATTTGCCATACGCAGAGTTGTCATACAACAATAGCTACCAGGCCAGTTTGAAGATGGCACCGTTCGAAGCCCTGTATGGAAGAAGATGCCGAACACCGTTAATGTGGGCTAAAGTTGGAGACCGTCAGTTGTTTGGACCGGATTTGATTAAGGAGTCCTAAGAGAAGGTTAAGCTGATTCGAGATAGACTGAAGGTAGCTCAGTCCAGACAGAAGAGTTATGCAGACACGAAACGCAAGGAGGTAGTCTATGAAGTCGGAGACAGAGCATATCTTTGTGTGTCACCTCTGCGAGGAGTTAAACGTTTTGGAGTTAAGAGAAAGTTAGCCCCGAGATTTGTAGGACCATACCGAGTTTTGGAACGTATGGGAGAAGTGGCCTACAAGTTGGAGTTACCCGAAGGACTATCAGGAGTTCATGACGTGTTTCAAGTTTCTCAGTTGAAGAAGTGTCAAGCTGAGATGGCCGATATTCCTCTGAGAGATACAGTGCCCCTGGAAGCAATTCAGTTGGATAGTGATATGACCTATGAGGAGAAACCTGTCAAAATTCTCGAGTTTGCCAGTCGACTAACGCATAGCAAGGTTATAAAGTTTTGCAAAGTTCAGTGGAGCCACCATACCAAGGATGAAGCCACCTGGGAACGAGAGAATGATCTACGCAAGGACCACCCACACCTATTTTCTAGCCAATCCGAATCTCGAGGGCGAGATTCATCTTAAGGGGGGTAGGTTTGTAACATCCCAGATTTTCAATTTGGAATGTTATACATAGGTCATTCATGCATATCATATTTTATTGCATTTCATTTTGCGATCCTCAAAATTCTAAGCAACTCAAGGACCCATGGAGAGAGTTGGGGATTTCACTGTTTTCATATTTGAATTTTCTCAAATATCGAAACAAGGATCACTTTGGTTTTAATTATTTTTTCTCTCCGAAAATATTTCATATTAAAAATATATGAGAGGAGATAATATGACTTCTCAAAAATAAATGAAATATTGGAGGAAAAATATTAAAATCAAAATAAACATTTTATTTGGATTTTTATTGCAATTTTATTTGAATTAGAAAAACATATGCATTTTTCAAAATTGCATTTTAGGGCCAACAAAATGTTCATCTCGTTCTAAATATTTTATTTAGACGGTGAAATTTGTTTTGGTATTTTTAGATTTTTATTTTATTTTTTAGGATTTTTCCGGCGAAATCTGTTAAAAAAAAGGGTTTTCCGCCCGACTGGGTCGGAGCCCAGCCGAGCAGGCCGGCCCGCCTAGCGCCGCCGCCTCCCCTCCCGTGCGCGAGATGGACTCACCGGAGTCCGCCTGCGCCATGCCGCCGCGCCGCCCCTTCCCCAAGTCGGCCTCGGCCCCGACCCCCTCCCTATAAGTACCCCCTCCCCCCGCCACCCATCACCCCGCAACCAGACGCCGCCACCGCCACCCGCAGGTCGCCGCCGTCATGCCGCCGCCTCCGTCAGCGTCGCCGTCGCCCCTAGCCGCCGTCGGAGCCTCCCGATGCCGCACCGCCCCGCCGGAGCCTCGCCGGAGGTAGCCGACACCGCCGCCGCCGTTCGTCGTTTTTTCTTGGTTAACCGTTCGGTTTTTTTAGAATACCTAGATTCATTTTTTATCGGCTCGTTCGATTTTTCGCGGTTTAGTTATATAGCGAACGTTCGTCCGTACATTCGTTTCAACAAACGATGTTCGCCAGTTAACCGCAGGCAGCGAACGTTCGTTCGTTAGCCCGTTCGTCTCGTTTCTTTCTCCAGGATTTTCTTGTGATTATTTTCAATCACGATTTATGCTCTGATCTTTGTTCTAGTATAACTTTTCGCTCGTTTATCCAAATCAAGTGAAACAAGCGCCTAGATCTTCGTCTCGAATTTCTCTTTCTGTTTAACCAACTTGAACAAGATTTTGGTATTGTAAAATTTGACTTTAGTCCAGATTAGTAAACGTATCTTGTTTCTTTCGTAGTTTGAGTTTCGTTGCTCCATTTGATTTGATTCTTTTTGCAAAACGGAGTTCTTCAGTTGAACTTTCTGGTTAGATCTTCTTATTTGAGTTTTACCCGTGCATCTTTGCTTGATTTCTTATGTATGCTATTGTTTGTTTGCAATAGAATTCCCGGAGTGCGAAGCGTGCTACTACGAGTTACTAGGTTTTGCGGATCGTCGACAAGTCAAGTAACACATTGATCATATCCCTTTATTACCCAGTTTTTTTATGCATTAGTTTCAACCCTCACACATTGCATGAGTAGGATCACTTAACATGTGGGTCTGGGAAGTAGATGATGATGTAGAACCTATTACCTATTTATTATCAAGCCCTTGGGAGTTACTTCTACGTTATGCTTATATTGCCATGCAATGCTCGTAGACGTGGATTGGGTTTGAGTGTATCCATGACAGATGTGAGTTATTAATTAATGGTTCAACTTGAGGTGGCAACTTTAATACACATCTGGGTGGATTGCTCGTTGGCACCTGGATAATCCAGTGTTGTCCTAGGATATCCCGGAGTACCCGTGTGATCATCCTACAGTCTGCCACCCAGGCTCAAAGGGATCATAAGATTATTCATGATAGAAACTTTCGTGTGCAGCCACAAGCTATTATGGGCTCTAGCATAGTTGAGTATGTTGTATGACCTCTTTCGGTGGTGGGCTAGCAGATGTAGAGGGAAAGTAGGTGTTGTAAGTGCATCTAGTGCCCCTTAGTGATTTTCGTGGATTGAAGACTTATAGGTTAAGGAACTAATGCGTTTGTGAGTGTACACAGGTCTATAAGTCTATGAGGAGTTTGATATTTACAGAGAAAGTCGACCCTAAAATGAAGTTCTTCGATGAAGACTTTGATATTCGAAGACTTTCGAAGACTTTGAAAGTGAAGAAATTGGTGTGACCTTGAAGACTTGGTATTCATTTGAGGAACATGAAGCGTGAAGACTTTTGTCTTCGTAGTTTCATTTTCTCTTTCTTGAGTCATAGGAAGCACCGTCATTGTTAAAGGGGTCGAGGAAATACTAAGGAAAAATTTCCATGTGATGCTCAACTCAAAATCCTTCACCTACCAATCCCTTCAAGTGAAGCCTTTGGAAATCTCATACTGATTCACTCAATTTCTTGAAGGATGAGACGAAGTTCTTCAGTGTTGAGAATTTATTCGACCGAGGAGTTAGGAATTCGCCAAAGGCGGATTGCCTACTGAGTGAGGAACATGATAGCCCCGAGGAATTTGAGATTCAAATTTCCGACCGTTCTTTGTCTTTGCACGCCACCTGTCCCAAAATATCTTATCCACCTAACGGTCATATCATTGAAGGGCATTTATGTCTTATCATGTCGGGCTGCTCCCTAGGCTATAAATAGCCCCCTACAACCACTAGCTGGTTGGCTGCTCCGAGAGAAACTTGACACTTGTCATTTGAGAGCAACCCATCCTCCGAGGACTTTGGCGAAAATCATCAGTGAGGAAAAACCCAAAAACCAAACCCCTACAAACCCAAAGTGATTGAGCATCACTGAAGAGATTGATCCTGCGTGGATCAGATGCTTGTTACCTTTGAAGACTGTGCTTCTTCCAGACGGTTAGGCGTCATGGTCTAGAGCATCCAAGAGGAATTGTGGATCGCCGAGTGACCAAGTCTATGAAGGTTTGGAAGTCGCCTGAAGACTTACCACGAGTGATTGGACGAGGTCTGTGTGACCTTAGTTCAAGGAGAATACGGTGAGGACTTGGTGTCTTGAGCTGCGTGCTCAGCGACTGGGTGTCCGGGACTGTGTGTCCTCGAGTTTAAATACTCGGCCGCTCCAACAGACGTATAACCGAGAGAGCAGTTGGAACTGGTCTACCAAATCATTGTCTTCACCAACCTTCTGGTTCTATCTCCTCAACCCTTTCATTTCCTCATTCTTGTGTTGAGTGTTTATTCATATCTGTGTTTGAAGACTTTGACTGAAGACTTTCTCAATTTCCTCAGTTCAATTTCTTCAGTCTATTTGTCTTCATCTTGTGTTATCCTGTGATTACACTTTCTGTACTCTGTGCTTATCTTCATTTCATCATGATGACCATGCGTGTATTCTGTTATGCTTACTTCTGAGTACTTATTCCGCTGCAAGTAGTTCTTCGCTAAGGAATTTCCTCACCGCAAATTCCTCGATGAAGAATTCATAAAATCGCCTATTCACCCCCCTCTAGTCGATATAACGACTTTCAATTGGTATCGAGCAAGGTACTCCCTTGTTACGTGTGATTTAGTTTAACCACCGGAGTTTTAGTTATGTCGACCGCAGGTATGAAGAAAGTGACATGCCCTATCTTTGACGGTCATGATTATCCCAAGTGGAAGGCCATGATGAGGAAGCGCCTCATGGTAATGGACAGCGAGCTGCGCACCGTCACTGAAATTGGTCTTACTGATCTTTGCAAGACGGCGAACACAGATGATATTCGCAAGTTCACTCGACTTGATATCATGGCGAAGGATATCATCTGTTCCTGCCTATCTAGAGATGAATTCAAGCGCATTATGCATCTTTGCAATGCAAAGCTTATCTGGGACCGAATCTCCGACGTCTATGAAGGTCATCGAACCCGTCATGATGCTTGGTTTGAGGACTTCAAGGAATCTCTCAAAATGCTGACTTTCGAACCAGAATCATCATCTTCTGCATCATGTCTCATGGCAAAGGGTGACAAGGTAACCGAATGTTCCTTATCTGAGTATAGTGACGATGAATCTGATGATGATAATGAACCTAGCTATACCAAGCTTGTTTGTATTGCCACCAAACAACAACATGCCTTGGAAAAGGTTCAACACATGTTAGGTAAACGTGATGATATGTTAGGTGAAGAAATGGATCACACTAAAATACGATGAAAATCTTCAGAGACTTGATCTAGGTTTGACAACCTTCAAGGTCATCATAACACTCTCTTATCGATCATGAGAAACTTTCTTATGAATTTCTTCAAAGAAAGCAAGATCTTGAGAAGCTAAGAGTGAGTTATGAAGATCTTCGAAGGAGTGCGATTCATTACTTGCTCAACAAATCAGCGCTTCTCGGGAAGAATTTGTTCCTCCATGCTTAAAGTGCATTGAGCGTGAATCGCTAATTCTTCACTGAATGTTCAAATGCTTCAACTGTTACAAATTCTTCACTTTCCTCTGCTATCACTAATTCCTCATCGAGGACATTGCTAGTATCACTTGACGATGCGAGGGCTGAAGGAATTGTATATGAGGCATGTACAAAAGCCTCAAAGGGCATCGACTCTTTGTGATGTGCTTAAAAGCAGATCCTCAACAGGAACCCTAGGAAAGAGGGTATTGCCTTTGAGAGGAAACTCAATCTTGATGGAACATATTGGAAGCTTTGGCGGTATCCCAAAACCTCATGGTTTGCTGCAAAGGGACCTCCAGTTGATCCATCTAACTTATCTGGCTTTACATGTGAATCTCCTCATTCTTCTGATGAGTCATTTGACTCCAACTATAAACTGTTCAAAAATCAGAATGGTGAAGTATTTGCTAGATATGTTGGCACTAACTGTAGGAGCGGTTCTCCTATGAAGAAAATCTGGGTTCCCAAGAAATGCCTTGAAAGTCTTCAGGTGAATGTCCTCATGACGCCACCTGTGAAGAATAGGGACCCCAGATCAAATTCTTCATATGGATCCAAGTCCTCATACGGACCAAATTCCTCATACGGATCAAATTCCTCAAAAGGATCAAAGTCCTCATATGATTATCATCGTGCTAACAACTCCGTTTCGCAGGGTAGAGCTAAGGGCTATGAATATGTTCATTATTCTTCAAACCAATATGTTCATAAGTCCTCGAAGAATTTCTCTGCTTATTCATATGCTTACCCTAACCCCTCTTATGTGAAACGAAATGGTTTGGCTTCTATGCCACCATTCTCGTATGGAGCTCGCAGAGTGATGAACTCTTTGCCACCCCTTCAGATGTGGGTGGTGAAGAAAAGAACTAATCTCTTCTGCAGGGTCAGGTCTCGGGCGTGCCTTAACGTCTGAAGAATTTCTTTGGGGACACGACAAAATTGCTCGAAAGGGACGCAGCTAATCATGATGAAATGAACTTTCATTTCACACGTCCTCATCTTGCTTATCATTATCTTGGTGATGAAATTCATCGATGAACTTGATATCATATTCTTCACCGATGAAGTATATGAGATCGTAAGTTATACTAATTCATCTGCAGGATGATCAACCCAAAGCCACCGAGTGGGTTCTCGATAGTGGATGTACAAATCACATGGTGGTGAAAAGAATCTATTGATGGATGCTCCTTATCACCGTCACATCTGAAGCATATCATCTATCTTGACAAAGGCAAAAGTCGGTATTGGGTCTTGGTAAGGTTGCGATCTCTAAGGATAAACACATGGACAAAGTCATGCTTGTTGAGTCCTTAGGATACAACCTCATGTCGATCTCAATGCTTTGTGATCTTGATATGGTTGTTATCTTTGGCAAGTATCGTTGTGTTGTGATTATGGAAGGCGACAATTCCAAAGTCTTGAAGGCTTTAGGAGAGGAGACTTGTATATTGTTGATTTCTCTCTGGGACCACAACCAGCCGTGTGTCTACTTGCAAAAGCTTCAGAAGGCTGGCTATGGCATCGGCGACTTGGTCACGCAGGCATGATGAATTTGCACACGCTTGCGAAGAAGAAGCATGTCATTGGCATTGAGAATGTCAAATTCCTCAAGGATCACTTATGCGGAGCCTGTGAAGCTAGAAAAATGACCAAGGCCAAACATCTAGCGAAGAATATCATGACCACTACTCGTCCCTTCGAATTGCTTCACATGGACCTCTTTGGTCCCAATCATTACTCAGCTGTCGTTAATGATGCATCTCTATATGGCTTTGTTATTGTTGATGATTACTCTCGTTACACATGGGTACACATTGTTACTTACAAAAATCAAGTGCAGGAAGTCTTCAAACGATTTTCCTCGAGGGCTTCAACTAACTTTGGTGTGAAGATCAAACACATTAGGAGTGACAATGGAACTGAGTTCAAGAATTCAGGTCTTGATGCCTATCTTGATGAACTTGGTATTACTCATGAGTTATCTGCTCCTTATACTCCTCAGCAAAATGGCATCGTGGAGCGCAAGAACAGAACTCTTGTTGAGATGGCTCACACTATGCTTGATGAATACAAAACGCCTAGTCGCTTTTTGGATTGATGCAATTGATCTGCGTGCCACATCATCAGCAGTATATCTTCACAAATTCTTCAAGAAGACTGCCTATGAACTCCTCAACGACAAGAAACCCAATGCAAGTTATTTCAAGTCTTGATTGCTAAATGCTGGATTAGAGATCCTCATCACAATTCTAAATTTGCACCGAAAGCACATGAAGGTTTTATGCTTGGTTACGGAAGGACTCGCACACCTACAGAGTCTTCAACATTGCTCTTCACAAGATTGTTGACTTTGTAGATGTGCGGTTCGATGAAACTAATGGCTCGCAAAGAGAGCACCTACCTTCGTGTTAGATGAACCAGCACCGAGGAATCTATAAAGTTCAAGGCAAGCGAGGATGTCATTCCTCTTGAAGAATATCTTTGAAGAATTCATTCTGACTGTGAAGAACGTCGAGTGATGCACTGAAGATAATGTTGAAGACAATGGTCTTTGAGGAAAATGATCAAATTCCTCGGCGACAACCAGCTCATCCTCGCGTTGCAAAAGAAGTGCAAGTGGAGAAGATCATCGATGACATTGAAGCGCCAGGTCCTCTCACACGCTCAAAAGCTTCACATTTATTTAAATTTTGTGGGCACTATGCTTTTGTCTCTATCACAGAGCCCACTAAGGTAGATGAAGCATTTCTGGAGCCGGAGTGGATTCAGGCTATGCAAGAAGAATTACATTAGTTCGAGCTCAACAATGTTTGGGAACTGGTCAAACGTCCAGATCCTCGCAAGCATAATATCATTGGCACAAAGTGGATCTACCGCAACAAGCAAGATGAAAATGGCCTTGTGGTGAGGAATAAGGCACGACTAGTAGCTCAAGGCTACACAGAGTTGAAGGAATTGATTTGATGAAACTTTTGCACTGTTGCTAGACTTGAGTCTATTCGCATATTACTACGCCTATGCTAACCATCACAATATCACTTTATATCAAATGGATGTGAAAAGTGCATTCCTCAATGGTAAGCTTGAGGAAGAAGTATATGTTGCTCAACCCCGGTTTTGAAGATCCAAAGAATCGACAAAGTCTTGAGACTTAATAAGGCCCTCTATGGTCTCAAGCAAGCCCCTCGAGCGTGGTATGATACATTGAAGGAATTCTTCGTGAAGAATGGCTTCACACCAGTTCACTCGACCCTACTCTCTTTACTAAATCTTATGATGGTGAACTGTTTGTGTGCCAAATATATGTTGATGATATTATCTTTGGTTGTCTTGACCAACGTTATAGTGATGAATTTGCCTATATGATGAGTGAAGAATATCAAATGTTTATGATGGGAGAGTTGAAATTCTTCTTAGGTCTTCAAATTAAATCAACAACACAATGGCATATTCATATCTCGGAGAAATACCTCAAAGATGTCTGAAGAAATTCGGCATGCAAGATTGCAAAGGCATCAAAATTCCTATGCCCACAAATGGCCATCTATGCCTTGATGAAAATGGTATTGACTTGATCACAAGGTATACCGCTCCATGATTGGTTCTTTATTGTACTTATGTGCATCTAGGCCAGATATAATGCTTAGTGTTTGCATGTGTGCCCGATTTCAAGCTACAGAAGGAATCACACCATAAGGCTGTGAAGCATATTCTTGATATCTAGCTCACACACCAACACTAGGATTATGGTACCCCAAGGGCTCTACTTTTGATCTCATTGGATATTCGACTCGACTATGCTGGTGATCGCGTGGACCGCAAGTCAACATCTGGTACTTGTCATTTCCTCGGACGATCTTTGGTGCGTTGGTCCTCGAAGAAAGCAGAACTGCGTATCACCGCTCTCTGCGGAAGCTGAATACATTGCTGCTGGCTCGTGTTGTGCTCAATTGCTGTGGATGAAGCAGACTCTCAAGGACTACGGCATCAACGTGAAGAATGTGCCTCTCTACTGCGACAATGAGAGTGCAATCAAGATTGCTCACAACCAGTTCAGCACTCGAAGACAAAGCACATTCAGATTCTTCATCATTTTCTTCATGATCATGTGTTGAAGGGCGACATCTCCATCGAGCACGTGAAGACTGAAGAACAGCTAGCTGACATCTTCACTAAGCCCATGGATGAGAAGAGATTTAGCAAGTTGCGGTTTGAGCTAAATATCTTAGAATCTTCGAATGTTCTTTGAAAAAGACACACATCCTAACACTTATGCAAAATTGATGACTTAGATGTGCAACACATGAAGAAACGTTTTTCTTCAATCAATGAAGAATAACACTCTAAGTGTGAAGAAATTAATGAAGAATTTGATTCTCAGAACCCTATGACAATTGTGCGCTGTGTCTGAAATCATCATTCTTATCTGGTGGGTCACGCCACCACCAAAGTTGAAAATCTTCAATTTGAGTTTTCCTCGTTTTGAAATTCTTGAGTTTTCAAATTCTTCAACTTTGCAAAATCTTCACTGTTTCCGTCGTCTTTCTTCGTTGGCTATATATATATATATATGGGTTTATGTCCTCTACAGCATTCACTTATAGTTATTTCTTCAAGTCGTTTTTTCTGCTAAGTGAATGTGATCGGACCCTTCCCCCTCTATGCTATACTCAACCCAATCTATTCACAAATTCTTCATGTGCGTTCTATTTGAAACTCGTTCAAAATCTTCACTAAGTCCTTGTCAGCTGAAGAAATTGCGAACGAAACTTTAAAACTAATCTTATCCAAATTTTTGGTTTTGCCGCTCAAACCGTTCCCCATCCCATGATGCATTATTTTACTCACCCACGATCGTACACGATCTCCACTACACAGTACGTGGGTGACACATGTCGCGTGAAGGAGAAAGGGCAGGGGCATGTTCGTCCCAAATCTTCGGGCGAACAGTTTTTCACCGTGTCTATAAATACCCCTCTCCCCTTCCTCACTTCTTTTACCCCGCTCGACCTCTCTCTCCCGCTCGAGCTCCTCAAACCTTAGCGCCGCCGCTACTCCATCGTCGCCGGTGAGGAAGAGCTTCACTGCCTCGACCTCGTCGCCGACGTACTCGCGCCGACTGCGGGAATCTTCACTCCGCCGCCGCCGTAGCTATCTTCCTCCGCCAAGTTAGGGCGTGGAAGATCTGAACAGACGAGCTTCACATCTAAAACACCCAGTTCGTCGTGTTCTTCATTTAGGGTAAATAAAAGTTACTTTTACTACCCTCGTTGATCCAAATCTTACACTACAAAATCTTCAAAGGTGTTTTATTCTTCAAATCCTCACACACAAACACCTCACAAGCTATATGCTCTTGATTCGTTTCTCTAAGCAATCATTTTCTTCAAGATTCCTCAATTGTGTGGATCCTCGATCTGTACAACTCTGGAACCTAAGACAAAGAACGCTTAGTGAAATTCTTCAAAACTCATCTGGTCAAAATCCTCAAAACTTGTTCTTTTGAAAACCTTACGAGAAGCATATGACCTCTCCAAATTCCTCGCAACTATACTCTGTTCACGGTACTCATGTCGCTGCTGAATCACTAGGTTCTCATCAACTTAACTTATTTGCAGCGTTCCTCGAAGAAAAACTGCATACTTCTTCAGAGAACTCAATTGTTCAAATTCCTCAATGAAGAATATGGCGACGGTAAGAAGCCACGAAAGGAGGAAAGAAACACGAGGTTATGACTGCTTTTGAGATCCCCGAGGAAATTTATGCTGACTATTGCACACCGATGAAGCAAAATTTGGCAAAGAAAGCAAAAATCAGCGCAAGGTGCGCATTCGGAAGATTGAGCGGAGATGGGCAAGGGAATGGAGGAATACAGATATGTAACTCCAAAGTACATGAAGAAATTCGCTCTCAATCCTCCATGCCCAAGAGCTCCATTGGCACTGGCCAAGTAGCTGATCCCACAAGCATCAAGCGTGGTGAGGACTTTCTGAAGAATGGGCTAAGCGCCAAGCTAAATTGGCAAGACAAGCCAAGGAGGCGGTGAAGAAATTCAATGAGGATTCTGCCATCGCTCATCGCTCTGAGGCCTCGGTCAAACCGAGAAATCCATGCCAAAGAAGCCTGCTCATAAGCCAAGTGCTTCACCATCAGCGCCCTCATGGCCAAGTTCCTCAGTAGCGCCCTCAAGGCAAATTCCTCACACTGCTACAGCTCCACCAAAGTCCTCAACAGCTCCTTCAAAGTCCTCAGCTCCTGTGCATCTGGCTACATGTCAAAGGACTACTGGTTTCTCGATTGCCTATGGTGTTTCAGCAAGTTCCTTAGCAGCACCAATTTCATCATCTGGCCCGACTCTGCTGAAGACCAAAGCAATAGCTGGACGAGGTCCTCGGCCAAGTCCAAAGAAGAAACAGGTTGCATTCCATGTGCCTTCTGATGATGAAGCTTCTGATGATGAACTTGCGGAAATCATCAGAGATCGCCAAGAAAGGGCCGCTAGAGCCAAAGGCACATTTGTGCCACTACTGTTGGATCCGAGGAAAATCCTCGATTATATCGATCTGTGGCACAAGGATCCAAATACCCCTATGCCTGACTTTCATATGACCCCTGGACAAAGTCATATGTTGACCCATTTCATCACTGAAGAGAAATGGAAGTTTGAAAAGGCAAGAGAGATCAAGAAGGCTCAATACGAGAAAGAGAAGTTCTCAAGAAAAACGTTGTCAAAATGACACGAGGAACTTCTCAAGGTCAGATGAAATTCAAGACCTCGGCAAAAACTTGATTCTTATTATGCTGATTGGCAAGGAGGCAAGGTCGATTAATCAACTTTGACGAAGAAATTCACAAAGGTTGCTGCACCAACGCAACATGAAATTCCTCAGGCTGAAGCCTCAGCTCAGCCGACTGAAGAACATGCCAGCACCGCTGATGAAGTTTAGGCGGCTGATGAAAATGCTAGTTCCAGGGCTGATGATCCCATTCCAGCCGCTGAAGAAATTGCCAGGGCATCCACTAGTCGTGCGCCTGAAGAAACTGAACAAGACAGGGCAACTGCATCAGTTGTGCCTGAAGAAATTCAACTAGATTCCTCAGCTCCTCCTGCGCCAACACCAACTCAAATTCTTCCATCGCCTCGATGTGAAGAAAACCAAGGCTGCGAGCGAGCTGCTTGTGAAGAAAAGGAAGGCATCGGCTGCGTCAAATTCTTGACTGCGAAGAAAATGAAGCCAATGACGAGCTCCTTTGAAAATCCAATTGATGTTGTTCCGATTTCCTCCATGCCATCAAAGGACCTTGTTCCTTTTGAGAAGACTATGAGATCCCAATCGGATCGATGAAGAACATCATTCTGCCGCTTCGTCGAGCAGATTGATGAAGAAATTGAAGTGGGCGCAATCCCTTCAACCCCAGTCATTTCCTCACCTATGCCTCGGTTCACGGTGAAGAGGCTGGTGTTGAGGAAATTGAAGATGAAGATGTGGATATAGGGTGCACCACACCAGTGATGAATGATGACTTTTGGGAAAGTCTGCATCCAAATACTCCTCTCTTCACCCCGCTCCAACAGATTCCTCAGTCCCCTGCACCAACAGTCCAAATGGACTCTGAAGAAACTCAACCCACTTGCTCTGTGCATGAAGAAATTCCAGCCACTAGTGCTGATGAACCTGCTGCTGATCCTCAGACTACACCTGTTGAGGAACAAGAAATTCCTCAGCCTAAAGAACCTGAACTCGCGATTCCTGAGGTGGTGATGCAACTCACTGACACCCCTCTGCCCAAGCAAAAGAATCCGTTCTCAAGCAAATAAAAGTTCAAGGCTGAAGATTTCTTTGCCGAGCACGTATTCTTCACTAACTATAATCCATATGATTCTGCTCGCATAAGGAAGAGGCGTTTCTGGACTTCCAGCCAAGCCAACTTCTATTCCTCAGTGCTCTTCAACAAAGACAAAGTCTTCGATCATGCTCATATTCCTCATGTGGACATGGAGTCTCTGCCCGGCTTTGAGCCAGTCCTTAGTGTTCTTCACGGCGCAGGACTTTGAATTTCTACATCGATATCTCGTGGATGGAATGAAGAACTCATTCTTCAATTCTATGCAATGCTGCACATCACGGAGACGCTCAAGACGTGAACTCATGGGTATTAGGCGGATGTCCGAAAATACTCACTACAAGGCACCAACAACTGAATTGCTTCGTGCTCTACCACTCGATCCTCCACTTGATGGTGCTCGTTGTATCTACAATGAACCAGAACTTTCAAATCACTATATGCAAGTGCTGATGAAGCCTTTGAAGCCAAGGCAGGCCCCAAGAACCAAATTCCTCGTCAAGGAATTATTGTATGTGCCTCGGACTGTCTATCGGATTCTAACGAAGACAATGAGTCCTATCAAAGGCCACGACTCGAATGATGAAGAAGTCGTTGGCATCATGAAGAATATGCTTTTCAACATCATCCATGGCGTTCCCGTCAACTTCCATGATTTCTTCATGAGGACTCTAGCAAACATTGCTATGTCACCATTTGAGCTAAAGCCTTATGCGCCTTGGATAATGAGATTCATCAGGACAAGGTCTTCACTCAATTACAAGGCTGATACTCTGAACCACTACAGCTACTTGCCCCCGATTGAAGTCCTCAAACAGACATTTACCTTAGCTGATGACAAGGGCAAGGCTACTGCTGTGATCGATGAAGGCATTCGTCCATTGGATGGACAGTTTAGCAAAGCAGCATCCTACTCCACCAATGATGACTCGCCACACATGACTCTGCCATAAATACCTCGGTCAAGCAAAGTCCTCAAGCTCGCACCCGTGGTGATGGTGATCGTGAGTTACTCCTCGGTCTTCATCGGAAGGTTGATCGCAATCATAAATGGGTCAAGCGGCAGTTTGGTTCAATTCTTCACAACATGACCTCAACACACAATGCAGTGAAGAAAAACCACTACTACCTCCATGAAACCTTCAAACGCACCTGGGCTGTTCTGTCACATGTCTAAAGTGCGGAAGAAGCGGCGACAATGGGACTCAAGGAAGAATTTGGTGGTCGCATCTCCTCAGAAGAAATACAAGAAGGTCAAAGTTCCTTCCTTGGTGGCCAGCTCCTATTCTTCATCGCGACACTCGATGAAAATGAAGACTTGGGCGACACCGCGGCAGGTCCTACTACAACAACCGACCCCAACAACGCTGGCGCTCCTTCTTCAACTTGAAATTCTTGAGGCGTTAGTCCTCGATTCGATCCTTTTGGTCATTCGATGACAAAGGGGAGAAATTTGAGTTAGTCTTCAAGCGGGTCTATTTTATTGCCCATATACAACAATTTATTAAGTTACAACTCTCGTTCTTCTGAAACTTTTATTGGATCGAGTTGTAATCTTAAACCCGATGGTGCTTTGATACTTTTGATGCACTATGCTCTTGCACTATGCTCCGATTCTCTTGAGCTTTTTGTGCTCTGATACTCTTGATGCGTTATTTTGCATGCTTGTTCCTCATTAATGTTATCGCACGCATGCTGAATTACATCAAGCACCATATTTCATCATGCATTTCAAATTCTTCATATTATATGTCAAATACGTGTATGAATTACAAGATATAGGGGGAGATCTCCATGATTCAACTCTTCAAATGTGCATTGCCTCAAAAGCAAATTCCTCACTATGCACATCTTCAGGGGGAGTTCTTCTATATCTTGCAATCAAATTCTTCATTATCAGTATTTACACTTCATATGTTTATCCCCGTTGAAAACTTAACCTATATTGTCATCAATCACCAAGAAGGGGAAGATTGTAAGTGCATCTAGTGCCCTTAGTGATTTTGGTGGATTGAAGACTTATAGGTTAAGGAACTAATCGTTTGTGAGTG
The DNA here is from genome assembly GCA_021605205.1 of Aegilops longissima. NCBI lineage: Eukaryota > Viridiplantae > Streptophyta > Magnoliopsida > Poales > Poaceae > Aegilops > Aegilops longissima. The sequence continues at coordinate 237,733,405 of CM038679.1, forward strand.
TACACAGGTCTATAAGTCTATGAGGAGTTTGATATTTGAGAGAAAGTCGACCCTAAAAATGAAGTTCTTGTTGAAGACTTTGATATTCGAAGACTTTAGAAGACTTTGAAAGTGAAGAAATTGGTGTGACCTTGAAGACTTGGTATTCATTTGAGGAACATGAAGCGTGAAGACTTTTGTTTTTCGTAGTTTCGTTTTCTCTTTCTTGAGTCATAGGAAACACCGTCTTGTTAAAGGGGTCGAGGAAATACTAAGGAAAAATTTCCATGTGATGCTCAACTCAAAATCCTACACCTACCAATCCCTTGAGTGAAGCCTTTGGAAATCTCATACTGATTCAGTCAATTTCTTGATGTGAGAGCGAAGTTCTTACAGTGTTGAGAATTTATTCGACCGAGGAGTTAAATTCGCCAAAGTCGGATTGCCTACGATGAGAACATGATAGCCACGAGGAATTTGAGATTCAAATTTCCGACCGTTCTTGTCTTCTTGGCCACCTGTCCCAAAATATCTTATCCACCTAACGGTCATATCATTGAAGGGCATTTATGTCTTATCATGTCGGGATGCTCCCTAGGCTATAAATAGCCGCCCCTACAACCACTAGCTGGTTGGCTGCTCGAGAGAAACTTGACACTTGTCATTTGAGAGCAACCCATCCTCCGAGGACTTTGGCGAAAATCATCAGTGAGGAAAACCCAAAAAACCAAACCCTACAAACCCAAAGTGATTGAGCATCATGAAGAGATTGATCCTGCGTGGATCCGGCGCTTGTTACCTTTGAAGGCTGTGCTTCTTCCAGACGGTTAGGTGTCATGGTCTAGAGCATCCAAGAGGAATTGTGGATCGCCGAGTGACCAAGTCTGTGAAGGTTTGGAAGTCGCTGAAGACTTACCACAGTGATTGGGCGAGTGCATGTGACCTTAGTTCAAGGAGAATCTGATGAGGACTTGGTGTCTGAGCTGCGTGCTCAGCGCCCGGGTGTCAGGACTATGTGTCCTTGAGTTTAAATACTCGGCCGCTCCAACCAGACGTACAAGCTGAGAGACAGCAGTTGGAACTGGTCTACCAAATCATTGTCTTCACCAACCTTCTGGTTCTATCTCCTCAACCCTTTCATTTCCTCATTCTTGTGTTGAGTGTTTATTCATATCTGTGTTTGAAGACTTTGACTGAAGACTTTCTCAATTTCCTCAGTTCAATTTCTTCAGTCTATTTGTCTTCATCTTGTGTTATCCTATGATTACGCTTTCTGTACTCTATGCTTATCTTCATTTCATCATGATGACCATGCGTGTATTCTGTTATGCTTACTTCTGAGTACTTATTCCGCTGCAAGTAGTTCTTCGCTAAGGAATTTCCTCACCGGCAAATTCCTCAGTGAAGAATTCATAAAAATCGCCTATTCACCCCCCCCCCCTCTAGTCGATATAACGCACTTTCAGGTGTAACTGACCACCCAGAGTAAAGAGTTAATGCTTCTGAAAGACTGTGTCTCGGTCATCCATTTCTCAAATACCATGTAGTGCGAGAAATCCAACGAAGGAGATCGAGTCTTGTGGGGAAAAGTGCGCAAACCTCTGCAGAGTGTACAAACTAATCAAGATTAGTCGTGTCCCCGTTATGGACATCTTGAGTATCTAGTTCTTGAATTATCCTATTGATCTCAACACTTTATTTAAACTAATTTGATTGGGATAGTGATTACGTTAATTTGGGATTGAGTTGGAGGAACCTTCTCAATGTTGTTCAACTACCATGATAGTTAAATAAAATATATTCCTTTGTTGTAGGGGAAAATTTTGGCTTTTCGCAAAAATATCTTAACCATAGAGCCTCCACCAGCCATATATGCATGTAGTGATAGCATTATTCTGTTCATTGCTCTATTGTGTTATTATGCCAGCATATTCCATGTGCTGACCCGTTTTCGGGCTGCAACGTATCATGTTGCAGACATTTCAGACGAAGATTAAGGTCCGCTAGGCCGTTGTCGTGCACTCAGCTATGCCGTTGGAGTTGATGGACTCACTTTATCTTCCAGGCCTCCCGTTGTTATCTTATTTAGATGGCCTTAAGACACATTTATTGTAATGAGTTCTCTTTGGAGACTACCGATGTAATAAGTGTGTGATTGCTACTCTGTTATAAATTCTTCGAGTACTATGTGTCGGATTACCGATCGAGGATGACATGAAGCCACGAAGACTTAAGCTATGCGAGGTCGGGTCGCTCTGACCTTTTCGGAGAAGAGCTTAACAGCATGCAATCTCGTGCATGACAACTCCCGAAACCGCTCCATTTCCATGTCTCTGGCCTGGTAGAAAATTCTGTCCATCACCTGCATCTTGAAGATATCACGTTGGCAATGTTCTACTTCATCTGGGACGTCAACTCCGCCAAGGATGTGCTCGAGCATGGTGAGGGAGTCCTGGACTAAGGGGTCCTCGGGCGTCCGACCTATTATCCATGGGCCGGACTGATGGGCTGTGAAGACATGAAGGCTGAAGATTGTACCTGTGTCCGGATTGGACTCTCCTTGGCGTGGAAGGCAAGCCTGGCGATCATCTATGAAGATTCTTTCCCATGTAACCGACTCTATGTAACCCTAGATCCCTCTGGTGTCTATATAAACCGGAGGGCGTAGTCTGGATGAGATATATTCATTACCATAGTCATACATGCTAGACTTCTAGGGTTTAGCCATTACGATCTCGTGGTAGATCAACTCTTGTAATACTCATATTTATCAAGATCAATCAAGCAGGAAGTAGGGTATTACCTCCATAGAGAGGGCCCGAACCTGGGTAAACATCGTGTCCCCCGTTTCCTGTTACCATCTATCCTAGACGCACAGTTCGGGACCCCCTACCCGAGATCCGCCGGTTTTGACACTGACATTGGTGCTTTCATTGAGAGTTCCACTGTGTCGTCGACGAAAGGTCTGATGGCCCCTTCAATCGTCGATAGTGACACCGTCCAAGGAGAGACCTTCCTCCCCAGACAAATCTTTATGTTCGGCGACTTCGTACTGCGGGCCAACTCGCTTGGCCATCTGGAGCAGATCGATAGCTACGCCCCTAGCCATCAGGTCAGATTCGGAAGCTTGAACTACGTCGCGAACGTCCGCGGAGACCTGATCTTCGACGGATTCAAGACCGCGACGATCGCTCCCCCTCGCTTCGATGAACATGACTTAAATCTATCATTCGATCACATCCAGGAGATGGTTCCTGTTGCTGCAACGGTCTTAGAACCGGAGCAGATTGTGGCATCCGAGGCCACAGATGTCGTGGTGTTGGAGCCGCACACAGACTCGACATCCTGTAATATTTGCGTCAACGGAACTCCGGACTCGTCTCCGGCTATAAGTTCCGGACCATGTACGCCTGCGGACACCGAGCTGGATCGGTTATCGATTTTTGAATTCAGCGCCGCAGACATATTCCAGCACTCACCTTTGGGTGATGTGATAAACTTTTTAAAGAATTTGTCTTTGGAGAAGGACTCATAGCCGAACTATGTTCGGTTCGAGCTAGAGGCTGATGATGGGGAATTTTGCTTCCCACCCGCCACCCACTTTATAGCCACTGTCGATGACCTAACCGACGTGCTTGATTATGGCTCCAAAGACATCGATGGTATGGACAATGATGCCGACAAGGAGCAAGTCCAAGACCCGCCATTCACTGGACGTTGGATGGCCACCTCTTCATACGATGTGTACATGGTTGACACACCTAAAAAAACTAGCAACAATGACAAAGAAGATCCAGTTGCGAATAAACCTTCTGAGACACAGTCCAAGCACCGGCGACCTAAACGCAGTTCTAAGCCTCGTCGCTCAAAAGATGGCAACACCGGCACCGGAGAAAATATTACTCCGGGCGATGCCGAAAACAATGAAGACCCTGTTGGAGCTGCATCCGAACAGGAGGAACAAGACAACGGGCAAGTTAACTCTGATAAACAGGCCATGCCCAATGACTCGGATGACGATAGTTATCGTCCAGTCTCTGAGGATGAGGAGAGCCTCGGCAGCGAGGATTTCATCGTGCCTGAGGCACCCCTCGAGCAGGAGCATTTCAAGCGCCAGCTAATAGCTATTGCAAGAAGCCTGGAGAAAAAGCAGCAGAAGCTCCAAGCCGATCAAGACTTACTCATTGACAGAGGGACCGATGTCCTGGCAGCCGAAGAATACGGCCTCAAGCGCCCAACCAAGAGTTACCCGAAGCGCAGACTGCTACCTCAGTTTGATGAGGAGGCACCAGATCCCGTACCTCTCTCGCGCAATGCAGAGCAACCACCACGTGGTCGGGATAGTGCGGCGGACCGACCACCCCGCAGTCGGGATAAAGCGGCAACTCAGACCGAAAAACAGCCTGCCCCACCGCCTCGTAAAAATAGAGACAGAACAACTCGGGACCATACATACGACCTTCGGCAGACAGTAGAGCAGGACACACCCGATCAATCTAGAGATCACGAGGACGCTTCCCGACTCGGGATGACGGCTACCTATTGAGCGTGACAAACCTAGTCACGCCGGACCGATAACCGCAGACGGACTTCGCCGGTGCGTGGTGACGCGCCCGATATGGGCGCCGCACACCCCTCTACTTCACGGATGAAATCTTGGATCACGAATTCCCGAGGGTTCAAGCCCGTCAATATTGAATCATACGACGGAACAAGCGATCCCGCGGTGTGGATCGAAGATTTTATTCTCCACATCCATATGGCTCGAGGAGATGACCTCCGCCATCAAATACCTCCCACTAAAATTAAAAGGGCCAGCTAGAAACTGGCTAAATAGCCTGCCTGAAAATTCCATCGGCAGCTGGGAGGACTTGGAAGAAGCTTTTCTCGACAAATTCCAAGGCACTTATGTCCGGCCACCAGATGTCGATGACTTAAGTCATATAGTTCAACAACCTGGAGAATCAGCCAGAAAATTCTGGACTAGGTTCCTAACCAAAAAGAACCAGATCGTTGACCGTCCGGATGCCGAAGCCCTAGAGGCCTTCAAACACAGCATTCATGACGAATGGCTTGCCCGCCACCTCGACCAACAAAAGCCGAAGTCTATGGCAGCCCTCACGGCACTCATGACCCGCTTTTGCGCGGATGAGAATAGTTGGCTGGCTCGTAGAACAAACACAGCCAACGAGGCAGGCCCCTCTGAGGCCAAAAACAGCACCGGCAAGCTCCGGTGCAATAAACACAAACGCCGAAGTAATAGCGATAACACCGATGACACGACAGTTCATGCCAGATTCAGTGGCTCCAAGTCCGGCCAGCGGAAGAAGCCCTACAAAAGGAACAATGAGGGACCATCCAGCTTGGACCGCATACTCGATCATCCGTGCCAGATACATGGCACCCCAGACAAACAAGCCAATCATACCAACAGAGATTATTGGGTTTTCAAACAGGCTGGCAAGTTAAATGCCGAGAACAAAGAAAAGGGATCACCAAGTGTCAGGACCGGATTTCCAGGATATTAATTTCCCAGAAAATGGCCCTTGTGCTCAACAGCCCGGGGATTTACATTGGCCGATGAGGCACCAACAATCTGAAACTCAAGAAAATACAAAATGTGTAGTGCAAGACCATTACGGCCCATGAGTACAACAAATGGTTTCTAGCGGTTGATGGCGAGCGGTTTGTGGTTCATCGGTGTCTATGGGACTCCATTTCCCACGAGGCGGCTGACTGGATAACTCCTATCTTCGCGAGGCTGCTATCATCATTGCGTAGGTTAGGGGCTGTCATCATAGCGCTCCTCTCCATGCAAGAAAATCTTGCCAAGACAATAGCAGGGACAAGCCAATGAGTACTTTGAATGTACTCGCAAACATTATGAACACAGGTATAATATAACAAATGATAATCATGCTACGAAATATTTCATGATCGAACGTCGACCACGAAATAAAATCCATGATGCACGCATAAGGGTTATTCATATACAACATGAATATGCAATAAGGGAGTAGAAATAGAATGCCCCGATCAGATGTATGCGAGCGGCGCCTCAAAGGATAATAATATAGAGCATGCTTCGATCGAATTATCCGGCGATGCCACATAAAGGGCTTATAAATAAAAGAAATAACAAGCATGCCACGGTCGGTTCATGCGACACCACAAAAAGGGCTTATAATAATTTAAGTAACAAGCATGCCACAGTCGGGCGTCTGAGCGACACCACATAAAGGGCTTATAAGGGAATAATCACAGTGAATATCCAGGAGGTAGAACCGTCTCGGGGATACTCAATAATTCAAATAATGTAAATGGTTAGTCCAAAATAATAGTAATCATAATCATCATGAGTCACAAGTCATGATCCATGTTCTGGTTTAGCAAAAAAAATTCCTCCGAAGACTGACACTAAGACTGACACTTGATCCATCCCAGACTGTAGTCCTTCACCATGGACATGGCTATTCGAATAGATATAATCTCTGCAGAGGGTGTACTCTTTGCCCACGAATAACGGATTCCTTTAGTCCATCGGGACTAATTCCGTCTATGGTCTTTTAATTGAAAACACACCTGACCGCACACACCAGCCTAACTTACCGGTGTCTCGAATCACCCACGTCACCCGTTAAGCGAAACTCTAAGTGGGGAGGCTACAACCTCGACTAGCATGGGATCACAAAATTTATACTTGCAGCACAAACTAGGAGCTACCCTCGGCTCCAACGGAAACACCCATGCCCCGGACCAGGTGGCATGTCTACAGATGCATTGGTATCTTCCACCATGGCCTCTCTACATGCGGTGTGTGCTAGGAAGGGGTTGACAACTTCTTGAACAGTACCCTACCTATGGCGGGGACAAGTGGTAGTCTGAAACAAGTATGGGGATTCTTTGGAACAAGACTCTATCTCGTTCGACTCGGGAGGTTAAAGCATTTCCTGCATGATAAGCATAAGAAATATATTTCACACCAATCAGACAGAATCACCACTCATCATACCTCAGCATGCCTTACCGGACATAACCGTCTCGATGAAGAACTAGAGACAAGCTCGTGTCTATCCAAGACAGAGACTTTCCCGGATTCCTTCCGATAGGCATGAAAGGCATATGAGGGTGATTACTATCAGAAGCATATCAAATTCCTACAGCAAGGAATCATTATTATGCACTCATGAATATGATCATAACACCACATAAAATACCGAATACTTCGCGTCAAGGTGGTGTCGTATATGCATCGAACGACACACAACAAATATTATGCCGGGGTTCAGAATGCTTGCCTTCAAGAGTATGTAAGTGGGATGCTCTTTTTGAAAGTTGCCTTCCTCTTCAAAATCCTATTTTATGAAAATTTGAATTAACACATAGTTCCAAAACAGTACAAAAAGGTTGTTTGGAAAATTCACAAATAAATATGGAAATAAACTAGACAAAATTTGAGAAACAACAGAAAAAGAATCAAATCAATTGGACTTATATTTAAAAAGTTATAGCCAGTCAAAATTTGTTTTTAATGAAAATCAGAAAAAGAAAGCGGTTCGGGAATGTCGTTTTGAGCAGGAGAAACGTACTCACTGGGTTTACGCTTCCACTAAAGCGGGTCGTCGCTGGGTCAGCGAGTGGGTCCTTGGCCCTTGGTCGAGAACTGACCGATCGCCCGCGCCTTCTTCTCCCTCCGACCAGCGAGGCGGAGCTCGGCGATTGCCGCCGACGAGCAGCGGCTCCCACGGAGACTCGAGGCGAGGATGGATCCACCAGTCCAGGCCGTTCCTCCCGTGGTCGAGAGGTTGTGGGGACAAGGGGGTGGCCCGGCCCAGCTCCACGGCGGACGGTGGCTCCTGGTGGATCAGGGTCTCGAGCTACGGTGGCTCCCGATCGGGTTTGAGAGGTGGGGTGGCTCCGCAAGGTTGTCGGCTTTTAGGGGCAGGGTCCCCGGACTTGCACACTGCGGACTGCTGGCGTGGCTCGGAGGAGGCCCAGCATGGCCCATCTTCATCTCACATAAGCTCAAGACCCTCGCGAGGAGCCAAGCCTCATGAGGCGGGGCGACAAGGAGCTTCCTCGAGCACGGCCTCGTCGGGCTGGTTCATGAGGAGGCGGAGAGTTCAAGGCAGGGTACCTTGCGAGGTGCCCATGGCGCAAGCCATGGCGACCAAGGGGCGCGATCGAGGCGCCAGCCAGCCATGGCGTCCTCCTTTCCTCTTTGGTGCAAAGGGAGCAAGCGCGGCGAGAGCATCAAGCAAAGGCATCCATTTCGGTGCAACAAGACCAAGACCAGCCCAGCGGTGGAAAGGAGTCATCGTGGAGCCAGGCAAAGGCGTCATCGCGGAGCCTTTGGCGGCGAGGACCAACTTTAGTCGGGATAAGTGTACCCGTTATTCCCTTCAAAATGGCCAATTGTTGGTGCCTTCCGCTCAATATTTGGGAAGAGGCCGGGGCCTTCGCCTATAAATAGGAGTAGCCACACCCAGAGCAAGAGGCAGCTGGAAGAGGGAGAGAAGGGAGAGAACCGGAATCCTCATCAAGAAACCAGTAGCTAGAGCGACTGAACACCAATTAGCAGTTCATCGCACCCGCCAAGAAACAGACCCTCGTGAGGCTGTTCTTCCTTGTATGTTCCTCATCAGCCCAAGAGGCAATCCACCACACCACACCTTTGGAGTAGGGTATTACACCACAATGGTGGCACGAACGATATAAATCTCGTGTCTCTTGTCTTTGTTCCGTTTAGTAGTTTAGGTCCCAGCGATTGGCGAGTGCGAGGCGGTGGAAGGTTGGATCTCGCGCACCCGGTGTTGAACCTCAAGGGTCTGCGGAACCGAAATCCGACATTTGGCGTGCGGTAAAGTGCGCCCGGAATCACCTTTCCTCACCTCGTTCTTCCCGACCACTTTGCAACCATGTCGGCGCCCGTCGACCCGCGCCAGCGCCGAGCCGCCCTCGCCTCCCATGTCGCCCAGACAGCTCCGTCGGCGTGGCGCCCTCGTCGTTCCCCATCGCTGCCGTCAACGCCGCCACCGCCCGGCGAAACGAGCAACAAGCATCGTCCCAAGCACCCGTCCATGGCGGGGCGGCCGCACCGCCACGCCTTTCGCTCACTCCCGCTGGTTCTTAATCACGCGCGCCCAGCGCGCCATGGAGGCGAGCTGCACTCATCGCGGCAAATGAGCTCATGCGCTACCGCCCGTCGGCAGCGTCTATGAAGAATGGCTCGACCGAAGTCGCCGAGCTTCGTCGCGCTGCAGAGGCGCCCCGCACCGTCCGTCTCGCTACCGCACCCGCCCAGCAGCAGCGATGAAACTCCAGGCGCCTCGGCCGCCTCCTCCTCAAGAAAGCGCCACAGCCCCAAAGCGCGCTGCCCCTAGGAGGAACCCGCTCCATGAGCGCCGTGTGGCAAACATAACTGCCAAGAAGTTCCTCGCCCAGAAGCTGCCAGAGCTCCTGCTCCCGCACGTCGGGACCTGCGCTGCCCCAAGCATGGCGAAGGAGGCCCATAAGACCAAGCTCTCTGTCGTCAGAGGCCCCCCATGCCACGGCGCGCTGCTGCGCCTTCACCTCCAGAAGGCTGCAGCGTCGCGTGGCCCGCCAAGTTCAAGCCAGACCTGCCTCCTCGCTTCTGACGGCAGACCCTGACCCTCGGAGTTCCTCCAGCTCTGAGCTGGGCATCGAGGCTAGCAGGGGATGAAAAGGTCATGGCGAACTGGTTTCCCATGGCGCTCAGGGCCGGAGCCCTTTTGGCTCTGAATCGGCCCGAGGCACGATCTCTTCTGTGCGAGATGTGCACCCGCTTCATCGCCAACTTCGAGGTACTCGCGACCGGCCACCGCCGTGGCGACATGTGCCGAATCAAGCGGCGTGGGAAACCGCAAAAAGTACATCAGCGCTTCAACAATGCACGCCTCAAGATCCCCAGGGTAACGGAGGAGGCCATCATCTCTGCCTTCTCCGACGGCGTGCGCGACGTCAAGATGAAGGAGGAGTTGGCGATGCATGAAGATCTGTGCACCTCCTTGGAGCTATTCAACTTGGCGACCAAGTGCGCCAGGGCTGAGGAGGGGCGCCTCTCCCTCCTCGAGCTGCCTGCCGCGGATCCCGAAGAAAAGAAGTCCAAGGCCAAGGACGTGAAGCGCAAGGGGGCTGCCGTACTCGCGGCCGAACCAGACACCAAGCGAGGCAGAGATCAGCCCGAGTCCTCCAAGGGCAGTCGGTACTGTGTGTACCACGACCTCCACACCCACAACACCAATGAATGCCAAGAGCTCGGGCGTCTGGCGAAGGAAGGGTCGGCAGACGCCCAGCAGCGACCGGGCTACTGGCCGAGGAGGAGGAAGGAATGCAGGCGCCCGGGAAGACCGCGGCCCGCGCCAAGGGTGGCGCGACCGACCTCGCGAGACCGTTGGCAAGACCCGCCTCGTGAGGAGGCTGGAGGGATCAGCCTCGCGAGATCGCCCTTGAGGAGCATGAGCCTCCCTCCCTTGCCGCCACCGCCAAGGAGAAATGAGGACCGTCATCGGGGCCGAGGCTGGGGCTTCCAGAACCGCGTCGATCGCACTGCATCTGGGCAGCTCAAGCCCGACCTCTCAAAGCATCTTCAAGCAGTTAAGCCGCGAAGTGAATGTCCTCCCAAGCTCGAGGCCAGCGCCTCACGAGGTGGTCGGCGTGCGCCATCACGTTCAGCTCAGCGGATCGGCTCAAGTCTTGGCGCCACGGCCGGAGTTCTCCCAATGCTTTGTTCCCCAATCATCGACCAGCGTCTTTGGTCACCAAGACCCTCATCGACGGGCGGGGCAGGACTCAACGTCTTGTCCGTGGAAACATTCAACAATCTTCAAGTGCCTTCTGATCGACTTCAGCCAACCAAGCCTTTCTCCGAGTCACCGGCGGCTCCACAGTCCCGTCGGGCAGGTCCGCCTTCCTGTCACCTTGGGGCTCGAGACAACTTCCGCACCGAAGCTCGCCGACTTCGACGTCGCCCACATTCGGCTGCCGTACAGCGCCATCCTCGGGTACCCGTGGCCAAATTCATGGCCGTAACCCACCACGGCTAACGTCCTCAAGATGCCGAAGCGGCGGGGTCATCACGGTGCCTGTGAAGAGAGAGACGCAGATGTGCTCCCCGGAGCGAGCCTTTGAGCCGCATCGCTAGAAGACCAGACCACGATGGCAGGAGGCCTCCGAGGCCGCACCCAAGAAGAAGAATACATCGGCGGCCCGGCTCCTCAAGAGGAGGCCCCTCGGGGCCCGCACCGGGCAGGGGAGCCTCCTTCCATCACATAGGAAGCGCGCGGCGCCCTCCTCGAGCCGGGCTCGGGCTCTCCACGGAGGGCCGCCGACCTCGCCAAGGTCACGAGGGAGGCGCTTGGGCACTGCGTGGGGCGTGCTTGAAGCACGTTTCCGTGGCAGGAGCAAGGCAGGAGGGCCAACCCTCGGAGTTCGCTAGCAAGGCCGTTCAGAGCTCTGAGTCAAGGGTCATGAGGGCAGCCGCCGCCTACCTGTGTGGCCCCCATCCAGCGAGGATGGTGGGCTGCGCGTCTGCATCGACATACCAGGGCTCAACCGAGCCGCATCTCAAGAGCGCCTCTGGCCCTCGCGAGTGGGACGTTGCGAGGGCCCGCCCCACAGCTACGTGCGCATGCCTCACGGCCTGCCAAACGCGGCTGCTGCGCACCAGCATCTCATGAGGGCCATCCTGGAGGCTCGAGAGGTCAGGCACGCCGCAGCCCTGGCGGAGATGGAGATGGCCCCGAGGAGCCGCCAGCGCCTCCGGACCCTCCCGAGGCCCCCGGGCCTGGGGGCTCATGAGGATCGGCTCCCGCAGCCCACCGAGTCTGCTACACCAACACCCCTTCGTCCCCAACATCACCAGGTGACATCTTTAAGTTTTATTTCGGTGGGGGCGCCTTGAGGCTGCATTATTCCCAGGCCGCATGGGTCCGTCCCTGCGGCATGTATCCCTTTTATTTCATGTCATTAGCCTATCCTGTTGGGGGCGCCCCTCGGGCTGCATCATCCCCAAGCCTTCGGGCTGTCCCAGCGGGTTTGTATCCTTCTTACGTTTTCCTTAGGATTATGCTCTCGCTCCACCATGCTTGTTATTTGGTGCCTTTTCTGGTGCGGAATCTTGCACGTTAAAGGGGTGCACGAGCATCGCGACTCAGTGGCTCCTACGGCTCTCCGCCCTCACCCTCCGGTCTTGTCCATGGCATCGCGACCTGGCTTGCCAAAGAACGGTGAGACCGGCCGAGAGCCGGACACGAGGGCGTGGAGTTTCATCATCTAACCCCGGCTTGGCGTTAAGCGGGGGTGCACGAGCATCGCGACTCGGGGCTCCTACGGCTCTCGACCCTCACCCTCTGGTCTTGTCCATGGCATCGTGACACTGGCTTGCTAGCGACGGTGAGACCAGCCCGAGGCCGGGACCGAGGACGTGGGGATTCTTGCATCTAACCCAGCTTGCGCGTTAAAGGGGGGGTGCCTAAGCATCGCGAGTCAGGGCTCCTACCGGCTCTCTGGCCCTCACCCTCTGGTCTTGTCCATGGCATCGCGACCTGGCTTGCCGACAGGTGAGACAAGCCGAGCCGGACCAAGGCGTGAAACACCGGCATCCGCCAAATTTGCAGGAACACACTCGAAGATAAGGCCCAGAGCCAGGCGCAACCCGCCTTGAGGTAGGGCCCCATGAGCCCTGTGCTGGCTCACGGATGCCCCAACACACCTCGCGAGGCCTCTCGCGCCTCTCCCAAGCAACTAATGGCAGAACTAACGATCGCCAAGGCGAGCTCTTGTTCCTTTTGTGGTGAACCTGCAGGGTCCCTCCAAGGAGCACGAAACGACCTCGCCACGCAATCTCTCGCCGGCCAAGGCACGGACCTAGCGCCGCACCAGGAAGCATTGTCTTGACCCTTGAGATAAGTCACCCCCCGGACACACTAGTTATCGCAACACCATCCCCACACTCAATGCAACCCCGTGTTAGCAATGTCGCTCTCATTTCTCACCGAATGATGGCTACTTGAGCGCCAAGGGGGACGCCCTGAGCATCGCGACTCAGGGGCTCTTACCGGACCTCGGGCCGCTCACCTCCTGGCCTTGACCACGGCATCGCAACCTAGCATACCAGCGACGGCTGAAGTCGCCTTGGGGCCCAGGACACTGTCGTGTGAGCATCAAGCCCTCACGAGGTCCAAAAGGAAGAAACTAAGCTAAGACGGAATAAGCATCTCGCGCTGCTTCACAATAAGGATCATATTGACAAACGAAGCTACAAGCATCTTACAAGCCCCCGCGGGGTACATTCTTGGCTCCTCGCAGGAACAAAAGATGCGAATCCTAAGGAGTCCTACCTACAGGGACCACCGCGGCAGCGCCATCATCATGATGGCCCATCCGCACGGCGCCAACCCCATCAGATCGAGGCGGCGACGGCCTGACGAGCCCGCCCTGCTCCGGGAGCGGCGCGGGCTCGGGGGCTCGTAGTGTCGTCGCTCGTCTCCGGCGTCGCGAAGAGCTCGGCGGAGTCGCTGGATCCTCCGGCGCCTTCGTCGCCTGAGGAGCTGCCAAGGGAGTGGTCGGTCGGCCTCTGTCTCACCGCAGCAGGACCTCGACCACCTCTCCCGGGGCAGCACTCCAGCCGACGACCCTCCGTGTCGAAGACCTTGAAGGACACCACCGAAGCACCATCGTACTCCAGGTGGATCGTGAGGGCGCCCCTCGTCCTGCAGACCCGGGCGACCTCGCCCCAGCCTCGAGTCATGAAGACCTCGCCCGGGGCAACTACCGCGACCTCTGCCCCGGTCACGAGGGTGCCGCAGCCGGCGTGCTGCAGCCAGAGTCCCAGGGGTTCCCCCTGCCGGACGACGGAGGCGAAGAAAGAAGGAAGACAAATCCAAGATTTAGGAGGCGTGGCGACGTGAAGCACAAACTCCCGGCAGGAGCCCTCGGCGTGGACTCCAGGGGGGAAGACGCACACCTTCATGACCCGCTAGCATCGTCGGCGGCGCCGCTCGTGGCGCCCGGCGTCGCCTCCTTCAGAGCCACCAATTTGCGCGTACAAGGGAAGAGGGAACCCTGGTGGCGGCCGCTCGCACCAGGGCATGGGCGCCTCCGGTGGCGCTCCTGCCGACGACACGAGAGCAAGCCGCTTCTTTGGGGAAGCAGGTCAGATCCTCTTGAGCCTTTCCTTCTCTTCCTTGGAGAACCGCGGATCGAGCCATGGCAACGGGCAAGCGAGGAGGAGGAGAAGGAAGGATAGACTGGAAGGCGCGCGCCGTTCCGTACTTATAGCCGGGCGAGGCCAACCGTCGGCCTCCACGATCACCGTAATCATGACCAACTCGCATGCGAGGGACTTGTCGAATCCGGGTGGTTACCGAGGCATCCTGGGAAGCGATGCGCACGCGTCAATCCACCGCCACTTGGCGCCCAAAACGCAGGCTGTTAGGGCCCAGATGTTTCGCACTTGCCCTTCGCCTCTGCTCGGCCAAGTTCAGACACGCCATGGGCCAGGGGGCTCTGTCGGCGTTCGGGAGCAGGGGTCCCAGACTTGCTCTGCTGCGGCCTGCGGCGTGGCTCGGAGGAGGCCCGGCCACGCCCATCTTCATCTACGCAAGCTCAAGACCCTCGCGAGGGGCAAGCCTGTGAGGCGGACGACAAGGAGCTTCCTCGAGCACGGCCTCATCAGGCTGGCTCATGAGGAGGCGGAGAGTTCAAGGCAGGGTACCTCGCGAGGTGCCCATGGCATAAGCCATGACGACCAAGGGCGCGATCGAGGCGCCAGCCAGCATAGCGTCCTCCTTTCCTCTTTGGTGCAAAGGGAGCAAGCGCGAGCGAGCATCAAGCAAAGGCATCCGTTTGATTGCAACAAGACCAAGACCAGCCCAATGGCTGGAAGGAGTCATCGTGGAGCCAGGCAGGCGTCATCGCGAGCCTTTGGCGGCGAGGACCAACTTTAGTCGAGGATAAGTGTACCCGCTGTTCCCCTTCAAAATGGCCAATTGTTGGCGCCCTTCTCGCTCAATATTTGGGAAGAGGCCGGGGCCTTAAGCCTATAAATAGGAGTAGCCACACCGAGCAAGAGGCATTTGGAAGAGGAGAGAAGGAGAGAACCGAATCCTCATCAAGAAACCAGTAGCTAGAACAAGCTGAACACCACTTTGCAGTTCATCGCACCCGCCAAGAAGCAGGCCCTCATGAGGCTGTTCTTCCTTGTATTGTTCCTCATCAGCCCAAGAGGCAATCCACCACACCACACCTTGGGGTAGGGTATTACACCACAATGGTGGCCTGAACCAATATAAATCTCGTGTCTCTTGTGCTGTTCCATTTAGTAGTTTAGGTCCCAGCGATTGGCGAGGTGCGAGGCGGTGGAAGGTTGGATCTCCGCGCGCACCCCAGTGTTCGAACCTCAAGGGTCTGCCGGAACCTGAAATCCGACAAAGGTCAAGGAGAAAAGGATGGGAGCATGGGAGAGGCTAGGGGCCTCGGCCTTGGCCGGATTTTACCGGAGCACGGCGGCGGCCTAACTCATGGGAGATGGAGAGATGATGGCCTCGTGGCCCCAGGAAGAAGGGGCTTCCTACCACTTGAATAAAAGGTGACGAGCTTAGGCGTGATCGGAGGGCTATTTATAGCTCGGAGTGGTCAGTTCAAGTGGCCATGGATAAACGTCGGCGAACCGCCATTCTGTTCTTGGCGAGGCGACGTGGCGGCGGCAGGCGCTAGCAGACGGGCTCGTGGATGAGCTCGAGCTGTTCGAGAGGGCAGCGTTGGCGCTGGAGTGGCTCGGCGGCGCCGTCCATGGCGAAGCTGGTGGCGGGGCGATGGCGGCTTCATGGTGGTGGCCTTGTGGGGTGTCGAGGAGGGCAAGGTGACTCTTCAACGAGGAGGGTGAGGCGCGTTGGCGAGAGGTAAACGATCGAGCAGGCGCGGGGAGGCGGCGGCGAGACGCAGCGGCCGAGGCGCACACATGTGCAAGCAGCGCTCTTGCAGCGCCCGAGCATCTGCGCCATGTTCTCGCAAAATCCTAAAGCATGCTAGGGGCCTGGATGAGGCTGGGAATTAACGAGGCCAGGTTAGAGGTAGCTAGGAGCTTAATGGACATGGTTGTTGGGTCAGGATCAAGCTCATAATGCAAACTAAAACTATATCAAATCTGGCCATGCACACAAGGTGCTCGACGAGAATGCCATGGGCATCTGGGCATCCTTTCGGTGGCCAAAATCTCGGATCGAGTCTATTTAGGTGCAAGTGATGATGGCAAGGCTATTTGGGCAAAACCAGAAACTTGTTAGTGCAAGCTTTGCAAATTTTCAGTTCTGGACAGAAAATGAAGGGCATTATTGCATGGACTAAAAGTACTCCAATGTGTCCAATCTCCTCGACTTAAGGGTTTGGTAGAGTGGTCTATAAGCAGGAGAAAAATCGTCGGCAATAGGGCAAGATAAAATATGGTTGCAGTAGAAAAAACTAAACTGGACCAGAGAGCAAAAGAGGATGATTTGCTCAAATTTTTCAAAGGACACCAATGGGTTTTTGCATAAAGTTGAATTATACACTACTAATAACATCCCCTAATTTTGGTGGGAATTTTAAAGAAATACTTAAATAGGTTGTAGTCCAAATCACAAACTGGACCAGATTTGAAAACTTGGGGTAGGGCTCAAAATCTCCAAATGACTAAAAGAGATTTTTGCATAAAAGTGATGTGGGGACATCACATGACATCCGCAAATTTTGGTGGAAATTCTAATGAAGTATTTGAAAGGGTTGTAGTGCAAATGGAACTCTAAAACTTATGAAAATCATTTTTAAAGAAATAAAGCTCAGGAAAAAATAATTTGTAGAAACAAACCCACTGATAAAAAAATGGTCTTGGGAAGATATACAAGTCCAACAATATTTCTGAAAGGCTTCCACCTAGAAGGAAAAACTCAAAAATTCAGAGGGACAGAGTGATCTGAAATTAAAAGATAAAACCAGAAAATAAAATTTTAATTTTCTAGCAAATTTTAATTAATAAATCAAGATCAGAATTTTGGGGTGTTACAACACTACCCCCCTTAAGAAAAATCTCGTCCTCGAGATTTGCTAAGGGCTGCTTTGAAAAGAATTACTCCTACTATCTCAAAGTAAAAAAATGACCATCCTACTCATGCAATAAAATGTGGCTACAGTGAGTGGGCAATTAAGTGGCGTCAAACTACAGTGTGGAATACTGGTGCTGCGTGGAACATCTACTGTTGGGGGAAAACGAGAAATTTCTACTTTTGGTTATAGTGAATTTAGAATAAATTCCTAAATTTGAAAAATACGCTGGTCGTACCAGAGAGCACAGTGCTCTCTCTAGCTAATAGACAGACCTGGGGCCCACTGCCAGTCTCTTCTTCTACCTCTGGCTCTCTCTTCTTCCTCTCTCTAGCGCGCTTTCTCCACCGGCGACGCCTAAGCGCCAGAAGCATCTAGGCCGTCTTGCGGTAGTCTTGTGGCGTGCTAGCTGCAGTGCAGCGTGCACTCACCTCGCATGGCCAATGCCTTTGTCGGCCTTTGCTCATGGTCGCCTCCGAACACTGGTGATCGGCGACAAGCGGCGCTGGTGGACTTCCCACCCGTACACCGATCTCGAGCTATAAAATGACCGAGGTGCTCCTTTCTTCTTCCTCACACCTGGCCTCGCTTCTCCTTCTCCTTCCTTCTCCTCCATTTCTGTTTGCAGGAGCTCGAGACGAGGCTCTAATGGCGGAGGTGATGCGGTGGTACATGATCCTGGTGTGCGGAGGGTTGGCGGCATTCTTTGGGGTTCTCCGTGCTCTTGTGTGTGATGATCCTCGATGATCGTCGTGATGCTGCTGCTCGAGTGTTAGCTCTCCGCGGTGGCGGTGATCATGAGGATTAAGTGCGGTGTCGGGTGCTAACTGCTGTCAGTGTGCTGGAGGCAACTTGCACCCGAATGATTACCCACAACTCTCTCCTTCAGAGATGGTGGTGTGCTAGGGGGGTGATTGTTAGGTGCAACACGTGCATGAGGATTTTCTATTAGTGCATGGGGTCGAGTGGTTGGGGCTGTGAGTCTGTGCCGTGATGCTGCGTGAATAAAAATCTATGTCATGAAGAGACATATGCTGCAGCAACTCAGGAAAAATCTCACCTCAGAATTTACCGAGAGTGAAATTAGTTAATCAAAATTAACAGCAGTAAAAACCACTCTCATTAATCGAAACCAAATATTTAATTAATCGCACAAATTTAGGACACAACGCATAAGCTACAACACACAAATAAATGTTGGGGCAATAAACATAGCAGTGACGTCTACAATGAGAACGGTAAATAGACAGGGTCCTGAGAAAACGTCTCTGGTATTGGGGCACACTCCTCTTCTATCGGAGGAAGCGGATTGACTAGTCGATGAATGCGTCTCTCCTGGTCGGGCCTCAGTGGTCTGCCAATAGCGATCTGAGGATTTAAATCAGCGAGGCTCTGGAGATAACGCAATACCCGCTGGGTCAAACGCTCTTGAGCGATAACATACTCGGCAAGGTTGGCCAGTACTGGGTCTCTCTCAATTCGTCCACCGGGAAAAGATGCTACTTCTCCGGGTGGTGCACGAGTTGGGAAGTAATAATACCCTCGTTCGCTGGCATAGGGTACCGCGAATCGAAGGCGAGCAAGCGCTTCATACGCAGCAGCTTCTATGGCCATCTGCGGAGTCGGCATAGATTTCCCCACAAAGGAGACTTCCATTGGGTCTTGGTTTGGGTTTGCGGGAGGGATGTGCACCACTGCCCAATATTTTGAGGTGGATGGGGTGATCCTCGATTTGAGCAAATCGTACTGGGGTGGATGGGTAGAACTCATGGTACTGCAGGTAAACTCCCACAATATTTTAACAAAGCCACCTGGGGTTGCATCTGGAGTTCTCAGATAAATACTAGGGCTCGGCATGGCAAGGAATGGCTGTGAGGGTTGTGCACAAGGTGTCGTATACTTGGTAAGGTCACGAGGTGGCCTTTTATATAGCATTGGGGCTGGGTTATTGATTACGGTGTGGGTCAACTAGTTTGTCGAATCTGCTCTATGGGGTCGGGGTCAATGCCACAGATACACATATCTCACACAAGTGATGTATTACTGTGGGCGTCGTCGGGGTGGTTTTTGGTAGCTACGCCCAGAATTAAAATGCAACCATACGCCAACATACTTATGCATGGTTATTATTTAAAATAGGGGCACACAAGCAGACCGCATTTAATTATGGCGAGACAAGATCACACAATTACAGGGCGTGGACATACTAAGACTCGGTACTACTCGAGTGACTTAGTCTACCTCGTTAATATCTAAGCGGGCGTGCCTTGTGGACGTCGAGGCTTCTCCACGGGTTTCACCGTCAGGGTTAGCTGGATGGAGTTGAGGGGCTGCAGGGTCGGGGAAGCGATGATGACCATTGCGGGGGTTGTTGGCCACAATCCCGTTGGGGCGTGTTCCCAAAAGGCGACGAAGCACTTCTGGGGACACCAAAGCATTTTGATCGATGGCTGTGGCAGACCTCAAGGATTCGATCGGTTGTCCGAATAGCACGACTGTGTTGTCGGCGCCGAGCTCATCTTCTCCTCTTGCCGGGGCTCGGTGAACCAGTTCTCCATGAGCTGCGATCAGATCAAGGGTGATTTGATCAAACATTTCCTCTAGTGCACTTACATAGCGCACCAGATGCAACAATGCAGGATCCATCTCGTGATCTTCGTTAGCAACCTAGGGTGGCCTACCATACTCGTCACGGCTGGGGTAGTAGTAGAACAAGCAACAGTTAAATCTGGGCGACAAGTGCCGAAGTTGAACTATAGCCTCTCGAGCAGCTAGTTGGATGGCTTGTGGCTCAAAAGAAGTTGTCCTTCCGGTGAACCTGTAGGGGCGTTCTGGCGATATACCCCTACCAGAGACGTGCACAGTGGCCCGTAATGTGGCTCTCACCACTCATGGGCCCTTGGTACACAACATATTCGGGGCTCTTCTAATGCAAAGGCACGGCGGGTGAGGTTTGCTAGCACGGTCACAAAACCTCAAGGTTAGTTGTTGTGGTCTCATTGTGAACAATGGGTCCGAGCATTATAGCTTCGGTTTGGGGTAGAGGCTGTCTTGTCTGGGTTGAGGCTAAGCGTGCCCTTTTATAGAAAAAGGGACGAGTCTTCCTTCGCATGCTTGTGAATGAGACAATTTAGGTGTCGGTCCTTGGCAGCGTGATCGACAGAGCTAGGGTGATAGGTTGGGCACCGACTGCCAAAAGGTGTCGGGGTCACTATGTGGCTATCTTACGAGAAGCTTGGTGGGGTTAGGTTAAGGTGCGGTGAGTTAGTTAACCTAGGTTTATCGACCTGGCTAAGATAGGATTAGCCAATGGTCAGCTGGGCTCGATACCAAGGGTGTCGGGACCGGTTCAGGATATTAATTTCGAGAAAATGGCCATTGTGCTCACCAGCCCCAGGATTTCTGTTAGCTGATGAGGCACCAACTTGATATAGAAACTCCAAGAAAATACAAAATGTGTAGTACAAGACCATTCTGGCCCATGAGTACAACGAATGGTTTCTAGCGGTCGATGGAGGAAGCGGTTTGTGGTTCATCAGTGTCTATGGGACTCCATTTCCCACAGGAACGGCTGACCTGGATAACTCCTATCTTCGTGAGGCTGCTATCATCATTGCGTAGGTTCCGGGGCTGTCATCGCAACGCTCCTCTCCATGCAAGAAAATCTGGCGACAATAGCCAGGGACAAGCCAATGAGTACTTTGAATGTACTCGCAAACATTATGAACACAGGTATAATATAACAAATGATAATCATGCTCTGAAATATTTCATGATCACAACGTCAGTCACGAAATAAAAATCCATGATGCATGCAAGCAGGTTATTCATATATAACATGAATATGCAATAAGGGATTAGAAATAGAATGCCCGATCGAGATTATGCGAGCGGCGCCTCAAAAGGATAATAATATAAAGCATGCCTCGATCGGTGTCTGAGCGACGCCACATAAAGGGCTTATAAATAAAGGAAATAACAAGCATGCCACAGTCGGGCATCTGTGCGACACCACAAAAAGGGCTTATAAATAATTTAAATAACAAGCATGCCCACGATCGAGGCGTCGGCGACACCACATAAAGGGCTTATAAGGGAATAATCATAGTGAATATCCAGGAGGTAGAACCGTCCCAGGGATACTCAATAATTCAAATAATGTAAATGGTTAGTCCAAAATAATAGTAATCATAATCATCATGAGTCACAAGTCATGATCCATGTTCTGGTTTAGCAAAAAAATCCTCTGAAGACCGACACTAAGACCGACACTTGATCCAACCCAGACTGTAGTCCTTAACCATGGACACGGCTATTCGAATAGATATAATCTCTGCAGAGGGTGTACTCTTTGCCCACGAATAACTGATTCCTTTAGTCCATCGGGACTAATTCCGTCTATGGTCTTTTAATTGAAAACACACCTGACCGCACACACCAGCCTAACTTACCGGTGTCTGGTATCACCCACGACACCCGTTAAGCGAAACTCTAAGTGGGGAGGCTACAACCTCGACTAGCATGGGATCACAAAATTTATAACGCGCGCAAACTAGGGGAGCTACCCCCTCGGCTCCAACGGGAAACACCCATGCCCCCGGACCAGGTGGCATGTCTACCGATGCAGCCGGTATCTTCCACCATGGCCTCTCTGTACGGTGTGTGCTAGGAAGGGGTTGACAACTTACTGAACCGTACCCTACCTATGGCAGGGACAAGTGGTAGTACAAAACAAGTATGGGGGTTACTGGAACAAGACTCGATCTACGTTCGACTCAGGAGGTTAAAGCATTTCCTACATGATAAGCATAAGAAATATATTTCACACCAATCAGGCAGAATCACCACTCTTCATACCTCACCATGCCTTACCGGACATAACTGTTTCGACGAAGAACTAGAGACAAGCTCGTGTCTACCCAAGACAGTGACTTTCCCGGATTCCTTCCGATAGGCATGAAAGGCATACGAGGGTGATTACTATCAGAAGCATATCAAATTCCTATAGCAAGGAATCATTATTATGCACTCATGAATATGCTCATAGCACCACATAAAATATCGAATATTTCACGTCAAGGTGGTGTCGTATATGCATCGAATGACACACAACAAATATTATGTCGGGGTTCAGAATGCTTGCCTTCAAGAGTATGTAAGTGGGGTGCTCTTTTTGAAAGTTGCCTTCCTCTTCAAAATCCTATTTTACGAAAATTTGAATTAACACATAGTTCCAAAACAGTATAAAGGTTGTTTGGAAAATTCTCAAATAAATATGAAAATAAACCAGACAAAATTTGAGAAACAACAGAAAAAGAATCAAATCAATTGGACTTATATTTAAAAAGTTATAGCCAGTCAAAATCTGTTCTTATTAAAAATCAGAAAAAGATAACGGTTCGGGAATGTCGTTTTGAACAGAGGAAACGTACTGGGTTTACGCTTCCACTAAAGCCAGCGCTGGTCGTCATTTGGGTCACGCGATGGGTCCTTCGCCCATTTGGTCGATTGACCGATCGCCAGCGCTTTCTTTCTCCTCGGCGGCAGGCGAGCTCGGCGATTGCCGCTGACGAACGGCGGCTCCCCACGGGATTCCGAGGGCAGGGATGGATATGCCAGTCCAGGGCGGTCCTTCAAGTGGTCGACAGGGTCGTGGGGACAAAGGGGGTCGCCGGCGGCGAGCTCCACGGCGGACGGTGGCTCCTGGTGGATCGGGGTCTCGAGCAACGGTGGCTCCCGATCGGGTTTGAGAGGTGGGGTGGCTCCGCAAGGTCAAGGAGAAAAGGATGGGAGCATGGGAGAGGCTAGGGGCCTCGGCCTTGGCCGGATTTTACCGGAGCGCGGCGGCGGCCGAACTCGCCGCAGATGGGAGAGATGATGGCCTCTGTGGCCCAGGAAGAACGGGCTTCCTACCACTTGAATAAGGCTCTTGTGAGCTTAGGCGTGATCGAGGGCTATTTATAGCTCGTGAAAGGTCGGTTCCATGACCGTGGATAAAACGTCGGCGAACCGCCGTTCGCTTCTGGCGAGGCGGCGATGGCGGCAACAGGCGTTAGCAGACGGGCTCGTGGATGAGCTCGAGCTGCTCAAAGGGCAGGTGGCCTTATTGGAGTGGCTCGGCGGCGCCGTCCATGGCGATGGCTGGCGGGACGGCAATGGCGGCTTGTGATGGTGGCGCTGTGGGGTGCCAGGAGTGGCCAGGGCGACTCTGCGATGAGGGAGGGGCCAGGCGCGTTGGCGGGGTAAGCGATCGAGCAGGCGCGGGGAGGCGGGCGAGGAGGCTGGCGTCTCGGCGCACACGTGCAAAGCAGCGCTCTGGCCGCGCCCAGAGCACGCACGCCATGTGCTCGGCAAAATTCTAAAGCATGCTAGGGGGCCTGGATGAGGCTGGGAATTAACAGGGCCAGGTTAGAGGAAGCTAGGAGCTTAATGTACATGGTTGTTTGGTCAAGGGATCAAGTTCATAATGCAAACTAAAAACTATATCAAATCTGGCCATGCACACAAGGTGCTCGACAGAATGCCATGGGCATCTGGGCATCCTTTCTAGTGGACAAAATCTCCAGATCAGAGTCTCTTTAGGTGCAAGTGATGATGGCAACGCTATTTGGGCAAAACTAGAAACTTGTTAGTGCAAGCTTTGCAAATTTTCAGTTTTGGACAGAAAATGAAGGGCATTATTGCATGGACTAAAAATACTCCAATGTGTCCAATCTCCTAGACTTAAGGGTTTGGTAGAGTGGTCTATAAGCAGGAGACAAATCATGGGTAATAGGGCAAGATAAAATATGGTTGCAGTAGAAAAAACCAATCTGGACCAGAGAGCAAAAGAGGATGATTTGCTCAAATTTTTCAAAGGACACCAATGGGTTTTTGCATAAAGTTGAATTATACACTACTACTAACATCCCCTAATTTTGGTGGAAATTTTAAAGAAATACTTAAATAGGTTGTAGTGCAAATCACAAACTGGACCAGATTTGAAAACTTGGGGTAGGGCTCAAAATCTCCAAATGACTAAAAGAGATTTTTGCATAAAAGTGATGTGGGGACATCACATGACATCCCCAAATTTTGGTGGGAATTTTAATGAAGTATTTGAAAGGGTTGTAGTGCAAATGGAACTCTAAAACTTATGAAAAATCATTTTTAAAGAAATGAAGCTCAGGAAAAAAATAATTTGTAGAAACAATCCCACTGATAAAAAAATGGTCTTGGGAAGATATACAAGTCCAACAATATTTCTGAAAGGCTTCCACCTAGAAGGAAAAACTTAAAAATTCAAAGGGATAGAGTGATCTGAAATTAAAAGATAAAACCAGAAAATAAAATTTGATTTTCTGGAAAAAATTTAATTAATAAATCAATGTCAGAATTTTGGGGTGTTACACCAAGTGAGGACGAGGACGAAGAGCCCCGGCAGCCGAACATTGGGGGCAGAAGAAATTTCCCCCTCAAGCCAAAACGGTGAACATGATATACGCTACACACATCCCCAAAAGGGAGCGCAAACGAGCACTTAGGGACATCTATGCGGTAGAGCCAGTCGCCCCAAAATTCAATCCGTGGTCGTCATTCCCGATCACCTTCGATCGTCGAGATCACCCAACTAGTATCCGCCATGGCGGTTCAGCCGCACTGGTCCTCGACCCAATCATTGACGGATTTCACCTAACACGAGTCCTAATGGACGGTGGTAGCAGCCTCAACCTGCTCTATCAGGATACAGTGCGGAAGATGGGCATTAATCCCTCACGAATCAAACCCACACAGACTACCTTTAAAGGAGTCATACCAGCCGTAGAGGCCCGTTGTATGGGCTCAATCACGCTGGAGGTGGTCTTTGGTTCTCCGGATAACTTCCGAAGTGAAGAATTAATCTTTGACATCGTCCCTTTCCGCAGCGGCTACCACGCACTGCTCAGACGAACCGCGTTTGCTAGATTCAACCTAGTGCCACACTATTATTATCTCAAGCTCAAGATGCCCGGTCCACACGGTGTCATAACAGTCAATGGCAACATTAAACACTCTCTCCGAACGGAGGAGCACACAGCCGCCCTAGCAGGAGAGGTGCAGAGCGGCCTCCTCAAGCAGAACCATAATCCAGCTGTCGAGCCCCTGGACACCACCAAGAGGGTCCGGACCGCACTGCAACAGGGCAGCTCGGCTCATCAAGAGCTTGATTAGCAATTCAGCCTCCGTCCCAGTCCCAATGATGTAGTGGCATTCGTACCACATGTACATAATTATGCACTCAAGATTCCATGGGCATCGACGGAGGCACAGCTAGCTCGTGATCCACAGTTCGGCTAGACCGATCCCAGGCTCACATATAACTTCATTATTTCCTTTTCCCTTTTTTCAGGTTTCTTTTATACAGGCCCCCTTCGACGGCCTGATTACTGGTCCTGTCAAAGGATAAGTACACCAGATGGGCATAGAGCACAGGTACACCAGGGAAGCCCTAGAGGACAATCCAGCGATAACTCTACCTTTTTCTTTCAGTACCCAACTGCAGCTCTCCTTTGGTTGTGGCATGTCAAATAGCCGGTTGCTTATTGCACTATTTTGTATCAATGTGCTTTGACGCATTAATCCTACTATAATGGAAACAGTTCATGGTCTAAGTTCAAAGGCCCCAGATACTATCTCTGTTCTCCTTCTGTTTTCCTTTATTTACTTATTTTCTAGCATCCGTACATTTCTGGTACGTTCCATATTCGCCAGGGGCTCCTCATCGCCCCATAACACGGCAACAAAGTCCGAACACTTTCTTATAGAAAAGTTCGGCACCTCGAATTTAGCATTATATGCATTGGCTCCGAATCATGTCTTTGGTCAATAGTTGGGTCGCCCGGCTCCTGTGCTTGCTACCTTACGTTCCGCTACATCGGCTAGGGTAGTAAAGAGAGAACTACTACGATTGTACCCTGGTCTAAACCGGATGAGCACCTCGGTAGAGAAAGCCGAAAACTGACTGTCATGATGCGGCGAGAGCCGGTCAGCTGTTCGAGGGTTACAAATCGCTGGAGATTTTTTCCGCATTATGCGAAGGATCGGTACTTCGATCGGCCGACAACACCTCGTCCCGCTTTGCACCGGGCTGCGCCCATGTTTTATTATAAAACTCCTATGGCTAAGTGAGGGCATTTAAGCCGCATTATCTGATTGCCTGGTTCGTTGCGCTAAACAACTCCTTCAAGGACCATATAATTGGATCAAATCCCGAACACCTCCGTGCTACGTACATGAGGGCAGAAGCCGACGACTGGCCAACCCTCAAATTCCATACACCGCGGCCGCACAGGAGGAAACAATCAAAACGTAACAAACATTATATTACAAACCGACTTTGTTTCAATCATACAAAGCAAAGACAACAAGAATGTATTCATTCGAAAATAATGTCTTGTCCGCACTGCGCTGCTACAAGTCGAGACCCTTCTAGGACATCCACAAAATATCGCTCGGGTGTGCGGTGCTCCTTTCTCTCTGGTGGCCCTCCGGCCACATCGACGGCATTCATTTTCGCCCACCACATCTTGCAACGAGCGAAGGCCATGCGGGCACCTTCGATGCAGAACGATCGCTTGACGATGTCTAGCCGCGGACAGGCTTCCACCAGCCGCTTCACGAGTCCGAAGTAGCTGTCAGGGATAGCCTCGGCTGGCCACAGCCGGATTATAAAATCCTTCATGGCTAGTTCGTCCACCCTATGTAGCTCCACCAGCTGTTTCAGCTGGTCGGTGAAGGGCACCGGATGCTCCGGCACAGCGTACTGCGACCAGAAGAGCTTCTCCGTGGAGCTCCCCTCTCTGGCCTGAAAGAACTCCGCAGCATCGGACATGCTGCATGGCAGATCCGCAAACGCCCCTGGGCAACTCCGAATCCGGGTTAGTAAAAGGTACTTCCTCTCTGCATACTTTCTTTGCATGTTAAACGTCTTACCCGCTGCGATCTTCTTGGCCTCCTGGATCTCCTGGAGAGCGTCCTGAGCCTCATTCTGCGCGGCCTTCTCACCCTGGCAAACCTTGGTAAGCTCGGTCTCTCGAACCGACGCCTCGCGCTCCAAGGCTTCGCGCCTCTTCACCGTGTCCTGGAGCTCCTGCTGGACCTCCTTGACCCGGGCCTTGAGCTTTTTATGGGCGGCTTGCTGCTGGACAGCCTTCCCCTCAACTTCACCCAGGGCCTTTTTAGGGCCTCGACCTCGGTCGCGACTCCTACACGTATGACGACACTATGGTCAATATACACCACTTATTCTTCCCGAACACACAGCAAGTTGTCATTCACCTTGCTTCTCCTGGAGCCGAATCTTCACCTCGCCGAGCTCGTTCTCGGTCTGCTCCAGCCTCTACTTTAGTTCAGAGACTTCGGCAGCATGCGAGGTCGTAGCTAACAGCGATGCCTGCTTATTCATACACATTAAGTTAGTCTCCTATAACAAAATATTGATCCTCTGTCCGGTTCTTCTCTTGAACACCGGACGGTGTCTCGAAGACTCTTGTCTACATGGGGTTTTTTCTTTCTACGTCACTTACCTCGAAACCTGTCAACAGGTTGTTGCAGGCTTGGTTCAGTCCACTCTTGGCGGACTGAACATTCTCGATGACCGTACCCATAAGGATACGGTGCTCATCCACAATGGAGGCGCCTCGTAGTGCCTCCATCAGGTTATCCGGTGCCCCTGGTTGGACAGGGGCCATCGGTGAAATTGGCACACCCCCCTCCTTCGAAGGAAGGCGCGCGCTGGATTCCGGGGCCATATCGGTCCCCGTGACCATATTCGGCTAAGGGCCGAATTGAATACGTCCCTCTTCTCCAGTATCCATGGGGATCTGCTCCCCCATGTGTCCGGCAGCGGAGGTCTCACCTTGCGGCACCTCCGGGACAGCATCCTGGGCCCCTCCCTGGTTCGGAGCAGTCCTCCGGGGCAACACTTCGGTGTCGTCCTTGGCCTCAGGGGAGTAAGCGAGCGGCGGCGACATACTGGCCATTTCCGCCGGATCCAACGAACCCCCAGATGAGGATCGCTGGATGCTGCCACGGGCCAGACTGCAATGGCACAATTAACCACGTCAAAACTATGAAAAAGGAGAGGCCGGGTACACTTATGTACGGGAGTCATAGCACTTACTATCGGCCCGAGACTTAGAGCGGAGGCGTCGTTCCGGACTACTGTCAACGTCCCACGCGGTGTTGACCGCAGGGGCGCCCTTCCCCTTCTTGGGTGTTCCCGACTCCAGATACGTGGAGGCCCCCCTCTTCTTCTCCTTAGGGGGAGGGTTCTACTCCTCCTCCTCCTCTTCCTCGTCGTTGTCCTCATGGATGGAGTAACGGTTTTCCTCGACTTTGGACGTCACGTCCGAAGTGCCCTTACGACGGGGGCCACTTTTGGCCCCCTTGGCCTTCTTCTTGGCCATCTTTTCCGGTGCCTTATATGGCGTCGGCACAAGCATCTTCGCCAGGCGCGGGATGACCGACTCTTCAGGCAGCGGAGCCGGACATTGGATCCGCCTCGCCCTCTCCATCCAGTCCTGAAAAAGCAATGATAAAAATTCAGACATCATCCTCGAAACAAACAAGTAGGGGATATGCCAAAAATAACATACCTTGCTGGCGGGGTGTTTACAATCGTGACCACGGTCTGAATCCGTGGCCGGCGGTTTCTCGTTGCCCTTAAAGAGCAACTTCCAGGCACCTTTGTGAGTAGTTCCGAAGAGCCCCTCCAGGGTTTGGTGCTTCTTCGGATTAAACTCCCATAGAGGGCGACTTCTACGCTGGCACGGCTGGATTACATCGATAAGCTTGATGTTCTTGGCTATCATACTCTGAACGCGCGTCTGCAGCGCTATCAGCTCATCGGGCGAACACCAGTTCGGACTCTTCTTGACCCAGGAGGTGAGTCGCATGGGAGCACCGGAGCGGAATTCGGCAGCTGAGGCCAGGTGGTGCCACGGGGTTCTGTGATGTAGAACCACTGTTTCTGCCACTCCTTTACTGTCTCCATGAAAGTGCTTTTCGGCCAGGAGACGTTTGACAGCTTAATCATCATGGCTCCCCCGCACTCTGCGTGCTGGCCATCCACCACCTTCGGCTTCAAATTGAAGACATTGAGCCATAGCCCTAAGTGGGGTTGGATGCGGAGGAAGGCCTCACACACGAGATAAACGCTGAGATATTGAGGAAGGAGTTCGGGGACAGATCATAGAAATCTATCCCGTAATAATACATCAGCCTGCGGACAAAAGGGTGGAGTGGGAACCGTAGTTCCCGGAAGAAATGAGGGTGGAATACCACCCTCTCATTGGGCTCCGGCGTGGGGACGACTTGTACCTCGGCCGGCAGGTGGTGGGCGATTTGCTTCGCCAAGTATCAGGCCGCCCGAAGATCAGTAATGTCCTCCTCCTTGACGGTGGAGACCATCCACTTGCCCTGACCTCCGGATCCGGACATGGTTGAGTGCTAGCTCGAGTGGAAAGGAGATAAGAACATGGGCGCTGGAGCTCGAGATTGGAAGGACGGAGATAGAGAGAGGGCGTGGGAGAGGGAGACGGAATCCTTATCCGTTTATAAAGGCAGTAAATATCAAACGCCTCCCCACTCGCCTTGGAATTTGCCTATTCCCAAGGGTTGTATGAACGACGCGGTTGGATTACCCATGCCCGCATTGATGAGGATCCCACTATAAGGGCGCACGATCTCTGCTTTGACAAAACGTGCCAATGGCAACCACGTCTCGGGACGTGGAGCGTCGGGCACAAAACGGTCCGGAATTATGACCGGTCGGACGTGATGTCATGCAACCGAAATTTGTCAGCGGATTGAACTCGTGCAAAATTATATTCTCTCTATGGTTGTGTATGGTGTGTGTGTGACAGGTCCAGATATTATCACTGCGTCTGAAGACTATCTTGGAGTTCGGAAAGAAGGGAACCCGCCTTGCAATGCCGAAGACAAGCTGCGCGCCGAACACCTCGTCATTGAAGCCAGATTCAGGGGCTACTGAGGGAGTCCTGGACTAAGGGGTCCTCGGGCGTCCGGCTTGTTATCCATGGGCCAGACTGATGGGCTGTGAAGACATGAAGGCCGAAGACTGTACCTGTGTCCGGATTGGACTCTCCTTGGCGTGGAAGGCAAGCCTGGCGTTCATCTATGAAGATTCTTTCCCATGTAACCAACTCTATGTAACCCTAGATCCCTCTGGTGTCTATATAAACCGGAGGGCGTAGTCCGGATGAGATATATTCATTACCATAGTCATACAGGCTAGACTTCTAGGGTTTAGCCATTACGATCTCGAGGTAGATCAACTCTTGTAATACTCATATTCATCAAGATCAATCAAGCAGGAAGTAGGGTATTACCTACATAGAGAGGGCCCGAACCTGGGTAAACATCGTGTCCCCCGTTTCCTGTTACCATCGATCCTAGACGCACAGTTCGGGACCCCCTACCCGAGATCAGCCGGTTTTGACACCGACACCTGGCCACCACATCATCAGGATCGAGGTTGACACGGCCGCCGCGGGCAATGATGAAGCTGCAGGCTGCCTGTGTCTTGACTGAATCGCAGAGGTCCTCTGCCCATTCCTTGCGGGGCATCAGGCTCTCGATGAGAACTGGTGACAGCGGCTCTTCGGGTGGGTCATCGATCATGCCGCCGAGCAGCTCTAGTTCTTTTGCACGATGGATGGCAAACTGCTCATCACACCTCCTCTACAATATGTCGATTGTGCTCCCAAGGACTGTCACGCCGATATCGCTGCCGATGGGCCATGGTGCCTTCACCAGCTGATGAAGCTCTTGCTCCCAGACTTGCTCCAGCTTGTTTTCCTCGCCAAAGATGTAATGCACGTAGGCATCAACGTTGAAGCTTTGGTCGTTGCCTGGCATGCTTGGAATAACTAATGGTAGATGGGTGAGGACTAGATCTGCGCAGAGTGTTGCGGCGGTGTGTTCCGCCCGGGTTATATGCAGCAAGCCATTAGCTAGTGGCAGGAAACCGATGAGGGAAGAGGCGTGGATTTTACAATTCACCCATATGGAGCACGGGAAGCATTCGCTGGAGCGCGGGAAGACTAAGTGGAGCACACACACAACCCGAATACTGTATCCGGTGCCACGTGTTATTTATCACACAAGCGTTAACATAAGGAAACGTATGTGTAACTTACTAATCATCGCACACGAGTACTCGTAGACGCATCATGTGCGATACTCCTAGTCACCGCAAGCAACTAGTTTGCATTTTCAAAAAAATTGTACACAAAGAATCGCACACAACCGTCTGTGTTGTAATTTCTCATCGCAAACAGTTCATCCGAGTCAGTTGTTTGCCATGTATCACACACATCTTGTTAAGTTGGACCGTTTCTGTTGTGTTCGCTAATCGAAAACAGTTCGTCCGAGTGAACCGTGTGCCCTATATCACACACACCTTGATCTGGCTAACCGTTTCTGTTGCACTCCCTAATAGCAAACAGTTCATCAGAGCGAACTGTATGCCGTATATCGCACACACATTGATACAGCCGCCGTTTCTGTTGTTCTGCCTCATCACAAACAGTTCGAGCGGGTTAACCATGTGCCCTGAATAGCACACGCAACTAAAATCTGAACCGTGTTTGATGGCTCCTCCATCGTAAACATTTTGCACCTTTTTTGATGGGTTTTTTACATCCCCGTTTGTGATTAATGCATCGCACACAGTTTCATCAAAGGGTCTCTGATTGTAGTGTCGCGTTAGTAGCATCCTGCAGTAGTGGGTGTCCATGATAGGATCGACTACCATTCAGGAGCAATACGTGTCATGGTTGACCTACAAAATTAGTAGCAGCCTCGTTCGAAGCTTCATGATCATCATCATTAGCTTCCTCTCTAGCTGGTGTAGGCGCCACATGAACATCTTTCCGCTCTACTCTCGAATTCAAGAGAAGGTTCGATAACCTCATAAAACTCTACCTTCCTCCCACTCACTTCTTCCGAGAGAAACTCCTTCTCTAGAAAGGATCCATCCTTGGCAACAAAGATCTTGCCCTTGGATCTGTCATAGAAGGTATACCCAATTTACTATTTGGGTATCCTATGAAGACACATTTTTCTGCTAGGTTGGAGCTTATCAGGTTGTACCCTTTTGACATAAGCATCGCCTCCCCAAACTTTGATAAATATAGCTTAGGTTTCTTGCCAAATAATAATTCATGCATTGTCATTTCAAGGGATTTAGATGGTGCCATGTTTAAAGTGAATGGTGTTGTCTCTAATGCATAACCCCAAAATGATAGCGACAAATTGGTAAGAAACATAATAGAACGCACCATATCTAATAAATTACGATGTTCAGAGACACCATTACGTTGTGGTGTTCCAGATGGCGTGAGTTGTGAAACAATTCCACATTGTCTTAAATGCATACCAAACTCGTAACTCAGATATTCACCTCCATGATTAGATCATTGAAATTTTATCTTCTTATTACGATTATTTTCTACTTCACCCTGAAACTCTTTGAATTTTCAAATGCTTTAGACTTGTGTTTCATTAAGTAAATATACTCATATGTACTTAAATCATCTATGAAGGTCAAGAAGTAACGATATCCACCGTGTCCTTCAATACTCATTGGATCACATATATCAATATGTATTATTTCCAACAAGTCACTTGCCCGCTCCATTATGCCGGAAAGTGGGGTCTAGTCATCTTGCCCATGAGGCATGTTTCACATGTTTAAAATGATTCAAAATCAAGTGATTCCAAAAGTCCATCAGTATGGAGTTTCTTCGTACGCTTTACACCAATATGACCTAAGCGGCAGTGCCACAAGTATGTGGTACTATCATTATTCACCTTGCATCTTTTGGCATTAAAATTATGAACATGTGTATCACTACTATCAAGATTTAACAAGAATAAAGCATTCACATTGGGTGCATGACCATAAAAGATGTTACTCATATAAATAGAACAACCATTATTCTCATATTTAAATGAATAACCATCTCGCAATAAACAAGATCCAGTTATAATGTTCATGCTTAACACAAGTACCAAATAACAATTATTTAGGTTTAAAACTAACCCCGAAGGTAGACTTAGAGGGAGCGTGCCAACGGCGATCGCATCAACCTTGGAGCCATTCCCAACGCACATCGTCACCTCGCCCTTTGCTAGTCTCCATTGATTATTTATCTCCTATTTCGAGTTACAAATACCCAGGCGCTACTACGAGCACTAGTAAGGTACACATCAATAACATGTATATCAAACATCGTGAAGTATCTGGTGAAAATGAGATTTCAGTGAAAATCTGGAAATTCGCATCATGGACCATTGGATCGACGAGGAACGACACATATTTGAGGTGGGAACACCACCAGACCCTTAAATGTAATTTTATACATAACCCCCTACTTGCTAGATAAATTAGTCAAATTACTTGGGGATTCATTCTCTGTTGCGCCAGTTCTTCTCTCGAGGGAACCCTCGCCGCCACGGACACAACCTGCAGCGGCCACGACGTCGCGCACTGCGCTGGAGCCCCCTCGGTGGGGAGGACCCCCGAGGAGCCGAGTCCAGGGATGCCGCCATTAGGCAAGCGAGGGAGCCTGCAGCGTCGACCTAGAGAGCCTCACAGGCAATGACGACTATGTCGAGGTGGAGCGGTGGTGCACAGACGACGAGGCCCACGCCGGCGACATCAGAGCCTGCGTGCTCCACGCCGTAGCCAGCCAGCCATGTCCTGGACGGCACCATTCAAAGAGATGGGCGAGCGGTGGCCATGACTAGCAGCTTAGCTGCCTCAAGAAAAGCATGAATATATAGCTGAATGTGGTGTTCTGATACATTCTGAATGAAAATAAAAAATGAGTGTATTTTGGTTATGAAATTATGAGCTCTTTTCTTCTATGAAGAGTAATGTATAAAACTGCAATACAGTATGATCAACAATGCTTCTGAATATACACTACAATTTGCGCAACAATGTGAGCAACACATAATTTTGTGTGCTTCTGGTTCAAATTGACAGAGCAAGGCTCAAAATTATAGCACAGTTTGCTCAATAATGAATTTGAATTCTTGAGCTTTTATCTTCTACAAAAAGCAATATACAGTACAGTTTCCACACCAACGTTGGAACAGATTGAGGAAGGTGGAGTTTGTATGCTAAAAATTCTAGTTCTAGCATGTTGCAAAACATCAAAAATTCGTTAAGAGACTTGCTTGATTACATTGAACTTATTTCATAGCATAATATGTTGAAAGATTACATCAAAGATTGTTTGTAAAAAATATTGACCAGTCACAAAAGCACAATCGTTTACAACTATTTCAGCAACTCCGTCCGGGAGCTTCATTGAACCAATGACCAACAAAGTCTTGCATAAGGCAGTTAATTCATGCACCACTTCTTTACAATCTCTCTTAACCCAAAAGACAACACGAGTCTACAAGACTGAGATAATCTCAACAGAGTCTTGGAAGAATTACCAAACTTGGGCACGTTTGGAACTTGCAGCATCCTTACAGGTAGGCACATGGCATGAACAATGCAGCTTGGTGATTTCTAATCACAGCTCCAACACTAGCTTGCAGTGAAGACCAAAAGCAAGAAACATGGCATAGAAAGCTTCTTGCTGTCTCGTAAAGTTTTGGAGCAAAATCGCAGTATTCAGATACACTCAAATATAGAAAATCTGCACATCAAAGTTCTGGACGTGCATGCCCTCGTGTCGGTCCAGCACCGCGGCCACTAGATCTCCGTAGCATGGAGGCGGTAGACGATTCAAGGAGGAAGCACCATAGCCGGTGAGTCGCCATCGCATGGAGGTCAACATCGCGGGCCGAGACTTCATGGCGTTTGGCAACAGCCTAGCCGCAGTGTCGCTGTCGCGTGAGGGAAGCACCACGGATGCCATCCTATGCGGGTGCAGCATCGCGGTCACTAATTCTTCGTTCGTGATGGAAGCTCCACGGCCGCCATGGCTGGGTCGCGTGGGGGCTAGCATAGCGGCCGAGTCGCAGGTGCTTCGAGGCAGCGGCCAAGCCGCCGTCGGGTGCGAAGCGCCGCGACACGAGTCATCGTCTGAGGAGAGAGCGCCGCTGTTACAGCATCGAGTCATCATCGCAGGGGGAGAGCGTCGCGCCGCACCACCGCTGTAACAGAGCGAGAAGGGTGGGGGTCGTAGGAGAAGAAGGGGTTATGTGCAAAATAATTAAGTGACTGGTTATTAGTCCCGCCTCTAATCTGTACCATCTGCTGACAATCCAACAGCCATGATGATAGTTTTCAGATTTTCACTGGATTCCTATTTTCACTGGATACTTCGCCATCAAACATACCTTTGTTAACATTGCTAGCCTTACTTGGGGCAGTTACGCTTCCACTGGACATTCCCGCAATAAAAACACTCAGCGTGATGTTTAGGTCCAACTTTTGGCTTCTTCATGGTAGTATCAGCTTGCTTGCCACTCTTCTTGAAGTTCCCCTTCTTTCCCTTAGCCTTCTTGAAACTGGTGGTCTTTTTGACCATCAACACTTTATATTCTTTCTTGATTTCCTTCTGTAGTTTTAAGCATAACGAAAAGCTCAGGGAGTGACTTCTTCATCCCTTGCATGTTATAGTTCATCACAAAACCCTTGTAGCTTGGTGGTAGTGACTGGAGAACCCTTTCAATCGCTAATTCATCAGGAATTTTAATTCCCAACTGATTTAGGCGATCAGCATACCCATACATCTTGAGTATGCATGTGAGCGATACAGAGTTGTTCTCTTCCATCTTATAGTTAAAGAATCTGTCCAAGGCGTCATACCTCTCCACACGGGCGTGAGTTTGAAATACCATTTTCCGTTCCTCATTCAACTCATATGCCTCGTGGTGCTAAACATGTTTTGGAGCCTTGATTCCAAACCATATATAATGGCGCACAGAACTATTGAGTGGTTATTAACACGTGTCTGCAAGGCATTCACAATATCCGCAGGCGTCCCGGGAAGGGGTGGCGCACCGAGCAGTGCATCAAGCACATAAGCCTTCTGTGCAGTAGTGAAGACGATCCTTAGATTATATAGCTAGTCTGTAAAGTCGATTCCATCATCTTTTAAATTTTCTTTCTCTATGAATGCATTGAAATTGAGCGGAGCTACATCATGAGTCATTGATCTACAACATATTTGCAAAGACATTTAGACTCTTTTCATGATAATTAGTTCAATTTAATGAAATTACTAATGAAGTCCCACTTAAATCAACATCCCTCAAGTTGTTTAGTGATACATGATCCAAATTCACTAACCCAAGTCTGATCATCATGTGAGATGGAGTAGTTTCAATGGTGAACACCAACATGTTGATCATATCATCCATATGACTCATGTTTAACCTTTAGGTTCGATGTCTTTCGAGACCATGTTTGTACATGCTAAGCTTGTCAAGTTAACCAAATTATTTTTGCATTTGTAAAACTGGCTTACACCCATTGTATGTGAACGTAGAGTTTATCACACCCAATCATCACGACATGCTTCAAAACGATGATCTTTCATAATGGTGCATACTAAGCGAGAACACTTTTATCTTGATATTGAGTTTGAGGGATCATCTTATAATGTTACCATCGCGATCTAAGCAAAATAAGATGCATAAAAGGACAAACATCACATGCAAATGTGACATGATATGGCCTTTTCTTCTTGTGTCTTTGATCATCATCTCCAAAGCACCAGCATTATCTCCATCACCTCCAGCATGGCACCTAGGTCCTTGGTGTCGCCATATAGTTATCTCCACCAACTATTACTTCTACAACTATTGCTAACCCATAGCGATAAAGTAAAGCAATTACATGACGCTTAAACATGACACACATGTCATACGATAATATTAAGACAACCAAATGGCTCATGCCGGTTTCCGTACTCATCGACATGCAAGTCGTGAAAGATTACAAAACATGATCATCTCATACATCACATCATATCTTGGCCATACCACATCACATGCCCTGCAAAAACAAGTTAGTCGTCCTCTACTTTGTTCTTGCAAATTTTTACATGCCTTCTAAGGGCAACGTATAAGAACCGTTCTTACCTACGCAAAAGCCACAATGGTGATATACAAGTTGCCTTTGACCTTTTTCAGGACCGTCGTTGTTAAATCAGATTTTAACTATAGTGGGAGAGACAAACACCCGCCAACCGCTTATTAAATACAAGTTACATTTCAAGTGCGGAACCGGTCTCTTGCGCGTGGACAAGTAAAGCTGGTGCGAGCCGCTTCATTCCACTATCCCATCAAATTCAAAAAACAAAGGAGGGTAGCAACATGAACATCAATGCCTACAACAAAACTGTGTTATACTCGTGCATAGAATCTCTGCATAGACGGGGATCTGATACCACTCAAGGGATTTGTTGCAAGGAAAATAAAAAATTCCTATGAGGGAACGAATAAACTGAAGATCCAATCTATTATATGCTAGAAGTGAGTGGGAAAAGGTCTACATACCCTTGTACAACACACATGTTTAACGATCTAGAGATCATGGGTGATGTAGTCATACTTTCATCAGATCAATCTGATGTAGCACCGCACGAACGATGCCTCTGAATTGCATACATGTGCAGCTTGATGTTGCATCCTCCTTCTTGATCCAGCAAGCAAGGGGGAGAGGTGGATGAGGTTGATCTCAGCAGCACGACGGCGTGGTGGCGGGAGTATGGTTGAAATCCGGCAGAGCTTCGCTAAGAAATGCACAGATGAGGGACATATGGAAAGAAAGGAAGGCGGCCAACAACCAAGATGTCAGGTGTTGCGGCCAGCCCCTCCCTCCTCTATTTATCAGCGTGGGGAGGAGCTTGGCCCCTCCTCTAAGCCTCTAGGGGTTGCACACCAAAGGGGGGGAGGAAATCCCCTCCTTCCTTGCACACCGATCGCGATCCCTCCTTTTTAGGGATCTTGATATTATCCCTTAGGGATTTGATCCAATTCCTTTTAGGGGGGATTTTGGTGCATATGAACCAGAGGTGTGGCACCTTGTCCCACCACCCACGTTCAAGTAGGCCCCTCCATCCAGGTGGGTCCCACTCCGAAACTTTTTAGAACCTTCCCGGTACATTACTAAAATATCCCGAACTTTTCTGGTAACCCGGAAAATATATTCCATTTATGTTTTCTTGTCTCCTTACAATTCCGAAGATCCTAGTGATGTCCGGGATCCAATCTGAGACTCCAAATCCAAATTCGATAACACCATCTTATTATCTTCATCAAACCTTAACAGCGTCGAACGTTAAGTGTTTAACCCCTGTTCGAGAATATGGAGACATAACCAAGACTCCTCTTCGATCAATAACCAATAGTGGGACCATGGATACCCATAATGGTTCCACCATATTCCATGAAGATATTTCATCAATTGAACCATGATGTCAAGGATTTAGATAATCCAGTATACAATTCCCTTTTGTCTGGCGATATGTTACTTGCCTGAGATTCGATCGTCGGAATCACCATACCTAGTTCAGTCTCATCATCGGCAAGTTATCTTTACTTGTTCCGTAATAAAATACCCCCGTGACCAAACACATAGTCACATGATTGCAAGCTACTAAGGATGTTGTATTATCGAGAGGACCTAGAGATATCTCTCCGTCACATGGAGTGACAAATCCCAGTCTTGATCGATGCAACCCAACTAGTAGCTTTTGACTTACCTGGAGAACACCTTTTATGATCACCTAGTTGCGAAGTGACGGTTGATGCCCACAAAGCATTATTCCAGTACTAGGGAGTGGCATGAGTTCATGGTCTAAGGAACATATACTCCCTCTATCTCAGTTTACAAGTCTTGCACATGTACCTAGTGACGATGACATGTACCTAGGGTAGGGTCTTAGGCCTGACCTAGAAACCCTACCCAAGGACACTTTCATAGAGTCAAAGGCATTCAAAGTCCAACCGAAGGCACCGATTGAAATCCCCCTCAAGTGCAATCCACTCGACGGAATATTCCACTTGGATACCCCAATTCCACTCGACCATGATAGTGTCACTCGACCATATGAAGAATCACTCAGAGTACAGAAGATCTAAAGCCACCCCAGGATGGCAACGGTCACGCGTTCACTCCGTAGTCATAAAGATCATTAATAGCTAGCGTTACCAGTAACACCCTTGTCTTAACTCACATTGAACCCTGTGTAACCGAGGGCTGGAGGGACTTCATGCACTCTATATAAGACACCTCCCTCCTCTGGCAGAAGGGTTCGCACCCCCTGTAACTTCAACACATATCTAGTCGACAAAGCCTCTGAGGCACTGAGACGTAGGGCTGTTACCTCCTCCGAGAGGGGCCTAAACTCATACACTTGTGTGTACAACCTAGCCGTAGCTAGGACCTTGCCTCCTCCTACGCACCCTACACTATTACTGTCAGAGTCACTCCTACGACAGTTGGCGAACACCGTGGGACAGGCGTCTGAGCGACTTCCTGTGAGGTTGTGAATTTCCTTCTTCGTCAACATGGTTTCCAACGGTGGTTTGGCTTTGTGCCACGAGATCCATCTCGGCGCGCTCGTCTTCATCGTCGTTCCGCCTGGCTTCAAGAAGTTCCCCTCGAGGTCGAGGCACTCCCCGTCCGTGGGGCGGCGCACTTCCATGCGAGTGCCTTCGGTGTCCTTCTGCGGCAGCCGTTGACCCAGTATCGGTCGGATCCCGTTGCATCACCGCTCCCCGCCATCCGCCGTCGCAAGCGGCCCGGCCATTCGCGACTCCAATGGTGGGTGAAGCACGCGGTATGCTAACGGCAAAGAGGAAGATCGACTCTCCAGTGGTAAGGGAAAACCAGTTGACCAGGACACCCGAGGTGGAAATTCCGGTAGGAAGCAAAAACGTAAGGCCGATCCCATAGGTCCTGCTGAAGCTGTGGTC
Organism: Aegilops longissima; assembly: GCA_021605205.1. NCBI lineage: Eukaryota > Viridiplantae > Streptophyta > Magnoliopsida > Poales > Poaceae > Aegilops > Aegilops longissima. The sequence continues at coordinate 237,773,422 of CM038679.1, forward strand.
CTGAATGCACAAGAGAAATTTAAAGGAAAACCCAAGTGGCAGTGGACACCCAAGAAGGTGAAGGATCAATCAGGCCAGGATATTCTGGATTTGCCATGTTACATTCACACAAAGAAAGACGAAGAGGGTAACTTGATTCAACCCAAGCATACCACTCGACAGTGCCGACTCCTAATTCAGCAGTTCCGAGAGGGTCAGCCCAGTGAGAAAGAATCTGATAAGGAGGAGGAGAAAGAGCAACGTGATGGTTACCCGAAGGTCAATGCTACCTTGGTGATTTTTGCTGATGTAGAGAGCAACAGTCGATTGGAGGTCATTAACAGGGAAGTGAATATGGTTGCTCCAGCAACTACGACGTACTTGAAGTGGTCGAAGACTCCCATTACATTCGACCAGTCGGATCACCCAGTGCACGTTGCTACTCCTGGACGGCACGCCTTGATGGTCGACCCAATCGTTGGGGGCACCCGACTGACTAAAGTCCTTATGGATGGCGGCAGTGGATTGAACATTCTGTATGCTGAGACCCTCCAAGGGATGGGCATTCCGATGTCCAAACTTAGTGAGAGTAACATGCAGTTCCACGGTGTCATCCCCAAAAAAAGGCAAAGTCACACGGACAAATTTCTCTTGATGTGGTTTTCGATAATTCCAAGAATTACCGCAAGGAAAAGTTGACATTTGAGGTGGTGGATTTCCACAGTGCTTATCATGCTATTCTGGGCAGGCCCGCATATGCTCGTTTCATGGCCCGACCATGTTACGTGTATCTCAAGTTGAAGATGCCTGGACCCAGATGTGTGATCACAGTCACGAGAAATAGGCAGAGAGCAGAGGAGTGCCTTCAGAAAGGCTCAAAAATTCCTGATGAGCATATGGCAGCAGTAGAGATGGAGGAATACAAGAAAAATTCAGATCGAGTGATTTGTTGCGAGCCAAGAAGCCTGCCTCAGAGTCCGCATTTTAGTCAGCCGGTGAGACAAAGCCTATTCATATCCACCCGGAAGACCCCACTGCTGCTCCGACCCACATCTCAGCAACACTCGGCAGCAAATAGGAAGTCGCGCTCATCCAGTTCCTCTGTGAGAACTGGGACATCTTTGCATGGAAACAATCAGACATGCCAGGTGTACCGAGGGGGCTGGCTGAGCATCGTTTGCGCGTCGACCCAAAAGCAAAACCAGTGAAAGAGCATCTCTGATGGTCCGTTGTGGAAAAAAGAAAGGCGATTGGCGAGGAAGTGGCTCAGCTCCTGGAAGCTGAGTTCATCCGTGAGATATACCACTCTGAGTAGCTCGCCAGCGTCGTCATGGTCCCTAAGAAAGATGATTCACTTCGTATGTGCATAGATTTTAAACATATCAATTGGGCCTACCTGAAAGATCATTTTCCTCTCCCCCGCATTGATCAGATTGTCGACTCAACTATATGGGGTGCGAGAATTTGTCTTTTTTGGATGCATATTCCGGGTATCATAAGATCCGTCTGTATGGACCCGATGAAACAAAAACGGTTTTCATCACCCCATTCAGGTGCTTTTGCTATGTCACCATGCCTTTTGGCCTTAAGAATGTTGATGCCACGTTCATGCGCATGATTTAGAAGTGCCTGCTCACTCACATCAGTCAGAACGTGGAAGCATACATGGATGATATCGTGGTCAAGTCACGCAAAGGTTCCAACCTATTGACTGACCTCACTGAGACCTTCGCCAACCTAAGAAGATATGACATCAAGCTCAATCCGTCAAAATGCACATTCGGAGTTCTAGGAGGGAAGTTACTTGGTTTTCTCGTTTCCGAACGAGCGATCGACGCAAACTCGGAATAGATTGGAGCTATTCTCCGAATGAAACGCCCTGTGCGTGTGCATGACGTTCAGAAGCTCACAAGTTTTTTGGCTGCGTTAAGTCGGTTCATTTCTCGTCTCGGTGAAAAGGCCTTGCCTCTTTACCGTCTGATGAAAAAATCTGATATGTTCAAGTGGACTCCTGAAGTTGAAGCAGCGTTTGTGGAACTCAAAGCCCTGCTTTCCACCCAGCCGGTGCTTGCTGCTCCAATCAGCAAAGAGCATCTATTGTTATACATTACAGCCACTGGACAGGTCGTTAGTACAATGCTCACAATCGAACGAGAGGACGAAGGCAGAGCTTACAAATTTCAATGCCCAGTGTATTACATTTCTAAAGTCCTGACTCCATCCAAGCAAAGGTATCCGCATTACTAGAAGCTTGTCTATGGAATTTATTTGAACACGAAGAAACTCGCACATTACTTCACAGACCACTCAGTTTCAGTCGTCAACGACGCTCCATTATCATAAATTCTAAACAATCGAGATGCAACTGGTCGAGTGGCTAAGTGGGCGATTGAACTTCTCCCTCTGGATATCAAGTTCGAAGCAAAAAAGGTGATTAAGTCTCAAGCAATTGCAGATTTCTTGGCCGAGTGGATTAAGCAACAGCAACCGACCCAAGTTCACTTGAAACACTGGACCATGTTATTTGACGATTCTAAGATGTTGAATGGTTCTGGTGCTGGAGTGGTTATAATATCCCCAAGAGGCAACAAGCTTAGTTATGTCCTCCAGATTCACTTTGATTCCTCCAACAATGAAGCTGAAGACGAAGCACTTTTGTATGGGTTGTGTATGGCCATCTCACTCGGCGCCCGTCGCCTGATAGTTTACAGGGACTCAGATTTGGTGGTCAATCAGGTGACGAAGGAGTGGAATATCAGGAGCCCTGCCATGACTGGATACTGCAACGCAGTGAGAAAATTAGAGAAGAAGTTTGAGGATTTGGAGCTCCACCACATACCTCGACTCAAGAATCAAGCAACTAATGATCTGGCGAAAATAGGTTCCACTCAGAAGCCTATTCCCAGTAATGTGTTCTTGGAGCATCTCCACACCCTGTCAGTACAAGAAGATCCCTTTATAGAGGAGCCCCCACAACCGATAAGTTCAACCAATCTGACTGAAGTTGAAGTACCAGCGGTTGTCGACCTAATCATGGAAGTTTTTGTAATCACCCCCGACTAGACAGTACATTGCATATTTTCTTAGGCAGGATCTTCCAGAAGATGAAGTTGAAGCGCGTCAGTTCATCCGCAGATCAAAAGCCTTTATAGTTATAGGTGGACAGCTTTTCAGAGAAAGTGTAACTGGTGTGGCTCAGCGATGTATCTCTCCAGAAGAAGGTCGACTGATCTTGAACGAGATTCACTCGGGGACCTGCGGTCACCATGCATCCTCTCGGACCATCGTGGCTAAAGCATACTGAGCAGGATTCTACTGGCCATGGGCAAATGAGATGGCGAAGGATATCGTCGACACATGTGAAGGCTGTCAGTTTTACTCAGACATGTCCCACAAACCTGCATCAGCTTTGAAGACCATCCCACTCGTCTGGCCATTTGCTGTGTGGGGATTGGACATGGTTGGGCCCTTGAGAACTGGCAGAAGTGGTTTCACTCATTTGCTCATAGCAGTCGACAAGTTCACTAAGTGGATCGAAGCAAAACCTATCAAGAACCTAGACTCAAGCAAATCCATTAGCTTCATCAAAGAATTGATGTTCCGGTACATAGTTCCGCACAACATCATCATGGACAATGGCTCAAACTTCGATTCTAATGAGTTCAGAGCATACTGTGCTTCCTAAGGCACTCTGGTCGACTACACATCCATTGCGCACCCGCAGTCGAACGGGCAAGGTGAAAGAGCAAATGGTTTGATCCACCAAGGGTTGAAACCCCGATTGATGCACGACCTCAAGCATGCAGCTGGGGCTTGGGTGACCTAGTTGCCATCTGTTCTGTGGGGATTAAGGAAAACTCCCAACCGGTCGACTGGTCGAACCCCTTTCTTCATGGTGTACGGGGCTGAAGCTGTGCTTCCGAGTGATTTGCGACACAATGCTCCTCGAGTGGAAGTTTTCTCGGAGGCCGAGGCAGAGCAAGCACGACAAGATGTCGTCGATCTTATGGAGGAAGAACGAGAGATGACTTTGGTCTGGCCGACCATTTATCAGCAAGACCTTCGTCGATTCCACGCCCGAAACGTCAAAGGTCGAGCATTTCAGGAAGGAGACCTTGTGCTCCAAGTGCATCAGCAGAGGCCTCATAAGCTTGCCCCTGCCTGGGAAGGACCCTTCATCATCACCAAGGTGCTCCACAACTGGGTGTATCATCTTTACAATGTAGCCAAGAAGCAAGACAAATTGCGCTCTTGGAATGCGACCTGCTCCGCCGCTTTTATACCTAAGCACTCAGATTGTCGAGATGTAATAAGAAGTACTTTTCAGATTGTTTATCAAAGACATGATTTCTGTAGTCTCCTAATGATTGTATTCACATAAATGTGTGTCCAAATCCCCCGGTGGGTGGCTTAGCCGCGAACCAGATTCGCCTAAGTTTCAAAAACATTCTGAGTGAAGAGCAATCCTCTCACTCGGGGGCTTAGCTACGAACCAGATTCGCCTAAGTTTCAAAAACACCCCGAGTGAAGAGGTTTTTAACCCCTTTCCGCGACGACATTCGGAACCGTCGCCAAGTGAGTGTGGGCGATAGGGGGGGTCCTTACCACACGACCCAGAAACCGTTGGGGATATGTCCTCCTGGCACACACGCTCGGCAAAATGAGGTCGTGTGCGACCAGCGAGCACTCAAATACAGAAATACGTACAGTAGTGCTCAAAAAAATACAATTATACAGGAGAAATCATTTCCAGTCGTAAGTACATCCCACACAGTCATTCACCACTAAACGTTTCCGTTCGTATATACATCCCACACAGTCACTACAAGGAAAACGTTTGCGCAAGGTGGCATAACGCAAACAGTTTTGAAGAGAATGTCGTGTGTGATTGTTCATTGATCCAACACGGTTTATTCCTAGGAACTGTGTGCGTTGCCTGAGGTCATCACCCACGGTAGTTTCTTATTAACCATTTGCAATAGGAAAACCCAATTAGCAAGCTAATTGGCCAATTAGCAGGCTAATTGCCCTATTATTAATAATCCATTTACTAATCTAATTGACATTCATCTTAAGCACATAATATATTCCATTTCCATATTAAGGAAGCATGATTTCATAATTGAAATACTCGGAGTACAACATGATATAGCTTCAGCACTCAGCTACCCCATTACACAACTGCACCACGAGCAAGTTCCACATGCAAGATCTAGAACCTTCCGAAATTAGCATCCTAGACGGTACATAGAGAGATGCATCTCATATGGAAAACTGCTGATGCGGAAGGCGAATATTGAGCCTTCATTCATGTTCAAGGTCTTTGCAACTTTAGGTCTGTGCCTGTGGATGATTGACCGTCCATCCTTCGACCTCTTCAGGAACACTTCAATGTTGAACCGTGGGTGTAGGACCTTGAAGTATGTCTAGAGGGGGGTGATTAGACTACTTGACCAATTAAAAACTTAGCCTTTTCCCAGTTTTAGAGTTTGGCAGATTTTAGCTATTTTAGAACAAGTCAAGCAATCTTCACACAATTCAAGCAAGCATGCAAAGAGTGTATGAGCAGCGGAAATTAAAGCATGCAACTTGCAAGAAAGTAAAGGGAAGGGTTTGGAGGATTGAAACGCAATTGGAGACACGGATGTTTTTGGCGTGGTTCCGATAGGTGGTGCTATCGTACCTCCACGTTGATGGAGACTTCAACCCACGAAGGGTAACAGTTCTTGTGAGTCCACGGAGGGCTCCACCCACGAAGGGTCCACGAAGTAGCAACCTTGTCTATCCCACCATGGTCGTCGCCCACGAAGGACTTGCCTCACTAGCGGTAGATCTTCACGAAGTAGGCGATCTCCTTGCCCTTACAAACTCCTTGGTTCAACTCCACAATCTTGTCGGAGGCTCCCAAGTGACACCTAGCCAATCTAGGAGACACCACTCTCCAAGAAGTAACAAATGGTGTGTTGATGATGAACTCCTTGCTCTTGTGCTTCAAATGATAGTCTACCCAACACTCAACTCTCTCTCATAGGATTTGAATCTGGTGGAAAGAAGATTTGAGTGGAAAGCAACTTGGGGAAGGCTAGAGATCAAGATTCATATTGAATATCTTGGTCTCAACACATGAGTAGGTGGTTCTCTCTCAGAAATGGTAAGTTGGAAGTGTAGGTTTGTTCTGATGGCTCTCTCCACGAATGAAGAGGAGGTGGAGGGGTATATATATCCTCCACACAAAATCTAACCGTTACACACAATTTACCAATCTCGGTGGGACCGAATCAACAAACTCGGTCAGACCGATTTTAGTAAACCTAGTGACCGTTAGGGTTTTCGGTGGGACTGACTTGCATCTTGGTAGGACCGATATGGTTAGGGTTAGGGCATAACGTAGTCTCGGTGAGACCGATTACACAAACTCAGTGAGACCGATTTTGGTAATTAGCTAACCAGAGAGTTGGTCAGGTAAACTCGGTGGGACCGATTTGCTCTTTTTGGTGAGACCGAAATGTTACAAAAGGGAAACAGAGAGTTTACATTGCAATCTCGGTGGGACCGATCCGCTCTTTCGGTGAGACCGAAAAGTTACGAAAAGGAAACAGAGAGATTACAATCCCATCTCGGTGAGACCGAGATCCCTATCGGTAGAACCGATTTTCCTAGGGTTTGTGGCAGTGGCTATGACATATGGAATCGGTGGCGCCGGATAGGAAGAATCGGTGAGATCGATTTTGGCTTTAAGTTTAGGTCATATGTGGATGTGAGAAAGTAGCTGAGGGTTTTGGAGCATATCACTAAGCACATGAAGCAAGAGGCTCATTAAGCAACACCTCATCCCTCCTTGATAGTATTGGCTTTTCCTATAGACTCAATGTGATCTTGAATCACTAAAATATAAAATGAAGAGTCTTGAGCTTTTGATCTTGAGCCAATCCTTTGTCATTAGCATTTTGAGGATCCACTTTCATCATCCATGCCATGCCATTCATTGAGCTTTCTGAAATGTTCATCTTGGAATAGCATTAGCTCAATGAGCTATATGTTGTTATGAATTGCCAAAACCACCTAGGGATAGTTGCACTTTCAATCTCCCCCTTTTTGGTAATTGATGACAACATATAGATCAAAGCTTCGACAAATGATAATAAGATTGAAAAACATCGTTGCTTTGAGAAGTATGTGATAAGCAAGAGCTCCCCCTAAATTTGTGCATAGTTTACGATTTGCTTTGGACTGCAAATGCACAAGGAATTAGGCTCATGGGTTACTCTTCCATGTCACATACATCTTAGTGGAGCGCTCAAAATGATAAAGAATGAATACATGCACTCATCACCAAGCACAGTGAATGATCACATAGGATAGATAAGATAATATCATCAAACATGCATAAGTGTAGCTTATGATCAAACACATGATCATCAATGTCTCACAAACATAGTATATCAAGCAAACAAAAGCAAACAAGTTTGAAAACCACCAAATCAAGAGAGAACAAAAGCAACACTCTCTCTCTCTCTCGAAGCCTATGATCTATACATTTTTCTCCCCCTTCGGCAACAAGTTACCAAAAAGTTCATAGAAAATGCATAGTGCTAGATCGACTCTCAGGCTTGATCTTCAGGTGGTGGAGTTCGGATAACGCCGAGGACGAAGGCTTCAGTTGAAGTAGATGGAGCTGGAGCTGATGTAGGTGCTGGAGCTGGTGGCACTGAGGCTATAGCTGGTGCAGATGAAGTGGCTCTTGTGTCAGGAATTGGCACAGCAGATGACCTCTGGGCTCTAGGCACGCTGGCAAATGCATCAGTTGTTGTTTTGCCCTTCCTCTCCTGCATGTCATCTTGTAGTTGCTCCACAACAGACTGAATCTCAGTTACTTTCACATCTAAGTCATAGAACTTTTGTTCTATGATTCTTTCCAAACTCTCCTGATTTTGACTGAGGGTGGCCAATCCCTTCTCAATCCTCAGCGTTGATGCTATTAAGTATCCAACTGCTCCTGCTTGTTCTTCAAGAAATACTCAGATGCCTCCTCTTGAGTTGGCTTCCTGGCAGCCTTCTCCTTCCTTGCCTTCTCCTTCTTCTCTTGTGCTTGAACTGACGATGGATCATTCTCATTCATGACAACCTCATTGTCCTCAAAGTCTGGATAAATTGGAAAATGTTCTTTATCCAATAGATATTTGCATGTGCCCATCTTTGAGTTAATCAACTCCTGGATCTGAGGGGCATATCCACAACTTCTTTTCTGGTCAGCTGCAGTCCTCTTAATGGTTTCAACCATAAGGCTCATGACTTTGAATTTCTGTGACACATCAAACAAATGCAACATGTTGATTGCATGCCCTCTAATCATATTGTGGTCACCAGACTTTGGCAGTAGAGTGTGCCTTAAGATGAAGTTGATAGTTGGCAGCCCTGACAGAAGGAAGTGGACTGATCCAAACTTATGTGTCTCAATGGTTGTGTCTGGGATCTCCTTGTACATGTGTGCCATGGAATTGTTGTCCATTTTCTTCTTGGCATATACATCAAGGTCGTCTTCATTCTCCTTTGGGGCATTTATCAGCTTTGCCCACTCCTCAACAGTTGACTGGTACCTTGTACCTTCAGACATCCACACTATCCTGCCATCTGGATAAAAGTGTGTTGTGGAGTAGAACTGCCATGATAAGTTCATCGTTCCAGTTGGTGAGCTTTTTGCCCAACAAAGTCTGCAATTCCTACAGCAACAAAACTGTCTTGCACTCCAGGATAGTGCTCTACATTTTCTTTCATGTAGGTCCAGTCGACCCACCTCATATCACACACTATGGGCTTCTTATCTAGCAGGATAGTCTCATAAAAGTCCTGATGTTCCTTGGTGTGGAACCTGTAGTCCACAGCTGTCCTTCTCCTTGAGGCATATGGATCGGTCATCCTCCATAGCCTCAACCCATTGTCTCTTCTGATCTTCATGTCCTCAGCCACAGGATGGGCATCATTGTGGTCTGGTATCTTGGGCTTGAGCTTCCTCAAAACTTGTCCTTCTTCATCTTCTTCATCAGCAACCTCGTGCCTTTCGGGCCTTGTTCTTCTCAAATTCTTTGGAATACTCCTGGTATTCCTCTTTGGTGCAGACTTGGCCTTGGGGCAGCTTTGGGTGCTTCCTTGGGCTTAGATGTGGCAGCCCTCGATCTTATAGCATCACCCATAAGCTTGGGTGCCTTTGGTCTTGGTGCAGCAATCTCTTCTTCCTCTTCCATCATGGAAGGCTTCCCAATAACTCGATTGTGGTCTTCTTGACCCTCTCTTTCCTTTTCTTCCTTCAAGAAGAGTTGGCTCTTTGGGATCAGGCTTTTCAGGAATTTAAGTTGATGCTCTGACCTTTGGCATAGGTGTCCTCTTGGCAGGAACCTTCTTATTGAGTCTAGGCTTTGTGCTATGTGCTGAGCCATACTCCTTTTTGAGCACAACCTTCTTGGAGGTTGCTTCATCCTCTTCTGCCCTATGATCATCATCTTCAGAATCTGAGGTTTTCTTCTTCCTTTGCCTGGTGGCAGCTTTAGGCAAATTGCTTGGGGTGCTCCTGCTGCCTTCATCTGAAGAGCTGGAGGGACTAGTGCCCTCACTCATGTTCACCTGTTCCTCTGACCTGTTCTGACTGTCACTCTGGTCTGACATGCTGCAAACACTGACTGCTGACCCTGTGAAGAGTTATAGATGAGGTAGAGTGGATGAGCATCACAAAATGCAGAGATTTTCGCAAAAGAATGGCTCAAAAATTCAGTTTTAGTTTTCCACAGAAAGCATTTCGGATCAACTAATTTTCAAACTCGGTGATACCGAAGCAGTTTTGCAACCTAAACTGATGAACTGGGTTGGACCGAGTCACAGTTCGGTGGCACCGAGACTGCTAGGGTTTCACAAAGTCCTAAAATCGGTCTCACCGATTAGCAATTCTCGGTCAGACCGAGTCTCACTAGTGCAATGGCATAAGCCAAATCGGTGGGACCGAGTTTTTCAACTCTGCGGGTCCGAGATGGTTTCGGCGGAAACCTAACCCTAAATTTTCGAATCAAAACTATTCTAAGGATTGCATTAACTAGATAGGAGTGTTTCAGTCGTGGCAAGAATCAATAAGAACACAATGTGCTGAGAATCGGACGAGGAAAGCACTGTGATCGAGTCCATACCCTAGTTCGGCGGAGACTCGCTACGGCGGCAACGGCGGGGCTGAATTCTGTTGACGGCGGCGGATACCAGCGACAGGAGGCGGCCAGCTATGAGGAGACGGTCCGGAGACCATGGAGGTAGAGCGAGCTATTGCGCGGGCGAAGAGGTTTGGAGAAATTTCCAAATTTTTGCCCGTGACTATATATAGCCCGACCCTGTCGGTGTGACCGAGTGGAACAACTCAGTGGCACCGAGATGCAAAAGCAGTACGATTATTGCAACTCGATGTGACGAAGAGTTCAAATTGGTTGCACCGAGATTGAAAACCTAGATCGACTAAGTGATCTCGGTAAGACCGAAATGGAGGAATCGGTCAGACCGAGAATCACAAAGAAGTTTTGGAAGTTTAAGTTTATGACGAGTCGGGGACTCGAAAGTGCTCCTCACACGAGTGGTTCGAATCGACTTGATCAAATTTTGTGATGTAGCATGAATAGAGTTTGAGACGAGAAAAGCATAGATAGCTAGAGTAGGTTCTTAGGCATTCTTGTCCATCCACTTGGCCAAAGAAAAAGAAGCCAATCAATCAAAACAACAAGTGGATGTCCTCGAATGAGTAAAGTATGCAACCAACATGCTCACACAATAAGATTGCAAATGAAATATGTGGCAAAGCATGCACAACCAATTCTAGCATCTATCAAACAATTGGCGATGACTAGGTCATCTATATATGAGTATATTGACTTAGGAGTCAAATGATAGACATTTGATCATAGGTCATACTCATTGTTTAAGCTCAAGTAGGGTTACCACTTTTACATAAAGCATTTATGTGTTCACATCATTAGAGTTTCTTTGACTCAATTCTTAGAGTTAAGCTCCCCCTATATGTGAGATCCCCCTTAGAGGGATGAACTAACCTTGGGTTTTGTCGATGATGACTTCATGTAGGTGTTGAAGATGTGGATGCTCAAAGTTGATGTAGATCTTTTTGGAGCAGTCCTTTGGAGTGAGTTGCACTTTCAATACCTACATGGGTTAGTCCCACAAGGAACAAACAAGTATATCCATAGACATAGAATGATGCACACACAAAATGATGTCCATGAAATCATTAGGTTACTGAGGGAGTTCCGGACTAGGGGGTGTCCGGATAGCCGAACTATCATCATCGGCCTTACTCCAAGACTATGAAGATACAAGATTGAAGACTTCGTCCCGTGTCCGGATGGGACTTTCCTTGGCGTGGAAGGCAAGCTTGGTGATACGGATATGTAGATCTCCTACCATTGTAACTGACTCTGTGTAACCCTAACCCTATCCGGTGTCTATATAAACCAGAGGGTTTTAGTCCGTAGGACAAACAACAATCATACCATAGGCTAGCTTCTAGGGTTTAGCCTCTTTGATCTCGTGGTAGATCCACTCTTGTAACACACATCATCAATATTAATCAAGCAGGACGTAGGGTTTTACCTCCATCAAGAGGGCCCAACACTGGGAAAACATCGTGTCCCTTGTCTCCTGTTACCATCCGCCTAGACGCATTCTGGACCCCTACCGAGATCCGCCGGTTTTGACACCGACATTGGTGCTTTCATTGAGAGTTCCTCCGTCGCCACCGATAGGCCCGATGGCTCCTTTGATCGTCAACAACGACGCGTCCGGTGAGACTTTTCTCCCGGACAGATCTTCGTGTTGGCGGCTTTGCATCATGGGCCAATTAAGCTTGGCCATCCGGAGCAGATCGAAGCTACCCCGCCGTCAGTCAGATTTGGAAGTTTAAACTATACGGCCGATATCCGCGGAGACTTGATCTTCGACGGATTCGGGCCGCGGCCAAGCGCGCCGCACTATCTCGATGGGCATGATCTAGTTCTGCAGCCGAACAGTGCCCTGGAGGCCGCACTAGAATCCGCTCCGACCCTTAATCCGGAGCCGGATTCCCCGATCGAGGACGAGTGGTTGGACACCGCCTCGGGGGCTTTAATCTCTACGGCGATCGAGCTGAACTCTATCCCTGTCCTTTGCGAAGACCTCGACTTCAGGGTGCCGGACTCCTCTCCGGACTCCGAACCCTCCGCATCCTTGCCAATCGAATCCGATTGGACGCCCGTTATGGAGTTCACGGCCGCGGACATCTTTCAGCACTCACCTTTTGGTGACATCTTGAGTTTGCTAAAGGACCTCTCGTTATCAGGAGAGCCCTGGCCGGACTGCGGTCAGGACGGTTGGGATGCGGACGACGAAGAAATTCAAAGCCCACCCACCACCCACTTGGTAACCGCTGTCGATGATCTAACTGACATGCTAGACTACAACTCCGAAGACATCGACGGTATGGACGACGATGCCGGAGACGAACAAGACCCAGCGCCTACGAGGGCACCGGAAGGCCACCTCACATCACATATATATATGGTGGACATCCCAAAAGATGGGAACGGCGATGGAACAACGGAGGATGACCCCTCCAAGAAGCAGCCCAAGCGCCGGCGTCAGCGGCGCCGCTCTAAATCCCGCCACAACAAGAATGAAGATTCCAGCACCGGAGATAACAATACATCGGAAGGTCAAGAAAATCCACTCCAAAGAAGATCCAGCCAGAAGATGGAGACGCCACCCTCACGAGAGAGCGGCGGAAGAAGAGGTAGAGGATTATATGCCTCCCTCCGGAGACGAAGCAAGCCTCGACGACGATGAATTCGTCGTGCCTGAGAATCCCGTCGAAGAAGAGCGTTTTAGACGCAGGCTTATGGCCACGGCGAACAGCCTCAAGAAAAAGCAAAGAACAGCTTAGAGCTGATCAGATCTCGCTAGCCGACAGATGGATCAAGTCCTCGCGTCAAGAGCATGAGCTCGAACGCCCCAAAAGCTACCCTAAACACAAGCTGCTCCCCGATTAGAGGAGGAGGCTTACGAACCCGCATCACCAGGAGACAACACGGCTGACCACCACCCATGCTGGTCGCGACAGAGAGGCCTCTAGGCCCTTCACTAGAACCGCACTCGCATCGCTCAAAAGCACACGCCACAGGGGAACACTCCGGACCTGCGAGATATATTGGAGGACAAGGCAAGACAATCAAGATCGATCTATGGATCGCGTGGCGCCCCACGGTACGTGGCGACAACCGTCAGACCGGACGAGAAGTCCGCCGGGCCAACAAAACAGACAAAGCTCTTTTGAGCTCCGTCGTGATATCGCTTAGTACAGAGGCGCCAAGACACCCACTATGCTTCATGATTTAAGTAATGGATCATCAAATCTCAAGGGTTTAAACCCGTCAATATTGAATCCTATGATGGCACAACAGACCCGCGGTTTGGATCAAGACTATCTCCTTCACATCCACATGGCCCGCGGTGACGATCTTCACGCCATCAAATACCTCCCCTCAAGCTTAAAGGACCAGCCCGACATTGGCTCAACAGCTTGCCGCCAGAGTCAATTGGGAGCTGGAGGACCCGGAAGCCGCATTCCTCGATAACTTCCGTGGCACTTATGTGTGACCACCAGACGCCGATGACCTAAGCCACATAATTCAGCAGCAGATTTAATCGGCCGCATAATTTTTGACACGGTTCTAAACCAAGAAAACCAAATCATCGACCGTCCGGATGCGGAGGCCCTCGCGCCTTCAAGCATAACATACGTGACGAGTGGCTTGCCCGGTACCTAGGACAGGAAAAGCCGAAATCCATGGCAGCCCTCACATCACTCATGACCTCTTCTGCTGGTGAGGCCAGTGGCTAGCACGCAGCAACAACCTCAAAGAAAAATCTGGCAGTCCGGACTTCAAGGACCGAAATGGCAGGCAGCGTCAGAATAAAAAACAAACGCAGCATTACTTGGCGATAATATTGAGGATACGGCAGTCAATGCCGGATTCAGAGGCTCTAAACCCGTCACGAAAAGCCGCTCAAAAGAACTACTCCGGTCCGCCCAATTTGGACCGAATACTCGACCGCTTGTGCGATACACGGCACTTCAAAAGCCAGCTAACCACACAAACAGGGACTGTTGGGTATTCAGCAGGCAGGCAAGTTAATTGTCGAAAACAATGACAAGGGGCTGCATAGTGATGACGAGGACGAGACCCAACCGCCGAACAATAGAGGATGAAGGGTTTCCCCACAAAAGCGGACGGTGAACATGATATACGCAACGCACATACCCAAAAGGGAGCGGAAGTGCACTCGTGGATGTCTACGCGATGGAGCCAGTTGTTCAAGTTCAATCCATGGTCCTCCTGCCCGATCACTTTTGACCGAAGGACCACCCCACCAAAGATCCGCCACGGTGGATTCGCCACACGGTCTTAGACCCAATCGCCGATGGATTTCACCTAACCGTAGTCCCGATGGACGGTGGCGGCAGCCTGAACCTGCTTTACCGTGATACAAAGGCAAATGGGCATAGACCCTCAAGGATTAAACCTACCAAAACGACCTTTAAAGGCGCCATACCAGGTGTAGAAGCCAATTGTACAGGCTCAATTACACCGAAGTGGTCTTGGATCCCGGATAACTTCCGAGCGAGGAGTTAATCTTCGACATAGTCCCGCTCCGCAGCGGCTATCATGCCTTGCTCGAACGTGCGCGCTTGCAAAGTTCAACGCAGGCCGCACCACGCATACCTCAAGCTCAAGATGCCAGCCCTCGAGGAGTCATCACGGTCAACGGAAACACCGAACGCTCTCTCCGCATGGAGGAACATACAGCTGCTCTTGCGGCGAAGTGCAATGCAGCCTCTTAAGGCAATTCTCGAGTCCGCCGTTAAGCGGCCGGACACTACTAAGCCGCCCGGAGTAACTTACAACAAGACCACCGGCACGCCCGAGCACGCCAGAGAAAAGGCGCCCCAACCCCAGCTCCGCAAACGTCAAAGCAGGTCCTTCGCGTACACCATTACGCCTCAAGATACCATGGGCATGGGGAGAGGCGCACGACCATGATAAACCCAGATTGCGGCTCAACCACACCGGGGCTCTCAAGTGTGTCGTTCTTTTTCTTTTCTTTTTACCTTTTATTTTTACCCACAGACTCCGCTTGTCGAAGCCCCGTCCGCAAGCAGACCTGCCAACTCACGATGCAACAGCCAGTGGAAGGATAAAGGCTACAACGAATATACTGTGTGGTCTCCATTACGAGCATTTTATACACCAATCTGCAGCCTACCCACGGAGGGGACATGCTTAACAGTCCCATACCTTGCTTATCGCACTATTTGTATCGTTTTGCATTCGTAGCAGCACTTATTGAATAAAACAATGCAGCACCTTTTTGCTTATAATTGCATTTCTTTTCATACATATGTTCATTCACGGCATGTTGCATCCGTACACTTTGGTACGGCTAATATACACCAGGGGCTTATGTTTCCCGCGTTATGGTATAATAAGTCCGAGCACTTTCACAAGTGCGGCACCCCGAACTTATAGCACTATATGCATCAGCTCCGAATCATGTCTTGGGTCAATAGTTGGGTTTCCCCGGCTCCCGTGTTTTGGTACCTTACGTTCCGTTATATCGGCTAAGGTAGCACCGGAGAACCATCTGCGATTCCTCCCCGCGGCTGGGTTAACGCCTCGATGGAGAAAGCTAAAACTGACCGTCATGATGAGGCGAGAGCCGATCGCTGTTTGAGAGGTTTTTGCGAGTCCTTAAAGACTTATGTCGCTAGAGCGAGGAGCCGGATACTGTCCGCCAAGGCGTGATAGCGCCCCAAATTGGCCTTCCGAAGACTAGGGGCTTCACGAAATTTAAAATTATAGAATTCTATGGCTAAGTGAGAGTGTTCAAGCATTATAAGTCCGT
This sequence comes from Aegilops longissima, assembly GCA_021605205.1. NCBI lineage: Eukaryota > Viridiplantae > Streptophyta > Magnoliopsida > Poales > Poaceae > Aegilops > Aegilops longissima. The sequence continues at coordinate 237,789,376 of CM038679.1, forward strand.
TGCCTTGTTACTGTGTTGAGCGCCCCCTAGATGGACCCAAAATGGGAACAAGAGCGCTCAAGTTTATCCCGAACACCCCAAAGACTGTGGCATGGGGGTGAAGCCGACGACTTGCCATCTCTCAAATTTGATAAACAGCCGCATGTAAGGTAATATTTTAAATTAACAAGCGTTGCTTAGTGCATATGAACTAAGTTTTCAGCGATAGGATAACAAAATGCGAGTCTACTCAAATATTACATCTTTGGAGCACTCACCCGCAATAGTGCGGCACCCTTCAAGACACTCTTATAATACATCTCGGGCGTGCGATGCTCCTTGCCCTCCTGGTGGTGGGTCCGTCCACGAGCTTACAGGCATCCATCTTGCCCAAGGCACCTTTTTGCAGAGCAAGGCCCGACGGCACCCTCAACACAAGCGGAATGCTTGATAACTTCAACCCACGGGCACGCATCCATCAGCCGCCGCACCAGCCGAAGTAGCTCCTGTGCATGGCCTCCTTAGGCCACACACCAACTATGAGGCCCTTCATGGCCTGTTCGGCTGCCTTGTGGAGCTCGACCAGCTGCTTGACTAGTCGCTAAGGGGCACTGATGTCCGCCTCAAAGATCTCGAGACCGAAGACCTTCTCCGCCGAGCTCCCTCCTCGGCCCGGTAGAATGCGGCAGCATCGGACACGCTGCGAGGAAGATTTGCGAACGCTCTCAAGAGCTCCGATTCGGGTAAGCAACAGTAATTAACTCTCACATGCTTACTTTGCATGAAAAATGCCTTACCCACTGCTATTTTCTTCACCGCCTCAATCTCCGGAGGGCCTTGTAGGCTTCGCCTTAGCGGCTTTGGCACTCTCAAGAGCCGTTGCAAGCTCGGACTCGAAGTTTGAGTCACGCCCAAGCTCTCATGTTTTTCACGAGATCCTGGAGCTCTTGTTGTACCTCCGCCACCCGCGCCTCCTGCTTCTTCTCGCTCGGTGTGCTCATGTCAGATTATGCGTTCGCCGCATGCCACCGCCTCCTTCTTGTGGTCGCCACCTCGTTAGTGGCCCCTACAATACCCACGTTATCCTTGTCATTTTTCTTGCAACCAAATCCTTTTCAGACGGTACAATTTTCATAAGGTATTACTCACCTTCCTTTTCCTCGAGCTGCTGCTTGGCATGACCGAGCTTGTTCTCGGACCGCCGAGGTTTTTCTTCAAATTATTGACCTCCTTGCCAATCGGGCGAAGGTCAGCACACATGTACCGCAATCCCATATTGACATATTTTTATGACTCCTGCGTCTATCTTTCTAAAGATCCTCATCCGCTTTTCATTCCAACACCGAACCGAGCATCGTGGGCTACCGCCTATGCGGTACCATTTTACATATATTGAAATTCTTACCAAAGCCTGTTAGAAGGCTGCTGCGAAGCTTCGGTCAGCCCGCTCTTGGCGAGCTGAACCTTTCAATCACCGCACTCATAACAAAGGCGGTGTTCTTCGATGGAGGCGCCATGAGCGCCTCAAGAATTATCCGCACCTCCGGTTGGACGGAGGCAGCCGGGCGTCACGGTCTTGCCCTTCTTACGAAGGGGTCGCCACGGACCGGAGCCTTTGTGGCCTCCGGGCTGAGTCCGTGCACAGTCCGTGAGGGTGTCTGTGACACCTCCGGCCTCCCTCCTGGTGGGTCCTTTTCGATCCCACTCGGTGTCGTCCGTGGCACGGAGGTGGAGGCAGTCGGAAGGAATCCATATCCGACGACCCAAGGACCCGCCGACAAACGGGAAGATCATCCTTGGGCGGACTGCAGGGTTGTATGCGGCATTAGAAAGACATTATGTGGCTAAAAGAAAAACCTTGAAGTTATTTGGGAATCCGGATACTTACGATCTCGCCAGGCTTGGCCCTTGAGGCCATCCTCGTCGCCGCCATTTGGCGTTATGGAGCAGTCCGGGAAGAGTTTTTCCTTCTGACCCTTCGCCTCCTTGTTGGGAGGCCTTCCTTTTTCCTCCCTCACCGGGGAGAGGCTTTCTTCTTCTCCTCCTCGCCTTGGTGGAGGAGTCGGCCTCGGATTCATCATCCGATAGCATTTGAAAACGGAACTCTTCCGAGTCCTCGTGGCCGCCTTCTTGGGTTTCTTCTCTGGCACCACGTGGGGTGCCGGAGCCAGCAGCCCCGATAAGCGGGCGTCCGCTGGGTCCTCTGGCGATGGGGCCGGACAGGTAATCCGTTCGGCCTTTGCTAGCCACCATGTCAAAGGTAAAGGAGTTTAGATCACGATAGAGTCAAACTATGGAAAACAAGTGGTGAAATCACTTACCTTGTCACTGGACGCTCATGAGTGGAATCCGCGATCTTGAGCGGATGCGGAGCTTGGGCGCCTTGAACAGCACCTTCCGGACATCTTCGCACGTAGTGTCAAGAGCCCGCCAGGTCCGGTGCTGCGCCGGATCAAACTCCCACATGTTGAAGCCCCGTCGCTGGCACGGAAGAATCTGGCGGATGAGCATGACCTGGACTACGTTGACAAGCTTGAGCTTCTTGTCCACCAGCTTCTGGATACAGGCTTGGAGTCCGGTCAGCTCTTCCGAATCTCCCCAAGTCCGGCCACTCTCTTTCCAGGAGGTGAGTTGTGTAAGGATGCCGGATCTGAATTCGGGGGCCGCTGCCCAATCAGGGTCACGCGGCTCGGTGATGTAGAACCACCCCGATTGCCACCCCTTGATGGTTTCCACGAAAGTGCCCTCCAGCCACGTAACGTGGGACATCCTGCCCACCATGGCGCCTCAAGACTCGCTTGGCTGCCCTTCACAACCTTCGGCTTGACACTGAAGGTCTTGAGCCACAAGCCGAAGTGGGGCTGGATGCAGAGGAATGCCTCGCACACGACGCTAAACGCCGAGATGTTGAGGATACAATTCGGGGCCAGATCATGGAAATCTAGGCCGTAGTAGAACATGAGCCCCCGGACAAAGGGATGAAGCGGGAAGCCCAGTCCGCGGAGGAAATGGGGAAGAAATACTACCCTCTCATGGGGCCTGGGGTTGGGGACGAGCTCTCCCTCGTCGGGGAGCCGATGCGCGATGTTGCTGGACAAATATCCGGCGTCGCGCAGCTTCTGGATCTGCCCCTCCGTGACGGAGGAGGCCATCCACTTGCCTCCCGCTCCGGACATAATTGGAGAAGGTTGAGGTGAGAAGTGCGGACTTGGGCGCTGGAGCTCGAGTTCGCGGAAATGGATAAGCCAAGGAGGAAGAAGGCGCAGGTAAAAGGGTTGATCTTTATCCCTTATATGGGCGGACAAAACATGTGTCCCCGCCGCCCGGTAAAACTCGCTATCCCCAAGCGCCACAATCAATGGCGCGGTTGGGTTACCCACGTCCGTATTGATGGGAATCCTGAATAAGGGGAACACGATCTCGCTTCGACAAGACGTGTTAAGGAAACCGCCGCTAAACGCTACCGAGGTGGAACAATAAAACAATTTGAGTAAAGGCTTGGTAGTGGTGCGACGTCACGCCACAAAATACGCCAACAGATTGATCTTGTGTAATATTATTCTCTACGGTGGTATGTGGAATTTATTTTTGCAGAGCCGGACACTATCCTGGTGTTCACAATCTTCTATAAATTATTCGGAGGAAGAACCTGCCTTGCAATGCCGAAGACAACATATGCGCCGGACTCATCGTCATTGAAGTCTAGTTCAGGGGCTACTGAGGGAGTTCCGGACTAGGGGGTGTCCGGATAGCCGAACTATCATCATCGGCCGGACTCCAAGACTATGAAGATACAAGATTGAAGACTTCGTCCCGTGTCCGGATGGGACTTTCCTTGGCGTGGAAGGCAAGCTTGGCGATACGGATATGTAGATCTCCTACCATTGTAATCGACTCTGTAACCCTAACCCTATCCGTGTCTATATAAACCAGAGGGTTTTAGTCCAGAGGACAAACAACAATCATACCATAGGCTAGCTTCTAGGGTTTAGCCTCTTTGATCTCGTGGTAGATCCACTCTTGTAACACACATCATCAATATTAATCAAGCAGGACGTAGGGTTTTACCTCCATCAAGAGGGCCCGAACCTGGGTAAAACATCGTGTCCCTTGTCTCCTGTTACCATCCGCCTAGACGCACAGTTCGGGACCCCCTACCCGAGATCCGCCGGTTTTGACACCGACAGTTACCTTGTCCCTTGCCTTACCCACATGAGGGTTTGTGACTCCTTGAACTAGTGCAAGATATGGAAGTTGATTGCACTTGTCCTTGCCGTAATGATATGAGTGAAATATGTTGGCGGAGTCACCCTCAAGAACTCTCTTGTTCTTCTTCTTATGGATCCACATCATCTTGATGGGAATCCTTGGAGTTGTAGTTGTACTTGATGAGGTAGAACTTGACGTAGTCTTGGGAATCCACTTGACCGAGACCTTAGGTGCTTCTTCAAATGCATCAATCTCTTCTTGAAGCTTGTCTTTGCCTTTGTTCTTGTGGTCTTGTGGTGGAAGATCATCTTGTGCTTGTGTTCCCTTGAAGGAAGTAGGATCATACTTCTCTTGTTGAGGAACAAACTTCGTCTTGGGGTATTGATCTTCTTCCCACTCAACTCCATTGGCATTGAACTTTCGCTCAAAACCAACACCTTGATTCTTTCGATGCCTTCCTTGCTTATGCATAATTTCCTCGAATTGCTTACTCCCGCAAGGCTCTTGTATACACCTTCTCTATAATTCCCTTCAATAAGCTATTTTATTGCTCAAGTGTAACTTGGCTAAGAGAATCATTAGTGGAATCAAGAGAACTACTAGAAGCAACAATATTGGATTTGACATTATTATTGTTACTACTAGAGAAAGAATCTTTCTTGATCTTGTTACTAGACTTGACTTGAGGAATGTAAGTGGATAAGAGTAAACGCTTGGCAATGTAAGAAGAACTTTTCTTACGAAGATCATCATTGATTGCTTTTAAGAACTCATGCTCTTGGTCAAGATTGAGCTTTTCAAAGCGTAACTTCTCATGAGCCCTCAAAAATTCTCGATGATCTTCAAAGATAGTTTCATGAGCTAACTTAAGAGTGTTTAGTTCTTTAGTTAGACGCTCAACTTTCTCCTTATCAATGTCATTCGTTTCAACTTGATTAGCATGATTAATCGACGTTTCATCATAGTATTAATAACTAGAGTTGTCAACAAGTAAATCATCATCACCTAGCAAGTCATCTTCATCAACATCAAAATCAACATACTCGGGGTGTGTTACCTTAGGACCTCTGGCCATGAAGCATCTACCAATTCCTTCATTTGGTGATTCAAATATGTCGTAGGAGTCGGTTGACACAAGTGCTAGACCGGCAACACCTTCATCTTGAGTATATTCGGAGTCGGAGTGATAGCTTCTCTCGGAGTGATGGTCGGAGTCAGATACCCATTCACCAACATGGGCTTGATGTCTTCGTTTTGTGTAGCTCTTAGATGACTTGTCCTTCCTTTCTGAATCCTTGCTTCTCCGTGAGGATCTTCGTTCATAACGATCATCTCTACTCCTCCTCTCTCTTGGTGGTGATTCTTATCTTCTACTTCTTCTTTTTGGAGAGTCTTCTCTTCTTTTGTAGGGTCCGTACAATCATTGGAATAGTGTCCGGGTCTCCCACAATTGTAGCAATTTCGCTCTCGACTAGAAGATCTTTTGTCATTGTAAGACCTTGACTTCGAGCTTCTTTCTTTGCTTCTACTCTTGTAGAATTTGTTGAAGTTCTTCACCATTAAGCTCAATTCTTCATTGAAGGTGTGTTTCTCACTTGATGATGTGGGGGCTTCACTTGAGACTTTGTAAGCACCACTTGACTTGTTGTGAAGTTCCTCCTTATCCTTAAGTGACATCTCATGAGCAACAATTCTTCCAATGACTTCTGTTGGCTTGAGATCTTTGTAGTTTGGCATCATTTGAATCAATGTGCATACGGTATCATACTTTCCATCCAATGCTCTTAGGATCTTCTTGATGATGAATATGTCAGTCATCTCTTCACTCCCTAAGCCGGCAATCTCGTTTGTGATAAGTGCAAGCCTAGAGTACATTTCAGCGAGACCTTCACCATCCTTCATTTTGAACTTGTCAAGCTGACTTTGGAGCACATCCAACTTGGATTCCTTGACGGATTCGGTACCTTCATGCATATCAATCAAAGTATCCCAAATTTCCTTTGCATTCTCAAGACGGCTGATTTTGTTGAATTCTTCGGGGCACAATCCGTTGAAGATGATATCACAAGCTTGAGCGTTGTATTGCAACATCTTCAATTCTTCCGCATTAGCTTCACGGTTCGGCTGTCTTGCAAGCCAATACAAATAATTACCCAAACGGCGGGGTTATGTCCGAGAATATGCATCTTCATCTTATGCTTCCAACTAGCAAAATTAGTACCATCAAAGTAAGGACCTCTACGGTGATAATTTCCCTCGCTAGACGCCATACTCTCCTAGGTTGTAAACCAAGGCTATGACCACCAAAAGCTATGGAAATCAAAGCAAATGGAGACCAAGGCTCGATACCACTTGTAGTACCTTGAAGTATGTCTAGAGGGGGTGATTAGACTACTTGACCAATTAAAACTTAGCCTTTTCCCGCTTTTAGAGTTTGGCAGATTTTAGCTATTTTAGAACAAGTCAAGCAATCTTCACACAATTCAAGCAAGCATGCAAAGAGTGTATGAGCAGCGGAAATTAAAGCATGCAACTTGCAAGAAAGTAAAGGGAAGGGTTTGGAGGATTCAAACGCAATTGGAGACACGGATGTTTTTGGCGTGGTTCCAATAGGTGGTGCTATCGTACCTCCACGTTGATGGAGACTTCAACCCACGAAGGGTAACGGTTGCACGAGTCCACGGAGGGCTCCACCCACGAAGGGTCCATGAAGTAGCAACCTTGTCTATCCCACCATGGCCGTCGCCCACGAAGGACTTGCCTCACTAGCGGTAGATCTTCACGAAGTAGGCGATCTCCTTGCCCTTACAAACTCCTTGGTTCAACTCCACAATCTTGTCGGAGGCTCCCAAGTGACACCTGGCCAATCTAGGAGACGCCACTCTCCAAGAAGTAACAAATGGTGTGTTGATAATGAACTCCTTGCTCTTGTGCTTCAAATGATAGTCTCCCCAACGCTCAACTCTCTCTCATAGGATTTGAATCTGGTGGAAAGAAGATTTGAGTGGAAAGCAACTTGGGGAAGGGTAGAGATCAAGTGTGGGGACCCCGACTCATAAGTCGTGATCACCGAATGCACGTGTACAGTGATCCCAGAGATCAATGCTCACCGAACACACAGAAGCTGAATAACAAGAGTCTTACATCCATACATACCGTCTTACACAAATTATGACCATTATGGTCAAGTCTTACATTGATAAAGCCTTAAGGGCTGAACATCAAATGAAACACAAGCAGCGGAAATCTTCGTCGATAAGTAGAACCCATGCCATCTCGCCCACAGCATTACGACCGAAACGCCCTAGTTCGCATGTTCGTCTCAAAGAACTCTTCTTGAACTCCGGTTCTTCCATGCTCGCCAATTAAATAACCGTTGGCAAGCCAATGAGTACTTTGAATGTACTTAAGCAACCCATGTTTTGGTTCCAGATATAACAATGCATGATATAGGTAAATTTTTGCAGAAAGCTAGTTTTGAGTGCAATAATATGTTCAACAACTTGTAAGACATGCATCAGGAGAATTCAAGTAACCATGAGTACAGGTTATAGATATCAACATAAATAGAGTGGGCACCAACCCAACTCAATCATGTCAAGTCCTTTGACTTGACCCAATTAGTTTTATCAACACACACACACACTGGTTTGCAAAGCTCTGGACGTAGTTTAAGCAGGACCGCCCAACTGTCCTTGACCGTGGACACGGCGATTCGAATAGTTTTACACTCTGCAGAGGTTGCACACTTTACCCACAAGATCCGGGGAACTTTCGTGTCATCCACGACCAGCGATACCTCAAGTACCCGGGCAAGCACCCGATCACTATCTTTCCCTAGGCGACACTAACAAGGAGTCCACTTGTTGTTCTGTATCCTCATGATGTACATCATACGAGACTCACTCGAGATCGTAACATCCGAGAGGGGACACAACGGTGTATCCGGTGCCCTGTAAAAATAGTCATGGCCGCTCTACCTGGCACGACCCCGTCCCGAGAGAGAGAATCAACTCCCCCCCCCCCCCCAGGTAATCAATAATGCCCTTTCCCATACAAGGGTAGAGTGGTTGCGCATGTAAGGTTGGGACAGTCGACAAATCTTAAATCTAATCCGTTTTCGAAAACCACACACACTTGCCTCGGTACACCACTTCGTCATCAAGTGGTTACCCATCTCATCATCTCCCTCGGGCATCAGTGGCACCCGATTGGGTTTTCGAAAAGTCCTTTGAAAATACTTTGTCTCCTTCACCATGCATATACCCGTCCCTTTTTGTGTAGCACTACTTTAGCATCCTATCTACTCCCACCGGCATAACCCTCATAAGAAGGTAGGGTTATGCACAATGCAAGTATCAACGAGGAAGTAACGGTGGCAAGCCGCCCCATGTGGTCACCACAATATCATGTCTCCGATGCAAGCAATAAAAGTGCTATATGGCATGCATAAAAAGGTTCCATAGACATGGTCAAAGGGTTGCTTGCCTGGCTCAACAAAGTCTTCTGGGTCTTCAAAGCCTTCTGGTCCAACTCCTTCATCAGCAACGCAATCTATCGTCGTAAAAGAATAACGAGAAAATAAGGAAATAATAAAACAGAAAAACCAAAGTGCTCTGAAAAATGTCAACACAATTTTGTTAAATACTAGGTTGAAAATTAAGAAGGGGAAAATTCCTAGTTTTGGATTTGGAGTAGCAGAATAGGAGAAATGGATTTACAAAGGTATATTTAAATGCTTAAAATCACATTTAAATATTTACAGTGAAGAAAAGGTTGTTGGATTTGAATGAAAGTTGCACCATTAAATAGGTTGCAATATTTTAGAAATTTAGGAGTTGGAATTAATTTATTGGGACAAATATTTTATCCTGTGGAATTTTTGGAAAAGTGATAGAAAATAAAAAGGGGAAGGGGCACTATGCTTCGGGCCGAAGGCCTCAAAGTCAAAGAGCCCGAAGGACCTCACGGCCAGCTGAGGCTGCCACGTCGAAGGCGTAAGTGCAAAATACGCCTTCAACCGACGGGCGAACCGGTATGCGCGCGCATGTGTGTGTTTAAACCTGACGGTTGGGACCCACACGTCAGGACGTGAGGCTGACGGACGGGCCCCACGGCCGTCGTCCTCAACCCTGGGTCAGAGAGGGCGGCGAGCTCACTGGCGACGATACGGGGCACGGCGAGGTTGGGCGAAGGCACGGATGGACTCAGCGTCGTGTCGCCATTTGGGTGGAGGTGGTGGACGTCACCGGAGTTGCCTGGTTCGTCGGCGACGAGGAGGCACGGCGGAGGAGCTTCGGGCGGCGGTGGCTCCAGCCGTTTCTGGCTGCAAAAGTGGCGGGGAAGAGAGGGGGAATGGTGAGTGAGCCGCGGCGGTTCCAGATCGAGGAAGAGGAGCGACGGAGAGGGCCTGTACCCGGAGATCGGCGGCGACCCGAGGCGGCGGAGCTCGAGCTCGATCTCGAGCTCGGGCTCGTCTGGAGAGGGGTGACTGGTGTAGGGGTGATTTAGGGGAGTGAGAGAGCGAGTGGTGAGGAGAGTAGGGCTCGAGGAGGCCCTTAAATAGGTGAACGGCGGTCCATCGAGAACCGTGCGCTTGGCGAGCCTGCTCACGGTTGCTACTGGTCACGGGGCTCAAATGAGCGTGTCTGGGCGTTTAGGAGGTGGTCTCCACGGGGAAGGAAGAGAGGGAGCAGGAGGGGCCAGGCGTCGCGCGTGTGGAGCGCTGGCTGCCAGTGCCAGGCGGCCGGGATGCAGCGTCTGAGCTAGGGGCGAGAGGAGGGAGAAGGAGGAGGGGACCATCTTTGTGGCGTGTTGCGGACGCCGAGGCGCACTGCCGGGCGCTACTGGGAGGCCCGAGGTGGCGGAGGCGGTTGGAAGGGGCGGCGGGTCAAGGGAGCAAGATCAGAAGGCTCCAGAGCGCCCAAATGGTCGGCATGGCCATTTTCTATGTAGGTGGTTACGGCCAAAGGTGTCTGGTAGCTCTAGGGGGAAGTAAAGAATGGGGAAGGGGCATTGGATGCCCTGGGTGGCCACTGGAGTGAGGAGGGAGGTGAGAAAGGAGAGAGAAGTTGTTGTCGAGGAAGGTAAATGGGGGTGTTTCACCCCTTAATCATTGAGCAATGGCCAGGGGAGAGTTACTGGAGGTAGGAGAGGATTAGGGGGAGCTGTGGTAAAGAGTTGAGTTCAAGGAGAGTAGTATTAGTGGTCAAAATGGTGATTTTTGTAATGTGGCAGAAGGTGTTTGATAATGGTTTGGACCAGCAGATGATTTCCAACTGCCATGAGACTCCACAGGGTGAAATGACACATATAATTAGGGCCTTCCACCAAGTTGGAGCTTATTTGGGCAAAGTTGCCAATGCAACTTTTGTAAACCCTAGAAATTAGCTGAAATGGACTTGTGTAGATCTAGTTGAGAAAATCACTTCTCCTTGATGCACCACTTGGTGTAGTGGCCTCATTTGGTCATGTGAACATGCTCACAAAAGCTGGGGTCAAGGAGAGAAAGTTGGTAGTACAAAGTTGTTCAAGTTTGATTCTGGTCAGAGAGGGTTTTGGGGCATTTTGGTGAACCAAAATGACTTTAATTGACATGAGGCTTTGCAAGGTGATCACAATATGCATTTGTGACTTGCTGGATTTTCCTTGGATTTTTATGAAAATATTTCTTGTAGAAATATTTCAAATCCTTGAAATGGGCGTAAATGGTTTTGGGAGGTTTTGTCCGATATTTTTTGAACATGACCATGTGTTGAAACTCTTATATGTGGTAAATATATGCCCACCGAGTATCGCTGATTTTGTCAAATATTTTAAAACAATAAAATAATTTTTCCTATTAAAGACCATTTCTGGCCTTAAGAAAAGCTTTTAAATAAAATAGTAAAATAACTTTTAAAATAATATTTTTGTGGTTTATGGGCATCCTATATCTAATAGGTTTCAAATATACCTTTTGAAAGATTTTTCAGACCTCAAATCAAGTACTTGCAGTGCAAATCTCAATTCAAGGGTTTTTGAAAAACTAATTTTTGAAAATTCTTTTTGGCCAAATTATTTTTGTAAGAAAACACTATATTGCTCCATACACATGGCAAGATGATTGGGCAGAAGTTTGGGGCAAAGAGATGAAGTACAGAAGGTGGAGTAGTTGACTTTAAAGAGTATTTGAAAATCTCAGAGAGAAAAACCAACTCCAAAATAAAAGCCAAATAATCCAAAAGTTTTTGTTGGGCCAAATTTTATGCTTTATTAATGCAAAGGAAATGTTACAAAATGCAGGGTGTGACAGACCTACCCCCCTTACAAGAATCTTGTCCCCGAGATTCCTAAAATAGGCTTTAAAGAGATACGGAAACTCGGATCTAAGGTAGTCTTCACGTTCCCAGGTTGCTTCTGCTTCAGTGTGGTTGCTCCACTGGACCTTGAAGTACTTGATGGTGCGGCTTCGAGTGCGTCGCTCAGCCTCATCCAAAATGCAGATGGGCCTCTCACGGTAGGTCAAATCAGGTTGAAGGTCAATGGCTTGGTGATTGACGTCCTTGTAAACATCAGGCTTGTCTGGAACTTGGAGACACTTCCGGAGTTGTGACACTTGGAATACGTTGTGCACATCGGATAGTTCAGGTGGTAGTTCCAACTGGTAAGCCACTTCACCTCGTCGTGCGGTGATCTCAAAGGGGCCGATAAATCTTGGTGCGAGTTTTCCCTTAATGTGGAAACGCTTGGTTCCCTTAAGAGGAGTTACTCGCAGGTACACATGGTCTCCGACTTGGAATTCTACTTGTCGGCGACGAGTGTCAGCATAGCTCTTCTGCCTTGACTTGGCGGTCTTCAAACGCTCTCTGACAAGCTGGACTTGCTCTTATGCTTCACGGAGGATATCGGGCCCAAAGACTAGTCCTTCTCCGGTCTCTGACCAATTGAGGGGCGTGCGGCATTTCCGTCCGTATAGCACCTCAAATGGTGCCATCTGGAGGCTGGACTGATAACTGTTGTTGTAGGAGAACTCGGCAAAAGGGAGGCAATTTTCCCACCTAGCTCCATATGTTAGGACACAGGCCCGGAGCATGTCTTCAAGTATCTGATATACTCGTTCTGTCTGACCTCCCGTCTGTGGGTGGAAAGCAGTGCTGAAAGACAACTTGGTTCCCATGGCCTCTTGGAACTTCTTCCAGAACCTCGAGGTAAACTGGGTTCCTCGATCTGACACAATCTCTTTGGGAACACCATGAAGGCTTACGATTTTGTTGATGTATAGAGTTGCTAGCTGGTTGCCATCATAGGTAGTCTTAACAGGAATGAAATGGGCTACTTTAGTCAAATGATCGACTATGACCCAGATGGAGTCATGTCCCTTGTTTGACCTAGGTAGTCCAGTGATGAAATCCATTCCGACTTTATCCCATTTCCACTCGGAAACCTTGAGTGGTTGGAGCAATCCATCAGGTCGCTGATATTCAGCCTTGACTCTTTGGCATACATCACATTTTGCAACATTGGTGGCAATCTCCCTTTTCATCCCGTGCCACCAAAATCTTTCCTTCAGGTCTTGATACATCTTGGTTCCTCCGGGGTGGATGGAATATGGGGTATCATGAGCTTCTTGCAAGATCAAATTCTTGAGCTCAATCCTGTTGGGTACGCAAATGCGATTCCCAAACCACACAATTCCTTGCTCATCCTCTAAGAATCCTGGGGCCTTGCCTGCCTTGATCCTCCTCTTGATGCCTTCAATACTTTCGTGTCCCCTCTGAGCTTCCTTAATATCATCTATCAAGGTAGGCCTAACTTCGAGGTTGGCCAAGAATCCCGGTGCAACCAGTTCCAACCCGAAGCTTTCAAATTCCTCATACAATGCGGGTAGCCTGCTCTTAAGCATAGCATTCAAGGAACAAGCCTTTCTGCTTAATGCATCTGCTACCACATTAGCCTTTCCAGGGTGGTATTGAACACTAAGGTCATAATCCTTGATCAACTCTAGCCATCTTCTTTGCCTCATGTTCAATTCCTTTTGAGTGAAAATATACTTCAGACTTTTGTGATCCATGTATATCTCACACCGCTTCCCTAGGAGGTAATGTCGCCATGTTTTCAGGGCATGAACTACAGCTGCCAACTCGAGGTCATGAGTAGCATAGTTCTCTTCATGAGTCCGGAGTTGTCTTGAAAGGTAAGCTATGACTCTGCCTTCTTGCATCAGAACACCTCCCAATCCGGTTCTTGACGCATCACAATATATCACAAACTCCTTGTGTATATCTGGTGTGGCCAGAACTGGGGCGGTGGTCAGTCTCTTCTTCAGCTCCTGGAAGCTCTCTTCACACTTCGGCATCCACTCAAACTTCTTGTCCTTTTTCAAGAGCTGGGTCATAGGTCGGGCAATGCTTGAGAATCCTTCAACGAACTTGCGGTAATATCCCGCGAGTCCGAGGAAGCTTCTGACCTCCTTCACATTGCTCGGTGTTTGCCACTCAGTCACGGCTTGAATCTTGGTGGGATCCACCGACAACCCTTCGGCATTCAATACATGACCCAAGAATCCAACTTCACACAGCCAAAACTCGCACTTGCTGAACTTGGCATACAGTTGGTGCTCTCGAAGCTTGTCTAGGACCATCCTCAAGTGTTGCTCGTGCTCTTCTTCCGTCTTCGAGAAGACAAGAATGTCATCAATGAAGACAACGACAAACTTGTCCAAATATTCCATGAAGACCTTATTCATGAGATACATGAAGTAAGTGGGGCATTGGTCAATCCAAAGGACATGACCGTGCACTCATCTGAGCCATATCTGGTTACAAATGCCGTCTTCGGAATATCTTGGGGTCTGATTTTCAGCTGATAATACCCAGATCTAAGGTCGATCTTGGAGAACACCTTGGCCCCATTGAGTTGATCAAACAGATCTTCAATCTTGGGAAGTGGATACTTGTTCTTGATTGTAACCTCATTGAGGGAGCGGTAGTCAATGCATAAGCGGATGGTACCGTCCTTCTTTGCCACAAACAGAACAGGTGATCCCCAAGGGGAGGCACTAGGACGGATAAATCCCTTCCTCAACTGCTCTTCCAGTTGCTTCTTCAATTCTGCTAACTCTTCCGATCCCATTCTATACGGCTTCTTATAGATGGGTCCTGCTCCGGGTATGAGCTCGATGATGAACTCAATGTCTCGGTCAGGAGGCATTCCCGGTAGCTCATCGGGAAAGACATCGGGTATTCAGATACTACGGCACTTGCTCCAATCCAACTTCAGTCAGACAGTTGACTTGGTTGGCTTGAGCAGAGGAGGGGTTGGAGGCAAATTTAACTTCGACTCCTTGGTCATTGGTCACAGTGACAGTCCGGTTGGCGCAATCTAACAAGCCTTGGTGCTTGATGAGCCAATTCATTCCTAAGATCACATCCAGGCCTTGTGATCTTAAGATGATAAGGTCTCCTAGGAAGTCTACCCCATTAATGACAATCCCGACTCCTTTACATCCTATCTTGGCTCTCATCTCTGCTCCGGGGGTTTGTACCACCATAGGGTTATTCAGGGGTGTAGGGGTCATGCCACTTTTTAATGCAAACTTTTGGGTGACAAATGAATGCATGGCTCCAGAATCAAATAAGACATTTGCAGGTGCTGAGTTGACAAGGAACGTACCCAACGTGACGTCCGGGTCTTCCTGGGCTTCTTCTGCAGTGACATGATTCACACGACCCTTGCCGCTGTTGGGCGAGTTGCGGGGAGCTTGGTTCCTTGGTGGCATTCCACGGCCTTGTCCTGCGTTCTGAGCATTGGGGCGCAGGGCGTCGGGCTTCTTGTTGGGGCAATTCTTGGAGTAGTGTCCTGGCTGACCACATCCAAAGCAAGTGACCTGGTTGGGGTTGCTGCTCTTGCCGGCATTGTTATTGGGGTTGTTGTAAGATGGTCTGGGGTTGGCATACTGCGGAGGTGGATAGTTGGTGCGGGGTGCAGGAGCTCTTGGCTGCTGATAGGTTGGCTTGATTGGGGCTGGCTGCCACGGGCGAGGCTTCTGGTTGCTGGAGCTACCCTTGCTGATCATCTTGCGCTTACGGGTATCATCCAAAGCATGTCGCTTGTCCTCAAGCATGAGTGCCTTGTTCACCAGATTAGGAAAGGTCGGGCAGTCACACACAACAAGCGAGTACTACAGAGTCTGGTTAGGCCTTCCATGAAGCGCCCTTTTGGCAAGCATCGGTCTTGACATCTTGAGGGCATACCTTGAGAGAACACCGAACTTCGCATGTACTCCTTGGCGGTGCTACTACCTTGCTTCAGGCTCGAACTCACGCTTCTTGATGGCCATGATTAGGAAGGAATGTGGGCCTTGCGGAATTCTGCCTTGAAGTCATTCCAAGTGATGTTTTGCTCAGCATGCATGGCCTTAAATCCATCCCACCAAGCTCTAGCAGTTCCCCCGAGACAGTGAGCAGCATACGCCACCTTCTCACGGTCCTCAGTACATCCGACTAGTTCCAGCAGGTCCTCAATAGTGCGGACCCAGTCGTCTGCATCCAGGGGTTCAGCAGTCTCGATGAAGGTGGGTGGTGCATGCTTCTTGAACTCCACCAACGTGGAACGTCCATTGCTGTTTCCCGCCGGCTGGCGATTGACAGCTTGAGCAATCATCTGGAGGGCTGCAGTGTTGGCTTGGTGTTCCTCTCGGAAGGCTTGGAGAAGCTGAGCCATGTCCATGCTTGGAGGTGGTGGCGGTGGTGGGGCTTGTCCTTGGGTTTGGTCCTGATTGGCTCCTTCTCCGGCTTCTTGCTGCTGGGTAGAGGTACCAGTACGTGTTACAACAGGCATCCTGTTTGGAGCCGTCAAAGTCTCATAATTGGGAAAGATGGGGAAAGCAATATAGATGGGACGCCTAGTAAGGGGGTTGGTATGACACTAATTGTTTTCATGCAAGGGCCAAAAAGGCCAAACACATTCATTAAAGTCCAAATGGGTGATGTAGTCGCTTACAAGTTCCCGAAGGAAAGCACGACGTCCATCAAACACACCAAAAGCAAACACAACACTACATGGTTTCATATGAACCATTACAAGGACTAGACATCGCATAGGGGTACACGACCTATCCTACCGTAGGGGTTACTAATGGGCATATCCGGGTTGCGAATGATGCCTAAGTGGTGGAATGCTCGGTTGCGTAGTCTGGCTCTTCTGGGTCTTCGTCCTCATCATCAGCACCCTGGCTTTCCTCTTTACTTGAAGGGGTGGGGGAGTGGAGGAGCTCAACACGGTGTTGCTTTGTCGGTGGTGCGAAGAGCTTGCGGTATTCCTTTGCGCTCATGCGGTGTTGCTGTGGGGGTCCTCCATCCTTTGGGGGTCTTCCACCTCGGTATGCGATTGCGGGCTGTCCAGGGGGAGCACCTTCCTTCTTGATCCTATCCGTCTTCCCTTGTGCTTGGAGAAGAAGTGCCTTGGTCTCATGAAGTTCCTTTCGGAGCTCCATTGATTCCGAGGCCAAGTGTTGTGCCAAACTATCGGCACAAAGGCTGAAGTAGGTCTGGAATCGGAGTGGAAGGCCTTCTTCTAATGGTGGAGCTGGTGCACTACTCTCATCCTCACCTTCCTTCCGATAAGGCAAGAAGCGGGTTGCCAACTCGTCTGCCATCTCTGGAAGAAGGTCTCGGAGGCGGGTGAGTGCCTTGAGGGTTGCCGTCTCGACGGCAAGGACCAGTGTTGCCATCTGGGGTCCCTCAAAGAACCAGCTTGTTGGAGAGTCATTAGCCTTCACGATCACTTCCACATGATACTCCGTCTCGGTGTCATTGATCCAATGCTCATGGTAGGTGAAAATGGGGGCTCGGTGAAACTGGCACTTCTTGAGGCTATCCTCGAGAAGCACGGGAAATCCGGTGGTCAGGAAGTCTTCGGTTACGGCAGCCATCTACAAAGGTTGAATGGAAGAGGTCAATAAGGGAGATATATCTTGGGTGGGGTAAGCTTAGAAAGAAGAGGAGTTTAGATGGTCCCAAGCTAACTAATGTCCATGCTAATTAAGGCTTCCTACAGTCAGGATGGCTCTGATACCAGCTCTGTGGGGACCCCGACTCATAAGTCGTGATCACCGAATGCACGTGTATAGTGATCCCAGAGATCAATGCTCACTGAAAACACACAAGCTGAATAACAAGAGTCTTACATCCATACATACCGTCTTACACAAATTATGACCATTATGGTCAAGTCTTACATTGATAAAGCCTTAAGGGATGAACATCAAATGAAACACAAGCAGCGGAAATCTTCGTGGATAAGTAGAACCCATGCCATCTGCCTTAACCCTACAGGCATTCTGACTGGGAAACGTCCTAGTTCGCATGTTCGTCTCCAAAGAACTCTTCTTCGAACTCCGGTTCTTCCATGCCTGGCCAATTAAATAACCAATGGCAAGCCAATGAGTACTTTGAATGTACTCGCAAGCAACCCATGTTTTGGTTCCAGATATAACAATGCATGATATAGGTAAATTTTTGCAGAAAGCTAGTTTTGAGTGCAATAATATGTTCAACAACTTGTAAGACATGCATCAGGAGAATTCAAGTAACCATGAGGACAGGTTACAGATATCAACATAAATAGTGGGCACCAACCCAACTCAATCATGTCAAGTCCTTTGACTTGACCCAAGTAGTTTTATCAACACACACACACACTAGTTTGCAAAGCTCTGGACGTAGTTTAAGCAGCACCGCCCAACTGTCCTTAACCGTGGACACAGCTATTCGAATAGTTTTACACTATGCATAGGTTGCACACTTTACCCACAAGATCCGGGGAACTTTCGTGTCATCCACGACCCGCGATACCTCAAGTACCCGGGTAAGCACCCGATCACTATCTTTCCCTAGACGACACTAACAAGGAGTCCACTCGTTGTTCCGTATCCTCACGATGTACATCATACGAGACTCACTCGAGATCGTAACATCCGAGTGGGGACACAACGGTATATCCGGTGCCCTGTAAAAACAGTCATGGCCGCCCTACCTGGCAGGACCTCGTCCCGAGAGAGAGAACCAACTCTCCCCCGTCACTAGTAATGCCGGCTCCAAGCTAGTATCGGCCTAGGTAATCAATAATGCCCTTTCCCATACAAGGGTAGAGTGGTTGCGCATGTAAGGTTGGGACAGTCGACAAATCTTAAATCTAATCCATTTTCGAAAACCACACACACTTGCCTCGGTACACCACTTCGTCATCAAGTGTTTACCCATCTCATCATCTCCCTCGGGCATCAGTGGCACCCGATGGGGTTTTCGAGAAGTCCTTTGAAAATACTTTGTCTCCTTCACCATGCATATACCCGTCCCTTTTTGCGTAGCACTACTTTAGCATCCTATCTACTCCCACCGGCATAACCCTCATAAGAAGGTAGGGTTACGCACAATGCAAGTATCAACGAGGAAGTAACGGTGGCAAGCCGCCCCATGTGGTCACCACAATATCATGTCTCCGATGCAAGCAATAAAAGTGCTATATGGCATGCATAAAAAGGTTTCATAGACATGGTCAAAGGGCTGCTTGCCTGGCTCAACAAAGTCTTCTGGGTCTTCAAAGCCTTCTGGTCCAACTCCTTCGTCAGCAACGCAATCTATCGTCGCAAAAGAATAACGAGAAAATAAGGCAATAATAAAACAGAAAAACCAAAGTGCTCAGAAAAATGTCAACACATTTTTGTTAAATACTAGGTTGAAAACTAAGAAGGGGAAAATTCCTAGTTTTGGATTTGGAGTAGCAGAATAGGAGAAATGGATCTACAAAGGTATATTTAAATGCTTAAAATCACATTTAAATATTTACAAAGGAAGAAAAGGTTGTTGAATTTGAATGAAAGTTGCACCATTAAATAGGTTGCAATATTTTAGAAATTTAGGAGTTGGAATTAATTTATTTGGACAAATATTTTATCTGTGGAATTTTTGGAAAAGTGATGAGAAAAGAAAAAGGGAAGGGCTTTGTGCTACGGGCCGAAGGCCTCGATGCAGCAGGCCAGAAGGACCTCAGCCAGCGAGGCTGCCACGTCAAGGCGTAAGTGCCAACACGCCTTCACCGACAGGCGAACCGGTATGCTGCTGCAGGTGTGTGTTTAAACCTGACGGGTGGGACCCACACGTCAGGACGTGAGGCTGACGGACGGGCCCCACGGCCGTCGTTGTCAACCCTGGGTCAGAGAGGGCGGCGAGCTCACCGGCGACGATACGGGGCACGGCGAGGTCGGGCGAAGGCAGGGATGGACTCAGCGTCGTGTCGCCGTTCGGGTGGAGGTGGTGGACGTCATCGGAGTTACCTGGTTCGTCGGCAACGAGGAGGCACGGCGGAGGAGCTTCGGGCGGCGGTGGCTCCGGCCGTTTCCGGCCGCAAAAGAGGCGGGGAAGAGAGGGAGAATGGTCAGTGAGCCGCGGCTTTTCCAGATCAAGGAATGGGAGCGACGGAGAGGGCCTGTACCCGGAGATCGACGGCGACCCGAGGCGGCGGAGCTCGAGCTCGATCTCGAGTTCGGGCTCGTCTGGAGAGGGGTGAGTGGTGTAGGGGTGATTTAGGGGAGTGAGAGAGCGAGTGGTGTGGAGAGTAGGGCTCGGGGAGGCCCTTAAATAGGTGAACGGCGGTCCATCGAGGACCCATGCGCCGGGGAGCCTGCTGCGGTTGATACGGGTCACGGGGGCTCAAATGAGCGTGTATGGGGCGTTTGTGGAGGTGGTCTACGACCAGGGGAAGGAAGAGAGGGAGCAGGAGGGGCGAGGCGTCAGGCGTGTGAGTCTTGCGCTCACACGCTTTCAGCGGGCAGCCAGCGTCAAGTAGGGGCGAGAGGAGGGAGAAGGAGGAGGGGGGCCATGCTATGGCGTGTTGCGGACGTCGAGGCGCATCGTCGGGCGCGCTGGGGAGGCCCGAGGTGGCCGGAGGCGGTTGGAAGGGGGCGGCTACAGTCTTGGGAGCGCTTCAGAAGGCCCAGAGCCCAAATGGCGGCATGGCCATTTTCTATGTAGGTGGTTACGGCCAAAGGTGTCTGGTAGCTCTAGGGGAAGTAAAGAATGGGGAAGGGGCATTGGATGCCCTGGGTGGCCACTGGAGTGAGGAGGGAGGTGAGAAAGGAGAGAGAAGTTTCTGTCCAGGAAGGTAAATGGGGGTGTTTCACCCCTTAATCATTGAGCAATGGCCAGGGGAGAGTTACTGGAGGTAGGAGAGGATTAGGGGGAGCTGTGGTAAAGAGTTGAGTTCAAGGAGAGTAGTATTAGTGGTCAAAATGGTGATTTTTGTAATGTGGCAGAAGGTGTTTGATAATGGTTTGGACCAGCAGATGATTTCCAACTGCCATGAGACACCACAGGGTGAAATGACACATATAATTAGGGCCTTCCACCAAGTTGGAGCTTATTTGGGCAAAGTTGCCAATGCAACTTTTGTAAACCCTAGAAATTAGCTGAAATGGACTTGTGTAGATCTAGTTGAGCAAATCACTTCTCCTTGATGCACCACTTGGTCTAGTGGCCTCATTTGGTCATGTGAACATGCTCACAAAAGCTGGGGTCAAGGAGAGAAAGTTGGTAGTACAAAGTTGTTCAAGTTTGATTCTGGTCAGAGAGGGTTTTGGGGCATTTTGGTGAACCAAAATGACTTTAATTGACATGAGGCTTTGCAAGGTGATCACAATATGCATTTGTGACTTGCTGGATTTTCCTTGGATTTTTATGAAAATATTTCTTGTAGAAATATTTCAAATCCTTGAAATGGGCAGAAATGGTTTTGGGAGGTTTTGTCCGATATTTTTTTGAACATGACGATGTGTTGAAACTCTTATATGTGGTAAATATATGCCCACTGAGTATAGCTGATTTTTGTCAAATATTTTTAAAACAATAAAATAATTTTTCCCTATTAAAGACCATTTCTGGCCTTAAGAAAAAGCTTTTTAAATAAAATAGTAAAATAACTTTTAAAATAATATTTTTGTGGTTTATGGGCATCCTATATCTAATAGGTTTCAAATATACCTTTTGAAAGATTTCTCAGATCTCAAATCAAGTACTTGCAGTGCAAATCTCAATTCAAGGGTTTTTGAAAAACTAATTTTTGAAAATTCTTTTTGGCCAAATTATTTGTGTAAGAAAATACTATATTGCTCCATACACATGGCATGATCATTGGGCAGAAGTTTGGGGCAAAGAGATGAAGTACATAAGGTGGAGTAGTTGACTTTAAAGAGCATTTGAAAATCTCAGAGAGAAAAACCAACTCCAAAATAAATGCCAAATAATGCAAAAAAAATTGTTGGGACAAATTTTATGCTTTATTAATGCAAAGGAAATGTTACAAAATGCAGGGTGTGATATCAAGATTCATATGGTAGGAATGGAATATCTTGGTCTCAACACATGAGTAGGTGGTTCTCTCTCAGAAATGGTAAGTTGGAAGTGTAGGTTTGTTCTGATGGCTCTCTCCACGAATGAAGAGGAGGTGGAGGGGTATATATAGCCTCCACACAAAATCTAACCGTTACACACAATATACCAATCTCGGTGGGACCGAATCAACAAACTCGGTCAGACCAATTTTAGTAAATCTAGTGACCGTTAGGGTTTTCGGTTGGACTGACTTGCATCTCGGTAGGACCAATATGGCTAGGGTTAGGGCATAACATAGTCTCAGTGAGACCGATTACACAAACTCGGTGAGACCGATTTTGGTAATTAGCTAACCAGAGAGTTGGTCAGGTAAACTCGGTGGGACCGATTTGCTCTTTTCGGTGAGACCGAAATGTTACAAAAGGGAAACAGAGAGTTTACATTGCAATCTCGGTGGGACCGATCCGCTCTTTCGGTGAGACCGAAAAGTTACGAAAAGGAAACAGAGAGATTACAATCCCATCTCGGTGAGACCGAGATCCCTGTCGGTAGAACCGATTTGCCTAGGGTTTGTGGCAGTGGCTATGACATATGGAATCGGTGACGCCGGATAGGAAGAATCGGTGAGATCGATTTTGGCTTTAAGTTTAGGTCATATGTGGATGTGAGAAAGTAGCTGAGGGTTTTGGAGCATATCACTAAGCACATGAAGCAAGAGGCTCATTAAGCAACACCTCATCCCTCCTTGATAGTATTGGCTTTTCCTATAGACTCAATGTGATCTTGAATCACTAAAATATAAAATGAAGAGTCTTGAGCTTTTGATCTTGAGCCAATCCTTTGTCATTAGCATTTTGAGGGATCCACTTTCATCATCCATGCCATGCCATTCATTGAGCTTTCCTGAAATGTTCATCTTGGAATAGCATTAGCTCAATGAGCTATATGTTGTTATGAATTACCAAAACCACCTAGGGATAGTTGCACTTTCAATCTCCCCCTTTTTGGTAATTGATGACAACATATAGATCAAAGCTTCGACAAATGATAATAAGATTGAAAAACATCGTCGCTTTGAGAAGTATGTGATAAGCAAGAGCTCCCCCTAAATTTGTGCATAGTTTACGATTTGCTTTGGACTGCAAATGCACAAGGAATTAGGCTCATGGGTTACTCTTCCATGTCACATACATCTTGGTGGAGCGCTCAAAATGATAAAGAATGAATACATGCACTCATCACCAAGCACAGTGAATGATCACATAGGATAGATAAGATAATATCATCAAACATGCATAAGTGTAGCTTATGATCAAACACATGATCATCAATGTCTCACAAACATAGTATATCAAGCAAACAAAAGCAAACAAGTTTGAAAACCACCAAATCAAGAGAGAACAAAAGCAACACTCTCTCTCTCTCTCTCGAAGCCTATGATTTATACATTCCCCCCACTTCGGCAACAAGTTACCAAAAAGTTCATAGAAAATGCATAGTGCTAGATCGACTCTCAGGCTTGATATTCAGGTGGTGGAGTTCGGATAACGCCGAGGACGAAGGCTTCAGTTGAATTAGATGGAGCTGGAGCTGATGTAGGTGCTGGAGCTGGTGGCACTGAGGCTGTAGCTGGTGCAGATGAAGTGGCTCTTGTGTCAGGAACTAGCATAGCAGATGACCTCTGGGCTCTAGGCACGCTGGCAAATGCATCAGTTGTTGTTTTGCCCTTCCTCTCCTGCATGTCATCTTGTAGTTGCTCCACAGCAGACTGAATCTCAATTACTTTCACATCTAAGTCATAGAACTTTTGTTCTATGATTCTTTCCAAGCTCTCTGATTTTGAGTGAGGGTGGCCAATCCCTTCTCAATCCTCGGTGTTGATGCTATTAAGTATCCGAGCTGCTCCTGCTTGTTCTTCAAGAAATACTCAGATGCCTCCTCTTGAGTTGGCATCCTGGCAGCCTTCTCCTTCCTTGCCTCCTCCTTCTCTTGTGCTTGAACTGGCGATGGATCATTCTCATTCATGACAACCTCATTGTCCTCAAAGTCTGGATAAATTGGAAAATGTTCTTTATCCAATATATATTTGCATGTGCCCATCTTTGAGTTAATCAACTCCTGGATCTGAGGGGCATATCCACAACTTCTTTTCTGGTCAGCTGCAGTCCTCTTAATGGTTTCAACCATAAGGCTCATGACTTTGAATTTCTGTGACACATCAAACAAATGCCACATGTTGATTGCATGCCCTCTAATCATGTTGTGGTCACCAGACTTTGGCAGTAGAGTGTGCCTTAAGATGCAGTTGATAGTTGGCAGCCCCCGGAGGAAGTGGACTGATCCAAACTTATGTGTCTCAATGGCTGTGTGTGGGATCTCCTTGTACATGTGTGCCATGGAATTGTGGTCCATTTTCTTCTTGGCATATACATCAAGGTCATCTTCATTCTCCTTTGGGGCATTTATCAGCTTTGCCCACTCCTCAACAGTTGACTGGTACCTTGTACCTTCAGACATCCACACTATCCTGCCATCTGGATAAAAGTGTGTTGTGGAGTAGAACTGCATGATAAGTTCATCGTTCCAGTTGGTGAGCTTTTTGCCCAACAAAGTCTGCAATTCCAAAAGCAACAAAACTGTCTTGCACTCCAGGATAGTGCTCTACATTTTCTTTCATGTAGGTCCAGTCGACCCACCTCATATCACACACTATGGGCTTCTTATCCAGCAGGATAGTCTCATAAAAGTCCTGTTGTTCCTTGGTGTGGAACCTGTAGTCCACAGCTGTCCTTCTCCTTGAGGCATATGGATCGGTCATCCTCCATAGCCTCAACCCATTGTCTCTTCTGATCTTCATGTCCTCAGCCACAGGATGTCCTCAGCCATAGATCCCTATCGGTAGAACCGATTTGCCTAGGGTTTGTGGCAGTGGCTATGACATATGGAATCGGTGACGCCGAATAGGAAGAATCGGTGAGACCGATTTTGGGTGTAAGTTTAGGTCATATGTGGATGTGAGAAAGTAGCTGAGGGTTTTGGAGCATATCACTAAGCACATGAAGCAAGAGGCTCATTAAGCAACACCTCATCCCTCCTTGATAGTATTGGCTTTTCCTATAGACTCAATGTGATCTTGAATCACTAAAATATAAAATGAAGAGTCTTGAGCTTTTGATCTTGAGCCAATCCTTTGTCATTAGCATTTTGAGGGATCCACTTTCATCATCCATGCCATGCCATTCATTGAGCTTTCCTGAAATGTTCATCTTGGAATAGCATTAGCTTAATGACCTATATGTTGTTATGAATTACCAAAACCACCTAGGGATAGTCGCACTTTCAGTGGGTGTTGTATGAAAACTTTCCTCGCCTCCTGACCATAGAGGTGGTTTGAGAGGTAATCATCATTAAAGCCTGGAAACAAGGATGTGCATAAATATCTTCTCTATATTGGAAATGGGGCAAAGGAATTAAAAAAGGCAAGGTATAATAGTTATTACCATCTTGTAAACCTCAGTGCTTCCCATTGTTTCCCTGCAACACATATAAGGTAGTTAGTCATCAGGTTAAGTAAGGGTTCGCATGCTATCAGTAAAATATGTTGATGATAAATAAGCACATTGCAGATTCATCAGATTAATTCAAGCCACATGGAAAACCGATTTATCCAAGCCATGCATGATTAAGAACTAGGAAATATAGCACTTGTATATGTTTCTCATCTATTAAGTGCAGCCCAATTCAATTTATTCCTCACACGGTATACAATAACAGAATGCAGCCACAGCAATTGAACATCCCATTGCAGAATTGAACCAAGCAGTTAACTAAACACCACAACACATGAACCAAACGTTAACTGAGCACCACATTGCACAATATAACATACTCCTAATAGAAGATCGGACAGTTAACCAAACCAAGCATGCTTAACAACTTGGAAATATAGCAATTGTATTTGTTTCTCATGTATTTAGTACAGCCAAATTCGATTTATTCCTCACGTGGTATACAATAACGAGAATGCGATCCAGACAATTGAACATCGCATTGCAGAATTGAACCAAGCAGATTAACTAAACACCACAACAAATGAACCAAGCGTTAAGCTGAGCACCACATTGCACAATATAACATACTCCTAATAGAAGATCAGACAGTTAACCAAACCAACCATGCTTAACAACTTGGAAATATAGCAATTGTATTTGTTTCTCATGTATTTAGTACAGCCAAATTCGGTTTATTCCTCACATGGTATACAATAACAGAATGCAGCCACAACAATTGAACATCGCATTGCAGAATTGAACCAAGCAGTTAACTAAACACCACAACAAGTGAACCAAGCCACAACAAATGAACCAAGCAGTTAACTAAACACCAATTGAACAATATAACATACTCCTAATAGAAGATCAGACAGTTAACCAAACCAACCATGCTTAACAACTTGGAAATATTGCACCCTGAAGAATTGGACATCACATTTGCAGAATTGAACCAATCAGTTAATTGAACACCACATTGCATGACATATAGAACATATACACTATAGCAGAAGATTGCATGGTGAAAGTAGATAGCACAATTCACTAGAATTTGTTAAGGAAAGGCAGTAGCTAGCAAACTGAATATGGGTCCTTATAGTGAGCTAATAAGACAAGCTACTCCTCATTGTCGGAGATATCGATGACGATTCGCTCCTTGGACATGGAAGAGGGCGAGGCTGTCGGCGTTCTGGGAATGGGGGTCCCCAGACTTGCTTGCCTGCGGCCCACGGCGTGGCTCCACTAGTGGCCTTGTACGGCCCATCTTCACCGGCAAACACTCAAGACCCTCGCGAGGGACCAAGCCTCGCGAGGCAGGCGACACAAGACCCCCTCAGGGGCAGCCTCACTAGGCTGGCTCGCGAGGAGCGGAGAGATCAAGGCGAGGGGCACCTCAAGAGGTTCCCATGGCATGAGCCATGACGACCAAGGCCAGGCGGGCGCCAGGCAGGCGCCAGCGGGCTCAGAGTACTGGTTTCCTCTTTGGTGCTAAAGGAGCAGGTGCAGGCATGGAGTCCGGAGGCATCAGGCAAAGGTTTCCATATCGGTGCAACGAGACCAAGACCAGCAGGATGGCAGGACGGTGGTCATCGCGGAGCCCACGATGGCATCACCACCAGAGCCTTTGGCAGGCGAAGACCACCTTTTGTCAGGATAGCTTGTACTAGTTGTACCCCTCCAAATTGGTCGTTGTGGGATCCCTTCCCGCCTAATATTTAGGAAGAGGACCCGGGCCTCTATAAATAGGACTAGCCACCACCATAGGAAGGGGAGAACTGATCCTGGATCAGATTCATTCCATCCACACACACACACACACACAAGCTCACCAAGCTCAAGAACACCTCTCCTCGGGAGGTAGTTCTTCCCTTGTACTTATTCATCCCAGCCTACGAGGCAATCCACCACACCACATTGGAGTAGGGTATTACACCACATCGGTGGCCCGAACCAGTATAAACTCTTGTGTCCCTTGTTCTTCGGGTTCGGCGAGCTAAGCTTTGAGATTGTGGTGAGAGCGTGAGCTAGGGAGAGAGAGATCTTCGTGCGCACCCCAGAGTTCGAACCTCAAGGGTTTTGCCGGAACCCGTAATCCGACATTTGGCGCGCCAGGTAGGGGTGCGCCAAAGTTCACCTCTCCACCGGTACCACCTCCCCGTCCTGTCCCCATGGCCGGCATTGCTCCTCCGACAGGGTCAACGGACGCACCCGACGGCGCCAGGGGCTCCGAGCTTTTACCGCCGCCTTGCAGCGGGTGCAGTGGACACCCAAGTTCAAGCCGAAGATGTCGTCGCGCTACGACGGCGCGGCGGATCCGTCGACCTTCCTGCTAGCATACGAGGAGGCCGTCCTGGAAGCTAGAGGCGACGACAAGGTCATGGCCAACTGGTTTCCCATGGCCCTCGCTGGCGCACCGCGCGCCTGGCTGCTCACCCTCCCAGGATCCTCTGTGGCCTCTTGGGAGGAACTGCGTGGCCTTTTTGTCGCACGCTTTGCGGCACTGGCGCCTATCACCATCGCAGCCCTCGTCGGCGGCTTGCAAGCACCACCCTCGGACCGTCACACCAAGCAGTTCTTCCGCCGGATCGGCGCCGCATCCGTGCAGCAAGGAGATCCTCCAGGATGGGCGGCGCCCAAGGCCGACCTCACCTTCGACTCAAGGGATCACCCCGTCACCACTGCCAGCTCGGGCGTGCTCCAAATGCTTTGCACGCCCACCATTTGCAATGTAGCCGTCACCAAGACCCTCATCGACGGTGGGGCTGGCCTTAATGCGCTCTTCGTGGAAGTTTTCAGCTTGCTTCACGTGCCGCATGAACGGCTCCGTCCCACCAAGCCCTTCTCCAGAGTCGGTAGCGGCTCCACCAGCCCCCTAGGGCAGACCCGCCTTCCTGTGACCTTCGACACTCACTACAACTACCGCACTGAGCTAATCGACTTCGACATCGCCCGCATCAGCCTCCCATACAACGCTATCCTCGGGTACTGATACGTCTCCAACGTATCTATAATTTTTGATTGCTCCATGCTATATTATCTTCTGTTTTTGGACATTATTGGGCTTTATTATTCACTTTTATATTATTTTTGGGACTAACCTATTAACCGGAGGCCCAGCCCAGAATTGATGTTTTTTTGCCTATTTCGGAGTTTCGCAGAAAAAGAATATCAAACGGAGTCCAAACGGAATGAAACCTTCGGGAACGTGATTTTTGGAACGGACATGATCCAGGAGACTTGGACCCTAAGTCAAGGAAGCTCTGAGGAAGCCATGAGGTAGGGGGCGCGCCTATCCCCCCCCCCCCCTAGGTGCGCCCTCCACCATCGTTGGGCCCATGTTGCTCCACCGACGTACTCCTTCCTCCTATATATACCTACGTACCCCCAAACGATCACATACAGAGCCAAAAACCTAATTCCACCGCCGCAACCTTCTGTGCCCACGAGATCCCATCTTGGGGCCTGTTCCGACTCACGGGAGGGCATCGATCATGGAGGGCTTCTACATCAACACCATAGCCCCTCCGATGAAGTGTGAGTAGTTTACCTCAGACCTTCGGGTCCATAGTTAGTAGCTAGATGGCTTCTTCTCTCTTTTTGGATCTCAATACAATGTTCTCCCCCTCTCTCGTGGAGATCTATTCGATGTAATCTTCTTTTTGCGGTGTGTTTGTTGAGACCGATGAATTGTGGGTTTATGATCAAGTTTATCTATGAACAATATTTGAATCTTCTAAATTCTTTTATGTATGATTGGTTATTTTTGCAAGTCTCTTCGAATTATCAGTTTGGTTTGGCCTACTAGATTGATCTTTCTTGCAATGGGAGAAGTGCTTAGCTTTGGGTTCAATCTTGCGGTGTCCTTTCCCAAAGGATGAGGGGCAGCAAGGCACTTATTGTATTGTTGCCATCGAGGATAACAAGATGGGTTTTTATCATATTGCATGAATTTATCCGTCTACATCATTTCATCTTGCTTAGGCGTTACTCTGTTCTTATGAACTTAATACTCTAGATGCATCTTTGGATAGTGGTCGATGTGTGGAGTAATAGTAGTAGATGCAGCAGGAGTAGGTCTACTTGTCTCGGACGTGATGCCTATATACATGATCATACCTAGATATTCTCATAACTATGCTCAATTCTGTCAATTGCTCAACAGTAATTTGTTCACCCACCGTAAAATACTTATGCTCTTGAGAGAAGCCACTAGTGAAACCTATGGCCCCTAGGTCTATCTTCATCATATTAATCTTCCAACACTTAGTTATTTCCGTTGCCTTTTACTTTGCTTTTATTTTACTTTGCATTTTTATCATAAAAATACCAAAAATATTATCCTATGATATCTATCAGATCTCACTCTCGTAAGTGACCGTGTAGGGATTGACAACCCCTTATCGCGTTGGTTGCGAGGATTTATTTGTTTTGTGTAGGTGCGAGGGACTTGCGCGTAGCCTCCTACTGGATTGATACCTTGGTTCTCAAAAACTGAGGGAAATACTTACGCTACTTTGCTGCATGACCCTTTCCTCTTCAAGGGAAAACCAACGTAGTCCTCAAGAGGTAGCAAGAAGGATTTCTGGCGCCGTTGCCGGGGAGCTCTACGCAAAAGTCAACATACCAAGTACCCATCACAAACACTTATCTCCCGCATTACATTATTTGCCATTTGCCTCTCGTTTTCCTCACCCCCACTTCACCCTTGCCATTTTATTCGCCCTCTCTTTTTTGTTTGCCTCTTTTTCGCTTGCTTTTTTTTGCTCATGTGTTGGATTGCTTGTTTGTCACGACGGCTCAAGATAATATCAAATTATGTGACTTTACCAATACCAACAATAATGATTTCCTAAGCACTCCGATTGCTCCTCTTACCGATACTGAATCTTGTGAAATCAATGCTACTTTGTTGAATCTTGTCATGAAAGATCAATTCGCCGGCCTTCCTAGTGAAGATGTCGCTACTCATCTAAATAGCTTCGTTGATTTGTGTGATATGCAAAAGAATAAAGATATTGATAATGATATTGTTAAGTTGAAGCTATTTCCTTTTTTGCTTAGAGATCGTGCTAAAGCTTGGTTTTCGTCTTTGCCTAAAAATAGTATTGATTCTTGGAATAAGTGCAAAGATGCTTTTATCTCTAAGTATTTTCCTCCCGCTAAGATCATCTGTCTTAGAAACGATATTATGAATTTTAAGCAACTTGATCATGAACATGTTGCACAAGCTTGGGAGAGGATGAAATTAATGATATGTAATTGCCCTACTCATGGTTTGAATTTGTGGATGATTATGCAAAAATTTATGCCGGATTGAATTTTGCTTCTAGAAATCTTTTAGATTTGGCCGTAGGAGGCACTTTTATGGAAATCACTTTAGGAGAAGCTACTAAACTCCTAGATAATATTATGGTTAATTATTCTCAATGGCACACTGAAAGATCTACTAATAAAAAAGTGCATTCGATAGAAGAAATTAATGTTTTGAGTGGAAAGATGGATGAACTTATGAAATTATTTGCTACTAAGAGTGTTTCTTCTGATCCTAATGATATGCCTTTGTCTACTTTGATTGAGAATAATAATGAATCTATGGATGTGAATTTTGTTGGTAGGAATAATTTTGGTAACAACGCGTATAGAGGAAACTTTAATCCTAGGCCTTATCCTAGTAATTCCTCTAATAATTATGGTAATTCCAACAACAATTCTTATGGAAATTTTAATAAGATTCCCTCTGAATTTGAGACTAGTGTTAAGGAATTTATGAATTCGCAAAAGAATTTCAATGCTTTGCTTGAAGAGAAATTGCTTAAAGTTGATGAATTGGCTAGGAACGTTGATAGAACTTCTCTTGATATTGATTCTTTAAAACTTAGGTCTATTCCTCCTAAGCATGATATCAATGATTCTCTCAAAGCCATGAGAATTTCCATTGATGAGTGCAAAGAAAGAACCGCTAGGATGCGTGCTAAGAAAGATTGCTTTATGAAAGCGTGTTCTTCAAATTTCTATGAAACTAAAGATGAAGATCTAAAAGTTATTGATGTGTCCCCTATTAAATCTTTGTTTTGCAATATGAATCTTGATAATGATGGGACTGAATATGATCCACCTTTACCTAGGGTGCGTTCCAAAAATTTGGAGTTTTTAGATCTTGATGCTAAAATTGATAAAGGTGGGATTGAAGAAATCAAAACCCTAGATATTAAGAAACCCACTATTTTGGATTTCAAGGAATTTAATTATGATAGTTGCTCTTTGATAGATTGTATTTCCTTGTTGCAATCCGTGCTAAATTCTCCTCATGCTTATAGTCAAAATAAAGCTTTTACCAAACATATCGTTGATCTTTGATGCAATCTTATGAAGAAAAACTTGAGTTGGAAGTTTCTATCCCTAGAAAACTTTATGATGAGTGAGAACCTACTATTAAAATTAGGATTAAAGATCATGATTTTTATGCTTTATGTGATTTGGGTGCTAGCGTTTCCACTATTCCCAAAACTTTGTGCAATTTGCTAGGTTTCCGTGATTTCGATGATTGCTCTTTAAACTTGCACCTTGCAGATTCCACTATTAAGAAACCTATGGGAAGAATTAATGATGTTCTTATTTTTGCAAATAGGTACTATGTGCCCGTAGATTTTATCGTTCTTGATATAGATTGCAATCCTTCATGTCCTATTATTCTTGGTAGACCTTTCCTTAGAACGATTGGTGCAATTATTGATATGAAGGAAGGGAAAATGTTAGATTCCAATTTCCATTAAAGAAAGTCAAGGAACACTTCCCTAGGAAGAAAATAAAGTTACCATATGAGTCTATCATGAGAGCCACTTATGGATTGCCTACCAAAGATGGCAATGGCAATACCTAGATCTATCCTTGCTTTTATGCCTAGCTAGGTGTGTTAAATGATAGCGCTTATTGGGAGGCAACCCAATTTTATCTTTAGTTTTTTACTTTTTGCTTCTGTTTAGGAATAAATATTTGATCTAGCCTCTGGTTAGATGTGTTTTTATGTTTTGATTAGTGTTTGTGCCAAGTTAAACCTATAGGATCTTCTTGGATGATAGTTATTTGATCTAGCTGTAATTTCCAGAAACTTTCTATTCATGAAAATAATTGTTAAAAATCACCAGAACGTGATAAAATATTGATTACAATTTCTGCCAATCAATAAATAAATTGTCTAGATCGTCCTATTTTGGCTGATGTTTTGGAGTTTCAGAAGTTTGCGTTAGTTACAGATTACTACAGACTGTTCTGTTTTTGAGAGATTCTGTTTTTCGTGTGTTGTTTGCTTATTTTGATGAATCTATGGCTAGTAAAATAGTATATAAACCATAGAAAAGTTGGAATACAGTAGGTTTAACACCAATATAAATAAAGAATGAGTTCATTACAGTAACTTGAAGTGGTCTTTTGTTTTCTTTCGCTAACGGAGCTCACGAGATTTTCTGTTAAG
This sequence comes from Aegilops longissima, assembly GCA_021605205.1. NCBI lineage: Eukaryota > Viridiplantae > Streptophyta > Magnoliopsida > Poales > Poaceae > Aegilops > Aegilops longissima. The sequence continues at coordinate 237,821,955 of CM038679.1, forward strand.
TTTTGTGTTGTGAAGTTTTCAAGTTTTGGGTGAAAGATTTGATGGATTATGGAACAAGGAGTGGCAAGAGCCTAAGCTTGGGGATTCCCATGGCACCCCCAAGATAATCTAAGGACACCTAAAAGCCAAAGCTTGGGGATGCCCCGGAAGGCATCCCCTCTGTCGTCTACTTCCATCGGTAACTTTACTTGGAGCTATATTTTTATTCACCACATGATATGTGTTTTGCTTGGAGCGTCTTGTATGATTTGAGTCTTTGCTTTGTAGTTTACCACGATCATCCTTGCTGTACACACCTTTTGAGAGAGACACACATGATTCGGAAATTATTCACATACTCTATGTGCTTCACTTATATCTTTTGAGTTAAATAGTTTTGCTCTAGTACTTCACTTATATCTTTTAGAGCACGATGGTGGATTTGTTTTATAGAAACTATTGATCTCTCATGCTTCACTTAGATTATTTTGAGAGTCTTAAATAGCATAGTAATTTTCTTAAATAATCCTAATATGCTAGGTATTCAAGATTAGTAAAAACTTTCTTATGAGTGTTTTACTATCGGTGTACTAGAGTAGGGGTACCCTAGTATCCCGAACTCGTGCACGGGCGATTCAAACACCGCTGCAAGGCTTGCCTATTGACCGCTAAGGTCCTCCATGGCTCCTTTGGAACCATTCAAGAACAAAGTATTCAAGGCCCGGCAAGAGGAGCTTCTGGGAAGGCCACTCAAGGCACGAAGGAAACAAGACCCGGCAAGAGGAGCTTGCGGGAAGGCTTGGTGGCGACAAGCTACCGCGCGACAAGGATTCAGCAGCGGCAAGGTGCTTGCGCGGCAGCAACCTCTCTTCATCTCCGCTCCAGCTCATCCACCAACGTGTCGCCATGGGGCCATTCCAGCGTGCGTGTCAAGAGGTGTGCAGCCAGCCGGGAGCAGCGATAAGCGGCCGACGAGCTTACCATCGTGGCAAGCGGTGGTGCACTTGACGGTCCTGTTGCCTTTGTTTAGGCGCGACACGGGCATTTATTAATCTTGTCCCTTGCCGTCGAGTTAGGTATAGTTCATCTGTACCTTTGTACAAGTCGGTGTACCAACCTGAGTTTTCCCATTTTGCCCTCGTCACGTTGCCACTGTGGTAACCCCTTGGGCCTATAAAAGGAGGCCCAAGTGCAACGAGAAAGGGTTCGCCCGTTCGGCTCATTGAATCATTCTAGACCACACTCTCTCGGGCTAGGTTTTGTAGCTCTCATTGCTCCCTAGCAAGGACACAATACAATCAACCAAGCAGCAGTAGGAGTATTATCTCTCCGGAGAGCTCCGAAGCTGGGTAAACTGCTCGTGTGCATCGCCTCGATCCGCTCTTTGTGCAATCTCCGCCCCCATCTGAACCACAAGGGACTCGGTCCGCCAGTCCCATAGGTGTTCGTGGGTCACGATCAACTTCCCGACATCTTTGGCGCGCCCGGTAGAGGCGTCGAGGCTGTGTGAACCCGATCCGGCGGTCACACGAGCAACTTCTTCATCACCTTCATCAACATGCCACCGATGAAGAAGGCTTGGCGGCAGAGAGCCGTCTGCGTCAAACCCACCACCACCGGAGCCGACGAGTGGTGGGGAAGACGCTGGCGAGGAACCAGCGTCGTCGAGGAGCCCACGACGCTGCCAAGTCCAAGGACAAGGCGGCACAGACCTCGGCGTCCGGATACGTACCGCGTCCATCTCAGGAGGCACGAGACCGACAGCGTCATGGTGCTCGCAGCGCCACACGTTCGTTGGGCCAAGATCGAGCTGGTGGATCCAGAGACGCTCAAGAACAGCTCGCGCACCAACAGGCTGGTGCGAGTGGGGCACGGTCGCCTGGACAGGATGTTGCTCCTTCTAACATATTTAGAAGTCCGAGCACATCCCGCTCCTCGCACCGTTCATCGTTACCACCCACCACTCAAGCGGAAGCTTTGGCGCGGGCTCAACTACTCCTGGATTACCCTCCAACGGCTGACAAGGTCGACGAATGGAGGGCCACCATTCAAAGCCTCATCGGCTTTGCCAACGGCGACACTCCGCGGCAACCAACTGCATCCTTGCCGCGGCGAGACAACAAGGCACGAGCCGGTGGCGACGAAACCTATGGGGGTGCAACCACCATGCACTCCCCATCCAGAAGGCCAAGATCACCAGCTCCTCGGATCCACCTCGACAGCGACTCCACCGCTTCGTCGGATCCACGAGCTCGCCGTGATCAGCGCCAAGTTCTTCAAGAACGGCAACAAGAAGACGCTCGAACCCGCATCGAGCGCCGAAGAGAAGCGCGGCGTCAATCCGACCAGCGCGCTGGGCCCGCTGTTGACATGCAAGCGCCAGGGGAACCAGGTGACTTGCCGTACGCGGTAGGTTGCCCCGCATTCACTCGTGAGCTGCGGCAAGTCCAGTGGCCCGACAAGAAAAACTTCAAGCCAGATGTGCCAGAGAAGTATGATGGCAGGACACACCCATCGGAGTTCCTCAGCATCTACACCATTGCGGTGCAAGCTGCAGGGGGACGAGACGACAAGATCCTCGCCAACTACTTCCCGCTGGTACTCAAGCCAAATGTCAGATCTTGGCTCATGCACTTGCCGGACAGTTCCATATCTTCTTGGGCAGATCTGTGCCATCAGTTTGTCGGCGCCTTCACGGGCGGCCACAAGCCTCATGGCCAAGAGAGTGACCTTCACCTGCTCGCCCAGAAGGAGGGAGAGTCCCTGCGCAAGTTCATCCAGAGATTCAGCCGTGTGCACTACAACATCCCAGATGTCCACCCTGCCGCGGTGATCGGCGCGTTTCATCAAAACGTGCGGAACCGCAGATGAGGGAGGAGATGGCGATGTGCAAAGTCAAGGACGTCGATGAGCTATCGCCTTGGCCGACAAGTGTGCGCGTCTTTCAAGAAGGAAGAAGACTACCGGGAGAGAATGCGAAGCGTGGTCTCGACGGTGAGGAGACCGCCCTGCAAAGAAGAGCCGGTGGCGGAACAACGTAAAGAAGAAGAGCAAAGAGGTACTAGTTGTCGAGCAGTCCCACAGCAGAGGTAGCGCCAAGAAGGCCAAGGTTGGCGGCTCCGCAAGGAGGTTGCCGCCAACACCGACCGCCAAGCTGTGGCGGCCACCGACAAGCGTGACAGCTCAACAAACATCTTGCAAGATTCACCGCACCAAGGGCCATGACCTCCAGAGCTGCAAGAAGGTTGAGCAGCTTGTAGAACTGCTGAAGGCTGAGTACGAGCGGCGAGACAAGGAGAAGGCCAGGAAGGTCTTTGGGGCAGCTAGCAAGAAGAGACCGGCCGGGGAGGGCCTTTGGCAAGGCCAAGCAGCGGCAAGGAGACAGACCTCCCCGCGGCCGCGACAAGGATGAAGACGAAGATGACGATGAGGATATGGAAGACGATGAAGCTGATGAGCAAGAGTTTCAGAAAGCCACGGAGGTCCTCTGCGTTGACGGTGGTGCTTCTCTGCATACCTCACACCGCCAACTCAAGCAATGGATGCGGGAGGTTAATGCAGCAGAACCATCCGTGGAGTCACGCAGGCCTCTGAAGTGGTCCAGCACGCCTATCATCTTTGATATTGAGGACCACCACGATCGCGAATCGTGGTCGGGTGTTTGCCGATGTTGGTCTCACCAACTATCCGCAACCTCAAGGTCACCAAGATGTTAGTTGACGGCGGGGCGGCTTAAACCTGATCTCATCCGCGGTGCTCCGAAGCTTCAGATCCCCACGACGAGCTCAAGAGACCGGCACTTTCAAGGAATCAACCCGGAAGGAGTAAGCCAAAGGGAAGATCACGTTGCGGTAACATTTGGCGGCGAACTGAATTTCGGGATCGAGAGGGTCACATTCGACGTTGCTGATTTCCCATTGCCCTATAATGGGATACTTGGCCGTCCAAAGACTCGCCAAGTTTATGGCAGCCTCTCATTATGCATACAATTTGCTCAAGATGCCCTGCCCGATAAGTGTCATTTACATTCATGGCGACAAGAAAGATGATCTTATCTCTGCCGACAAGATTTACCGGAAGCAGCATTTGCAGCAGAAAGCAAGTCACTTGCCATGAAGCTCCGGGGAAGAAGAAGACCAAGTCCGGCAAGAGCTCGATGCCCACTCCGCAAGCGCACCTCTTGGTGCTGCGCTACCGTCGAGGACGCACCATCGAGCTCCACCGGCAAGTGCAAGAAGATGATGGCAGCTCCACCGAAGACCAAGAAGGTGCCCGCCAAGGAGGACGACACTGGTGGTACCTTCACCATAATTGCCACTCTAGACCCTAAATAGGAAGGCGCGCTCGTTGCTTTCCTGCGGGCGAATGTCGATGTGTTTGCATGGCAACCATCTGACATCCCCGGTGTTCCTAGGAAAGTAATTGAGCACCACTTAGATGTCTGTCCTCATGCGCGGCCCGTCAAGCAAAAAGTCAAGAAGCAGGCAGTGGAGCGCCAAGAGTTCATTGCAGAAGAGATCAAGAAGTTGGAAGCAGCAGGCCTGGTTAGAGGAGTGCTCCATCCCACGTGGTTGGCCAATCCGGTAGTTGTACGCAAGGCAAATGGGAGATGGAGACTTTGTATTGACTTCACAGATGTTAATAAAGCTTGTCCCAAAGACCCATTTCCCTTGCCACGTATCGACCAGATTGTTGACTCCACGGCTGGATGTGACTTGCTTTCATTTCTTGATGCATATTCCGGATATCATCAGATCTTCATGGCAGAAGAGGATGAAGAGAAAACTGCATTCATTACACCATGTGGCACATACTGTTTCATACGGGTGCCTTTTGGTTTGAAGAATGCTGGTTCAACATTTGCAAGAGTAGTCCATGACACTTTTGAGCCACAAATGCACAGGAATGTAGAAGCCTACATGGATGACATAGTGGTCAAGAGCAAGGACAAAGCAACTCTGGTTCAAGATTTAGATGAGACCTTTGCAAATCTGCGCAAGATCAACCTCAAGCTCAATCCCGAGAAGTGCGTGTTTGGAGTTCCCTCCGGCAAGCTTCTCGGGTTCTTCGTGGTCTCGAGGGAATTGAAGCAAACCCGACAAGATTAAAGCCATTGAGCAGATTGAAGCACCAAAGCGTCAAGGATGTTCAAGACTTGCGGTTGCGTGGCTGCTCTCGGCAGGTTTAACTCTAGGTCTGCTGAGCGCATACCGCCATTTTTTAAGATTTTGAAAAAGGCAGGTCCAATGAAATGGACTCGAAGCGGAGGCTGCTGCTGCGAGACTTAAAGAGGTACTGTCCTCCACTCCAATACTTGTCGCACCTAGGCCACAAGAGAAGTTGTTGCTATACATAGCGGCAACTAATCAAGTGGTTAGTGCAGCGTTAATAGCGGAGAGGAGGCGGACGACGAGCCGGCAACCATGGCGAGATACATCCGGCGACAAGCGTGGGGCTTCTCCGTCAAGCTCTGGTCCCGACAAGAACGGATCTGCGCAAGATTGCGAGAAGAGTCGAGAAAAGGATGGTGCAGCGCCAGTCTACTTTCGTTCCCTTCTGCAGGGGCTAGGTCAAGGTACTACGGTGTGCGAAATTGCTTTTCGGCCTCCTCATGGCCTCGAGAAAGCTGCGCCATTACTTCCAAGCACATGAGATAACGATCGTCACTCGCTTTCCCGAAGAGGATATTGCAAAACCAGAGGGCAAGGCAGGATTGTCGAGTGGGCACTGAACTATCAAGCTTTTGCCTCAAGTTTGAAAGCACTTGACTATCCAAAGCGAGCATTGGCGAGTTTATAGCAGAATGGACGCCGACGCAAGATGAAGAAATTCGAGACGAGCATCCCGTCAAGGAAGCAAGTAAAGAGTGGCTGATGTACTTTGATGGTGCCTTCTCGCTGCAAGACGCCGGTGCGGCGTCTTGCTTATCGCACCCACCGGAGAGCACCTCAAGTACATAGTCCAGATGCACTTTCCCAAGGAGCAAGCAACAAATAATACTGCAGAGTATGAAGGTTTGCTTGCCGGTCTCAGAATTGCAGTGGACCTTGGGATCAGGAAGCTTATTGTCAGGGGTGACTCACAGCTTGTCGTCCGCCAAGTAAACAAAGACTATCAGAGTCCATTGATGGAAGCCTACGTTGATGAGGTGAGAAAGCTAGAAGAGCACTTTGAAGGCCTGCAAATGGAACATGTTCCAAGAGCTCGAATGATATTGCCGATGGCTTTGTCAAAGTGCGCCGACTCAAGTTACTCGTGGAACCAGGGATTTTGTGCTCAAGTGACTCAACCAAGCTGTAACACCATCAACTGGACAGAACAAGAAGAGGAAGTTGGTTTCGGTGACTACTTTCCGGTGGAGCTCCCCAAGCCGCCGCCAAGAAGGTCCCCAAGATCAATGCAGATATCGCCGAGGAGCGATCTGCTCCGACAAGCCCTGTGGTTTGTTTCGTTGAAGCGCACGCCCCGACAAGTTTTGCTCGGCAAGCTTGCTAGGGATCATCAAGCTCCGGCTGAGCCGCGAGTTACGGCCGAGAAGCCGATGTTCCCAAGCGGCGAGATGTGCCTTTAGTTCTTGTTGTCGAGCCATAAGCTCCAACATGGGCACAGCAGATTGTCCATTTCCTTCAAATAGGAGAACTTCCCGAAGAGCAAGAAGAAGCGGAAAGAGTAGCCCGGCAGTCAAGTATGTACCAGTTTGTTGACAACATCCTATACAGAAGAAGACTTAACGGAGTGAAATTGAAGTGTATTTGCCGGGAAGATGGACAGAAGTTGTTGGCAGAGATACACGGAGGCATATGTGGTCACCACATTGGAGCAAGAGCACTTGCCGGCAAAGCTTTCCGGCAAGGTTTCTTCTGGCTGACAGCCCTCCAGGATGCAACTGCACAAGTAACCAACTATGAAGCGTGCCAGTTCCATTCAAAGCAGATACATCAGCCAGCTCAAGCTCTCCAGACGGTCCCTTTATCCACGGCCATTTTCGGTGCAGGGGCTCGACATCCTCGGCCCCTTCCTCGGTGTCGGGGCTTTGAGTACTTATGCGTCGCAATCGACAAGTTCACAAAGTGGCGGAAGTGGAAGTAGTGAGGAAGGTGGCAAGACGATCGGCGATCAAGTTCTTCAGTCAATTGTTTGCCGTTTTGGGATACCTAACCGGATCATAACCGACAACGACACACAATTCACGAGTCGCACCTTCATGCAATACGTCCAAGATCTTGGCGCCAAGGTCTGCTTTGCTACATTGCTCATCCAAGGAGCAACGGTCAAGCGAGAGGGCAAACGCTGAAGTGCTGCGAGGACTCAAGACCGAACTTTGACGAGCTGCGCAAGTGCGGAAGAAAGCTGGATTGAGGAACTGCCGGTGGTTCTTTGGTCGATCGGGACGACGCCAAATCGAGCCACCGCGAGACACCTTTCGCTCTAGTCTATGGAGCAGAGGCAGTTCTCCCCACGGAACTTCAGATACGGGTCGCCTCGAGTGCTCGCTTATGATGAGCTTGAGCAAGAGCAAGCTGCGACAAGATGACGCGCTGCTCCTTGAGGAGGATCGTCTTGAGCCGTTGTACGAGCTGCTCGTTAAAGCAAGCTTTGCGCCGCTACCATAGCCGCAGTTAGTGCCGAAGCTTCGAGGAAGGCGACCTTGTTCTTTGCGCGTTCATCCGCCAAGAATTCCAACAAGTTGACGCTTGAAGTGGGAAGGCCCTTATCGGGTGAAACGAGTCACTAGGCCTGGCGTTGTCCGCCTTGAGACCGAAGATGGCGTTCCGGTGAGCAACTCCTGGAATATAGAGCGTCTTCGCAAGTTTTACCCATAAGGCGCAGTTGCCGGAACCCGTTCCGGCAACCACCTTTTGTACAAGTCTTGCCGCTGTTGCATGTAATCCTTTATACAAAGCCGGGCGCAGACCCCGTGCATCAGTTAAGCTCATGTGTTGCTCGCAAATTGTCAAATGCATGCTTTTATAATCCCTTACGCATGTGTTATCTAACATTTTGTGCAGCATCCACACCCGGTAAGCAATAACGAGCCACTAGGCTCCATAACTTTATTTTCTCTTCTTTCTTCTCGTAAGAAAGGAAGGTTCCTTCGCCCACAAGTTAGCCGGGGAAGGAGAAGATAATGGTGTGGGCGCCAAGTGTCGCTCAGGAAATATTGCCTTGCCGGAAGCAAACGACGTAAAAGCTAAGTTGCCAAAGTTTGAGCAATCAGTTTTAAATTTTTAAGTTATCTTCCTCGAATGATAGAACTTTGTATGGAAAACACATGCTGCGAAGGAACCAACTTCATGGCTGGTTTGCGCCCTTACTTTGTTTCGAGTCCGCTCAACAACTTAAGTGAGCTGCAACCAGTTGCGACAAGGTTGCTTGTCGGGGCGGCATCGCCAAAGAGGCTGCCGACGTTCACTTTTCGGCCTTCATGGCAAAGGTGCCCGCACGACAAGCTCCCTAAAAGCGAGGGCACAAACATACAAAGAAAGGAATCAAATAGAGGAAATAACATTGCAATCGTTGCCTAAGATAGAGTATATTACAAAAATAACTTGTCGAGATCTAATGAATTGTTCTCCTAAACATGATCAGCAGCGACAAAGGAAAGATAAATTTGGCGGCCTAGTCCACGCGGTCTCCACCAACCCTCTTGACTCCGCTCACCCTGTCCACAATGGGTGCGACAAGGGCCTTGAGCGCTTCAACGTCAGCAGTCGGCGGCAGGGACTTGAGGACGTTGGTGAAGCTGACGCCTGGATTGCGGAAGGCCACCTTCATCAGCACCTTCTGGAGAGCCCCTGCACAGATTTGGTGCGACTCGTCGGCCAGCTGCTTTGGGATCTCCTCCCGGAGCCGCTGGAGAGCCGTCACCACGCCCTTGAGGAACAGGCTGAGCTTGGCGCTGGGTTGGAGATGCTCGTCGGTGGAGTACCCGAGGTCCACCATCCCCAGCTCCATCAGCTCCTTGTCGATGGCGGCGGCTGTATTCACAAGACCCTCGGTCGAGATCATCACGTTCTCCCGAGGGTGTTGTGGGCGGTCGTGGCGTTCGCCAACACTCCTCGTTGGCCTTGATCTTCTCCAACAAACCCGCTTCCCGCTCCTTGGCGCCGTCCAGCGTCTCCGTCAAGGTGGTCGGCTTCAACTCAAGATCCGCCTTGGAGTCCTTGGCGTCGAGCTCTTTGATTCTCTCGGAGGCGGCCCTGCAACTCGCCAAGAGTGTAGGCATCCTTCGGCGCTCGTGCTTGGCCTTGATGACCTCCTCGCCGCTCTTCCGCAGACCGGCCTCCAGCTGCGTTACTTTAGTCTCCAACTCCTTCTTGGCAGCCTCGGCAGCTGCGGCAGCATCCTTTGCCTCCTTGAGTGCTCCACCAATTGATTGCTCGCGTGCGGCAAGATCTTCCTCATAGCTATCAAGGTTGATCTTCCGCTGCGCCAGCTCACCTTCTTGCGCAGATAGCTTCTCGCCGGCAAGCCTTTGCTGCTCCTCGACCTCGGCCTTCTCAAGGATGAAGGCCGTGCGCTCTTCGGAGAGTTGCTCCCGCGCTTCTGCTATGTCCCGGAGAGTTTATTTGTTGGCACGCCGGAGCTCTTCTGCGCTTCTCCATATCGCTCCGCCCTCGCGACAAGTGCTTCCACGGACTCGGCTTAGCTTGTCGGGCGCGGTAGAGCGGCAGCAGCTTCTTCGATAGCTGCTCTTCCTCAAACTTCGCCATCGCCGCTGCTTGGCGCGTCAACTAGCGACAGCCCAGCCGGAGGCGGGCAGCTCCTCGTCGAAGGTCTCTCCCTCGACGGCGCCACAGAACTCGGCGCCCATGGAAGCTTGATGAAGACACCGTCGCCGGCCTTGAATAGGCGCTGGCTGGGGCTCTTCGAACTGGTGCCGCGATCGGTGGCGGAGGATCGGCGGTCGGCATAGCGCTGGCGCTCCTGCGGCCTCGTGGTCGTCGGCGATCACAGACCCTCCCGGCCTTTGCGCCAAAGACCTTGGCGGCCTCCTCGCCGGCGGACCCATCGGGCGCCAGCCTCCTCCTCCATGTTGGCGGCGTCGTCATTGTTGCCTGTGGCGTCCTCCTCGCCGGCAACCTCGGTCTCCATCGGCTCTCCGCGAGATGGATCGATGATCGAGAAAAAGAAAGAGCGATCAAGCAAATGTTCAAAAGAAGAACAGAAGAAAAGGAACCCAAGGGAAATTTTCAAGCAAGGAGGTTACGAGATGGGATCTGTGGCCACGGTCTCCAAAGACCGGAGGAGGATCGCTGGCGCTGTCCCTTGTCGAGAAGCCTCCTTGCTTGGGAGGCGCTCCCTTGCCGGAGAATTCTCCCTTGGCGGCGAGTTGAAGCGCATGAACTCGGGAGTGACTTGGGGCCTCGATGAGGCTGCTCTGCTCCTCATAAATCAACAAGTCGAGATATCAAGAAGAAGAAGCGCCCATGCACACCTAACCGTAAGGAATAAACCAATTACTTACGCTGGGGGTTGTCTTTGGGGCTGCTCAAGAAGGGTTGCGGGTCCGGCAAGGGAGTCTCGACGCGCCTCCTGTTGCCTGGGGGATCGTCTTCGATGACAACCACGGAGTCTTGGCTCTCTTGACGCCCTCTGAGCCAGCTGTTACGAAAAAGGAAAGAGTTCGGAGGAAGCAAATCGGATACAAGACAAAACAACCAAATCGAAGAATTACAAGTACAATGACAAGATCTTACTCTTCTTCTTCTTCCTCGAGCTGAGAGCGGAGAAGTCAATCCGCTCCGCCTCCGGTGTGACGAGCTAGAAGAGTAGGCTCCCTCGGACGCTTGGCGGGTGCGGGAGCCGTGGTTCCAGAAGACCCCGCTCCAGTTGCTGTGGCGGTGTGAGGTGCTCAGCTGCAATGAGAACTTGCAGCGGTGGGCGCGTCCTTGGCGCTTGACGGCTGGCCAGCCTGCCGCCCGCGCCGCTTCCGCGGTCTTCTTGGGCGCCTTCTTGGTGGAGCTGCGGGCTCCTCCGCGACAAGTTATCTGAAGGTGGAGGGAGGCGCCCCGCAGCAGCTCGTTCGGCTCGGCTTGAGCTCGGCCTGCTCCTCGCGCCGGCAAGCTCCTCTCGGTCGGCAAGGCTTGCCGCCTCGGCTGCCTCCGCCTCCTCCACGGTGAACCCGAACTCACCGGCGCAGCAGCTTCCACCGCCTCCTCCCGGCTGGTGGCGATGCCGCAGCTCGGCGTCGGTGGTGTCGCGGGTGAGCCACTTCGCTTCGTCGGCGCGGATTGGCACTTCTTCCAAGCTGTCGAAGAAGCGCTGCACGATGTCGTCGGCGGGCTCCTCGCCAAGTTGGAGCGATTCCATGGGAATCGCTGCAACATCATCGTCGCGGATGCGGTCAAGCGAAGAGTTGTTGCATAAAGGAACGACCCCCCTCGGCAACATGAACCACTCGGGGCGATCTGGGTCGGGCTTGAACAACTCCAGCAGCATCGCATCCAGCTCCAAGACAGTGAAATTCTAGTTGAGGCCCGGGCGCAGCCTCATGATGTCCGCCGCATTTTGGAACTCCCAAGCAGGTCTCCTTCTCTCCTGCAAGGGAGCAATGCGGCGACGAAGGAAATCCGCGCCAACAGCACCTACAGTGAGTCCGGCATGCCTGAGGCGCAAGATCCGGGTCACGGCAATCTTCAACCTCGCATCCTCCGGCGCCAAGTTGCTCCAATCGTTGCCGCGCACTATGGGAGTTTGGCGCTGGGCAGTGAATGGCTGCGGGTTTTCCTCAATAATCCAACACCAATCGGCTCTCCACTCCTCCCATTTGCTACGGAGCTCTCCTTCCAGATATGCTTCTTTCTTGCCGATCCTGGAGATCCATGCAATCCCTCCGGCAAGCGGCTCTCCTCTCTCAACGCGGGGCATGAAGTAGTGGCGGAAGAGGGCTACATTTGAGTGGACTCCGACAAAGTTCTCGTAGAGGTGTGCGAAAACTGCCATGGTGAGGACGGCGTTGGGGGTGAAATCAAGGAGGTGGAGGCCGTATGTATTCATGATGTCGCAAAAGAACTCGGAAAAGGGCGGGCAGAGCCCGCAGTAGAAGAAAAGCGCGAAGAAGGGGTACCCGACGAAAACCTTCTCGGATCGGCGGCGGAGATCACCCTCGTCTTGCTGGTGCGCCCGCGTCTCCGTCGACTGAAGAGTTAGTACCCTCCGCAGCTCACGTGCGTCGGCGGTCAAGATGGCCCGCTCCTTCCGCAGCGCCATGAGCCGCTGCGCCTCGGCCGACTTCACGCCTTTCCCCTTGTCGGCCTTCGGGCCCATGGCGGAGGTGGTGGAGGAGTCCGACGGCGTTGATGGCGCCGGTGGCAATGGGGGGGCGGGGTGTCGCTCTCTTTGGACTTGAGAAGAAGGGGGAGCGGCGGTGGTTTTGAGATGTGACAGCAATGGCAAGGTGGGCGTTTTGCCCCTGTTTCCCCTGCTTATAAGGGGGAAGAGGGGGCGGGCGTTCCGCTTTTCCGATTAAAGAACCCCCCACGATCTCTCCCCACGACGCCGCAGTTGACGCATGCTGTTCATGGGAGGCATGGTGGGTCCGGAGCGAGTAACGGCGTGATCTAGGCCACGCGTGCCCATGCACTGTTTTGGGCCTGGCCCAACAGCGCTTGGCATCGTGTGTGGCCCAGGCCCGGGGGCTCCTATCGGTGTACTAGAGTAGGGGTACCCTAGTAACCCGAACTCGTGCACGGGCAGTTGCAGCACCCCGCGGCAAGGCTTGCCTATTGACCACCAAGGTCCTCCGCGGCTCCTTTGGAACCATTCAAGAACAAAGTATTCAAGGCCTCGGCAAGAGGAGCTTGCCGGGAAGGCCACTCAAGGCACGAAGGAAACAAGACCCCGGCAAGAGGAGCTTGCCGAGAAGGCTTGGTGAGCGACAAGCTACCGAGCGCGACAAGGATTCAGCCGCGGCAAGGTGCTTGCCGCGGTAGGCAACCTCTCTTCATCTCCGCTCCAGCTCATCCACCAACGTGTCGCCATGGGGCCATTCCAGGCGTGTGTGTCAAGAGGCTGTGCAGCCAGCGGGGAGCAGCGATAAGCGGCGCTGACGAGCTTACCATTGTGGCAAACGGTGGTGCACTTGACGGTCCCTGTTGCACTGTTTAGGCGACAGGGACGGGCATTTATTAATCTTGTCCCTTGCCGTCAGAGTTAGGTATAGCTCACTGTACACTGTACAAGTCGGTGTACCAACTACTGTTTTCCCATGTTTGCCCTTGTCTACGTTGCCACCTGTGGTAACCCCTTGAGCCTATAAAAGGAGGCCCAAGTGCAACGTAGAAAGGGTTCGGCTCCGTTCGGCTCATTCGACTCATTCTAGACCACACTCTCTCAGGCTAGGTTTTGTAGCTCTCATTGCTCCCTAGCAAGAACACAATACAATCAACCAAGCAGCAGTAGGAGTATTATCTCTCCGGAGAGCTCCGAAGCTGGGTAAACTGCTCGTGTGCATCGCCTCGATCCGCTCTTTGTGCAATCTCCGCCCCCCACTGAACCACAAGGGACTCAGTCCGCCAGGTCCCATAGGTGTTCGTGGGTCACGATCAGCTTCCCCGACATTTACTAAGAGAAGTTTGATGCTTGATGATTGTTTTGAGATATGGAGGTAGTGATATTAAAGTTGTGATAGTTGAGTAGTTGTGAATTTGAGAAATACTTGTGTTGAAGCTTGCAAGTCCCGTAGCATGCACGTATGGTAAACTTTATGTAACAAATTTGAAACATGAGGTGTTCTTTGATTGTCCTCCTTATGAGTGGCGGTCGGGGACGAGCGATGATCTTTTCCTACCAATCTATCCCCCTAGGAGCATGCGCGTAGTGCTTGGTTTTTGATGACTTGTATATTTTTGCAATAAGTATGTGAGTTCTTTAGGACTAATGTTGAGTCCATGGATTATACGCACTCTCACCTTTCCATCATTGCTAGCCTCTTGATGCAGTGCATTGCCCTTTCTCACATTGAGAGTTGGTGCAAACTTAGCGGTGCATCCAAACCCCGTGATATGATCGCTCTTTCACATAAACCTTCTTATATCTTCCTCAAAACAGCCACCATACCTACCTATTATGGCATTTCCATAGCCATTCCAAGATATATTGCCATGCAACTTTCCACCATTCCGTTTATCATGACATGTTCATCATTGTCATATTGCTTAGCATGATCATGTAGTTGACATAGTATTTGTGGCAAAGCCACCGTTCATAATTCTTTCATACATGTCACTCTTGGTTCATTGCATATCCTGGTACGCCGCCGGAAACATTCATATAGAGTCACACTTTGTTCTAGTATCGAGTTGTAATCATTAAGTTGTAAAAAAATAGAAGTGTGATGATCATCATTTAATAGAGCATAGTCCCAACAAAAAAGATAAAGGCCAAATAAAAAAGGCCCAAAAAAAATAAAAAGAGAAATAAAAAGGGACAATGCTACTTCCTTTTTTCCACACTTGTGCTTCAAAGTAGCACCATAATCTTCATGATAGAGAGTCTCTTGTTTTGTCACTTTATATACTAGTGGGAATTTTTAATTATAGAACTTGGCTTGTATATTCCAACAATGGGCCTCCTCAAGTGCCCTAGGTCTTCGTGAACAAGCAAGTTGGATGCACACCCACTTAGTTTCTTTTGTTCAGCTTTCATACATTTATAGCTCTAGTGCATCCGTTGCATGGCAATCCCTACTCCTTGCATTAACATCAATCGATGGGCATCTCCATAGCTCATTGATTAGCCTCGTTGATGTGAGACTTTCTCCTTTTTTGTCTTCTCCACATAACCCCCATCATTATACTCTATTCCACCCATAGTGCTATATCCATGGCTCACGCTCATGTATTGCGTGAAGGTTTATAAAGTTTGAGATTACTTAAGTATGAAACAATTGCTTGGCTTGTTATCGGGGTTGTGCATGATGAGAGCATTCTTGTGTGACGAAAATGGAGCATGACTAAACTATATGATTTTGTAGGGATGAACTTTCTTTGGCCATGTTATTTTGAGAAGACATAATTGCTTAGTTAGTATGCTTGAACTATTATTATTTCTATGTCAATATTAAACTTTTGTCTTGAATCTTTCGGATCTGAATATTCATACCACAATTAAGAAGAGTTACATTGAAATTATGCCTAGTAGCATTCCGCATCAAAAATTCTGTTTTTATCATTTACCTACTCGAGGACGAGCAGGAATTAAGCTTGGGGATGCTTGATACGTCTCCAACGTATCTATAATTTTTGATTGCTCCATGCTATATTATCTTCTATTTTGGACATTATTGGGCTTTATTATTAACTTTTATATTATTTTTGGGACTAACCTATTAACCGGAGGCCCAGCCCAGAATTGTTGTTTTTTGCCTATTTCACAGTTTTGCAGAAAAAAAATATCAAACGGAATGAAACCTTCGGGAACGTGATTTTTTGAACGAACATGATCCAGGAGACTTGGACCCTAAGTCAAGGAAGCTTTGAGGAAGCCATGAGGTAGGGGCGTGCCTACCCCTGTGTGCACCCTCCACCCTCGTGGGCCACACATTGCTCCACCGACGTACTCCTTCCTCCTATATATACCCACGCACCCCAAGCGATCGACATCGGAGCAAAAACCTAATTCCACCGCCGCAACCTTACATGCCCACGAGATCCCGTCTTGGGGCCTGTTAGGAACTCACATGAGGGGGCATCGTTCACGGAGGGCTTCTACATCAACACCATAGCCCCTCCAATGAAGTGTGAGTAGTTTACCTTAGACCTTCGGGTCCATAGTTAGTAGCTAGATGGCTTCTTATCTCTTTTTGGATCTCAATACAATGTTCTCCCCCTCTCTCGTGGAGATTTATTCGATGTAATCTTCTTTTTGCGGTGTGTTTGTTGAGATCGATGAATTGTGGGTTTATGATCAAGTTTATCTATGAACAATATTTGAATCTTCTGAATTCTTTTATGTATGATTGGTTATATTTGCAAGTCTCTTCGAATTATTAGTTTGGTTTGGCCTACTAGATTGATCTTTCTTGCAATGGGAGAAGTGCTTAGCTTTGGGTTCAATCTTGCGGTGTCCTTTCCTAGTGTGATGAGGGGCAGCAAGGCACGATTGTATTGTTGCCATCGAGGATAACAAGATGGGTTTTTATCATATTGCATGAATTTATCCTCTACATCATGTCATCTTGGTTAATGCGTTACTCTGTTCTTATGAACTTAATACTCTAGATGCATCTTTGGATAGCGGTCGATGTGTGGAGTAATAGTAGTAGATGCAGGCAGGAGTCGGTCTACTTGTCTCGGACGTGATGCCTATATACATGATCATACCTAGATATTCTCATAACTATGCTCAATTCTGTCAATTCCTCAACAGTAATTTGTTCACCCACCGTAAAATACTTATGCTCTTGAGAGAAGCCACTAGTGAAACCTATGGCCCCTGGGTCTATCTTCATCATATTAATCTTCCAAAACTTAGTTATTTCCGTTGCCTTTTTACTTTGCTTTTATTTTACTTTGCATTTTTATCATAAAAATACCAAAAATATTATCCTATCATATCTATCAGATCTCACTCTCGTAAGTGACCGTGTAGGGATTGACAACCCCTTATCGCGTTGGTTGCGAGGATTTATTTGTTTTGTGTAGGTGCGAGGGACTTGCGCGTAGCCTCCTACTGGATTGATACCTTGGTTCTCAAAAACCGAGGGAAATACTTACGCTACTTTACTGCATCACCCTTTCCTCTTCAAGGGAAAACCAACACAGTGCTCAAGAGGTAGCAGGTACCCTGCCCTGGTTCAGTTTATGGCGGTGACCCATCTAGCCTACAACCTTATGAAGATGCCTGGGAGAAATGGCGTCCTGACCGTAGCGGGGGACACCAAGGAGGCTCTAACGGCACTCCAGCTTGCCTTCAAGGCTGCCGCGGCAGCACGCCCGGCCGATGAGGCCACCCCGGGAGCTAAGGAGGCTGCCCCGGCTAAGAAGAAGTAGTTGTTCACTCAAGATCGGGCCGAAACGAAGCAAGTACCGGTCGAGGAAGGTGGACCCTCAGGAACTACCGTCACCATAGGCGCCAACCTCGACCTGGATCAGGAGGAGGCATTGGTGAAGTTCTTGCGTGCGAACAAGGAGGTATTCGCCTGGGAACCCAAGCAGCTGGTAGGGGTCCTGAGGGGGTGATCGAGCATCACTTAAGGGGGTGCCCCAATGTGCGCCCTGTGAAGCAGAAGGCGCGGCGACAATCCACGGAGAAGCGGTCCTTCATTGTCCAGGAAACCCGCAAGCTGGAGGCAGCAGGTGTCATTCGCGAGGTCTAGTACCCGGAGTGGTTGGTGAACCCCGTCGTTGTGCCGAAGAAAGGCGGGAAGGAGCACATGTGTGTCGACTTCACCAACCTCAACAAGGCATGTCCCCAAGACCTGTTCCCGCTTCTGCGCATCGACCAGATTGTAGACTCCACCGCCGAGTGCGACCTGTTGTGTTTCCTGGACGCATTCTCGGGCTACCACCTGATCAAGATGGTGGTGGAGGATGTGGAGAAGACGGCTTTCCTAACCCCGTGTGGGGTGTACTGCTACACTTGCATGCCGTTCGGGCTGCGCAACATAGGGGTGACCTTCCAACGGCTGATGCACATCACCCTGGGTCAGCAGCTCGGGAGAAACGCTGAAGCCTACGTCAACGACATCATGGTAAAATCTCGGGAGTCAAGAACTCTGATTCAGGACCTGGAGGAGACCTTCGCAAGCCTACGCCAGGTGGACGTGCGGCTTAACCCAGAGAAGTGTGTGTTTGGTGTTCCCTCTGGCAAGCTGGTGGGCTTCCTCGTATCCCACAGGGGGATCGAGGCTAACCCGGAGAAGGTCAAGGCGATAGAAGACATGATCCCACCACAAACTCTCAAGGAAATGCAAAAGCTTGCAGGCTGCGTGACCTCACTTGGACGCTTCATCTCCAAGCTGGGGGAGCGCGCCCTGCCATTCTTCAAACTAATGAAGAAGAAGGGACCATTCGAGTGGACCCCGGAGGCTGACCTGGCGTTCCAAGACCTCAAGAGATACCTGACTAGCCCTCCGGTGATGGTGGCGCCTCGTCCCCTCAAGCCCCTGGTGCTTTACCTTGCCGCCACTCCCTACTCTGCCAGCATGGCGCTGGTGGCAGTTTGGGAGGAGCGCCAGGCCAAGAGTCTGCTGCACCGTGCCGCACCACCAGCCGGGGCGATACGGCACCAAGAGGATGCCGCAAAGGCCGCAACAACGCCAACGAAAGATCAGGCCCAGCAAGACGGCGCTCTCGGGCCTGCAGAGGCCCCAATGGATGGCCAGGCTCATGAGGGCCCATCACCTCAGCAGACGCCCCAACGTCTGGTAGACGCAGGCTCCGTCGACGCTCCCGCCCTTGTCGAGCACCTAGTGTACTTCGTCAACACGGTACTACAGGATGCGAGGGCACGGTACCCCATGCCACAGAAGCTCCTGCTCGCGCTCCTGGTGGCCTCACGCAAGCTGCACCATTACTTCCAAGGCCACCCGATCAAAGTCGTCTCAGCTTACCCACTAGAGAGGGTGCTCCGGAATCCTAATGTTGCGGGAAGGGTCGCCTAGTGGAACATCAAACTTCAGGCATTTCAGCTCGAGTTCAGCACAACCAGGGTCATCAAGGGGGGCGCCCTAGCTGACTTCGTGGCCGAATGGACCGACGTCCAGGAACCTGAAGTTGGCGAGAGCCTATCTCTCTCGCCAGGAAGTCAAGCACCAGATGGTTGGATCATGTACTTCGACGGTGCCTTCGCACGCCAAGGCACGGGGGCTGGAGACGTGCTCATCTCGCCCACCCAAGACAAGCTCTACTACGCCGTGCAGCTCTGCTTCTAGCAGGGTGAGAAGATCTCCAACAACATTGCAGAGTATGAGGGGTTGATCGCCAGCCTCAAGGCCATCGTGGACTTGGGGATAAAACGCCTCACCATCAAGGGCGATTTGCAGCTCCTCGTCAACTTTTCCAACAAGGTGTACGAGCCAAAGGACGAGCACATGGAGGCATACCTCGCGGAGGTGCACAAGATGGAGAAGCAGTTCTTGGGCCTGGAGCTACAACACGTGCCTTGCGACACGAACAAGGAAGGCGACGACATCACCAGAAGGGCATCCAAGCGCCTGCCCCAGGATCCCAACGTCTTCGAAGAGCGGCTTTTCAAGCCATCGGCAGCACCCCCATCTGTGGAGCTGGCGTCACCTCAGGAAGAGCTTCCCCAACCACCAGCCTCGGGAGCCCCCACCTGTGGCCCGACCACAGGAGCACGCCTGCTCCTGGCGCTCGAGCCTCGGGAGGGGTGCTGGACCGAGGAGTTCAATGCATACCTGACGTGAGGGATGCTGCCGGATAAAGAGGAGGACGCGGAGCGTGTGGCCCGGCGGGCTATGGCATACTGCATCCAGGATGGTGAGCTATACAGAAAGCGGCCAAATGATGTTTCTTTGTGATGCATCTCTAGGGACCAGGGGAACGAGTTGCTAGCTGACATACACGGCGGAGATTGCGGGGAATAAAAAGCACCACTCATCACTGCTCACCCTGGTTGGCAAGGCGTTCCGCGGCGGGTTCTAGTGGCCGACGGCACCCAACGACGCAGCCGAGCTGGTGAAATCCTGCGAGGTCTGCCAATTCCACGCCAAGCAGATCCACTAGCCAGCTCAGGGCCTCCAGACTATCCCGCTCTCATGGACGTTCACGGTCTGGGGGCTGGATATCCTAGGCCCGTTCCCTCGAGCGCCTGGGGGCTACCGCTACCTTTACGTCACCATCGACAAGTTCACCAAATGGGCGAAGGTGGAAGCCGTCCGCACCATCCCAGCCGGGTCAGCAGTTAAGTTCATCAAGGGCCTCATGAGCCGGTTCGGGATCCCTAACCGCATCATCACCGACAATGGCTCGCAGTTCACTAGCAACCTCTTCAAGACATATTGTGCTAACCTTGGAACGCAGATCTGCTACGCTTCAGTGGCACACCCCAGGAGCAATGGCCAAGCCGAACGCGCCAATGCGGAGGTCCTGAGGGGCCTCAAGACCAGGACCTTCAAGAAGAAGCTCGAGGCCTGTGGCAGGGGCTGGCACGACAAGCTCTAGTCCGTGTTGTGGTCCATCCGCACCACCGCCACCAAGCCAACAGGCGAGACCCCGTTCTTCCTCGTCTATGGAGCAGAAGCGGTTCTCCCTCACGAGGTCAGGCATTGCTCCGCGCGGGTCCTGGCGTTCGATGAGACGCAGCAGGACGCCATGCGGGGGATGGACCTTGTGATGGGGGAGGAACGCCACCGTGAAGCCTCGCTCCGAGCGGCAAGATACCAGCAGGCGTTGCGACGGTACCACGGTCGCAGCGTCCGCTCCAGGACGCTCGAGGTGGGAGATCTCGTCCTGAGGCGGGTGCTCTCCCGGGAAGGGCTGCACAAGCTCTCGCCCATGTGGGAGGGCCCGTTTAGGATCGCCCGCGTCTCCAGGCCTGGCGCGTCGCGCTGGAGACGCAGGACGGGATCCCCATCCAGAACGCCTGGAACATCCAGCACCTCCGGAAGTTCTACCCATGAAGCAAGGCCCAGTGCCTGTGAAGTTCTCCGCTCGTGACACTCTCATGTAATAATGAGTGGAGCTGTACATGCCCCAGAGTCTCGGGAGTGCCGCCCTCGGGCCTCGGGGGGCTCCCTCCCACGTCCTAGTGGCAGCACTTAGCTCTGCGCTGGTGAGAAGACTAGACTAGGTGCCAGACGCGGCTGTTAATTTGCTTTCCGTAGTTGGCTTGCCTCTCTTTAGTGGAAAATTTGAATTCTGGTGTTTCTCGCTGGCTTGGTTCGATTCCCTTTTCTCTGTGTGTCTTCCCTCGGTTATCTGTTTTGCCCGACACTCTCCCTCGCATGCCTCGCGAGGGGGCTGACAAGTGCGTGCATAAGCTCTTCCCTTGGTCTTGACGAGGCACCCTCGTTTGAGCTCGCGACCGGTGCACCCCCTTTTTAAGTCCGTGCCCCACGGGTACTGCGACGTGGTGCGCTAGGCCATGACCGGCCACGCCTGGGGCCCTGAGCAAGGTAGAATAAGGTTTTCTTAAGAAATTTTTGCAGTATCTCGACACCTCCCAAGTCCGCAGTAGGGAGGTCTAATCGGGTGCCGGGAGATACGCGCCTCACGAGGTGGAAACTGCTTTAGACGCATCGAGCTAAGTTATCCTTACATGCATACGTAAAGCACTGATGCCACAACACAACTCAGAAGTGATAAGCATAGCAAAAGGCAGGAAAAGCATTACGGTTCGTCATACGCCCCCGCGGGGCCCCATACTTGTTTCTTGTGATGCAGGGAGAAAAGAAAGGAAAAACAGGCAAAAGCGGCCCCTACGCCCACGACTACTCCCGAAAACAAGCTCCCAACGCTTCCCCAAGCTCAGCTAGAGCCCTCCTCGCGCTTCACTGGGGCGCGATGACGGGACGACCCACCACCGTCCTTGAAGCGAGCCTGGCGACGGGGCGGTTGGTCGTAGCCGCCGCTGCTGGAGCTTTCGTCGGAGGAGGAACCGCCGCTGCTGGACAAACCGCGGCGATCACCGGGGGCGAGCTCGCCCTTGTCCTCGTCGCGGCCGTCGCCAAGGCCGAGCACTTCATCATTGTTGCTATCTTTAGGGCAGCACCCAGCACGGCGACTATCTTCCCCGAACACCCTCACCAAGAGGGTCACGGCGCCGTTGTACTTGAAGTGGAGAGTGCACCGCCTGCCCAGGCCGCGCGCGGGCAAACGTCTGCCAGCCGCGGGCTAGGGCTATGTTGCCCGCCACGGAGATCGCCACCGCAACCCACGAGGCCTTGTTGCAGCAGCCGTCCGCCTGCAGCCAGAGGCCTCGGGGACCCAAAGTCGCTAGCTCTCCAGCAAAGGAGCGCGGAAGCTGGAGCCAGGTGCCGGTCGGGTTCTCCGACCACACAACGAACTCCGGCAGCACCTCTGCCGAGTGGAAGCATGGCCAGGGAGGCCGAGCGACCATGGCGCCCCCCCCCCCCTAGCTGGCGGAACCGCCACGCTTCAGGCGGCTTCCACCAAGCGGAGAAACACCGCCTCAGCCGAATGGAGCGGCACCGGACCCCAAAGAGATCCATCCTCGACCACGAGGAGCCACAGCGGGGGTCATAGCGTGCTTACGAGGGCGCCGCGCCCCCTCTTGGGCGGAGGAGAGCCGGGCCCCTCTTGGCGAGCCTTCCCCTTCTCCGCGACCGAGAACCTCTTCGTCGGCGCCATGGGTGTCGCTGCTAGTAGTGAACCAAGGAGCAAGGAAGAAGAAGCAAGCGGAACGGAAGAAGAGATGGGCGACGGGGGCTTCGCCCCCCTCCCCATTTATAGCAGGAGGAGGCCAACCGGCGCCCCCCATGATCGCAGGAAATGATGGCTTTTCCGCATGCACCGGGGACTCGTCAAGTCGGGCAGTTGCCGAGGCAGCATGGGGAAGTAGAGACGCCCACGTACCGTCGGTCGCCACGCGTCAATCAAGGCCGTAGGTGGTTGGGGCCCGCGGCGCTCCGCACTTGCCCCTTGGCGTCGCCTCGAAGCCAAGTCCGAGCGCGCCTTGGGCACGGGGGCTACTGTCGGCGTTCTAGGAACTGGGGTCCCCAGACTAGCCTGCCTGCGACCCACGGCGTGGCTCCACTAGTGGCCCGGTACGACCCATCTTCACCAGCAAACACTCAAGACCCTCGCGAGGGGCCAAGCCTCGCAAAGCGGGTGACACAAGACCCCCTCAGGGGCAGCCTCACTAGGCTGGCTCGCGAGGAGCAGAGAGATCAAGGCGAGGGACACCTCAGGAGGTTCCCATGATGTGAGCCATGAAAACCAAGGCCAGGCGGGCGCCAGCGGACGCAGAGTACTGGTTTCCTCTTTGGTGCTAAAGGACCAGGTGCAAGCGTGGAGTCCCGAGGCATCAGGCAAAGGTTTCTATATCGGTGCAACGAGACCAAGACCAGCAGGACGGGAGGACAGAGGTCATCGCGGAGCCCACAATGGCATCACCACCAGAGCCTTTGGCAGGCGAAGACCACCTTTTGTTAGGATAGCTTGTACTAGTTGTCCCCCTCCAAATTGGCCATTGTGGGATCCCTTCCTGCCTAATATTTGGGAAGAGGACCCGGGCCTCTATAAATAGGACTAGCCACCACCATAGGAAGGGGAAAACTGATCCTGGGTTAGATCCATTCCATCCACACACACACAAGCTCACCGAGCTCAAGAACACCTCTCCTCAGGAGGTAGTTCTTCCCGTGTACTTGTTCATCCCAGCCTACGAGGCAATCCACCACACCACATTGGAGTAGGGTATTACACCACATCGGCGGCCCAAACCAGTACAAACTCTTGTGTCCCTTGTTCTTCGGGTTCGGCGAGCTAAGCTTTGAGATAGTGGTGAGGGAGAGACAGATCATCGTGCGCACCCCAGAGTTCGAACCTCAAGGGTTTTGCCGGAACCTGTAATCCGATAGAGGCCTCCGCATCGTGGGTGCCCTCGTTGCAGTGGTGAGTTGCCTGAGCCACTCCGGGCACCAACCTGCTGGCTCTCGAGACGAGGTAAGCACGTGCACGCTGAGAAAACATCTCATAGTCTTCGTCGAAGGCACCGACGGTGGCCTCAAGAAAACACCATGAACTGTCGTTTAAAGCAGCCAACCATGTCGCGGCATCGGCGCGCGAGGCGTCAACGGTGGCCTCGGCAGCGAGGTGCTCCTCCAAGATCTGGGGGTCAGCACGAATGGCAGCCATCGCGACCTCATCCGCGTGTGCGGCCGCGATTTGCTTCTCGGCTGCCAAATGCTCCTTGAGGTCCTGGCTATACTGCGTGCACCATGGCTAGGCGGGCGCTTATTTGGTGGAGGGGTTAGTGATTTGGGTGGAAGGTGTCGCGCTCGCACCGGCGGTCGGGACATGTGGGATGTGGAAGGAAGAGGCGAATGGTGGTCGGGTGTGGATTACCTGCCTGGATAGGCGAGGCCGAGCAGCGTGAAGGAGGGTTGCCGGCGAGGAGGTGGCGGAGCTACAAGCAAGGAGTGAAGGTTTCAACTTGGAAAGGAAGGCGGAAACAGGGGAAATGTGGCTTTTGGTAAGGGGGAGGGGCGGGGAGGTAGATATTTCCGCGGAAGCCAAAAATTTGGAATCGCTTCAGCCAAAAAACTGACGCGCAAAGTATCATCAGACACGGTCCCTTATTCAGACACGGTCCAAAGATATTTTGTGTTGCATCTCACACAGTTGGTTATAATAAACTGTGTGGGATCTACTTGATTTTTCGTCTTGATTTGAATTACATAATGGGGTCACACAATGCCATGGACGGTGTTTGAATTGCTAGACCTTTTATCTGCAGTGATCATAAAAGAATTGGAATTATTCAGGGTTTGTTTGGACATTTTTATGCATTAAGTGAGTTTTCAATGCATTTATGTGCATAATTCAAATTTGAACTACATGCACATGCTCCAAAGGCATATAAATTAGTTGAAAATCAAATCTTTGTCCTTGGGTGCATGCTTAGGTCCCATGCAAGAAATGGGAATGAATTTCAAACACCATGGCACCGTTGATTGCCGACAAAACATTGAGATGCCTGGTTTTTAAATTCTACTAAATCCAAAACTCGTCTGAAATTCATGAAACTTGGCATGCTATCATGGAGAGGCATCAACATGTCATGGTACAAATTTTGTCCCATTTGGGGCAGGTTTGGGTAGATGCTTCTCACAAACCGGAGCTTCTCACAACAAGCATGATGGTTTTCGGTAGGGAACGTCCCACCTTTGGGGACGAAA
The DNA here is from genome assembly GCA_021605205.1 of Aegilops longissima. Classification (NCBI taxonomy): domain Eukaryota; kingdom Viridiplantae; phylum Streptophyta; class Magnoliopsida; order Poales; family Poaceae; genus Aegilops; species Aegilops longissima. The sequence goes on from CM038679.1 coordinate 237,846,763, forward strand.
CGATATCCATTGCCTCTTATTGCTTTCAAATTTTTTTCTCATGTCAACATAGAACAACAGGAGTGTTGTGTGATTTTTTGTGCTTTTTGGGGTTCGTTTGGACATTTTTATGCATTAACTGAGTTTTCAATGCATTTATGTGCATAATTAAAATTTGAACTACATGCGCATGCCAGTGCATATAAATTCGTTGAAAAATCAAATCTTTGTCCTTGGGTGCATGCTTAGGTCCCATGCAAGAAATGGGAATGAATTTCAAACACCATGACACCGTTGATTGCCGGCAAAACATTGAGATGCATGTTTTTTAAATTCTATTAAATCCAAAACTCATCTAAAATTCATGAAACTTGGCATTCTATCATGTAGCGGCATCAACATGCCATGGTACAAATTTTGTCCCATTTGGGGCAGGTTTGGGTATATGCTTCTCACAAACCGGAGCTTCTCACAACAAGCATGATGGTATTCGGTAGGGAACGTCCCACCTTTGGGGACGAAACGATATCCAATGCCTCTTATTGCTTTCAATTTTTTTCTCGTGTCAACATAGAACAACAGGAGTGTTGTGTGAATTTTTGTGATTTTTGGGGTTTGTTTGGACATTTTTATGCATTAACTGAGTTTTCAATGCATTTATGTGCATAATTAAAATTTGAACTACATGCGCATGCCAGTGCATATAAATTCGTTGAAAAATCAAATATTTGTCCTTGGGTGCATGCTTAGGTCCCATGCAAGAAATGGGAATGAATTTCAAACACCATGACACCGTTGATTGCCGGCAAAACATTGAGATGCATGTTTTTTAAATTCTATTAAATCCAAAACTCGTCTAAAATTCATGAAACTTGGCATTCTATCATGTAGCGGCATCAACATGCCATGGTACAAATTTTGTCCCATTTGGGGCAGGTTTGGGTATATGCTTCTCACAAACCGGAGCTTCTCACAACAAGCATGATGGTATTCGGTAGGGAACGTCCCACCTTTGGGGACGAAACGATATCCATTGCCTCTTATTGCTTTCAATTTTTTTTCTCGTGTCAACATAGAACAACAGGAGTGTTGTGTGAATTTTTGTGTTTTTTCGGGGTTCGTTGGACATTTTTATGCATTAATTGAGTTTTCAATGCATTTATGTGCACAATTCAAATTTGAACTACATGTGCATGCTCCAGTGCATATAAATTGGTTGAAAAATCAAATATGTATCCTTGGGTGCATGCTTAGGTCCCATGCAAGAAATGGGAATGAATTTCAAACACCGGGGCACCGTTGATTGCCGGCAAAACATTGAGATGCTTGGTTTTTAAATTCTAGTAAATCCAAAACTCGTCTGAAATTCATGAAACTTGGCATGCTATCATGTAGCGGCATCAACATGTCGTGGTACAAATTTTGTCCCATTTGCGGCAGGTTTGGGTATATGCTTCTCACAAATCGGAGCTCCTCACAACAAGCATGATGGTTTTCGGCTGGGAACGTCCCACCTTTGGGGACGAAATGATATCCATTGCCTCTTATTGCTTTCAAATTTTATTCTCGTGTCTACATAGAACAACAGGATTGTTGTGTGAATTTTTTTTTACTTTCGGGGTTCGTTTGGACATTTTTATGCATTAACTGAGTTTTCAATGCATTTATGTGCATAATTCAAATTTGAACTACATGCGCATGATCCAGTGCATATAAATTGGTTGAAAAATCAAATATGTGTCCTTGGAAATGGGAATGAATTTCAAACACCAGGGCACCGTTGATTGCTGGCAAAACATTGAGATACTTTGTTTTTAAATTCTAGTAAATCTAAAACTCGTCTGAAATTCATGAAACTCGGCATGCTATCATGGAAGGGCACCCGACATGATGTGGTATTTTTCGTGTCCATTTTGAGAGAAGGCGCACTCGAATAATGACAGCCAACAAAGGCATTTTGAAAAAAAATAGCTGCCACTTTAATATCTCAAACGTTTGTATAATTCAAACCGTGTGCGTTCGGTTAACCATTCACGTGATGCCACGTGTCTTGGTTTTAATGGCTACAGGAGGTGCCGTGTGGACAGCTGCTTGACTGAACGGGAGGCGTGCGAGTGCAGTCCGGTGCGCAGGCTCACCGGGAAGCGTACAAGCTGTTAAACGCAGGATATGTGCCTCTCTTCAATGCAAATGGTTCAGATTACGGTATGCAAATTAAAGCCAGACTTCGGCGCTAAGCCAAGAGACACTGCGATTTGTCAAAATATGCAGCTAAGAGTCAATATCACTATCTATTTTTTGCAACTAAAATTCAGTAATTAAGTATAGATTTCATTCATACTAGAGATTAAGCAGTCGTTCTCACCGAGAAGCGAGACAGCCTTGGACCGCCGCCCGCCTCGCTCCCACTGGTCTATATTAATGGTGCCGCCGAGCGGCTGCACCCCCCCCCCCCATCCTCGCCACACACACAATTCCTCTCTCTCTCTCCGCCCGCATCCTCGACGCCGCTCTGAGTCCTCAAAGCTGTCAGTGTACGAGGATGCCACCGAAGCGCCCCATCGGAGGGAGTGGCGACGCCGGGCCTGTTGAAGCACCGGAGCATGGCGTGAATATGGAGACAGAGGTTTCTGTCCCCGCCGACGAGGTGGAGAACGAGGCTGCCAACAAGCGGAGGCGGGTCGAGAAAGAACCGCAGGCGACTCCAGCAGGCCTAGACTTCATCAACACCCTCCCCGATGATATGTTGATAGTCATCATATCCCTCCTCCCAATCCAAAATCGGGCGAGGACGGCCGCCGTTTCCTGGCGGTGGCGCACCCTATGGCTTTGCAACCCTATCGAACTCCACCATGCCCACAAGCTCTGCCATGGCTATCGCCAAAGCTTGGATGCATTTTTTGAGATCCTCGGCAGTCACCATGGCCCAATCAAAGGCCTTATCACGGGCAAGTTCCGTTCCAATGGCAAGGAGCGAGCCAAGCTTGACGAGTGGTTCCGATCCCGCGCCATAGATCATCTCGAGAAGCTAAGTTATAATGATGGGCATATGAGCTTGCTGCCAACGTCCGTGCTCCGCTTCGCGCCCACGCTGCGCCTCGCCAAGTTCATGAACTTCCATCCCCCCCTTAATGACGCGCCTGCTCTTTTTCTACCTCGACTGAGCACCTCGAGCTCGTCACCGTCCGCATCCCAAAGGATGACATGGAGCGCCTGCTCCACGGCTGTACTGCACTCGAGTTCCTACGTTTTCAGGCGATGAATTGGTCGAGTACCTAGCACATCACCTCCAGGACTCTCCGCACTATTTATGTGTGTTGCTGGTGCTGCAACAAGAGATCACAAAAGGTGGACCGCAATATGGTCATCCAGGACACACCTTCACTTTAGAGATTACTTGTAGTTGATCAACAAGATCCAACAAGAATCAATGTCATTTCTGCGCCAAAATTGAAAGTGGTGGGCTACTAGTCTGTCAAATACTACAACTTTCAGGTACAACAGCCGCCTTATATACCTCTCCTTCTTGATATCAACGTTATTTCTAGTTTTGAAGATGTATGTTCGTCTGTCATCCAATAAGCTTCACCTGCACTGGGCACAATGAAGGTCTCAGAACACCCCTAAGTAACTTTCCATATTTGTAACTCCAACTCTTGCCATTTTCGCATTGATATATGATATTCCTCCGTGGTTGGGTTTTCTTATTTTGCATTTTGTCCATGTCATGCATTTTATCATGTCATCATGTGCATCGATTTGCATACGTGTTCGCCTCATGATTAGAGCATTTTCCCGTTGTCCGCTTTTGCAATCCGGCACTCCTATCTCCCCGGCGGTCCCTTTTATGTTTTTCCGCAGCGGGTATAAAACCTTCTCGAAATGGACCGAGGTTTGTCTAGTGGCCTTGGTATACCACCGAGACCACCGGTCAAGTTTCGGGTCATTTGGAGCTCGTTTGGTACTCCAACAGTTAACCGCGCTCTCGCAAAGGCCTCTTTTAAGTTGCAGCCCAACACCCCTTCAAAACAGCCCAATAACCCATCTAAGTCACTCCCATGCTCTCCGTCGCTCGATCACGATCGTGGGTGAAAACTACACCTCATTTGGACTCTCCTAGCTCCTCTATGCCTATTTAAGCACCTCCCAAAATCCCGGATCAATTCCACCCGAAACCCTAGCCCTTCTTCCTCACATACGGACGTGTCCGCCTGGCGCGCGGACGCCGCCGCCGCCGCAGCAGCCAGTGGCAGGCTGCCACGTGGCGCGCCGCCGCCCCACTTCGCCGCCCGGGGCCAGATCCGCCCGCCCGGCCGAACTGGCCACATGCAGCCCTCACAGCGCCGCCAAGGCCCATGCGCGCCTCACGCCTCGCCACGCCCGGCCACGCCACCGGCGCTGCTGCCGCCAAGGCGCCTGCGCCCCACGCCCTGACGTCCTCCGCCGCCACCACATCCTCCGGCCGGCCCTCGCCGACTCCGGCGTCGCCGCGCCGGCTCCGGGCCCGGCCCGCCTCGACCTGCCGCCGCCTCCTCCGGCGCCCGCTCCTGCCCGCCTCGGCCCCCCCGCCGGCCGCCTTTCGGCGAAGCTCGCGGGCAGCCCCAGCGGCGCGCCTGATCCGATCCGATCCGCCGGCCTCGGGAATCCCGCTGACTTCTCTCTCCCTCCATTTTCTCTAAGTTTTTGCATCATTGTTATTTTTGTGCAATTTTCAACATGCTATATCTTTGCATCCGTAGATCCATTTTGCGCGTATAATATGTCGAAATGTTCGCCTCGAAGAGTAGATCATTTCGTTCCATTGCATCATTTTCATTTGAGCTCATCTTGATGCCCGAAATGCTGTTGGAAGAGTGCTATGTGTTGTTAGTTTCTGTTTGCAATGAAGTTGCACTTTTGTTATTTTTGCCATGATTATTGTGTGCACCCTATGATTTTGAGTCCTACATGTGTTTTGTAAAATGCCATGCCATCTTTCCAGGGGTGTATGCCATGTATTTTTGTGATCTATGTGGTGACTAGCACAAGCATGCAAAGTAGGTGTCCTGCTGTTGCTGATTTCAGCCCTGTTTTAGCTGATTTTGATGCCATGTTTACTTGATGACACCAAGAGATCTATGCATATTTTGAGATACTTCAGTAAGGGTGTTTTGTAAAGCATGTCTTGCTATATCCATCCATGCCCTTGTTTGCAATTATGGAGTGCCATAGCTTGAGTCAATCGAGCTCTACTTTTGCTATCAAATGTTTCCTGGCAGATTGTATACATGTTATTCAATTTTGCCTAGCTTGTTGTGGTTGATCCATTTATGCTATGTTATTGTTCTTGCCATGTATGTCTTCTATGCCATGTCTTCTTGATGTATGTATGCTTAGTTTATCATTTAAGGCTCTGTAGTGAGTGCATTGAGCTTGTAAACATGCCCTCTCGTTATCAGTTTTTGACATGTCATGTTGTTGAATCTGTTAACGAGACTTTCAATATTGACATGTGTGTTACTATATTTTCTAGTCCTTTTTGGCTTATAGTCAGTAAGGGACTTTTGTTCTAGGCTTTGAGTAGATTCATGCCATGCCTTGTTTTGCTATTTTAAGGTCCTGTAGCATGTAGTTCTGCTGCTCTGAACATTGCAACCTGATGCTGTTTTTGCCATGTCCAGCCTGATATTTTGTGCACTTTTGCCATGCTTGTTTGAACATGTTATGATGTGAACTAGTCGTAGCTCAGTGTTCATCTTTTGTCGAGCATCATGTGTAGATCACTGCCATGTGCTTTGTTGATACGTTTGGGTGCAGTAGCTTAATTATTTGTTGCTTGCTAAGTGGCATCATGCTGTTAATGGCAGATTTGCGCCATTCTTGTTTTGCTTGCCATTTGCAAACCGTGCATCCGATTCCGGTGATCTTTATATCGATTTCAACCGAAATCATCTCATCTTTCTAGTGGCATACTTGGTTTGCCAAGTTGATGCATGGTTCATCATTTACCTTCCGGAGCGCACATACGCATTGCATATCGCATCTCGCATATCATGTCATGTTTTGCATCATGTTGATTGTGCATTGCACCGTGATTTATTGTGGTTCCTTTGTTTGTGTTGTTGCTTTGGGTAGAGTCGGGAGACGAGTACGTGAACGAGGAACCTGTTGAGAACGCTTACGAGGATCAAGCTTTCGACAACTCTGAGAACATTGCAGGCAAGATGACCATACCCGAAATCACTTCTATCTTTGCTATGCTAGTTGCTCGCTCTTTTGCTATGCCTATGCTGCGATGCCTACCACTTGCTATATCATGCCACCCATATTGCCATGTCAGCCCCTAACCATCTTTTCCTAGCAAACCGTTGATTGGCTATGTTACCGCTTTGCTCAGCCCTCTTATAGCGTTGCTAGTTGCGGTGAAGTCAAGTTTGTTCCTTGTTGAACATGGAGATGTTGTTCCTTTTGGAACATGTTTACTTGTTGGGGATATCACAATATATATATCTGCTTAATTAATGCATCTATATACTTGGTAAAGGGTGGAAGGCTCGGCCTTATGCCCGGTGTTTTGTTCCACTCTTGCCACCCTAGTTTCCGTCATACCGGTGTTATGTTCCTTGATTTCGCGCTCCTTACGGTTGGGTGATTTATGGGACCCCTTGACAGTTCGCTTTGAATAAGACTCGTCCAGCAAGGCCCAACTTTGGTTTTACCATTTGCCACCTAAGCCTTTTCCCCGGTTTTCATGAGCCCGAGGGTCATCTTATTTTAAACCCCGGCGGTGCTCCTTCGAGTGTTGGTCCAAACTAGAGCACCGTCGGGACCATTCCTTGGCAACTTGGATTACGTCGGTTCTGATGCTTAGCTTATCCGGTGTGCCACGAGAACGAGATATGTGCAGCTCCTATCGGGATTTGTCGGCACAGTCGGGTGGTCTTGCTGGTCTTGTTTTATTCTTTGTCGAAATGTCTTGTAGTCCGGATTCCGAGATTGATCGGGTCTTCCCGTAGAAGGAATATCCTTCGTTGACCGTGAGAGCTTATAATGGGCTGTTGGGACACCCTGCAGGTAATATCTTTCAAAGTCGTGCCCGCGGTTATGAGGCGATGGGAATTTGTTAATGTCCGGTTGTAGAAAACCCAAAGTTGACCTCAATTAAAATACACATCAACGCGTGTGTAACCGTGATGGTCTCTTCTCGGCGGAGTCCGGAAGTGAACACGGTGTTGGAGTTATGTCCGACGTAAGTAGTTCAGATCACTTCTTGATCACTACTAGCTTCACGTCTGTGCTTTGCTTCTCTCCTCGCTCTCTTTTGCGTTGTAGCCACCATATATGCTAGTCACTTGCTGCAGCTCCACTTTACTACCCTGTCCTTCCTATAAGCTTAAATAGTCTTGATCTCGCGGGTGTGAGATTGCTGAGTCCCCGTGACTCACAGATACTTCCAAACAGTTGCAGGTTCCGATGAGGCCAGTGCAGGTGATTCAACCGAGCTCAAGTGGGAGTTCGACGAGGAACGTGGTCGTTACTATGTGTCTTTTCCAGATGATCAGTAGTGGTGCCCAGTTGGGACGATCGGGGATCTGTGTAGCATTTGGGGTATCTTCTTTATTTTGGTTCCGTAGTCGGACCTTGAGTGTACTCTGAATGATGTATGTTTATTTATGTACTGTGTGAAGTGGCGACTGTAAGCCAACTATGTACCTCTTTTCCTTAATAATTACATGGGTTGTGTGAAGATTACCTCACTTGCGACATTGCTTTCAATGCGGTTATGCCTCTAAGTCGTGCCTCGACACGTGGGAGATATAGCCGCATCGGGGGCGTTACAAGGTCTTGGCACTAGAATCTGTCGTCCCCAACATGGACCAAGTTTTCAGTTGCCTGAGATGCTTTTCGTGCCTGAAGAAGCTGTATATCAAGGTGATGTTCCTTTCCTGTTAAATGTTAACCATAAGGGAGTTCAATTTTTTGCACCTTTTCCCAAGTTTACAATGACAATGTACTATGATATCTAAAGGAATTTTGGAGGATTTTAGGACATACACCCCCACCCCATATTGGTTGCTTCATTCATATGGTTACAATCGTCCATAAGCACTTCTCCTTTGGATTCATCTGTACTAGTTTTCTTAGGGAATTTTCCATCCAATCCAACCTCTTGTGAAGAAGGCTACATGTTTCTAGATTGTAATCAAATGCCCATGTTAATCATGCCAGATCGAAGATGGCACGTTGGTGCATTTTACAAATCCTGCAAACCAAATGGGCATGTAGCAGTGTTCAAAACTGCATGTAGGCACTAACATGTTCTCTTCTTTTGCAGTGCATATTAGGCTCGGTGGAAGATGTTTATAACCACAATCACACCGAATGCCTGGATCTGCATCTCTCAAATATTACTTTGCACTCCTACCGAGGGACCCCTCCAGAGATTACACTCGCCATGTTCTTTCTTGCCAGAGCAAAGGTGTTGAGGGTACTGAGGTTGAACACGCATTTAATTAGGAAAGATCAATGGTATGATTATCAGAGACGGCTGGTACTGCGGAATGGAAGTGCCTCCAAAAATGCCAAACTTCGTATTGGAAGAGCATATGGCAAAGCAATTGGAAGTTATTGCGTCAAACCCATACAAGACTTGTCAGCGGTTGATTCCTTTTCAGAAATGACGCGGCTTGCTATGTTTGAATTTGGGCGTTGTAATCTTTGAATTTGAACCTTGCAATATTTATGGTATTTGTTATATTGAACCGTTTCTGTTCTCTTATCTCAACACAAATAGTTCATCCGGGTGAACCGCATGTCGTACATCGCACACACCTTGATCTGGCTGACCGTTTCTTTTGTGTTGCCTAATCATAAACAGTTCATCCGAGTGAATTGTATGGTGTACATCGCACACACCCTAATCGGGCTGCCCGTTTCTTTTGTGTTGTCTAATCACAAATAGTTCATTCGAGCGAACAGTATGTTGTACATCGCACACACCTTCATCTGGCTGCCCATTTCTTTTGTTCCTCCTCATCGAAAACGGTTAATTGAATTGAACCATATGCCCCAAATCGCACATGCAACTGAAATCTGAACTGTGTTTGATGCATCCGTTATCTCAAACGTTTTGCACCTTTTTTGACGGGTTTTTTACACCAGCGTTTGCGATTATTGCATTGCACATAGTTTCGTCGAAGGGTCTCTGATCGTAGTGTCGCGTTAGCAGCATCCTGCAGTAGTGAACCCTCTCACTCGGGGGCTTAGCTGCGACCCAGTACTCGCCTAAGTTTCAAATACACACTCCGAGTGAAGAGCAACCCTCTCACTCGGGGGCTTAGCTGCAAACCAGATTCGCCTAAGTTTCAAAAACACTCCGAGTGAAGAGCAACCTCTCACTCGGGGGCTTAGCTGCGAACCAGATTCGCCTAAGTTTCAAAAACACTCCGAGTGAAGAGTAACCCTCTCACTCAGGGGCATAGCTGCGAGCATGTACTCACCTAAGTTTCAAATACACTCGGAGTGAAGAGTAACCCTCTCACTCGGGGGCTTAGCTGCGAATCAGATTTGCCTAAGTTTCAAAAACACTCCGAGTGAAGAGCAACCCTCTCACTCGGGGGCTTAGCTGCGACCCTGTACTCGCCTAAGTTTCAAAAACACTCCGAGTGAAGAGAAACCCTCTCACTCGGGGGCTTAGCTGCGACCCTGTACTCGCCAAAGTGTCAAATACACTCCAAGTGAAGAGCAACCCTCTCACTCAGGGGCTTAGGTGCGACCCTGTACTCGCCTAAGTTTCAAAAACACTCTTAGTGAAGAGCAACCCTCTCACTCGGGGGCTTAGCTGCGACCCCGTACTCGCCTAAGTTTCAAAACATACTTCGAGTGAAGAGCAACCCTCTCACTCGGGAGCTTAGCTGCGACCCTGTACTCGCCTAAGTTTCCAAAACATTCCGAGTGAAGAGCAACCCTCTCACTCGGGGGCTTAGCCGCGACCCCGTATTCGCCTAAGTTTCAAATACACTCCGAGTGAAGAGCAACCCTCTCTTCGGGGGCTTAGTTGCGACCCTGTACTCGCCTAAGTTTCAAATACACTCCGAGTGAAGAGCAACCCTCTCACTCAGGGGCTTAGCTGCGACCCCGTACTCGCTTAAGTTTCAAATATACTCCAAGTGAAGAGCAACCCTCTCACTCGGGGACTTAGCTACGATCATGTACCCGCCTAAGTTTCAAAACACACTTCGAGTGAAGAGCAACCCTCTCACTCGGGAGGAGCAATTCGCTAATTCAACGAGGTGCATCCCGAGCTGCACCACAAGTACAATGTCTGGATGCACTCTGAGCTACGGCACAAGTACAAGGTCTGGATGCACTCTGAGCTGCGCCACAAGTACAAAGTCTATTCCGAGTGAAGAACAATCTCCTCACTTGAAGACTTAGTTGCGATCCCAGATTCGCCTAAGTCGAAAAATCCGAGAACAATGGAGATAAAGCAACTACATTCAAATAAAACAACCAAGTTCGGATAAATCCAGCAAGGTTCGAACTACCAGCAGAAGTACTCGAGCGTCAGGCCCGAAAGAGTTTAACAATTACAAAATCACTCGGCATTCCGAGGCAAATAAAGTCAAGCTATCAAGTCTTTCACTCGGCAGGAGGAGGGCTGGCTGGCTCGACGAAAGTATCCAAGTCGATGCCGTCTACAATGCGAGTGGCTGCATCGATGAAGGTCTCCATGAAAGTTTGAAACTGAAGCTTCTTGGTGTTAGCCACCTGAAGAGCCTTCAACTTCTCTTCCTTGGCGTCCTTGCAATGAACACGAATGAGTGATAAAGCCACATCAGCACCGCAGCGAGCAGCTGACTTCTTCCACGCCTGCACTCGGTCTGGGATGCTGTTGAGTCAAGTCATTAGTGACTCGAGATCATTCATAAGCACATCCTCCGGCCACAACTCCTTGTCTATCTGTGACAATGCAACTTTCAATCGGGCAACGTCCAAGACGCTGGTGAGGCGAGATTTCAGTTGTAGCATGCTCATGGCAGCTTCATCCTTGATGGGAGAGTTGATGGGGTCCAGTCCTTGCTCTATCCGCCAAGTTTCCTCCTTAAAATTTTGACAGAACTCTGCACGCACAGAAAGGTAATGAATTGGCAGCAAGATGGTGAAGAATTTTTTTTTGCAATCAGTCGGATAAGGGAAAGTACCTTCAAGCATGAGAACATCTTCTTGGCAAGACCACCTAGACAAGTTTCCAGTTCGTCTCTCTTCTGAGTGGGAACATCCACTTTGTCAGCCAAAGCCACCTTCTCCTCCTTCAGTTGCACAGCTTCTTTCTTCGCCTCATCAACAGCAGTTTTTAGCTTGGCGTTATTTCTTCCAACTTTCTGACTGAAGCCAGCTTCCTGTCAGCAAGTTCAGTCTTCTCACGCATCGTCTTCTGCGCCCCCGCGAGATCAAGGTCCATCTGTTCCAAAGCCTTCTTCATTTTGTCTAAAGAAATAACATTCCTCAGACGAGCTTAGAGTTGACGGTTTTCACTACGCACATCTTCTCGAGTGGAATCACTCGGTTCAAAGAATGGAAAGGAAAAAATGACTGATCTTGAACGAGATTCACTCGGGGACCTATGGTCACCATGCGTCCTCCCGGACCACCGTGGCTAAAGCATACCGAGCAGGATTCTACTGGCCACGGGCAAATGAGATGGCGAAGGATATCATCAACACATGTGAAGGCTGCCAGTTTTACTCGAACATGTCCCACAAACCTGCATCAGCTTTGAAGACTATCCCACTCATCTGGCCATTTGTTTTGTGGGGACTGGACATGGTTGGGCCCTTAAGAACCGGCAGAAGTGGTTTCACTCACTTGCTCGTAGCAGTCGACAAGTTCACTAAGTGGATCGAAGCAAAACCTATCAAGAACCTAGACTCAAGCACATCCATTAGCTTCATCAAAGAATTGGTGTTCCGGTACAGAGTTCCGCACATCATCATCACGGACAAAGGCTCAAACTTTGATTCTGATGAGTTCAGAGCATATTGTGCTTCCCAAGGCACTCGGGTCGACTACACATCGGTTGCGCACCCGCAGTCGAATGGGAAAGCTGAAAGAGCAAATGGTTTGATCCTCCAAGGGTTGAAACCCCGATTGATGCACGACCTCAAGCATGCAGCTGGCGCTTGGGTAACCGAGTTGCCATCTGTTCTGTGGGCATTAAGGATAACTCCCAACCGGTCGACTGGTCGAACCCCTTTCTTCATGGTGTACGAGGTTGAAGTTGTGCTTCCGAATGATTTGCTGCACAATGCCCCTCGAGTGGAACTTTTCTCAAAGGCCGAGGCAGAGCAAGCACGACAAGATGTCGTCGATCTTCTGGAGGAAGAACGGGACATGGCTTTGATCCGGTCGACCATTTATCAGCAAGACCTTCGTTGATTCCACGCCCAAAATGTCAAAGGTAAGAATTTTCAGGAAGGAGACCTTCTGCTCAGAGTGCATCAGCAGAGGCCTCATAAGCTTGCCCCTGCCTGGGAAGGACCCTTCATCATCACCAAGGTGCTCCACAATGGTGCGTATCATCTTTACAATGTAGCCAAGAAGCAAGACAAATCGCGCTCTTGGAACGCGGATCTGCTCCGCCGCTTTTATACCTAAACACTCAGATTGTCGAGATGTAATAAGAAGTACTATTCAGATTGTTTATCAAAGACATGATTTCTGTAGTCTCCTAATGATTGTTTTCGCATAAGTGTGTGTCCAAATCCCCCAGTGGGTGGCTTAGCCGCTAACCCGATTCGCCTAAGTTTCAAAAACACTCCGAGTGAAGAGCAATCCTCTCACTCAGGGGCTTAGCTGCGAACCAGATTCGCCTAAGTTTAAAAAACACCCCAAGTGAAGAGCAACCCTCTCACTTGGGGGCTTAGCTGCGAACCAGATTCGCCTAATTTTCAAAAACACTCCGAGTGAAGAGCAACCCTCTCACTCGGGCGCTTAGTTGTGACCATGTACTCGCCTAAGTTTCAAATACACTCCGAGTGAAGAGAAACCCTCTCACTTGGGGGCTTAGCTGCGAACCAGATTCGCTTAAGTTTCAAACACACTCCGAGTGAAGAGCAACCCTCTCACTCGGGGGCTTAGCTGAACCAGATTCGCCTAAGTTTCAACAACACTCCGAGTGAAGAGCAACCTCTCACTCAGGGGCTTAGCTGCGACCCTGTACTCGCCTAAGTTTCAAATACACTCTGAGTGAAGAGCAACCCTCTCACTCGGGGAATTAGCTGTGAACCAGGTTCGCCTATGTTTCAAAAACACTCTGAGTGAAGAGCAACCCTCTCACTCTGGGGCTTAGCTGCGACCCTGTACTCGACTAAGTTTCAAAAACACTCCGAGTGAAGAGCAACCCTCTCACTCGCGAGCTTAGCTGCGACCGTATACAAACCTAAGTGTCAAATACACTCCGAGTGAATAGCAACCCTCTCACTCAGGGGCTTAGTTGCGGACTTGTACTCGCCTAAGTTTCAAACACACTCCGAGTGAAGAGCAACCCTCTCACTCGGGGGCTTAGCTGCGACCCCGTACTCGCCTAAGTTTCAAAACATACTCCGAGTGAAGACCAACCCTCTCACTTGGGAGCTTAGCTACGACCCCATACTCGCCTAAGTTTCCAAAACACTCTGAGTGAAGAGCAACCCTCTCACTCGGGGGCTTAGTTGCAGCCCCATATTCGCCTAACTTTCAAATACACTCTGAGTGAAGAGCAAACCTCTCACTCGGAGGCTTAGCTGCGACCCCGTACTCGCCTAAGTTTCAAATACACTTTGAGTGAAGAGAAACCCTCTCACTCGGGGGCTTAGCTGCGACCCTGTACTCGCCTAAGTTTCAAATATACTCCAAGTGAAGAGCAACCCTCTCACTCGGGGACTTAGCTGCAATCCCGTACTCGCCTAAGTTTTAAAACTCACTTCGAGTGAAGAACAACCCTCTCACTCGGGAGGAGCAATTCGGTAATTCAACGAGGTACACCCTGAGCTGCACCACAAGTACAATGTCTGGATGCACTCTGAGCTGTGGCACAAGTACAAGGTTTGGATGCACTCTGAGCTGCGCCACAAGTACAAAGTCTATTCTGAGTGAAGAACAATTTCCTCACTTGAAGACTTAGCTGTGATCCCGGATTCGCCTAAGTCAAAAAATCCAAGAACGATGGAGATAAAGCAACTGCATTCAAATAAACAACCAAGTTCAGATAAATCCAGCAAGGTTTAGAACTACCAGCAGAAGTACTTGGGCGCCAGGACTGAAAGAGTTTAACTATTACAAAATCACTCGGCATTCCGAGGCAAATAAAGTCAAGATATCAAGTCTGTCACTCGACAGGAGGAGGGCTAGCTGGCTTGACGAAAGTATCCAAGTCGATGCCGTCTACGATGCGAGTGACTGCATCGATGAAGGTCTCTATGAAAGATTGAAATTGAAGCTTCTTGGTGGTAGCCACCTGAAGAGCCTTCAGCTTCTCTTCCTTGGCGTCCTTGCAATGAGCAGGGACGAGTGATAAAGTCACATCAGCACCGTAGTGAGCAGCTGACTTCTTCCACGCCTGCACTCGGTCTGGGATGATGTTGAGTCAAGTCATTAGTGACTCGAGATCATTCATAAGCATATCCTCTGGCCACAACTCCTTGTCTATCTGTGACAATGCAACATTCAGTCGGGCAACGTCCAAGACGCTGGTGAGGCGAGATTCCAGTCGCAGCATGCTCATGGCAGCTTCATCCTTGATGGGAGAGTTGATGGGGTCCAGTCCTTTCTCGATCCGCCCAGTTTCCTCCTCAAAATTTTGACAGAAACTCTGCACGCACAGAAAGGTAATGAATTGGCAGCAACGTGGTGAAGAAGTTTTTTTGCAAACAGTCGGATAAGGGAAAGTACCTTCAAGCATGAGGAACATCTTCTTGGCAAGACCACCCAAATAAGTTTCCAGTTCGTCTCTCTTCCGAGTGAGAACATCCACTTTGTCAGCCAAAGCCACCTTCTCCTCCTTCAGTTTCACAGCTTCTTTCTTCGCCTCGTCAACAGCAGTTTTCAGCTTGCTGTTCTTCTCTTCCAACTTTCCGACTGAAGTCGGCTTCCTGTCAGCAAGTTCAGTCTTCTCACGCGCTGTCTTCTACGCCCCCGTGAGATCAAGGTCCTTCTGCTCCAAATCCTGCTTCATTTTTTTAAAAGAAATAACATTCCTTAGACGAGCTTGGATTTGACAGTTTTCACTACGCACATCTGCTCGAGTGGAATCACTCGGTTCAAAGAATGGAAATGAAAAAATGACGAGGCAAATAGTCAGCGAGTGGTTACCTCCCATGACAGCTACTTCATCTTGGGCTTTCTTCAGGTTCTCCTTGGCCAGATCCAGGTCAAGCTTGAGTTGGTTTCTCTCCCGTTCCAAGGCAGCATACTGAGTCCCAAGTTCACAAGATTTCTACAATCAACAACAGGACAGATCAATCGACAATTGATTGCTTCTGAGTGAAAAAGTGCAAGATCAAATTGCTATGACAAAAGAGTTCTAAGACTGCTGCCGAATCAAACATTCAACAGTAGTCTCGGGGACTACACCCAGTGGGTGCACTTAGCGTGCCCCCACTGGTTCGATTTCCCACTTGGCATGATCTACCCAGCCCAAGTGGAAGAGGCAAAAAAATACACATATCATCATTCATTCTCAGACCACCGCTGGCTGCTCGCAATCGACGGCGGTCTCGGGGACTACACCAGTGGGTGCACTTAGCATGCCCCCACTAGATCAGTTCCCACTCGGCACGACCTGTCTGCACCGAGTGGAAGTCCTACAAACAGACATATCGCCAAAGACCCCCACCGAATCAAACACTCGACGATGGCCTCGTGGACTACATCCAGTGGGTGCACTCAGCGTGCCCCCACTGGAACAAGATCCCACTTGACACGATCCGGTTGACTCAAGTGGAAGAACTACAAAGCAAAAGTTAAAACACCCAGTGGGTGAGCGGATGCAAGGTGTAGACTCATGATAGATGCACATTAAAGGTTCCAAAACGCTCATCCATGGACATCTTATGAATAATAAAGCAGCAGTTCTCAGAAAGCATATCCTAACAGAGCAAAGGTCAAGCTGGAAAAACCAATCGGAAATCAACTTACAATCCCACTTACTCGGACATTGTCTTGGAGGGCAGAGCTGGCATCATAGGCGGCCTTGCTGGTGTCATACACCACTTTCAGTCGGTCCATCATCAGACCTGCATGCATCATGGCTTCCTTAACAGCTCCTACTTGGTCCTCCGGGGCGTGATGCATAACAAATGGAAGAGATGATGGAACAGATGGCGTGGCCAGTGGGGTTGGAGCTTGAGGTGGTCCAATCGGACCAGAAGCCTGAACAGTCGACGTTGAAGGTTGGTCAGTCGACACAGGTTCAGCAAAAGAGACTGTAGCCCGTACTGGATCTTCAAGTTGGTGAGCTACGGATGCTGAGCGATACATTCTGCTGGTAGGAACCCTCTTGCTCAAAGCCTTGGCTCTTCTTCCTGTACTTCTTTGTGGTACATCCTCGTCATCATCATCTGGAAGCTGGATAACATTCATTGGCATTGCAAACACTCGACAGTAAGATTTCAATCGACCAGAAAGTCAATTGACAAAACATGAACGTGGCTATGGTATCATACCTGCCCGAGAGGTGGCGCATCTGCGGTCTCCACATCACCACGCTCCTCGTCGATATCCATGGATGTTACAGAGGTAGCAGCACTGAAAGTTCCAAATTTCACTCAGTCAAATAAACAAAGGAGTCCATGATAAAACAAAAGAACAAAGGAAAGGGACACTTACGTTGAAGCAACAGGCACAGCCACCTTGATTCTGGGCAGGGCCTTCCGGGGCTTGGGTGGAGCAACTTTAGCCTGCTTTGCGGCCTTCTCTGTCGGCTCGGTAGTTGATGTCTGAGTGCGTTTGGGGATCTTTGCACTCGACGCAGCAGCTTTGCCACGTCCCCCTGCAGGGTATTGCGACTGTTTGGAACATCGTTCGGAACGGGGCAATGAATCGACCTCCTCGCTGCTACCAGAGTCTTCTTTTTCATCTTCACTGTCATCTACATACTGATAATCAGCGCTCTCGCCATCGCTCTCAACTCCTTCTTGATGTTGCTCTCCGTTCGGCATTGAGTACATCTTGGTGAATATCTACAAGACACAAGTTACAAGTATTAGTCGGATTCAAGAATAATTGTAGATCAAAAAAACACTCAGTAAATGGAGCATGACCTCTTCTGGAGCATTGTTGGCATCGAACGACAGAATTCTTCTAGCCCCCCGAGGGTTGTCTTTGTTGCCAGTAATGCTCCGGAGCCACTGGGCCACCGTCTCTTCGTCAACCTCCTCAGGGTAGATTCGAGCGGTGTCTTCAGGGCCCGAGTACATCCACATTGGGTGGTCACGAGCTTGGAGAGGTTGGATGCGCCGACTGAGGAACACCTCTAGAAGATCCATGCCAGTCACTCCGCCATGGACTAATGAAACGACTACGTCGACTAACATTTGCACCTCCCCCTTCTCCTCATTCGCTACAGTTAGTGAACGAGGGGTGCGAAGTCTCTCTAGAGAGAAAGGAGGAGGACCAGTTGACTGACCGGGAGTCAGAATATCTTTGCAGTACAACCAAGTCGACTGCCATCCCTTAACTGACTCGGGAAAAGTCATGGGAGGAAAAGTACTTCTACCCCTCATCTGGATTCCTAAACCCCCACACGTTTGGATCATGTGCGTCTTTTCGTCATCTGGGTTGGCTTTCTTTACCGACTGGGATCGACAAGTGAAAATGTGTTTGAACAAGCCCCAGTGCGGCTGGCACCCAAGGAAGTTCTCGCACATGGAAACAAATGCAGCGAGGTACTAGATTGTGTTGGGAGGAAAGTGATGGATCTGAGCACCGAAGAAATTCAAAAAAAAACCCGGAAGAACGGATGCGGGGGTAGGGAGAAACCTCGATCGATGTGGGTGGTGAGGAGGACGCACTCACCCTCGCAGGGCAGGGGCTCGGATCCCCCCCCCCCCCGGCAGCCTGCAAGATCCATGAGCAATCAAGTCGTCGTGGGAGAGATTACCCAAGTCCTCCTTCACAACAGTGGAGCGGATCCAATCCCCCTGGATCCAACCAGGCGGCAGACCGGACCACGACGACAACCCGCAAGCCGTCTCCTTGCCCTTCGTTGTCGCCTTCTTCGCGCACTCCAGAGCCACAGTCTGTTGGGGAACACAGTAATTTAAAAAAAAATCCTATGCACATGTAAGATCCATCTAGGTGATGCATAGCAACGAGAGGGGAGAGTGTTGTCTACGTACCCCCATAGACCGAAAGCGGAAGCGTTATGACAACGCGGTTGATGTAGTCGTATGTCTTCACGAACCGACCGATCCTAGTACATAAAGTACGGCACCTCCGCAATCTACACACGTTCAGCTCGGTGACGTCCCACGAACTCTCGATCCAGCTGAGTGTCGAGGGAGAGATTCGTCAGCACGACGGCATGGACGGTGATGATGAAGCTACCGGCGCAGGGCTTCGCCTAAGCACTACGATGATATGACCGAGGTGGATTATGGTGGAGGGGGGCACCGCACACGGCTAAGACAATGATCAACTTGTCTGTCTATGGGGTTCCCCTCCCCCGTATATAAAGGAGTGGAGGAGGGGGGAGGGCCGGCCCTCTATGGCGCGCCCTGGAGGAGTCCTACTCCCATCTGGAGTAGGATTCCCCCCCTCCCCCTCCCTAGTGTTGGGGAACGTTGCAGAAAATTAAAATTTTTCCTACGGTTTCACCAAGATCCATCTATGAGTTCATCTAAGCAACGAATCATGGGAGAGAGATTGCATCTACATACCACTTGTAGATCGCGTGCGGAAGCGTTCAAGGGAATGGTGATGATGGAGTCGTACTTGCCATGATTCAGATCACTGATGACCAAGTGCCGAACGGACAGCACCTCCGTGTTCAACACACGTACGGAGCGGACGACGTCTCCTCCTTCTTGATCCAGCAAGGGGAAGGAGAGGTTGAGGAAGAAGGCTCCGAAGAAAGACGACAAAGATGATGATGGTGGAGAGGCAAGATCTCGGCTGTGGCTTCGCCAAGCACACGTGGAGGAGGAGAGGTGTTGGGAGGGAGGGCTGCGCCTTGAAGTGTGTTGCAGCCTCCCTCACCCCTCTATTTATAGGGGAAGGGCAGGGGACCGGCCCTCTAGATGAGATCTAGAGGGGGGCGGCAGGAGGGGGCTTGCCCCCAAGCAAAGGGCGCCCCCAACCAAGGCGGCGATGCCACAAATATGTGGGACTATCGTTATCAACTTTACATCTTTTGGTATTCACACTATGAATATGTGTAATATTACGCCGAGATTCATTAAGAATAAACCATTGACCATCGGAGCATGACCATAAAACATATCTCTCATATAAATAGAACAACCATTATTCTCGGATTTAAATGAGTAGCCATCTCGCATTAAACGAGATCCCGATACAATGTTCATGCTCAAACTTGGCACTAAATAACAATTATTGAGGTTCAAAACTAATCCCGTAGGTAAATGTAGAGGTAGCGTGCCAACGGCGATCACATCAACCTTGGAACCATTCCCGACGCCAAGATCGTCACCTCGCCCTTCGCCAGTCTCCGCTTATTCCGCGGCTCCTCGTTTGTGAGTTACAAATATGAGCAACGGCACCGTATCAAATACCAGGAGTTACTATGAGTACGGTAAGGTACACATCAATTACATGTATATCAAATATACCTTTAGTGTTGCCGGCCTTCTTGTCCGCTAAGTATTTGGGGCAGTTCCGCTTCCAGTGGCCCTTCCCTTTTCAATAAAAGCACTCTCTCTCAGGCTAGGGTCCATTCTTTGACTTCTTCCCGGCAACTTGCTTACCGGGCACGGCAACATCTTTGTCGTCCTTCTTGAAGTTCTTCTTACCCTTGCCCTTTTTGAACTTAGTGGTTTTATTGACCATCAACACTTGATGTTGTTTCTTGATTTCAACCTCTGCACGACTTCAAAGATTGAGAATACTTCAGAATGGTCTTCACCATCCCCTGCATATTATAGTTCATCACAAAGCTCTTGTAGCTTGGTGGGAGCGATCAAGGATTCTCATCAATGACCGCCTCGTCCGGAGGTTAATGTCCAGTGGGACAAGCGGTTGTGCAACCTGGACATTTTGAGTATGTGCTCACCGATGTAACTATTTTCCTCCATCTTACAACTATAGAACTTGTCGGAGACTTCATATCTCTCGACCGGGCATGAGCTTGGAAAACCATTTTCAGCTCCTCGAACATCTCATATGCTCCGTGTTGCTCAAAACGCTTTTGGAGCCCCGGTTCTAAGTGTAAAGCATGCGCGCGCTGAACGAGGGAGTAATCATCGGCACGAGACCGCCAAGCATTCATAATGTCTTGGTTCTTCGATGGGTGCATCACCTAGCGGTGCTTCTAGGACATATTGTTTCTTGGCTGCTATGAGGATGATCTCGTGTTAGGACCCGTCCGAATAGTTGCTGCCATCATCTTTCACTTGGTTTTCTAGGAACGCGTTGAAGGTCATGTTGACATGAGCGTTGGCCATTTGATCTACAAGACATATTTTGCAAAGACTTTAGACTAAGTTCATGATAATTAAGTTCATCTAATCAAATTATTTAATGAACTCCCACTCATATTTGACATCCCTCTAGTCATCTAAGTGTTACATGATCCGAGTCGACTAGGCCATGTCCGATCATCACGTGAGACGGACTAGTCATCGTCGGTGAACATCTCCATGTTGATCGTATCTTCCATACGACTCATGTTCGACCTTTCGGTCTCTTGTGTTCCAAGGCCATGTGCATACATGCTAGGCTCGTCAAGTTAACCCTAAGTGTTTATGCATGTGTAAAACTGTCTTACACCCGTTGTATGTGAACGTAAGGATCTATCACACCCGATCATCACATGGTGCTTCAAACGATTTAACTTTAGCAACGGTGCACGTTAGGGGAACACACCGCTTGAAATTATTCTAAGGGATCATCTTATTTACTACCATCGTTCTAAGTAAACAAGATGCATAAACATAATAAACATCACATGCAATTATATAAAGTAGTGACATGATATGGCCAATATCATATAGCTCCTTTGATCTTCATCTTCGGGCTCCATGGTCATCTTGTCACCGCATGACACCATGATCTCCATCATCATGATCTCCATCATCGTGTCTCCATGAAGTTGCTCGCCAACTATTACTTCTACTACTATGGCTAACACGTTTAGCAATAAAGTAAAGTAATTTACATGGCGTTGAATCAATGACGCCGCAGTCATACAATAATTAAGACAACTCCTATGGCTCTGCCGGTTGTCATACTCATCGACATGCAAGTCGTGATTCCTATTACAAGAACATGATCTCATACATCACAATATATCATTCATCATTCATCACAACTTCTGGCCATATCACATCACATGATAATTGCTGCAAAAACAAGTTAGACGTCCTCTAATTGTTGTTGCATCTTTTACATGGCTGCAATTGGGTTCTAGCAAGAACGTTTTCTTACCTACGAATAACCACAACGTGATATTTTTTTTCAACTTCTATTTACCCTTCATAAGGACCCTTTTCATCTAATCCGCTCCAACTGAAGTAGGAGAGACAGACACCCGCTAGCCACCTTATGCAACTAGTGCATGTCAGTCGGTGGAACCTGTCTCACGTAAGCGTACGTGTAAGGTCGGTCCGGGACGCTTCATCCCACAATACCGCTCAAGCAAGAAAAGACTAGTAGCGGCAAGCAAGTTGACAAGATCTACGCCCACAACAAAATTGTGTTCTACTCCTGCAATAGAGAACTACGCATAGACCTAGCTCATGATGCCTTTGTTGGGAACGCGTTGCGGAAAATTAAAAATTTTCCTACGGTTTCACCAAGATCCATCTATGAGTTCATCTAAGCAACGAGTCATGGGAGAGAGATTGCATCTACATACCACTTGTAGATCGCGTGCGGAAGCGTTCAAGGGAACGGTGATGATGGAGTCGTACTTGCCGTGATTCAGATCACCGATGACCAAGTGCCGAACGGATAGCACCTCCGTGTTCAACACATGTACGGAATGGACGATGTCTCCTCCTTCTTGATCCATCAAGGGGGAAGGAGAGGTTGAGGAAGAAGGCTCCAGCAGCAGCACGACGGCGTGATGATGGTGGAGAGGCAGTACTCCGAAAGGGCTTCGCCAAGCACACGCGGAGGAGGAGAGGTGTTGGGAGGGAGGGCTGCGCCTTGAAGTGTGTTGCAGCCTCCCTCACCCCTCTATTTATAGGGGAAGGGGCAGGGGCGGCCCTCTAGATGAGATCTAGAGGGGGCGGCGGCAGGAGGGGGCTTGCCCCCAAAGGGGGCGCCCCACTAGGGTTCCCCAACCCTAGGCGCATGGGCCCAAGGGGCGCGCCCAGCCCTCCAGGCTGGTTCCCTGCCCTGTGGCCCATGAGGCCCTCCGAGAGGGGTGGCCCCTCCCTGGACCCGGAACCTCTCCGGTGGCCCCAGATAATACCGATATGACCCCGAAACTTTCCGGTGTCCGCTTGACAACTTCCCATATATAAATCTTTACCTCCGGACCATTCCGAACTCCTCCGACGTCCGGATCTCATCCGGACTCAACAACATTCGGTAATCACATACAAGTCTTCCTAATAACCCTAGCGTCACCGAACCTTAAGTGTGTAGACCCTATGGGTTCGGGAGACATGCAGACATGACCGAGACGGCTCTCCGATCAATAACCAACAGCGGGATCTGGATACCCATGTTGGCTCCTACATACTCCTCGATGATTTCATCGGATGAACCAGGATGTCGAGGATTCAAGCAACCCCGTATACTATTCCCTTTGTCAGACGGTATTTTACTTGCCCGAGATTCGATCGCCGGTATCCCAATACCTCGTTCAATCTCGTTACGCAAGTCACTTTACTCGCACCATAATGCATGATCCCGTGACGGACACTTGGTCACTTTGAGCTCATTATGATGACGCACTACCGAAAGTGGGCCAAGTGATACCTCTCCGTAACACGGAGTGACAAATCCAGTCTCGATCCGTGTCAACCCAACAGACACTTTCGGAGATACCGTAGTGCACCTTTATAGTCACCCGCCACGTTGTGACGTTTGGTACACCCAAGGCACTCCTACGGTATCCGGGAGTTACACGATCTCTTGGTCTAAGGAAGAGATACTTGACATTGGAAAAGCTCTAGCAAAACGAACTACGATCTTGTGCTATGCTTAGGATTGTCTCGTCCATCACATCATTCTCCTAATGATGTGATCCCGTTATCAATGACATCCAATGTCCATAGTCGAAACCATGACTATCTATTGATCAACGAGCTAGTCAACTAGAGGCTCACTAGGGACATATTGTGGTCTATGTATTCACACGTGTATTACGATTTCCGGATAATACAATTATAGCATGAATAAAAGACAATTATCATGAACGAGGAAATATAATAATAATCCTTTATTATTGCCTCTAGGGCATATTTCCAACACCTAGTTGGTCTAGGAGAGGAAGGAAGGGGGAGGAAGGAGGAAGGAAAGGGGGTGCTGGCCCCCCACCCAATTCGGATTGGGCTTGGGGGGCGCCCCCTCCTAGGCTCCCTTCTCCTCTCTCCCACTATGGCCCAATAAGGCCCATATACTTCCCGGGGGGTTCCGATAACCTCCCGGTACTCCGGTAAATGCCCAAACTCACCCGGAACCATTCCAATGTCAAAATATAGCCATCCAATATATCGATCTTTATGTCTCGACCATTTCGAGACTCCTCCTCATGTTCATGATCATATCCGGGACTCCAAACTACCTTCGGTACATCAAAACACATAAACTCATAATACCAATCGTCACCGAACGTTAAGCGTGCGGACCCTATGGGTTCGAGAACTATGTAGACATGACTGAGACACGTCTCCAGTCAATAACCAATAGCGGAACTTGGATGTTCATATTGGCTCCCACATATTCTACAAAGATCTTTATCGGTCAAACCGCATAACACATACGTTGTTCCTTTTGTCATCGGTGTGTTACTTGCCAGAGATTCGATCGTCGTATCTCAATACCTAGTTCAATCTCGTTACCGACAAGTCTCTTTACTTGTTCCATAATGCATCATCCTGTAACTAACTCATTATTCACATTGCTTGCAAGGCTTATAGTGATGTGCATTACTGAGAGGGCCCAGAGATACCTCTCCGACAATCGGAGTGACAAATCCTAATCTCGACCTATGCCAACTCAACAAACACCATCGGAGACACCTGTAGAGCACCTTCATAATCACCCAGTTACGTTGTGATGTTTGGTAGCACACAAAGTGTTCCTCCGGTATTCGGTGGTTGCATAATCTCATAGTCATAGGAACATGTATAAGTCATGAAGAAAGCAATAGCAACATACTAAACCATCAAGTGCTAAGCTAACGAAATGGGTCAAGTCAATCACATCATTCTCTAATGATGTGATCCCGTTAATCAAATGATAACTCATGTCTATGGCTAGGAAACTTAACCATCTCTGATTCAACGAGCTAGCCAACTAGTGACACTCTGTTTGTCTAATAATTCACACATGTACTAAGTTTCCGGTTAATACAATTCTAGCATGAATAATAGACATTTATCATGATATAAGGAAATATAAATAATATCTTTATTATTGCCTCTAGGGCATATTTCCTTCAGACTCCCACTTGCACTAGAGTCAACAATCTAGATTACACAGTAATGATTCTAACACCCATGGAGTCTTGGTGCTGATCATGTTTTGCTCGTGAGAGAGGCTTAGTTAACGGGTCTTCAATATTCAGATCCGTATGTATCTTGCAAATCTCTATGTCTCCCTCCTTGACTTGATCGCGGATGGAATTGAAGCGTCTCTTGATGTGCTTGGTTCTCTTGTGAGATCTGGATTCCTTTGCCAAGGCAATTGCACCAGTATTGTCACAAAAGATTTTCATTCGACCCGATGCACTAGGTATGACACCTAGATCAGATATGAACTCCTTCATCCAGACACCTTCATTTGCTGCTTCTGAAGCAGCTATGTACTCCGCTTCACACGTAGATCCCGCCACGACGCTTTGCTTAGAACTGCACCAACTGACAGCTCCACCGTTCAATATAAATACGTATCCGGTTTGTGACTTAGAGTCATCCGGATCAGTGTCAAAGCTTGCATCAACGTAACCATTTACGACGAGCTCTTTGTCACCTCCATAAACGAGAAACATATCCTTAGTCCTTTACAGGTATTTCAGGATGTTCTTGACCGTTGTCCAGTGATCCACTCCTGGATTACTTTGGTACTTCCCTGCTAAACTAATAGCAAGGCACACATCAGGTCTGGTACACAGCATTGCATACATGATAGAACCTATGGCTAAAGCATAAGGAATGACTTTCATTTTCTCTCTATCTTCTGCAGTGGTCGGGCATTGAGTCTGACTCAACTTCACACCTTGTAACACAGGCAAGAACCCTTTCTTAGCTTGATCCATTTTGAACTTCTTCAAAACTTTATCAAGGTATGTGCTTTGTGGAAGTCCAATTAAGCATCTTGATCTATCTCTGTAGATCTTGATGCCCAATATATAAGCAGCTTCACCAAGGTCTTTCATTGAAAAACTCTTATTCAACTATCCTTTATGCTATCCAGAAATTCTATATCATTTCCAATCAACAATATGTCATCCACATATAATATTAGAAATGCTATAGATCTCCCACTCACTTTCTTGTAAATACAGGCTTCTCCAAAAGTCTGTATAAAACCATATGCTTTGATCACACTATCAAAACGTTTATTCCAACTCCGAGATGCTTGCACCAGTCCATAAATGGATCGTTGGAGCTTGCACACTTTGTTAGCATCCTTTGGATCGATAAAATCTTCAGGTTGCATCATATACAACTCTTCTTCCAGAAATCCATTCAGGAATGCAGTCTTTACATCCATTTGCCAAATTTCATAATCATAAAATGCAGTAATTGCTAACATGATTCGAACGGACTTAAGCATCGCTACGAGTGTGAATGTATCATCGTAGTCAACTCCTTGAACTTGTCGAAAACCTTTCGCAACAAGTCGAGCTTTGTAGACAGTAACATTACCGTCAGCGTCAATCTTCTTCTTGAAGATCCATTTATTCTCGATGGCTTGCCAATCATCGGGCAAGTCAACCAAAGTCCACACTTTGTTCTCATACATGGATCCCATCTCAGATTTCATGGCCTCAAGCCATTTCACGGAATCTGGGCTCATGATCGCTTCCTCATAGTTCATAGGTTTGTCATGGTCAAGTAACATGACCTCCAGAACTGGATTACCGTACCATTCTGGTGCGGATCATACTCTAGTTGACCTACGAGGTTCGGTAGTAACTTGATCTAAAGTTACATGATCATCATCATTAGCTTCCTCACTAATTGGTGTAGGAGTCACAGGAATAGATTTCTGTGATGAACTACTTTCCAATAAGGGAGTAGGTATAGTTACCTCATCAAGTTCTACTTTCCTCCCACTCACTTCTTTTGAGAGAAACTCCTTCTCTAGAAAGGATCCATTCTTAGCAACGAATGTCTTGCCTTCAGATCTGTGATAGAAGGTGTACCCAACAGTCTCCTTTGGGTATCCTATGAAGACACATTTCTCCTATTTGGGTTCGAGCTTATCAGGTTGAAGCTTTTACACATAAGCATCGCAGCCCCAAACCTTAAGAAACGACAACTTGGGTTTCTTGCCAAACCAAAGTTCATAAGGCGTCGTCTCAACGGATTTAGATGGTTCCCTATTTAACGTGAATGCAGCCGTCTCTAAAGCATAACCCTAAAATGATAGCGGTAAATCACTAAGAGACATCATAGATCGCACCATATCTAGTAAAGTATGCTTACAACTTTTGGACACACCATTACGTTGTGGTGTTCCGGGTGGCGTGAGTTGCAAAACTATTCCGCATTGTTTCAAATGAAGACCAAACTCGTAACTCAAATATTCTCCTCCACGATCAGATCGTAGAAACTTTATTTTCTTGTTACGATGATTTTCCACTTCACTCTGAAATTCTTTGAACTTTTCAAATGTTTTAGACTTATGTTTCATTAAGTAGATATACCCATATCTGCTCAAATCATCTGTGAAGGTGAGAAAATAAAGATACCCGCCGCGAGCCTCAATATTCATCGGACCACATACATCAGTAAGTATGATTTCCAACAAATCTGTTGCTCGCTCCATTGTTCCGGAGAATGGCTTTTTAGTCATCTTGCCCAAGAGGCATGGTTCGCAAGTACCAAGTGATTCATAATCAAGTGATTCCAAAAGTCCATCAGAATGGAGTTTCTTCATGCGCTTTACACCAATATGACCAAAACGACAGTGCCACAAATAAGTTGCACTATCATTATCAACTCTGCATCTTTTGGCTTCAATATTATGAATGTGTGTGCCACTACTATTGAGATTCCAACAAAAATAGACCACTCCTCAAGGGTGCATGACCATAAAATATATTACTCATATAGATAGAACAACCATTATTCTCTGATTTAAATGAATAATCGTCTCGCATCAAACAAGATCCAGATATAATGTTCATGCTTAACGATGGCACCAAATAACAATTATTCAGGTCTAAAACTAATCCCGAAGGTAGATGTAGAGGTAGCGTGCTGACGACGATCACATCGACTTTGGAACCATTTCCCACGCGCATCGTCACCTCGTCCTTAGCCAATCTTCGCTTAATCCGTAGTCCTTGCTTCGAGTTGCAAATGTTAGCAATAGAACTAGTATCAAATACCCAGGCACTACTGCGAGCATTAGTAAGGTACACATCAATAACATGTATATCACATATACCTTTGTTCACCTTGCCATCCTTCTTATCCGCCAAATACTTGGGGCAGTTCCACTTCTAGTGACCAGTCCCTTTGTAGTAGAAGCACTCAGTCTCAGGCTTAGGTCCAGACTTGGGCTTCTTTACTTGAGCAGCAACTTGCTTGTCGTTCTTCTTGAAGTTCCCCTTCTTCCCTTTACCCTTTTTCTTGAAACTGGTGGTCTTGTTGACCATTAACACTTGATGCTCTTTCTTGATTTCTACCTCCGCAACCTTTAGCATTGCGAAGAGCTCGGGAATTGTCTTATCCATCCCTTGCATATTATAGTTCATCACGAAGCTCTTGTAGCTTGGTGGCAGTGATTGAAGAATTACATCAATGACACTATCATCGTGAAGATTAACTCCCAGTTGAATCAAGTGATTGTTATACCCAGACATTTTGAGTATATATTCACTGACAGAACTATTATCATCCATTTTGCAGCTGTAGAACTTATTGGAGACTTCATATCTCTCAATCCGGGCATTTGCTTGAAATAGAGCTTATCACACCCGATCATCACATGGTGTCTCGGCATGACGAACTTTCGCAACGGTGCATACTCAGGGAGAACACTTGTACCTTGAAATTTAGTGAGAGATCATCTTATAATGCTACCGCCGATCAATACCTAGTTCAATCTCGTTACCGGCAAGTCTCTTTACTTGTTCCGTAATGCATCATCCTGTAACTAACTCATTAGTCACATTGCTTGCAAGGCTTATAGTGATGTGCATTACTGAGAGGGCCCAGAGATACCTCTCCGACAATCGGAGTGACAAATCCTAATCTCGATCTATGCCAACTCAACAAGCACCATCAGAGACACCTGTAGAGCACCTTTATAATCACCCAGTTACGTTGTGACGATTGGTAGCACACAAAGTGTTCCTCCGGTATTCGAGGGTTGCATAATCTCATAGTCACAGGAACATGTATAAGTCATGAAGAAAGCAATAGCAACATACTAAACGATCAAGTGCTAAGCTAACGGAATGGGTCAAGTCAATCACATCATTCTCTAATGATTTGATCCCGTTAATCAAATGACAACTCATGTCTATGACTAGGAAACTTAACCATCTTTGATTCAACTAGCTAGTCAACTAGTGACACTCTGTTTGTCTATGTATTCACACATGTACTAAGTTTCCGGTTAATACAATTCTAGCATGAATAATAAACATTTATCATTATATAAGGAAATATAAATAACAACTTTATTATTGCCTCTAGGGTATATTTCCTTCACAGTCTTCTCATTCACCATGGCGGCGGAGCTCGAGAGGGAAGGCCGAGGGCGTGGAGAGAAAGAAGCGACGAGGCGGAGAAGTGGAGAGAAAGGGGAACAAATGGAATGCACAGTGCCTCGCATCGGCCTCGGCGCTTTTTATGGGGCCGCATCCGAGTGGCTGACCCGTGGGCCTGAGCAACCTTATCACATCCCGTAACAGGCGCTGGCTCGATACATGGCGAAAAAGGTGGCACAAAGATCGAGGAGTCCCTATCTACTCCTTCCGTTTACTGTTTCGCGCCCCGACCCGCTCGCTTCTCCAAAATTTTGAATCCTGTGAGATCCGGAGACCACAGAGCATTCAATCGCATCAAAGATGCCATACTCCAATTTACTCGAAGATTTGCCACATAGTTCACTCGGCGATTTCAGAGGCCAGAATCGATTGAGGCGACTGATGCAAGGTTAAGTACCAGTGCGCTTTCAAGACCTTGATGAAATGCCTCTGAAGCATTGAATCGAGTCAGAACCAACTTCAACACTTCTTCACTCGGACCTCAATCCATTCGAGGGCTAATGATGATGACATGTACCTAGGGTAGGATCTTAGGCCTGACCTAGACATCCTACCCAAGGACACTGCCCTAGAGTCAAAGGCATTCAAAGTCCAACAGAAGGCACCGACTGAAATCACCCTGAAGTGCAATCCACTCAATGAAATATTCCACTCGGATACCCAATTCCACTCGACCATGATAGCGTCACTCGACCATATGAAGAATCACTCGGAGTACAAAAGATTTAAAGCCACCCCAGGATGGCAACGGTCAGGCGTTCACTCCGTAGTCATAAAGATCATTAATAGCTGGCGTTACCAGTAACACCCTGTCTTAACTCACATTGAACCCTGTGTAACCGAGGGCTGGAGGGACTTGGCGCACTCTATATAAGCCACCCCCTCCTCTGGCAGAAGGGTTCGCACCCCCTATAACTTCAACACATATCTAGTCGACAAAGCCTCCGAGGCACCAAGACGTAGGGCTGTTACCTCCTCCGAGAGGGGCCTGAACTCGTAAACTTGTGTGTACAACCTCGCTGTAGCTAGGACCTTGCCTCCTCCTACGTACCCTACACTATTACTGTCAGACTCACTCCTACGACACCTGGGTTATTAATTTGACCAACTTAATAAGAGGCATGCATTACAAAAAATATATCATTAGAAACTTTAGATATTCCACTACAAGAAATATGTCAACTTGTGACCTTCTCTCAGTGACCCCGGCTGAATTGGTCGTAAATCCACGGCCATTTCGCTTGGAAGGGCTCAAACCCTGAAATTGCCTTACACCAAATGGTCATAAAGCAGACAAGAGTGGTCAACGACCTTATTTCTACCTGATTACGACCAATATAAATGGTCATGAGGTTGTGAACGTGGATGCATTGGTACTTAGGGTGTCGCTCAAGATGGGCTTGGGCCTCGGTGGAATGAGGCCACCTTCTCTTTAAAAAATTTGTGTGCCATGTAGGCCCCGGCCCATCCAGGAAGAAATGTGGATGCCCTCATATTACTCACAAAAAACATATATTCGGCCCAACGAAAATGGGAAAATAACAAGTTTTTCATGTATTTAAATTTTTCTAACTAATATCAACAATGTTTTATATGTATACAAAAATGTACAATGTGTAAAAAACAAATATAGACATCAAAACGTATGTATGAAAAGATGTTTTTTGTTGGGAATATATATGCAAATATGTTAATCATGTATCTGAAAAAAGTTAAACATATATAGACAATATGTACAATGTGTCTTAAAAAATGTAGACATGTGTTCAAAATATTAGACATCAAAATTTTATTAAAAATGTTGATGATGTAACTAAAAACCGTTTAATATCTATAAAAAATGTTTCTAGTGTACACAAATTTGTTCATAAAATGTGGTCTAATATTTTTGAAAAATGGAGAAGTTTTTTTACAAAAAATATATGTTAGATTCTTCACAAAAAACTCATTTTGGGAACTCAAAAAATGGAAAATGAATATGCGAAAATTTGTCTTTTTCACGAAAGGTGGATCAAAAACTTGTTACACCCAACCATTTGGTCAATTGTACATTAAATATGACCTAGTATTTTAGAAATTTGGTTTGGTCCAATTTTGCAACAAATATATGGTAGGTTCTTCCCAAAAAAACTCATTTTGGGCACTAAAAAATGGAAAATTGATTTTTTTTGTCCAAAGAAAATAATAACTCCCTTATGAAACATTGTTCGTCATTGCAAGATGCACACTTATGCACTATATGAGATCATTTGAACAAACTATGCCATGAATTTTTTATGCCCATTTCAAAATGCGGTCAAAACGGCGGACTTGACCGTTCCTAGCTAGTGGTTGAATCTTGGAAAACTTTTGATGTTTCTCTAATTAAATAGATACTTGTGTACCTATAAATGATTTTTGGAAAAAATAAAGAGCAAACTATGAGGCAGCTGCAGTTCCAATTTGACTCGCTTCCTACTAAATCGACAGAAATTTGCCTTTTTCACCAGAGGTGGATCAAGGTTTTTGACACCCAACCATTCGGTCAATTTTTCATTAAATATGGCCTAGTATTTTAAAAAAATTGATTTGGTCCAATTTTACAACAAATATATGATAGGTCCTTCACAAAAAAACTCATTTCGGGCACTCAAAAAATGGAAAATGAAATTTCCGTGCAAAGAAAATGAAAACTCCCTTAGGCAACATTGTTTGGAATTCCAAGGTGCACCCTTGTGCACAATATGAGATCATTTGAACAAACTATGCCATGAATATGGCCATATGCATCATTTGGCTTGAAAGCCATGAATCTTCACGCATGATAGCTCATTTCTGATAACACTTTTTTCAAATAATTACTGTATTACAAGTTTATTATTTTTTATGGCAACTTGGTCACATATAATGACACAATGCGAAGGTTTTCCAATTTTTTGATTTTTTTGAATTTTTTATGCCCGTTTCAAAATGCGGTCAAAACAGCGGGCTTGACCGTTCTTAGCTAGGGTTGAATCTTGGAAAACTTTTGATGTTTCTCTGATTAAATAGATACTTATGTACCTAGAAATGATTTTTGGAAATAATAAAGAGCAAACTATGAGGCAGCTGCAATTCAAATTTGACCTGCTTCCAGCGGAATGGGCAAAATTTGTCTTTTTCACCAGAGGTGGGTCAAAGCTTCTGACACCCAACCATTTGGTCAATTGTGCATTAAATATGGCCTAATATTTTATAAAAATGATTTGGTCCAATTTTGCAACAAATATATGGTAGGTCCTTCACAAAAAATACTCATTTCGGGCACTCAAAAAATGGAAAATGAAATTTCCGTGCAAAGAAAATGAAAACCCCCTGAGGCAACATTGTTTGTAATTCCAAGATGCACCCTTGTGCACAATATGAGATCATTTGAACAAACTATGCCATGAATGTGGCCATAAGATTGATCATTTGGCTTGAAAGCCATGAATCTTTCACACATGATAGCTCATTTCTAAGAACACTTTTTTAAAATAATTACCGTATTACAAGGTTATTATTTTTTCTTGAAACTTGGTCACATATAATGACACAATGCGAAGGTTTTCCAATTTTTTGATTTTTTTTAATTTCTTATGCCCGTTTCAAAATGCGGTCAAAACGGCGAGCTTGACCGTTCCTAGCTAGGGGTTGAATCTTGGAAAACTTTTGATGTTTATCTGATTAAACAGATAGTTATGCCTATAAATGATTTTTGGAAAAAATAAAGAGCAAACTATGAGGCAGCTGCAGTTCAAATTTGACCCGCTTCCTACTAAATCGGCAGAAATTTGTCTTTTTCACCAGAGGTGAGTCAAAGCTTATGACACCCAACCATTTGGTCAATTATGCATTAAATATGGCCTAATATTTTAGAAAATTATTTGGTCCAATTTTTCAACAAATATATGGTAGGTCCTTCACAAAAAAAACTCATTTCGGGC
Source organism: Aegilops longissima (assembly GCA_021605205.1). NCBI lineage: Eukaryota > Viridiplantae > Streptophyta > Magnoliopsida > Poales > Poaceae > Aegilops > Aegilops longissima. The sequence goes on from CM038679.1 coordinate 237,880,006, forward strand.
ACTCAAAAAATGGAAAATGAATTTTCCGTGCAAAGAAAATGAAAACTCCCTTAGGCAACATTGTTTGGAATTCCAAGATGCACCCTTGTGCACAGTATTAGATCATTTGAACAAACTATGCCATGAATGTGGCCATAAGATTGATCATTTGGCTTGAAAGCCATGAATCTTCACACATGAAAGCTCATTTCTAAGAACACTTTTTTAAAATAATTATCATATTACAAGGTTATTATTTTTTCTGGCAACTTGGTCACATATAGTGACACAATGCGAAGGTTTTCCAATTTTTTGATTTTTTTTAAATTTCTTATGCCCGTTTCAAAATGCGGTCAAAATGGCAGGCTTGAACGTTCCTAGCTAGGGGTTGAATCTTGGAAAATTTTTGATGTTTCTATGATTAAATAGATACTTATGTACCTAAAAATGATTTGTAAAAAATAAAGAGCAAACTATGAGGCAGCTACAGTTCAAATTTGACCCGCTTCCAATAGAATCAACGGAAATTAGTCTTTTTCACCAGAGGTGGATCAAAGCTTCTGACACCCAACCATTTGGTCAATTATGCATTAAATATGGCCTAATATTTTAGAAAAATGATTTGGTCCAATTTTGCAACAAATATATGGTAGATTCTTCACAAAAATACTTTTTTGGGCACTCAAAAAATGGAAAATGGCTCTTTTGTGCAATGAAAGTGAAAACCCCCCACATCAACATTGTTTGTCATCCCAATATACACACATGTGCACACTATTGTTTCATTTTAGCAAACTATAAGTGGTTCATATGTTAAATGTTTACCCTAAATTAGAGGGTGAAAATTATAAGAGAAACAAAAGAAAAAAACAAAACTACCTATGCTTAATTCTGATTGGTGGAATCACTAGTGGCTTGGATCGATGACCTGGCAAACATCAGTCCATCCATCCATCCATCGATCCATCCTATCTGACGGTAGCAAACCCCCCTCTCTCGCGCGAACCCCACCCAACCCTACTCTCTCGCGCGAACCCCACCCACGGCAGCAAGCCCTCCTCTCTCTCACGCTAACCCTAGCGCTGCACTCTTCCCTTGCCGCCGCCACCTCCGACGCCAGATCCGGGCTGCCGCGTCTCCCTCTGACCTCCCTCCGACCTCGCCACCGGCGCTCCCCCTCCCTCACCTCCCCTCACCTCATCGTAAGAGAAGAGGGAGATCATGCACGTGAGCAGGTCAGGTGGCGGCGGCTCCCAGATCCGCAAGGGCTTGGCCCTGGAGCTCCATCCCCATGGCAGCGGTGGCGGCTGTGGCTGACAGGTCCGCCATGGGCCTGGACCTAGAGTTTTGTCTCCTCCATGGGGTCGGCTTCTAGATCCGCGCCCCCATGGGTTGGACCTGGTGCTCCATCTCCATGGCGTCGTCTGCTTCCGCTCGGTCGTCCGCCTCCTTTTGCTGCTCGTCGAGGTAAGATATTCTCCCGATTTGCTCTTCCTTTCTCTTCCATTCCCTTACGTGACATGATGTGGCTTCCCTCCCTCCTCACACAGAGCGTCGTGGTCGTTGTTGCGGAGACCTCCCGGCCCCGGCTCTGCTGCCTGGCGCGCCTTCAGGTTGTCGGTCATCCACCTCCCTCTCTCTTTTTGCCCCCCGCTCGATCCCATCTGCCTAGGTGGTAGCTCTGTGTAGCATCTGGTCCTTGCCATGCTCTGTGTGTCTGTCTTTAGAGATGCTCTGTGTGTCCATCTTTAGATGTTTTCATTTGCATCCTAGAATCAATTCATTTGCAATCCATTTGATGTTTTGAATTCATTTGCACAATTAGATCGAGATAATTTCCACCAAGAAAATCCTTGAGTGTTGCCTATGAATTGCCTCCTATAAAGAGGACGTGGCATCTCCACTTAATCCCCCTCCCCGGCCGCTCAATTTTTCTAACTGTATATATGTGCTGTGTGTACCCCTAGGCATTAAAAAACTAGTTGTTAATTTGATTCTCTACAGTCTGTCTTAAGTTAGCTCCCAGCTCTCACTTCCGTTTACTTGAATGTTTAGGGTGGTGGATGAACGAGACGGCTACATTGTGCTCCCAAGAAGATTCTGAACTGCCGAGGCTACCCAACTAGCTGCGAATAGACAGGAGAGGCATGGCTTGGTTAGTGACTGCGGTTACTGGTAAGAACCTTTTACATCCTGGTCTAGCTCCAAGTGTACATTCACCACGGCTACTGCCTGTGTATAAACCAGTTTTCAATGTACTAGCGACATGTTTTAGCAATTAAAGTTGTAGTTTCTATAACTGAAATTCTACAAAAATAGGGGCCAAAGTGGCAGATTGTTTCTTTCTTAGGGGCAAAGTGGCAGATTAGTTGGTACTGTAGTAAGTTGCTTATGTTGGTGTGGCGCACTCGGTCATGTTTCTTTGCACTAGAATTTTCAAAAAACACATGATTTTTTTAGGGGTGGTTGTATGAACTGAATTGCTTAGAACTTTCCTATCCAAACAAGAGTTGCCATTTTTCACTATAATATGAGATTTCTGTGATGAGTAGTCGGATCACTCTACAGCCTTTTGTTCTTTGATTTGAAAATTGTAGCTCACGTAGTACAACAGTTGGTGTTGTAGTTGAGCACCTTTCTTTTTCTTCAGTATAGCCACATGTTTTTTCTTTAGCTCTCAAACTGTAGTTTACATGGTTGTGCTTTCTTACCTCTTAGCTTTCTCAGTTCTTAAAATGCAGCTCAAATCATTTTGATATATATTTATCCTAGATAGACAATCAATGTTGTTCTATCTAGTTCTACTCGGACAAGTTTATCAGTTTCATTGATCCTCTCTTTTTCAGCGCGTGCGCCGACGCGGCGGGGCGGGGATTGCCGCTGCTGCAGTTCATCCACGTCTCCATCCCCGCTTCATCTCCACCATGATCCGGTGCCGCCGACCACCCCCGCGCCTCTGCCGCCCCGCCATTTAAGCCACGACGCCCGATCGTCCTCTGCTTCAGGCGACGGGACATGCGCCGCCCATCGTTGACCTCCAGCGAGCGCCAAGTCCCACGATCCACGACAGCTAGCCCTGCCGCTAGGAGCAAGGAGGACCACCCTTCCAGGTGAGAGATGGAACACCACGGTTAACCTCCTCTGTGTGAAAGGTGTTGCATCATCCGGAGGACTCTGCATCATATATGATATTGATTAGTTAGATAGACTCTGCATCATCCTAGAACACCACGGTCTCTGTTAGTGGTATGCATGCATTAAAAACACAAAACATGGTGGCAATGGCTTTGCTGTACTATACATGGTTCTGATGGCCCTGTTAGTTTATGATGCCCTGAAGATTCAGTGACATGTACGGCCTGACGCTGGCATAAGTTTTATTCAGGGAAGCTCCTACTTGTATCTCTTTTGAATTTTGCAAGTTAAGTAAACCTTCTAGTATTATAATAGAGATTGTAACATGGTGGCTGACGAGTTGCTGTCGCATGCCTGCCAGATTCATCATCTCAGTTGAGTGAGGCAAACTGAACAAAATAACAAGTCAAATAAAGTAGCTACATCTTGTGCTTCAATCAATTCGTACATGGAGCTCCGTGCTTCCTCTTGCTTAAGACATGTTGGATCTTCGCTTATACTTAAAAAAATGAACGAATCATGCATGCATGTAAACAGAAATCATGATGTAAATTTTCTAATCTAAATTCTGAATTCGAATCAGAGTTGATTGTTAACTCTGAATCTTTCAGACCTCATGGGTTACTCCCAAGTAAGTGTGAAGCCACAGTACGTGTTTAAAAATCTTACAGGTGCCAAGTTAACTTATATGATATTGATTAGTTAGATGGACTCTGCATCATCCTAGAACACCACAGTCTCTGTTAGTGGTATGCATGCATTAGAAACACAATTTTTTTATGTAATCTAACTTGCAGTGTGTGTGTGTGTGTGGCATGCAGGGAGGTGGTGATCAGGTGAAAAACATATGCCTGGAAGACCTCTGGCACAATAGCGGTGTGCAAGCAACGTCCTGTTGCATTCTACTAGTACTGTCTGTCATCTCGTGTCAGCATCTCATTATCATGTACAATCTAAATGAGTAATTCGGAGTCGCTTGTGTTTGATTTCAGCTCATAATTTTGTGATATGCTCTTGATCTTGTTCTGTTCCATACTAGGGAGCTTCTTCTCTCATGTTGTTGATGTCGATTTGATACTAGCTAGAATGATTCCTTGAGCTTGATGATGACAGATTGTACACTGTCTTGCTCCAGTGTTACATAATTATTATCACAGTACACACATACCTCATTGTTGTCCATGGATCTTGTTCTCTGCTGCCAGCATTGACTAGTTGTAGTTGTTTCGGCAGATCACATCACATTCACATGGGCGCATGTGTAGCACTGACTGGTTGTTCACACATAATGTTGGCTGGTTGTACACACATAATGTTGACTGGTTGTAGTAGTTATTGACTAGTTGTACACACATAATGTTGGCTGTTATGTATTGATTTTAGTATCGAAAATGGCTCAAACCTGAAGTACTTAAAATAGATTGTTGTTCCTTTCTTGTTTGTTTTGATACCCATATACCTTCCCTATATTAGCTATATCCTTTTATGCATGTCAATTCAGTGTTGTTGATTTGATGTTGATGTTCAGTAAGAAGATTTTGATGGATGGATTTATTTCAGTAGGCTAAATAGGCTATCTTCTTGGTTTGTTGGTGTGCAGATGATCGATGAGCTGAGCTTCTTCCAGTAGTGGTAGCGGAAGTGACGCTAGAGCAGTACATGGATCAGCAGATCATCATGTCGTTCGGGCAGGGACAAGCTGGGATGGCCCTAATACAGCAACACTACCATACCATTTGTACATTTCTCAGTTCCTAGCAACACCTCTTTTTGCATGTTCTGCTGGTATTTATGCACATGGACTGGCCTTCATTATTTTATTATTTACTGTTAAATATGCTATTAGATTTACTTTTATTTTGTGCCTAAACATTTTGTTCTATAATGTGCAGATGCTGGACTTTCATGTTTCTTCGCGAGCATCAGGACAAAGAAGTCGGAGGAAGCAGAGTTCTAGCTCATTGGAGCCCTTTAGGCTGATCCTATTTGTATGTGTGTTATATGATGTAGCAGAACATGTAGGGCTCATGTGTGATGAGGACATCAATACCATTGTTACACCCACAACCCCGGCTGCTATACATACTGGACCAACTACTAGAGCTCGCGCACGTCAATTGAATTATCAGGTACTTTCGTTTCTTGGTAACGATTCTAATGTTCATGAGAATATGATGTTGCCTAAATTTGATACATTTGGTTTGCTTATGAATGAAGGGCCTAGCTTGGACAAGAAAGATGAACCTTGGAGCAAGTTCAAGCATGGAGATGATGGCATGCGCAAGGGGGACAAGAACGGAGTTACAAGTGATGATTTCAGGACTTTGAAGCCACCATAATAAGTGCATAAAGCCTTGGACGAATTATACAAGATGCCACTTCATAAATTTCGTCTAGAGGCTATTCTAGGTGCTGTGTCACCTTATTTTTGGGCCTAGCCCATGTAATTTTGAAATACTTGATTATAGGCAGTTTTTAGAGTCTGTATGTGTGGGAAACAAGAGTTAGGGTTGGTTTCGGACCCCTCCTCCAAGGGCCACGAAATTCCCCCTCTCTCCTCCATATATACAGCCCTTAGGGGATCGTTTAGACTTTGGGTTTAGTTTAGATTAAAAGTTCGCCATAGCTGCAACTTCCCGTACTTCGTTTGTGTTTAACGATCAGACAAAGGCGTCACAGAACCACACCTTCATTAATAAAGCTTTCCTCTTTTATTCACAACATCCAGATTGCAATCTCAGTTTCTTGCTTGTTCTTCGTTTGCTCGCAGGAAATAGACCCTCGTGGTCAGGTTGATCGTGCTCCGGCGTGGTCAATAACCCCTCGGAAGTTGGTTTAGCGATTGTTAAGGCGCGACGTCTTCGCACATTCGTATTCGGATCGTAAAAGTTGACTCCCACAGAAAACGATTGCTATCTCATCGACACATCGGGACACCTTCGCCTCTATCAAGTGGTATCAGATTTTTAGGTTGCTCGGTGAGATTTTACAGTTTTTCGTAGTTTAGATCGAGTCTGTTCTTCATACCTACAGTCCACGAAAAAGCCAAAAAAATTAGGGTTAGTTCATCATATCCGAACCAGTCTGAGCCTTTGCATAGTCTTTTCAGTATTTTGCTTTGTTGAATTTGCGGTTGCATCGTCGTGTCTAGTTCTTTGGTCTTAGAGTCTAGTCTTTTAGAGTTTGAGTTACGGTCATAAGTTGTCACGCTTGTTGCACCATCATCATCGCCTCGCCATCTACCACCACCGCTTATCCGCCACTGATCCATCTCCATATACCATCACCAATCCGTGTCCATATACCACCACCAATCCGTCTCCATATACCACCACCGCTGCCATATCCTACCACCATATATCCACCACCAATCCGAGTTACTTTCATATTAGGTTTGTTTTCGAGATCCGTCTAATTTCCAATTCGTGTTTCCTTGCCTGAGTAGGTTTCGGAAAAAAAAAGTCTGGAGACCCCCGGGCAGTTTTTAGGCCAAAATTTTCGCAGGCAAAAATATTTTTTCCCTATCCTATTTTTAGGCTTTCTGAGTCTTTTGAGCCACGTGCCATCATAGTGATTTTTTTGTCGCACTTTTTTGTCGTCGCTACCCTGATTTCCGAAAAAAAAAGTCAAAAAAAATTTTGTGCCCATCTTGTCAGTTTGACCTGGGAAGAATTCGAGACACTTGCCATTATAGTGATTTTCGCAAAAAAAAGAGGAGCGCAAAAAAAACAGAGAGAAAAAAATAATTCCAGAGTGTGATTTTCCCTTGTTTACATGCAGCGCCGTGATTTTGTTAGCGTTCTAGGCTCGCGTCTCTAGCACGGTCTAGCCTAGGACCAGCATAGTACCGTCGTTGAGCGTTTATTCAACTTTGCATCTCTGAATTGATTATTGCTGACCCTTTTTGCTACCATATTATAAGCCTTCCCAGCTCCACATACATCTACGTCGTGTGTTTGACTCTCCGTGGTAATTGCTTTATCCAAGTTTTGAGAGTTTTGACTACATCGGTTGCCGATCACCGCCTGCTGCTGGGTAAGAACTGGTAAGAATTTGAGATTTGCTTGACGGATTTGTGACATCCACCACCACCACCACTTGTTAGTAGTCTGTAGGATCATATTCTTGTGTGTTTCTATTGCTGCTAACCATGCCAGGATCACAAGCCGACGAGATTGACTGGGAGAACTTAACGAACAAGGAGCTTCATGATAAGTTTCAACAAATGATGAGTGAACAGGTGCAAGATGTGTTGAACAATTTTGAAGAGGCCATGGAGAAGATCACTGGCCTTGAGAAGACATTCGAAACAAAGCTCGATAACAGATTTAATGAACTGTTTGCGCGTCTTCCACCACCGGTTGCACCTATCGCACCTCTACAACAACAACAACAACGTCGCCTTCCAAATCAAGTGGGACGAGCATAGCGCGTTCCCATTAACCCTGGGCAAAATTCTGGTGCCGCTGTTGATGCTTCTGTAGCTCCTCCTGCTGCTGTAGAGGTGGAGGACCATTACGAGGATGAGGTTGATGAAAATCAGAAATACGTGCAACCACCAGCACCACTACCACCAGGTCGTCCTCATGCATATCATCGCAACGGTAGGGATGCACCACCACATGAGGTACGAGATCATGACCATCTTCCTAAACTAAAATTGAATATTCCACCATTTGAGGGTGGATATGTTCCTGATATATATCTTACTTGGGAGTTAGAAACTGAACAACGTTTTACATGTTTACAATATCCCGAGGAGAGACATGTTCTGCTGCTTTGTTTGTGCTTTCACTAGTTTTGCATGTGTTTGGTGGTCGAACATTGTAGATTATATCCTATTCCAGCTACTTGGGCTGCTTTGAAAACTGCTATGCGTACTCGTTGGGTTCCACCATATTATCAACGTGAATTACTTCAAAAATTGCAGCGCTTAAGACAAGGAAAAAATTCTGTAGAAGAATATTATCAGGAATTACAAACTGGCATGATTAGATGTGTTATCGTTGTGGAGAATGAAGCTATGCTTGCACGTTTTATGGGTGGATTAAATAGAGAGATTCAGACCATTCTAGAGTATAAGGATTATAATAATATCACTCGTTTATTCCATCTTGCTTGTAAAGCTGAATGTGAAGTGCAGGATCGACAGGCATTGGGGCGGACTAACTTTTCTGCAGGTCGACCTTCATCATGGACACCGCGTGCATCCTCTACTTCCACACATTCTATGCACCGACACCTCCATCACCGTTACCTCCGGCCGTGATACAAGGAAGCGAGCACAACCACCATTATCTGCCAAGAGCACACCTATCGAGCCTGCACAGAGTTCTTCTTCTTCCATGGCATCAACAGGGCACACAAGTGATATTATTTGTCGTCGTTGTAAGGGAAGAGGACATTTGGCGAGAGAATGCAAATCTCAGCGTGTGATGATTGCTACTGAGGATGGTGGGTATGAGTCCGCTAGTGACTATGACGAGGAGACTTTGGCTCTTATTACACGTGAAGAACACGGTGAAGATGATTCTGATCATGAGACGCAATACATGGCTCCTGAAGATGCTGACATGTATGAATGTTTAGTTGCTCAACGTGTTTTGAGTGTGCAGGTCACACAAGCTGAGCAAAATCAGAGGCATAATTTGTTCCATACAAATGGAATTGTGAAGGAACGTTCTGTTCGCGTCATCATAGATGGAGGGAGCTGCAACAACTTGGCTAGCATGGAGATGGTGGATAAGCTATCTCTCACCACAAGACCACATCCACATCCTTACTACATCCAATGGTTCAACAACAGCGGCAAGGTTAAGGTAACACGTACTGTTCGTGTGCATTTCAGTATCTCTAAATATATTGATTATGTTGATTGTGATGTGGTACCCATGCAAGCATGTTCCTTATTACTTGGTAGACCATGGCAATTTGATAAAAAATTTGTACACCATGATAGAAATAATCAGTATACTCTTGTTCATAAGGATAGCCATATTACTTTGCTTCCTATGACTCCTGAATCCATTTTGAAAGATGATATTGATACAGCTAATAAAGCAAAACAGGAGAAAAATATGAGTGAAAATCAGATTGTGGCAAAAGAATTTGAGCAAGAAATGAAACCTAATAATAAACCATCTAGTGTTGCTTCTGAAATTAAATTGAAAAGTGCATGTTTACTTGCCACAAAATCTGATATTGATGAGCTAGATTTTAGCAAATCTGTTTGCTTTGCTTTTGTGTCCAAAGAGGCATTATTTTCATTCGAGGACGTGCCTTCCTCTTTGCCCCCTGCTGTCACTAACATTTTACAGGAGTTCGCTGACGTCTTCCCAGAAGACGTGCCACCGGGTTTACCACCTATTCGAGGGATTGAGCATCAAATTGACTTAATTCCCGGTGCATCGCTACCCAACCGTGCACCATACCGTACCAATCCAGAGGAGACGAAAGAGATTATGCATCAAGTACAGGAGCTGCTCGACAAAGGTTACATACGCGAATCTCTTAGTCCTTGTGTTGTTCCTATTATACTAGTGCCTAAAAAGGATGGTACGTCGCGTATGTGTGTTGATTGTAGAGGCATTAATAATATTACTATTCGTTATCGTCATCCTATTCCTAGGCTAGATGATATGCTTGATTAATTGAGTGGCTCTACAATTTTCTTCAAAGTTGATTTGCGTAGTGGATACCATCAAATTCGTATGAAATTTGGAGATGAATGGAAAACAATATTTAAAACTAAGTTTGGTTTATATGAGTGGTTAGTCATGCCTTTTGGGTTAACTAATACACCTAGTACTTTCATGAGACTAATGAATGAAGTTTTACGTGCTTTCATTGGACGATTTGTGGTAGTCTATTTTGATGATATACTGATTTATAGCAGATCTTTGGAGGAACATTTGGAACATTTACGTGTTGTTTTTATTGCTCTACGTGATGCACGTTTGTTTGGTAACCTTGGGAAGTGCACCTTCTGCACCGATCGAGTATCTTTTCTTGGCTATGTTGTTACTCCACAGGGAATTGAAGTTGATAAAGCCAAGATTGAAGCTATTGAGAGTTGGCCGCAGCCCAAAACGGTCACACAAGTGAGGAGTTTTCTTGGCCTCGCTGGATTCTATAGGCGTTTTGTGAGATATTTCAGCACCATCGCTGCACCTCTCAATGAGCTTACAAAGAAGGATGTGCCTTTTGTTTGGGGTACCGCACAGGAAGAAGCCTTCACGGTATTGAAAGATAAGTTAACACATGCTCCTTTACTCCAACTTCCTGATTTTAATAAGACTTTTGAGATTGAATGTGATGCTAGTGGAATTGGATTAGGAGGTGTGTTATTACAAGATGGCAAACTTGTTGCATACTTTTCTGAAAAATTGAGTGGGCCTAGTCTGAATTATTCTACTTATGATAAAGAATTATATGCTCTTGTACGGACTTTAGAAACATGGCAACATTATTTATGGCCCAAAGAATTTGTTATACATTCTGATCATGAATCTTTGAAACATATTGAAAGTCAAGCTAAACTGAATCGTAGACATGCTAAATGGGTTGAATTCATTGAGACTTTTCCTTATGTCATTAAACACAAGAAGGGTAAAGAAAATGTTATTGCTGATGAATTGTCTCGTCGCTATACTATGCTTTCACAACTTGACTTCAAAATATTTGGTTTGGAGACCATCAAAGATCAATATGTGCATGATGTTGATTTTAAAGATGTAATGCAGAATTGTAAAGAAGGAAGAACATGAACAAGTCCGTCATTAATGATGGATTTGTGTTTCGTGTTAACAAGCTATGCATTCCAGCTAGCTCCGTTCGTCTTTTGTTGTTGCAGGAGGCGCATGGAGAAGGATTAATGTGACACTTTGGCATGAAGAAGACGGAGGATATATGTCAGCGACCTGGGCCTCGCTGGGCCTCAGGCACTACCCAGCCCAGGAAGGAGACGCACTACATATACAGGGGAAGGCCTCCACGAGCAACTTGGCTTGGACCGGACGGCGGCTTTGGTCGATAGGCTAGCTTATCTTCTTCCTCCTCTGGCTGTAATTCCCCTTCCTCCTCTAAGCTTGTAATCGAATCCATGGCGAATTGAGTGAATTAGTAGAAAGAACCTCACAATTGGCATCAGAGCCGTTCGATTCTGCTCCAAAAATCCACCCAAAATTTTCCCAATCCATTCCATGGACTCGCGGCGGCGCGCGGAGCTCCTGGCGACCCTCTCACCGGAGGGTTTGGCAACGTATGAGGTTCTAAAGGCCCAGCTCGCTCGTGATCTGGACCGAAACTTCGCCGCCTACAAGGCGAGGCGAGAGAAGTCTGTGGAGACGGCGTTCGCCGACCTCCACACCAAGCTGGACCAGACTATCGACGACCTCCGCTGGAAGGTGCGCGGCGACGGCTGCCGTAGGAGTGCCCCTACAGCAGTGGCGTTGGCTTCATCAACGATGAGGTCGGCCGCGTTTCTGCTTGTCCCGCGCGGCAACGGCGCAACTATCGCGGACATCTCCACGCCAGCCACGGTCTCCGCTCCATCGGCGCACACGACAACATCTACGTGCGCCCCCATCGTGGCGGCGCTGGACTCTACTTCGCCCCTAGTCCTAGCTGTGACCGCAACCGCCCCGATGGCACCTGCTGCAAGCATTGACCTCAACCTCAAGCGCGACATCGACCACCTCGTCGGTGGCTCCACGACACCAACATCAAATCCTTCGGCTGTCATCACTGCGGCGACCGCGACACATCTGCGCAGCACCTCGTCCACGGCCAATTGGGTCGCGGCCTCCGTCGGCGCAGCGACGGCATCGATCCCGCCCACCATGTGCTCGACCGAGTGCCCTGGAGAAGAAAACAGTGAAACAAGGACCACACCCACTTCTACAGCAGCGCCGTCGGCATCCTCGACCAGTGCTATTCCTGCTACGTGTGAGGTGAGCATAGAGGTCAATTCCATGGCTCTGATGGATATAACCAGTTCGTCTCCAATCCTCACAAAGGTCACAACCACCCAAGCATTGTCGCCTACCAAGTGTTTTGACAGAAGGCCTGAACGGCGAGACCAGTGTGGCTTGTCCCAAGTATTTAGTCAGCTCACATCACCAGTTGCAGTAGGACGTGTGGCTCGCCGAGTTCAAAACTGAATTGAAGAAGAGCCGTGAGGAATTGTTGGCAGCCAGGAAGGAGATGAACTCAGTATCCTTGCTCACAATCAGCTTCCTGTTTCAGTGTGTTCCAGGTTATGGGCTATTAACATTATCATGGGATCCAGGACAGCACGCAGTTGATTCGGATGCAACTATTTGCGATCAAGGTATCCGTGCCATTTGTCACCAGCAACTTTCGGTCCATAATAGGCTACAGATTGCATGGTCATTCGTTTGGGAATTCTCTTGTGTTGGATCAAGGAGGACTGCTGTCAGCTTCTTATTCAATTCAGCTGGTGGTTTGGCAATTGTTGTATTCAGTACACGGTGCTTGGTTCTTGCATATTGTGTTGCCAATATAGTACCATTTTCTGATCCAGTTGAGTCAGATTCTACTCAGCAAATAATTGAGATGAGGCTTGCTACTCGCTCCTTTAGTCACAAGACAGCACCAGCAGTCTCGAAGCAGAAGGAAGTGTGGCATGAATCTCAGATGAAGTGTTGTTTCAGCGAGTTGTCTGCAATCCTGAATCCTGATGGTTGCCTGCATGACAATAGCACACAACTGTACATCATCACTGATATTGCTAGTAGCGATTCACCACTGTCGAGCAAGGTTACCACACTGCATCAATTTCAGTCTATTAGATGCTTGGCATCACCATGGGACCATGGTCAGCATGCAACTATTGTTCACGAGTGCAATGTTTCTTGGTCTAGTTCTATGTTTCTACAGGATGGGAAGTTTCCTTGGCCCTCTTGGAGGTTGTGCTTATTGGGTGATCTGGAGTTGAGCAAATTATTTATGGTCCTTCACATTACTTCGGCAGTTGTAAGCAATATTCCTGAATGTTTGATCGCATCACCAAGGTTGCAGTCAGTGCCACTACTGCCAATGCTTGATGAACCTCTTGGAATCCATTAGAAAATTTCATGGCCAGTTCATTTTTCAGTCAGTGCCACTACTGTCAATGGTAACATGACTGAACCTATCTACTTCACTTGGGTTCCCAAAGAGTTAATTCCTTCTGGACTTGATCCTTCGCGCAACAACTTGTCTTTCGGTGCTAACTACTTTGAGAAGCTTGGAATTCCAAGACAATTAATTAGATTATTATCTTGGCGCATCCAACGACTGCAAGAATTGTTGAACTACACTACATTATCTGAGGAATTCCTTGTCAGTTTTGTTGTGCCCATCTACTGGCCTGATACTGCTCTTATGCTATATGGGTTTGAGCTGCGGCAATGGAAGATTGCTTACTCTTTTAGTGATGCATTATTAGATTCAGCACGCGTTCAGTGGAAAATTGCTTGGTCACTCTGATATGCATGTTCTATTATTTGCAATGGCAACATCTCGAGGCGAAGCATATATGATTATGGAACAAAATTGAGAAAAGGTAAAGATTGTTTGCTGCTCATTAATGATCTATCCCTGTTGGCTGGGATATTGTTTGCACTGGAGTATGCTGAATTTCAAGCAGCCTTGCTAGCTAATTATGTTGTTATCAGATCGCTCGGTGTTGCCGCGGCCAATGGGTTCTTACATGTTCCTGCAGCTGATTGTGATGCCGTGTTCAATTCCGAGGAGAAGCTGTATCAGCGCATCATCCAAATGCTACAGCTGCAATGGGACCCAGGTGATTGCTTTGTTTCAGTCTGGCGACATGAAAATCTTGCAAGCACACATGATGTCTGCCCCGGGCTTGGTATTACCACTCTTCATGTGACATGGGATCCGCGAGGTTCGACACAATGTCAGTTTGTGGACCAGGCTGAAGACTGGGTTCTATATGTTTTGCGAGTTCCATGGGATCCCGATGGCACTTTACAACATCGACTTGAGGGCAAGTCGAATCTTATGGGGGAGGGATTGTCAGCGACCTGGGCCTCGCTGGGCCTCAGGCACTACCCAGCCCACGAAGGAGACGCACTACATATACAGGGGAAGGCCTCCACAAGCAACTTGGCTTGGACCTGACGGCGGCTTCGGCCGATAGGCTAGCTTATCTTCTTCCTCCTCTGGCTGTAATTCCCCGTCCTCCTCTGAGCTTGTAATCGAATCCATGGCGAATTGAGTGAATTAGTAGAGAGAACCTCACAATATACTTGCTACACATTTCTTTTGGCCAAAGATGAGACGTGATGTTGAGTGTTTTGTTGCTCGCTGCACTACATGTAAAAAAGCTAAGTCACGACTAAATCCTCATGGTTTATATATGCCTTTGCCTGTACCTAGTGTTCCTTGGGAGGATATATCTATGGAATTTGTTTTAGGTTTACCTCGAATAAAGAAGGGGAGGGATAGCATATTTGTTGTCGTGGATAGGTTCTCGAAAATGGCATACTTTATACCATGTCATAAAAGCGATGATGCTGTTAATGTTGCTGATTTGTTCTTTCTTGAAGTTATTCGTTTGCATGGTGTGCCAAATACTATTGTTTCAGATCGTGATACTAAATTTCTTAGCCACTTTTGGAGATGTTTATGGGCTAAGTTGGAGACTAAACTGCTTTTTAGTACTACTTGTCACCCCCAAACTGATGGACAAACTGAAGTAGTCAATAGAACATTGTCTACTATGTTTAGGGCTGTTTTGAAAAATAATAAGAAAATGTGGGAAGAATGCTTGCCTCATATTGAATTTGCTTATAATCGTTCATTGCATTCTACTACTAAGATGTGCCCTTTTGAAATTGTGTATGGTTTCCTACCTCGTGCACCTATTTTGTTGCCTCTTCCATCTTCGGAGAAGGTTAATTTTGATGCTAAAGAATGTGCTGAATTGATTTTTAAAATGCATGAGTTAACTAAGGAAAACATTGAGCGTATGAATGCTAAATACAAACTTGCTAGAGACACTACAGGAATCGACTTCTTTGCCATCTGCCATGGCGGACGGCAAAGACACGGATGGCAGACGGCAAACAACGACGGCAAAGATAGGGTCGGCAAACACCTTCTTTGTAAATCGCTTTTGCGGCGGATGGCAAGAGGCCTTTGCCGTCGATGGCGGACGACAAAGAAGGTGGACGGCAAATAGTAGGTGTTAGCCACGTTAGGTGCTAATGGAGGTAGCGGAGGCTTTGCCGTCCCATTAAACTAATGTTTTGCCGTCTCACGATTAATAATGAGCGGCAAAAATGTCCATCTACACATTTATTAAAATCAGAGACATCAAAGGATTTTGTTTAAAATATAGTGAACCAGCAGCCCAAGTGCACCACAGTATCCATCTAAGCTTTGTTCCAACAATCGACGACAAATGAACAAATTTCACAATACCAAATTAGTCTATTTACATAGAATAGATTTGCATCTGCTCCATCTACACAAAGTTACTCCATTTACATGAACAGCGTGGTGACCCGAAAGAACAAGTGCCTGGAAACGTGAGCTCGCTCCTCATCCTCGCAACCGCCCCGGCCTCGACGTCCAGATCGATGGCGGTCCTTGCTTTTCCGGGGCGCCTCGACGACAAGCTAGAGGCTAGCGTGGCAGGAGTCGTCGTTGACGACCATGAAGGCCATGGTGCCGCCAAGATCGAGCGCGATCGGCCGGACCCGGCCGCCCACAACCACACGCCGCTGGCGAGGGCGGCCGTGGCGGCTTTGGATTGCGCGGATGGGCGTGCGGGGCGGACCTTCGGGGCTCTGGTGGTCGGCGGCCATCGGGAGCTCGGCCGTCGTTCTTCGCTGCCGCCATCGAAGCGACGGGCACGCATTTCGCTAAAGCGACGGGCGACGGGGCATGGAGGCTGCCGGGGAGACGAGCGAGGGGGCCGGGCTGGGGCCTGCGGGCGAGATGGCGGCCAGCGAGGCCGGGGCCGACCGGCGAGATGGCGGCCATCGAGGTGGGGGCCGGCTAGTGAGGTGGTGGCGGCGCCCGATGGGCCTCTGGGCGACGAGGAAGTGGTGGGGCGACGGAGTGGGGTGAAAGCGGAAGTGGCGCGGCAAAGCGATGTGGTGGTCGGTGAGGACGAGGCCGGGGCGGTGGCGGGTGGTGGCGGGTAGGTGAGATCGGGAGCAGGGAGAGAGATGAGAGAGAGACGTGGTGGGGTGGGTGAGATCGGGAGCATGAAGAGAGATGAGAGAGAAGTGGTGGGTGGGTGAGACCGATGGATAAGGCAGGCAGTGGGGGGCGTGGGGCGCGCGGGTGTTGCCGTGGGGGCGGGTGCATCATGGGTGTGTGGGGTATGCGTCCGACAGAACGTGTGTCTGAGATCTTGCCAACTCATCGATCCAGGTGATTGATCCACGAGCTGTGCTTTCTCTTTGCCGTGAGTGTTTCTTTGTCGTCTGCCTTTGGACCGTTGCCGTCCGCTAGCAGACGGCAAAGCTTCAGAAGGCAGACGGCAAAGATTTGGCGGACGGCATTCAGCCCACCCGTCTGGATTAACCACCGCGAGGTCGGTGGGGCCAGTTGGGCTCTTTTGCCGCTCGCCTTTTGAAGCTTTGCCGTCCGCTGGCCGACGGCAAAGAAATAGCAGATGGCAAACAATATATTTGCCATCAGCCAGTTTTTTGCCGTCTGCTTTCTAAAAGCAGACGACAAAGACCCTCTTTGCCGTCTGCTAGCAGACGGCAAAGAACAAGCTGATGGCAAATTCCCTGATTCCTGTAGTGAGATAAGGGTAGAAAACATGTTGTGTTTGCACCTGGAGATCTTGTTTGGTTACATTTGTGTAAGGATAGATTTCCTAATTTGCGCAAATCAAAGCTAATGCCACGTGCTGCTAGTCCTTTTAAGGTGTTAGAGAAAATAAATGATAATGCATATAAACTTGAGCTGCCTGCAGATTTTGGGGTTAGTCCCACTTTTAACATTGCAGATTTGAAGCCTTATTTGGGAGAGGAAGATGATCTTTCGTCGAGGACGACTTCATTTCAAGACGGGGAGGATGATGAGGACATCAATACCATTGTTACACCCACATCCCCGGCTGCTATACATACTGGACCAATTACTAGAGCTCGCGCACGCCAATTGAATTATCAGGTACTTTCATTTCTTGGTAACGATTCTAATGTTCATGAGAATATGATGCTGCCTAAATTGGATACATTTGTTTTGCTTACAAATGAAGGGCCTAGCTTGGACAAGAAAGATGAACCTTGGAGCAAGTTCAAGCACGGAGATGATAGCATGCGCAAGGGGGACAAGAACGGAGTTACAAGTGATGATTTCAGGACTTTGAAGCCACCATAATGAGTGCATGAAGCCTTGGACAAATTATACAAGATGCCACTTCATAAATTCCATCCAGAGGCTATTCTAGGTGCTGCATCACCTTATTTTTGGGCCTGGCCCATGTAATTTCGAAATACTTGATTATAGGCAGTTTTTAGAGTCCGTATGTGTGGGGAAACAAGAGTTAGGGTTGGTTTTGGACCCCTCCTCCAAGGGCCACGAAATTCCCCCTCTCTCCTTCATATATACAACCCTTAGGGCATCGTTTAGACTTTGGGTTTTGTTTAGATTAAAAGTTCGCCATAGCTGCAACTTCGCGTACTTCCTTTGTGTTCAACGACCAGACAAAGGCGTCACAGAACCCCACCTTCATTAATAAAGCTTTCCTCTTTTATTCGCAACATCCAGATTGCAATCTCGGTTTCTTGCTTGTTCTTCGTTTGCTCGCGGGAAATAGAACCTCGTGGTCAGGTTGATCGTGCTTCGGCGTGGTCAATAACCCCTCGGAAGTTGGTTTAGCGATTGCTAAGGCGCGACGTCTTCGCACGTTCATAGTCGGATCGTCAAAGTCGACTCCCACAGAAAATGATTGCTATCTCATCGAAACATCGGGACACCTTCGCCTCTATCAATGTGATAGATTCATGTGATACTCATGTGATATACTGTGCACTTTAGAGCTTGTTATCTAATTGTAAACTTGATGCTGATCACATTTGTATGTATGTTATATGATGTAGCAGACTGCTTGCTGTTATTTGAAGTATTCCGTCTGTTTTCTGTATTGGCATATTGAAATTGAAGAGCATGACCTTGACAGCAGGGTGATAATCCCCAAGTGCAGGGAATCATCATAGCAATTCCCAAAGGTGGAAGTGATAAGTATGGATTGTCAAACCCACAAGGAGCTAAAGATAAGATCAATATTCTCTCAAGTCCTATCTGCCACTGATACGACTCTACGTACACCGAACGTTTGCTTCCAACTAGAAACGAGAAATAAAACTACGTTGTGGCTATGAAGAGGATAACTTTGCATGGTATCGGAGAGCTAAAATATAAAAGTAGGTGCTGTTATCATAAAGTTAGAATATATTACTAAATATTATAAATAGCGAGTGTGGAATAATGATGGGCCGGTGTGCGGAATTATCCTAGGCAATCATTAACAAGACCGGTGGTCGTCATTGCAATTTCATATGAGGGAGAGGCATAAGCATCCGCAACTACTAAAGATCATTAAGGTAAAACCCAACCATAGCATTAACATATCAAGTCCCCTTTATCCCATACGCAACAACCCCCTTACCCGGGTTTATGCTTCTGTCACTCAAGCAACCCGCTATAAGCGAATCATGAATGTATTGCAACACCTTACGGCGGGAATCCCTCACGCTTGCGCGACACGGAGGGCACAATAGGACAACACCAAAATAAAACATACAACTCATACCAATCTAGATCATTAATCAACCCAAAGACAAAGAATATCTACTCAAAACATCACAGGATGACAACACATCATTGGATCATAATATGTGGCATAAAGCACCATGTTCAAGTGGGGATTACAGCGGGGTGCGGGCCGCGTAAAACAGATGCGGATGGTGATGTTGATGAAGACGATCACTGCAACGATGGTTCCCCTCCCGAGGGGTTGCTACGAACACTAGTAAAATACACATCAATAATCTGTATATCAAATATACCTTTGTTCACTTTGCCATCCTTCTTATCCGCCAAATACTTGGGGTAGTTCCGCTTCCAGTGACCAGTTTCATTGCAGCAAAAGCACTTAGTCTCAGGCTTAGGTCCAGACTTGGGCTTCTTCACTCGAGCAGCAACTTGCTTGCCGTTCATCTTGAAGTTCCCCTTCTTCCCTTTGCCCTTTTCCTTGAGACTAGTGGTCTTGTCAATCATCAACACTTGATGCTCTTTCTTGATTTCTACCTTCGTCGATTTCAACATCACGAAGAGCTCGGGAATCGTTTTCGTCATCCCTTGCATACTATAGTTCATCACGAAGTTCTAGTAACTTAGTGATGGTGACTAGAGAATTCTGTCAATCACTATCTTATCTGGAAAATTAACTCCCACTTGATTCAAGCGATTGAAGTACCCAGACAATCTAAGAACATGCTCACTAGTTGAGCGATTCTCCTCCATCTTTTAGCTATAGAACTTGTTGGAGACTTCATATCTCTCAACTCGGGTATTTGCTTGAAATATTAACTTCAACTCCTGGAACATCTCATATGGTCCATGACGTTCAAAACGTCTTTGAAGTCCCGATTCTAAGTCGTTAAGTATGGTGCACTAAACTATCAAGTAGTCATCATATTGAGCCCGCCAAACGTTCATAACGTCTGCATTTGCTCCTGCAATAGGTCTGTCACCTAGCGGTGCATTAAGGACATAATTCTTCTGTGCAGCAATGAGGATAAACCTCAGATCACGGATCCAATCCGCATCATTGCTACTAACATTTTTCAATACAATTTTCTCTAGGAACACACATAAAAACATAGGGAAGCAAAAACATAGGGAAGCAACAACGCGAGCTATTGATCTACAACATAATTTGCAAAATACTACGGGACTAAGTTCATGATAAGTTAAAGTTCAATTAATCATATTACTTAAGAACTCCCACTTAGATAGACATCTCTCTAGTCATCTAAGTGATCACGTGATCCAAATCAACTAAACCATAACCGATCATCACGTGAGATGGAGTAGTTTTCAATGGTGAACATCACTATGTTGATCATATCTACTATATGATTCACGCCGACCTTTCGGTCTCCGTGTTCGAGGCCATATCTGCATATGCTAGGCTCGTCAAGTTTAACCTGAGTATTCCGCGTGTGCAAAACTGGCTTGCACCCGTTGTAGATGGACGTAGAGCTTATCACACCCGATCATCACGTGGTGTCTGGGCACGACGAACTTTGGCAACGGTGCATACTCAGGGAGAACACTTCTTGATAATTTTTAGTGAGAGATCATCTTAAAATGCTACCGTCAATCAAAGCAAGATAAGATGCATAAAGGATAAACATCACATGCAATCAATATAAGTGATATCTTGTGCTTGTGATCTCCATCTCCGAAGCACCGTCGTGATCACCATCGTCACCGACGCGACACCTTGATTTCCATCGTAGCATCGTTGTCGTCTCGCCAACTATTGCTTCTACGACTATCGCTACTGCTTAGTGATAAAGTAAAGCAATTACATGGCTTTTGCATTTCATACAATAAAGCGACAACCATATGGCTCCTGCCGATTGCCGATAACTCGGTTACAAAACATGATCATCTCATACAATAAAATATAGCATCACGTCTTGACCATATCACATCACAACATGCCCTGCAAAAACAAGTTAGACGTCCTCTACTTTGTTGTTGCAAGTTTTACGTGGCTGCTACGGGCTGAGCAAGAACCGTTCTTACCTACGCATCAAAACCACAACGATAGTTTGTCAAGTTGGTGCTGTTTTAACCTTCGCAAGGACCGGGCGTAGCCACACTCGGTTCAACTAAAGTGAGAGAGACAGACACCCGCCAGTCACCTTTAAGCAACGAGTGCTCGCAGCGGTGAAACCAGTCTCGCATAAGCGTACGCGTAATGTCGGTAACTCTTCGTTCCAGTATTTTTTATATTTTCCAGAAAAATTCTCCATTGATTTTCATCGCATTCCGAGAACTTTTATTTCTGCACAAAACACCACCACGGTAGTTCTGCTGAAAACAGCGTCAGTCCGGGTTAGTTCTAATCAAATCATACCAAAATCATATAAAACTATTGTAAACATGGCATGGATGTTGGGGAACGTAGTAATTTCAAAAAATTTCCTACGCACACGCAAGATCATGGTGATGACATAGCAACGAGAGGGAGAGTGTATGTCCACGCACTCGTGAGACCGAAGCGAAGCGTTATGACAACGCTGGCTGATGTAGTCGACGTATTCACGATCCGACCGATCCAAGTACCGAACGCACGGCACCTCCGAGTTCAGCACACGCTCAGCTCGATGACAATCCCGGACCGATCCAGCAAAGTGTCGGGATGAGTTCCACAAGACGACGGCGTGGTGACGATGATGATGCTCTACGGCGCAGGCTTCGCCTAAGCTCCATGACGATACGACCGAGGTGGAATATGGTGGAGGGGGGCACCGCACACGGCTAAGGAACGATCCGTAGATCAACTTGTGTGTTATGGGGTGCCCCCTGCCCCCGTATATAAAGGAGCAAGGGGGGAGGAGGCCGGCCCTAGGAGGGGGCGCGCCAAGTGTGGAGTCCTACTAGGACTCCCTAGTCCTAGTAGGATTCCACCTCCCTTGTTGGAGTAGGAGAAGGGGAAAGAGGGGGAGAGGGAGAAGGAAAGGAGGGCTGCGCCCTTGTCCACCCGGACCAGAGGGGGCGCAGGCCTCCTCCCTTGGCCCTCTCCTCTATTCCCGTATGGCCCAATAAGGCCCATATACTCCCCGGCGAATTCCGTAACTCTCCGGTACTCGAAAAATACCGAATCACTCGGAACCTTTCCGAACTCGAATATAGTCGTCCAATATATCGATCTTTACGTCTCGACCATTTCGAGACTCCTCGTCATGTCCCCGATCTCATCTGGGACTCGAACTCCTTCGGTACATCAAAACTCATAAACTCATAATATAAGCATCATCGAAACCTTAAGCGTGCGGACCCTACGGGTTCGAGAACTATGTAGACATGACCTAGAACTATTCCTGGTCAATAACCAATAGCGGAACCTGGATGCCCATATTGGCTCCTACATATTCTACTGAAGGTCTTTATCGGTCAAACCGCATAACAACATACTTTGTTCCCTTTGTCATCGGTATGTTACTTGCCCGAGATTCGATCGTCGGTATCCAATACCTAGTTCAATCTCGTTACTGGCAAGTCTCTTTACTCGTTACATAATACATCATCTCGCAACTAACTTATTAGTTGCAATGCTTGCAAGGCTTATGTGATGTGCATTACCGAGAGGGCCCAGAGATACCTCTCCGACAATCGGAGTGACAAAACCTAATCTCGAAACACGCCAACCCAACATGTACCTTTGGAGACACCTGTAGTACTCCTTTATAATCACCCGATTACGTTGTGACGTTTGGTAGCACCAAAGTGTTCCTCCGTAAACGGAGTTGCATAATCTCACGATTCACAGGAACATGTATAAGTCATGAAGAAAGCAATAGCAACATACTAAACGATCAAGTGCTAGGCTAATGAATGGGTCAAGTCAATCACATCATTCTCCTAATGATGTGATCCCGTTAATCAAATGACAACTCATGTCTATGGCTAGGAAACTTAACCATCTTTGATTCACGAGCTAGTCAAGTAGAGGCATACTAGTGACACTATGTTTGTCTATGTATTCACACATGTATTATGTTTTCGGTTAATACAATTCTAGCATGAATAATAAACATTTATCATGAAATAAGGAAATAAATAATAACTTTATTATTGCCTCTAGGGCATATTTCCTTCAGTCTCCCACTTGCACTAGAGTCAATAATCTAGTTCACATCATCATGTGATTCAAAACTAATATTCACATCGTATGTGATTAACACCCATAGTTCACATCGTCATGTGACCAACACCCAAAGGGTTTACTAGAGTCAATAATCTAGTTCACATCGCTATGTGATTAACACCCAAAGAGTACTAAGGTATGATCATGTTTTGCTCGTGAGAGAAGCTTAGTCAACGGGTCTGTCACATTCAGAGCCGTATGTATTTTGCAAATATTCTATGTCTACAATGCTCTTGCACGGAGCTACTCTAGCTAATTGCTCCCACTTTCAATATGTATCCAGATTGAGACTCAGAGTCATCTGGATCAATGTAAAAAGCTTGCATCGATGTAACTCTTTACGACGAACCTTTTTTCACTTCCATAATCGAGAAACATATCCTTATTCCACTAAGGATAATTTTGACCGCTGTCCATTGATCTACTCCTATATCACTATTGCACTCCCTTGCCAAGCTTAGTGGTAGGGTATGCAATAGATCCGTACACAAAGACATGACATACTTTATAGAACCTATGGCTGATGCATAGGGAATGACTTTCATTCTCTTTCTATCTTCTCGCCGTGGTCGGGTTTTGAGTCTTACTCAATCTCACACGCTTGCAACACAGGCAAGAACTTTTCTTTGACTGTTTCATTTTGAACTACTTCAAAATCTTGACAAGGTATGTACTTATTGAAAAACTTATCAAGCGCCTTGATCTATCTCAATAGATCTTGATGCTCAATATGTAAGTAGCTTTACCGAGGTCTTTCTTTTAAATAACTCCTTTCAAATACTCCTTTATGCTTTCGGAAAAATTATACATCATTTCGATCAACAATATGTTACTCACATATATTTATCAAAAGGCGGTAGTGATCCCACTCACTTTATTATAAATACAGGCTTCACCGCAAGTCTCAGATAAAACTATATGCTTTGATCAACTTATCAAAGCGTGTATTCCAACTCGAGATGCTTGCACCAGTCCATAGATGGATCGCTGGTGCTTGCACATTTTGTTAGCTCCTTTAGGATTGACAAAACCTTCGGTTGCATCATATACAACTCTTCTTTAATAAATCCATTAAAGAATGTTGTTTTGACATCCATTTGCCAGATTTCATAAAATGTGGCAATTGCTAACATGATTCGGACAGACTTAAGCAACGCTAGAGTTGAGAAAATCTCATTGTAGTCAACACCTTGAACTTGTCGAAAACCTTTTGCAACAAGTCGAGCTTTGTAGATAGTAACACTACTATCGCTGTCCGTCTTCCTCTTGAAGATCCATTTATTTAACTTGACTTGCTGATCATCGAGCAGGTCAACCAAAGTCCCCACTTTGTTCTTATATATGGATCCTATCTCAGATTTTATGGCCTCAAGCCATTTCATGAATCTGGGCTCATCATTGCTTCCTCATAGTTCAGTAGGTTCATCATGGTCTAGTAACATGACTTCTAGAATAGGATTACCGTACCACATTGGTGCGGATCTTATTTTGGAAGACCTACGAGGTTCGGTAGTAACTTGATCTGAAGCTTCATGATCATCATCATTAGCTTCCTCACTGATTGCTGTAGGAATCACAGGAACTGATTTCTATGATGAACTACTTTCCAATTCAGGAGAAGGTATAATTACCTTATCAAGCTCTACTTTCCTCCCACTCACTTCTTTCGAGAGAAACTCCTTCTCTAGAAAGGATCCATTCTTAGCAACGAATGTTTTGCCTTTGGATCTGTGATAGAAGGAGTACCCAACATTTTCCTTTGGGTATTCTATGAAGACGCACTTTTCCGATTTGGGTTCGAGCTTATCAGGTTGAAAACCTTTTTCACATAAGCATCGCAACTCCAAACTTTAAGAAACGACGGCTTAGGTTTCTTCGCTAAACCATAGTTCATACGGTGTCGCCTCAACGGATTTAATGGTGCCCTATTTAACGTGAATGCATTTGTCTCTAATGCATAACCCCAAAATGATATTGGTAAATCGGTAAGAGACATCATTGATCGCACCATATCAAATAAAGTGCGGTTATGACGTTCGGACACACCATTACGTTATGGTGTTCCATGTGGCGTGAGCTGTGAAACTATTCCACATTGTTTTATATGAAGGCCAAACTCGTAACTCAAATATTCTCCTCTACGATCAGATTGTAGAAACTTTATTTTCTTGTTACGATGATTCTCCACTTCACTCTGAAATTCTTTGAACTTTTCAAATGTTTCAGACTTGTGCTTCATTAAGTAGAGATACTCATATCTGCTCAAATCATCTTGTGAAGGTCAGAAAATAACAATACCTACCACGAGCATCAACACTCATTGGACCACATACATCGGTATGTATTATTTCCAACAAGTCAGTATCTCATTCCATTGTTCCGAACAACGGATTTTCAGTCATCTTGCCCAAAAGGCACGGTTCGCAAGCATCAAATGATTCATAATCAAGTGATTCCAAAAACCCATCAGCATGGAGTTTCTTCATGCGCTTTACACCAATATGACCTAAGCGGCAGTGCCACAAATGAGTTGCACTATCATTATTAACTTTGCGTCTTTTGGCATCAATATTATAAATATGTGTATCACTACGATCGAGATCCAACAAACTATTTTTATTGGGTGTATGACCATTGAAGGTTTTATTCATGTAAATGAACAACAATTATTCTTTGATTTTAAATGAATAATCAGATTACAATAAACATGATCAAATCATATTTATGCTCAACATAAACGCCAAATAACATTTATTTAGGTTTAACACTAATCCCGAAAGTATAGGGAGTGTGCGATGATGATCATATCAATCTTGGAACTACTTCCAACACTCATCGTCACTTCCCTTCAACTAGTTTCGCTCATTCGCAACTCCTGTTTGAGTTACTACTCTTAGCAACGAACCAGTATCAAATACCGAGGGTTGCTACTTAACACTAGTAAAATACACATCAATAATCTGTATATCAAATATACCTTTGTTCACTTTGCCATCCTTCTTATCCGCCAAATACTTGGGGTAGTTCCGCTTCAAATGACCAGTTTCATTGCAGCAAAAGCACTTAGTCTCGTGCTTAGGTCCAGACTTGGGCTTCTTCACTCGAGCAACAACTTGCTTGCCGCTCATCTTGAAGTTCCCCTTCTTCCCTTTGCCCTTTTCCTTGAGACTAGTGGTCTTGTCAATCATCAACACTTGATGCTCTTTCTTGATTTCTACCTTCGTCGATTTCAACATCACGAAGAGCTCGGGAATCGTTTTCGTCATCCCTTGCATACTATAGTTCATCACGAAGTTCTAGTAACTTAGTGATGGTGACTAGAGAATTCGTCAATCACTATCTTATCTCGAAAATTAACTCCCACTTGATTCAAGCGATTGAAGTACCCGGACAATCTAAGAACATGCTCACTAGTTGAGCGATTCTCCTCCATCTTTTAGCTATAGAACTTGTTGGAGACTTCATATCTCTCAACTCGGTATTTGCTTGAAATATTAACTTCAACTCTGGAACATCTCATATGGTCCATGACGCTCAAAACGCCTTTGAAGTCCCGATTCTAAGTCGTTAAGTATGGTGCACTAAACTATCAAGTAGTCATCATATTGAGCCCGCCAAACGCTCATAACGCCCGCATTTGCTCCTGCAATAGGTCATCACCTAGCGGTGCATTAAGGACATAATTCTTACGTGCAAGCAATGAGGATAAACCTCGGATCACGGATCCAATCCGCATCATTGCTACTAACATTTTTCAATACAATTTTCTAGGAACACACATAAAAACATAGGGAAGCAAAAACATAGGGAAGCAACAACGCGAGCTATTGATCTACAACATAATTTGCAAAATACTACCAGGACTAAGTTCATGATAAGTTAAAGTTCAATTAATCATATTACTTAAGAACTCCCACTTAGATAGACATCTCTAGTCATCTAAGTGATCACGTGATCCAAATCAACTAAACCATAACCGATCATCACGTGAGATGGAGTAGTTTTCAATGGTGAACATCACTATGTTGATCATATCTACTATATGATTCACGCCGACCTTTCGGTCTCCGTGTTCCGAGGCCATATCTCGCATATGCTAGGCTCGTCAAGTTTAACCTCGAGTATTCGCGTGTGCAAAACTGGCTTGCACCCGTTGTAGATGGACGAGAGCTTATCACACCCGATCATCACGTGGTGTCCGGGCACGACGAACTTTGGCAACGGTGCATACTCAGGAGAACACTTCTTGATAATTTTAGTGAGAGATCATCTTAAAATGCTACCGTCAATCAAAGCAAGATAAGATGCATAAAGGATAAACATCACATGCAATCAATATAAGTGATATCTTGTGCTTGTGATTCCATCTCCAAGCACCGTCGTGATCACCATCGCCACCGACGCGACACCTTGATTTCCATCGTAGCATCGTTGTCGCCTCGCCAACTATTGCTTCTACGACTATCGCTCATCGCTTAGTGATAAAGTAAAGCAATTACATGGCTTTTGCATTTCATACAATAAAGCGACAACCATATGGCTCGCCGATTGCCGATAACTCGGTTACAAAACATGATCATCTCATACAATAAAATATAGCATCACGCCTTGACCATATCACATCACAACATGCCTGCAAAAACAAGTTAGACGTCCTCTACTTTGTTGTTGCAAGTTTTACGTGGCTGCTACGGGCTGAGCAAGAACCGTTCTTACCTACGCATCAAAACCACAACGATAGTTTGTCAAATTGGTGTTGTTTTAACCTTCGCAAGGACCGGCGTAGCCACACTCGGTTCAACTAAAGTGAGAGAGCAGACACCCGCCAATCACCTTTACAACGAAAGTGCTCGCAGCGGTGAAACCAGTCTCGCATAAGCGTACGCGTAATGTCGGTAACTCTTCGTTCCAGTATTTTTTATATTTTCCAGAAAAATTCTCCATTGATTTTCATCGCATTCCGAGAACTTTTATTTCTGCACAAAACACCACCACGGTAGTTCTGCTGAAAACAGCGTCAGTCCGGGTTAGTTCTAATCAAATCATACCAAAATCATATAAAACTATTGTAAACATGGCATGGATGTTGGGGAACGTAGTAATTTCAAAAAATTTCCTACGCACACGCAAGATCATGGTGATGACATAGCAACGAGAGGGGAGAGTGTATGTCCACGTACCCTCGTAGACCGTAAGTGGAAGCGTTATGACAACGCGGCTGATGTAGTCGTACGTATTCACGATCCGACCGATCCAAGTACCGAACGTACGGCACCTCCGAGTTCAGACACGCTCAGCTCGATGACAATCCCGGACCGATCCAAAGAAAGTGTCGGGATGAGTTCCACAAGACGACGGCGTGGGACGATGATGATGCTCATCGGCGCAGGGCTTCGCCTAAGCTCCATGACGATACGACCGAGGTGGAATATGGTGGAGGGGCACCGCACACGGCTAAGGAACGATCCGTAGATCAACTTGTGTGTTATGGGGTGCCCCGCCTCAGATATAAAGGAGCAAGGGGAGGAGGCCGGCCCTAGGAGGGGCGCCAAGTGTGGAGTCCTACTAGGACTCCCTAGTCCTAGTAGGATTCCACCTCCCTTGTTGGAGTAGGAGAAGGGAAAGAGGGAGAGGGAGAAGGAAAGGAGGGCTGCGCCTTGTCCACCGGACCAGAGGGGGGGCAGGCCTCCTCCCTTTGGCCTCTCTCCTCTATTCCCTGTATGGCCCAATAAGGCCCATATACTCCCGGCGAATTTCAGAACTCTCCCAGATACTCGAAAAATACCGAATCACTCGGAACCTTCCGAACTCCGAATATAGTCGTCCAATATATCGATCTTTACGCCTCGACCATTTCGAGACTCCTCGTCATGTCCCCGATCTCATCTGGGACTCGAACTCCTTCGGTACATCAAAACTCATAAACTCATAATATAAGCATCATCGAAACCTTTAAGCGTGCGGACCCTACGGGTTCGAGAACTATGTAGACATGACCTAGAACTATTCCTGGTCAATAACCAATAGCGGAACCTGGATGCCCATATTGGCTCCTACATATTCTACGAAGGTCTTTATCGGTCAAACCGCATAACAACATACTTTGTTCCCTTTGTCATCGGTATGTTACTTGCCCGAGATTCGATCGTCGGTATCCAATACCTAGTTCAATCTCGTTACTGGCAAGTCTCTTTACTCGTTACATAATACATCATCTCGCAACTAACTTATTAGTTGCAATGCTTGCAAGGCTTATGTGATGTGCATTACCGAGAGGGCCCAGAGATACCTCTCCGACAATCGGAGTGACAAAACCTAATCTCGAAATACGCCAACCCAACATGTACCTTTGGAGACACCTGTAGTACTCCTTTATAATCACCCGATTCATTGTAGACGTTTGGTAGCACCCAAAGTGTTCCTCCGTAAACGGAGTTGCATAATCTCATAGTTACAGGAACATGTATAAGTCATGAAGAAAGCAATAGCAACATACTAAACGATCAAGTGCTAGGCTAACGGAATGGGTCAAGTCAATCACATCATTCTCCTAATGATGTGATCCCGTTAATCAAATGACAACTCATGTCTATGGCTAGGAAACTTAACCATCTTTGATTCACGAGCTAGTCAAGTAGAGGCATACTAGTGACACTATGTTTGTCTATGTATTCACACATGTATTATGTTTCCGGTTAATACAATTCTAGCATGAATAATAAACATTTATCATGAAATAAGGAAATAAATAATAACTTTATTATTGCCTCTAGGTCATATTTCCTTCAATGGATACTTCATAAATTATAGATACGTTGGAGACGTATCATAGGGTCCCACAAACTAGAACGTCACATTTGGGACCCACTTACCAGAATTTGACAATTGGGGTGCATTAAAAAAAGAAACAAAGGCTACAACCCAAAAATAAAAAGGCCGAATTGTAGGGCTTGGCCCGTGTAGTTCACCAAAATTAGCAGGAAAAAAATAAATGGGCTGAATTAATGGGCTCGGCCCATATAAACACCGAATTAGACCGGGTTGATTCTTATCCACGTCAGCTTGCCACGCTGGATCCTACGTGGCCTGGGGAGGCTGCTTGTGACCAAAAAATTGGTCAAAGAACCAACGACCTTTTACATATCACAAATAAGGTCGTGAATTTCAGTTTACGACCGTCAGCTTTTGACCATTTGTTTTTTGTCACAAAAAGGTCGCAAATGAAAAACAATGACCTTTCAGTGACCAATAGTGATGGTCGTAAGTTGACATATTTCTTGTAGTGTTCTATTTTCTAATGATATAATTTTTATGTTAAACAATTTATTTTATATAAGTTAAATTGACAACCTAAATACACGTGCAAACCTTGTAAACTGAGATGGAGGGAGTACTTGACATTAAGAAAGTTGTAGCAAGTTAAGTGAGACGATCAGATACTAAGCTTATGATTGGGTCTGTCCATCACATCATTCTCCTAATGATATGACCTTGTTATTAATGACAACTCATGTCCATAGTTAGGAAACCTTAACCATATTTAATCAACGAGCTAGTCTAGCAGAGGCTTATTACGGACATAATATTTGTTTATGTATCCACAAATGTATTTGAGTTTCTGATTAATACAATTATAGCATGGAGAATAAACACTTATCAAGAACAAAGCAATATGATAAAAACAACTTTATTATTGCCTCTAGGGCATATTTCAACACAACCTCCCTCTGACCTCGAGGTGCTGCAATTCTTCAGGGCATCCACCACATGGGCTGTTGGCAATGGCACCTCCTAGCGTTCCTAGATCGACCCTTGATGGGAACTCCATCTCCAACCTTGCTCCAACCCTGATTACCATGGTGCCATGCCGGTGTAGGCGTATGCTCTCGCTCGTGCAGGCTCTTTAGGACTGCACTTGGATTCTCGACATCCAGGAAGCACTAGGATCGGCGGCCACCATCGAGTATGTCGACTTATGGCGCCGCCTGCAGCATGTATTTCTCACCCCATGACCTAGTGTGATCCGTTGGCGTTGGATGGAGAACAGGATCTACTCGGTGACATCGTGCTACCAAGCGCTATTCTTGGGCTCTTCTGCTTCCGAGCATTGGCGGCTGATTCGGAAGACTTGGGCTCCCCTCTCGGTCTAGTTCTTCCTTTGGTTGGCATCCCTAAATTGGTGTTGGCCCGCCGAGGCCTACCCCATGAGCCAACCTGCGTTCTTTGTTCGCAGGAACAAGAGACACTGGCTGCGTCTTCGCTAGAGTGGTTTGGCAGGAAATCCTCTCATGGCGCTGCCCTCAAGTTACCATGCCGACGGATCCTTGGGCTTCTTCGACGGGTGGACTTCGACCATTGATGCTACCGCGACACCCCTACGCCGTGGTGTAGCCTTCATTGCCGCGCTCGCTGCATGGTCTATTTGGCGACACCACAAACCCATCATCTCCGAAAAGATCACGCCGTCATCCTTCACCCTTATCAACGCGATTAAGGAGGAGGCTTGCTCTTGGGCTAAAACAGAGTCAAAGGATTAAGAGTAGTTATTCCTATAACTTGACATACATTTTTTGGGACGAGCACCCCCTTTTTCTTCTGCTCATTGGGTGCCCTGACCATGTCAATCTGTGTATGTGGTTGGGCACTACCCTGCATTTAATTTCCTCTATCAATGTAATGATACGCTCTGAAGCGTATTCTCGAAAAAGGTTGTCCGGTCAAAAAAAAAGAGGTTGTACTGCAAAAAAGAAAATAAAAAAGAGAGACGATCAAGAGGTTGTTCCTTTTTTTTTTGAATCAGTACAAACGCAAGCGCTCATACATGCGCGCATACACTCATCTTTATGAACGCACACATGCACATCCTACCCCTATCCCTATGAACACCTTCGAGAGACTCAGACGGCATGTCATCTTGAAATTTACTAAGTTACCGTAGACGCCTCGTTGTTGACGGGAATGTCTCCTTCCACTGAAAGCGCATCGTCGGAAATCATGAAATAAATCTAGGAATAATACAAGGTTGTTTATTTTCTGAAAAATGAAAAGAGGTGTCTCCGCTAAAGCAGTGGACTCGCCGTATCTTTGGTTCCCCACAAACCCCGCAAAAAGACCCCTCCGCAAGTGCTCCGCCCACCATCTCTCCTTTCTCATGGCGGCACACGAGGCCTCTGCCGGCGGCGGCGAGGGCGCGCGCTGCACTCCTCCGCGCCCCGCGCTCTCGCTACCCCCGCGCTCCGCCGTCGAATCCTTCTTCGGCTCTGGCGCCACCGCCGCGTCCTTTGCCGAGACCAGCCCCGGCCCGTTCACCCTCGCCGCCGCGCTCTTCCCGGACATGCCCTCCTCGGCCTTCCACGGCTCCTTCACCCAGCTCCTTGTCGGCGCCATGGGCTCCCCAGCCGCACCCCCTTCCCCTCCCTCACCGTTCGCCGTACCACCGGGGCTCAGCCCCACCGCTCTCGTCGGCCCCCCTTCGCTCTTCCCCCCTACGGTAACTCCTCCAGCCTAACTACTTGCTCCTGCACCAGTGCTTGCCGTTGCTTAGGTTTCCAGCTCGTGCGTTAAGAGTGCTAGTTTGTTAAAGTTGCAGATACTATCCTGCTACTTTCAACTCGTACTGCGTATTTTTTAGATTAGTAGTAGTACAATGATAGTGCCTGGACTGGGTAGTAGTGACGAGATTGGGGCGTAGAACCATCGCGGAGGGGTAAGAGTGCTGTACTCACAGTGTTTTGTGCACTCATGCAGGATGTGATGGATTGCTCTAGACCCTTAGCAATTGTGTTGTGGAAAATGTGTTATGAAGTCTAATTTTTTCTTTGAAAAGTGGGTGACTCCCTTGACCTCTGCATTGAGTGATGCACACAACCTTTTAATTAATTATTGTCATCGGAGGTCAAACAAGATCAAGTTACATAAAATGTCACATATGGCTGCACAAAAAGCAAAGAAAAAGTGGTTGACATAGTAACTTAGCAAGTGCCAAGTGGGCAATGAAGAAATACGGCTGCTCAAAAAGCAAAGAAAAAGGCTATATGGACCGATTGCCATAGTAACTTAGCAAGTGCCAAGTGGGCAATGAAGAAATAGATGCTGAATCGACTCTTCATTGCCACGGAAGCAACACTTGGTGCATCCCGCCAATTTGTTTTTCAAGTATCTTTAGTCAAGATGACCTGCTGGTCAAGGTACCAGATAAATATTTTAATTTTTCAATTTGTTATGAAGTCTAGTGGAGTCCCTAGTTAGTACTCACAATTGATAATCTGGATCAGCTGCATTTCCAAAAAACTGAGCTTCATACACTTTGATGTAGCTATCCTTTCTTATTGTCTAGACCGGGCTGGTAAAAGTGGGCCAATGTGTCTATGCTTTGTCACTGCCATGTATTCATACTACTCCCTTCCTTCCAAATTACTTGTCATGGTTTTAGTTCAAATTCAAATTTGAACTAAAACCACGGCGAGTA
The DNA here is from genome assembly GCA_021605205.1 of Aegilops longissima. Classification (NCBI taxonomy): domain Eukaryota; kingdom Viridiplantae; phylum Streptophyta; class Magnoliopsida; order Poales; family Poaceae; genus Aegilops; species Aegilops longissima. The sequence goes on from CM038679.1 coordinate 237,913,533, forward strand.
ATTTGGAACGGAGGGAGTATATCACAATCACGTTATATCATTGTAGTTCTTTCTCCATTAAACAGTCACCGGAAGACATGGATGCTGCAAAATGAGTTCAGTATAAATTATGAAAATGTTATTGATTGTCACAGAATTGATTATATTAGGGTTGCCATCATTGACTTAATATTTTGTAAATCAGTAGACGGTAAGCGAGCAACCAGCTTCCGGTTTTATATTTACGTGGAAATGGGTGCCTATGGAACCTTTAAGAAGATCATCCATTCAGTTATACTAGAAAGTACAACAAAAGTACATACCCATTCTTAAGAACTTATTTCTTGCATGCAAAAAGTTGATTTGCGATACAACATGGTGAGAAATACAGGCTTGGAGCTATTTACACTAGCAAAGAAGGAAATCGTTTGGAATATTCTTTAGTACTACCTCCGTCCTGGTTTATTAGTCCCCTTCGTATTTGGTGTTAAATTTTGACCTTAGATTTAACTAACAAAATGTTAATGCATGTAACCAAAAATAGTATCCTTGAAAACTAAGTTCAAATATGAATCCAACAATATAATTTTTAGTGACATGCATTATTATGTCCTTAGTTAAATCTATGGTCAAAGTTTGGCACAAAATACTAAGGGGACCAATAAACCAGGACGGAGGTAGTAGTTTGCAGGTTTGCACTTATTGACAGGGTTATGCAGCCACTGAAGTGGGTTCTTAAGTCTTAACCCCTTAAGAGGCCAAGTCAAACAATTTCTTTGCCGGCACTTCAACAATATTTTTTTGTAGCATTGGATGTGATTTATTCACTAATAATTTGACTCTGGATTCTTGCGAACACAAGTAAACAGCAGGGTGATTGTCTTAGTCCATGGACAACTGGTGCTGCTTAGCATTTATGGAAATTTGGTGTATGAGTGCATTACAATGCGTGACAAAAATCGGGGATCGATACTCCTTTGAAAAATACTCAATGAAAGAAACACAATGCCCTGCACATTCTAGAAAAAGATGAGAAACTCTTTTGATGCTATGGACCATCAAAATGTTTGGAAAATGGCGCAAATATATGGCACATGTATATTACTGAATAATCCTAGGAAAATGATCCCTTTGTCCTTGTGCATTACTTGAGTGGATATAGGTTCATATACAGGGCAAACCGCATGGGTGGCACGATCTTCATGAATTGGATGTCGAATGCATTGAACACGAAGAGCAACGGAGGAACATTCAAGATAACACTCACAAGGACACTCACTACAAAGTTTTACTCAAAACACATGTCAAAGTACGATACACTGCAAGATCCAAACAACAACAAAGGAAAAGATAACTAGGCTAGCTCTTCCAAATCTCTAGGGGAGATGGGAGATAGTTCATCCTAAGGATATGGAGGTCTTGTAATCCGAAGGATTTTTCTCCCGTAAAAAATCTTGTAATCCAATGGATTCTTCTCCCGTAAGAGGTCTTAATCTCCAAGGGAGAGGGTAGATTGAGCAGAGTTCTCAAGATTTAGTTTCTACTTTACTAATCCTAGATATAAGAGGAGTACATGTATTTATAGTCCAGGCGCAGAGAGAACTACCGGACAGTCTGGTTGGGTAGGACCGCACAATCTGGTGGCGCAACTCTTCAGAGGTCTCAGCGCTAGACTAGACAGTCTTGTTTCATGAGACCAGACAATCTGGTGGTGGAAGTCGGCGTGTCTGATCGCGGGTGGCAGCGTCGACCGAACAGTCTCGTTGTTCGGACAGGACAGTGGTCGGTCGGACCAGATAGTCTGGTTGACCGTCTGGTCGCTCCAGAGGGATGAGGCCGAGGGGCCATCGCGGCTCACCCGAATGTCCAGTCAGTCAACCGGACTATCTGGTAGTGCAAAATTTGCACTGATTTGCTTCTTTCTCTTCTTTGAGCCTCTGCTCCTTGCTTGGGAGTTGGACATCCTTCCTTGCTTCTCTTGGGTCTATGTCTTCGTACGTAAGTGTGCGAACATAGCATTTCGGCTTGAGCTAGAACCCGTGTCTCATCCAAATTCATAGGGAACTCAAGTAGGAGAGATGTCACCTCGGTTTGAATGGCGCATGCATGAGCTGTTGTCATCGATCCAATAGGTGCTTGTGGGGTTGATGATGGGTTCATGGTGATGCTCATGGGATGCTCCACATCAGGTTCTTTATGCCCTACACTCATCACTTTTGTTCTGCATTTTCTGTATCTTTGGGTGTTCAAACCCGGTTTCCTCAAACCGTCTAAAACGCAATATAGTGGTGGGATGAATCCATACACGCCAAACCAACAAATTTATCTTTGTGCCTAGAATACCATACTTGACTTTGTAATTATATTCCTTGTCGATGTTGTAGAAGTGATTGAATGTATGACTTTTTTTGTTTAGGTTTTCAAGTACTTACTGTTTTTTAATGCAACATATTCTCCAAATAGCCTGTTGTGGCAGTCCATCAAACGTGTAATCTTATGACTAATTAGAGTCCTAGTTGAGTAAGCAACTTTGTTAGGAAAGAGTGCAGTCAGTTTAGAGACCGTGTCAGTGTTTGAATAGATTTACGGGCTTGTTCGTCAAGTCCTGTGTAGTATATAAAAAGGCCGACCCCTCAACTTTTCAGTAATATTAGGGTTATGTCAGTAGTAGATCCTTCTAATTTGGTATGAGCCAAAGAAATCTAGATCAAGGTTGTGGAGCATATGAAGATCATCATGAAGCAATTGGAGACCTTCACATGCCAACACCTTACAGCTCAAATCCCACCGCAAATAGAAACAAATTAGGATTGTGTAATTCACGCCACACTTGGGTCGGCCCTTGTATTTTTTTAAGACAAAAGGGAGGAACTCCCCGCCCTCCCTTTATATTAAAGAAGCCAAACCAAGTACCACAGCGGCCCGAAGGGCAGTTCAACACACCCAAAGCAAAGGAAAAGAGGGAAACAACACACGTGCTGTAAAATGAAGAATATCATCTATATTACATAGCCCGCAAATGAAAAGCCAGCACGCGCACCACGATTGGAGACCACCAGGCTATATGCATACGGGAGATGCCATGGTGCCGAAGTCAAGCGTGGAGACTGGACTGGGGGTTGGGTCGGAGACCCCCTTCCTGAGCAGCGCGCCTGGGTGCTTGGTGTCGAGGCCGGGTTTTGTCCAGTTCACCCCCACGTGAGCAGCAGTGGACTCCTGATCAAATGTTGCAGCTGGCTTTCGAAGTTCTCCAGCCGAGCCATCATGTGCTCCTTGTAAATCACCTTCATTTCTTGACGAGCTTTAAGACCAGCCACCAGATCTGCTTGACAGAGATCCATGACACACCGTTAAAGATCATGTTATTTCTAATTTTCCAAATAGCCCATAGCACAGCAGAGCAAATGGTGTTAACACGATCTAGTTGTTTCCCTGCAACCACAAGGATGCAATGGATTCTAGATTACTCCCTATGGTCCTGCCTAGCAGGCAGCTAACCGTGCCCCAGATCTCTTGAGCTACTACGCATTCAAAAAACAGATGATAAATGGATTCCTTGCACGAACAGAAGACACAGTCTTCAGGTTTCTTCAGTTCCTTTTCAGCAAGTTATCTCTAGTCATCAATTTGTTGTAGAATAGCAACCAAAGAAAAACGTGCACCCTCGGAGGTATGGTGATTTTCCACACCGCTGGTAGAAAGATCGGGGTAACTCCTCTGAAATTAATAACCGTGTAGAGTGAGCTAGAGGAGTATTGCCCAGAGGATTCGTATTGCCAAACAAGAGAGTCACACTCTTCTGTAAAGACCATACTTTTGGCTATCTCTTCCAGTTCAAACCACTTGAGCATCATTTGATCATCGAAGACCCTTCTAAAGGTTAGTTTAAGTATATCGCCATTCCAGACCTGCTGGATGGTGTTGCATTGGTCTCTGCAGATGCAGTACAGGTCCCAGAATTGGATCGTAAGGGGGGATGTGCCAAACCAGGAGTCTTCCTTGAATCTAATCTTAGCCCCATCTCCAACTACCCATCTAGACCCCCATTTTAACAGCTTTGGCTGCCCACATAACACCTTTCGAGAATTGGGAGGTTCCTAAGGTTTTCCCACAGAAAATATTAGGGGCAGTTTTGAGATATTTCGAATCAACGAAGTTTTTCCAGATTTTCCCCTCGCGTGCCATGTATCTTTTAACCCAAGAGGTTGGGAATCCCTAATCCCCCAAACTCCTGTTTCATGCATACCATTTGCCAATTGGCTAGGTGGATTTTCCTATGTCCTTCATAGTCATTCCAGAGGCAGTTTGCCATTTGGGAATTGATCATGTCAATAGCCCATTTGGGGAATTTAAAGAAGGATAAAAGGTAGATAGGTATGCTAGCTAAACAGGTTTTAATGAGGGTTAGTCTCCCTTTGTAGGATAAGGAGCTTCCCTCTCCATCCTGCTATTCTCTTAAGGATCTTGTCTAGCAAGGGTTGAAGATCCTCCCTAGACAGTTTTTCTACATGCCGAGGAACACCTAGATATTTAATGGGAAATTTCCCAACAGGGCACCCTAGAATGTCACCCAAGCTGGTGATTCCTCAGGGTCAAGGTTTAGAGGGATCATTTCACTTTTATTAAAGTTGATCCTCATCCCTAGACAGTTTTTCTACATGCTGAGGAACACCTAGATATTTAATGAGAAATTTCCCAACAGGGCACCCTAGAATGTCACCCAAGCTGGTGATTCCTCAGGGTCAAGGTTTAGAGGGATCATTTCACTTTCATTAAAGTTGATCCTCATCCCTGACACCTGCTCAAAACAAGTAAGGACCCATTTCAAATTGGTGGCCATCTGCAAGTCACTATCAACAAACATGATTGTATCATTTGCTTATTGAAGGCTAATCACACCTCCTGGCCAGACATCATAGCAGAGCCTTTTGATTAGATCAGCATCAGAGGCTTTAGAGAGCATTTTAGTTAGCACATATCCTACTAGATTGAAGAGTAGGGGGGACAGGGGGTCTCCTTGCCTTAGTCCTTTCCCTGTAGTAAAGAAATTGCTCTCTAGGTTATTAAGCTTCACACCCATCGACCCCCACGAGTGATCTTGTGAATCCAACTAACCCATTTACTACTGGAACTGATAGAGGCAAAGGTGTCCCGTCTTCTGATGAGAAGGTGATTATCGTTTTGGAGCAGAAGACTTCTTGACTACGAACGTGCGAGGACATCGCGCCTTAGCAATCGCTAAACCAACTTCGAGAGGTTATTGACAGCGCCGGAGCACGATCAACTTGACCATGAAGGTCTATTTCCTGCAAGCAAACGAAGAGCAAGCAAGAAACTAAGATTGCAATCTGGATATTGCGAATATAAGATGAAAGCTTTATTGATCAAGGTGGGGTTCTGTGACGTCTTGGTCTGGTCGTTGAACACAAACGAAGTACGCGAAGTTGAAACTATGGCGAACTTTAATCTAAACAAAACCCAAGTCTAAATGGTGCCTTAAGGGCTGTATTTATAGGGGAAAAGAGAGGGAATTTCGTCCACCCTTGGCAAGGTGGGACTAAAACACCTCCTGAGTCGTCCCCCCCTACAATACAGACTCTAAAAACAGCCTAATAAGAGGTATTTCGAAATTACATGGGCCTGGCCCAAAAATAAGGTGGCGCAACACCTATAATAAGCTATGGACGAATTTTATGAACGGGCATCTTGTATATTTCGTCCATCTTCTTGTATGTCATCATGGTGGCTTCAAAGTGCGGAAATCTTCACTGGAAACTCCGTTCTTGTTCCCTTCGTGCGTGCCTTCATCTCCATGCTTGATCATGCTGCAATGTTCATCCTTCTTGTCCATGCTAGGCCCTTCAACTGTAATCAACACAAATGTACCCAAGTTAGGCAGCATCACATTCTCATGAACATTAGAAACATTACCAAGAAACGGAAGTACCTGGCAATTTAACTGGCGTGCGCGAGCTCTAGTAATTGGTCTAATAGGTATAGTAGCAGGGGTTGTGGGTGTAACTGTGGTAGCCATGCTTGGCCGTAGCGGATTGGTTGGGATAGCAGAGGCAACCAAAGACACGAAGAGCGGCATAATTTGGTTTTGTGTCGTAGAGACGAACGTAGGGAATTGAAAAACCAATGGATTGTGAGGGGTGTATATTGACAAGGTATGTTGCAGTGGCGAGAGCCTCTGCCCAGTAGGAGGGCGGCATGGAGGACTGGAAGAGGAGAGTGCGATTGACGTCGTTGATCGTGCGGATGGCACGTTCGGCCTTGCCGTTTGGGCGGACGTGTAGGGGCACGAAAAATGGAGGTGAATACCATGAGTAGAGAAGAAGGTGATCGTGGAGTTGATAAACACGATCCCGTTGTCGGCTTGCATGGCTACAAGAGGACGTAAAAATTGTGTGCGAATGTAGGCAACAAAGTTAAGAAGAATAGCCGCGGTGTCGGACTTTCTCCGGAGAAGAAATGTCCACATAAAATGAGAAATATCGTCAACAATAACAAGATAGTACTTGAAATCGGAATTACTCAAAGTTGGAGAAGCCCAAAGATCACAATGGATCAACTTAAATGGTCTGACGCTTATTGAGGTAGACCTAGCGAAGGGCAAGCACACGTGTTTGCCAAGTTGACAAGCATGACAAATATGCGAGGCTGCCTTATTACATGAAATAAAGGAGTTCTTATGAAGTTGGGACATGGCGTCGCGTCCCGGATGACCTAAGCGACGGTGCCAAAGCTCGGTGGAGGTGGTGGCGAGGAGTCCATGGGCGTGGTGGTGGATGACCGATGATGGGAAGACGTAGAGGTCGCCGAGACTATTGCAGCGAAGAATCACGGCCTTGGTGTGAAGATCCTTCACAGAAAAACCGAGGGGGTCAAACTCGATAGAACAAAGATTATCAATGGTGAAGCGACGAACGGAAAGTAAATTCTTGACGATATGAGGAACGAGTAGAACATTACGAAGGAAAAGAGAACGAGTTGAAGCGGGTATAGAGGTGTGTCCAGTGTGGGATATGGGCAAGGTGGAGCCATTACCCTTGGTGACAACAAAGGAGGGAGAGTGCATGAGATGTTGAATCATATCGGGGTCGGAGGCCATGTGCGCTATGGCTCCGGAGTCCATTACCCATTCACCCACTGTTGATGGAGTCGAGGCGTTGTTTAGTGCAGCAGGAGGGCGGAGCAGTCCCACGCCGTAGTGCCGCCGTAGCCAGGAGTGGGTGGCGCGTTGGTGCCGAAAGCCTGGCCGTGCAGCGGGGCGAGGGAGGTAAAGGCCTGTGCCGGCGAAAGGACTGGGGTCGCGGCCCGAGGAGGCCAGCAACGGCGTTGGCCCTCGCTGTTGGGGGCGCCTGAAGCTGCTGGGCCTGCCCCGTATAGGGATTGAAGCAGACTCAGGGACCAACGGACGAGGGCGCCCTGCGCTGGAAGTTCCTGTCGTGGGAGTTGGAGCGGCTGTCGCCGTCGTTCCTGCCGCCAAAGCCCTTCTACCAGCTGCCACTGTTGCGGTGTCTGCCGGAGGAGCCGCCCCCGGAGGTGTTGCCGTACTGAGGGCCGGTGTTGCTGTACCGAGGGCCGTCGTTGCCTGTCGAGCGACGTCGCCGCGGTCAGGTGCGCCGAGGTGACCAGAGGAGGTGGAGCCGATGGCGCCGTGGGGAGGCGCACCACCATAGAGTGCCGTCTAGTGTCCTATTGCGACGGAATTCGCGAGCTGGGTCTCGTGGAGGGTCAGCGGTGACCTCGTCTGGCTGAACGAGGGAAGGGGGTTCTGCATGGTGCCAATTGTCGTGATGTCTGAGAAACATGGATTGAGGCCACGAAGGCAATTGAGGACAAGCGTCTGGTCGGGGATGGGGGTGCCAACGTCACTGAGGGCGTCGGAGAGTGCCTTCAGACGGTGGCAGTAGGCGGTGATGGAGAGCTCGCCCTGGACGAGGCCGCGGAACTCTGCCTCAAGATAAACGGCGCGGGTCATCTGATTATCAAGAAAAAGGTTGGTGATGAGCGTCCAAGCTTCTTGCGCCGTCTCGTCCTCCGCCATGATTATGTCGAGTATCTCGTCCGAGATGGACCCATAGAGCCACGAGCGGACAATATAGTCCTCGCGAAACCAGTCCGCGGTGCAGTCCGCCTCGGCAGTGGCGGTGTTGACGTGGGAGAGCAGATCGTACTTGCCTAGAAGCACACGGATGAGCATCCTCCACTTGGTGAAGTTAGAGGCATGGAGGTCCAGTGTCACAGGGACATGGGTGCGGACACTCGCGACGTTGACGGCGGGGTATGCAGCAGCGGGCATGATGGCGGTGATCAGGGCGCCGTTGGTGGAGTTCATGGAGACGGGGAGGGTTGAGGAGGCGAGGGAGGAGCTGGTGTTGGGGGTGGTGGACATGGCTGGATAGCGCTGCGAGGGGCAGGGAGCAAGCGGGGCGATCAGGGAGGATCGTAGGTAGTCTGATACCAAGAAACAAAGTAGGATTGTGTGATTCATGCCACACTTGGGGCGGCCCTTGTATACACAATATATAGGATTACATGCCTTGGTAATCAAGGTGAATAAAAGCAAATCCTCAACCGAATCATACAACAATATTCGGTGGGATATTGTGCTAGTTTCCTATTACATGAAATACAGACAAAAGGAATACTTTAACACAAATCCCTACCCAATTTTGCTGCCCACCAACCAGCAGCAGCCCTGCCATCAGCAGATTTACCAGCAGCAACAACAGCAGATTGCCGCTGTAGAAATATATTGCCTGCCTCTTCATCAGTTCGGACTTTTGGATGAGTTGGCTGGAGCATGAATTCAGTATGTATCAGAGCCAAGAGGTCTCAAGTTCAAGACCTTGCCAACACAGTACTAAAAAAAAAGATTCTGCGGCCTACATCGATCCCACGTCTAAGGACTAACATAGCCTAGACGTGAGGGGGAGTGTTCAAATATATTGCCCGCCTCTCTTCATCAGTTCGGACTTTTGGATGAGTTGGCTGGAGCATGAATTCAATAGCTGCCGCCTTCATGACTCCACCTGCCAACCGATTTCATATGTTGTTATGGTTGTGGTCCCCTCCACAACCCATCTATGGATCCACCTCTCCCATCACCTTGGCTTAGGTTGGGTTCCGGCGTGCCCTGCTTCCACAAGCTTGACTTCCCAATATAGGATGGTTTGGTCGATCATGTTGGTTGGCTTAATATGTGTGAGCAGTTTTTTCGTGGACAGCGCATGGATGAGGCCGACAAGGTTTAGACTGCAGCCTACCATCTCACCAATGATGCTCAATTTTGGTACTTACAGCTCGAGCGTGATTCTGGCATGCTGACATGGGAGCAAGGAGGCTTGCCACGTTCAGTTTGGGCTGTCACTTTGCGCAAATCCCTTCGGTGAGTTGGCATGTCTGCCGTTCACTTCCTCGGTAGCAGACTACACCAGCAGGTTTGTAGCGCTCGTGCGCCGCAACAATGAGCTATTAACACCATCCCAACAACGGTTTCTGTACACAGCAAGGCTGCCCGGTGATCTTTGCATTGACGTCGAGCTTCAACGACCATCTGACCTCCACACCGTGATGTAGGGTGGAACCCTATACGGCCGATCTTTCACGAAAGGAGCGGATCCCACGAAGAACACAAGGGGAAATCACAAAGGGAAACACAAGAGAAACACTCAAACCAACGAGATACGGTCACACATGTGCTAGATCCTCGGAACACGAGAGGAGATACAAGATCCACAATCAACAAGGGACGATACAAAGGTAACCGGTTCTTCTCCGTGAGGAGGTCTTGATGGGGCCACCCAAGAGGGGGTCTTGAATCCAAGGGGATCTTCTCCGTAGAGGGGCCGCGGTCTCTCTCGTGGAGTAGATCTGTAATGGATGAGCAAAGCTCTATTTCACATCCAATGCTAACCCTAGAAAGAGGGAGGAGGAGTATATATAGTCTAGGTGGGCGAAGGGGTACATGGGCCTCGGCCCTTCACTGTGCGCAGACAGGCGGAGCCGGATGTCCGGGCCTTCGGGATGAGCCGGATGTCCGGGCTTGCGGGCCGGATGTCCAGGCTGGCGGGGCTGGTCTCGGTGCTCTCTGGATAGCCAGGGCCGGATGTCCGGGCGAAGGGGCCGGATGTCCGGGACTTCGGGAGGTGCCGGATGTCCGGGCTGTCGGGGTCGCTTCCGGAGCTCTCTGGATAGGAAGGGGGCCGGATGTCCGGGCTGGGGCCGGATGTCCGGGGCCTGTAGCAGCTGGCTCTTCTTCCTTCTCCTTCCTTTGCTTCCTTGCACGCTTGGCCTTGGTCCTTGGGTTCTCCGTGGTCTCCTGAGTATGAACAAGGTCCGCGCTTGAAGTAGCATCCATGTCTTACATGCGGAAGGGAAGATTCGGAAATGAGCGAGTTCACCTTAGGTCCAATGGCGTAGGCTCGAGTGTACATGGGGATGATTGTAGGATGCTCCGCATCACACCGCCATCTCCTTCCCCAAGGCCTATGAGCAGCGGCATTTTCCTCCAACATTACCACACCAGCTTTCTGGGACTAGGCCCTTGTGCCCGTCCAATCCTCCTGCTGTCAGCGCAGCTACAATACCTTCCCCGCCAGCACCACTAGCACCTGTTTTGCCATCAACCACTCCAGAGCGAACCCCGCCACGGCAAATTTGGCACCTGACTCCAGCTGAGTTGGAAGAACGTTGTCGTCGGGGCCTTTGCGTCAACTGCGGCGAGATATATGTTCAGGGTCACCATTGCGTGTGGCTCTTCTTCATCGAGTCTGATGACTGGTAGCACCCAAGGCTCCCTAGGAGGCAATTGACAATCTACAGCTTGCGGACAAGCTGTTTTTCAAGGAAGGGAGAGATGTTATGTGGGCCAGCCATCAAACATGGAGTCTGAGGCCTTAATTAGAGTCCTAGTTGATCAATAAACTTTGTTAGGAAAGGGTCCAGTAAGTTTAGAGATCGTATTATAGTTTGAATAGATTTACCGGCTTGTTGGTCAAGCATTGTATACTATATAAAGGGGCCGACCCATCTCAATAAAGCAGAGACACTTTTATCTACTTTTCAGTAATTGGGGTTGTCAGTAGTAGATCCTTCCATACCCGTACTAATTGCTTATTTGTAGTGGTTTTAGACTGATGGTGTACAGAAATAGCAAGAACTATGTCAAAAACTAAGTGTTAACTTACTCCTTGTGTGTTCATGAAGCTAAAATGGCAAGTAATTCTGACCAAATGCTGTATTATTATATTTTAAATAACGTGAAGTAATGGCAATGATGCTAGTTTTTGTGTTTTTGTCTCGAGTTTTCTTGAACATCATTCACTGTGTTTGTTTCTGGTGCTACTTATTAGATACTCCCTCCGTCCGAAAAAACTTGTCATCAAAATGGACAAAAAAGGGTGTACCTAGAACTAAAATACATCTAGATACATCTCCTTTTATTCATTTTGATGACAAGTATTTCCGGACGGAGGGAGTATTATATTGGCAGACAAAGATCTGTTCATGTCTGAACTTATAGATAATACATATAGCTGTGTGCATCAATTGATGACGAGGCCGGGGGTTCTTCCCACTTTTCTTTTTGAAAAAATAGAGATGTTAATACATTTATTTCTACAGGGGAATTTTGAAATGTCCCATCAGCAAGCGTTAGCCCAAGTAACAGCACAAGCAGTCCATTCTCAGTATACTGTAGGCAGTCAAGCAGATTACTCACTCCCTTTCTCATCGGCAACAACATCAGCTTTGACATCACAGTTCATCAACTCTTCTGCAAATGTGACATCAATGAAGGAGACAGCAACTCTGCCACTGCATACAGTTAATGATAACCTTAAGTCAAATGAGGTTTCACAAGGATTCCAAACTTCGGCCCTCACCGTGGATAAACCTGCTGATGATGGGTACAATTGGCGAAAGTATGGCCAGAAGGCAGTTAAGGGTGGAGAGTATCCAAGGAGCTACTATAAATGCACCCAGGCGAGCTGTCCAGTTAAGAAGAAAGTGGAGCACTCAGCATATGGACAGATTACTCAAATTATTTATAGAGGCCAACATAACCACCAGCGTCCACCAAAAAGGAGGTCCAAAGATGGTGGCAATTTACTAAATGAAGATGATTTCCCTGAGAACAGAGACACTTTGACTCGATCAGAACCAGGCTCTCAAGATCATTCTGGAAAAGTTGAGGTATCAAATGATGGCATCACAGGGCCTTCAATTTCTAAGAGGAGAGACGGAGGTGATCAATCGTCTGGCTCAAGTGATAGAGAGGAGGACAATGATGAAGCAGGTGATGACAATGGAGATGCCGGTATTGTGAATGCAAACAAAAGGTGGTTCATGTAGTGAATAAAATTTTGTTAGTAGTATTTTTTGAAGCTTCAATCTATAAATGCTAGTTTCACTGGACAGGCATGTGCCGGCGCCAGCTCAAAGAATCATCGTGCAAACAACCAGTGAAATTGATCTTTTGGATGATGGCTACCGGTGGCGCAAGTACGGGCAGAAAGTGGTAAAAGGGAATCCTCATCCAAGGTAATCCTTCTGTTGCCCTCTATCTTTATCCGTTCTGCTCTGAGTCCCCGCACATTGGACCATATTGGGACCAACTCTAGATAATGCCACATTTTCCTGCATCTCTATGTAATTTATTACTAACTATGAAGAAGACTACTGTTTGTTAGTTGTAGACACAGAATATATGTAAACCTTCCACTGGAATAAGATCTTTTGGAACTTCTTACTGGCATTGGAGGACTTGAATCTTAATTTTCAGAATGGTGTTTGAAAAAGTGGATTCTAGCTTTCAATTAAAATTGATAAGCTTTCATCCTGGACATTTGGATCTTTCTCACCTACACACCCCTTGTTGCATTCTGGTTGTCAAGGGCAGAGGGGTTGGGAGGTGAGCAAATGTCCCTTGCGCATTCTGGTTGTCTATGGCAGAGGGGCTGGGAGGTGAGCAAATGTCCTTCTCAAGTGATAGCTAGGAGGGCAATGATGAACTTACTGGAGATAGTGGAACTCATACTGTTGTCAGAATTATCAAACATACATGTATGAAGCTCTGATTAACCATGACTACTTGATAATACTATTGATTGGGTGGACAATTTTGCTTCTGCACGGAGTTGCGACAGATTTAAGTCGTAGCTCAAATTTTCAAACAGATAGACTTCTAGACATACTGACAACCACAAGGCTGCGTAAGTGTCGTCTGAAACAGCCTCTTATAGATATGTAGAGAAAGGCTGCGTACTAATTTCTGTAAGAGGCTTTTACCTGATATCAGGTATTTCGGAAACAGCCTCTTACAAAAATGTACGGAAAGGCTGCGTACTATAGACCCAAAGTGGTCGGACCCTTCCCCGGCCCTGAGCCAGCGGGAGCTACATGCACTGGGCTGCCCTAGACTTCTAGACATACTGACAACCACAAGATTTAGTTTTAAGCACAGAAAATAATCAAATCGACCATGCTGCTGATTAGTCAGAGAATTTCTTTTTCGAGGAAATTAGTCAGAGATTGAATGAATAATCCCTTGCCTATGCTACCTGCCAGTTCCTTTTATTCGGTTGAATTATTTTTATGGCATAGTCTGTTTGACTTTGCTTGTTTGGCGATATACAAAACATTTGAATATTTTTTTGCTATGGTTCTTTTGGGCAAGTTCGCTGCTGTCAAAATGATATCTAGCTAGCAATTTGCACTGTTTAGTAATCCCCCCGTTTTTGTTGTTCTCTTTCTGAAGTTATTCATGACATATTGACTCTAGTTGTGCACTGTGTAGGAGTTACTACAAATGCACGTACCAGGGATGCGATGTAAAGAAGCATATCGAAAGATGTTCGCAAGACCCAACGGCGGTGATAACTACATATGAAGGCAAGCATAGCCATGATGTGCCAGCAGCTAGGAGCAGCGTGGCTGCTGCTGCCAGTGCCAATGCATCCTCTTCCATTAGCTTACTACATAGAGGGCAGAAGGCAGCATCCAGTAGCCAACGAGTGTTGCCCAGAGCAGCACTACATACATCAGATTCTTCCTTGCAGCTAAAAGAAGAAAACGAGATAACATAAACTTTTGGAGTACTTAGTGAGGTAAATTATTCCAATATATTAGCCCATTTCTGGTTATGCTGCTGAATTGGTTCAAACCGAGAGGATATTCTTCCAGAGCCTTGCTTGCAGCACTGCATCTTGCGTGCTGTACTCCCATTGGTTCTAAATTGTACTGGTCTCTATTTCCATGGAAAAACTGTAGGTGACGGAGGTTTCGTTGTTGCAAGTGTATATGCTCGAGTTGTAGCTCTTACCTGATATCCTCATTTGTACATATATCTCCGTAAGTGTCATCTGACAGGATGTATTAAAGTCTTAATTGATGAACAAGGTAATGGCCTTCCGTCAATTTCCTTTCAGTTTGTCGTCGCAGCGGAATGTGCCTCGGTGGACCTGAGGCAAAAGAAAGAATCAAATTGGTCTGATGCTTGTGTCTCGTAAAAGCAGAATATTCTTTGAATGTGAGATGATGTTCTTGTTAATAGCAAGGTGCTTGTTGCGTCTTTGTCTTTGTCAATCTTAAGATCCGTGGACTTAGTCTTCCGTATATGCTCATACGGATAGAATGTGTACGTTTATGTTCATACAAGTGAATTTATGGGTATGTGATCGACTGAGTTTGTACTCTGATTCTTAAAAGAAATCCCTGTAATTTATCACTGAAATATGTCGGGAAATATAAGGTGTATTTTGTTTGATTATAAGTTGCAACGACTGGTAACTTGGGCCTCAGTCCGTGGGCCGAGGGACCGGCCCACCGTACTCAGATAAATAGACGTTGCGTGTGTATGTGTGGAGAAAGAGATAGAACGAATTGAGATCTTATCCCCAAGCTTCTTCTCCAAGCTTTCCTCCCTCTGTAATTTCCTCTGTAATTCTCTTCGAACCCTTGAGAATCTACGAACCACACCCTCGCCATGGCAGGGAATGCTATCTGTATTGTAGCATTTGGTATCAGAGCCTCGTCAGATCCGTGAATTTTTTCCAGTGATTCGATCTGCCGATTGACCCCTAATTCCTGACAAAAGGAGTGATTCCTCTGGGAATTACGCGCAAAACACTTCGGTGTACCTGAGTTGGGTTGGGACAACCGGGGTAACCACGGCGAAGAAATCCGACAAGCCGACGCTCTCCGCACGCATGGCGGCAACAGAGATGACACTCACGGAGATGCAGCAGCTGATCCAGGCGACCATCACGCAGAGCAAGGCCGTTTCAGAGGCAGGGGCGCACAACGCCAAGGGGATCGAGGAGCTGCGCCACCGCCGTCGACGGCTATGCGTCATCCTCGGCGAAGGCATTTGATGCGCTCGCACAGACCACCACGGCGTCGCTTGACCGTACGGAGGCAACGATGGGTCGGCTTCTCATCGCCAACAACGGGCTGGATGCTGCGGTGGATGAGATGAAGCGCTCCCTCACTGGTGTCCTCAAGCGCGTCTCGTCCCTGGAACAGGCGCATACCACACCATCTACTCTGCCGCAACCACAGCAGCGTGCAGGGGGGTTGAGGGTGGAAGTGCGCGTCGTGAGGGAAATCCGCAGTGTTGAGATGCGGTACAACGCAACATTCGATCGGTCCAAGGACGGGGTGAGCATTCTAGCAGCCATTTTCAAGCTTATGAGGAATTTTGGATGAAATTGATGAGCACGAGTGTCGCCAAATTCAGCAAAGACATCGTTCTATTCGAGATTCATCCTCGCATTCCTCGGTCTGATTTTCCAAAATTTGATGGTGACAATCCCAAGTGGTGGAAGCAGCAATGTGAGAAATACTTCAGGATGTACTCTGTCCAAGCAAATTTGTGGGTTGATTTTGCTATGATGCACTTTCAAGGCAATGCGGCTCTCTCAGTTGCGATATATGAAGCTATGCACACAATTGACTCTGGCCTCGGTTGTGTGTTGTAGTGTTCGCCAAGTTCAATAGAAACAAGTATTCCAGGTTAATGGATGTGTTCTTTGCCTTGAGGCAGGAAGGGTCATGGATGATTATGCTCACTGTTTTGAGGAGTATATGCATAAGATACTTATGTACAATCCTGCATATGATGAGACATTTTTGTGAATCGGTTTATGGAAGGACTGAAACAAGAGATACGGGTAGCGTTAAATTGCAGCACCCGATTCACGGTGGATGTGGCATTTGCTTGTGCACAAACACAAGAGGCATTGCTAGTGAAGATACTAGTTGACCAAGAGTCAAACTAGACTACAAGCGAGAGGAACAAGCAGTATGTGCATCAAGGATTCTTTGGGTTCAGCTCACGGGATCGAGAAAATAACAGATAAAGGGAAATTCTATGAGAAATTTGATAATCTTAGGGCTCGAGAGAAGGGCCGAGGGGAGTGCTTCAAATGTGGGGAAAAATTTGGACCAGGTCACAAGTGTCCCACATCAATTCAAATACATGTTATGGAGGAGTTATTATCAAGACTACAACTTCCAGAGCAATTGGATGAGGCACAAGTAAGAGCAGACGGTGATCTGCAAGGCTCGAGACGTAAGAAACGAGAATGAAGTTATCTCTACAAGCGATCGGTGGAACTTCTTGCAAAGAGTGTATCAAGTTGCAGGGTATGATAGGGAAAACTCACCGCTTATTTTGATTGACTCTGGTAGCTCAAACAACTTCATCAGTGAGAAGTTAGTGGAGAAACTGCAGTGTCCTATCGAACAGCTTAATCCAGCTTCAGTTAGGGTAGCCGGTGGGGGCTTATTAACCTGCTCTAAACAAGTTTTGGGACTTCAATGGTGGTGTCAGGGTACTAGCTTTACTACATCTCTGAAAGTATTACCTTTGGATAACTATGACATAATTCGGGAATGAATTGGTTGGAAACCATGAGTCCCATGTGGGTGGACTGGCGCAAGAAAATCATGAAATCGATTCTGAGAACACGAAGTAACAACATCAGAATTCTAGAAACTGCAATCGATCGCAAACAAATGTCAGACACGAACTAAAGGTTTATCGCAAACCGATGTGTGGATCACATTATTCAGCTCTATCACATATCGGCACTATACCTCGGTCGAAATTGTGCTCAAGAAGTCTGTAAACCGCTTCTTGAACACAAGGAATTGTTCTCAGAACCTACATCTCTACCTCCACACAGAAGTTTTGATCACAAAATTCCCTTGTTGCCTGGGGCTGTGCCTGTCAATGTCAAACCCTACAGATATAACCCAATCCAAAAGAATGAAATAGAGAAACAAATAGCTACGATGCTACAACAGGGTATTATTCAATTAAGTTCCAGTGCATTTGCTTCTCCTGTCTTACTAGTCAGGAAAAAGGATGGTACCTGGCGTTTCTGTGTTGATTATCGTCACTTGAATGCAATTACTGTGAAACATAAGTACCCCATGCCTGTCGTGGATGAGCTATTGGATGAGTTAGCTGGCGCTATGTGGTTCACCAAGTTGGATTTGAGAGTAGGATACCATCAAATTCGATTGGTGGAAGGAGAGGAGCATAAAACTGCTTTTAAAGTGCACAATGGGTTATATGAATTTAAAGTTATTCCTTTTGGAGTGACTGAAGGACCTGCTACTTTTCAGACTGGGATGAATACTGTGTTAGCTCCTTTACTCAGGAAAAGTGTGCTCTGTTTTATGGATGACATACTAGTGTTCAGTGCTACATTCAAGGAACACCTCAAGCATCTTAAGGAAGTATTCGACCTGTTAGCGGCTAACCAACTCTATGTAAAGATGAGCAAGTGTTCTTTTGCTCAGCAGAAGTTAGAATACTTGGGCCATGTTATTAGCAAGGATGGAGTAAGTACAGATCCTGCTAAAGTGCAAGCAGTACATGACTGGCCTGTTCCCACTACTGTCAAACAAGTGAGAGGATTTCTGGGGCTCACAGGATATTATAGAAAGTTCATCAAGAACTATGGCATCATTAGTAGAAGCTTGACAGACTTACTCAATAAAAATACTGTGTTTGTGTGGACACCCACTAATCAAGCAGCTTTTCAGCAACTGCAGACTGCATTGGTCACTGCTCCAGTATTAGCATTGCCAGACTTCAATAAACCATTCACAATAGAGACAGATGCTAGTAATGTGGGGATTGGAGCAGTCTTGATGCAGCAAGGACATCCTATTGCATACCTTAGTAAAGCCCTAGGACCCAAAGCACAGGGCATGTCCACTTATGAGAAGGAGTGTTTGGCAATTTTGTTAGCAGTGGAGAAATGGAAATCCTATCTGCAACATGATCACTTTACTATAAGCACTGATCATCGCAGTCTGATACACTTTCAGGACCAAAAATTTTCCAATCACATTCAACAGAAAGCACTGTTGTAACATCCCAAATTTTGGAATGTTAATATAATTAATTGAATTGTTTGTTTGTTTGCTTGAGTGAATTAAACTTGAGTGAAATTTGAACCTTTTCAAAAACTTTTGAAAGAGAGGGAATAAAATAACTTTCCCCTTCTCCGGTAAATTCAAATTCATCTTATTAAAATCAATGAGAGAAGATGACATGACTTCTTCAACTATAAAGAATTTGAACGGAGTTTTGCAATTTAATTCTTTCAAATATTTGCACTTGCTTCTCTATTTTTCTTCCCGAGAAATACCCGAAAATAAATTCTTGCAAGCAAGAAAGAGCGGAGGAAAATGACCCTCCAAAATCAGGGGCATTTTGAAAATATTTGAGCCAAGAAAAAACCAAAGTTTTATTTAAAAATTATTTGCAAAAAGAAATAAAGCCTTTAGGGATTTTCTGAAAACATTTTTTAAAGTTTTATTTTGGCCGTGGAATAATGCTCATCATCTACATTTTATTTCTCCGATAATTTTAGTATATAAAACTCTTTATTCGAATTGATTTGATTTCCTTTTTATTGTTTTAGTTTCCTAATTTTAAAAATAGGAATGGAATCGTTTTATTAGGAAAAAACCTGCTGGCCCATTAAGCACTTTCCTATTCTAGCCCAACAAGAGATCATCTCCTTCCTCTCTGTTCCTCTCACGTTCTGAAGCTTTCCATGTCCATGGAGACAGGAAATCTCCACCTTCCCGATCTCCCTCGTCTTTCCATCCCAGCGCCTCCCGAGACCGCCTATAAACCCCTCCCTCTCCTCGTTCCATTTTTCCCATCACCACGCCCCCTCCCTGCCCGTAGCCTTCTCGCCACCGTCCTCCTTTTCCTGCCTAGAAACGCTCACCAGGAGCTCTCCTGGAACCTCCCCATCGCCCAGCGCCACCTCCCCAAGCGCCGACCCCCTCCTCCGCCACCCCACCTTCGCCGGCGACCTCGCCCCCTCGCCGGAGCAGCCCTCCACATCGCCGTCTCCTTCCTGCCATCTCTGCCTCAAGTACAGGTAACTCCGTTTTCGTTTTCAGATTTATTTCCGTAACAGATTTAGTTCCGTTCTTGTTTAGCTTATAACTTTTGATCTAGAAGTCCAATGATGCTGATTCTTTTTGCGTTAGATCACAATTTTCTTGTAGTTTCCAAAAATATATAATTTGTCTATGTTTGGATTTATAAAAATTGAGTTAGATCAGATTTTAATTAAAGCTTGTTTTGCTTATTCCGGGAGTTTAAAAATAGATTTTTATTTGATTCTTTTTTCTACCGATCACTAGTGATCATATTTACCAGTGGTAAAAACTTCAAAATTGTTTGAGTATTTTAGCTTATTGTTTCATGTAAAACAAATTCTGTTTTAGTTCTATTGAATTATAGCTACTTTTTTTTCTATAGTTGTTTTAAATTATTTTATTTTATATTTCAGAAAGTTTATGTTTGGTTTCTATTAGTTAAACAGTAGGTGTTCAACAAGTTTTTATATTTATTTTTATTTTGTTATCGTGAAATCAATTCAAGTTCGCTAATAACTTGCAATGGATTTCTCTACTGTTTTAACTCCCAATTGAAAATACTTTCAAAATAGCTTTATGAAAAAAATACTTTATTTTGTCTTAACTAAATTTATATTTTATTCTCTGTTATTTTAGTGTTTTATTTTCCGTTAGACAAAACTATTTTTGTGAATGTTGTAGAAGAAGACTCCCTAGTTTTATTTGAAGTTCCTTCGGATTCTTATTCGCTCTCTCTTTTGTTTTGATTGTTAGTGTGAGTGCTTATGTGAATGATATGTTTGTTATATAGATTTCATCAGAGAGTGACGAGTAGTCTATCAAGTTATTTCTTGAGAACGATAATTCTTCTTCGTCAACATCACCAGGCAAGTTCACTTTGACCATGTTTTCATACCTATGTTTTATTGCATTTAGTGGCACCATTGCAACCACCCCTCAGTAGTGTTATTGAATCCTTGTAGTTGAGTAGTATGCATGAGGTAGGAACCCATTCCCCCCTGTTACCAATGCCCGGGACGATATTTTATTTTAGTGCTACGCTATAGTAGACGGGGTTTGGTATGAGTACTCGGGAGTGGTGTGAGAATGGAGGATCTACGTCATTGACGACAACACCATGATGAAAGCTGCAAGGACTGCATCTTCAAGGCCTCAAGACTTCAAGACTCGAGACAAGAATTCAATACACGCTACTGGGTGAAGGACGGTTGACGGGCACCCTGGAGAAACCAGTGGTTGGCCGGGATGCATGGAGAAGCGCCATGACATCTTGCGGAAAGCTTCACCCAGACTCAAAGAGACGGAAGAATACTTCATGCCCGGAAGCTTACTGCGCAACCGCAAGTCATTATGGGCTCGCTTGGTTGACCTTAGTTGTGACTCTGGCTGGGGCGGTACTAGCAGATGTAGAACTACGGTAGGATGGGTTGAGTACGGACGGTGGTCGAGGAACTCTTTGGAAGACCATGTTTGGTCATCTTGTTCTCAAACACTCACGAAGTGCGAGAGCGTAAAGAGAGGATCGAATCTTGCGGGTAAAGTGTACAAACCTCTGCAGAGGGTTTAAACCTAATCGATTAGCCGTGTCCCGATTACGGACAATTTGAGCATCTGGACTTGGATCTATCTCGGAACTCTCAACACCGGATTGATAACTTAATTGCGGGCAACTTATGATGATTTTTGGGCTATGAGACATCGGTTGGCGGAACCATGTCATGACAGAAAACTCCATAGTACAGACTTCATTTATTCCTTTGATGTAGGGAAAATAAAACCAGCTTTTACGCAAACAAAACTCAGATCTGAGCCACAAAGCCATACCGCATATAGTATAGTTTATCATCTGTTTTCTCTTATTGTGATCTTGCGGTACATTCAATGTACTGACCTACACGGCTGCAACGTCTCATGTTGCAGATATTTTACTTCCGACGAGTAAGAGTACGGTATAGGGTTACGGTCTACACTCAACTTGCCGATGGCGTTGATGGGACTCCACACCCGACTATTTGTTTCCGCTGTGACTTATGAGGTATATATCAGTTTTACGTTAATTATACATGTGATTGCACTTTGATATATACATTGATGTACTGTGTGTGCCAGCATACTGATCCAGGGATGGCACAGCAACACAGAGGCTTGACCGTCTGAGGTCGGGTCGCTACAACTGTTAAAGCTTATGGGCCTAAAATACAGTGTGGTGTACAAAAAAGGGTTGGAAAATGGTGCTGCCGATGCTCTCTCCAGAGTGGAAACACAAGCTGCACTATACTCTTTGTCTTACTACACACCTCAGTGGTTGGAAGTAGTAGCTGAAGGTTACTTGACAGACCCTCAAGCAAAAGAATTGCTCACTGAATTAAGTGTGACCGGCAGTAATAACAAGGGTTTTCCCTGCAGCAAGGAATTATCAGGCACAAGGGGAGAGTTTGGTTGGGAGAAAACAAAGAAGCACAACAAGCAATTCTGCTCTCACTGCACTCTAGTGGCATTGGTGGACATTCTGGGATGCAAGGCACATATCAGCGAGTGAAAGCATTATTCTCCTGGCCTGCTCTCAAACAATCAGTGGAACAGTTTGTCAAGTCATGTTCTATATGTCAACAAGCTAAGTCAGAGCACATAAAGAAACCAGGTTTGCTTAGTCCTCTTCCCATACCTAAAGAATCTTGGAATATGGTTAGTATGGATTTCATCAGCGGTCTTCCCAAATGATACAACCATGCGTAATTTAAATTCAGAGATCGACGCGGTTTCGACTGGAGCTGATATGGAGCGATGTATATCAAAATACCCACAGTTAAGTTTTGAATATGAGCAACCACTAGTAGATAGATGCATGCATCTTTGAAGCATTGCAAGCGATGTGCATCAGAGAGAAGAGAAGCCTATTCAGGTTAAGATGATAATTGCTTGGTGTTAGACAGTCATGCATCAAGAGGAAGCGAAGGAAAAGAATACTTTAGTTATTTTGGTAAGCTACGTTCAGGAGGAGGCACCAAGGAGTCCAACGTCGAATCAAAAGAAGAAGAATATTATCCTTTCTTTTCCCGCCAATCAAGGAAGCCATGTACGTGAGAAGGCCATTTATTTGGGAGTTTTGAGCTTGAAGGATATTGGTTGGGGCCCACCAGATTGACCCAACGCATGCACAAACCAGCTCATGCACGAAAGCTAGTACTAGTTTTATTTTGTTTCAATCTTTCCATCGGTTTAGATATGCTTACGTGTTACCTTCGGTTTTAAGTACGTAGCAAGTCTTGCTTTCCAAGATAGTTAGGTGCGGCTATTATATAAAGCCAAACTAGTTCTTTGTAAAGGAGGTTATTTTTATATGAAATAGACACAATGTGTTTTTCGGGGTAGACACACCGTATCAAGTTTTGGAGGATCTATAGAAAACCTACGTGTTGCGATTTCTCTTTGTGGAAATTGTTTTTTGGCGTGAGTACCTTCGTCGAGATTGGTTTTCTCGTCTGGGCCGCAAGGTTCAAACCCTCTACCGTGTACATCGCGTCTGTGGCGAGAGGTTGCTACTGCTGGTGGTGGAGTGTCGTGAAAGGTCGGGCGCAACAACGGATCGGATCTCGCCAGCGAGGTTCGGTCTATATCGGTGGTATTGAGCCGGGTTGTTCACGACCTTTGTGTAGGAGATGACTGAATTATCACGGAAGCTAAGCTATGGATTTCAAGCTGGAGGAGGAAGGTCGATGGGATGGGCTTTTTCATACTCGTGTTGTGGTGCAGGAGAGATCATGTGCCATGACAATCGACCACATGAGTTTGATCAATGCTGTAAGCATCGAGATGGTGGAGAAGCTAGATCTAGCGGTGACACCACGAAGCTAACCATACTTGTTCGATGGGGTTGTGATGTGCTCACCATCACGCACCAAACCAAGGTACCGTTTTTGTTGGGAAATTATTTTGCGAGATTTTCTGCGATGTTATTCCGGCACCGATGATTTCATGTCATTTGTTATTAGGCGAGCCATGGTACAAAGAGCATGATGTGGTGTATGATTGCAAAACACACACATATACCGTCAAGAGAGGTAAGAAGTATAACCTCGTGCCAATGGGTGAGGAACGTTTTCTTTCTTGGAGAAAAGAACATCTTGAGAAGATAAAAGAGCACGAAGAAGAAGACAAGAAGAAGGCCGAAGTTGCTGAAATTTTAACCGCCGTCGTTCAATCTGTAGATCAAAATATTGCAAAAGAGATTGACTCGAAACCAGGGACGGTTTTGTTTCAAGGGGGAGAGGATGATACAACCATGCGTAATTTAAATTAGAGATCGACGCGGTTTCGACTGGAGCTGATATGGAGCGATGTATATCAAAATACCCACAGTTAAGTTTTGAATATGAGCAACCACTAGTAGATAGATGCATGCATCTTTGAAGCATTATGCGATGTGCATCGAGAGAAGAGAAGCCTATTCAGGTTAAGATGATAATTGCTTGGTGTTAGACAGTCATGCATCAAGAGGAAGCGAAGGAAAAGAATACTTTAGTTATTTTGGTAAGCTACGTTCGGGAGGAGGCACCAAGGAGTCCAACGTCGAGAATCAAAAGAAGAAGAATATTATCCTTTCTTTTCCTGCCAATCAAGGAAGCCATGTACGTGAGAAGGCCATTTATTTGGGAGTTTTTGAGCTTGAAGGATATTGGTTGGGGCCCACCCAGATTGACCCAACGCATGCACAAACCAGCTCATGCACGAAAGCTAGTACTAGTTTTATTTTGTTTCAATCTTTCCAGTCGGTTTAGATATGCTTACGTGTTACCTTCGGTTTTAAGTACGTAGCAAGTCTTGCTTTCCAAGATAGTTAGGGTGCGGCTATTATATAAAGCCAAACTAGTTCTTTGTAAAGGGAGGTTATTTTTATATGAAATAGACACAATGTGTTTTTCAGGGTAGACACCCGTATCAAGTTTTGGAGGGATCTTTAGAAAACCTCTGTGTTGCGATTTCTCTTTGTGGAAATTGTTTTGCGTGTGAGTACCTTAAATCGAGATTGGTTTTCTCGTCTTTGGGCGCAAGGTTCAAACCCTCTACTTCAGGTGTACATCGCGTGCCTTGTGGCGAGAGGTTGCTACTGCTGGTGGTGGAGTGTCGTGAAAGGTCGGGCCGCAACAACGGATCGGATCTCGCCAACGAGGTTCAGTCTACATCACCAAAAGCAAAAACTATGACACAATCTTGGTTGTCATCGACAAATTCAGCAAATATGGTCATTTTATACCACTCTGTCATCCCTTTACTGCACTCTCTGTTGCACAAGAATATTTGGACAATGTGTATAAGTTACATGGATTGCCTAAAGTTCTCATAACTGACAGAGATCCATTGTTCACTAGCAATGTGTGGCAGGAGTTGTGCAAACTTACTGACACCAAGATGAACATGAGCACTGCAAACCACCCTGAAACAGATGGCCAAACAGAGAAGTTAAATCAGTGTCTGGAGACATTTTAAAGGTGCATGGTGCATTCGGCACCCAAGAAGTGGGCACAGTGGATCTCACAGGCTGAATACTGGTACAATACAAATTTTCATTCTGCTCATGGACATACACCCTTCAAGGTTCTCTATGGTTATGAACCAAGGCATCTGGGCGTTGGAAATCTACAGTCAGATACACCTACAGATCTTACCAGTTGGTTGTCAGAGAGAAATGCCATGACTGCACTTGTACGTTATCAACTTCAACGCGCTCAACAGCGCATGAAAACTCAGGAAGACAAGCATCGCTCTGAGCGGGTGTTTCAACCAGGCGATTGGGCATATCTGAAACTTCAACCATATATGCAGCAGTCGGTGGCTCGTCGCACTAACCACAAACTGGGTTTCAAATACTTTGGTCCATTTCAGGTCTTGGAGCGAATTGGAGATGTCGCTTATCGTCTTCAGTTACCAGCCACAAGCAAGATACACCCGGTGGTGCACGTTTTCTTGATCAAGCCGTCCGCACTACCTGGTGATGGTGGCGCAACTAAAGAACTACAATACGCGCAGCAACTGACAACATCGTCCAAGCCCGCGCAAGTTCTGGGTCACGGTGGGTGCGCGTCGGAGGGCGCACACGCAAGCAGTACCAGATCGCATGGTCAGGACTACCACTGTCCATGGCAACCTGGGAGTGGTCCAGTGCACTGACGGAACTTCCTACAGCTTGAGGTCAAGCTGTTGCTTAAGGAGGGGGGAGTGCAACGACTGGTAACTTGGGCCTCAGTCCGTGGGCCGAGGGACCGGCCCACCGTACTCAGATAAATAGACGTTGCGTGTGTATGTGTGGAGAAAGAGATAGAACGAATCGAGATCTTATCCCCAAGCTTCTTCTTCTCCAAACTTTCCTCCCTCTGTAATTTCCTCTGTAATTCTCTTCGAACCCTTGAGAATCTACGAACCACACCCTCGCCATGGCAGGGAATGCTATCTGTATTGTAGCATAAGTCTTTGGCAAATTAGTTTGTACTTTTTAACGATGGTTTTCTCTAGATGTTCGAGTCCTGCCACCTCTTTTAGGCAATCAAGGGTGGTTGATACAAGGAGAGTTATTTGGAGATGTTGCTCTTTGGAGGTGGCCGGCGTTGGTGAGAGGGGGACTTTGTGGCAGGCCCTTTTGCGAGTTGTATTGTATGCGTTCAATTCGGTGTGCTGTTTGCTTCTCATCAGTCTATGGTGGGAGCTTGCGGCCTAACTTCTACTTTATCCTTGCCTTCTACTCCCTCCGTTCCTAAATAATTGTCTTTCTAGAGATTTTAACAAGTGACTACATACGGAGCAAAATGAGTGAATCTACACTTTAAAACATGTCTACATATATCCGTATGTTGTAGTCCATTTGAGATGGCTAGAAAGACAAATATTTAGGAACGGAGGATGTATAAAATTATGGCACGCAGTTTGCATGCTCTGAAAAAGTAATATATAGCGACTATAATGTCAATAGATATTTATGTTTGTGAATCAGTGCCATGTATAACAAGTATTAGCATGGTAATTATTGGTTAAAACTCAAAATACTATCTTGTGTTTTTAGAAAGACCGAGTAGCATGAAATTTTTGGGCGTGGAGTTTTTGCTCCCAGGATGAACAGTAAAAGGTTAACAAATCCAAAGAATTCTGGAATTACTTTGTGACAAATGTTGTTGATGTTTTAGCTGTGTGCAGACTTTCGTAATGAAAAACTATTCTATACACAAAAACTAAAAACTAAAATCAATGCTTTTAAAAATGCTACTTTCAAAGCATTTTGGAGCATAGATATGGTTTTATCCCCAAATTTACATGAATGCCATTCCATCATGGAACTTTGCATGTAGGTGAAACTTCAACAATGATTGTTAAAGAACAATCAGATTTTTTTTGAACTTCTTTTTCCTGCATTTTATTCTGCGACGAGGGTGCATTTGCGCATTTGCACCCAGGAGCAGAAGGACGCTTTTGGAGATTTTCCTTTTGTAACCCTTTTTGATATGGGGCAAACCCTAGGGGTGGACCGTTTATACCCGAATTGGAGATGAATTTGAGAAGAAACATAAGAACAAGGCACAAATCCAAGAGAAACACAAAGAGAATAACACTATTAGGCAAGATCCACACCAAGTACTCCTCAAATCTCAAGCCAATACAAGATGAGCATCTTAGAAACAAGAACAACAAAAGGAATAAAGAAAGACAAAGGGGAAGTTCTTCCCAAATCCGTAGAAGAGATGGGGTCTGGAGAGATAGTCTTCTCCATTCTAAAGATATTGAGGTCTTGATATTCCAAAGTGATTCTTCTCCAATTATGAGGCCTTGATCCTACTAAGAGGAGCTATGATGAGCAATGAGTTTATGCTTTGCTAATCCTAGAAAATAGAGGAGGTATGAAGTATATAGGTGTGGGTAAGAGAGGGTTAGTGAAGGATGCAAGGGACATGTCCCATCCTTTGCAGGAATGAGGTTATGGACCCTGTGGGCACGGGGTACCAAAAGAGCTCGACATAGTGGGGGTCTTGGCCATGGGGTGTCCAGAGAGCACTTCCCTTGTTGGTCTTCGCTCAAACGCCCGTCGATGCTTACTGAAACCCGCCTTCGCCTTCAAGGTTCCTTATCCGCTTCCATGCTTCCCTCACAGATGGTATAAGCGCTCGCTTGTGCATGACCTCTTCCATTGCATGTTCGTCATTCGACTCAAACCTGGGTGCAAAGGAAATGAAGGTCAAGTAGTATACCATCCATGGGAGAACCAAGAACACATACATAAAGGAAAGAAATTCACCTTGGTACATGTGATGCACATGTTCATTGGTGATGGAGAAAGCTACTGTAATGACCCTATGCTCCACATATATCCCCCCTTATCGGAGCTAAATCCGGCAGATCCCTTAGTAGGTTATCCTAGCTAGGTGACTTGGCACGATTGTAACGAGGACAAGGTTTATTTACCCAGGTTCGGACTCTCAAGGAGGAGATAATACCATATGTACTGCTCTTTGATTTATTGACAAAATACAAAGTACCATGGGATTGTCAATGTTCCTATGTACGAGTCCGGTACCCGGTTTATGTAGGACACCGGGGGCCTAGGGTACATGGATCCTAGTTGGCAACGTATAGGGAGGTAGAGTCATCCACGATTCCAGCTTCTTGTCTTACATGCCAAGCCTTCTGGAGTCTTCCTGTTATTTGCCATGGCCCACCCAAAGTAGCTAGGATGAAACTGACAAAAGGGGTCCTCAGCCCGGCCCACCAGGCCGGGAGTTGATATGGTGAGAGGCCACTTAGTCGGGACACCATCAGTAGCCCCTAAACCGGTCTTCAAGCCGGCCGCACCTCGAGTCATCCGAGCTGCACGTCGTCTTCAGTCACCCGGTCTTGAAATAGGTTCAATAAAACATCTCCCAGACACTGTCTTCATGCAACCGAGCTCCATCAGCCAAGCTGCACTCCGAGGTGACGTAGACCACCTCGGTCTTGAAAGCGTTGAAGGAATTTTACCGGCCCACACATCAGATTTTTTCCCTCGTAACCAGCCAGTTGACGGGAAGAACTCTCATGCCACGCCATGAAGGTTACCCGGTTTGGTCATGGCAAGCTAGACTGGTCTTATCCAGGGGCCCACATGGCCACGTGTCATCCTCAACCTAACAGTCAATGTGACATGCGGAAGTGGGCCATGGGCCCACTCATTCCATGTCCCATCAAGAGGGGAGTTCACGTCATTCCCCGCACAAGGATTAACAACAACCCCTCGACCCCTGCACGCCATTAACGCCCAAACATGGGAAACCGAAGAGATTTGTTGCCGCATGGCAACACCATGCTGTCAACATTCAATTTTCCCTCTCCCTATAAAAGGGATGAGGCGATATGCGAGAGAGCTTTACACTCTCGTCTTCTTCACACTCATCTTCGCGCCCAAGCTCTAGTGTTTACGCACTCCATTGCCACCAAGATTTCTCCGTGCACGACAGCGCTCAATTGCAACAAAATGGCCAAATATTGTCGCATGAGGAAGGCCTTAAGCAAGATGACATGATGTAGACAAAGTAAACCCAATCAATATGAATAGACCCCATCTTTTTATCCTTAATGACAACAATACAAATACGTGTCATGTCCCTTTCTGTCACTGGGATTGAGCACTGCAAGATTCAACCCATCACAAAGCACCTCTCCCGTTGCAAGAAAAATCAATCTAGTTGGGAAAACTAAACGGATAGATCAGAGAGAAATACATTATTATAATAATGATGCATAAAATAATTTAGAGAAGATAATATTCATGAATAATCTGATCATAAACCCACAATTCACTAGATCCCAACAAACACACCGCAAAAGAAGATTACATCGAATAGAACTCCAAGAACATCGAGGAGAACATTGTATTGAAGATCAAAGAGAGAAAAGAAGCCATCTAGCTACTAGCTATGAACCCGTAGGCCTGTGGTAAACTACTCACGCATCATCGGAAGGGCAGCAATAATGATGTAGAAGACCTCCGTGATCGATTCCCCCTCTGGCAGGGTGCCGGAAAAGGCCTCCAGAGGGGATCGCAGAAGAACAGAAACTTGCAGCGGCGTAAAAAGTATTTCAGGTGGCTCTCTGATGTATTGGGAATATTTGGGAATTTACAGAGGTGGAATTAAGTCAAGAGGTGCCACGAGGGACCCACAAGCCCGGGGGCGCGCCTAGCGAGCCTGTCGCTCCCTCGTGGCTCATCTTGTCTTCTCCCGAACCTTCTAATGTCCCTTCTGGTCCAAAAAAATTAATCCAAAGTTTTTTCTCCGTTTGGACTCTGTTTGATATTGATTTTCTAAAAAGCCAAAAACAAGCAAAAAGCTGCAAATGGCACTGGGCACTAGGTTAATAGGTTAGTCCCAAAAAATGATATATAATTGCATATAAAACATCCAAGATTGATACTATAATAGCATGGAACAATAAAAAATATAGATATGTTAGAGACGTATCAGACATCCCCAAGCTTAATTCCTACTCTCGAGTAGGTAAATGATAAAAAAAGACTTTTTGATGTGGAATGCTACCTAACATGTCTATCATGTAATCTTTATTTTATGGTATAAATATTTAGATCCAAATGATTCAAAGCAATAGTCTATAATTTGACATAAATACATTAATACTCAGGCATACCAACAAAAAATCATGCCTTTCAAAATATAAATGCTGAAGAACGCTATCCCTACAAAATCATATAGCCTTGTCCTGCTCCATCTTCTTAACACAAAGTATAAATCATGCACTACCCCGGTGTCAGCCAAGCAATTGGTTCATATTTTTTAACGTGCTTCAGCTTTTTCAACCCCCACGCAATACACGAGCACAAGCCATGGATATAGCACTATGGGTGGAATAGAATGCGGTGGTAGAGATTAATTTGGAGAAGACAAAAAAGGGAGAAAATCTCACATCGACAAGGCTAATCAACGGGCTATGGAGATGCCCATCAACTGATGTCAATGCAAGAATTAGGGATTGCCATGCAACACATGCACTAGTGTATGAAAGCTCAAAATGAAGACTAAGTGGCTGTGCATCCAACTTGCTTGCTCTAGAAGACCTCGGACATTTGAGGAAGCCCATCATCGAAATATACAAGCGAAGTCTATAATGAAAAATTCCCACTAGTATATGAAAGTGACTACACAGGAGATTCTCTATATGAAAACATGGTGCTACTTTGAAGTAAAAGTGTGGAAAAAGATAGTAACATCACCCCTTCTCTCTTTTTCTCCCATTTTTTGGTGGGCTCCTTTTGGCCTTTTTTTTATTTTTTTATTTCCTCACTGGGACAGTGCTCTAATAATGAATAATGATGATCATCACACTTCTATTTACTTACAACTCAAAATTACAAATCGATACTAGAATAAAATACGACTCTATATTAATGCCTCTGGCATTGTACCATGATGTGCAATGATCTAGCATTACATGTATAAAAAATGATGAACGGTGGCTGAGCCACAAATACTATGTCAGCTATATGATCATGCAAAGCAATATGACAATGATGATGTGTATCATTATAACGGAAGGTGGAAGTTGCATGGCAACATATCTTGGAATGGCGATGAAAATTCCATGATAGGTAGGTATGGTGTATGTTTTGAGGAAGATATAAGGAGGCTTATGTGTGATAGAGCATATCATATCACGGGGTTTGGATGCACCGGTGAAGTTTGCACCACATCTCGAGGTGAGAAAGGACAATGCATGGTACCGTAGAGGCTAGCAAATTCCGGAAAGGTAAGGGTGAGTATAATCCATGGACTCACATTAGTAATAAAGAACTCACATACTTATTGCGAAAGTCTATTAGCCCTCGAAGAAAAGTACTACTACGCATGCCCCCAGGGGGAGGTTGGTAGGAGTTAACCATCGCGTGCCCTCGACCTTCACGCAAAGGAAGACACTCAATAATAAATCGTGCTCCAACTTCTTAGCATAAGGGGAGACTATATGTGCATGCTTCGGGAATCACAAACCTTAACACCAATATTCTTACTAAACCACAATTACTCACTAGTAAAACCCACATATCACCATCTCTATATCTCAAAACTATTGCAAGGAATCAAACTTATCATATTCAGTGATCTCCATGAAAGTTTTTATTATATCCCTCTTGAATACCTATCATATTAGGACCAATTTCATAACCTATGCATATTGCCATTGCTATTTATTATACTCTCGAAAATGATATAAGTGAAGCATGAGAGTGCAACTATTTCTTTAAAATATAACCACCACGGTGCTCTAAAAGATATAAATGAAGCACTAGAGCAACTGCCTGTTGGGAATCGTTGCATGGAAAACAAAAAATTTTCTATGCACACACAACGATCTATCCATGTAGATGCATAACAACGAGGGGGAGAGGGTGTCTACGTACCCTCGTAGACCGTAACCAGAAGCGTTTCACAACGCGGTTGATGTAGTCGAACTTCTTCGTGCTTCAACCGATCAAGCACCGAACGCACGTCACCTCCGCGTTCTGCACACATTCAGCTTGATGATGTCCCTCGCCTTCTTGATCCAGCAAGACGTCTAGGTAGTAGATGAGTTCCGTCAGCACAACGACATGGTGACGGTGATGGTGAAGTGATCTCCGCAGGCTACGTCTAAGCACTATGAAAATATGACCGGGGGTGTAAACGGTGGGAGGGGCGCCGCACACAGCT
The DNA here is from genome assembly GCA_021605205.1 of Aegilops longissima. Classification (NCBI taxonomy): domain Eukaryota; kingdom Viridiplantae; phylum Streptophyta; class Magnoliopsida; order Poales; family Poaceae; genus Aegilops; species Aegilops longissima. The sequence goes on from CM038679.1 coordinate 237,945,653, forward strand.
AGGCAATTGTTTTGTGTGTGTTAGGGCGCCCCCACATACATAGGTGGGAGGGAGAGGGGAGGCTGCCAGGAGGCACCCCAAGTAGGCCGAATGCTACTTGGGGTCCTCCCCAAGTGGCGCCCCCTGCCATATTTAACCGAGGGAGAAGGAAAGAGGGGGGGAGAGGGAAGGAAGTGGCAATCCTAATCCACATTTTCCTTTCTCTTCTCCCCTTTCCTTCCCCTCCTTAGGCCGGCCCATATGGGGGGCGCACCAGCCCCTTGTGGCTGGTGTGTTTCCTCTCTTGGCCCATAAGGCCCATATCTTTTGCCGAGGGTGTCCAGAACCCCTTCCGGTGACCCGATAAGTACCCGGTACCCCCCGAAACACTTCCGGTGTCCAAATACCATTGTCCTATATATCAATCTTTACATCTCAACCATTTTGAGACTCCTCGTCATGTCCGTGATCTCATCCGGGACTCCGAACAACATTCGGTCACCAAATCACATAACTCATATAATACTATATTGTCATCGAACGTTAAACATGCGGACCCTACAGGTTCGAGAACTATGTAGACATGACCGAGACACCTCTCCGGTCAATAACCAATAGCGGAACCTGGATGCCCATATTGGCTCCTACATATTCTATGAAGATATTTATCGGTCGAACCGTTATGACAACATACGTAATTCCCTTTGTCCGTTGGTATGTTACTAGCCCGAGATTCGATCGTCGGTATCTACATACCTAGTTCAATCTCGTTACCATAAAGTCTCTTTACTCGTTTCGTAATACATCACCCTGCAACTAACTCATTAGTCACTTTTCTTGCAAGGCTTCTTATGATGTGTATTACCGAGAGGGCCCAGAGATACCTCTCCGATACTCGGAGTGACAAATCCTAATCTCGATCTATGCCAAGTCAACAAACACTTTCGGAGATACCTGTAGAGCATATTTATGATAACCCACTTACGTTGTGACATTTGATAGCACACAAGGTATTCCTCTGGTATCCGGGAGTTACATAATCTCATAGTTGAAGGAATATGTATTTGACATGAAGAAATCAATAACAATAAACTGAACGATCATTATGCTAAGCTAACAGATGGGTCTTGTCCATAACATCATTCTCCTAATGATGTGATCCCGTTATCAAATGACAACACAAGTCTATGGTTAGGAAACCTTAACCATCTTTGATCAACGAGCTAGTCTAGTAGAGGTTTACTAGGGACGCAGTATTTGTTTATGTATTCACACATGTATTTAAGTTTCCGATCAATACAATTCTAGCATGAATAATAAACCTTTATCAAGAATAAGAAAATATAAGATAACAACTTTATTATTGCCTCCAGGGCATATTTCCTTCACTACCTAGCTCAGAAGATATAAGTGAAGCACATAGAGTATTCTAACAAAGCACGAATAAATGCGTGTCCCTCTCAAAAGGTGGGTGAAGCAAAGATAATTGTGGCAAACTAAAAATCAAACAAAGCAAAGACTCATATAATACACGATGCTCCAAGCAAAATTCATATCATGTGATGAATAAAAATATAGCTCCATGTATGATGAGGACATCAATACCATTGTTACACCCACAACCCCTGCTACTATACATACTGGACAAATTATTGGAGCTCGTGCACGCCAGTTAAAGTACCAGGTACTTCCGTTTCTTGGTAATGATTCTAATGTTCATGAGAATTGATACGTCCATTTTGCATCATGCTTTTATATCGATATTTATCGCATTATGGGCTGTTATTTCACGTTATGTCACAATACTTATGGCTATTCTCCCTTATTTTACAAGGTTTACATGAAGAGGGAGAATGCCGGCAGCTGGAATTCTAGGCGGGAAAAGGAGCAAATATTGGAGACCTATTCCGCGCAACTCCAAAAGTCCCGAAACTCCACAGAATATCTTAAAATAAATAAAGAAAAATCGTCGCCAAAGATGAAGGCCAGGGGGCCCACACCCTGCTCATGAGGGTGGGGGGCGCGCCCCCTACCTCGTGGGCCCCCTGGTGGCTCTCCGATGCCCATCTTCTCCTATATGAAGTCTTTCAATGCGAAAAAAATAACAAGGAACCTTTCGGGACGAAACTCCGCCGCCACGAGGCGGAACCTTGGCGGAACCAATCTAGGGCTCCGGCAGAGCTGTTCTGCCGGGGACACTTCCCTCCGGGAGGGGGAAATCATCGTCATCATCATCACCTCTCCTCGGGAGAGGGAAATCTCCATCAACATCTTCACCAGCACCATCTCATCTCCAAACCCTAGTTCATCTCTTGTATCCAATTCTTGTCTCCAAGTCCGGGATTGGTGCTAGTAGGTTGCTAGTAGTGTTGATTACTCCTTGTAGTTGATGCTAGTTGGTTTATTTGGTGGAAGATCATATGTTTAGATCCTTTATGCATATTATTACCCCTCTGATTATGAACATGAATATGCTTTGTGAGTAGTTACGTTTGTTCGAGGACAAGGGAGAAGTCTTGCTATTATTAGTCATGTGGATTTGGTATTAGATTCGATATTTTGATGAGATGTATGTTGTCTAGCCTCTAGTGGTGTTATGTGAACGTCGACTACATAACACTTCACCATTATTGGGCCTAGAGGAAGGCATTGGGAAGTAATAAGTAGATGATGGGTTGCTAGAGTGATGAAGCTTAAACCCTAGTTTATCGTTGCTTCGTAAGGGGCTGGTTTGGATCCATATGTTTCATGCTATGGTTAGGTTTACCTTAATACTTTTGTTGTAGTTGCGGATGCTTGCAATAGAGGTTAATCATAAGTGGGATGTTTGTTCAAGTAAGAACAACACCCAAGCACCGGTCCACCCACATATCAAATTATCAAAGTACCGAACGCGAATCATAGGAACGTGATGAAAACTAGCTTGACGATATTCCCATGTGTCCTCGGGAGCGCTTTTCCTTATATAAGAGTTTGTCCAGGCTTGTCCTTTGCTACAAAAAGGATTGGGCCACCTTGCTGCACTTTATTTACTCTTGTTACTTGTTGCTCGTTACAATTTACCTTATCACAAAACTATCTGTTACCACTTGTTTGATGATTTGCAGAGAATACCTTGCTGAAAACCGCTTATCATTTCCTTACGCTCCTCGTTGGGTTCGACACTCTTACTTATCGAAAGGACTACGATAGATCCCCTATACTTGTGGGTCATCAAGACTCTTTTCTGGCGCCGTTATCGGGAGTGTAGCGCCTTTGGTAGGTGGAATTTGGTAAGGAAAAATTTATATAGTGTGCTGAAATTTCTGTCACTTGTTACTATGGAAAGTAATTCTCTGAGGGCTTGTTAGGGTATCTTCACCCCTTGATGAAACAAAGAGTTGCTCCTCAACCTACTGAACCTATTGAAAATGAAACTCCTTTTGAAATTCCTTGGGTATGATGGAAAAACTGCTAGCTAATACTTTTACGGGAGATGGAACAAAGCATCTGATGAACATCTACTCTATGTGGATGAAGTTTGTGGACTATTTAAGCTTGCGGTATACCCGATGATGTTGTTAAGAAGAAGGTCTTCCCTTTATCTTTGAACGGAGACGCATTGACATGGTATAGGCTATGTGATGATACGAGATCATGGAACTATAAAAGATTGAAATTGGAATTTCATGAAAAGTATTACCCTATGCATCTTGTTCATCGTGATCGCAATTATATATATATAATTTTTGGCCTCGTGAAGGAGAAAGCATCGCTCAAGCTTGGGGGAGGCTTAATCAATGTTATATTCATGCCCCAATCATGAGCTCTCAAGAGTTACAATTCTTCAGAATTTTTATGCTCGGCTTTCTGAAAACAATCGCACCATGCTCGATACTTCTTGTGCTGGCTCTTTTATGATGAAGACTATTGAATTTAAATGGAATTTATTGGATAGAATTAAACGCAACTCTGAAGATTGGGACCTCGACGAAGGTAAGGAGTCATGTATGACACCTAAGTTTGATTGTGTTAAATCTTTTATAGATACCGACATTTTCCGTAAGTTTAGCACTAAATATGGACTTGACTCTGAGATAGTAGCGTCTTTCTGTGAATCTTTTGCTACTTATGTTGATCTCCCCAAGGAGAAGTGGTTTAAATATCATCCTCCCATAGAAGTAAAAGTAGCTGCACCTATTAAAGTTGAAGAAAAGACTGTCACTTATAATGATCCTATTGTTCCCACTTCTTATGTTGAGAAACCACCTTTCCCCGTTAGAGTAAAGGATCATGCTAAAACTTCAACTGTGGTTCGTAAAAGCAATATTAGAACTTATACACCTCTTGAGCAAGTTAAAATAGAACCTAATATTGCTATTGTTAAAGATCTCTTGTCTGATAATATTGATGGGCATGTTATTCAATTTTGCGGTGAATCTGCTAGAATTGCTAAACCTTGTGCTAAAGATAAACATAGACCTGTGGTAGGCGTGCCTGTTATTTCTGTTAAAGTAGGAGATCATTGTTATCATGGCTTATGTGATATGGGTGCTAGTGATACTGTTATACCTTATGATTTATATAAAGAAATTAAGCATGAAATTGCACCTGCTGAGTTAGAAGATATTGATGTTACAATTAAACTTGCCAATAGAGATACTATATCTGCAATGGGAATTGTTAGAGATGTTGAAGTCTTGTGTGGGAAAACTAAATATCCTACTGATTTTCTTGTTCTTAGTTCTCCACAAGATAGCTTTTGTCCCATTATATTTGGTAGACCCTTCTTGAACACTGTTAATGCTAAGATAGACTGCAAAAAGAATGTTGTTACTATTGGCTTGGATGATATGGTTCATGAGTTTAATTTCTCTAAATTTAGTAAACAACATCGTGAGGAAGAATTGCCTAGTAAGGATGAAATTATTGGTCTTGCTTCTATTGTCGTACCTCCTAGTGATCCTTTAGAACACTATTTGCTAGACCATGAAAATGATATGTTCATGAATAAAAGAAGGGAAATAGATGAAGTATTTTTTAAAAAGGAACCTATTCTGCAACACAATTTGCCTGTTGAAATCCTAGGGATCCCCTCCACCCAAGGGTGATCCGTGTTTGAGCTTAAACCGTTGCTCGATAATCTTAAATATGCTTATCTTGATGAAAAAAAGATATATCCTGTTATTATTAGTGCTAACCTTTCAGAGCATGAAGAAGAAAGATTATTGAAAACTCTGAAGAAGTACCGTGCCGCTATTGGATATACTCTTGATGATCTTAAGGGCATTAGTCCCACTCTATGTCAACATAAAATAAATTTGGAAGCAGATGCCAAACCTGTTCGTGATCCTCAACGACGTTTGAATCCTAAAATGAAAGAAGTGGTAAGAAAAGAAATACTCAAGCTTCTGGAGGCAGGTATAATTTATCCCGTTGCTGATAGTCAGTGGGTAAGTCCTGTCCATTGTGTCCCTAAGAAGGGAGGTATTACTTTTGTCCCTAATGATAAAGATGAATTGATCTCGCAAAGAATTATCATAGGTTATAGGATGATAATTGATTTCCGCAAATTAAATAAAGCTACTAAGAAAGATCATTACCCCTTACCTTTTATTGATCAAATGCTAGAAAGATTATGCAAACATACACATTATTGCTTTCTAGATTGTTATTCTGGTTTCTCTCAAATACCTGTATCGGCTAAAGATCAATCAAGGACTACTTTTACATGCCCTTTTGGTACTTTTTCTTATAGACGTATGCCTTTTGGTTTATGTAATGCACCTGCTACCTTTCAAAGATGCATGATGGCTATATTCTCTGATTTTTGTGAAAAAAATTGTGAGGTTTTCATGGATGATTTTTCCGTCTATGGTTCCTCTTTTGATGATTGCTTGAGCAATCTTGATCGAGTTTTGCAAAGATGTGAAGAAACTAATCTTGTCTTGAATTGGGAAAAGTGCCACTTTATGGTTAATGAAGGTATTGTCTTGGGGCACAAAGTTTCTGAAAGAGGTATTGAAGTTGATAAAGCCAAGGTTGATGCTATTGAAAAGATGCCATGTCCTAAGGACATCAAAGGTATAAGAAGTTTCCTTGGTCACGCGGATTTTATAGGAGGTTCATTAAGGACTTCTCAAAATTTCTCGACCTCGACTAATTTATTACGAAAAGATGTACCATTTGTCTTTGATGATGATTGTGTAGAAGCATTTGAAATACTTAAGAAAGCATTAGTCTCTCGCACTGTTGTTCAACCACCGATTGGAATTTACCCTTTGAAATTATGTGTGATGCTAGTGATTATCTTTGTAGGTGCTGTTCTAGGGCAAAGAGTTGATAAGAAATTAAATGTTATCCATTATGCTAGTAAGACTCTAGACAATGCTCAAAGAAATTATGCTACTACCGAAAAGGAACTTCTAGCAGTTGTATTTGCTTGTGATAAATTCAGACCTTATATTGTTTATTCTAAAGTAACTATTCACACTGATCATGCTGCTATTAAATATCTTATGGAAAAGAAAGATGCAAAACCTAGACTTATTAGATGGGTTCTCTTGCTGCAAGAATTTGATTTGCATATTGTTGATAGAAAAGGAGCTGAGAACCCCGTTGCAGATAATTTATCTAGGTTAGAGAATGTTCTTGATGACCCACTACCTATTGATGATAGCTTTCCTGATGAACAATTAAATGTCATAAGCACTTCTCGTAGAACTCCATGGTATGCTAATTATGCTAATTATATTGTTGCTAAATTTATACCACCTAGCTTCACATACCAACAAAAGAAAAAGTTTTTCTATGATTTGCGACATTACTTTTGGGATGACCCACATCTTTATAAAGAAGGAGTATATGGTGCTATTAGACGTTGTGTACCGAGCATGAGCAGAGCAGATCCTACATAAGTGTCACTCCGAAGCTTATGGAGGACACCACGCTGGAGATAGAACTGCACATAAGGTATTGCCATCCGGTTTTTATTGGCCCACTCTCTTCAGGGATGCCTGTAAGTTTGTTTTATCTTGTGATGAATGTCAAAGAATTGGTAATATTAGTAGACGTCAAGAAATGCCTATGAACCATTCACTTGTTATTGAACCATTTGATGTTTGGGGCTTTGATTATATAGGACCTTTTCCTACCTCTAATGGATATACACATATTTTAGTTGCAGTTGGTTACGTTACTAAGTGGGTAGAAGCTATTCCAACTAGTAGTGCTGATCATAACACTTCTATTAAAATGCTTAAGGAAGTTATTTTTCCGAGGTTTGGAGTCCCTAGATATTTAATGACTGATGGTGGTTCACATTTTATTCATGGCGCTTTCCGTAAAATGCTTGCTAAATATGATGTTAATCATAGAATTGCATCTCCTTATCACCCACAGTCTAGTGGTCAAGTAGAATTGAGTAATAGAGAGCTCAAATTAATTTTGCAAAAGACTGCTAATAGGTCTAGAAAGAATTGGTCCAAGAAACTTGATGATGTATTATGGGCCTATAGAACTGCATATAAGAATCCTATGGGTATGTCTCCGTATAAAATGGTTTATGGAAAAGCATGTCACTTACCTCTCGAACTAGAACGTAAGGCATATTGGGCTATTAAAGAGCTTAACTATGATTTCAAGCTTGCCGGTGAGAAGAGGTTATTTGATATTAGCTCACTTGATGAATGGAGAACCCAAGCTTATGAAAATGCCAAGTTGTTTAAAGAAAAAGTTAAAAGATGGCATGACAAAAGGATACAAAAGCGTGAGTTTAATGTAGGTGATTATGTATTGCTATACAACTCTCGTTTGAGATTTTTTGCAGGAAAAATTCTCTCTAAATGGGAAGGTCCCTACGTTATCGAGGAGGTCTATCGTTCCGGTGCCATAAAAATCAACAACTTCGAAGGTGGTAAACGGTCAAAGGATCAAACATTATATTTCAGGTAATCCCATAAATGTTGAAACCAATATTATTGAAACCGTAACCCCGGAGGAATACATAAGGGACACTTTCCAGACCGTTTCAAACTCCGAAAAGGCATAGGTATGTGGTACGGTAAGTAAACCGACTCCAAAACAATTTTTAAGGCAATATTTCTCCGTTTTGGAAAATTTAGAAAAATAGAAAAATAAGTAGCAGTCCGGGAAGGACACGAGGGCCCCACGAGGGTGGTGGGCGCGCCCTACCCCCTTGGGCGCGCCCCTACCTCGTGAGCACCCCGTGTGCCCTCCGGACTCCGTTTTCTTGCACGATACGTATTTTGGTCGGTAAAAATTCATTATATAATATCCCGAAGGTTTTGACTCTCGTATCATGCAAATCTCTCCTGTTCTTGTTTCGAGCTGTTTTTCTGACAGGTCTAGATCATCATGATGTCCCCAAGTGCTTCCAAGGACAAGTTCTTCGAGAAGGTGATCAACCCTTACCTCGCGGAGGTGCTGCGACACCCTCAAACCATTGAGATGCGTGATGGGTTGCTGCACATCCAGCGATCTTGAGGACCCAAGGGAACCGGAAGCGTGGAGTCGAGGCTCGAAGCAACGGAGCAGCAAGTTTTCAAGTGCCAGGGGATGGTGGAGCGTGGAATCAACGCTACCCACACGATGCTCGCGGAGTTCACCAACAACTACGAGACGGATGCCAAGAACACCGAGGAGGCCATCTTCAAGCTACATGAGAAGATCGAGCACCTCCAAGCCCAAATCTATGACCTGTAAAATCAAAACTGTGAGTATGAATATAGATTCAAAAGGATGAGTTTGGCTACAGATTTGAGGATTCCGGAGACTCGATCATCCTTCTATGATGGTGAGCCTATGCCATGGAAGATGGACGACAAGCCTGCATCATCAACAACACCTCCACCTTCTTCGCCAACAAAGAAGGAGACATAATCACATGGGTATGGGCACTCCCCTTGGCAACTGCCAAGCTTGGGGGAGGTGCCCCGGTATCGTATCACCATCACACCTCCTATCTTTACCGTTTTTCTTAGTTCGATCCTTTTAGTAGTATCTTGATTTAGTAGAATAAAGTTATGGCATGATCTAGTTTTGAGTTTTGCTTTATGATCTCTCTATGTAATCGAGTCTGTGAGCTATATATATAATAAAGCTTAGTGTTGAGTCAAGGGCTTGATTATTTTGCCATGATCTTGGGTGAACAAAAGAATAGAAAGAAGATAAAGAATAAAAAGAAACAAAGAGTTCATATTGATCTTATTGAGAGTAATGACTTCACACAGAAAGAGTATGATGATTAAAAGTTGTTGGGAGTTGGCAAATATAGCTTTGGTCATCATTGCAATTAATAGGAAGTAATAAGGAAAGAGAGGTTTCACATATAGATATATTATCATTGACATCTTTTATGATTGGGAGCACTCATTAAAATACAACATGCTAAAGAGTTGATGTTGGACAAGGAAGACAACGTGATGAGTTATGTTTTCTTATATCTGAGATAAAGTATGTTGTCATGGATCCTCTAACATGTTGAGCTTGCCTTTCCCCCTCATGCTAGCCAAATTCTCAGCACCAAGTAGAGATACTACTTGTGCTTCCAAATACCCTTAAACCAGTTTTGCCATGAGAGTCCATCATATCTACCCATGGATTGAGTAAGATCCTTCAAGTAAGTTGTCATCGGTGCAAAGCAATAAAAATTGCTCTAAATATGTATGATTGATTGGTGTGGGGAAATAAGCTTTATACGATCTTGTGATATGGAAGTAATAAAAGCGATGGACTGCATAATAAAGGTTCATATCACAAGGGGCAATATAAAGTGATGTTCTTTCGCATTGAGATTTTGTGCATCCAACCATAAAAGCGCATGGCAACCTCTGCTTCCCTCTGCGAAGGGCCTATCTTTTATTATTATCCTTTACCTTATGCAAGAGTCACGGTGGTCTTCACCTTTCCTTTTTCATTTTATCCTTTGGCAAGCCCAGCATGTTGGAAAGAACATGATATATATATATCTAATTGGATGTAGGGGAGCATGAATTATTATTGTTGACATTACCCTTTAGGTAAAAGGTTGTGGGGCAAAACTATAAGCCCCTATCTTTCTCTGTGTCCGATTAAAACTTCGTAACCACAAGTATTGCGTGAGTGTTAGCAATTATGAAGGACTAAATGATAGTTGAGTATGTGGACTCTTTTAAGCTCTGACATAGACTCTTTCCGATGTTATGATAAATTGCAATTGCTTCAATGACTGAGGTTATAATTTGTTGGTGCCCAATAAAGTTTCTGATTCATACTTTTGCATTGTGAAAAGATCATCACTTGAACATAAGTAATCATATGACAAAATCTATATATGTTGCTGTTATGAGAACAATCATGATGCCTTCATGTCCGTATTTTATTTTTATCGACGCCTCTACCTCTAAACATGAGGACATATTTATTGTTATCGGCTTTTAGCTTGAGGACAAGCGAGGTCTAAGCTTGGGGGAGTTGATACGTCCATTTTGCATCATGCTTTTATATCGATATTTATCGCATTATGGGCTGTTATTTCACGTTATGTCACAATACTTATGGCTATTCTTCCTTATTTTACAAGGTTTACATGAAGAGGGAGAATGCCGGCAGCTGGAATTCTGGGATGGAAAAGGAGAAAATATTGGTGACCTATTCTGCACAACTCCAAAAGTCCTGAAACTCCACGGGATATCTTAAAATAAATAAAGAAAAATCGTCGCCAAAGATGAAGGCCAGGGGGCCCACACCCTGCTCACGAGGGTGGGGGGCGCGCCCCCCTACCTCGTGGGCCCCATGGTGGCTCTCCGATGCCCATCTTCTCCTATATGAAGTCTTTCGATGAGAAAAAAAATAACAAGGAACCTTTCGGGACGAAACTCCGCCGCCACGAGGCGGAACCTTGGCGGAACCAATCTAGGGCTCCGGCAGAGCTGTTCTGCCGGGACACTTCCCTCTGGGAGGGGGAAATCATCGTCATCATCATCACCAACGCTCCTCTCATCGGGAGAGGGCAATCTCCATCAACATCTTCACAACCACCATCTCATCTCCAAACCCTAGTTCATCTCTTGTATCCAATTCTTGTCTCCAAGTCCGGGATTGGTGCTAGTAGGTTGCTATTAGTGTTGATTACTCGTTGTAGTTGATGCTAGTTGGTTTATTTGGTGGAAGATCATATGTTCAGATCCTTTATGCATATTATTACCCTCGATTATGAACATGAATATGCTTTGTGAGTAGTTACGTTTGTTCACGAGGACAAGGGAGAAGTCTTGCTATTAGTAGTCATGTGAATTTGGTATTCGTTCGATATTTTGATGAGATGTATGTTGTCTAGCCTCTAGTGGTGTTATGTGAACGCCGACTACATAAAACTTCACCATTATTTGGGCCTAGAGGAAGGCATTGGGAAGTAATAAGTAGATGATGGGTTGCTAGAGTGACGAAGCTTCAACCCTAGTTTATCGTTGCTTCGTAAGGGCTGATTTGGATCCATATGTTTCATGCTATGGTTAGGTTTACCTTAATACTTTTGTTGTAGTTGCGGATGCTTGCAATAGAGGTTAATCATAAGTGGGATGTTTGTTCAAGTAAGAACAACACCCAATTACTGGTCCACCCACATATCAAATTATCAAAGTACCGAACGCGAATCATAGGAACGTGATGAAAACTAGCTTGACGATATCCCCATGTGTCCTCGGGAGCGCTTTTCCTTATATAAGAGTTTGTCCAGGCTTGTCCTTTGCTACAAAAAGGATTGGGCCACCTTGCTGCACTTTATTGACTCTTGTTACTTGTTGCTCGTTACAATTTTCCTTATCACAAAACTATCTGTTACCACTTGTTTCAGTACTTGCAGGGAATACCTTGCTGAAAACCGCTTATCATTTCCTTCTGCTCCTCGTTGGGTTCGACACTCTTACTTATCGAAAGGACTACGATAGATCCACTATACTTGTGGTTCATCAAGAATATGATGCTGGCTAAATTGGATACATTTGTTTTGCTTACAAATGAAGGGCCTAGCTTGGAGAAGGATGAACATTGGAGCAAGAACAAGCATGGAGATGATGGCATGCACAAGGGAAACAAGAACGGAGTTTCAAGTGATGATTTCAGGACTTTGAAGCCACCGTAATGAGTGCATGAAGTCTTGGACGAAATATACAAGTTGCAACTTCACAAATTTCATCCAGATGCTATTATAGGTGCTACGTCACCTTATTATTGGGCCATGCCCATGTAATTTTGAAATACTTGATTATAGGCTGTTTTTAGAGTCTGTATGTGTGGGGAAACAAGAGTTAGGGTTGGTTTCGGACCCCTCCCTCAAGGGCCACGAAATTCCCCCCTCTTCGTCCATATATACAGCCCTTAGGGCGTCGTTTAGACTTTGGGTTTTTTTAGATTAAAAGTTTGCCATAGCTGCAACTTCGCGTACTTCGTTTGTGTTCAACGACCAGACCAAGACGTCACAGAACCCCACCTTGATCAATAAAGCTTTCATCTTATATTCGAATATCCAGATTGCAATCTTAGTTTCTTGCTTGTTCTTCGTTTGCTTGCAGGAAATAGACCTTCGTGGTCAGGTTGATCATGCTCCGGCGTGGTCAATAACCTCTCGGAGTTGGTTTAGCGATTGCTAAGGCGCGACGTCCTCGCACGTTCCTAGTCGGATTGCCAAAGTTGACTTCCACCAAAGCGATATCCATCATCTCATCGAATGACGGGACACCTTTGCCTCTATCAAGTGGTATCAGATTTCCAGGTTTCTCGGTGAGATTTTATAGTTTTTCATAGTTTAGATCGAGTCTGTTCTTCATACCTACAGTCCACGAAAAAGCCAAGAAAAAATTTAGGGTCAGTTCATCATATCCGAACCAGTCTGAGCCTTTGCATAGTCTTTTCAGTATTTTGCTTTGTTGAATTTGCGGTTGCATCATCGTGTCAAGTTGCTGGTCTTAGCGTCTAGTTTCCCTTAGAGTTTCGAGTTCTGTTCACAAGTTGTCACGCCGCCGCCCCACCATCGTCATCGCTCCTGCCATCTACCACCACCGCTTATCCGCCACCGATCCATATCCATATACCATCACCAATCCGTATCCATATAACACCACCAATCCGTATCCATATACCACCACCGCTGCCATATCTTACCATCATATATCCACCACCAATTCGAATTCTTCTCATATTAGTTTTGTTTTCGAGATCCATCTATTTTCCAATTCGTGTTTCCTTGCCTGAGTAGGTTTCGAAAAAAAAGTCTGGAGCCCCCAGGCAGTTTTTAGGCCAAAATTTTGGCAGCCAAAAATATTTTTCCCTATCCTGTTTTTAGGCTTTTCCGAGTCTTTTGAGACACTCGCCATCATAGTGATATTTTGTCGCACTTTTTCATCGTCGCTACCCTGATTTCCAAAAAATTGTCAAAAAAATTTCATGCCTATCCTGTTAGTTTGACTTGGGAAGAGTTTTGAGACACTCGCCATTATAGTGATTTTTCGCAAAAAAGGGCAATTTTTTTAGAGTGTGCTTTTCCCTTGTTTACGTGTCGCGCCGTAGCCCTCTTATATCAACAAAAGAACAAACATCTTCTTGCAGAGAGCAAGGACAAAGCTTGAGGACAAACTTGTCTCCTCCTTGGCAGTGGAAAAAGCAAGGTACCAACAAAGTAAGGAAGGCAACAAAAAAACCTCATTTGCAGGGACCAATGACATGCCTAGAGTCTAGATTTGCACATCTGCTCTACAGTCAGAAAACATGAGCAGATCCGCTATCAACCTAGCATATATTCTCCAGGAACAGCCAAGTAAACACGGAGGAGCAGCAGGTCCACCAGTGTCATCGCTCCAGCTTCGTGCCCCGCAAGCAGCAAGGGGAGGTGGGCTTCCCCATCACATTCTGCCAAGAACAAACGAATTCATCAGTCCAAAGACAATGATTAATCCATCCTATAACTCATTCTAGAGCAACTAATATATGCTAAATTCATCCTAAAGCATCAACAAAAAGTTATCATGACCCAACATCAACTACACATAACAATAGTTCTAGATCTGGGCAATATCAAGCACATTCCGTACCAAATGAGTACAAATCAGTGAATGAATTGCACAAATATATCATAGGGGATGGACTGGGTGGAGAAGGGATGGATGATTACTGATGGAGCTGTGACTGTAGATGGTGGCATATGACGGCAGCACCTAAAAGCTCGTCCCCCTGTGTGGAACCATCAATGGCAGAGGGGGAGCTACTGCTGTAGCTGCTGACGATGGCTAGAGAAAGCCATTACCACCTTGCCCCGTCGCTCCCTCTTGTGCACAGCCCATCTTGCAGCAGCGCCGGTAGCGTGCCGCTGGCCAGGACCACCATGTCTTGCCTCTCTCTTGACACGGTCGTCCCGCCACCGTGTGGTGCCTTCAACGACAGAGGAGGTGCTCTGCGGCTGCTGACGGCGGATCAAGGAAGCGCGTCTCCAGGGCGAGCTCGGACAGGGAGGAGAAGGGGCACCGAAGGCGGCACCGATAGGAGGATGAAAGGTCATCGGCGGCTGGCCGTGGATCTCCTTGTCGTCCACTCCAGCTGCCCCTCCATAACTCAAGCACAATGTGAGGGCGGTGGCGATCTCCTGGGAAGGAGGGAGGAACATAGGAGTGGTAGCCGCTGTGGCCGGAGAAAGCGACATCAATTATTAGAGGAGCGGCAGCGGCGACGTGAGAGAAGTGCAAGGGAGAGAAGGAAGTGAAGAGGAGGCAAGCCCAAAACCTAGCATCTTGTCTGATTGGATCAGAGAAACGAATCGGGACGATCAAGTAGCCTTTGTACATCCAAAATTCCATCAATGCCCCAGGTGGGCGACCAAAATTACAGGCGGTGGCACACCTTTTCTACCACGTAAGAAGTCCACTAGGAACCCTTCTAGCCGTTGCCGCTGATAAGCGTGGCCCACAGTTGACCCAACCCCACGAATTAGTGTCACACAACTAATATCCACAAGTGAGGAAAGTTTTTACCAAACAAAAAAAGTCACGCACGAACGAAAGGCATAGATCAGGACACATCAGCGTGGCAGATCGGATCGGACGACCAGAATTCCAAATGCCCTGAGAAGCTCCATATTCCGGCATGAATCAAGAATTGATACGGTGGCTGTTTTGAGGAAGATATAAGGAGGCTTATGTGTGATAGAGCGTATCATATCACGAGGTTTGGATGCACCAGCGAAGTTTGCACGACATGTCGAGGTGAGAAAGGGAAATGCACGGTACCGAAGAGGCTAGCAAATGGAGGAAAGGTGAGAGTGCGTATAATCCATAGACTCACATTAGTCATAAAGAACTCACATACTTGTTGCGAAAATTTATTAGCCCTTGAAGCAAAGCACTACTATGCATGCCCCTAGGGGGAGGTTGGTGTGAGTTAACCATCGCGCGCCCCCAACCTTCACGCAAAGGAAGACACTCAATAATAAATCATGCTCCAACTTCTAAGCATAAAGAGAGACTACACGTGCATGCTTCGGGAATCACAAACCTTAACACCAATATTTCTAGTAAACCACAATCATTCACTAGTACCACCCACATATTACCATCTTATATCGCAAAACTATTGCAAGGAATCAAACTTATCATGTTGAGCGATCTACATGAAAGTTTTTATTATATCCCTCTTGAATACCTATCATATTAGGACCAATTTCATAACCCGTGCATATTTCCATTACTACTATCAAACACTCAAAATGATATAAGTGAATCATTAAAGTGCAGCTATTTCTTTAAAATATAACCACCATCGTGCTCTAAAAGATATAAGTGAAGCACTAAAGCAACTGCCTAGCTCAAAAGATATAGGTGAAGCATAAAGAGTATTCTAACAAATCACGAATGAGTGTGTGTCTCTCTCAAAGGGTATGTCCAGAAAAGATGATTATTGCAAACTGAAAAGCAAAAAAATCAAAGACTCATATAATACACAACGCTCCAAGCAAAACTCATACCATGTGATGATTAAAAATATAGCTCCAAGTAATTTACCGTGGTTGGTAGACAAAAGAGGGGATGTCATCCGGAGCATCCCCAAGCTTAGACGCTTGGGTCTCCTTGAATATTACATTGGGGTGCCTTCGACATCCCCAAGCTTAGGCTCTTGCCACACTCAATTCCTTCATCCATCGCGATCTCACTCAAAACTTGAAAACTTCAGCATACAAAACTCAACAGAAAACTCGTGAGATCCGTTAGTATAACAAGAAAATCATAAACTTGAGGTACTGTTGTAAACCCATTCATATTTTATTATTTCATAATACCTACTCTACTCTAACTTTACCATGAGTTATACCCCCCGATATAATCCATAGATTCATTAAAACAAGCAAACAATGCAACAAAAACAGAAATTGTCAAAACAGAACGGTCTGTAATGATCTGGCTAAGCGCAATACTTCTGTAACTCCAAAAATTCTGATAAATAGGACAACATGGGAAATTTGTATATAAATCTTGTGTAAAAAATGCAGAATTTTATCACATTCTAGTGTATTTATACAATTCTGCTACCGGGTGTAAAAGTTTCTGTTTTTTCATAGAATCAAATCAATTATAAACCAAATCACCCCAAAGGCTTTACTTGGCACAAACACTAATTGAAACACAAAAACACAATCATAATAGTAGCATAATTGTGTGCACACCAAAAACAGAAAATAAGCAAGAAAAATAAAGATAGCTATTGGGTTGCCTCCCAACAAGCGCTTGTTTTACGCCCCTAGCTAGGCGTAATGCATAGTTTCAAGTGTTGTCATCTTTAATTCCCAAGTCCTTTTTAATAAAATCTTCCAAAACTTTTCATAGTAAATATATCTTTTCATACTCTTCTTTCCTAGCGGGAGAGCTTAAACTATTGAAAGGACTTTGTTTGGTAATTTTAACATTCATTACTTCAAATTTTGAATCATCACCATAAACATCTTCATATAAGACATGTATTTCATCATCAATAGGTTCCCTAGCCATCTCCTAGAACCACTCATTACTAAATCCTTCATCAATCCCTTAGTAATCCACTCCAATTTATCACAAGTATGGTGGTACAAAGTTTTAATAACTTCGGCATAAGGAACTCTCCTCCTAAGATTTCCACTATATGCAATATAATCTTTAGATTCCGAACTAAGTATAGTGTCTTTATCATGGAGATTTTCTTGAGTTGGAGGATGCTCAAAATGTATCCTATAGTAAGCAAAGATTTCTCCAGCTTCTCAGATTATCGGATTCAGGGCTGCGCAGACCCAAGAAGGTTCGAATTCTGGGGCATGCGCGAACTCACCCCCTCACGGCCTAGGCTCGACAAGTACGCACATGCGGGGAAGAAGATGAACACAACAGTTTACCCAGGTTCGGGCCACCTTGCGGTGTAAAACCCTACTCCTGCTTTGTGGTGGATTGGCCTCACGAGGAGGCTGAAGATGAACTAGTACAGTGGATGAGCAGCCTCGCGAGGGCTCATGAAGTGAGGGTGGAATGGATCTGATCCCCCTCTATGGTGGAGGCTAACCACAGGTACGCGCCGGTGCTATACAAACGGTTTTTAACCCTTTTCCGCGATGGTGTTTGGAACCGTCGCCAAGTGAGTGTGGGCGATAGGGGGTCCTTCCCACACGACCCAGAAAACTTAGGGGATATGCCCTACTGGCACACACGCTTGGCAAAATGAGGTCGTGCGCGACCGGTGAGCGCTCAAATACGGTTATATGTATAGTAGAGCTAAATAAAATAAAATTATACATGCGAAATTGTTTCCGGTCGCAAGTACATCCCACACATTCTGTTCCCACTAAACGTTTCCATTCGTATGTACATTCCACACAGTGGCTCCAAGGAAAACGTTTCCGTTCGCAGTTACATCACACACAATTTTCCCCGTTAAATTGTTTGTGATAGTGTTGCCATTGCACACGATATTAACAATTTTATCATTTGCGTTATTGAATGCATCACACACGGTGCATAGAAGAAACTGTGTGGCAAAGGCTGTCCATCACACACAGTTTTTATGTGGTAAACATTTGCGCAAGGTGGCCTAACGCAAACAGTTTTCAAGAGGATGTCGTGTGTGCAGTGGAGATTGATCGCACACGTAGTGGATCCTAGAAATGTGTCTGATCTCCACGTCTATCGCAGACATTTCGCTTTCACAAACCGTGTGCAGTGTAATCCCTAATTTAAAAATCACATATTTTGAATTTGAAAGTAGGCAATCACTTATTTCATATCCAACCATGTTTATTACAAATATAGGTTCAACCACGAATGCATAATTCGATGCACATGTACATATACTAAAGAAGTACAGAAGCACCAAGTAAAGAATGATGAACCACAGTTGTACTGAAGACTATAAGGAGAGAGGCTAAAGATATTTTGGTTGCTGGAGAAGGTGAAGCGGAATGCCCATATTTTGCCCTCCTCCATGCGTAATGCGCACACGACTCTAGGCCAACCCCTTGTGATGGCTGCCCGTCCATCCTTCACTGTCTTCATTACGACTTCTCGATCCTCATTGTAGTCTGGCTGAAATACTTTAACCTTCATTGCATGTCCACCAATCATATACCTTGCGAGGTAATCTTGAGTGAACTGCTTCGGGAACCACTGCGAACAAAAAAGATTCAGACATTGTTGTCTAACAACTCATTATCGGCAGTAAAAAGAGAAGGCTACAGAGTTTGTACTTACCATCCTACGGCTCACTGTTGTGTTGGATAGAGCATAAACAAATAATTTGCTTGCCACAATTCGTATCTTTTTGTTAATAATCCTTATTAGTTTCCTCACTTGATGCTTGTTCATGAATATCTCATTGCCCCATACGCAAAAAGGGTCGATGCATGGATCCTTGCCAAGGGCCTATGTACCTACAAGCAACAAGTAAATATTAGTAGCTAACAAGTTTCCATGCCTGGATCTATATGCACTACATTATGGAATGACAGGGGGAGAACAAGCCGAGGGATGAATCTAACCTCGGCGGAAAATGGTGGTCACTCCTGTTGTTGTCCTGCATAAGTAGTGGAAAGGCATGATAAGTACAACAACCTTAACATCAAAAAAATATAGCAAAGGTAAACAACATCATCTCCAAATGATAGCTTGAATGTGTTGGTTTCAGCATGCTATTAAAGCAGATATAAAATAGAAGGCAATGTTACCCGACAAAGAAGCTTAACACCATCAAATATTGCAATTCAAACTGGTATTGTTGAAAATGAATAGAACGTAGGTAATGCTTAAACATCACACTGGATAAATGTGTAAAACTAAAATAAAGGGCATGTGTTAACTACACCAGGCATAACTGAACCAAATATAGCCGTTCAAACTGGTATTGATGCAGTCGAGCGGCACAGTTCCGACTTGCACATAATGAACAACACATTGTGAAGGACTGAAATAAACAAGGCATAAATGATCAGTATAATTACCAAATATAGCAATTGGAAGTCTCACTGGAACCAACCTAACAAGCAAATACAGATAAACATGGCATATGCTTGAAAATTGGACAAACACTCACTTCAACCAACCTGACAAGCAGATACAGATAAACAAGGCATCTGCTTGAAAACTGGACAAATGCTAAAAAAGCAACATAACAACCAAATACAGATAAACTGCAACCAAACTAAGAACCAAATACATATAAAGAAGGCATCTGCTCGATAACTGGAAAAATGCTAACTGCAACCAACCTAACAACCAAATACAGATAAAAAAGGAATCTACTCACTATAAACAACCAAATATAGCCATGCGTGAAACTGAAGTGGACAATTCATACTTAAACATAACATAGCCCTATTGAATAATACATTTTTGCATAATTGAAATAATTAAACACAACACAGTTAAAGCACCGCACGACAACTGCTACAGCAATAAAGGGTACGGGTTGGCAAGCTAGAAAAGGTAAGATTTGCTGATTTGGATGTTGCCTCACATTTCATGGACGGGATCCTTCCAGTTGGAAGAGCACAGACCCATGGTGCGCTCTCTGATGTCACAGATGGGCTGTTTCACCTTGGAAGAACCTTCGTGGGTGCCCTCCTTGTGGCCGCGGTCGTGGTCGATGAGATCTGACTTGGCAATTGAGGATCCCAAGTCGCCGCCGTAGAACGTGTCCTTCAGAAATGACAAAATGGGCTCAATGGCGTATAAAGATCACAAATCCTTGACCGCTTGGTGGAGGAGATCAGCAGCAGGGCCATCAAAGAGATCGACGACGGTTGAACCAGAGGGGTTGGGGTGGACGCTACTAGAATCAGCAGATTTGTCGTCCGATAGCGGACGGCGAAGGTAGGCTTTGCTATAAGCCAGCAGAAAGCGGACGACAAAGAGGCAGCGGACGACAAAGGCTGGATTTGCCATGAGCCAACTCTTTGTCGTCCGCTAGCGGACGGCAAATAAGCTTTGTCATCAGCTAGCGGACAACAATGAAGGGGTTTGGCCCACTGGCATTCGACCCCTAACGGGGCCCCTCTTTGCCGTCCGCTAGCGGACGACAAAGCTTCAAAACTGACTTAACGGCCGCGCCCCACCATCGCCCTCTCTCTGTATCCTCTCCTCTTTCTTCCTCCCTTGTGCCACCCCGTGTCGTTGCAACCCCCTCCCCGCCCCATCGCCGCCCCGTGGCCGCCCACTCCCTACCTCCCCACCCCCTCCTGAGCCTCCGTGATGCAGCCGCGGGTCGATCGCCCCTCAATAAGCGCCGCCCATCGCCGCCCCGTCATCACCCGCCTCACCGCCGCCCCGTCGTAGCCCCCTCCCGACCCATCGCCGCCCCCCACGGTGAGCTCCTGCCACCCCTTGTCCTATTTTCTTTTCCGTTTTTTCTGTTTTGCTTTTCTGTTTAGTTCAGGTTGTTTAGTTCAAGTCTTTTCAGTTTAGTTAGTTTAGGTTTAATTAGTTTAGGTTATTTAGTTTAAATAGTTTAGATTAAATTAGTTTAGGTTTAGGTTTAATTAGTTTAGGTTATATAGTTAGCTAGATTAGATTATATTAGATTAGTGTTAGGTTTTAGTTAAATAGTCATAATTAAAGGAAGTAAAAAAGATGAAAAGAGAAGAAGAAAAGTAGAATAAGTAGAAGGGGGAAGAAGAAGAAGAAGCAGAAAAAGAGGAGGAGGAGGAGGAGGAGGAGGAGGAGGAGGAGAAGAAAAACAGTAGAAGATAAGAATAAAAGAGGAAAAAGTAAAAGAAGGAAGAAGAAAAATAATAAGAAGAAGAAGCGTAGGAGGAGTTATGTTTTTTTTTTCTGTTTTAGTGTTAGGTTTTAGTTAAATAGTCATAACTAAAGGAAGTGCAAGAAGATGAAAATAAGAAGAAGAAGAAGAAGAAGAAGAAGAAGAAGAAGAAGAAGAGGAAGAAGAAGAAGAGGAAGAAGAAGAAGAGGAAGAAGAAGAAGAGGAAGAAGAAGAAGAAGAAGAGGAGAAGGAAAGAAGAAGAAGAAGAAGAAGAAGAAGAAGAGGAAGAAGAAGAAGAAGAGGAGAAGGAAAGAAGAATACCTGGTTACCTCTACCATCCACAGGCAATCCCCATGTTATGGTGGAGCTGCAGAACCTAGTGCATCTCTGGAGAACATAGAGTATTTCCTCCCAGACAATTTGCTTTCAGAAGATGTTGGTAACTGTAGTCCTCCCTGCACCCCCCCCCCCGGGGATAAAAGGGATTGATGGTGAGTACTTAGATCACAATGCGTTGTGGACACACGTAGCCAAATATGGACGGGGCAAGCACCCCATGACAAAAAGATCTAGATGAAATGCCTATTTTGGAATATCAGGGGGATCACCACGTTTGGTAAAAAACCCCATATTAATGATACTTTAAATAAAACCAAAGCAGACATCATTGCCTTCCAGGAAACCAAGAAAGAGGAGCCCTCTGCTGCCTTTCTGAAATCCATTAGTGGCAATAGATACTTTGAATGGCATCACCTCCCTGCCTTGGGTTCTGCAGGAGGGATTTTGATGGGAGTAGACTTAGACATCTTTGACATTTTGAAGTGGGATGCCAAGAAGTTCTCAGTGTCTTGTACTATTACTTTAAAATCTACTCAGAAGAAGATTAGAGTGGTAGCTGTATATGGGTCCCCTTATGAGGAAGGCAAGGAGGAGTTTATTTCTGAACTTCACTCTCTCCTGCTAGATATTGACACTCCAACGCTGATTGGTGGAGATTTCAATCTTACTAGGTATCATAGTGATAAAAACAATGGTTAAGTAGACCAGAAATGGTGTGATAAATTCAATGCTTGGATAGAAATCTGGAGCCTGCTAGAAATTAAAATGTCTGGCAGGCAATTTACCTGGGCCAACAACCAGGATAACCTTGTCATGTCCACTATAGATAGAATTTTTTGTACCACTGAGCTAGATGAGATTTTTCCCCTCAACTCATCTCAGGCCCTCCCTAGGGTTTGCAGTGACCACACCCCTTTGCTTTGGGACTCAGGGGGTGGCACTGTACCCAAGGCCTCTAGCTTCAAATTTGAGAAGTGGTGGCTCCTCATTGACAATTTTAAGGGGCTAGCTGCTAAATGCTGGAATGCTCCTGTCAAAAGCATCTCCCCTCTGGACATTTGGCAGGAGAAGACTAGAAGGTTTAGGAAATTTGCTAAAGGTTGGAGTAAGAATATAGGAGCTGAAATTAGGAAAACTAAATGTTCTCTCATTATGGAATATGATGCTCTTGACATTGAGGCTGAGACTAGCACCCTCTCTGATGCTGACACTACTAGAATGCATAATATCCATAAGGAGCTCCAAAAATTTGGCTAGTCGAGGAAACAAAAGCTAGACAAAGAGCTAGGGATAGAGATATCTTAGAGGGTGATAGAAACACCAGGTATTTCCAGGCTGTTGCTAACCAGAGGAGGAGGAAGACCTTCATTCACTCCTTAGAGGGTCCCACAGGTGTGGCGACTGACACTAAAGATATATTAGCTGTGGCTACTACTTTTATAAGGATCTCTTTAAAAAGAGAGTAAAAGAAATTTCACCTTGAAGGAAGACTTCTTCAATGAAACTGATAAGGTTTCGATGAGGATAATGACATGCTCAAATCCCTTTCTCGGAGGAGGAGGTGAAGGAAGCAGTCTTTGGTTCCTACTCTGATGGGGCACCAGGGCCTGATGGCTTGTCTTTTATGTTCTATCAAGAATTTTGGGAAGTCATCAAAAAAGACCTCATGGCCCTTTTTGATGATTTCCATGCTGGCAAATTAGATATCTATAGGTTAAACTTTGCCATTCTTTCTCTCATTCCTAAAGAGAAAGATGCTACCTCCATGAAAAAATTTAGGCCTATCAGCCTGCTTAACTGCAGTTTCAAGATCTTCACCAAAGTGCTCACTAACAGGCTTGCTAAACTCATGCACTTTCTTACTTCTAGCAATCAAACTGCCTTTATAAAAGGCAGGTACATCCTAGAAAGTGTAGTGACTGCTCATGAGATTTTGCACTCTGTGCATAGCCCTAAAACTCCTGCAGTTGTGCTTAAACTAGAATATGAGAAGGCTTTTGACAAAGTAGATTTAGAATTCCTGCTTGAAGTCTTCTCCAGGAGAAATTTCTGTCCCAAATGGATTCATTGGATCAAACAGATTACTCATGGGGGCTCTGTAGGAGTCAAAATTAATGGAGTAGAAGGCAACTTCTTTGTCGTTGGCAAAGGACTTAGGCAAGGGGACCCTGTCTCCCCATTACTTTTCAATCTTGTAGTAGATGTCCTTACCAGAATGCTGTATAAAGCTGCTCAGAGGGATCTGATTAGTGGGCTCTGCCCTGAATTTCTCCCTGGTGGGGTCATCTGCCTCCAGTATGCAGATGACACCATCCTCTTCTTGGAGGACAATCTAGATAAGGCCAGTAACATGAAGACTATCCTTCAATGCTTTGAGCAAGTGTCAGGCATGAGGATCAATTATAGTAAAAGTGAGCTCATTACCTTAGGGATGGATGCAGATAGAGCTGCTAGTTTTCTTGACACTTTTAGGCGTGTTATAGGAAGCTCCTATAAAATACTTAGGAGTTCCTCTCCACTATGATAAGTGAGGAGAGAGGACATCCAGCCTATTATAGATAAGATCCTTAAGAGGATGGCTGGATGGAGAGGGAAACTCCTATCTTATGCTGCTAGACTTACTCTTATTAAAGCCTGCCTCTCTAGTATACCTGTTTACCTTCTCTCCTTCTTCAAATTCCCTAAATGGGCACTTGACTTGATTAACACTCAGTTAGCTCATTGCCTTTGGAATGATTTCGAGGGGAATAGGAAACTGCACCTGGCCAACTGGCGCCTAGTGTGTATGAAAAGGGAGCATGGGGGTTTGGGGGTGCCCAACCTCAGGGATGTAAACTGTGTCTCGGGGAACTGGGTCAAAAGGTACATTATGGATGAAGGCAAGATCTGGAAGAACATAGTTGACAAGAAGTATATCAAGAACTCCCCAAACATCTTTGCTTGTAAATCTCCTAATCCATCCAAGTTCTGGCAAGGAGTGCTCTGGGCTTGTAAAGCCCTGAAATTTGGATATAGATGGCAGGTAGGTAATGGAAAGAAAATCAATTTACGGGAAGATACCGGTTTGGTACCTCCCCCTTTCGTCCAATTCTGGCCTCTTTACACTATCTGTGATCAGCATTGTGTTACCCTCTCGATGTATGGGATGGTAACACCATTAAACCGACCTTTAGGAGGACTTTTCTTGATAAAATGCTAGATTCTGGATGTGCATAGAGCAGATCCTTAGTAGTGTCTCTTATAATGGGGATGACGATGCGCTCATTTGGCAATATGACTCTAAAGGGATATATACTACTACCTCCTTGTACAGCATCATCAACTTCGGGGGTTCAACCCATTTATATTCCTTACATCTCGGTCCATTGTCTCCCCACCAGTGCAAATTTTTCTCTGGCTCTGGCCCACAACAAATTAATGACCAGAGATAATTTGGATAAGAGAAACATGAGGAAAACTTTGATCTGTGAATTTTGCACTGAGAATGAGAGCATTGACCACCTCTTCTTTGGGTGCTTTGTAGCTCAAAGCATCCGGAAGGATGTGTCTGCTTTTAACAACATTCTGTAGGACAAGACTACCTTTCAGTAGCAAGATTTTGGCCTGCTAGCAAGAAACAATGTGCTTTGAATTCCATCTGTGCTTGTATATTGTGGGCGTCTGGAAAACTAGAAATGCACATGTGTTTAAAAATGCTATCTGGTGCGATATTAAACAGGTTTGGGCGTATCCTCTTGATGATCAAAAATGGATGATCCTGTTCAAAAGGACTACCTCCCCAGATCGAGACATTCGTCCGTGGGTCTCGAGAAGCTCAAGAACCCCTTCTAGCTTTCGATGGGGTGACACGCTGGACCCACTGGGTGCTTGACATGCTCTCCTGGGTGGCCCGGCGCGATCGAGGAGCCCTCCATCTGCTGGGAGCAAGAAGCTGTCTGTGCTCAGCCCGACAACCCCGCTGGAGCTGCTGCTGCTGCCGCCATCCCCTGAACCTTCCCCTTTGAAGAAGGCAAGGTTTAAGACAGCAGATCCGGAGAAGATGATCTCTGCCGCCTAAGTCTCCAGTCTTACGGAGTTCTGATAATAAAAGGGGGACATCGCTCTGTAATAGGGATAACTTTCATTTTCCCCTTTGCTCATGCTTTTAGAGCAAAATTTGGGACGTTTTTTCGCTGCCGTGTAGTAGCATGTTGGATCTTTATATTTTTCTCTCTTGTGAACCTTATGGTTTCATATATATATGGAACCGGGAGGGCTTTGCCCCCTCCTGTTGCTCTAAAAAAAGAAGAAGAGGAGGAGGAGGAGGCCATGATAATCTTCTTCTTCTTCTTCTTCTTCTTCTTCTTCTTCTTCTTCTTCTTCTTCTTCTTCTTCTTCTTATTTTCATCTTTTTGCACCTCGCCAACGTCCGCCGGAGAGGCCATGATAATCCTCTTCTTGGCCGAATGCTCGTCGGGCTCCCTGGGATACGTGGTCGAGCTTAGGCTGCGACATTCTGGAGCAGGAGATGTGGATCTGGCGGGGAGGGACATCGCAGGCCTCATCTAAAAACTTAGGGGAGTGGGGCGACGGTATGGGAATCGCTGGGTAACCTGAACTTTATTATCTAAGCTAGGAGGAACGGGCAGAGCAGCAGGGGTTGGCAGCGGCGCCGGCGGTGGCCGCGAGCTAGGGTTCAAGGGGGGAGGAGCCTGGGTGGGGCGACTGTGGAGGGGGGGGGGGGTGTTTGAGGATACGCCGCGACTACTAAATTTTTTAGTAATGGTGCGTGGAGATGGTGGTGGATGAGGTATGTGGACGGTTCAAATGCCTCGGCTACTGCAATTTTACTATAATGTCGGTGCTGGAGGAGTGTGGGTGATGGTTGAAGTACAGCGACTACTAAAATTTGCATAAAGGAATTGATGCGGGGCGGGAGTGCCCAAGATCGCGCACAGTCCAATAACAATATGCGCGTATGATAATAAGGAAAAGTGGCAGAACCGCCGATTTTTGCAATGCTCAAGGCGGGTAGTTTGTTTTTATATTTCTAGCTAGCTGGTCTATCGCACACGGTTCGTCCTAATTTCCAAATAAACTTACCCGCCTTTAGCTTGCGCAGGTGGTGATTTTAAAGCGCACTTGCATCGCACACGGTTGAGCCAGTACCTCCACCTTTGCTCGTGCTTGCAAAGGCATGGTGATTCACAGCACACTTGTATCGCACACGGTTAAGATATTATACCTGTGTCCGTTGAGCGTCATTAGAGTCTTTGCAGCAAAAAAACGTTAGAGAGGGTCAGAAGACAGCCACACCGGCATGTGGCCCAAATTTATATGAGTGAAAAGGGTGGTCTGTGATGTTCAAAATTCCAATGCAGAACTTCGACCGCGCGGGTTCATGGTTGGGTGCGTCATCAAAGATCGATGAGAGGGTCCAGAAGTCAAGAACCACCTGGAAGTGGCTAAATATATGTAGGAATATTGGGGATGTTTAAAATTTTAAATACAAAATGCATAACTTTGGTGGCACCTGCCTCGCAAAGCCGAAAGCACCCTTGGATATATCCATGATGACATAATGTCGTAGCTTGCTAGGATGCTTGGCCCATTACCTCCCACTTCGTGTCAGCGGGGCGGATGCACGCAATCATCGACACTTTGGTCATACATGCATGTCGCCATGACCTACCATAAGACGGACCAATGAATCTTTCGTTTGGTTATATGACAGTTGTTGTTGATAAACCGCTTGGGCCAATAGATTGAACCATCATAAAAATCACACGAGAGGGACCACAAAACCAACACCTCTTGCATGCGGCCCAAAATGATGTACATTGGGAAGGGGTGATGTGTGTTTTCAATATAGAATAATGTACAATTTAGATGTGGTGCCTACCTCTCGATACAGACAACAACCATGAAGGCAAGGTAGTTAAGGAAGAGATACGCAGGTTATGATGTAGGTTGAACCCAGCAATCCGAGCATGTGGGAGGGAATCCTGACAACGCATGAGCTCAAGCTTTGGTTGAGCGACATGTGATGGTGACCGGCCCTAACACGAACTAGGAGGAATCCATTCATGGCCAACACATACCCATCGGTCAAAGGGATGATGTATATACACTCGGGGAGCCCACAAATATGCGTGTCGTCACAAAAAACTGCACAAGGGAGATGTGGTCGATCAGAAGACCCCGTATACACTGCATGCGGCCGAAAATATGTATGGGTACTGTCAGGGATATACCCCGCGGTATGACCCGGCCGGATGTATAACCCGGCCGGATTTGGCGACTCACTAATGACCCGCCCTGACTGGACGACTCACTGAGTGACCTGCCCGAGCCTGGCGACTTATGGGTGACCTGGAAAGCGGATCAGAGGAGCGACAAGACCCGGGGGCCCAGGAGGCTCAAGGCCGAGAAGGCCAGCTTACGTTATGGTAGGCCGGCTTAAGAGGAAAGGCATAAGGAATATTCTTCTACATAGGAAGCAAGACTAGGATTCCACTTGTAATAGAGTAATCCTAATCCTACTAGGACTAGTCATGTAACCCGCCCCTTCAACATATATAAGGAGGGGCAAGGCTCCCCAAAGAGGGACAAGCAAGAAACAACCTCTAGGGCTAGACACAAACGGGGAGCCGGCTTATGCGGCGACTCTCTCATGAGCATAATGAGATCTAGCCACAAACAGCATGTAGGGCTATTACCGGATGATGTTTCCCGGGGCCCGAAGCTGCCTAAATCCTTGTCTTGTGTTGCGTCTCTCGATTCCGCTCGACCCCTCTCAAGCTACCACATAGATGCGGTGGCCTCACGACTAAGTCCTCATGCTAGGACATCTGCCGTGACAATTCCACGACAGTTGGCGCCCATCGTGGGACTGGCGCACGGTGGTGTTGAGTTCTTGAAGGGATCTCTCCCAGGGATCGAGAAATTCGCGCTGGTTAGATGGAAGAAGAGCCAGTTTGAAAAGATCCGTATCAGTTTCAAGTTCGTCGGACCAGTTTTATGATCCATGAGGTATAAAGGTTAAATAAAAAATTAAGGCTGTATGCGTCGCCGTCGCGTCGTCTCAATCTGTCGAGACCGAGATGACATCTTCTGCACGAGGAGATTTATCTGCCATGTTACTGCTTCGAGGCCAACTGGAGTTCAAGCGATCCGCCGGAAAACAAATTCCACCAAGTTGCCGCAGCCGCACTCGTCCTTGCTATTCCACCGCGATACCCAGTGGAAATCCCTAAAAGCTGCAACTGTCCTTGCTGTTCCGCCGTGTTGCAACCGCTGTTCTGTACGTAGCGTCCATAGTGGCTGCCGCCCATGAGGGAATCAAGTCCCGAGGCAAACATCAATCTGCCGCTGCTGCTTTGTGCGTGAAGAACAAAATCAAGTCATCAACTACTACTACTCCAATATCCACTGTGACGTGGGAAGGCATTAGTTTTTTGTTTTTACCATCAACTGATGCGTCTGCCAAGGCATATTACCACCTGCAAAAAGTAGTCATACAGAGGAAACCGATCTAAGCCGGCTTGCTCAGCCGTGTTAAAAAAAAGGAGAGGGGCCACGACCCGGAGGAGGAGTCAATATTTCGCTTTCCTATGCTGCCTGCTCGATCACGTTTCGCTTTCCTCTGCTGCCGTTCCGTGTCTACCATGGTTATCGGCCTCTGTGCTATGAACCGCTGCAGCGCGGTGAGCTTCAGGGGAGAGTCGCCCAGCGCCATGAGCCGCCCGGTCACCCTCCGGGCTGTCCCGCGTTGAGCCGCCTTGTCCGGCCGGAGCTTTTACTGAGCCACCGTCTCACCAGTATGCTTTTGCTACAACCGTCACGGCCTCGGAGCCGCACCCGCCGGTGTTCCAAATCGCCGCTGCGGTCGGCCTGCTTCAAGTTGCCGTGCCGGAAATATGACCCGCCGCCTGCGAGCGTTGCTACTGCTATGCCTTACTGCGTCTCTGTTGACCTCTCCTTGCTCGACCGTCATTGTCACACGCCGTCGGGCTGCCTAAAATTGCTGCCATGGTTGCACGAAGACCCGGTCCCTGCTGAGTCCACAGCTGCTGCCGTGAGCCACACTTGTGCTATTTTATTTAAGAAGGGTTTGCGACTAATCATTGTTGGTGGTACGACAAGTTGGCTGCCCCTCGAACAAAAAAGGTGTTAGTACAAAAAATTTTCTGGAAAGGCTTCATCCCAACATCGCCGTCGCCGCCGCGTTAAACCGTCGGGGCCACGTTAAGCTGCCTCTGCTTTGTTGAGCCGCCGGGAGTCATCGGTCTGCCTGAACCGCCGAGATTATATTGAGCCGCCTCTGACGCGGCGTACATATCATCTGTCATTCACAAACATCAGGTGATATCTATCTAAATTTATCTTATTAAACACTTATTGTTTTATGTCAAAAAGCAATTATTCTGCCTTGTAACATTTTTACACAGGACAATTGTTTCTGCCATCATGCCACGGATGCACATTCGGCTATGCCGCACAGCTTCACGGATATGTGTGTCGCGGTCCAGATTGCATCAACACGCCGGCCGACTCACCCGTCCGCGCCGCCTTACAATGCCACGGACGACTCGCCCGTCCGCCCTTGCGGCCGATTCACGCGTCCGCACCGGCTTATAACGCAGATGACAACTTGCTTGTCCGCACCGGCTTACAATGCTACGGACGACTCGCCCGTCCGCTTTCGTGGCCGGTTCACGCGTCCACACCGGCTTACAACGAGGAGGATAACTACTGGCCTGACGTATCATGTGAAATCCATCAATCATATTTTTATATTATACTCCCTCCGTCCCAAAATAAGTGTCTCAACTTTGTACTAAGTTTAGTACAAAATTGTACTAAGGTTAAGACACTTATTTTGGGACGGAGGGAGTATATTGTTTTCTTTTAAAAAGAGCAATTACTTCGAGTTGCGATATTTTTTGATGCAGGACAATTGTTCACTGCAAGAGCGATGGTCATGTCATGCACTAGCATCTGACCCGCCATAATGATCAACGAATATATATGCAAGCCACGGCCTCTGCGGCCCTGTCTACATCAATACGACGCGACTAAACTTACCCGTCCGCCGGCTTACAACGCCGTGACCGACTCATCTGTTTGTACCGCCTCTGATGCTACGGTCGTCTTTATTGTCTGTCTCTCGCGGCCTGGTCTATATCAACATATCGGGCCACACATGTCCGTGTGAGCTGTTTATTGAGTATGAGCAAGTCACTGCTTGGGTAGCCCGGTTTTCTTCCAAACAACTCTGGAGCAAATTATCATGTACTATCAGCCGCCGCCTGCACTGGATGGCCCAATGGGCAGGCGCACAAGCCGCCACCACTACAATTTGGTTAATTTCAAACAGCCAGTTGGAAGGAACTATTGGCCGAGTTGCTGACACGGCTCATACAGATCATTTACAACCCACCGCAGTCACCTCAACCTTCTGTGGGTTCACATCGCGCTATCAACACCAATGATATACACCTTCTGCTATGGTCAAATACGGAGAATCTCAAGACAACTCCTCGAGTCGTCTTAAGACTCAGGGGCTACGATGACATGACTCAATAAATCTTGCCAGTTTCAGCAAATTTAAGAACCCCATGACGATGGAGGGAAGATAACCCGGTCCCGGAGGCTACTGCTATATTGATGAAAATTTAAAGGCCGCCAGAAAATTTCTGGCTTAAAAAGTATATGACAATTACAAAATCCCGGCTCAATGAAGAAGTTTCCGGGTCATCAGAAAGGATTCCGGTTCAAGAGACATCTCTCTCCCATAAAGCGTTGAAGCTCTCAAATATCCGGTTTAAAATGCGGCTTAAGGGACGTCAGTCTTACTGAAGCTCTCAAATATCCGGTTTACAATCTGGTTCAAGGGAAATCTGTCTCCTACAAAGCTCTGAAGCTCTCAAATATCCGGGTTAAAATTCTCGTTCAAGAAGAATTTATCTCTCGCAAAGCTCGAGTTCTCAGGAAAAATTAAAGGGACCAAAGAGAGTCTGTTGCAAGGCACAACTCAAACATAGGTACCCTGCTTCAAAAGACAATTGGGGGATGATTGTATTTGAATCTAGCTTAACCCCTTTTGGGTCCGACTTTGATCGTATTCGAATCAGAGTCGTTAAAAAAGTCTCAAGGTCATTTGGGGGCTTCCTGTTCAAACATAGGTCGTATTCGAACCAAAGAGAACATAGCTGTCGGTACCTTCTTGATCGGCGCAATGCCAAACCCACTAAGGGGCTTCTTGATCATATTCGAATCATAGCTTAACCACTTTTGGGTCCAACTTTGATCGTATTCGAATCAGAGTCATTAAAAAACTCAAGGTCATTTGGAGGCTTCCTGTTCAAACATAGGTCATATTTGAACCAAAGAGAACATAGCTGTCGGTACCCTCTTGATCGGCGCAACGACAACACCACTAGGGGGCTTCATTATCGTATTCGAATCCTAACTTAACCCCTTTTGGTCCGGTTTACTGATCGTATTCGAATCAAAAGCGTCATTTTTTCTCTTTTTGGCTTAAGTTTTTTGAAAACAATCTTTGGTTTTGTCTTGAGACCTTTTTGTTCATATTTGAAGCATATATGTGGTTTCGATTAACCCGGCTTGACTTTGGATGATAAGTCGCCATATATGACAATCATAAACATTTGGAAGTTTTGGCTTCTAAAGATTGGGTTATCACCCTTACTGCACAGGTATCCTAAACTGGCAGTACGATTCAATATCACAGGAACCGGTTTTCCAAACCGGATTATATTATTCAAATCTTTAATAGCCAACATGGCTGGATTTTTATTATGGTTATCAATAGCCACTATTATGATTAAGGTTTTCAAAATCGCTTTAGTGCAATGGATATTATTTTATCAATGGATATGATTTATTCTACAATGTAAGGAATAGTCCCGAGTCACCACAGGCTGACGACCCGGCACTTGGGGGCTACATTATTCAAATTGAGATTACATCAAATATGCAAATCTCATGTCGCTGCAAGCATGCACCATGACACTTGGGGGCTAATGCAAAGTCATTTTTACTAGCCTTATTGAAGACCCGACTCATCACATCATAATGAGCCGGCCCTTGGGGACTACCAATTGCTCCTGTTAAAATTCAAGGTACACAAGCCTTATTCCATTATATTGAAGGATCCACTGCTCAGTTGGTAAAGCACAAAGCTCTTAACCTTGTGGACGTGGGTTCAAGCCCCAGGATGGGGGTTACATCATATGATATTATTTTCAATGAAAAGTCCAAGTTCAGTATTATCTTACTGAGCTGGCCGTTGGAGGCTACACGTCGCTACTCAGGTATACATGATTATATTTACGAAGTACCTGCTCATTATTGCATAATGACCCAACCCTTGGGGGCTACATTGGTTGAAGTTTTTATGAGCATAAGACAATTACAAGTCCCAGGTTGCTGCAAGCATGACAACCCGACACTTGGGGGCTACATATGAGGAATACTCAGTTCTGACTAGTGATTGAGATGAACAATATGGATTTCTCCAAAGTGGTAATATTTATATTGAAGTAAGTATTAAGTCATCATTTTGCTCTGCTCAAGACTTGGGGGCTACAGGTAACACAGATATAAGGAGAATTATTTTCAAATTCTTAGTTTTGAGCAAACCTGATTGACCCGGCGTCATCAATAATTATGACCCGGCGTTGGCAACAATCATGACCCGGCGTCTATAAACAGTCGTGACCCGGAACCATCAGTTTTTATAACCCGGCGATTTTGCAAATCATAGCTCGGCAAGTTCTACATTTTCAAGCCGGCTGAATATCTGTTGAATATTTCAAGACCAATATTTTTGTCAAGTCAGAGCATTGAAGGCCGACTCAAATGGATTCTTTATTTACAATATTTCTTCTACAAGCAAATTGATTATGAAGTTGGTCTATTGACCCGGACTTTCCAGAAGGAGGAGATGACAAGGACTTAAGGATGATCAAGTGCCGTCTTACAAGAATATTTAACCTGGAGTACAACCTGTCAATTTGTTCTTGTGTTTATGTTGCAGATCAGTTTAGCATGGATAAATCCAAATTAAACTTGGGGGCTAATGTCGGGGATATACCCCGCGGTATGACCCGGCCGGATGTATAACCCGGCCGGACTTGGCGACTCACTAATGACCCGCCCTGACTGGACGACTCACTAAGTGACCTGCCCGAGCCTGGTGACTTATGGGTGACCTGGCAAGCGGATCAGAGGAGCGACAATATCCGGGGGTCCAGGAGGCTCAAGGCCGAGAAGGCCGGCTTACGTTATGGTAGGTCGGCTTAAGAGGAAAGGCATAAGGAATATTCTTCTACAAAGGAAGCAAGACTAGGATTCCACTTGTAATAGAGTAATCCTAATCCTACTAGGACTAGTCATGTAACCCGCCCCTTCAACATATATAAGGAGGGGCAAGGCTCCCCAAAGAGGGACAAGCAAGAAACAATCTCCAGGGCTAGACAGAAACGGGGAGCCGGCTTATGCGGCGACTCTCTCATGAGCATAATGAGATCTAGCCACAAACAGCATGTAGGGCTATTATCGGATGATGTTTCCCGGGGCCCGAAGCTGTCTAATCCTTGTCTTGTGTTGCGTCTCTCGATTCCGCTCAACCCCTCTCAAGCTACCACATAGATGCGTTGGCCTCACGAATAAGTCCTCATGCTAGGACATCTGCCGTGACAATTCCACGACAGGTACGGTGGTGTGTGATGTGTTTAAATCCCAAATGCACAACTTCGATGGGCCACCAACTACATTAAAAATAGAACACCGTACCCAGCTCCAAGCCTGGTTCAATACGTACGATGTCGGTTTCCCAACTTCGAGGCGGCGGGGGTCGTCCACGCATGCACTCAAAATTTGTTTGTCTAGCATAGGACACATCTATTCCCCTAGTGTGCGAATAACTTTGAAAGTTGGCCGCTCGATGAAGCCAATCCAATGTTATAGAGATGGCAAATCCGAGCACTACTGGCCGTGGGTTATCATCTACATTCCACCAGATTCTGCCACATGTACAATCTAGAAGACTCCATGGTTGAACTTAAGCATAATGCACAAACCTCAAAACACAAGCACTTCTCCTTTGTTCTAGAATCTTCCATATCTTAATTGCCCAAACTTTTTTTCTAAATGAATTGTCACTTTTTGTTTTTACTTTAGGCTTTACAATGCACAATTCCATGAATCTTAAAATTGATTTTTTTATAAAACTAATTGATTTTAGATGAGATGAACTATAAGAATTAAACGAACTTCTACATCATGCATATATGACTCAAAGCTTACATGCTATAGTGTGGAATTTATTCATAATTTGGCTACCAAATCTCATGTGGCAATGCACGTGTACCTTACTAGTATCAATAAGAAACCATCATGGTCAAACCCTTCTCATTGTTGGGTCAAAGGGATAGATTGTGTGGCCCCCCTAATTGTCGGTAAAGGATAGTATATATATATACCTCGGGGAGCCCACAGATATGAGTCGCGTCTATAAGCCGCACAAGGGAGACATGCTCGCTAAGAACACCTCGCCCCCTATACCCTGCATGCGACCTGAAAAAGGTTTATATAATCGCCATGACAGGTCAAGTCAATCATTCTTTAATTTTTTAGAGCAAAAAATAACCCATAAAAAATAGTAGGTTTATATAATCGCCATGACAGGTCAAGTCAATCATTCTCTAATTTTTTAGAGCAAAAAATAACCCATAAAAACATAGTCTATAAATTAGCAAAACAAGGATCCCAAGGTTTATATAATTGCCATGATAGGTCACTACAGAGATATATTATATCTTTATAATGACCGTGTCATGGAATTTAAATGAAGCTTGAGATATGCAACTTCCCATTGGCTCACCCATCCTTGGACTACTCCAGCCCGAGCACACTCAACTTATGCGTTCTATTCGACTAGGCTAGCGGCTGGGAAGCTGCCTCTTGCTCATAGGAATTGCCTCCTTGCCATTAAGGTGTTTCACGCTGGTCACCCTATGGGACCTACTCCCTCCTATCACATACATTTGTGCTTTTAGAAACTGTTTGGGATATTTACATGGCTAGTGTGTCGCCGCTAGCCTTCAATGAGCATTGACACTAGTAGTGGGAAAATGATGGGAGAAGAGGCGGGAAACCGATGAGAGGAGTGGCGAGAAATGGTAGCTTGTTTAGGAAACGCAGTAGAGAAGGAAGCGTGAGCTAGCACGACGCAAGCGCACAATGCTTACCCATGTACTGCATGTGTTGTCGAAAGGGCTGAGGGTTGCCGTTCGATCTGGGTGCATCCAATGGTGCACACGTACGATCCACGGGGTTTGGGTTCTGGCCAATCAGAACGCATGACTCATATCACGTGCGCAACAGGGGGGGAGGGGGGCATCAGCCACGGTTTGGTAGGCACACAACTTCCGTGAGTGAACCGTGTGCTATTTGAAAACATTTCGTCAGAAGAATCTCGGTTTTTAAATCCTTGTAAATCCAAAAACTCACCCAAAAATCGTGAAACCTGGCATGGTGTCACGACCTGGCACATATATGTCGAGGAATTTTTTCGTCCATTTTGGCGCAAGTTTTATTACAAGCCTCTTACAAACTGGAGCTTCTCTCAAAGAAGCCTCGTGGTTCCGATAGGGAAACGTGTCCCCCGTGTGGGCGAAACGTAATACTTGCCTCTTTTCGCCTTGTATTTTCTTCTGCGGGCAACATGGAATGACGGGATCTCCGTGCTGAAATTTAAACTTATTCAGGGTTCGTTTGGCCTTTTTATACACTAATTGGGTTTCCTTGGCATTTAATGTCCATAATTCAAATCTGAACTTCAAATACATGCTCCAGTTCACCAAAATGGCTAGAAAATTTATACATGTGTCCTTGGGTGCATGTTTAGGTCCCATGCTAGGAATGGGAATGAATTACAACCGTACCCGCGTCCCGGCTCGTCCTCAAACATTTGGAATCTCGGTTTTTAAATCCCCGTAAATCCTAAACTCACTAGAAAGTCATCAAAGGTGGCATGGTGTCACGTCATGGCACATATATGTCGTGATAAAAACATTGTCCAATTTGGGCCAAGCATTATTACAAACCTCTTACAAACCGGAGCTTATCTCAAATAAGCCTCATGGTTCCGATAGGGAAACGTGTTCCCCTTGTGGGCGAAACATAATCACTGCCTCTTTTCGCCTTGTATTTTCTTCTACGAGCAACATGGAACGACAGGATATTCGTGCTGAAATTTAAACTTATTCACGGTTCGTTTGTCCTTTTTATACACTAATTGAGTTTCCTAGGCATTTAATGTTCATAATTCAAATATGAACTACAAATACATGCTCCAGTTCACCAAAATGGCTAGAAAAATTATACATGTGTCCTTGGGTGCATGTTTAGGTCCCATGCTAGGAATGGGAACAAATTACAACCGTACCGGCATCCTGGCTCGTCCTCAAACATTTTGAATCTCGGTTTTAAATACCCATAAATCCAAAACTCACCTGAAAGTCATCAAAGGTGGCATGGTGTCACGTCATGGCACATATATGTCATGGTAAAAACATTGCCAATTTGGGCTAAGCTTTATTACAAACCTCTTAGAAACCGAAGCCTGTTGCAAGAACCCTCGTGGTTTCGATAGGGAAACGTGTCCCCTTGTGGGCCAAACGATAATCGCTCCCTCTTCTAGCCTCGTATTTCTTCTACATGCAACACGGAACAACGGGAGACGCTGAACTTTGAAATTATTCAAGGTTCATTTGACCTTTTTTATTCATTAATTGAGTTTTCTAGGCATTTAATGTCCATAATTCAAATCCGAACTACAAATACATGCTCCAGTGCACCAAAAAATCTAGAAAAAACATACATGTTTCCTTGGGCTGCATGTTTAGGTCCCATGGAACGAATGGGAATGACTTCAACCGTCTCGCCGTCCTGGCTTGGCCACAAACATTGCGAATCTCGGTTTTTAAATCTCTGTAAATCCAAAACTCACCAGGAATTCATGAAACTTGGCACGGTGTCACTACATGGTACGTATAATTGTCCAATTTGGGCGAAGCTATATTACAAGCCTCTTACAAACCGGAGCCTGTCACAACCCTCGTGGTTCTGGTAGGGAAACATGCCCCTCTTGCGGGCGAAACGATAATCGTCGCCTCTTCTCGCCTTTTTTCTACAGGCAACATAGAATAACAAGAGTGTCGTGCTAAAATTTGAAACTGTTCAAGGTTTGTTTGGCCATTGTATATATTAATTAAGTTTTCTAGGCATTTAATGTAGTGCATGATTCAAATTTCAACTACAATCACATGCTCCAATGAAGCAAAATGGGTGGGAAATCGTACATGTGTCATCGGGTGCATGTTTAGGTCTGATTTAAGGAATGACAATGAATTACAAACTTCTTGTTGTCCTGAAACATTGAGAATCTCAATTTTTAAATCCTATTAAATCAAAAACTCACCCAAAAACATGAAACTTGGCATGGTTTCATGACATGGCACATATATGTCATGGTAAAAAAATTGTCCAGTTTGAGACAAGGCCCACACATTAATTGCCAACGAAGTCCTTTTTGAAACAAATAGCTGTCATGTTAATATCGTAAACGGTTGTATTATATGAACCGTGTCAAAATTTAACAATACTCGGTGGCGTGCGTGTAGCTGTTTGGTTAGACGGGACGAGCACGAGAAGTCTACTGTGCAGGCTCGATGGGACACGTGCGAGCAGTCCGCTGCGCAGGCTCGACGGGACGGGTGCATCCTGTCCACCTTGCAGGCTCGACGGGACACGTGCGAGCAGCAAGGCCGCCCATGCTCACCAGGAAGCGAGCTCTTTGACCTCCATGCACCAGCCGCCACCCGCCTCATTCACAACTTCTCCATTAATGGGTTAATTAAAGCACCTGGACGGAGGGTGTTTGCTTGTGATCCCATGGCAACATTTGCTTTGTTCGTGTTTTCAACTTGTATTCTAGCCTAATTTAAATTGCCACATAGGGCAATGGATAATACGAACACAAATAAAATGGCAACGGATAATACGACGAAAAATTTACAATGGCGCAGATAATAATTGTCTTACGTATTCCGGATAATTTAAAATGCCACATGTGGCAAAGCCCAAATGACACGGGGGCAAGAGAAGAAGGAAATCATAGACAACGATCTAGATTGCTACTATCTCTACTCGTGGATGGATCGCCGGGCGACGACATCCTCCCGCTCCTTCTTCAATTCCTCATGACTTTGCTTGAAAGTAGCCACGGATTCCTCCACTTCCTGCTCGCGCTCGATCCGGAGCTTCCTCAAGTCACCCATCAGTTCCTCGACGACCGCTGTCAGCGTCATCCCCGAGGCACTGCTCTACTCATGCAGCATAATCCAGCCGGCGGCCTCCTCCTCCTTCTCGGTGAGTGCCTTGAGGAGCTTCGCTTGTCACCCATGAGTTGCTCAACGAGGCTGTTCGCCTTGTCAACTGAGGCATCGCTGATTTTGAGCAGCTTCATCAAGCCATCGACCAGCTCCTGCTGCTTAATGACCCCAGCGAGAATGTCGTCATCGCCGGCCGAGGACTCCAGGAATGCCAGCTCGTCGTGATGGCCGACGCCGCGAGTGCGCTTGTGAGAGCCCTCGCGTGCCCGTGAGAGCTCGTTCGAGGGCTCTGCGGTGTGCCAGGACATATCTGATGTGGCTGCGGCTTCATGGTGGGACCTCTCTAGTGCTTCCGCAGACTTGGTCTTTGTTGCCTGGTTATATGTCCACCCGAAACTCCTCCTACCGGTCATGGCAGAACGGCTTGACGGGAAAGACCAGTTTTGTGGGTGATGAGGAGAGGAACTGTGAAGTAATTTTCTAGTGGGTAGTTTTTATAGCCCGGTGCTAAGTGTGAACACATATTAGTTTGATAGGTGTGAATGGATCTGCAATTACTTATTGCATTGTAATCTGCAATGTGACGAGAAACAAGGTCAGAATTTATTGATGGCAGAAGGTTGACCACGTGGTTGCTCGCCGTGGTGCGCTCTGCTCACGTCCGTCCGCGTGTTTTGCTCGCCATTGAGGCAGCCGCAACGCGCTCCACCCTGGCATCCGTGCACGCGCTCTGCTCGCCGTTGAGGCTAATTTACAATGGCAACGGTTAATAATTCTTAATAATTGTCTTACATATTCAGGATAATTTAAAATGCCACATGCTACAAGGCCCAGAACACTCACGACCTACATATGCATACAATTATAATAAAATACAGGCTAAAAGGCTGAGTTGGCGGCCTTCCGACGATGGTCTTCTTGGACTCCATGATCAGCATGGCACCCTTGCGGCCGTTCACTTCAAGTGTCCTGACCCGCCTCCGTCTATGGAGCTGCTAGCGCTAGGAGGCTCTTGGGGCT
This sequence comes from Aegilops longissima, assembly GCA_021605205.1. Taxonomy (NCBI): domain Eukaryota; kingdom Viridiplantae; phylum Streptophyta; class Magnoliopsida; order Poales; family Poaceae; genus Aegilops; species Aegilops longissima. Next base: position 237,985,627 of record CM038679.1, read on the forward strand.
GCTTGGTCTCTTCCAGAAGATCTTGACAGTGTGCAATCACGCGCATGACATCTCCGTGGAACTGCTCCATTTCCATGTCTCTGGCCTGGTAGCAAATTCCGTCCATCACCTGCATCCTCAAGATATCACGTTGGCGATGTTCTACTTCGTCGGGGATGCGCTCGAGCCTGGCCACCACATCATCGGGATCGAGGTTGACACGGTCGCCGCCGGCAATGATGAAGCCACAGGCTTCCTATCACTTGCCTGAATGGGCAGAGGTCCTCTGCCCATTCCTTGCGGGGCATCAGGCTCTCGATGAGCACATGTGACGGCGGCTCTTCGGGTGGGTCGTCGATCATGCCGCTGAGCAGCTCTGGATCATTTGCACGGTGGATGGCAAACTGCTCATCACACCTCGTCTACAATATGTCGATTGTGCGCCCAAGGACTGTCAAGCCGATATCACTGCCGATGGGCCATGGTGCCTGCACTGGCCGATGAAGCTCTTGCTCCCCGACCTGCTCCGGCTCGTTCTCCTTGTTGGGGAACGTAGTAATTTCAAAAAATTTCCTACGCACACAAGATCATGGTGATGCATAGCAACGAGAGGGGAGAGTGTGTCCATGTACCCTCATAGACCGAAAGAGGAAGCGTTAGCACAACGCGGTTGATGTAGTCGTACGTCTTCACGATCCGACCGATGAAGTACCGAACGCACGGCACCTCCGAGTTCAGCACACGTTCAGCCCGATGACGTCCCTCGAACTATGATCCAGCCGAGTGTTGAGGGAGAGTTTCATCAGCACAACGGCGTGGTGACGATGATGATGTTCTACCGATGCAGGGCTTCGCCTAAGCACCGCTTCTGATATATCGAGGTGGACTATGGTGGAGGGGGCACCACACGGCTAAAAGATCAAGCGATCAATTGTTGTGTCTCTAGGGTGCCCCCCCCCCCATATATAAAGGAGCAAGAAGTGCGGCCGGCCTAGAGAGGGGCGCCGGAGAGTCCTACTCCTACTGGAGTAGGACTCCCCCTCTTTTCCATGTTGGACTAGGAGAGAGGGGGGAAAGAGGTGGAGGAGAGGAAGGAAAGGGGGGGGCGCGCCCTCTCCTTGTCCTATTCGGACTAGGGGGGAGGGGCGCGCGGACCTTGCCCTGGCCGCCTCTCCTCTCTTCCACTAAGGCCCTATAAGGCCCATTAAGGCCCCGGGGGGTTCCGGTAACCTCCCGGTACTCCGGTAAAATCCCGATTTCACCCGGAACACTTCCGATATCCAAACATAGGCTTCCAATATATCAATCTTCATGTCTCGACCATTTCGAGACTCCGCGTTATGTCCGTGATCACATCCGGGACTCTGAACAACCTTCGGTATATCAAGCCATATAAACTCATAATATAACTGTCATCAAAACGTTAAGCGTGTGGACCCTACGGGTTCGAGAACTATGTAGACATGACCGAGACACGTCTCCGGTCAATAACCAATAGCGGAACCTGGATGCTCATATTGGCTCCCACATATTCTACGAAGATCTTTATCGGTCAGACCGCATAACAACATACGTTGTTTCCTTTATCATCGGTATGTTACTTGCCTGAGATCCGATTGTCGGTATCTCAATACCTAGTTCAATCTCGTTACCGGCAAGTCTCTTTACTCGTTCCGTAATACATCATCCTGCAACTAACTCATTAGTTGCAATGCTTGCAAGGCTTAAGTGATGTGCATTACCGAGAGGGCCCAGAGATACCTCTCCGACAATCGGAGTGACAAATCCTAATCTCGAAATACGCCAACCCAACAAGTACCTTCAGAGACACCTGTAGAGCACCTTTATAATCACCCAGTTACGTTGTGACGTTTGGTAGCACACAAAGTGTTCCACCGATAAACGGGAGTTGCATAATCTCATAGTCATAGGAACATGTATAAGTCATGAAGAAAGCAGTAGCAACATACTAAACAATCGAGTGCTAAGCTAACGGAATGGGTCAATTCAATCACATCATTCTCCTAATGATCGGATCCTGTTAATCAAATGACAACTCATGTCTATGGTTAGGAAACATAACCATCTTTAATTAATGAGCTAGTCAAGTAGAGGCATACTAGTGACACTCTGTTTGTCTATGTATTCACACATGTATGATGTTTCCGGTTAATACAATTCTAGCATGAATAATAAACATTTATCATGATATAAGGAAATAAATAATAACTTTATTATTGCCTCTAGGGCATATTTCCTTCAGTCTCCCACTTGCACTAGGGTCAATAATCTAGTTCACATCACCATGTGATTTAATACCAATAGTTCACATCACCATGTGATTAACACCCATAGTTCACATCGTCATGTGACCAACACCCAAAGGGTTTACTAGAGTCAATAATCCAGTTCACATCGCTATGTGATTAACACCCAATGAGTACTAAGGTGTGACCATGTTTTGATTGTGAGAGAAGTTTAGTCAACGGGTCTGCCACATTCAGATCCGTATGTATTTTGTAAATTTCTATGTCAACAATGCTCTGCACGAAGCTACTCTAGCTAATTGCTCCCACTTTCAATATGTATCCAGATTGAGACTTTAGAGTCATATGGACCAGTGTCAAAATTTGCATCGACGTAACCCTTTACGATGAATCTTTTTGTCACCTCCATAATTGAGAAACATATCCTTATTCCACTAAGGATAATTTTGACCGATGTCCAGTGATCTACTCCTAGATCACTATTGTACTCCCATGCCAAAATCAGTGTGGGATATACAATAGATCTGGTACACAACATGGCATACTTTATAGAACCTATGGCCAAGGCATAGGGAATGACTTTTATTCTCTTTCTATCTTCTGCTGTGGTCGGGCTTTGAGTCTTACTCAATTTCACACCTTGTAACACAGGCAAGAACTCTTTCTTTGACTGTTCCATTTTGAACTACTTCAAAATCTTGTCAAGGTATGTACTCATTGAAAAAACTTATCAAGCGTCTTGATCTATCTCTATAGATCTTGATGCTCGATATGTAAGCAGCTTCACCGAGGTCTTTCTTTGGAAAACTCCTTTCAAACACTCCTTTATGCTTTGCAGAATAATTCTACATTATTTCCGATCAACAATATGTCATTCACATATACTTATCAGAAATGCTGTAGTGCTCCCACTCACTTTCTTGTAAATACAGGCTTCACCGCAAGTCTGTATAAAACAATATCCTTTGATCAACTTATCAAAGCATTTATTCCAACTCCGAGATGCTTGCACCAGTCCATAGATGGATCGCTGGAGCTTGCATATTTTGTTAGCACCTTTAGGATTGGCAAAACCTTCTGGTTGCATTATATACAACTCTTCTTTAATAAATCCATTAAGGAATGCAGTTTTGTTTATCCATTTGCCAGATTTCATAAAATGCGGCAATTGCTAACATGATTTGGACAGACTTAAGCATAGATACGAGTGAGAAACTCTCATCGTAGTCAACACCTTGAACTTGTCAAAAACCTTTTGCGACAATTCAAGCTTTGTAGATAGTAACACTACTATCAGCATCCATCTTCCTCTTGAAGATCTATTTAATCTCAATGGCTCGCCAATCATTGGGCAAGTCAATCAAAGTCCATACTTTGTTCTCATACATGGATCTCATCTCAGATTTCATGGCCTCAAGCCATTTCGTGGAATCTGGGCTCATCATCCCTTCCTCATAGTTCGTAGGTTTGTAATGGTCAAGTAACATGACCTCCAGAACAGGATTACCGTACCACTCTGGTGCAGATCTCACTCTGGTTTACCTACGAGGTTCAGTAGTAACTTGATCTGAAGTTACATGATCACCATTAGCTTCCTCACTAATTGGTGTAGTAGTCACAGGAACAGATTTCTGCGATGAACTACTTTCCAATAAGGGAGCAGGTACAGTTACCTCATCAAGTTCTACTTTCCTCCCACTCACTTCTTTCGAGAGAAACTCCTTCTCTAGAAAGGATCCATTCTCAGCAACGAATATCTTGCCTTCGGATCTGTGATAGAAGGTGTACCCAACATTTTCTTTTGGGTATCCTATGAAGACGCACTTCTCCGATTTGGGTTTGAGCTTATCAGGTTGAAATTTTTTCACATAAGCATTGCAACCTCAAACTTTAAGAAACGACAGCTTAGGTTTCTTGCCAAACCATAGTTCATACGGTGTCGACTCAACGGATTTAGATGGTGCCCTATTTAACGTGAATGCAGCTGTCTCTAATTCATAACCCCAAAACGATAGTGGTAGATCGGTAAGAGACATCATAGATCGCACCATATCTAATAAAGTACGGTTATGACATTCGGACACACCATTACACTGTGGTGTTCCAGGTGGCGTGAGTAGTGAAACTATTTCACATTGTTTTAACTGAAAGCCAAACTCGTAACTCAAATATTTTACCTCTGCGATTATATCGTAGAAACTTTTATTTTCTTGTTACGATGATTCTCCACTTTACTCTGAAATTCTTTGAACTTTTCAGATGTTTCAGACTTGTGTTTCATCAAGTAGATATACCCATATCTGCTCAAATCATCTGTGAAGGTCAAAAAATAACGATACTTGCCGTGAGCCTTAACACTCATCGGACCGCATACATCAGTATGTATTATTTCCAATAAGTCAGTTGCTCGCTCCATTGTTCCAGAGAATGGAGTCTTAGTCTCCTAACCATGAGGCATGGTTCGCAAGCACCAAGTGATTCATAATCAAGTGATTCCAAAAGTCCATCAGCATGGAGTTTCTTCATGCTCTTTACACCAATATGACCTAAACGGCAGTGCCACAAATAAGTTGCACTATCATTATTAACTTTGCATCTTTTGGCTTCAATATTATGAAAATGCGTTACCACGATCGAGATCCAACAAACCATTTTCATTGGGTGTATGACCATAGAAGGTTTGATTCATGTAAACAGAACAACAATTATTCTCTTATTTACATGAATAACTGTATTGCAATAAACATGATCCAATCATATTCATGCTCAATGCAAATAGTAAATAACATTTATTTTAGGTTCAACACTAATCCCGAAAGTATAGGGAGTGTGCGATGATGATCATATCAATCTTGGAACCACTTCCAATACACATCGTCACTTCACCCTTAACTAGTCTCTGTTCATTCTGCAACTCCCGTTTCGAGTTACTACACTTAGCAACTGAACCGGTATCAAATACCGAGGGGTTGCTATAAACACTAGTAAAGTACACATCAATAACATGTATATCAAATATAGCTTTGTTCACTTTGCCATCCTTCTCATCCACCAAATACTCGGGGCAGTTCTGCTTTCAGTGACCAGTCCCTTTGCAGTAGAAGTACTTAGTCTCACGCTTAGGTCCAGACTTGGGCTTCTTCACTTGAGCAGCAACTTGCTTGCCGTTCTTCTTGAAGTTCCCCTTCTTCCCTTTGCCCTTTCTCTTGAAACTAGTGGTCTTGTCAACCATCAACACTTGATGTTTTTCTTGAGCTACCTTCGCCGATTTTAACATCGCGAGGAGCTTGGGAATTGTTTTCATCATCACTTGCATATTATAGTTCATCACGAAGTTCTACTAACTTGGTCATGGTGACTAGAGAATTCTGTCAATCACTATTTTATCTGGAAGATTAACTCCCACTTTATTCAAGCGATTGTAGTACACTGACAATCTGAGCACATGCTCACTACTTGAGCTATTCTCCTCCATCTTTTAGCTATAGAATTTATTGGAGACTTCATATCTCTCAACTCGGGTATTTGCTAGAAATATTAACTTCAACTCCTGGAACATCTCATATGGTCCATGACGTTCGAAACGTCTTTGAAGTCCCGATTCTAAGCCGTTTAAGCATGGTGCACTAAACTATCAAGTAGTCATCATATTGAGCTAGCCAAACGTTCATAACGTCTGCATCTGCTCCTGCAATAGGTCTGTCACCTAGCGGTGCATCAAGGACATAATTCTTGTGTGCAGCAATGAGGATAATCCTCAGATCACGGATCCAATCCGCATCATTGCTACTAACATCTTTCAACTCAGTTTTTCTCTAGGAACATACCAAAATTAAAACATGGAGCAACATCGCGAGCTATTGATCTACAACATAGATATGCTAATACTACCAGGACCAAGTTCATGATAATTTTAAAGTTCAATTAATCATATTACTTAAGAACTCCCACTTAGAAAGACATCTCTCTAATCCTCTAAGTGATCACGTGATCCAAATAAACTAAACCATAACCGATCATCAAAATGGAGTAGCTTTCAATGGTGAACATCACTATGTTGATCATATCTACTATATGATTCACGCTCGACCTTTCGGTCTCAGTGTTCCGAGGCCATATCTGCATATGCTAGGCTCGTCAAGTTTAACCTGAGTATTCGGCGTGTGCAAAACTGGCTTGCACCCGTTGTAGATGGACATAGAGCTTATCACACCGATCATCACGTGGTGTGCGGGCACGACGAACTTTGGCAGCGGTGCATACTCGGGAGAACACTTTTTATCTTGAAATTTAGTGAGAGATCATCTTATAATGCTACCGTCAATCAAAGCAAGATAAGATGCATAAAAGATAAACATCACATGCAATCAATCTAAGTGATATGATATGGCCATCATCATCTTGTGCTTGTGATCTCCATCTCCGAAGCACCTCCATGATCACCATCGTCACCGGCGCGACACCTTGATCTCCATCGTAGCATCCCCGTCGTCTCGCCAATCTTATGCTTCTATGACTATCGCTACCGCTTAGTGATAAAGTAAAGCATTACAGGGCGATTGCATTGCATACAATAAAGTGACAACCATATTGCTCCTGCCAGTTGCCGATAACTCGGTTACAAAACATGATCATCTCATACAATAAAATATAGCATCACGTCTTGACCATATCACATCACAACATGCCCTGCAAAAACAAGTTAGACGTCCTCTACTTTGTTGTTGCAAGTTTTACGTGGCTGCTATGGGCTTAGCAAGAACCATTCTTACCTACGCATCAAAACCACAACGATAGTTTGTCAAGTTGGTGCTGTTTTAACCTTCGCAAGGACCGGGCGTAGCCACACTCGGTTCAACTAAAGTTGGAGAAACTGACACCTGCCAGCCACCTGTGTGCAAAGCACGTCCGTAGAACCAGTCTCGCGTAAGCGTATGCGTAATGTCGGTCTGGGCCACTTCATCCAACAATACCGCCGAACCAAAGTATGACATGCTGGTAAGCAGTATGACTTATACCGCCCACAACTCACTTTGTGTTCTACTCGTGCATATGACATCTACGCATAAAACTAGGCGCCGCCCCCTCTCCTTGTCCTATTCGGACTAGGGGGGTGGGGCGCGCGGACCTTGCCCTGGCCGCCTCTCCTCTCTTCCACCAAGGCCCACTAAGGCCCATTAAGGCCCCGGGGGGTTCCGGTAACCTCCCGGTACTCCGGTAAAATCCCGATTTCACCCGGAACACTTCCGATATCCAAACATAGGCTTCCAATATATCAATCTTCATGTCTCGACCATTTCGGGACTCCTTGTTATGTCCGTGATCACATTCGGGACTCCGAGCAACCTTCGGTACATCAAACATATAAACTCATAATATAACTGTCATCGAAACGTTAAGCGTGCGGACCCTACTGGTTCGAGAACTATGTAGACATGACCGAGACACGTCTCCGGTCAATAACCAATAGCGGAACCTGGATGCTCATATTGGCTCCCACATATTCTACGAAGATCTTTATCAGTCAGACCGCATAACAACATACGTTGTTTCCTTTGTCATCGGTATGTTACTTGCCCGAGATTCGATCGTCGGTATCTCAATACCTAGTTCAATCTCGTTACCGGCAAGTCTCTTTACTCTTTCCGTAATACATCATCCCGCAACTAACTCATAGTTGCAATGCTTGTGCATTACCGAGAGGGCCCAGATATACCTCTACGACAATCGGAGCGACAAATCCTAATCTCGAAATACGCCAACCCAACAAGTACCTTCGGAGACACCTGTAGAGCACCTTTATAATCACCCAGTTACGTTGTGACGTTTGGTAGCACACAAAGTGTTCCTCCGGTAAACGGGAGTTGCATAATATCATAGTCATAGGAACATGTATAAGTCATGAACAAAGCAATAGGAACATACTAAACGATCGAGTGCTAAGCTAACGGAATGGGTCAAGTCAATCACATCATTATCCTAATGATGTGATCCTGTTAATCAAATGACAACTCATGTCTATGGTTGGGAAACATAACCATCTTTAATTAACGAGCTAGTCAAGTAGAGGCATACTAGTGACACTCTGTTTGTCTATGTATTCACACATGTATTATGTTCCCGGTTAATAGAATTCTAGCACGAATAATAAACATTTATCATGATATAAGGAAATAAATAATAACTTTATTATTGCCTCTAGGGCATATTTCCTTCACTCCTCGCCGAAGATATAGCACAGGTAGGCGTCGACGTCGAAGCTTTGGTCGTTGCTTGGCATGCTTGGAATAACTAATGGTAGTTGGGTGAGGACTAGATCTGCGCAGAGTGTCGCGACGGTGCGTTGCTGTCTGGGTTATATGCAGCAAGCCATTAGCTGGTGGCGGGAAACCGATGAGGGAAGAGGCGTGGATTTTACAATTCACCCATGTGGAGAGCGAGAAGCATTCGCTGGAGCACACACACAACCCATATACCGTATCCGGTGCCACGTGTTATTTAACATAAGGAAACATATGTGTAACTTAGTAATCATCGCACACGAGTACTTGCAGACGCATCGTGGATGATACTCCTAGCCACCACAAGCAAGTAGTTTGCATTTTTCTAAGTTTTTGGTACACACAGAATCGCACACGAACCAACTGTATTAACCGCCTGTGTTGTAATTTCTCATCGCAAACAGTTCACCCACTCGGCTATTTGCCACGTATCACACACATCTTGTTAAGTTGAACTGTTTCTGTTGTGTTCCCTAATCAAAAATAGGTCGTCCGAGTGAAACGTATGCCGTTTATCACACACACCTTGATCTAGCTAACCGTTTCTGTTGCACTCCCTAATAGCAAACAGATCATCGAAGCAAACTTTATGCCGTACATCGCACACACGATGATATGGCTGCCCGTTTCTATTTTTCCGCCTTATCGCAAACAGTTTGAATGGATTAACAGTGTGCCCTGCATCGCACACGCAACTAAAATATGAACTGGGTTTGATGACTCCACCATCGCAAATGTTTTGCACCTTTTTGATGAGTTTTTTACATCCCCGTTTGCGATTAATGCATCACACACTATTTCGTCAAAGGGTCACTGATCGTAGTGTCGTGTTAGCAGCATCCTGCAGTAGTGAACCTATATTTGTAGTGGCCAGTTTGAAAGGGGATCCCAAAATGGCCAATTTGAAAGGGGACAAGTTGTACATCTTATCCTGACGAAAGGTGGTCTTTGCGTGCAAAGGTTCTAGCCATGACGCATGAGTTGGCTCGGCGATGACATCCATCCTGCCGAGCTCGCGGTCTTGCTCTTGTTGCACCTGAATGGAAACCTTTGGGGGATTCCTTGGGAACCCGCGCTCGTCCTTGTCTCCTTGTCAACAAAGAGGAAACTGCCTCCTCTGCGCCCGCTGGCGCCTGCATGGCCTTGGTCGTCATGGCTCACGTCATCGCGGCCTCGTGAGGCTGGGTGCCTGCATAGAAATCTCTGCTCCTCGGGAGGCAAACTCAGAGAGCTGCTCCTCTAGAGGTCTTGGCGTCACCCTCCTCGCGAGGCCGGGGTGACCTCATGAGGGTCTTGTCCTTGGGGGTCTTGAAGCTGGGCCGTACCGGGCCGTTGAAGGAGCCACGCCATGGGCCGCAGTCAGGCAGATCTGGGTACCCCTGATCCCAGAATGCGGACAGTAGCCATCGGGCCGAAGGCGCGCTCGAGCTGGCTTCGAGGCGAAGCCAAAGGGCAAGGGCGAAGCGCCGCGGACTCCAACCGTCTACGGGCCAAGGCTAACGCGTGGCCCACGCCGGGACGTGGACGCCTCTGCTTCCCCATGTCGCCTCGGCAACTGCCCAGGCTGACAAAAGGCTGGCGCCCACCGCAGAGCCGTCACTGCCTGACCCAACCTTGCTCCTGATCCCCTTCTCCAACCGAAAGCTTCTCCAGATCCAATCGCAACTCCGCCACCTTCCTTCTCCTTCCTCGATGCCGGAGACTATGCGAATGGCGCCCGGGAAGTCGAAGCCCGCGGCTCGGGCCGCGACATCCTCCTCTCCCTTTCCCGCGCTTGATGCGTCCTCCATCGCCGAGGTGGGGCATCTCAGCCCCATGCTGCCGCTGATGGTGGGCGAAGACAACAGGTGGGCGGAGAGCTTGATCTGGGCTGGCATTGCGGAGCGTGTGATAGTCTGGCTTATTACAGATGATATAATACTCATATCAATAAGGAATTCCTTATTTTCCGCAAGCCCATTCGGACAGAACTCCAAAGTTAAGCATGCTCATCTTGGAGTAGTTTCAGGATTGGTGACCGACCGGGAAGTTGCTCCCTGGTGCGCACGAGTGAGGACAAAGTGTGCAGAAAAGACTAGTCTGATCTATGGGTCAGTCTAGATCCTGCGAGGAATAACAACCACCGGGGGGTGTGTCCGGGGAGTTACAAGTTGGTATCGGAGCCGACCCTCGCGGTTACACGGATGTTTGCTGACAGGTGCACGGTCATGTTGTACATGACGTTTGTGACCCGTCGTGGTAGATGGGATGGCACATGTGCTGGACTGGAAGCACAAACGTATGTGCCAAGAGGGAACAACCCTGTGGCCCGACGAGGATGTTGGTTCCTCTGAGTGGGGGTGTATGTGATAGCCTGGCTTATTAGGGATGATAGACTACTCATGTCAATAAGGAATTCCTTCTTTTGCAGAAGCCCATTCAGAAAGAACTCCAAAGTTAAGCATGCTCACCTTGGTGTAGTTTCAGGATGGGTGACCGACCGGGAAGTTGCTATCGGGTGCGCACGAGTTAGGACAAAGTGCGCAGAAAATAGTAGTATTGATCTGTGGGGCCAGTCTAGATCCCGCCAGCAGTAAGGCTCGTCCTGCCTCTCTCTGAGTTCTTCAACGCCGTCCTTGACCAATACAGGATCCAGGCCCTGCATCTTTAACCCAACTTTATCCTCCTCCTATCCATCTTTGCCTTCTACTGTGAGGCCTTTGTGGGCGTGACGCCCTCTATGCCGCTCCTCCGCCATTTCTTCAGCTTGCGGCTACACGAACGGACGCAGCGCTCGGCCTACGTCTCCTTCATTGCGGTCCACAAGGGGAATGTCCTCTTGAAGGACGGGAAGAAGGTGGAGGGCTTCCGGCACCGCTGGGTCTTCCTAGACACCAAGGGTCTCATCCCACGGCTAGAGCTACCGACAAAGCTGCTCGAGCGGCTCGAGAGATGTGGCCATGCAAAGCTCACCGACCTCCGAGAGGAGCCTGTCTTGAGGAGAATAACTTTCGACAAGGAGGTCAAATGGCTGACGGGGGGAAAGCCCGTGAAGGAGTTCGTGACGCAGTGCCTGGTGCCTCTCCAATCGCAGACACGGTCCATGTGGGAGTTCAGGGGCACGACGGACAACATCAGGCTGCGCCCCGCGAGCCTGATGGGCAAGGAGCTGGACAAGGCCATGCCCGTCTTGCTTAATGGCGACCCGGGGGACGTCCTCGAGGCCTACACCCCATTGTACCACCGCAATGACAGGGAGGAGCTGGTCGCCGACATGCCCGCCTTCAACGAGTTGGGGCTCATGTCACTTGAGCATCCCATCTCCCCCGTGCCGGTGTCCTCTGGCGACAACGACGGTGAAGAGGACTCGGAGAAGACCGAGGATGATGACCTTGAGGAAGTGTCCCCCACCCCCGTCGCAGAGCGAGCTCCTCCGCCGCCTTGAAGACGACAACAACGACAAGCTCCCAGCCGCGGACTCACTGCGCTCCTCTGGGGTTCTCCGGAGGTTAGGGTCCACTCCCAGTCCTCGCGATCACCTGGCCAGGTGACCCCGAGGAAGAGCACGGTTGTGCCCCCTCCGGAGGGCTCCCCACAGCCCGGCGAGGTGGTCAAGACATCGGTCCTGTCCTTGTCCAGGCCGCAGCCGAAGGACAGGGCGGCCGCTACTGGGGTGGATGTGGCTGAACTAGTCGAGGCCCCTCAGGGCGGCCTCCTCACCTCTCCAAGGAGCAGCGCTGCGCCGGGTCCAACCACGGAACTCCCCGCTCGCCCCTTGGGCGCGACCAAGGCCGCGCCGAGGAAAATCTGGGGCGCCCTGACCTTCGCCAATAAGGAGAAGAAGAGGAAATGGATCGCTCCTGAATAGTAAGTAACCTACCTTGCCTTTGGTCAAGCACGAGTTGCAATTGTGCTCACGGCACCCTCCTTTGATGACCAGGAGTATCGACGTGATGAAGAAGAAGAAGGCGACCGCCGAGCCGAAGGAGCCCCTTTTCCTAAGGGTGCCGTCAGCCTCCGGTTGCGGCCGTAGCGGGCACAGGAGCGCACCGCGCTAGCCTCACGCAGTCCCTGGGCGCCTAGGCACTGTGCCCAAGCACATAGGCGCACCACCTACTCCTGGCGCCGCTCTGATGCCGCCTGTGGGGCCGTCCACTGAGGACGGTGGAGCTCGGGGGCTGACACCCCTTGTCGCAGCCGCGACAACTCCGGTGCTTGCATATAGGGTGACCCCTGAGGACATAGTCATGCAGCTTCAGGAGGAGCCAGCCCCCGCGGGCCAGCAGGCTATGGAGTCGTCCGCCCTTGTCGTGCCCGAGGGGAACCTGGAGCCTCTGGTGCACCAAGCCAGCCACGCCCCGCTTCCTTGGCCACACTGTCGGTCAATGCGCCAGTGCAGCCTCCTCGCCAGACCCTCGTGCTTGCGAAATGTGGCCCCCTGAGTAGGCTCGGGGCCTTGGACGAGGCCTACAGGGCGCTCGGTCGAATGCGGGCTGACCTCAAGGACAACAAGACGTACCTCATGAGGGAGTGCCTAGGGCTTGTCTTAGGGTTTCTTCGAGCCGATACAGCCACCAGGACGGCCTGGGGCTGGGTGGAGGCTGCCACAGCGGAGAGCAGGAAGGAGGCCGCCGATGCTATGGCGGCTCACGACGAGGCGCTGGCCGAGGCAACGTCTGCCAAGAAGCTCCGTGGCTAGGCGGCGGCCAGCCTGAAGGCCCTTCAGGAGGAGCAGGCCGCGCATGCACATCGGCTCCACCAACGGGAGGAGGTCCTCAAGGCCCGTGAGGCGAAGCTCGCCAATCGCGACTCCACGCTGTCGAAGGTGTCTGTTGATCAAGGCTCGGAGCGCGAGCATCGGGCCAACCTGAAGGAGGAGGTGGTTAAGGCCCAAATGTCCCATGCTCAACACGTCTCCGAGGTGACAGCCCAGCTGGACGCCAGGGAGAAGGCCCTCGTTGCTGCTGAGAAGAAGGCGGTCGCGGAATGCGATGCCTTTCCCTCCCTCGAGTTCAGGACTCGCCAGGTGCTACACTCCATCTGCAGGGGAGGATTCGAGGAACCGCTGGCGGCCCCTGAGGGCAGCTTTGCGGGGCTCTCCTCCAAGCTCGTGGAAGCGCTTGAGGGTGCTGCCGCTGACCTGGACTCCATCCCGGAGGAGGAGTGCCACTCGCTCTTCTTCGTAGCCACGACACTCGTCTTTAGCCAGCTCTACCTTCAGGACCCAGGGTTCGACTTCGACACGGTGACCCACTCGGTCGTTCTCGAATCCCGCTGCTGCGATGGCTGTGAAGGGCCACATGGACGCTCTGATTAAGAAGTTTGTCGGATTCAGGGCTCCGCAGACCCAAGAAACGTTCGAACTCTGGGGCGAGTGCGAAGAACTCAACCTCTCCAGCCAACCAGTTTGTAACCTGCATGGCCTAGCTCAATGAACAAGAGAGGAAAGGGACACAGCAGTTTACCGAGGTTCGGGCCACGTTGCGGTGTAATACCCTAACCCTGCTTTGTGGTGGATTTGCCTCGCGAGGGGCTGAGGATGAACTAGTACAAGGGAGGAACAACCTCAGGAGGTGTGTTCTAGTGTGGGTGTGAGCTAGTGAAGTCTCTCTCCGGATCCGTGTCCCCTCCTACGGTGGTGGCTAAGCTATATTTATAGTGGCCTCGGTCCTCTTCCTCCAAACGAAGGCGGGAAGGGATCCTACAGTGGCCAATTTTGAAGGGGGACAAGAAGTACATCCTATCCTGATGAAAAGTGGTCTTCGCCTGCAAAGCTTCTGGTCGTGACGCCATGGTGGGCTCGGCGATGACATCCGCCCTGCCGTCCTGGCGGTCCTGGTCTTGTTGCTCGGGAATGGAAACCTTTGGCTGATTCTTCGGGACCCCACGCCTGCGCTTGCCTCCTTAGCACCAAAGATGAAACCCGCTGCTCAGTGCCCGCTGGTGCTTGCGTGGCCTTGGTCCTCATGGCTGGCGTCACCTCAACCTCATGTGGTGGGCGCCTGCATAGGAATCTCCGCTCCTCGGGAGCCAGCCTGGGGAGGCCGCTCCCTCCGGAGGTCTTGGCACCATCCGCCTCGCGAGGCTTGGCCCCTCGCGAGGGTCTTGTCTTCCTGGTGTTGAAGATGGGTCGTACCACGCCGTCGATGGAGCCACGCCATGGGCCGCAGGCAGGCAAGTCTGGGTACCCTGGTTCCCAGAACGCCGACAGTAGCCCCCAGGCCCAAGGCGCGCTCAGACTTGGCTTTGAGGCGAAACCAGAGGGCAATGGTGAAGCGCCGCGGACCCCAATCGCCTGCGGACCGAGCCGACGCGTGGCACTTGATGGGACATGGGCGTCTCCACTTCCCCACATTGCCTCGGCAATGCATGTAGAAAAACCATCATTGCTTGGAATCGCGAGAGGCCGGCGATTGGCCTCGCTTGGCTATAAATGTGAGAGGGGTCGGAGCCCCTGGTCATCTTCATCTTCTCGCGGCTTGCTCCTCCTTCTTCCCCTTCGTCCCATCGTCTTGCCAGAGCGTCCATGGTGTCAGTGAGCAGGTTTTCCGCCGCGGAGAAGGAAAGGCCCCGAAGGAAGGGCTAGGCTCGCCGCCGCCGAAGTGAGGCCGCGGGCGCCCCTGCAAGCACGCCGCGACGCCAGCGATGGCTCCTCGAGGGGGTGGACACGCCCCTTCGAAGACTGGCGCCACCTCTGGGAGTCGTGGAGGTGCGTCTTCCTGCGATGGAACTTGCCGCGGCCGGGGCGGCCCCGACAACGGTGGGAGGCACGTGGCAGCCCTTCGGCCGCCGCGTCCATGCTCCCATTCGGCCGACACGCTCCCGGAGTTCGTGCTATGATCGGAGAGGCCCGCACACATCTGGTTCCAGCTTCCGTGCTTCTTCGCTGGCGTGCTGCCGGCCAGGGGGCCCGGCGGCCTCTGGCTGCAGGCCGACGACTGCTGCAGCAGGGCCTCATGGGTGGAGGTCTAGGTCACCGGCGCTGGCAATGTGTTCCTGAACCGCGGGTGGCAGCCGTTCACTCGCGCGCGCGGCCTGCATGGGAGGTGCACCCTCCACTTTAGTTACGACGGCGTCGTGACCCTCTATGTCAGGGTCTTCGAGGAAGATGGTCGGCGCCTGGGGTGCTGCCTGGACAGAGACCGCGAGGACGAGGACGACAACGATGGCGAGGGAGGCGGCTTCAATGCTGGTGGTGAGCCTGCCCTTGGCGACGATTGCGCTGCCTGCAGCAGCGGCGGCTCCTCTTCTTGGCAGAGCACGAGCGACGGCGACTACAACAAGCCGCCACACCGTCGGGCTTGGACCGGGGAGGGTGACGAGCTGCCTCGCCGGCGCGCCCCTATGAAGAAGGAGGAAGACTCCAACTGAGCTCGGGCGCTGCTAGAGCCGGGCCTCAGGAGCCGATGTAGTCGCGCGGCTTGCTTTTGTTTCTTTCTTTATCCTGCATTGAAAAAAGTAGAAGGCCTTGTCGGGGCGTGTAATGAACCATGGCGCTTGCACCATTATGTTATCATTTTCATATTGCATCATGATATCCGTGTTGCTGCTTATTGTGATTGGGCTGACTTAGCTTAATATGCTTGTGGTAGACTCCCTTGCCGTGAGAGCATGCCTCTCTAGGACTCGGATTCCCGCACGCTCCTCATTCTTGAAGATTCGGAAGTCGCCGAGCCTTAGGAGGCACCCTATGGCTGCAGGATTAGGAAACTTCCGGAGGTGTCATGCCTCACGTGAACTCCCAAGCATGGGCTGGCCCCCTGTTGGCACGTTATGTCGCGATGCCCGGAGGCACGAACTCCATAGGGCATGTGTGCCCGTGAGCTCATTTGAGAGCGTCGCGTGAGGATAAAGATGCGAAAGGCCAGGGCACTAAGTCTTTGGTGGGGTGTGTCCGCGGGCGGGCCCGAGTGCACACACCATGCCCAGCCGCCACGCGCAAGACGCATGAGGAAGAGCAGCGGGCCACTGCCATTCCCCCTAAGGCAAGACATGGAAGAGCGAACGATGCAAGGAGAAACAATTTCCCAACCCTCTCAAAAAAGGAGATGCGAAAACTTCAAATTTTATTCAAGAAGGTGCAAACCACCTACAGAAAGCAAGCAAAAGAAAAGCCGTGTCCGGCACCTACACTAGTCTTCTTGTCTTCCCACCAGCGCGGAGCATGGGGCCTCCACTAGGATGTGGGTGGGAGCCCCCGTGAGGCCCAGGGGCGGCACTCAGGAGGCTCCGGGGCGTGTACAACCCCAACTCATTATTACATTAGAGTGTCATGAGCGAAGGCCTTGATCACGGATAGAACTTCCGGAGATGCTGGATGTTCCAAGCATTCTAGACGGGGACCCCGTCCTGTGTCTCGAGGCGCGCGGCGCCAGGCTTGGAGACACGGGCAATCCTGAACGGGCCCTCCCACATAGGCGAGATCTTGTGAAGCCCCTCCTTGGAGAGCATCCACCTTAGGACGAGGTCACCCACATCGAGGGTCCTAGAGCGAATGCTACGGTAGTGATACCGCCGCAGCGCCTCCTGGTACCTCGCTGCACAGAGCGAGGCTTGGAGGCGGCGCTCCTCCCCCAGCATGAGGTCCATCCCCCGTGAGGCGTCCTGGCGTGCCTCGTCAAACGCCAAGACCCGCGGGGAGCGATGCTTGACCTCATGAGGGAGGATCGACTCAGCTCCATAGACGAGGAAGAACGGGGTCTAGCCCGTGGGCTTGGTCGCGGTGGTGTGGATGGACCACAACACGGACTGGAGCTCATCGAGCCAGCCCCTGCCGCAGGCCTCGAGGTTCTTCTTAAAGCTCCTTGCCTTGTGGCCCCTCAGGACCTCCTTGTTGGCGCGCTCGGCCTGGCCGTTGCTCTGTGGGTGTGCCACCGAAGCGTAGAATATTTGCGTTCCAAGGTTAGCACAATATGTTTTGGAAAGGTTGCTTGTGAGTCGAGAGCTATTGTCGGTGATGATACGGTTGGGGACCTCGAAACGGCTCATGTGGCCCTTGATTAACTTGATGGCCGAGCCAGCTGGGATGGTGCGCGCGGCCTCCACCTCCGCCCACTTGGTGAACTTGTCTATGGTGACGTAGAGGTAGCGGTAGCCCCCGGACACTCGAGGGAACGGGCCCAGGATATCCAGCCCCCAGACCACGAACGGCCACGGGAGTGGGATGGTCTCGACACCCTGAGCGGGCTAATGGATCTGCTTGGCATGGAACTGACATGCCTCGCAAGATCTCACCAGCTCAGTGGCATCGTTGAGCGTCATGGGCAGTAGAATCAGCTGCGGAATGCCTTGCCCACGAGGGTGCGCGACGAGGAGTGATGCCCGCAATCCCCACCGTGGATGTCGGCCAGCAACTCACATCCCTGCTCCTTGGATGCACCGCAGAGAGACGTCATTTGGGCGCCATCAGTAGAGCTCATCGTCCTGGATGCAGTACGCGGTGGCTTAGCAAGCCACACATTCTGCATCTTCCTCCTTCTCTGGCAAGGTGGGTCGGAGCAGGTACACCTTGAGCTCCTCGGTCCAGCACCCTCCCGAGGATCGAGCGCAAGAAGCAAGCGGACCACTGAGGTCGGGCCGCAAGCTGGGGTGCCCGAGGAGGGTGCCATGGGCGGCTCCTCTCGAAGTAGCGCTGGTCCTGCAGTGGGGGGAGCCGCTGACGGCTTGAAGAGCCGTTCCTCGAAGATGCCAGGCTCCTCGGGGTGGCGCTGGGACGCCCTCTTGGAGATGTCGTTAGCCTCGTTGCTTGTGCCAAGTGTACGTGCTGTAATTCCAAGCCTAAGAATCGTTTCTCAATTTTGCGTAGCTCTTCAAGGTATGCCTCCATGTGCTCGTCCATTGGCTTGTACGCTTTGTTGGAGAAGTTGACGAGTAGCTAGGAATCGCCCCTGATAGTGAGGCGCCTGACCCCCAGAGCCGCCGCGGCCTAGAGGCCGACGATTAGGCCCTCATACTCAGCAATGTTATTGGAGACCTTCTCGCCATGCTGAAAGCAGAGTTGCACAGCGTAGTAGAGCTTGTCCTGGGTAGGTGAGATGAGCACAGCTCCAGCCCCTGCGCCTTGGCGTGCGAATGCGCCGTCGAAGTACATGACGCAACCATGTGGAGCCTCATCTCTGGGCGTGAGGGAACGGTCCTCGATCACCCCTCGGCCAGGGGCGTCAGTCCATTCTTCCACAAAGTCGGCGAGGGCCACGTCCTTGATGACTTGGTCGGTGCTAAACTCAACCTGGAACTCCTGCAGCTTGACGTTCCACTCAGCGACCCTTCCTGTGGCACTAGGGCTCCGAAGCACCTCCTGTGGCATGGGGTAGCGTGCATGCGCATCATGCAACACCGTGCTGACGAAGTACACATGATGCTCAATGAGGGAGGGGCGTCGACAGCATCCTGCCCCTCCTGAGACGAGGGATCCTCGGGAGTAGCCTCCTCGAAGGCCCCTCCTGAGATGTCCTATGGGGCAGCCGAGGCCTCAGGAGCGCCGTCCGGAGGCTGCAGTGTTGCGGTCGAGCGCGGGGTGCTACACCGCACACCCGCAACCGCGCGCTCTTCCCGGACCACAACGAGTGTCGCGCTTCCGAGTGGGGCGTGGCGGCCAGGTAAAGCACCATGGGCTCAAGAGGACGAGGCGCTGCCATCAACGACGGTCTAGTGAGGTACCTCTTGAGGTCTTGGAAGGCCACCTCGGCCTCTGGAGTCCATTTCAACAGGCCCTTCTTCTTCATCAGCTTGAAGAACAGGAGGGCGCGCTCGCCTAGTGTTGGTGTGAAAGCCGGCGGATCTCGGGTAGGGGGTCCCGAACTGTGCGTCCAAGGTCGATGATAACAGGATATAGGGGACACAATGTTTACCCAGGTTCTGGCCCTCTTGATGGAGGTAATACCCTACTTCCTGCTTGAATGATCTTGATGAATATGAGATTACAAGAGTTGATCTACCACAAGATCGTAATGGCTAAACCCTAGATGTCTAGCTTGTATGATTGTGATTGCCTCTGGACTAAACCCTCCGGTTTATATAGACACCGGAGGGGACTAGGGTTTTACAAAGTTGGTTACAGAGAAAGGAATCTACATATCCAAACGCCAAGCTTGCCATCCACACAAAGGAGAGTCCCATCTGGACACGGAAAGAAGTCTTGTATCTTCATAGCCCATCAGTCCGGCCCATGTTATGTAGCCCCAACGCCCGAGGACCCCTTAATCCAGGACTCCCTCAGTAGCCCCTAAATCAGGCTTCAATGACGATGTGTCCGGCGTGCAGATTGTCTTCGGCATTGCAAGGCGGGTTCCTCCTCCGAATACTCCAAAGCAACCTTCGAACAGAGAAAACGTGTCCGGCTCTGCAAAACAAGTACCACACACAACCACAGAGAGTATAATATTTCAGGAGTCCAATCTACCGACAAATTTTGTAGCGTGACATCACGTCCCTGCCCGATCATTATTTTGAACCTTTTTTAGCCTCCCGCTCCACGTTTCAAGATTTGGCACGTCTTGTCGAAGTAGAGACCGTGTCCCCTTATTGCAGGATTTTCATCAATACAAGCGTGGGTAATCCAACCGCTCCGTTGGTATGATTCCTTGGGAATAGGCAAGTTTTAAGGCCCATGAGGAGGTGTTCAATATTCATCGCCTTTATAAAGGGGCACAGACCCGTCTTTTTCCCCTACGCCTGCCCCTTCCTCAACCTTTCCAACCTCGAGTTCCAGCACCCAGGTTTCAACTTAATTGCTCCAAGCCTCCCAGTCATGTACGGACCCAGCCCTCAAGGCCGGTGGGTGGCCTCCTCTATCACAGAGGAGGATATCGCGAAGCTCCGGGCAGCAAGGTACCTGACCGCGGAGATCCTCCACAGGCTTCCTGCCAAGGGGCAGGTTATTCCTACACCCAGATCTGGCGAGAGGGTCATATTCATCTCCCACTTCCTTCGGGGGCTAGGGTTCGCTCTCCATCCCTTCGTCCATGGCCTCATGTTCTATTATGGGCTAGTTTTTCATGATCTAGCTCTGGACTCCTTTCTTCACATCTCGGCGTTCATTGTCATGTGCAATATCTTTCTCCGTATTCCCCCACACTTCAGCTTATGGCTCAAGACCTTTAATGTGAAGCTGAAGGTAGTCGACGGGGAACAAGCGGAGTGTGTAGGTGCTATGGTGAGTAAGCTCACAAATTGGCCGAAAGGCTCTTTCACGGAAACTTCCAACCTATGCCAGCGGGAGTGGTTTTACATCACTGAACCTCGTGGTACCAAGTGGGCGGCTACACATGCATTCCGATCTGGCCCTCCATTACGACTCACATCATGGATTAATAAGGGGTTGGACTGGGGATCAATCTACAAAGTGCAAACGCTACAAAGCCATATCCGGAGCCTCCTTGAAAAGGACACTGGCCTCAAAACGTAATCCTGGTAATGCAAGTCCGCCGGGTCCTACCGTGCCAGCGACGGCCCCTCCGCATGTGGGAGTTTAATCCGGAAGGACCACGAGCCCTTCAGCACTTCTTCGGCACGACACACAGAGGAATGTGGAAATTATTCTTCGGGACCCAAAAGCAGTGGCCGGATACAATCGAGGACATCGGCCTTGACTACAATCATCCGGATACCTCAGTAAGCACTTGACTCTTGAACACAGCTTAGTTGATTATCCCCTAATAATATATTGAGAAACCTATCTTCGACCCGGGCTGGATAAAGAAGGCGGAACAAATTAGGTGTTCGGCCCCTTTTCCCGAAGACTCAGCTGATCCTGTGTTAACAAGGATGTTGGCTCCGACGTCGTATCAAGTGCCAGCGAAGGAGGACAAGGAGGAGAGCAAAAAGGCCAACGGTGGCCTCCACTCTAAAGGTACACCGGACGCTATGTCCGGGGAGACTGGAACTCCCTCTTCTGAAGACGAAGGGGAAGGAGAAGCTGATATCTCTTCTCCCCATGGGAAGAAAAGGACCGCCTCTGAAGATTTGGAGGTGGAGGCTCCCAAGCGAGGGAAGATGTCCCCGTCAGGAGGCTCGGGTTCGGAAGACGACGTTGTCGCGCAGTTCCTCCGTAAGGACAAGCCTTTGGCCGAATCGTAAGTGAACAAGGGTGTTCTAAACATATCCCTTTCTTGTCAGGTTATAGGGTAACATCTAAAATATATGTTTGCAGTCCGGCCCGTAGTCTTCCTCAACACTCCTCCTCCTCGAGGGATCTGCTTCTGGAGATGATGGAAAGCGAGACGCCTCCACAGGCCTCCTGGCCCAATAGGGCGGATGACTTCGAGGTGTCGTCCCGGAGGATCGCTCCCGATCAACAAGTGGTGCGGGGGACAATGAAGACAACGCCTGAAGGTGATACTTCGGTCGTCCAGGGTCCGGGGTGTGCAGCCCCTACGGGGACCAACAATAAAGGCCCAGGACTATCCGGTTTATAGCCGAAGACGACTCTAGGGTCGAGTAAACATATCCCTTCGAAGGGAGTTCGTACTCCCGCAACCGCTTCCAGGAATCGGAAGCGTCGGATACATTGATGGACATGTTGCAAAATGCGTCCGTCTTAGAGGAACATCGTACCTTAATGGGTACGGTAGTTGAGAGGATTCTGTCCGCGAGAAGCAGATTGAATGAGGCTTTCACAGGCCTGCTAAGAGGTTTTGAGGTATGCAATGTAATATCTTCAATTGCTGTCTGCATGCAAAATGCACCTGTGTATAGATAGTAGCCCCTGAGACTCTGATTGGCGTCCAAAGGGAGGTGATCAGAGGATCAAAAAAGATATGCCCAGGAAATAACCTGATTAATTTGAACATAGGTTGTTACGTCCATGGCTACTGCCCAAGCTATAGAAGTTGCAAATCTGAAGCAGAAACTTGATGTGGCAGATGACGACATCACTCTTATTAACAGGCGGCTCGACGAGGCACAAGGTATGTTTTGGGGCTGTCGGCTTATGCATGTATAATAATATGAGCACGAAGCTGATAATTATATACGGATACATGCATAACTGTTGATAGTGCTGTCGCGGTTGAGACCTTTTGGGCTGAACTTGCCCGGGCCAAGGAGCAAGCCAGAGTGAGTAATGCGGCTGCCAAGAAGGCAACTACTGAGTTAAAGGCCGAACAGGCTGCTCGGCGCCAGTGCGAGGAGAGAATATCTACCATGGCACGAGAGCTAAAGGATGCCACTGGCCGATGTGAATCACTCGAGAAGGATAACAAAGCCAAGACGACTGATTTCGACAAGGCCTTACAAGAGGCGCGAGAGGCACGATCCGAGTCAAGAGCGGCTCGGGAGGAGATCCGGCAAGCTGGGGATATAGCGGCCGGTAAGCCCTTTCTAATACAGACTAAATTCGGCGATCCAAAGTATGCCCCGCTTAATCAAATGTGGAGTTTTCCAGACGCATTCTTGGACCTGCCGAAGAGTGTCTCCGATGCGGCGCAGTTTTTCCAAGCGCAAGAAGGACATGCAACGGAGAAGCTTTTCTGGTCACAAAGCACGCCAAAGTGTCCGCTGTTGCTGAATGAACAGATGGCCCAGTGGGCCGAGCTCCGCAAGATATCCGAATCTGCCATGAAGGACGTCGTGGTCCGGCTGTGGCCGACTGAGCCAATTCCGAATAGTGATTTCGATTTGGTGCAATGACTTGTTGATGCGGTGCGGCGTATCGACGCCGTTAAGCGGTCAACATGCATTGAAGGTGCACGGATGACCTTTGCACGTGTCAAGACGTACTGGGCAAAGATGCAGGCCACCGATATTGCAGCGAAGAGTCTACCAGGCGGCAAGGACCATCACACGCCGGAGCATTATTTTGAGGATGTCCTAGAGGGCGCCCGTTTGATAGAGGGTCAGTGCTCGAAGTACATGATATTACTGAATGTATCGGAATCGCGATAATAATATTATAATATATTAAGGTATGTTATATTTATGCCTTTTTCCTGAAAGGTATTTCCTCCTGTGCGGCCGGTTTACCTAATCTGAAAGTTTGCCAGTCGTCGGCTTCAGCCCCCTCACATATAATGCGGGGGTGTTCGGAATAGCAACTGACTACACTTGACCCAACGTCTTGGTCCATGAAGGAGGTGTTAGTGCGGCGAACTAGGCAATCGGACTATAGGGCTTTAACACCTTCACTTAGCCATAGGGGTTTGACAGTGGGTCTACGATATAGCCCCTTGTATGTACGCGTTTATCCGAATACGATGCGTTACATAGGTGACCAGAAGAACGGTCCTTCGTGTAATACGGAAGAAATCGTGAAAGATTCTGATAAGTCATCGAGTGGTTGACCAGTTCTCGCCTCATCATGACAGTCAGTTTTTGGCTTTCTCTACTGAGGTATTTGACCAGGTGAACCGGAAACACAATCGCAGTAGTTCTCCCTTTACTACCCTAGCCGATAGGATGGAACGTAAGGTAGTAAACACAGGAGCCGGGCAACCCAACTATTGACCGAAGACATGGTTCGGAGCTGATGCATATAAGGCCAAACTCGTGACGCCGAAGTATGCTATAAAGCTGTTCGGACTTTTCGGCAACACATATGTTGCCGTATCGAGCCCCTGGCAATTTGAGCCGAGGTGCGTGTGTGAAACAACCGAAGAAGCAAAATTCAGTTCTGGAAAAAGCAAATACTGAGTACGGATTATGTTCACAGGAATCTGATTTATACATCAAACGCAATTTTACAGATTACACCACCACTACCTAGGCTATTTGACATGCCAGGGGTCGAAGGCTGGGGAAAAAGGCACTTTATAGGTGTGAAATAAAGTGTGCGGTCTACAAAAAATCATTTGGACCTCCTATCGCACGTCTGCGCTACCTTTGCCTCGGCGAAAAGATTCCTTAACATGAATAGCCGTTGATTATTTATACGAAGTCGAACTCAGAAAAGAGTCCCTGTATGCCTGTAGGATGAACAGGTTTTGATTCACCTGTAGTAGAAGATAAAAAATAGTTAGAAAAAAAGAAGAAGGCTATAGGAGAGCGAGCCACATTGTAAGTCTGTCCGTATTGTGCCTTCGCCGATGACCAAGGTATTTTAAGTGCATAATGATGGATGTGTGATACAAACTTCATGAGTGTATGAGGTGAACGACGGAGGCCGGACTGCTAATCCAGCTCTGAAATTGACTGGTCCTGTGTAGTAGAGGCTGGCGGCTTAATGGTCGATGAGATACACGGCTTAATGGGGCCGCTTTGTACTTCAGCGGCAATAGCCGCAGTATGCTCCTCTGTACAGAGGGAGCGTTCCGTATTCCCGTCTATCGTGATGATGCCTCGTGGACCGGGCATCTTAAGCTTTAGATAGGCGTAGTGTGGGACCGCATTAAAACGAGCAAAAGCGGTCCGTCCGAGCAGTGCATGATAGCCATTGCGGAATGGGACAATATCAAAGATCAAGTCTTTGCTTCGAAAGTTGTTCATCGAACCAAAGACAACTTCCAATGTAATTGAGCTTGTGAAGTGGGCCTCTACGCCAGGTATTACTCCCTTGAAGGTAGTTGTGGTGGGCTTGATTCTCGAAGGATCAATGCCCATCTTGCGGATAGTGTCTTGGTAGAGTAGATTGAGGCTACTGCCGCCGTCCAGAAGGACTCTCATAAGATGGAATCCGTCGATAATTGGGTTGAGGACCAGAGCTGCTGAACCTCCGTGACGGATACTGGTAGGGTGGTCCCTGCGATCAAAAGTGATCGGGTAGGCCGCCCATGGGTTAAATTTTGGGGCGACTGGCTCTATGGCATAGATGTCCCGCAGTGCGTGCTTGCGCTCCCTTTTAGGGATGTGTGTCACATATATCATGTTTACTGTTTTTACTTCGGGGGGAAATTGCTTCTGTCCCCCGGTGTTCGGTTGGCGAGTCTACTCGTCATCGTTGTCACTGGGCGGCCCCTTCCCCTTGTGTTCGACATTGAGCTTGTGATGCGGAGCATCCCACATTCATCCCCGTGTGCACTCTGACTACTCTCCAAGCCCCAAGGATACATAAGATGAGACCTCGACTATACACCATTGGACACAAGGTGAACTCGCTCCTCTTCGAACCATCACCTTCCATATGTGAGACATGGCTACTACCTCAAATATATGTGCTATGCATGACCAGGAACAAAAAGGAAGACCATGAACAAGACGGCGAGGACACCAAGTGCGAAGGACGAGAAGAAGAGCTGTCACGGAAGCTACAGGCTCCAGACGACCGGCCCAGCCCGGACGCCCGACACCTTCCAGGCTCCGGACGACCGGACACCTACGGACGACCAACGTCGCGATGACAGAACCTAATCTACGGAAATCCGAGGAAGACCGGACGACCGGACAACTACGGACGTCCGGACCCCCGCGGGCCTTCGGACGACCAGCGCCTCACGGACGACCGGACCCTGGTTGTGTCCAGTTGGCGGCTTAGGCCCATGTACCCCTTCACTTCGCCCCCCATTTGCACTAAGACTATAGATAGACCTCCCCCTCCTCCTAGTTAGGGTTAGCAAAGATATAGCTCATATTTGTGTGAGAGCTTTGCTCATCCACTTGGTTACCTTCTCCTCGGATATTGCGCCTCCTTGGAGAAGATCCTTCCAAGCGGATTCAAGACCCCCTCTTGGGTGGCCCCCATCAAGACCTCCTCTCGGAGAAGAATCGGTTACCTCTTGTATCGTTCTTTGTTGGATTTGGACCGTGTGATCTCTATGTGTTCTTGGAACTAGCGCATGTGTAATCAAATCTTGTTGGTTTGAGTGATTCTCTTGTGTTTCCCCTCGTTTTCCCCTCGTGTTCTTCATGTTCCTCGTTGGGATCCGCTCCTTTCGTGAAAGATTGGTCCGCTAGGGTTCTACCCTACATCATCTTGGTAACATGAGCCACGTTGATCACGATTTCGGAGCCTCCCCATTGTGTTTCTAGCCTAGTTTTGTTGATTTTGTCCCAAATTCGAAAATCCCCACCAAAAAATAGCCCCAATTTTTTTTGTGATTTGTTGGTGTGATGATGTTTTGTTGATTTTGATCCATGGATTTTCTTGGTTTCGAGTGGATCTAGCATTTCCCCAAGTTTCCCCACTTTCCATCCACGAAATCTCCTCAATTTTGACCCCAAAATCCCAAAATTCCGCCCAAAATCGCGTCCTGGAGCTCAAATCCGGCGTTGACCCCCGACCCCCAGACATCCGCAACTTTCTGGATGACCGGAACCTGCCAACAGAATGGAAATTACGGATTTCCGAGCCCGCCCGGACGTCCGGCCCCCGGACATCCGACCTTTTCCGGACGTCCGATACCTGTGGTTTCCCATTTCGGCTGATTTTTGTTTTGTCCATAACTAATTCATCCGGACTCCTATTTTCACGTTCTTTAGCTCGTTGAAAAGCTCTTGACATCCCCCTGCCAACAAAAATACCACCAAAACCATTTGATTCCATAAATGTTTTGGAACTTTGGCATCTTTGCCTAGGGCTTCCACCACATCCTCCGCTACTCCACCACCGACTTCCGCAACCTAACCAATTTTGTTCCACATCACATTAGTGGTTGCTTGAGTAGTGATTCATGTCTCCTAAGGTGTTTCGGCTACTTAGGGATGGTTGCTTCTTCATCAACCACCATCATAACTTCCGCATAGGCTTGCCCACCATACACTTCCACCACCCCCAACTTAACCCAATTTTGTTTGTGTTGTGAGTTGTGTCTCCTAAGGTGTTTCGGCTACTTAGGGACCGTGCTTCCAACTCCGACACCGTGTATAGTCCACCATCTTACCCTCCACTTCCGCATTGCATACACCATAACCCATCATTGCATTTACGCAATCCCATTGAGCTTCCGCAACCACCACCGCATTCCACTACCACCATTTGACATTTGTCATTTGAGATTTTGAGTTCGCGGTTTTTCCATTTCCTAAGGTGTTTCGGCTACTTAGGGACGAGTCTCCATCATCTTGGTATCTAGACCGCCACTCATCATCGCAAAGGACGGTAACCTCGACGACACCATTGTATATTCCCCTTGCAATTGCATTGATAACCCCTAGCCCATTTTGCGTCACTTGCCTATCGAGACTAGCCATTTGAGTATTGCCGGCAATGTTACTTTTGCACATTAGTGATCTACACCATACATTGCATACATACCATATCATCTTGGTATCATATCATCCATTGTGTCAATTTTTCCCGCATATACACATTTGCTATCTTGGTTTGTGCATTGTGCAAAAGTGGCCACAAAAAAAAAGAATAAGCTTTTAAGCAAAAAGAGAAAGAGCAAAGAAGCTTGTAAGCAAGTGCCATAGCATCATACCACATTACATATAAGATTGTCATATCCAATCATCTTGGATCATCTTGAGAAACACCGGGAACCATACATATATAGCATATTTGGGATATACATTCATTTTGCATATCATAGGTTGTGCACAAGTGTCGTATCCGCCTATAGAGCAATCGTGCTAGCGTCTCTCTTGAGTTGTGCAACATGAGCGCTTTCCGAGGATTCCACATTTTGTGCTCATTCCTTGGTTGCACGACCCCATTTATCTATCCATGTGTGTGTTTCCGTGTGCCATTCTTTGCTATTGGTCTATTTGTTACACTTGCAATTTTGTGAATCTTTTTCAACATTATTGACTCTTGCTAACAATTTGCATCAAATTTTTGTGCCACTATCCTCACCGAGCTCCACCATAAGCCTTACTTGTGTAGGTGTGAGAAACCGACAAGAATTGGTACCAATTGTGCTATTTCCTTGTTACACATTGAGTGATCATTGATCCATTTTCAACATCGGTCAAGGTACATTTGGTATAAGTTCTTCTCTTTCTCCCACTCATATTTGCTCGAGTTTTGTGATGGATAGGCAAGGCATTTCATCTCCGGTCTTCGACAACAACGACGGCGTGAACAACTACATCACCAAAGCGTCCATCTTTGATCTACAACGACAAATGCAAGGCACACAATCTACCTTGCGAGAGCGCCTCGACAACCTCACCATCGACATACGACACTCTGAAGCAAGGAAAAGGGACTACATCGACACCAAGTTGGGCGAGCTAAAGGATCAACTACGAGACATGGTGGCTGACTACAAGTCTTCTTCCCCTTCATCATCATCAAGGCAGCGGCGAGCAAGTCGATCATCTTCGGAGCGCAAACAAGATGCAAGCGCAAGTCGTCCACATCCACATCTCCATGGCGACCATCTCCAACATCGTCATGAAGGGCAAGACACCTCCAAGCAACATGTGCACGACGATGACGAACGACATCTACTACGAGCTCAAGCGCGACAACGACACCATCATCATGAAGATGCTCAACAAGCGCAAATGCACAAGTCCCAACAAGCTCTACTTCATGCCAAGTCCAAGCTTCATGAGCACAAGAGAAGACCGCGAGACAAGCACCACCACGAGAACGCTACGGCTACTACACCAACCACTACGGCATCTTCTCCAAGTGTTCTCAAGGCATCTTCGCCTTTGGACGTACGGCATCTTCGCCTACTTCTCGTGAGTTCGCCTACATCGACATCTTCAACAACAAGGCGACCATCTACAAGCGAGGGCGACGCTTCCATCTTCGGAAACCCCTCAAGGAAGATGGCCGAGCATGGGAAATTCCCTTTGGTCATGGAGACGAGCTACGAGGTGCCACATCATATGGGCCTCCAACAACAAGACGGTGACAAGAAGGTTGATCATGGGAATATCCATTCAACCAAGGCAGCGATAGGAGTTGAGCATGGAGACATTTGCACCAACATCTCTCCGACACCCACATATCATGAGATGATCCAATTTCCATGTGAGGAGAGCCACCAACCCATGAGTGAGATGAGTGACTCCACCCTATATGACAGTGAGTGCATTACCTATGAGAGGATAGTGTGACCACCACTAGCCCCACACTTGAGAGCATGCCACACATCCTATGCGAGGTTGAGAGAAATTTGAGTGACTCCACCAACCATATGAGTGAGAGCATCATACCGGGAGTGAGTGAGCCACAACACTTAGTGCGTGAGGTAGTTAACACGGCATGTGAGGCCACTATGATTTCTAACGACTTAGCCTCTACTCCGAGTGTGTTTTCTTCTTTGGTGCTAGGTCTCCTACATGACGACATGCCTATCCTCGACGAGTCCATACCTCCAATGGAGACAACGATGGCCATGGTGGACGATGATGCACCCCCCACATGGTTCCATCAAGATGAAGTTGACTACGACTTGGTCTTGGACACCGCACCTACAACACATGAGCGACGCTCCAAAGGTAACATAGGTGATGGTGCTTCTCTTGTCCCACTAGCGTACTATCTTACCAATGATTGCTTGCATGATGTTGACACACCTATTACCATGCTTCATGCTAGTGCGACTTCCTCATGTCATGACTTACCAATTTATGATGAATATGATGATGAGCATGTTGAGTTGCCTAGTTGTGATGCTATGCTCCATAGGATATCTTGTGAAAATTCTATTGGTCACTTCATGTTTGACAATCCATTGAACTTGTCATATGCTATGAGTGAGGTCTCCCATATTGCATCATTTCAATCTCAACATAGTAACTATGCATGCACCATTAAAATAAATCCCATTTGCACTTATGGCATCGATGACGAGATGATGGTCATTGGCTTTTGTTTTTCTTGTGATGATATTGCCATGCTTCCTTTACATGATTTACGCAACTCATCTACTGTGCCATGCCATGATCACATTGTTCTA
This sequence comes from Aegilops longissima, assembly GCA_021605205.1. Taxonomy (NCBI): domain Eukaryota; kingdom Viridiplantae; phylum Streptophyta; class Magnoliopsida; order Poales; family Poaceae; genus Aegilops; species Aegilops longissima. The sequence continues at coordinate 238,015,864 of CM038679.1, forward strand.
AATATGCTTTGTTCTGGATGTTGTCAATATTCTCCATGTGATTTTTCTACTAATGCTCATAAGGAGACCCCCATAGTTTCCTCATACATATTAGGAGATCTTGATGCATTCCATACTTTGCATGCTTCCCATAATTGCTTGCACCATATGCATACCATTCATAACAATGCTCTAGATATCACTAGTGATGCATTACACGAATTGAGTCTCCATTATGCTATACATAACAACAAACCTATCATGATGGATGACATGTTTCTATATCACGCATTTCATTTATTTGAGCATTGGATATTTGGTGCTAACCAACACAAGCATGTATGCATCATGATGGATGATGTGTACATCTACGACGCACACACAATTTTCCCTTTGCTTTTGTTTTGTGTAGGTACTCATGAACAACCGTCAACCTCACAATCCCATGAGTTGACGAAACGAGCTCTTGAGAGCAACGACGATGATTTGGGATCACATGGACTATCCTTACCACCATTTCCTTCGCGCAAGAACTACGCACATCTCTTTTACTTGGCTCTCACAAGGCTTTGGGATATTTACCATTTGTTACCTTATGCCCATTCTATCGTGTTCACTTTGCATGTTATGCTTGCTTCTATGCCTTTGCCATGCAATTGTGACCCTTGCTTGCATCTACCCATGATTCACCATTATGCTACTCCTATGTGTATTTGCATGCTTGGTGGAGATACTTGTTGCTATTACCATGCTTTCTTTGTGCCTCATGCTATTGTTGATTCTTGTGTTGGGAAAGTCATGATGTTCCATTGCTATTTACATAGGACTTCTTGCCAATACATTGATGATACTTTCCTCATATCTTGCTTTCATGCTTGTGCTATGTTATGTGAATTATTCATGCACACTATTTGCACCCATGACACGCTTGCCATGATTCCTTCTAGTACGTTGCATCTTCGCACTACTAGCTTGCTTGACTTTATCTCTATGATTGCTTGCTTTGTCGCATCACCCATGTTCCATTCTTACTCGCTTTCTTGGGTTGATGACATATATGTTCATGCCTCTCACATGATATATCTTGTTTATTGTCGCTTGCCTCCAATAGTTGCCTCTATGCTTAATGATCTTGGAGACTTGGACACTTCACTTGTGATGCATGCTTGGTTGATTGAGCCTATTGTATTTGGTTGTTCTTGCATCATATGCCTCCATACTATGAAATGTTCCCTTGTCCTTTCTTATGATGAGCATGATTTATACACTCGTTGGGTATCTTACCACTCGAATGATAGGTTTTGCATTTACACTAACCTCATTTGTTTTTCCGAGTGTTTGTCATGTTCTTTCATTTTGAAGGATTCAAAAGGAGGTACCATCACGAGACATATTGGTTATGTGCAGGCATACAAGATGTGCAACTCCATCATCCTTGAAAAACTCCTAAAGGTGACCTCCTTCCCCTTGAGCCATCCTCATATATGCATATTGGACGGGTCATTCTTTCATTGTTGTTTCCTTCTTGTTATCTACATGATACATCTATTGGATGGAGGATCGGCATTGGAGATGGACCCTGTGGACCTTCAAGTTGAGGAATGCTCGGACTTAGTGGATTCACCAATGGACCACCATTTCTACCACGACATTGAGCCATGGTACAACAACTCCCATAACAAGTTTACACCCTATGCATGGACTGACTCACATTATGCTTGTCTTGTTGCATCTATTTCCATGTCATCCATGATATATGAGCTTGTGCATCGCCTTAGCAAATTTGTTGTGATCTTCCTTGATGGCATATTCTTACATCATGATCTTATTGCCCACCATCAATTGCATGATCACATAGCCACATTGAGCACCAATTACCATGTTCATGCTTTTGATAAACCGTCCCATTATGACATCATTTTGCACAATGGTAGAATTTGTTGCTTTGTGCACCATGCTAATTACCCCATGAATGCTTTGCATATCATTCTATATCATCTTGATAAGCTTCATGCTCTTTGTCATGAACAATCTTGCCTCACGGACTCATACTTTTTTGATGGACACTTTGTGTGCGCTAACCATTGTATTCCCGAGTGTTGTTTGTGTTTGCTTTTCTTGCATGTATACCACTCCGGCGACACCTTGGAGTACATGGATTGTGCAACGTCTTCCACTCCGTCCAACTACAAGTCCGTCCATGACAACCGTTTCCATGGTGATGAGGATCACGATCCGAGGTCGGATCTTTTCCAAGGGGGAGGAGATGATGCGGAGCATCCCACGTTCATCCTCATGTACACTCCGACTACTCTCCAAGCCCCAAGGATACATAAGATGAGACCTCGACTATACACCATTGGACACAAGGTGAACTCGCTCCTCTTCGAACAATCACCTTCCATATGTGAGACATGGCTACTACCTCAAATATATGTGCTATGCATGACCAGGAACAAAGAGGAAGACCATGGACAAGACGGCGAGGACACCAAGTGCGAAGGACGAGAAGAAGAGCTGTCATGAAAGCTACAGGCTCCAGACGACCGGCCCAGCCCGGACGTCCGACACCTTCCAGGCTCCGGACGAACGGACACCTACGGACGACCGACATCGCGACAACAGAACCTAATCTACGGAATCCGAGGAAGACCGGGCGACCGGCGATCGAACGACCGGACAACTACGGACGTCCGGACCCCCGCGGGCCTTCGGACGACCGGCGTCTCACGGACGACCGGACCCTGGCTGTGTCCAGTTGCAGGCTGAGGCCCATGTACCCCTTCACTTCGCCCCCCATTTGCACTAAGACTATAAATAGACCTTCCCCTCCTCCTAGTTAGGGTTAGCAAAGACATAGCTCATATTTGTGTGAGAGCTTTGCTCATCCACTTGGTTACCTTCTCCTCGAAGATTGCGCCTCCTCGGAGAAGATCCTTCCAAGCGGATTCAAGACCCCCTCTTGGGTGGCCCCCATCAAGACCTCCTCTCGGAGAAGAATCGGTTACCTCTTGTATCGTCCTTTGTTGGATTTGGACCGTGTGATCTCTATGTGTTCTTGGAACTAGCGCATGTGTAATCGAATCTTGTTGGTTTGAGTGATTCTCTTGTGTTTCCCCTCGTTTTCCCCTCCTGTTCTTTGTGTTCCTTGTTGGGATCCGCTCCTTCCGTGAAAGATCGGGCTGCTAGGGTTCTACCCTACATCAGCTTGCCGGCCTGTTTAAAGACCCAACAACTTTTGTTGGTATGATTGGCTGGTTTGTCGGGCGTGCCATGGATCTGGCAGGGTCGGTCCAGTATCTTGTCTAGACTGGATGGTCCGTCTTTGTTTGCCTTGAATGGCTACTTCCGTTGACCAGATTTGGAGCCGCTGAATCCGGCGTTGACCGCCATGTCTTGCGTTCCTTCATTATTGTTTCGACGCTTGTGTTTATTGCATCGTGGCTTGCCGTTGCCATCCCGGGCTTCGGAAGTGCCCGGATCACTGGTGCTATTGGTTCTACGAGCCAACCAGCTATCTTCTCCCGCACAAAAGTGGGTCATTAGCGCGGTGAGGGCTGCCATGGATTTCGGTTTTTCTGGCGGAGATGGCGGGCGAGCCACTCATCTCGAACGCTATGCTTAAAGGCCGCGAGGGCTTCAGCGTCCGTACAATCGACAATATGGTTCTTTTTAATTAAGAACCTAGTCCAGAGCTTCCTGGCTGACTCTCCGGGCTGTTGAACTATGTGACTTAAGTCATCGGCATCTGGAGGTCGGACATATATACCTTGGAAGTTGTCGCGGAAGGCATCTTCCAAGTCCTCCCAGCTATCAATGGAGTTTTCGGGCAGGCTGTTCAACCAGTGCCGAGCTGGTCCCTTGAGTTTTAGCGGGAGGTATTTGATGGCATGAAGATCATCACCGCGGGCCATATGAATATGGAGAAGAAAATCCTCAATCCATACCACGGGGTCTCTCGTCCCATCATATGATTCGCTGTTCACGGGTTTCAACCCTGCTGGGAATTTGTGCTCCATTACTTCATTAGTGAAGCAAAGAGGGTGTGCGGAGCCTCTATATCGGGCCAAGTCGCGACGTAGATTGGATGGAGTCCGTCTGCGGTTTTCGGCCCGGGCGTGATTATGCTTGTCATGTCCGGCTAGATAGCCGTCGTCGTGTGTCGGGGCACGCCCCCGCGATCCGTAGATCGATATGGTCTCACCTGCTCTACTGTCCAGGTCCTGTCGCAGGTCGTATGTATATCCCCGAGCTATTATATCTCTACCTTTATAGTGAGGTGGTACGTGTTGGTGTTCGGCTTGAGTTGCTGGTTTGTCCCGGCCACGTGGTGGTCGGCCAGCCGCATTACGCGCTGATGGTACGGGCTCAAGTGCCTCGTCATCGAATTGAGGTAGCAATTTGCGCTTCAGGTAACTTTTGGTTGGGTGCTCAAGGCCGTATTCCTCGGCTGCCAGAACATTAGTCCATCTATCGTTGAGCAGTTATTGATCAGCTTGAAGCTGCTGCCGCTTCTTTTTCAGGCTCCTTGTAGTGGCAATTAGCCGGCTCCTAAAGCGCTCCTGCTTGAGAGGTTCCTCAAGCACGCTAAAGTCTTCGTCACCGAGGCTCACCTCGTCCTCGGAGTGTGGGAGATAATTACTGTCCTCCGAGTCTTCGTTTATGATCTGTTCATCAGGGCTAACTTTCCCATCTTCCCGATCATCCTGTTCGGAAGTTGGCTCGACGGGGTCTTCTCTATCTTCGACATCATTCGGAGTGTTGTTGCGTCCTGTGCCGGTATTGATGTTTTTTCCGTGGCGTGATTTAGAGCGGCGATGCTGACGTCGGCTCTTTGGCTATATCTCAGGAGGTTTATGCTTGAATGGATCTTCTTTGTCATCACCGTTATTTTCTTTGGGTGTATCTACCATGTACACGTCATACGAAGAGGTGGCCATCCAACGTCCGGTAAACGGTGGGTTTTGAGTCTGCTCTTCTCCGGCATCGTCGTCCATATCGTTGATGTCTTTGGAGCCGTAATCGAGCATGTCGGTTAAGTCCTCGACTGTCGGATTTTGGGTTCCGGCAAAACCCTTGAGGTTCGAACACTTGGGCGCGCGCGAAGATTTCCCCCTACCGAATCAGGCCCTCAACCTCCCCGCGATCTCAAAGCCTAGCTCGACGAACTCGCAACACAAGGGACACGAGATTTATACTGGTTCGGGCCACCTTTGTGGTGTAATACCCTACTCCAGTGTGGTGTGGTGGATTGCCTCTCGGGCTGAGGATGAACAGTACAAGGGGAAGAAAAACCTCCTGAGGAGAGGTGTTCTTGTGGTTGGTGGGTGTGTGGATGATCTGAATCGGTTCAAGATCAGTTGGTCTCGATCTAGCTCAAGTTGCCTCCTACTGTGGTGGCTAGTCCTATTTATAGAGGCCCTGGTCCTCTCCCCAAATATCGAGCGGGAAGGGAGCCAACAACGGCCAATTTGAAGGGACAGAGCTAGTACAAGCTATTCTGACTAAAGGTGGACTTTGCTTGCCAAAGGCTCTGGTGGTGACGCCGTATTAGGCTCCACGTTGACCTCCGCTCTCCCGTCCTGCTGGTCTTGGTCTCGTTGCACCGATATGGAAACCTTTTCTTGATGCCTCGGTACTCCTCGCCTGCGCTTGCCTCCTTAGCACCAAAGAGGGATCGAGGACACTGTGCAGGCTGGCACCTGCCTGGCCTTGGTCGTTGTCGGTGTCAAAACCGGCGGATCTCGGGTAGGGGGTCCCGAACTGTGCGTCTAGGCGGATGGTAATAGGAGACAAGGGACACGATGTTTTTACCCAGGTTCGGGCCCTCTCGATGGAGGTAATACCCTACTCCTTCTTGATTAATATTGATGATATGGGTAGTACAAGAGTAGATCTACCACGAGATCAAGGAGGCTAAACCCTAGAAGCTAGCCTATGGTATGATTGTTGTTCGTCCTACGGACTAAAACCCTCCGGTTTATATAGACACGGATAGGTTAGGGTTACAGTCGGTTACAATGGTAGGAGATCTACATATCTGTATCGCCAAGCTTGCCTTCACGCCAAGGAAAGTCCCATCCGGACACGGGGCGAAGTCTTCAATCTTGTATCTTCATAGTCTTGGAGTCCGGCCGTGATGATAGTTCGACTATCCGGACACCCCTAGTCCAGGACTCCTCGGTAGCCCTGAACCAGGCTTCAATGACGGCGAGTCCGTAGCATATTGTCTTGGCGTTGCAAGGCGGGTTCCTCCTCGAATACTTTATAGAAGGTTTTGAACACCAGGATAGTGTCGGCTCGCAAAACAAGTTCCACATACCACCTTAGAGAATAACTTTTGCCACAGACCTCTTGGCGTATTCATGGCGTGACATCACACCACGGCCAGGCCTTTTTATGAATTGTTTTTACCGTTCCACCTTAAGCGCGTTTAGCGAGGCGGTTTCCTTGCACGTCTTATCAAAGCATAGATCGTGCCCCCTTATTCAGGATTCTCATCAATACGGACGTGGGCAACCCATCCGCGCCATTGATTACGGCGCTTGGGAGATAGCGAGTTTTACCCGGGCTGGTGGGGGCGCATAGCCGTCCGTCCATATAAGGGGATAAGGATCCACCTTTTCACCTCGCCTTCTTCCTCCTTTGCTCATCCATTTCCTTTTCTCGAGCTCTAGCACCCAAGTCCGCACATTCCTCCTCAACCTTCTCCAACCATGTCGGGAGGCGGAGGCAGATGGATGGCCTCCTCCGTCACGGAGGGCACATCACAAGACTGCGGGAGGCGGATACTTGTCTGGCGATATCGCGCCTGAGCTGCCCGGCAGGGGCAGCTCATTCAACCCCAGGCCCCATGAGAGGTGGTGTTTCTCCCCACTTCCTCCGCAGACTAGGTTTTCCACTTCACCCATTTGTCCAGGGGCTCATGTTCTACTACGGCCTGGACTTCCACGACCTGGCCCCAATTTCTTCCTCAACATCTCGGCGTTTATCGTGGGTGTGCGAAACCTTCCTCGCATCCAGCCCCACTTGGCCTATGGCTGAAGACCTTTAATGTCGGTGAAGGTTGTGGGCGGCCGTCAAGCGAGTCTTGAGGCGCCATGGTCGGCAAGATGGCCAAAGTCCTATGGCTCGAGGGCTCCTTTGTGGAGACAATAAAGGGGTGGCAATCGGGGTGGTTCTACATCACGAGCCACGCGACCCTGAATGGGTGGCGGCCCCAATTCAGATCTGGATTCCCCCACGGCTCTCGTCATGGAAAAGCGGGCCTGAAGTGGGGGATTGGACGAGCTATCGGACTCAAACATGTGTCGAAACCTGGTGGACAAGAATCTCGGGCTTGTCGGCGTAATCCAGGTGATGCTCATCCGCGGATTCTCCCATGCCAACAACGGGCCTTCAATTTGTGGGAGTTCGATCCGGCACTGACACGAACCTTGAGCGGCTCTTGATACTACGTGCGAAGATGCACGGAAGGTCTTGTTCAAAGGCGCGAAGCCCCGCATCCGCTAACAAAGATCACGGATACAGCTCGCGGCGTCAAGCGGCGAGGTAAGTTATTTTACCGCTACGGGACTCTTTTTCATAGATTGACTCTATGTGGGATCTAAAACTCCCTATTCTTTGCGGGACTGGCTGAAGGCGTCCGAACAGATTAACTGTCTAGCTCCTTTGCGGAAGACCAGCGGGCGCCCGATTGGCCAGGGCTGTTGGCTCCGGCACCCCATGTGGTGCGGAGAAGAAGGCCAAGAAGGAGGCCACGGGAACTCGAAGGAGCTCCCGGCTAGGTGATGTCGATTCTGAAGCGAGAATCTTCTCCTAAAAACGAGGAGGAGGAAGAAGAAGCTTCTCCCCAGTGAGAGAGGAGAGAAAAGGAAGGCCGCCCTAGCGGGGAGGCGGAGGAATCAGAAGGAGAACCCTTCCTCACGGACTTCTCAACCAACGTCGGCGACGACGAGGAGGGTTGGCCTACAAGGGCCAAGCCTGGCGAATCGTAAGTGTCCAGGATACCATGGCTTTTATTATCGCAGAGTGTTCTCTAATGTCGAACAATCGCAGCAGCCAAGGGCGAGTTCGCCGATTCATCGGCGGGTCCACAGGCTCGTCGGAAATGGAAGTGCCGCTTCGACCGCCTCCTCGCCTCACGCTGCAGACGGCCTTGTGGTGGGGCCCCAAGGGGCTTGGTCAGAGGAGGTGGCGCAGGAGGTGCCACAAGGCAACCTCCGGATTCGGTAGCGTGGGGGCAAGACCCCGGGGCTCTAAGCCGACCCTTGTCCGGACTCCATGCGGAACTGCAGCAGTTCGAGTCCGGCAAGTGGTCCCTCATAAGAAGGGTAAGGCGCGGTGTCCTCCGTCCAACGGAGGCACGGATAGCTTACTACTAGGCGCTCAGCGGCGCCTCCATCGAGGAGCACCACCTTTGTTATGAGTGCGGTGATGCGGACAGATTCGATCCAGAAAAGCGGGCTGACGAAGCACTGTACCAGCCTTCTAACGAGGCTTTGAGGTAAGTTTAGAATATTTAAAAATATTACCGCATAGATAGTAGCCCCGATGCTTAGTTCGGTGTTGGGAAGAAAAGCGGACTAAGGATCTAAAAAGATATCTGTGAGAGTCCAACATAAGTATGTCAATATGGGAATGCTGAGGCTGCTTTCTTGACCTCTGCCCGCCTTGTGCTGCGGAGGTCGATGCGTTAAGCGAGCCTCGGCGGTCGAGCGAGCTCGGCCAAGCCAAGAAGCAGCTCGAGGACAAGGAAGGTCGTAGTACCTTATTAAAAGAAATACCATATAGAAAGGTTTTGGTTGCAAAGATAACAGGAATAACATGGGTGCTGCGGGGGCCACGAGCGAGGTGGCGACCACTGAAGGAAGCGGTGTCTATGGCCCGGCTCAGCGGCTGCAGGCACGCACCGGCGAGAGAAGGGGGGGCGCAGCTGGCTAAGATGCGGCAAGAGCTCCAAGCTCTCGTGGAAAAACACGAGAGTTTGGGCGTGACTCAAACTTGAGAGTCCGAGCTCACCTCGGCTCTTGAGAGTGCTAAGCTGCTAAGGCCGAGGCCCAAAAAGCCCTCAAGAAATTGAGTCGTTAAAGAAGATAGCGGCGGGTAAGGCATTCTTTATGCAAAGCAAGCATGTGAAAGTGAATTACCTATTACATACCCGGATTCGAGCTCTCCAGGAGCATTCGCAGATTTGCCCGTAGTGTGTGCGATCTTTGCCGCATTCTACCGCGCCGAGGAGGGGAGCTCGACGGAAAAGGTGTTCTGGTCTCAGTATGTTGAGGCCGAACATCCGGTGCCCCTGAGCGACCAGCTGAAGCAGCTGATCGAGCTCCACAAGGTCGCCGAACAGGCCATGAAGGGCCTTATAGCGCGGCTGTGGCCAATGGAGGCCATGCCCGGGAGCTACTTCGGCTTGGTGCAATGGCTAGTGGATGCCTGTCCACGGATTGAAGTCATCAAGCGCTCCGTCTGCATTGAAGGTGTCCGTCGGGCCCTTGCCCGTGCTAAGGTGCACTGGGGCAAGCTGGATGTGGAGAAGCTTGTGACGGACGGACCACCGAAGGGCCATGAGCATCATGCGCTGAAATGTACTATGAGGGCCTCTGAAGGTGCCCGCTTGAATAGCGGATGAGTGCTCCAAAGATGTAATTTTGAATAGGCTCGCATTTGTTATCCTGTCGCTGAAAACTTGTTCATATGCGCTAAGCAACGCTTGTTAATTTAAAATATTACCTTCATGCGGCCATTTATCAAATTTGAGAGATGGCAAGTCGTTGGCTTCAGCCACCATGCCACAGTCTTTGGGGTGTTGGGATAAACTTGAGCACTCTTGTTCCCATTCTTGGGTCCATCTAGGAGGCGCTCAACACAGCGAACAAGGCAACCGGACTTATAATGCTTGAACACTCTCACTTAGCCATAGAATTCTATAATTTTAAATTTGGTGAAGCCCCTAGTATTCGGAAGACCGAGTTCGAGGCGCTATCCAGGCCTTGGCGGACAATTCAGTTCCTCGCTCTAAGCGGCATAAGTCTTTAGGGACCGAAAAACCTCTCGAGCAGCGACCGGCTCTCGCCCTATCATGACGGTCAGTTTAGCTTTCTCCGAGGTGCTCGACCCAGCTCAAGCTGGGGCACAATTGCGATGGTTCTCCCGGTGCTACCTTAGCCGATATAGCGGGCGTAAGGTACAAAAACAGGGGAGCCGGGCAAACCCAACTATTGACCCAAGACATGATTCGAGCCGATTCATATAATGCTATAAGTTAAGGTGCCGCACTTGTGAAAGTGTTAGGACTTATCACACCATAATTTTGGGGTACTTAAGCCCCTGGTGTATTGGCCGTACCAAAGTGTACGGTTGCAACATGTCATGAAATGAACATATGTATAGATAAAGGAAGTAGAGCAATAATAAGCAAAAGCTATGTATTGTTTATTCAAAAAGGTACTACAATGAAAGCAGAATGATACAAATAGTGCGATAAGCAAGGGATGGGACTATCTAACATGTCCCCCTCCAGGGGTAAGCTGCGGCATGGTATGTAAAACAGGTATAATGCTCGTAATAGAGACCACTGAACACTTGACGTGGCTTACCGCTTCCTGGCTGTTGCATCGTGAGTTCGGCGATTCTAGTGCGGACATGACTTCAAAGATGGAGTCCGAAAGTAAGGAAAAGGAAGAAAAGGAAAAAGGAAAGAATGACACAATCGGGGCCCTTGGTGCGGTCGAGCCGCATTCTTGGCGTCTTGTGGTCTTGCCCTCCCCATATGCCCATGGTATTTCAGAGCATAATTATGTACGCGTAACACTAACCGCCAATTTCGTGAGGGCTGGGGTTGGGGCGGATTACTCGCGATGCTTGAATCGTGCGAGCGGTCTTGTTGTAGGTTACTCCGGCGCGCAGCGGTGTCGGGCGCTTAATGGCGGACTCGAGAGTTGTTGTGAGAGGCTGCTTTGTACCTCCGCCGCGAGGGACGCCGTGTGCTCCTCCGTTCGGAGAGAGTGTTCGGTGTTTCCATTGACCGTGATTACTCCTCGAGGGTCGGCATCTTGAGCTTGAGGTATGCGAGTGCGGCACCGCATTGAACTTTACAAATGCGGTTCGTCCGAGCGATGCATGATAGCCGCTGCGGAATGGGGCGATGTCGAAGATTAACTCTTCGCTTGGAAGTTATCCGAGGATCGAAGACCACCGAGTGTAACGAGCCCGTACAACTGGCCTCTACACCGGTATGGCGCCTTTAAAGGTCGTCTTTGTAGGTTTAATCCTTGAGGGTCTATGCCCATTTTGCGCACTATATCACGATAAAGCAGGTTCGGGCTGTTGCCGCCATCCATCGAGGACTCGGTTAGGTGAAATCCGTCGATAATTGGGTCAAGAACCAATGCGGCGAAACCGCCGTGACGGATGCTAGTGGGGTGGTCCTTCGATCGAAAGTGATGGGCAGGAAGACCATGGGTTGAACTTGAGCGGTGGCTCCATCGCATATCGTCCCTTAGTGCGCTTCCGCTCCCATTTGGGTATATGGGTTGCGTATGTTCACCGTTCGCACTTGCGTGGGAAAACCCTTCTGTCCTCTATTGTTCGGCGGCCGGGGCTCTTCGTCGTCATCGCTATGCAGCCCCTTGTCATTGAGTTCGGCACTTAACTTGCCTGCTTGCTTGAACACCCAACAGTCCCTGTCGGTGTGATTGGCTGGTTTTTCGGGGGTGCCATGTATCTGGCACAAGCGATCGAGTATTCGGTCCAAGTTGGACGGGCCCTGGGTATTTCTTTTGAATGGCTTCTTCCGATGATCGGGTTTAGAGCCTCTGAATCCGGCATTGGCGGCCGTATCTTCAGTGTTATCGCCGTTAATGCGGCGCTTGTTCTTGTTGCAACGCGACCTGCCATTGCTGTCCTTGGTATCCGAACTATCAGGATGTTTGGCCAAGTTGTTGCTTCGAGCTAGCCAGCTGTCCTCTCCCGCACAAAAGCGGGTCATGAGTGTTGTGAGGGCTGCCATGGATTTTGGCTTTTCCTGTCCTAGGTGCCGGGCAAGCCACTCGTCGCGGATGTTATGTTTGAAGGCTGCAAGGGCCTCTGCATCCAGACAGTCAACGATTAGATTTTTCTTTGTTAGGAACCGTGTCCAGAATAGTCGGCGATTCTTACGGCTGTTGGATTATGTGGCTAAGGTCATCGGCGTCCGGTGGTCGCACATATGTGCCCTGGAAGTTATCAAGGAATGCGGCTTCGGGTCCTCCCAACAACCAATTGATTCTTTGGCAAGCTGTTGAGCCAATGCCGAGCTGGTCCTTTAAGCTTGAGTGGGAGGTATTTGATGGCATGTAGATCATCACCGCGGGCCATGTGGATATGGAGGAGATAGTCCTCGATCCAGACCATGGGATCTGTGGTACCATCGTATGATTCGATGTTTACGGGTTTGAAGCCCTCGGGATTTGATGATCCATTACTTCATCGTGAAGCATAGTGGGTGTCTTGGCGCCTCTGTATTGGGCTATATCACGGCGTAGCTCATATGAGCTTTGTCTCATCGTGTTGGCCCGACCAGGTTTGTCTGTATCCGCGCGACGGTAATCATCCAGCGTTGTTGGGCGCCACGCGATCCGTGGATCGATCTTGTATGTTTTGCCTTATCCTCAATATATCTACTTAAGTCCGGCGCGTTTTCCCATGCCTTGGTACTTTTTGAGCAGCGTCCGGGTGTGGCTTGGCGAGGGCCGAGAGGCTTCTCTATCGCGCCACGGGTGGCGGTCTGCCATGTCGTCTTGCGCTGGTGACTTGGGTGCTTCCTCCTCTGATCGAGCAACGGCCTGCTTTTGGGGTAGCTTTTGGAGGCGTTGAGTTCATACTCTTGGCTGCAAGGACTTGATCCATCTGTCGCCTAGCAGGTCTTAGTCAGCTCTAAGCTGTTGCTGCTTTTTCTTGAGGCTGTTTGCCGTGGCCATAAGCCTGCGTTTGAAACACTCCTGTTGGCGGGATCCTCGAGCACGACCAATTTGTCGTCGTCGAGGCTTGCCTCATCCTCGGAGGGAGGCGTAATTATCGTCCTCGACCTCTCTTTCTACCGCCTTTGTCGTGCGATTCTTCTTCTCCTCCTCCCGCGCTGAGTCCTGCTGGAGGGGTTGTCTTCATCTTGTCAGGGTGTTATTATCTCCCTTAACGGAATCACAGTTTTCTTTGTGGCAGGATTTAAGCGGCGCCGTTGGCCTGGCGCTTGGTTGCTTTTTGGAGGGTCATCCTCCGTTGTTCCATCGCCGTTCCCATCTTTTGGGATATCCACCATGTATATGTCGTATGGCGAGGTGGCCTTCGATTGCCACGTAGGCGCTGGGTCTTGGTAAATCTCCGGCATCGTCGTCCATACCGTCGATGTCTTGGTCGAAGTCTAGCATGTCGGTTAAATCATCGGCAGTGGCTACAAAGTGGGTGGTGGGTGGGCGTTGAATTTCTTCGTCGTCGCATCCCAACCTTCCTGTCCGTAGTCCAGCCAGGGCTCTCCGGATAAAGAGAGACTTTAGTGAATTCAGGATGTCGCCAAAGGCGAGTGCTTGAAAGATGTCCGCGCGTGATGAACTCCATGACCGCGCCCAATCGGATTCGATTAGCGGGGCGCGGAGGTTGAGTCCGGCACCACAGGTCGAGGTCTTCGCAAGGACAGGGATGGAGTTTGGCTCAATCGCCCGTAGAGATGGTAGCCCGAGGCGGTGTCCAACCACTCGTCCTCGATCGGGGAATCCGGCCCGGATTAAGGGTCGGGGCGGGCGGAGTGCGGCCTCCGTGGCCATTGTTCGCCGCAGAGCTAGATCATGCCCATCGAGGCAGTCGGCACGCTTGGTTGCGGCTCGAATCCGTCGAAGATCAAGTCTCCGCGGATATCGGCCGTATAGTTCAAACTTCAAATCTGACACGATGGCGAGCGTAGCTTCGATCTGCTCCGGATGGCAAGCTTAATTGCCCGATGCAAAGCCGCAGAATACGAGGATCTGTCCGGGAAGAGAACTCTCACCCTGGACCGCGTCGTTGCTCATGATCGAAGGAGCCATCGGGCCTATCGGTGACGACACAGAGGAACTCTCAATGAAAGCACCAATGTCGGTGTCAAAACCGGCGAATCTCGGGTAGGGGTCCCGAACTGTGCGTCTAGGCGGATGGTAACAGGAGACAAGGGACACGATGTTTTACCTGTGTTGGGCCCTCTCGATGGAGGTAATACCCTACTCCTGCTTGATTAATATTGATGATATGGGTAGTACAAGATTAGATCTACCACGAGATCAAGGAGGCTAAACCCTAGAAGCTAGCCTATGGTATGATTGTTGTTCATCCTATGGACTAAAACCCTCCGGTTTATATAGACACCGGATAGGCTAGGGTTACACAGAGTCGGTTACAATGGTAGGAGATCTACATATCCGTATCGCCAAGCTTGCCTTCCACGCCAAGGAAAGTCCCATCCGGACACGGGACGAAGTCTTCAATCTTGTATCTTCATAGTCTTGGAGTCCGGCCGTGATGATAGTTCGGCTATCCGGACACCCCCTAGTCCAGGACTCCCTCAGTCGTCATGGCTGACATCGTAGGTACCTCACTAGGTTCGCCTTGCCTTGATCTCTCCGCCCCTCGTGAGCCAGTCCCGGTGAGGCTGCCCTCGAGGAGTCCTTGTGTCGTCCGCCTCGCGAGGCTTGGCCCCTCGCGAGGGTCTTGAGCGTTGGTTGGTGAAGATGGGCCATACTGGGCCGCAAGTGGAGCCACCCCGTGGGCCATAGGCAGGCAAGTCTAGGGACCCCCGTTCCCAGAACACCGACAGTAGCCCCCGTGCCCAAGGCGCGCTCGGACTTGGCTTCGAGGCGAAGCCAATGGGCAAGTGCGGAGCACCACGGGCCCCAACAGCCTTCGGACTTGGTTGACGCATGGTGATTGATTGGACGTGGGCGTCTCCGCTTCCCCACGCTGCCTCAGCAACTGCCCGACTTGATGAGTCCCTGCTGCATGCAGGGAGGGTTATCATTACCTGTGATCGTGGAGGTCGACGGTTGGCCTCCTCCTGCTACAAATGGGAAGGGGGCAAGGCCCCCGTCGCCCATCTCTTCTTGCTCGCTTCTTCTACCTAGCTCCATTGCTGGTAGCGACACCATGGAGCCGATTCGAAGGTTCTCAGCCACGGAGAAGGGAAAAACTCCCCGCGATGAGCCCGGGCCACTTCCGCCGAGGAAGAGGCCGGTCCACTGCCACAACATAGTCGTGAGGCAGGAGGTGACAAGGCCATGGTACGAGCAGCCACCTCCCAGGTATCCACTACCTTTGTACGCCCAAGCTGAGGGCTCGGGAGGAAGAGGCAGCAAGCGGTGCCGCCCACGCCGCAACCGAGGCCGCCACGCCGCAATGTCGCGTGTCGTCACCCCTGGAGTCCACGCCGCGGACGCCTCACGACAACTTGTGCTGTGGGAGGCGATGCCTCCGCGCACCTGGGTCCATTTCCCTTCATTCTTCTCCGCCAAGATGCTGCCGAGGGGACCCCTCGAGCTATGGCTGCAGCACGGCGATTGCGACACACCGGCGACCGGAGCAGAAGTTGAAGCCGTCTCCTCGGGCAAGATCTTCATGACCCGAGGCTAGGTGAGGTCGCCTGGGTTTGCCGTGCGGAAGGCGCCCTCGTGATCCACTTCGAATATGACAGCGCCTCCATGATGTCTTCAAGGTCTTCGACGCGGAAGGCTTCCGCTTGGAGTGCTGCCCTGGAGGGGGGCGTCAGGACGGCATCACAGCAGGAGCAGGGCCTGCTGTCCGCCCCGCTAGTGGCTCCTCTGGTAGCATCAGTGACGCTTGGGGGTCCAGCGATTCTCCCGAGCTCTACGTGACTCCAGAGACGAGCAACGACAGCTACGTGCCCCCGAGCTCTCGCCGCGCCCGGAGTAAGGCTGCAGCGTCCGGCCGCCGCCGCCGCTGATCTGGATGGGGTTGGCGCCGGCTTCCCGTGGCCCACTGTTGATGATGGTGTCGGCCACGGGAGTGCGTGTAGATAGGGCTCCTTGAAGTTCTTTTCTTTTGCTCCCTGCGAGGAATCGAGAAGTGCCCCGCGGGGCGTGTAAAGGGTCCGCAATGTCTTTTGTTGATATTATCCTTATCATGA
Source organism: Aegilops longissima (assembly GCA_021605205.1). NCBI lineage: Eukaryota > Viridiplantae > Streptophyta > Magnoliopsida > Poales > Poaceae > Aegilops > Aegilops longissima. The sequence continues at coordinate 238,031,990 of CM038679.1, forward strand.
AATCGTGTGTGTGCGCGTCCTATTCCGACTTGGTTTCCCCTTTCCAACCTCGCGGCAGCTTGGTGCTCTACGTTGACAGGTCCCGGTCCCCAGGCAGGCTGCAACCGTCGCTAGTATGCCAGGTCGCGATGCCGTGGTCAAGGCCAGGAGGTGAGCGGCCTGAGGTCTAGTAAGAGCTCCTAAGGCGCGATGCTCAGGAGGTCCCCTTTAGCACGCAAGCGGCCATCAGAAGGTAAGAAAGGGAGGCAACACTGCTGCAACAGTGCTGTAGCGAGTGAGGATCCCGTGTAGTGGCGATCGGTTGACTCAAGCGCGAAACTTATATCGGTAGTCTGGAGTCGTTTCCTGGCGTTGCGCCAGACTCGTGCGTCGGCGGTCGTGGCGCAGCTAGGTTAGGCCCATGCGTGCTTCCCTTTCTTCCACACGCTCTCCTTCGTGCTCTACGTCCTCAGGTCCCGACCCTCGAGCGAGCTCAGCCGCCGTTGGTATGCCAGGTTGCGATGCCATGGTCAAGGCCAGGGGTGAGGGCTGGAGAGCCAGTAGGAACTCCCGAGTCGTGATGCTCAGGAGCCCCCTTTTAACGCGCAAGCGAATCGCATGGGAGAAGAAGGAGCCCGCGGTACCGCCCGCTGTTGTCCTCGGGAGGTTCCTGCAAGTCAGCGCGAGGAGGGGCACATATTGCCATTATGGTTGCCGGCCAGCCACTGGTCGCTCTGCAACAGAATGAAGGCACCAAGGGCCTGGTGAGGTGATGCGCGCGGGCAGTGCCGCGGGCCAGAGCTCGACCGCTCAGATTTATCAACGTTGCAGGGACGGACCCAAGCACAAGCGTCGTGCCAGCGTGAACGGCTCCTGTAGTAGGTGACAATCAAGCAGGTGCTGATCACAGATAGGTTAAGCATGAGAAGCAAACTAGCTTAGGTAAATGCACGAACGATACACGCCACTGGGTCTGACCCGAGCTGCTTGGGGATGATGCAGCCCGAGGGGCGCCCCCAACAAGGTAAGCTGAAGACATAAAAACGATACATGCCGCTGGGACGGACCCACGCGACCTGGGAATGATGCAGCCCAAGGGGCGCTCCCAGCTAAATAAACTTGGAAAATGTCACCTGGTTCTGTTGTCGAAGGGGTGTTGAGGCAGCTGAAGACGCGTGACGAAGGGGTTGCTCCTCACGAGCCACCGGGGTCCAGAGCCTCGGGAGGCTCTAGGGGTCCAGGCGGTTCCTTGAGGACCGTCTCCATCTCCGCCAGGACCACGTGGTGCCTGGCCTCCCGAGCCGCCAGGATGCTCCACAGGTTGTGCTGGAAGGCGGACGCCACGCTCGGCAGGCCGAATGGCATGCGAACGTAGCTGTGAGGTGGACCCTCACAACGTCCCATGCACGAAGGCCAGAAGAGCTCCTGAGATGCGGCTCTGTTGAGCCCTGGGACGTCGATGCAGATGCGGAGCCCGGCATCCTCGCCTGGATGGGGAGTTGCGCCAGGTGAGCGGCGATCGCCGCGCATGGCCCTTGCATCGTGGAGTTCCTGAGTGGTCTTGGCGATGAACTCCTGAGCGTTGGGCGCTCCTCGCCCGGTGTCCTCCTGAGGGAAACATGCTATGAAGCACGCCTCCATGTGGTGCCCGAGCGCCTCCCTCGTGATGTTGGCAAGGTCAAAGGCCCTCCAGAAGAGAGCCCCCGAGCCCTGCCAGAGGAGGGTGGCGGGCGCGCCTTCCTATGCGAGGGAGGGAGGCGCCCCGTGCGCGGGCACTGATCCTGACGTGGCTCCAGTTGTGGTGCCGTTCTCCTGAGGCCCTATGCAGAGTAGCTGCTTCTTCTTGGGGACGACCTAAGGAGGGTACTGTGCTGCATTGCTGTCGGGGCCTTTAATTGACGCTGCTTGGAAGGCGCGCTCGAGGGAGCACACCGCATCTTTCTCTTCACAGGGGACTGTGATGATCCCGCCGCTTCCTAGCATCTTGAGGACGTTGTAGCCGTGGTGCTTCACCGCCATGAACTTGGCCAGGGCCGGATACCCGAGGATGGCGTTGTATGGCAGACGGATGTGGGCGACGTCGAAGTCGATGAGCTCGGTGTGGTAGTTGTCGTGCTGTCCAAAGGTGACAGGGAGGCGGACCTACCCTATCGGCGTGTGGAACCGTCGATCACTCCTGAGAAGGGCTTGGTAGGCTGAAGCTGATCGTAGGGCACTTGAAGGCTGTCGAATGTCTCGACGGATAGGACGTTGAGCCCTGCGCCACCGTTGATGAGTGTCTTGGTGACTTGTACGTTGCTGATGACGGGTGAGCAAAGCATTGGGAGGGCGCCAGTGGTGGCCGCGCACTTGAGCTGATCTGTAGAACTAAAGGTGATGGCGCACTTGGATCACCTAAGTGGGCGCGTGGCCTTGAGCCTGGGGAGGACTGCGTTCACCTCGTGAGCAAACTGCCTGATGATGCATTGAGAGGCCGAGGCTTGAGCTTCACCCAAGATGCAGGCGATAGCTCGCGGCTCCTGGAATCCCCCAGGCCCCTCGTCCCGATAGTGGTCGTCGTTCCTTCTTGGTGGTGGTGGCAGCGGGGGAAGGCCAGCGTTGCTCTGAGCGCGATCCTCGCGAGGCTGGTCCCTCCATGCACCTTCGCGAGGTTGGTCTTGCTAGTGGTCCTCTCGAGGTCGGTCGCGCCACTCCTGGCAGGGGCCACGGTTGTCCCAGCGTCCTCCGCCACGTCCTCCTCGGCCGTAGCCCTGGTCGTTGCGCTCGGGGCGTCGACCGAGGTGTCCATCTTGAATGGCCATGAGCTCTTGACAGTCGTTGGTGTTGTGGCTGTGAACGTTGTGGAAGGCGCAGAACGGCCGGCTGCTCTTGGATGACTCGGGCTGGTCCTGGCCGCGCTTCGTGTCCGGCTCCGCTGCGAGTACAACCACTCCCTTGCGCTTCACGTCCTTGGCCTTGGCTTTCTTCTCCTCCAGGTCGGCAGCTGAGAGCTCTAGAAGGGAAAGGCACCCTTCCTCAGCCCTTGCGCACTTGGTCACCAGGTTGAACAACTCCAGGGACGTGCACAACTCCTCGTGGATGGCGAGCCCCCCCTTCATCTTGACGTCGCGGACACCATCAGAAAACGTGGAGATGATGGCCTCGTCCATCACCTTGGGGATCTTGAGGCGAACGTTGTTGAAGCACTGGATGTATTTCTGGAGGGTCTCCCTTGGCTGCTGCTTGACGCGGCGAAGGTCACCCACGGCCGGAGGGCAGTCGCGAGTGCCCTGGAAGTTGGTGACGAAGCGGTCGCACATCTCGTTCCAGGAGGAGATGGAGCCGGGAGGCAGGTTCAGGGGCCATGAGCGGGCACCATCCTTAAGAGCCATGGGGATCCAGTTCGCCATGAATTTTTCATCACCGTTGGACGCCTCGATGCTCAGTTCATAGAGCTGCAGGAACTCCATGGGGTCGGGGGTGCCATCGTAGCGCGGAGGCAGGTCTGGCTTGAACTTGCCCGGCCATGCGACACTACGCAGCTCAGGAGTGAAGGCGCGGTAGCCCGCGGTGGCCACCGGGACCCTTGGCTGGTGCGGGGCCTGCCCTTGATGTCCGCGCACCGCCACAGCAGGCGGCGCATGATCTTGTCGTAGTGGTGCTGGGAGCGCGGGAGTGTTTTCTTGCGGACGAGGAACTTCTTTGCAGCTTCCTTCTTCGCGCACGGGCGCCCGACGCGGTGGGTTGCGTCGGGGGGCTGCACGCCTTGGCGCCAGGACGCCGTGTTGGTGCGGAGGTGGTGGTGGTGGCGCTCCGTGGGCCACGTCGCCCGCAGCTGGCGGAGGGCGAGGCAGTGAGAGGGACGGCGCAGGGGAGCCCCCTGCGGAGCTGACGAGCTCGGTGATGCGGTCCAGCCAGTCCTCATAGAGGTCGTCGATGGGGCGGTGACGTAGGAGTTCGCGTAACATGCACAGCGCGGCCTGCGCGTCCGTGGGAGCGTGACGAGCGCGGGACGACGAGCCGGCCGGGGTCAGCGACAGGGTGGCGGTGCAGCCGTCCCGCCGCACCAAGGGGTGCAGCGAGGATGCTTGCTGCTTGTTTCCCGCCTGGCCGATGACGGCATTGGCGGCAGGCAATGGAGAACGACGGCGTGGCCCGCCGACAGGAGTCGTCTGAGAAACGCGGGCGGCGAGGGCGGCCCGGCGCTCAGCGCGAGCTCGGCGAGCGTCCGCCGTGGAGACAGCGAGGCGATGGGACGCAGATCAACGGAAGGGAAGCTCCAGCGCACCCCTACCTGGCGCACCAAATGTCGGATTTTGGGTTTTGGAAAAACCCTTGAGGTTCAAACACTGGGGTGCGTGCAAAGATTTTCCCCTACCGATTCACGCCCTCAACCTCGCTGCGATCTCAAAGCCTAGCTCGACGAACTCGCAACACAAGGGACACAAGATTTATACTGGTTCGGGCCACCATTGTGGTGTAATACCCTACTCCAGTGTGGTGTGGTGGATTGCCTCTCGGGCTGAGGATGAACAGTACAAGGGGAAGAACAGCCTCCTGAGGAGAGGTGTTCTTGTGCTTGGTGGGTGTGTGGATGATACGAATCGGTTCGAGATCAGTTGGTCTCGATCTAGCTTGAGTTGCCTCCTACTGTGGTGGCTAGTCCTATTTATAGAGGCCCTGGGCCTCTCCCCAAATATCGAGCGGGATTGGAGCCAACAGCGGCCAATTTGAAGGGGGACAACTAGTACAAGCTATCCTGACTAAAGGTGGACTTCGCCTGCGAAAGGCTCTGGTGGTGACACCGTCTTGGGCTCCACGGTGACCTCCGCTCTGCCGTCCTGCTGGTGTTGGTCTCGTTGCACTGATATGGAAACCTTTGCTTGATGCCTTGGTACTCCTTGCTTGCGCTTGCCTCCTTAGCACCAAAGAGGAAGCGAGGACACCGTGTGCGCTGGCGTCCACCTGGCCTTGGTCGTCATGGCTGACATCGTAGGAACCTCGCGAGGTTCGCCTTGCCTTGATCTCTTCGCCCCTCGTGAGCCAGTCCCGGTGAGGCTGCCCTCGAGGAGGCCTTGTGTCGTCCGCCTCGCGAGGCTTGGCCCCTCGCGAGGGTCTTCAGCGTTGGTTGGTGAAGACGGGCTGTACTGGGCCGCGAGTGGAGCCACACCGTGGGCCGCAGGCAGGCAAGTCTGGGGACCCCCGTTCCCAGAACACCGACATCGACAGTGGCTATAAAGTGGGTGGTGGGTGGGATGTAAAGTTCCCTGCTCTCATACCCTAGCCCGGGCTGGGCGTAGTTTGAATATTGCTCCTTTGTAATTACAAGAGATCGCATTAAGTCCAGAGCCTCGCTTAAAGGCGAGGTTTGGCCAGGGAAAAGGGAGTCCGTGGAGTACGACAAGGGGGAAACTCCTTGGCCAAACACACACGATGCTGACTCCGTGGGTTCGGAGCCAGTGTCCTGAGAAGGGTCCGGCTTCGTGATGGTTGCCAGGGACACTACTTCCTCCGGCACTCCCATAATGGGCCTAGTGGCCGCAGATAGTCCGGCGAGCTCAGGAAGCCCGTCGTCGGACCTGGCGATAAACTCCGGATCTAAGGCCAGAGTGGAGGTTGGGGGCGCGAATCCTTGGAAGATCAAGTCTCCTCGGATATCAGCGACATAGTCCAGATTTACAAAACTAATCTGGTGACCTAGGGCGTAGCTGTCGATCTGCTCTAGATGGCCAAGTGAGTTGGCCCGCAGTGCGAAGCCGCCGAACACAAAGATCTGGCCGGGGAGCAGAACTTTTCCCAGGGCAGCATTGTTGTAGATGATTGATGGAGCCATCGAACCTCTTGACGATGTTGCAGTGGAACTCTCAATGAAAGCACCAATGTCAGTGTCAAAACCGGCGGATCTTGGGTAGGGGGTCCCGAACTATGTGTCTAAGGTCGATGGTAACAGGAGACAGGGGACACAATGTTTACCCAGGTTCGGGCCCTCTTGATGGAGGTAATACCCTACTTCCTGCTTGATTGATCTTGATGAATATGACGATTACAAGAGTTGATCTACTACGAGATCGTAATGGCTAAACCCTAGATGTCTAGCCTGTATGATTGTGATTGCCTCTATGGACTAAACCCTCCGGTTTATATAGACACCGGAGGGGACTAGGGTTGTACAAAGTCGGTTACAGAGAAAGGAATCTACATATCCGAACACCAAGCTTGTCATCCACGAAAAGGAGAGTCCCATCTGGACACGGGAAGAAGTCTTCTGTCTTGTATCTTCATAGCCCATCAGTCCGTCCCGTGTTACATAGCCCGAACGCCCGAGGACCACTTACTCTAGGAGGACTCCCTCACCTAGCTTGGAGATGATGCGCCCCAGCGAAGTTCTGCAGCCTGCGAGCTTCTGCATCTCCTTGAGGGTCTGCGGCGTGCTCATCTTTTCTATCTCCTTGACCTTCTCTGGGTTAGCCTCGATCCCTCTGTACGACACTAGGAAGCCCAGTAGATTGCCGGACGGGACGCCAAACACACACTTCTCTGTATTGAGCCACAAGTTTACCTTGCGCAGGTTGGTGAACATTTCTTCCAAATATCCGACAAGAATTCTCGCCTCCCGTGATTTGACCACTATGTCGTCGACGTATGCCTCGACATTCCTCCTTAGCTGCCGGCCCAGGGTGATGTGCATCAATCACTGGAAGGTTGCACCGGCATTTCTCACCCCGAACAGCATGCAGGTGTAGCAGTATTGTGACAGCCTGGACTTTGCCTTCTCTCTTTTTCCGGACTTCATTTGCCCTTGCTTTGAAATTTGGTTTGTGAATCAATTCAAATGGACTCGAACACTCGGGCTTTGTCGGATTTAGGGTTTCGGCAAAACCCTTGAGGTTCGAACACTGGGGTGCGCACAAAGATCTCTCCCCTACCTAATCATGCCCTCAGTCGTGCCGCGATCTCAAAGCCTAGCCCGACAAACCCGCAACACAAGAGACACAAGATTTATACTGGTTCAGGCCACCGTTGTGGTGTAATACCCTACTCTAGTGTGGTGTGGTGGATTGCCTCTTGGGCTGATGATGAACAGTACATGGGAAGAACAGCCTCCTGAGGAGAGGTGTTCTTGTGCTTGGTGAGTGTGAGGATGGGATGGATCTAGTCCGAGATGAGTCCCCACTCTAGGTTTAGTTGCGGATCCCTCCTCCCCCTCCTATGGTGGTGGCTAGTCCTATTTATGGAGGCCCTGGTCCTCTCCCCAAATATTGAGCGGGAAGGGATGCCACAATGGCCAATTTGAAGGGGGACAACTAGTACAGGCTATCCTGACTAAAGGTGGTCTTCGCCTGCCAAAGGCTCTGGTGGTGACGCAGTCTTGGGCTCCACGGTGACCTCCGTCTTGCAGTCCTGCTGGTCTTGGTCTCATTGCATCGATATGGAAACCTTTGCCTGATGCCCCGGGACTCCTTGCCCGCGCTTGCCCCTTTAGCACCAATGAGGAAACGAGGACACTGCGTGCGCTGGTGCCCGCCTGGCTCCAGTCGTCATGGCTTGCATCACAGGAACCTCGCGAGGTGTCCCTTGCCTTGATCTCTCCGCCCCTCGCGAGCTAGCCTGGTGAGGCAGCTTCCGAGGAGGTCTTGTGTCATCCGCCTCAAAGGGCTTGGCCCCTCGCGATGGTCTTGAGTGTTTGCTGGTGAAGATGGGCCGTAGAGGGCCGCTAGTGGAGCCAGCCGTGGGCCACAAGCAGGCAAGTCTGGGGACCCCCGTTCCCAGGACACCGACAGTAGCCCCCGGGCCCAAGGCGCGCTCGAACTTGGCTTCGAGGCGAAGCCAAAGGGAAAGTGTGGAGCGCCGCGGGCCCCAACAGCCTGCGGCCTTGGTCGACGCGTGACGATTGATTGGACGTGGGCATCTCCACTTCCCGACGCTGCCTTGGCAACTGCCCGACTTGACGAGTCCTTGCTGCATGCAGAGAAATATCATCATTACCTGTGATCGTGGGGATCGCTGGTTGGCCTTCTCCTGCTATAAATGAGGAGGGGGCGGAGCCCCCATTGCTCATCTCTTCCTGCTCCGCTCGCTTCTCCTTCCTTGCTCTATTGCTAGTAGCAACTCCCATGGCGCCTATTCGAAGGTTCTTGGCCGCAGAGAAGGGAAAAACCCCCCGCGACGAGCCCGGGCGACTTCCGCAGAAGAAGAGGCCGAGTCATCGTCGCGAATGGTCGCGAGGCCTTGTTAAGAGCGGCCTCCTCCCGAGTACCCGCTGCCTCTGTATGCCCAAGCCGAGGAGTCTGGAGGAAGAGGCGGTGAGCGCACCGCCCACGCCGCATCCATGGTCGCCGCGCCGTGGTGACACACGCGGTCGCCCCAGGAGCCCACGCTACGGACTCCTCGCGCGAACTCGTGATGTGGGCGGCGATGCCTTCGTGCACCTGGATCCGCTTCCCGTCATTCTTCTCCACTGAGATGCCGCCGAGGGGGCCCCTCGAGCTTTGATTGCAGCACGCCGACTACGACGCCCCGACGACTGGAGCGGAGGTTGAAGTTGTTTCCTCGGGCAAGATCTTCATGACCCGTGGCTGGGGTGAGATCGCCCGAGTTTGCCGTACGAAGGGCGCCCTCGCGATCCACTTCGAGTACGACAGTGCCTCCACGATGTTCTTCAAAGTCTTCGACGCGGAAGGCCGTCGCTTGGAGTGCTGCCCCGGAGAGGGTCGCCTCGACGGCGCCGTGATACGTCTCCAATGTATCTATAATTTTTGATTGCTCCATGCTATATTATCTTCTGTTTTGGACATTATTGGGCTTTATTATTCACTTTTATATTATTTTTGGGACTAACCTATTAACCTGAGGCCCAGCCCAGAATTGCTGTTCTTTGCCTATTTCAGAGTTCCGCAGAAAGATAATATCAAACGGAGTCCAAACGGAATGAAACCTTCGGGAACGCGATTTTTGGAACGAACATGATCCAGGAGACATGGACCCTACGTAAAGGAAGCTTCAAGGAAGCCACGAGGTAGGGGGGCGCGCCTACCCCCCAGGCGCGCCCTAAACCCTCGTGGGCCCCACATTGCTCCACCGACGTACTCCTTCCTCCTATATATACCTACGTACCCCCAAACGATCAGATACGGAGCCAAAAACCTAATTCCACCGCCGCAACCTTCTGTACCCACGAGATCCCATCTTGGGGCCTGTTTTGGCGCTCCGCCGGAGGGGGCATCGATCATGGAGGGATTCTACATCAACACCATAGCCTCTCCTATGAAGTGTGAGTAGTTTACCTCAGACCTTTGGGTCCATAGTTAGTAGCTAGATGGCTTCTTCTCTCTTTTTGGACCTCAATACAATGTTCTCCCCCTCTCTCGTGGAGATCTATTCGATGTAATCTTCTTTTGCGGTGTGTTTGTTGAGACCGATGAATTGTGTGTTTATGATCAAGTTTATCTATGAACAATATTAGAATCTTCTGAATTCTTTTATGTATGATTGGTTATCTTTGCAAGTCTCTTCGAATTATCAGTTTGGTTTGGCCTACTAGATTGATCTTTCTTGCAATGGGAGAAGTGCTTAGCTTTGGGTTCAATCTTGCGTTGTCCTTTCCCAGTGATAGTAGGGGCATCAAGGCACGTATTGTATTGTTGCCATCGAGGATAACAAGATCGGGTTTTTATCATATTGCATGAATTTATCCCTCTACATCATGTCATCTTGCTTAAGGCGTTACTCTGTTCTTATGAACTTAATACTCTAGATGCAGCGGTCGATGTGTGGAGTAATAGTAGTAGATGCAGGCATGAGTCAGTCTACTTGTCTCAGACGTGATGCCTATATACATGATCATACCTAGATATTCTCATAACTATGCTCAATTCTGTCAATTGCTCAACAGTAATTTGTTCACCCACCGTAAAATACTTATGTTCTTGAGAGAAGCCACTAGTGAAACCTATGGCCCCCGGGTGTATCTTCATCATATTAATCTTCCAACACTTAGTTATTTCCGTTGCCTTTTTTACTTTGCTTTTATTTTACTTTGCATCTTTATCATAAAAATAACAAAAATATTATCCTATCATATCTATCAGATCTCACTCTCGTAAGTGACCGTGTAGGGATTGACAACCCCTTATCGCGTTGGTTGCGAGGATTTATTTGTTTTGTGTAGGTGCGAGGGACTCACGCGTAGCCTCCTACTGGATTAATACCTTGGTTCTCAAAAACTGAGGGAAATACTTACGCTACTTTGCTGCATCACCGTTTCCTCTTCAAGGGAAAACCAACGCAGTGCTCAAGAGGTAGCAAGAAGGGTTTCTGGTGCCGTTGTCGGGGAGGTCTACGCAAAAGTCAACATACCAAGTACCCATCACAAACCCTTATCTCCCGCATTACATTATTCGCCATTTGCCTCTCGTTTTCCTCTCCCCCACTTCACCCTTGCCGTTTTATTCGCCTTCTCTTTTTCGTTTGCCTCTTTTTTGTTTGCTTTTCGTTATGGCTTGTCCTCTATCTTCTCCGTTGTCTCCCAAGAACGAAGTTCTAAATTTTAAGCAAAGGGAGGGAGAAAATTTAAAAGACGTTTGGTATAGAATTTGCAATGCTCAAAATAGATCTACCAGGAAGCAATCTACTTCCGTTCTTCTTTGCAATTTTTATGTAGGAGCTACTCCTTGGTACAAATATATCCTTGATACCATTACCGGAGGGAACTTTTTGGGTAGCCATACTTTTGATTCTTATAATGCTATGATAGATTTGTTTGGCTCACCACCTCTTTTGGTTAATGGAACTATGTTAACTTTGGAGCATGTAATGCAAAGACATGAAATTACTGAAAATAAGGTTGCTACTGTAGATTTAATTGAAAATTTGGATAAAAAGATCCACAACCGAATCACTCAATATGGATCTAAAGTAGGAGTCACTTTGAAAAATATTAAAGAGAAGGAACCCATAGTTAATGAGAAAATAAATCAGGATTCCACTAGAATCGATAAACTTGAGGATATCATTACCAACTTAGGAACCACTTTTTCTTCCGTAAAGAATACTCCAAGTCCTCCTACTAAAATTGCCAATCTTATGTATGTTCCTAAAAATAAGGGTGAATCCTCTAGTAAGGAAACTGCGATCTCAAATCTATAAGTATTCATCCCAATCTTTTTGCTATCATTAAGGAACCATTTGTTACAAATGAATTTTTTGATCTTGTACCTAAAAGTTTGATAATCAATAAAAAGAAGGAAATTCCTAAGGATGGTAGATGCCTCATTGAAGAATTACCTACCAAAGATGGCAATACCTAGATCTATCCTTGATTTTATGCCTAGCTAGGGGCGTTAAACGATAGCGCTTGTTGGGAGGCAACCCAATTTTATTTTTTAGTTTTATGCTTTTTGCTTCTGTTTAGGAATAAATATTTTATCTAGCCTCTGGTTAGATGTGTCTTTATGTTTTAATTAGTGTTTGGGCCAAGTTAAACCTATAGGATCTTCTTGGATGATAGTTATTTGATCTTGCAGAAATTTCCAGAAACTTTCTGTTCATGAAAATAATTGTTAAAAATCACCAGAACGTGATAAAATATTGATTCCATTTTCTTCTTATCAACAAACAAATTCTCTAGGTCGTCCTATTTTTTCTGATTTTTTGGAGTTCCAGAAGTTTGCGTTAGTTATAGATTACAACAGACTGTTCTGTTTTTGACATATTCTGTTTTTCGTGTGTTATTTGCTTATTTTGATAAATCTATGGTTAGTAAAATAGTTTATAAACCATAGAGAAGTTGGAATACAGTAGGTTTAACACCAATATAAATAAAGAATGAGTTCATTACAGTACCCTGAAGTGCTCTTTTGTTTTCTTTCGCTAACGGAGCTCACGAGATTTTCTGTTGAGTTTTGTGTTGTGAAGTTTTCAAGTTTTGGGTGAAAGATTTGATGGATTATGGAACAAGGAGTGGCAAGAGCCTAAGCTTGGGGATTCCCATGGCACAACCAAGATAATCTAAGGACACCTAAAAGCCAAAGCTTGGGGATGCCCCGGAAGGCATCCCCTCTTTCGTCTACTTCCATCGGTAACTTTACTTGGAGCTATATTTTTATTCACCACATGATATGTGTTTTGCTTGGAGCGACTTGTATGATTTGAGTCTTTTATTTTTAGTTTACCACAATCATCCTTGCTGTACACACTTTTTGAGAGAGACACACATGATTAGGAAATTATTAGAATACTCTATGTGCTTCACTTATATCTTTTGAGTTATATAGTTTTGCTCTAGTACTTCACTTATATCTTTTAGAGCACGGCGGTGGATTTGTTTTATAGAAACTATTGATCTCTCATGCTTCACTTAGATTATTTTGAGAGTCTTAAATAGCATGGTAATTTGCTTAAATAATCCTAATATGCTAGGTATTCAAGATTAGTAAAAACTTTCTTATGAGTGTTTTGAATACTAAGAGAAGTTTGATGCTTGATGATTGTTTTGAGATATGGAGGTAGTGATATTAAAGTTGTGCTAGTTGAGTAGTTGTGAATTTGAGAAATACTTGTGTTGAAGCTTGCAAGTCCCGTAGCATGCACGTATGGTAAATGTTATGTAACAAATTTGAAACATGAGGTGTTTTTTGATTGTCCTCCTTATGAGTGGCGGTCGGGGACGAGCGATGGTCTTTTCCTACCAATCCATCCCCCTAGGAGCATGCGCGTAATGCTTGGTTTTTGATGACTTGTAGATTTTTGCAATAAGTATGTGAGTTCTTTATGACTAATGTTGAGTCCATGGATTATACGCACTCTCACCTTTCCGTCATTGCTAGCCTCTTCGGTGCCGTGCATTGCTCTTTCTCACATTGAGAGTTGGTGCAAACTTCGCCGGTGCATCCAAACCCCGTGATATGATACGCTCTTTCACACATAAACCTCCTTATATCTTCCTCAAAACAGCCACCATACCTACCTATTATGGCATTTCCATAGCCATTCCGAGATATATTGCCATGCAACTTTCCACCATTCCATTTATCATGAAACGTTCATCATTGTCATATTCTAGCAAGATCATGTAGTTGACGTAGTATTTGTGGCAAAGCCACCGTTCATAATTCTTTCATACATGTCACATTTGGTTCATTGCATATCCCGGTACACCGCCGGAGGCATTCTTATAGAGTCATACTTTGTTCTAGTATCGAGTTGTAATCATTGAGTTGTAAATAAATAGAAGTGTGATGATCATCATTTAATAGAGCATTGTCCCAAAAAAAATAAAAAGAAAAAGAGAAAAGCCAAATAAAAAAAGGAAGGCCCAAAAAAAGAGAAATAAAAAGGGGCAGTGCTATTATCCTTTTTTCCACACTTGTGCTTCAAAGTAGTACCATAATCTTCATGATAGAGAGTCTCTTGTTTTGTCACTTTCATATACTAGTGGGAATTTTTCATTATAGAACTTGGCTTGCATATTCCAACAATGGGCCTCCTCAAGTGCCCTAGGTATTCGTGAGCAAGCAAGTTGGATGCACACCCACTTAGTTTCTTTTGTTGAGCTTTCATACATTTATAGCTTTAGTGCATCCATTGCATGACAATCCCTACTCCTTGCATTAACATCAATCGATGGGCATCTCCATAGCTCATTGATTAGCATCATTGATGTGAGACTTTCTCCTTTTTTGTCTTCTCCACATAACCCCCATCATTATACTCTATTCCACCCATAGTGCTATATCCATGGCTCACGCTCATGTATTGCGTGAAGGTTTATAAAGTTTTAGATTACTTAAGTATGAAACAATTGCTTGGCTTGTCATCGGGGTTGTGCATGATGAGAGCATTCTTGTGTGATGAAAATGGAGCATGACTAAACTATATGATTTTGTAGGGATGAACTTTCTTTGGCCATGTTATTTTGAGAAGACATAATTGCTTAGTTAGTATGCTTGAAGTATTATTATTTCTATGTAATATTAAACTTTTGTCTTGGATCTTTCGGATCTGAATATTCATACCACAATTAAGAAGAATTACATTGAAATTATGCCTAGTAGCATTCCGCATCAAAAATTCTGTTGTTATCATTTATCTACTCGAGGACGAGCAGGAATTAAGCTTGGGGATGCTTGATACGTCTCCAACGTATCTATAATTTTTGATTGCTCCATGCTATATTATCTTCTGTTTTGGACATTATTGGGCTTTATTATTCACTTTTATAGTATTTTTGGGACTAACCTATTAACCGGAGGCCCAGCCCAGAATTGTTATTTTTTGCCTATTTCAGAGTTTTGCAGAAAAAGAATATCAAACAGAGTCCAAACGGAATGAAACCTTCGGGAACGTGATTTTTGGAACGAACATGATCCAGGAGACTTGGACCCTACATAAAGGAAGCTTCGAGGAAGCCACGAGGTAGGGGGCGCACCTACCCCCCAGGCGCGCCCTCCACCCTCGTGGGCCCCATGTTGCTCCACCGACGTACTCCTTCCTCCTATATATACCTACGTACCCCCAAACGATCAGATACGGAGCCAAAAACCTAATTCCACCGCCGCAACCTTCTAATACCCACGAGATCCCATCTTGGGGCCTGTTCCGGAGCTCCACCGGAGGGGGCATCGATCACGGAGGGCTTCTACATCAACACCATAGCCTCTCCGATGAAGTGTGAGTAGTTTACCTCAGACCTTCGGGTCCATAGTTTGTAGCTAGATGGCTTCTTTTCTCTTTTTGGATCTCAATACAATGTTCTCCCCCTCTCTCGTGGAGATCTATTCGATGTAATCTTGTTTTGCGGTGTGTTTGTTGAGACCGATGAATTGTGGGTTTATGATCAAGTTTATCTATGAACAATATTTGAATCTTCTGAATTCTTTTATGTATTGTTGGTTATCTTTGCAAGTCTCTTCAAATTATCAGTTTGGTTTGGCCTACTAGATTGATCTTTCTTGCAATGGGAGAAGTGCTTAGCTTTGGGTTCAATCTTGCGGTGTCCTTTCATAGTGACAGTAGGGGCAGCAAGGCACGTATTGTATTGTTGCCATCGAGGATAACAAGATGGGGTTTTTATCATATTGCATGAATTTATCCCTCTACATCATGTCATCTTGCTTAAGGCGTTACTCTGTTCTTATGAACTTAATACTCTAGATGCAGTGGTCGATGTGTGGAGTAATAGTAGTAGATGAAGGCAGGAGTCAGTCTACTTGTCTCGGACGTGATGCCTATATACATGATCATACCTAGATATTATCATAACTATGCTAAATTCTGTCAATTGCTCAACAGTAATTTGTTCACCCACCATAAAATACTTATGTTCTTGAGAGAAGCCACTAGTGAAACCTATGGCCCCCGGGTCTATCTTCATCATATTAATATTCCAACACTTAGTTATTTCCGTTGCCTTTTTACTTTGCTTTTTTTTACTTTGCATCTTTATCATAAAAATACCAAAATATTATCCTATCATATCTATCAGATCTCACTCTCGTAAGTGACCGTGTAGGGATTGACAACCCCTTATCGCGTTGGTTGCGAGGATTTATTTGTTTTGTGTAGGTGCGAGGGACTCACGCGTAGCCTCCTACTAGATTGATACCTTGGTTCTCAAAAACTGAGGGAAACACTTACGCTACTTTGCTGTATCACCCTTTCCTCTTCAAGGGAAAACCAACACAATGCTCAAGAGGTAGCACGCTTGCAGCAGAGCGGGCCTGCCGCTTTGCCTCATGAGCTGCTCATCCAAAGAGCAGCGGGCGCCGCTTGGGAGTCTAGCGACTCTCCCGAGCCCTACGAGACTCCGGAGACGAGCGAAGACAGCTACGTGCCCCCGAGCTCTCGCCGGGCCCGGAGCAAGGCCACAACGTCCGGCCGCCACCATCGCTGATCTGGATGGGGTTGGCGCCGGCCTCCCGTGGCCCATTGTTGATGATGGCGCCGACTTCCCTGGCGTGTGTAGATAGGGCTCCTAGGAACTCCCCTCTTTTGTTCCCTGTGAAGAATCAAAACAGACCCCTTGTGGTGTGTAAATGATCCGTAATGTCTTTTGTTCATATTATCCTCATTATGAAAATTTGCGAGCGCATGTCCTGTTTCAGCTCGGTCTCCCCTTTCCAACCTCGCGACAGCTTGGTGCTCTACGCCGACAGGCCCCGGTCCCCAGGCAGGCTGCAACCATCACTGGTATGCTAGGTCATGATGCCGTGGTCACGGCCAGGAGGTGAGCGGCCTGAGGTCCAGTAAGAGCTCCTGAGGCGCGATGCTCAAGAGGTCACCTTTAGCGCTCAAGCAACCATCAAGAGGCAGGAAAGGGTGGCGAAGTTGCCGCAACAAGGCTACCACAGGTGAGGATCCTATGCTGTAGCCCTAGGTCGATCGAGGCTCCTTGGCATTCCTGAGCTGGCTCCTTGTGTCGCGCCAGACTTGTGCGTCTGCCGCTGTAGGGTAGCTAGGCTAGGCCCATGCGAGCTTCCCCCTCTTCTCCACATTCTCCCGTGTGCTCTGCGTCCTCAGGTCCTAGCCCTCGAGCGAGCTCAGCCTCCACTGGTATGTCAGGTCGCGATGCCATGATCAAGGCCAGAGGGTGAGGGCTGGAGAGCCAGTAGGAGCTCTTGAGTCGCGATGCTCAGGAGCCCCCTTTTTAACGTGCAAGCGAATCGCATGGGAGAAGAAGGAGCCCGTGGTACCGCCCGCTGTCGTTCTCGGGAGGTTCCTGTTGGGGAACGTTGCAGAAAATTAAAATTTTCCTACGGTTTCACCAAGATCTATCTATGAGTTCATCTAAGCAACGAGTCAAGAGAGAGAGTTTGCATCTACATACCACTTGTAGATCGAGTACGGAAGCGTTCGAGGGAGTGGTGATGATGGAGTCGTTCCCAACGTGAATCCGATCACCGATGACCAAGCGCTGAAAGGACAGCACCTCCGTGTTCAACACACGTACGGGACGATGGCGTCTCCTCCGTCTTGATCCAGCAAGGATGAAGGAGAGGTTGAGGATGAAAACTCCAATGGCAGCACTGTGGCGTAGTGCGGTTGGTACGGCAGTTCTCGGCGAGGGCTTCGCCAAGCTCGCAGGGAGAAAGAGAGGTGTTGGGAGGGAGGGGCTGCGCCTTCAATGGTGTGTGCAGCCTCCCCCACCCCTCTATTTTTAGGAGGAGAGGGCAAGGGGGCCGGCCATCTAGGGGAACCCTAGATGGGGGCGGCCAAAGGGAGGAGGAGGGTGGCTTGCCCCCAAGCTGAGGGGCCCCTTTAGGTTTCCCTCCCATGCCCTAGCCGCATGGGCCTAGGTGGGAGGCGCGCCCAGCCCACCGGGGCTGGCTCCCTCTCCACATAGCCCATGTGCCCCCAGGAGGTGGCCCCTCCGGTGGACCTCGGAACCCTCCCGGTGGCCCCAGTACATTACAGTATACCCCGAAACTTTCCGAGTCCGCTTAACCACTTTCCATATATAAATCTTTACCTCCGGACCATTCCGGAACTCCTCGTGACGTCCGGGATCTCATCCGGACTCGAACAACATTCGGTAATCACATACTTGTCTTCCTAAAACCCTAGCGCCACCGAACCTTAAGTGTGTAGACCTTACGGGTTCGGGAGACATGCGACATGACCGAGACGACCTCGGTCAATAACCAACAGGGGATCTGGATACCCATGTTGGCTCCCACATGTTCCTCGATGTTGTCATCGGATGAACCACGATGTCAAGGGTTCAAGCAACCCGTATTCTATTCCCTTTGTCGACGGTATGTTACTTGCCCGAGACTCGATCGTCGGTATCCCAATACCTCGCTTAGTCTCGTTACGGCAAGTCACTTTACTCGCATCAGTAATGCATGATCCCGTGACCGGACACTTGATCACTTTGAGCTCATTATGATGATGCACTACCGAGTGGGCCGGTGATACCTCTCCGTTATACGGAGTGACAAATCCTCGTCTCGATCCGTGTCAACCCAAAAGACACTTTCGGAGATACCTGTAGTGCACCTTTATAGTCACCCAGTTACGTTGTGACGTTTGATACACCCAAAGCACTCCTACGGTATCCGGGAGTTACACGATCTCACGGTCTAAGGAAGAGATACTTGACATTGGAAAAGCTCTAGCAAAACGAACTATACGATCTTTGTGCTATGCTTAGGATTGGGTCTTGTCCATCACGTCATTCTCCTAATGACGTGATCCCGTTGTCAATGACATCTGATGTCCATAGTCAGGAAACCATGACTATCTGTCGACCAACGAGCTAGTCTACTAGAGGCTCACTAGGGACGTATTGTGGTCTATGTATTCACACGTGTATTACGATTTCCGGATAATACTGCTTATAGCATGAATAAAAGACAATTATCATGAACAAGGAAATATAATAATAATGCTTTTATTATTGCCTCTAGGGCATATTTCCAACAGTCTCCCACTTGCACTAGAGTCAATAATCTAGTTACATTGTGATGAATCGAATACCCATAGAGTTCTGGTGTTGATCATGTTTTGCCCGCGGAAGAGGTTTAGTCAACGGATCTGCGACATTCAGATCCGTATGCACTTTACAAATTTCTATGTCTCCATCCTGAACATTTTCACGGATGGAGTTGAAGCGACGCTTGATGTGCCTGGTCTTCTTGTGAAACCTGGGCTCCTTGGCAAGGGCAATAGCTCCAGTGTTGTCACAGAAGAGTTTGATCGGCCCCGACGCATTGGGTATGACTCCTAGGTCGGTGATGAACTCCTTCACCCAAATTGCTTCATGCGCTGCCTCCGAGGCTGCCATGTACTCCGATTCACATGTAGATCCCGCCACGACGCTTCGCTTGCAGCTGCACCAGCCATTGCTCCACCATTCAACATATGCACGTATCCGGTTTGTGACTTTGAGTCATCAGATCTGTGTCGAAGCTAGCGTCGACGTAACCCTTACGACGAGCTCTTCGTCACCTCCATAAACGAGAAACATGTCCTTTGTCCTTTTCGGTACTTCAGGATATTCTTGACCGCTGTCCGGTGTTCCTTGCGGGATTACTTTGGTACCTTCCTACCAAACTTACGGCAAGGTTTACATCAGGTCCAGTACATAGCATGGCATACATAATAGATTCTATGGCGAGGCATAGGGATGACACTCATCTCTTCTTTATCTTTTGTCGTGGTCGGGCATTGAGCTGAGCTCAATCTCACACCTTGCAATACAGCAAGAACCCCTTCTTGGACTGATCCATTTTGAACTTCTTCAAAATCTTATCAAGGTATATGCTTTGTGAAAGACCTATGAGGCGCCTCGATCTATCTCTATAGATCTTGATGCCTAATATATAAGCAGCTTCTCCAAGGTCCTTCATTGAAAAACACTTATTCAAGTAGGCCTTAATGCTGTCCAAGAATTCTATATCATTTCCCATCAAAAGTATGTTATCTACATATAATATGAGAAATGCTCTGAGCTCCCACTCACTTTCTTGTAAACGCAGCTTCTCCATAAGTCTCAAGATAAACCCAAACGCTTTGATCATCTCATCAAAGCGAATGTTCCAACTCCGAGATGCTTGCACCAGCCCATAAATGGATCGCTGGAGCTTGCATACTTTGTCGACATTCTTAGGATCGACAAAACCTTCCGGCTGCATCATATACAGCTCTTCCTTAAGATAACCGTTAAGGAACGCTGTTTTGACGTCCATCTGCCATATCTCATAATCATAGTATGCAATTGCTAACATGATTCGGACGGACTTAAGCTTCGCTACGGAGAGAAAGTCTCATCGTAGTCAATCCCTTGAACTTGCCGATAACCCTTAGCGACAAGTCGAGCTTTATAGATGGTGACATTACCATCCGCGTCCGTCTTCTTCTTAAAGATCCATTTGTTTTCTATTGCTCGCCGATCATCGGGCAAGTCGGTCAAAGTCCACACTTTGTTTTCATACATGGATTCTATCTCGGACTTCATGGCTTCTAGCCATTTGTTGGAATCTGGGCCGCCATCGCTTCTTCATAGTTCAAGGTTCACCGTTGTCCAACAACATGATTTCCGGGACAGGGTTGCCGCACCACTGCAGTGCGGAACGTGTCCTAGTGGACCCACGAGTTCAAGAGCAACTTGATCCAAGTACCTTGATCATCATCATTATTTTCCTCTTAAGTTGGTGTAGGCATCACAGAACATTTTCTGAGCTGCACTACTATCCTGTTCAAGAGGTAGTACTTCATCGAGTTCTACTTTCCTCCCACTTACTTCTTTCGAGAGAAACTTTTTCCGAAAGGATCCGTTCTTGGCAACAAAGATCTTGCCCTCGGATCTTAAGTAGAAGGTATACCCTACGGTTTCCTTAGGGTATCCTATGAAGACGCATTTTTCCGACTTGGGTTCGAGCTTTTCAGGTTGAAGTTTCTTGACATAAGCATCGCATCCCCAAACTTTCGAAACGATACTTAGGTTTCTTCCCAAACCATAATTCATACGGTGTCGTCTCAACGGACTTAGACGGTGCCCTATTTAAAGTGAATGTAGCTGTCTCTAGAGCGTATCCCCAAAATGATAGCGGTAAATCAGTAAGAGACATCATAGACCGCACCATATCCAATAGAGTGCGATTCGACGTTCGGACACACCGTTCTGTTGAGGTGTTCCAGCGGCGTTAGTTGTGAAACGATTCCACATTTTCTTAAGTGTGTACCAAATTCATGACTTAAATATTCTCCTCCACAATCCGATCGTAAGAATTTTATCTTTCGGTCATGTTGATTCTCTACTTCATTCTGAAATTCCTTGAACTTTTCAAAGGTCTCAGACTTGTGTTTCATCAAGTAGACATACCCATATCTACTCAAGTCATCTGTGAGAGTGAGAACATAACGATATCCTCCGCGAGCCTCAACGCTCATTGCACCGCAGACATCGGTATGTATGATTTCCAACAAGTTGGTTGCTCGCTCCATTGTTCCAGAGAACGGAGTCTTGGTCATCTTGCCCATGAGGCATGGTTCGCATGTGTCAAATGATTCATAATCAAGAGACTCCAAAGTCCATCAGCATGGAGCTTCTTCATGCGCTTGACACCAATGTGACCAAGGCGGCAAAGTGCCACAAGTATGTGGGACTATCGTTATCAACTTTACATCTTTTGGTATTCACGCTATGAACATGTGTAATACTACGCCGAGATTCATTAAGAATAAACCATTGACCATCGGAGCATGACCATAAAACATATCTCTCATATAAATAGAACAACCATTATTCTCGGATTTAAATGAGTAGCCATCTCGCATTAAACGAGATCCGGATACAATATTCATGCTCAAACTTGGCACCAAATAACAATTATTAAGGTTCATAACTAATCCCGTAGGTAAATGAAGAGGTAGCGTGCGACGGCAATCACATCGACTGGAACCATTCCCGACGCGCATCGTCACCTCGTCCTTCGCCAGTCTCCGCTTATTCCGCAGCTCTGCTGTGAGTTACAAATATGAGCAACGGCACGGTATCAAATACCCAGGAGTTACTACGAGTAATGGTAAGGTACACATCAATTACAAGTATATCAAATATACCTTTGGTGTTGCCGGCCTTCTTATCCGCTAAGTACTTGGGGCAGTTCCGCCAAAGTGACCCTTCCCTTGCAATAAAAGCACTCGGTTTCAGGCTTGGGTCCATTCTTTGACTTCTTCACGGCAACTTGCTTGCAGGGCGGCAACCTCCTTGCCGTCCTTCTTGAAGTTCTTCTTACCCTTGCCCTTCTTGAACTTAGTGGTCTTATTGACCATCAACACTTGATGTTCTTTCTTGATTTCAACCTCGGCTGACTTCAAAGATAGAGAATACTTCAGAATGGTCTTTACCATCCCTGCATATTGTAGTTCATCACAAAGCTCTTGTAGCTTGGTGGGAGCGATCGAGGATTCTGTCAATGACCGCCTCATCGTGGAGGTTAATATTCAATTGGGTCATACGGTTGTGCAACCTGCACATCTTGAGAATGTGCTCACCGAGTAACTATTTTCCTCCATCTTACAACTATAGAACTTGTCGGAGATGTCATATCTCTCGACCCGGCGTGATCTTGAAAACCAGTTTCAGCTCCTCGAACATCTCATATGCTCCGTGATGCTCAAAACGCTTTTGGAGCCCCGGTTCTAAGCTGTAAAGCATGCCGCACCGAACGAGGGAGTAATCATTAGCACGAGACTGCCAAGCATTCATAATGTCTTGGTTCTTCGGGACGGAGCGCCACCTAGCGGTCCTTCTAGGACATATTGTTTCTGGCAGCTATGAGGATGATCTCAAGTTCCGGACCCAGTCCGTATAGTTGCTGCCGTCATCTTTCAGCTTGGTTTTCTCTAGGAACGCGTTGAAGTTCAAGTTGACATGAGCGTTGGCCATTTGATCTACAAGACATATCATTCAAAAGTTTTAGACTAAGTTCATGATAATTAAGTTCATCTAATCAAGTTATTTCAATGAACTCCCACTCAGATTAGACATCCCTCTAGTCATCTAAGTGATACACGATCCGAGTCGACTAGGCTGTGTCCGATCATCACGTGAGACGGACTAGTCATCGTCGCTGAACATTCTCATGTTGATCGTATCTTCTATACGACTCGTGTTCGACCTTTCGGTCTCCGTGTTCCGAGGCCATGTCTGTACATGCTAGGCTCGTCAAGTTAACCCTAAGTGTTTTGCGTGTGTAAATCTGTCTTACACCCGTTGTATGTGAACGTAAGAATCCATCACACCCGATCATCACGTGGTGCTTAGAAGCGACGAACTTTAGCAACGGTGCACAGTTAGGGGAGAACACTTCTTGAAATTGTTGTAAGGGATCATCTTATTTACTACCGTCATTCTAAGTAAACAAGATGTATAAATATAATAAACATCACATGCAATTATATAGTAGTGACATGATATGGCCAATATCATAAAACTCCATTGATCTCCATCTTTGGGGCTCCATGATCATCTTGTCACCGGCATGGCACCATGATCTCCATCATCATGATCTCCATCATCGTGCCTCCATGAAGTTGTCACGCCAACGACTACTTCTACTACTATGGCTAAGCGTTTTAGCAATAAAGTAAAGTAAGTTACATGGCTTTCTTCAATGACACGCAGGTCATACAAAAATAAAGACAACTCCTATGGCTCCTGCCGTTGTCATACTCATCGACATGCAAGTCGTGATTCCTATTACAAGAACATGATCTCATACATCACAATATGTCATTCATCATTCATCACAACTTGGCCATATCACATCACATGTCAATTGCTGCAAAAACAAGTTAGACGTCCTCTAATTGTTGTTACATCTTTTACGTGGCTGCAATTGGGTTCTAGCAAGAACGTTTTCTTACCTACGAATAACCACAACGTGATCTTGTCAACTTCTATTTACCCTTCATAAGGACCCTTTTCATCGAATCCGCTCCAACTAAAGTAGGAGAGACAGACACCCGCCAGCCACCTTATGCAACTAGTGCATGTTAGTCGGTGGAACCGGTCTCACGTAAGTGTACGTGTAAGGTTGGTCCGGGCTGCTTCATCCCACAATACCGCGGAAGCAAGATAAGACTAGTAGCGGAAAGTAAGTTGACAAGATCCACGCCCACAACTAAATTGTGTTCTACTCGTGCAAAGAGAACTACGCATAGACCTAGCTCATGATGCCACTGTTGGGGAACGTTGCAGAAAATTAAAATTTTCCTACGGTTTCACCAAGATCTATCTATGAGTTCATCTAAGCAACGAGTCAAGAGAGAGAGTTTGCATCTACATACCACTTGTAGATCGAGTACGGAAGCGTTCGAGGGAGTGGTGATGATGGAGTCGTTCCCAACGTGATTCCGATCACCGATGACCAAGCTGAAAGGACAGCACCTCCGTGTTCAACACACGACGGGAAGATGGCGTCTCCTCTGCCTTGATCCAGCAAGGATGAAGGAGAGGTTGAGGAAGACAACTCCAATGGCAGCACGACGGCGTGGTGCAGTTGGTACGGCAGTTCTCCGGCAGGGCTTCGCCAAGCTCGCAGGGAGAAAGAGAGGTGTTGGGGAGGGGAGGGGCTGCGCCTTCAATGGTGTGTGCAGCCCCCCCCACCCCTCTATTTATAGGAGGAGAGGGCAAGGGGGCGGCCATCTAGGGGAACCCTAGATGGGCGGCGGCCAAAGGGAGGAGGAGGGTGGCTTGCCCCCAAGCTAGGGGCCCCTTTAGGGTTTCCCTCCCATGCCCTAGCCGATGGGCCTAGGTGGGGCGCGCCCAGCCCACCAGGGGCTGGCTCCCTCTCCCACATAGCCCATGTGGCCCCCGAGGGGTGCCCCTCCCGTGGACCTCCGGAACCCTCCCGTGGCCCCAAGACATTACAGTATACCCCGAAACTTTCCGGAGTCCGTTTAACCACTTTCCATATATAAATCTTTACCTCCGGACCATTCCGAACTCCTCGTGACGTCAGGGATCTCATACGGGACTCCGAACAACATTCGGTAATCACATACTTGTCTTCCTAAAAACCCTAGCGTCACCGAACCTTAAGTGTGTAGACCCTACGGGTTCGGGAGACATGCAGACATGACCGAGACGACCTCAGGTCAATAACCAACAGCGGGATCTGGATACCCATGTTGGCTCCCACATGTTCCTCGATGTTGTCATCGGATGAACCACGATGTCAAGGGTTCAAGCAACCCCGTATTCTATTCCCTTTGTCAGACGGTATGTTACTTGCCCGAGACTCGATCGTCGGTATCCCAATACCTCGTTTAGTCTCGTTACCGGCAAGTCACTTTACTCGTACCGTAATGCATGATCCCGTGACCAGACACTTGATCACTTTGAGCTCATTATGATGATGCACTACCGAGTGGGCCCAGTGATACCTCTCCGTTATACGGAGTGACAAATCCCTGTCTCGATCCGTGTCAACCCAAAAGACACTTTCGGAGATACCTGTAGTGCACCTTTATAGTCACCCAGTTACGTTGTGACGTTTGATACACCCAAAGCACTCCTACGGTATCCGGGAGTTACACGATCTCACGGTCTAAGGAAGAGATACTTGACATTGGAAAAGCTCTAGCAAAACGAACTATACGATCTTTGTGCTATGCTTAGGATTGGGTCTTGTCCATCACGTCATTCTCCTAATGACGTGATCCCGTTGTCAATGACATCTGATGTCCATAGTCAGGAAACCATGACTATCTGTCGACCAACGAGCTAGTCTACTAGAGGCTCACTAGGCGTATTGTGGTCTATGTATTCACACGTGTATTACGATTTCCGGATAATACAGTTATAGCATGAATAAAAGACAATTATCATGAACAAGGAAATATAATAATAATGCTTTTATTATTGCCTCTAGGGCATATTTCCAACAGTTCCTGCAGGTCAGCACGAGGAGAAACACAGATTGCCGCGATGATTGCCGGTCTGCCGCAGGTCGCTCTGCAAGAAGATGAAGGCACTGAGGGCCTGGTGAGGCGACGTGCACGGGGCGTGTCGTGAGCCAGAGGTCGACCGCTTAGATTTGTCGACGCTGCAGGGACAAACCCGAGCATAGGCGCCGTGCCAGAGTGTGTACTCCCGTGGTAGGTGGCAATCAAGCAGGTGATAACCATAGATAAATTATGCATGGAAAGCGAATTAGCTCAGATAAATGCAAGAACGATGCATGCCACTGGGCTGGACCCGAGCGGCTTGGGGATGATGCAGCCCGAGGGGCGCCCCCCAGCAGAGTAAGGCAAAGGCATAAAAGGATACATGCCGCAGGGATAGGCCCATGCGGCCTAGGAATGATGCGGCCCGAGGGGCGCTCCCAGCTAAATAAACTTGGAAAATGTCACCTAGTTCCGTTGTCGAAGGGCTGTTGGGGTAGCTGAAGATGCGCGGGGAAGGGGTTGCTCCTCACGAGCCACCGGGGCCCTGAGCCTTGGAAGGCTCTGGGGGTCCGGGTGGTTCCTTGAGGACCGTCTCCATCTCCGCCAGGACTGCGTGATGCCTGGCCTCCTGAGCCGCCAGGATGCTCTGCAGGTTGCGCTAGAAGGCAGATGCCATGCTCAGCAGGCCGAATGGCATGCGAACATAACTGTGAGGTGGGCCCTCGCAACGTCCCACACACGAAGGCCAGAAAAGCTCCTGAGATGCGGCCCTGTTGAGCCCTGGGATGTCGATGCGGATGCGCAGCCCGTCATCCTCGCCTAGATGGGAAGCCATGCCAGGTGAGCGGCGATCGCTGCGCATGGCCCTTGCATCCTGCAGTTCCCGAGTGGTCTTGGCAATGAACTCCTGAGCGTCGGGCGCTCCTCGTCCGGTGTCCTCTTGAGGGAAACGTGCCGCAAAGCATGCCTCCATGTGGTACCGGAGTGCCTCCCTCGTGATGTTGACTAGGTCTGAGGCCCTCCAGAAGAGAGCCCCCGAGCCCTGCCCGAGGAGGGTGCCGGGCGCGCCTTCCTATGCGAGGGAGGGAGGCGCCCCAAACGCGGGCACCGATCCTGACGCGTCACCACTTGAGGCGCCGTTCCCCTGAGGCCCTGTGCGGAGTAGGTGCTTCTTCTTCTTGGGGACGACCCCAGGAGGGTACTGCGCTGCATTATTGTCGAGGTCTTCGATGTATGCATCTTGGAAGGCGCGCTCGAGGGAGCACTCCGAATCTCTTTCTTCGCAGGGGACGGTGATGATCCCGCCGCTTCCTGGCATCTTGAGGACGTTGTAGCCGTGGTGGGTCACTGCCATGAACTTGGCTAGGGCCGGATACTTGAGAATGGCATTGTACAGCAGACGGATGTGGGCGACGTCGAAGTCAATGAGCTCGGTGTGGTAGTTGTCGCGCTGTCCGAAGGTGACAGGGAGGTGGACCTGCCCTGTCGGGGTGGTGGAGCCGCCGGTCACTCCTGAGAAGGGCTTCGTAGGCTGAAGCTGACCGTATGGCACTTGGAGGCTGTCGAACGTCTCGACGGACTGGACGTTAATGTCGGGACCCCGATCCTAAGTCACAGCGATCTAGCATGTAACACATCATATCGCTTTGCGGCCTCACGCACGGTATTCCCACGGGTGTCGCCTTACCATGGCCCGGGACCGTTTGCGCCTTTTGGCTCACGTATATGATAGTGTCGCTAGCGTCCATATGATAGAGAACCCGGGCCGACATGACTAGTCGTGAACCCAAAGTGGCACTAACCTATGGGGACAGGCATACATGAATCAACATCGAGCATGTCGGTTCGCAGCGTGCGAATCCGGGCTGTAGCCTTTGGGCTAACAGGACTCAGGAACCGGGCTGTAGCAGGCTAGGCAGGACTCGGATGTCACGCGTGACATTTCCCGAAGGGACGAACCACGAACGAAGTGAACCACATGCCGGCCGATCAAGTGTTCGGGAGCGGTAGTCTTTGGGCTAGCGAGGACTTGATAAACCGGGCTGTAGCGGACTACCATGGCTCGGTGGAAGCACTAGACTACATTTCCCCATAAGAGAGGCTACCAAGGATAGACAACTAGGTTGTCGGATCCCACACATAGCAATACACGTTACACGTACGCATAACATGCAAGTATGTGTTGTACAACATGGCATCACAACATAACGCAAACTCATATAGATAAAGGCCCAGAAGAGCCACATAGCATTAAATACAAACAGGGGTCACATGACCCATCATTCAGAGCATACAAGCAACAAGCGGAAGCATTACATGTCTGAGTACAGACAACAACAAAAGAAAAAGGCTGAGAAGCCTGACTATCTACAAGACCCTCCGAAGGGTACAAGATCGTAGCTGAGGTAACAAGCTACTCGTCGAAGTCCAAGTGGAACCACTAGTAAGACCGAAGTCTCCGCTGCAAAAACATAAATAAAGCAACGTGAGTACAAAGGTACTCAGCAAGACATACATCAGATCCTATTATACATGCATCTGTATCAAGAAGGTAATGTGGGGTTTAGTTGCAGCAAGCCAGCTTTGACTCTGTGGCTATCCTGTTCTCGACTACGAGAACTTCCTTGAGGTGATATAGGCGCACACGAGTCCACTAGTCACCACACAATACACTACTATGGATTCATTCCCGTCTCCATACGAGAAGGCCATCCATAGCACTCACACTTGTCTTGAGCATTTTAGAGTATCCACTTCAAGTTGTCTATGTACCACGTAAGCATCCAAGAAGTCCATAACCGAGGACACGGCTATTGAATAGATCATGATAACCCTGCAGGGGTGTACTTCTTCACACACGCTCTTACCACTTATCACCATGTACACGTCATGTATCTCGGCAACCTTCAAGCGGAAGGCTGGCGAGGTGTCGGCCACGACGACTAACCACACAAGACTCTAGCCAGGTTTATCGCCTATTGGGTTCCATCCGCAAGGAGATCCGGCCGGGGTGTCGCTCACGGCCCCAAACGATGTGTGCAGGGTTCCCGAGCCCACCATCCGGGTGCCACTCGGTACACCAGGCCACATGTGCCTAGTCTGTCCCAAGCCCACCCTGCCGGGTGCCACTTGGTAGAAAAATAGCACTACCTACAAACACCAGAAACTAGTTGCGACTCCTGGACAGAGATCAAGTTGATTAATAAGTCGAGAGGGGCGAGTTACGGAACCCAATGTGTTGTAGTATCGAGTCATTGGACAACATACATAGAACTTCGATTTAAGGGCGGTTCGGTGAGACAACCCACCATGTACTCCTACATGGCCTCTCACCGCTACCTTTACCAAATCGTGTTCACACACTTCACTCTCAAAGATCGGAACATATCATAACACTCCAATTCATTCCCAATGAATCAGACTGACACAACTCTAAGCAATAGCAGGCATAGCATGGTAGGAACACAACATGGCTCAATCAACTCCTACACATGCTAGTGGGTTTCAACTATTCTTGTGGCAATGACAGGTCATGCAGAGGAATGGGTTCAACTACCGCAGCACAAAGTAGCAGATGAATCGTTGTTGCCCTAATGCAATAACTGAGAGCAGGAGTGAGAGAGTAGGATTGTATCGGAATGAACAAGGGGGTTTGCTTGCCTGATAGATCAACAGGGGGCCTTTGCTCCTCCGGCGGTACTGGAGCGTCTCGGAGCAGGACCTATCGAGAAGGAATGATGCCGGCAATCAATACACAATCATATGCAACAATATGATGCATGAAGATGGCATGAAGATGTGATGTTATTTGAGCTAATGCAACTAGCATTCATTTGCATGAAGTCCATTTGAACCAAAGATTCAAATGCATCTCCAAGATAAGCTCTTTATATAAGCCATTTTAGTGTTTCACTTATACAGCAGGTATAACTTGGTTTTTCATGCATGAAACTGGTACAGATGGATAGATTGCATTTTTCTGATAATTTTTCATATATAAATTATTTCAATCTGAGCTACGGTTGAATTTATATGATTTTTAGAAGTTTACATCATTTTCTGGATTTTCCTGACTAAATAAAATCCGGGAAATGGATAACTGCGTCATCATTGCGTCATGCCTGCATCAGCAGGTCAACGGTGCTGACCAGGTCAAATCTGACGACCGGGTCCCACATGTCATTGGCATAGTTAGTTAACAGAGTTAATTAGATATTAAACTAATCCTAACAGAAACATTAGCAGGGCTGGGCCCCACCTGTCATTGACCGTGGGTAGTCAAACCCCAGGTCAACTGGGGGGTTAGACCTGGTCAACCCCACCAGCGTTTAGCCGCCGGCGACCACGGGGCTCGGCGGAGTCCCCGCTGGAGGCCACGAGAGCGGCGGCTGGGGGCACCAGGAGGTCGCCCGCGCTCCCGCGCATCCATGGGAGCAGGCGGAAGGCTGCGGGGGCGGTGGAGCTCGCTGGAGCGAGGCTTACGGCGGCGGCCGGAGCTCGGCTTCGAGCGGGATCGGGCTGCGGGGCACGGGGAGGCCACCCGAGGGGCTCTGCGGCACCCTCGTGGCACCAGGAGCACGTTGGGGTGCTCGGTTTGGGCGGAGGTGGCCGAGACAACGACGGTGACATGGACGGTGGCGAGAGGCTTCGGCCGTGGTGGGGAGGAGGGCTACGGCGTGCGGGCAGCTAAACGGAGAGAGGGGAACGGTGGCATAGCTCACCGCGGACTCGGCAGGCTTGATGGCGAGCTCGGGACGCCTGGAGACGGCAGGCGGCGATGGGGATCCACGGCGGTCGGGGCGAAGATGGCGACGGTGGCGGCTCCGCGGGCGTCCGGCGAGCTGCGGCTTAAGCGGAGAGGACGAGGAAGGTGGCGCGGAGCTCGTGGGCACGTCGGAGGGGCGAGGGAGAGGCGGTGGCTACGACGGCGACGAGCTGCGGCGACGGTGGTGTTCGGACGTCGCGCGAGAAAGAGCGACGGAGAGGAGGGGAGGCCAGGGGAGAGAGACAGAGCGGTGCGGGGCGGCGCGTGGCCTCGCGCGGGGCATCCAGGCGTTGAGGGAGAGGGGCAAGTAGGCATGAGGCATGGCGGCACGGCGGTGGTGCTGGCGTCGGCCACACGCCATCCTCTGGCGAGAGGTCGGGACGGACGGTGGCGTTAGCCGGTGGCTGGCTGGCCTGGCCGGGACGGGCCGGGCTGCCAGGTAGGAGGCCCAGGTAAGTATCTTTTTTTATTTCTGTTTTCTATTTTTCTGACATTTGTTTGGTTTAATAAAAATACCAAACCATTTTACTAACTTATGCCAATTTTTATAGGAGCTAGTTATATTATTCCAGAGCTCCTTAATAAATGGCATAATTTTTGGACAATATTATATATATATATATAACAATATTTATCCAACGCAAATAATTACTACATTAATTCCAAATGCCCAAAACAATTACTTATGGACTCCTAAAAATATTGGTTTGATTTTTATCTCTGTCCAATATTTTCAGAGAGCAACATGAGCATTTTCTTGGACCCTTTTGGAGCAATTTTTATTTGGGTCATTTCCAGAAATGATTCTGAGGGTTTCACAAATCCCCATTTCAAATTTAAATGAAATTTAAACATGATGCACAAATAACCAGCTAGTCTAGGTCATACCAGAACTAGGGATGTGACAGTTAAGCCCCGCGCCACCATCGATGAGGGTCTTGGTGACTTCTACGTTGCTGATGACGGGTGAGCAGAGCATCAGGAGGGCGCCAACGCTGGCTGCACACTAGAGTTGGTCTGCTGAGCTGAAGGTGATGGCGTACTTGGACCACCTAAGCGGGCGTGTGACCTCGAGCCTGGGGAGGACTGCATTCACCTCGCGAGCAAACTGCTTGAAGATGCGCTGAGATGCTGGGGCTTGAGCTGCGCCCAAGATGCAGGCGATGGCACGCGGCTCTTGGAAGCCCCCAACCCCCTTGTCCTGATGGTGGTCGTCATTCCTTCTTGGCGGTGGCGGCAGCGGAGGAAGTCCAGCATTGCCCTGAGGGTGGTCCTCGCAAGGCTAATCCCTCAAGGCACCCTCGCGAGGCTGGTCCTTCTAGCGGTCTTCATGAGGCCGGTCGCGCAACTCCTGGCGGGGGCCACGGTCGTCCCAGCATCCTCTGCCACGTCCTCCTCCTCGGCCGTAGCCCCGGTCGTTGCGCTCGGTGCGCCGACCGAGGCGTCCATCTCGAATGGCCTTGAGCTCTTGAAAGTCGTTAGTGTTGTGGCTGTGTATGTTGTGGAAGGTGCATAACGGACGGCTGCTCTTGGACGACTCGGGAAGGTCCTGGCCGCACTTCGTGTTTGGCTCCGCCGCGAGCATGGCCAGTCCCTTGCGCGTACGTTCTTGGCCTTGGCCTTGTTCTCCTCAGGGTCAGCAGCCGGGAGCTCGAGGAGGGAAAGGCGCCCCTCCTCAGCTCTTGCGCACTTGGTTGCCTGGTTGAACAGCTACAGGGCTGTGCACATCTCCTCATGAATGGCGAGCTCCTCCTTCATCTTGACGTCGCAGATGCCATTAGAAAATGCGGAGATGATGGCCTCGTCCGTCACCTTGGGGATCTTGAGGCGAACGTTGTTGAAGCGCTGGATGTACTTTTGCAGGGTCTCTCCTGGCTGCTGCTTGATTCGGCGAGGTCAAACGCGGCCGGAGGGCGGTCGCGAGTGCCCTGGAAGTTGGCGACGAAGCGGTCGCGCATCTCGTTCTAGGAGGAGATCGAGCCTGGAGGCAGGTTTAGGAGCCACGAGCGAGCACCACCCTTGAGAGCCATCGGGAACCAGTTCGCCATGACTTTTTTGTCGCCGCTGGCCGCCTCAATGCTCAGCTCGTAGAGCTGCAGGAACTCCACGGGGTCGGGGGTGCCGTTGTAGTGAGGAGGCAGGTATGGCTTGAACTTGCCTGGCCAGGCGACGCTACGCAGCTCAGGAGTGAAGGCGCGGCAGCCTGCTGTGTCCATCGGGGCCCTTTGCTAATGTGGAGCCCGCCCTTGATGTCCGTGCACCGCCGCCGTAGGCGGCGCACGGTCTTGTTGCAGTGGTGCTGGGAGAGGGGGATCGTTCTCTTGCGGCGGTGGAACTTCTTGGCAGCTTCCTTCTTCTCGCGCGGAAGCCCGACACAGTGGGTCACGCCGGGGGGCCGCGCGCCTTGGTGCCAGGACGCCGCCTTGGTGCAGAGGTGGTGGAGGCGCTCCGTGAGCCACGTCGCCCGCAGCTGGCGGAGGGCGAGGCAGCGAGAGGGATGGCACATGGGAGCCCCCTGCGGCGCTGACGAGCTCGGCGATGCGGTCCAACCAGTCCTCGTAGAGGTCGTCGACGGGGCGGTAACACAGGAGCTCGCGTGCCATGAGCAGCACGGCCTGCGCGTCCGTGGGAGCGCGGCGAGCGTGAGACGATTAGCCGGCCGGGGTCAGCGACGGAGTGGCGGTGGGGCCGTCCCGCCGCACCGAGGGGTGCAGCGAGCATGCTTGCTGCTCGTTCCCCACCAGGCCGATGGCGGCATTGGCGGCGGGTGACGGAGAATGACGGGGAGGCCCGCCGACAGGAGCTGTTTGAGCGACGCGGGCGGCGAGGCGGCCCAACGCTCAGCGCGGGCTCGGCGAGCGTCCGCCATGGATGCGACGAAGCAATGGGACGCAGATCAGCGGAAGGAAAGCTTCGGCGGACCCCTACCTGGCGTGCCGAATGTCGGATTTCGGGTTCTGGCAAAACCCTTGAAGTTTGAACACTGGGGTGCGCACGAAGATCTCTCCCCTACCTAATCATGCCCTCAGTCGCGCCGCGATCTCACAGCCTAGCCCGACGAACCCGCAACACAAGAACACAAGATATATACTGGTTCGGGCCACCATTGTGGTGTAGTACCCTACTCCAGTGTGGTGTGGTCGATTGCCTCTTGGGCTAATGATGAACAGTACAGGGGAAGAACATGCTCCTGAGGAGAGGTGTTCTTGTGCTTGGTGAGTGTGAGGATGGGATGGATCTAGTCCGAGATGAGTCCCCACTCTAGTTTTAGTTGCGGATCCCTCCTCCCCCTCATATGGTGGTGGCTAGTCCTATTTATAGAGGCCCTGGTCCTCTCCCCAAATATTGAGCGGGAAGGGATGCCACAACGGCCAATTTGAAGGGGGACAACTAGTACAGGCTATCCTGACTAAAGGTGGTCTTCGCCTGCCAAAGGCTCTGGTGGTGACGCCTTCTTGGGCTCCACGGTGACCTCCGTCTTGCCGTCCTGCTAGTCTTGGTCTCGTTGCACCAATATGGAAACTTTTGCCTGATGCCTCGGGACTCCTTGCCTGCGCTTGCCCCTTTAGCACCAAAGAGGAAAAAGAGGACACTGCGCGCTCGCGCCCGCCTTGCTCCAGTCGTCATGGCTTGCGTCACAGGAACCTTGCCTTGATCTCTCCTCCCCTCGCGAGCCAGCCTAGTGAGGCAGCTCCCGAGGAGGTCTTGTGTCGTCTTCTTCGCGAGGCTTGGCCCCTCGCGAGGGCCTTGAGTGTTTGCTGGTGAAGATGGGCCGTACAGGGCCGCTAGTGGAGCCATGCTGTGGGCCGCAGGCAGGCAAGTCTGGGGACCCCCGTTCCCAGGACGCTGACATGCTTGTCCTTGATTTTCACCCAGGTTACCCCTCCATCTCTCATTCAACTTTCTTTCTCTGAAAAATCCCATAATAGCCCAAGGAGTATATTCAAAATCCTTTCTGAAAATCAATTCAAAAACTTGTGCTCCAAAGCAACCCTCATTTTTCTTGCTTCCAAAAATTTGAGAAAATTCCCAAATATTCTTTGAACCTTGGCCCACATCCCTGAGCAAAAATATTTGGGATATTTTTGCTACAGAAAAGCATTTCTGTTCTGGCCTCAAAATCCAATTTCTAAAGCAAGTGCATTTTTCCTTGGTCTTTTGAGGCTGAATTTTCTTGAGCTTGGTTACCTTCCTAGATAAGCCTTAACTCTAGAAGTTTAGCCCTAATCAACTTCTAGAAGGCCTCCAAACTTGGCGACCAAGTTTCTGACCAGAAACTTGCCAACAAGCTCAAGTCTCATCCGATCGGCCTGGTAGTGTGCCATCACCCTTCCTAGACCTAACGCTTCACGGACAACACCCCAGACATGGTTTGGCAACGAGTGGGCGTCGTTTCGACCATGCCAGCACGGTGACCGCGTGTGGACACAGCTCTGTCAGTGCACTCGACACGCTCTGCGTAGCGCCCGAGCATTTGTGCATTGTGTGATCGATCCAGAGTTCGCCGACGACTGCTGCACCGCACCACCACCTTTGTCTCTTCACCCTTGACCGCTCCCTGGCGCTCGCCGACGCCGGAGACGCCGCAGCAAGCACGGGCACGTCACGGCCAAAAGCCATAGTACGCCCCGTGCCCCTGTCTTCTTTCTCCACCGCCTCCTATGCTCGTCCGCCCTTTTGCACAGCTCCCACATGATCAGTGAGCCCTTCCAGCCCTCGCTGACGCCATTCGTCGTTGCTCGCCGGCTTCCAGAGAGCTCCGGCGGAGCCACGTACCCCCTTCCCCTCCAGCTATAAATCCGAGCACCTCCCTCCGTTCTGAGCATCCCAAACCAACCACTCAACCTCCACAACGCAGTTGGATAGTCGTAGCCCGGCCGAACAGGCCTCTGGCCGCCGTCCCCGACCCGAGCTCGCCGGCGATCCACCGCAGCCCTCCACCTTGCTCCGGTGCCTCTCAAGCTCAAGAAACCACTCAGGCGACTCCCTGAGAGTTCACTGGTGCTGTCTGGACGCGCTGCAGCCCCTAGGACCGCCCCAATCCGCCCTTTTCTTTCTCTCCGGCGAGACCCGACTGCAGCCGCCGCTCGCAAGCTTAGTTGCGAGCTGCTCCGGCCACCTCTCGTCGAGCCACAGGTACAGGCAGGCGCGCCTCGACCCCTCTATCATTCTATCCCTTTGGATCGGGCCAAGGAGCCCTCCTCGCCGGCATGAGCTCCGGCAAAGCCCCGGCGCTCTCTGTTTCTCTCTCTCCCCCTCTCTCCTGACCAGTGGGGCCCGCTGTCAGCCTC
Organism: Aegilops longissima; assembly: GCA_021605205.1. Taxonomy (NCBI): domain Eukaryota; kingdom Viridiplantae; phylum Streptophyta; class Magnoliopsida; order Poales; family Poaceae; genus Aegilops; species Aegilops longissima. The sequence continues at coordinate 238,067,399 of CM038679.1, forward strand.
TCCACTCGCGCCCGAAGCTGTACGAGTGGAGGCATATTGTGAAAATACATCTTCCACGTCACCCCCTGGTTTTCTATTTATTCAAAATTTAAATCAAAATTTGACCAGTACTTTGACCAGCCATAACTCCTAAACTACAAGTCCAAATGAGTTGATTCTTTTTGCATTTTTGAAAAGCTCTAGCAGCACACCAAAGTTGAGATTTTTGCCTTGCTTTCTAGAATTTCTGGGGATTTTCAGAGTGGTTCTTGATATTCTATTTTGCTGTTTTTAAATACTTTTAGAGGGAGAAGCTTGTCTTGAAGATCACCAGGAGGAGTGTGAACCTCCTCTGCACTAAGGCAAGCCACACCAACATTTGAATGGTGTCACTTCAATATCTCTGATTTTTTCCAACTTGAATATGAGTTATTTGCATGCATTTAAATTATTTAAATAAATATTGCTTAGTGCTAGTTATGTTGCCATGATTGAATTACTTTAGTGTGGTACTGGTTGAATGCTTGAGCTAGTTTAAGGCAGTAGAAGATACTTTCATTGAAGTGTTTATGCTTGCATGAATAATGATAGTTTCTTTTTGTGATAAAATGATATTATTATTTTTGAGATAATTAAAATGATGAATGCTAATAACCAGTATAGTTGAACCAGTAAGTTTAGTTGATGAATAGTGCATGTAAGACATTTTGATGATGTAATCTGTTGCTTTGGCGGATATGTTTTGCATGTTTACTAGTTGCATGATCATGGCCTATGATGACTCGAGTTATTTTATTTACAAGATTAACCTGATGTTAATCCAACTTGAACATAACCTTGATCAAGTCATGGTGCCACTAAATTGGGTTTTTCCCAGTGCGACTACATTAACCTTTATGGGGAGGTCTTGATTCAGTCCATTGCCATGCCTCTGGTCGGTACCTCTAACAAGGGAAGGTTATGGGCGTGCGGTACCCTGGCCCAGTAAGCAAAAATAACCTTGTGTGCCCGTTTGTTGTTATGGTACCTTGTCCCCATGTGGGATCGGTAGTGCCACGACGGTGGCCGATGATGCCTTTGGTAGGCACGGGGTCACCCATGACTTAGCCCAGTGGGGAGTTGGTCGGAGTGGCCGAGAGAGTGTCCTGGCAATGGGAGGGTTTCGCCGGAATGTCCTTGGTCCACCCGAATGGGATGAGGAGGCCATGGATTCCGTGGTGTGGGTAAAGTGCGCTACCTCCGCAGAGTGTATTTAATCTATCGATGGATGCGTCCTCGATTACGGACATAGCTCCTGAGTAAATCACACCATGGATCAACATTTATAAATAATTGCACACTAAGGTTTCATTGTTGGAACTGGTTATGTGATGAATTTTGTGGGATCATGAATAAGATCGTGGCGAGAACCAAAGTGTTGGTTTTGTTTTTGATCCAGGTATGATCACTGTTTGGTTACGAGGTAACCCATCCTGTAAGAGAGTCAGAGTGACTCAGTACACATGTTGATTTCACCGCATCCGTAGTATCATGTTGCATTGCATTAAACTGATTAATTTTCATGATATTGTTTACCATTATGGTTATGCTTGTTGTGAGCTTGCAAGTACATTCAATGTACTGACCTGGCATGTCATGCTAGATTTCAGGCAAGTCATTTCAGATCGGAGAGCTTCCCGCGTCTAGATCGTGTCCACATCGGTGTCCCTGTGCTATGGAGTTCCACTTCGTCGTCGTTCCGCTGCCGTGTAGTTCTCGTTATCGAGGCCCCTTCATGTTCAATAAATAATGTACATACTGTTCAGCTGCACCGTGTGTGCTGCTTGGCCTCGCTACTTGATGTAATATCAGACCTGTGTTCTGCTAGTATCAATAAAGCGGTTGTTTTCTGTACCAAGTTGTTGTGTGTTGCCAGAAGACTTGATCTCTAGGCTGGCAATGCAAGGTAAACCGATTGCTCTGAGCCAGGGTGTCACAATGCTTGGTATCAGAGCCACGCTGACTGTAGGACACGCTAGACCGTTGATGCGCTAGCTAAACGGTAGTTAGCTTAGTCTGAGTGCCGGTAGTAATTGAAATTTTCTGTTGCATTGCATGCATATTATTTGTTGTTATTACTGACCGCTTAATGATTGTGAGTGTAGATGGCTCAAGTTCCGATCATGTACCAGTCTGAGCCAGCCCCGTAAACATCGCTGCACCTGCTTCAAAACGTATGGTGATGACTCTACCCAGAGGGCACTGATCTAGTGTATCAGGTGTATCATGAGCATCTGGTCGGATCACTGTACGAGTACTACGCGGAGGTCACTCTACACCACAGCTCACCTTCCGGCGCTTAAACTCGTTCTTCTAAGGGTGGTTTCGCTTCACGCCGTCTCAGGCTATTCAATTTGCTGCACTCGAGGATCTTATCGACTAGCGCTACAACGAGATTCGCATGCAGACCCACCCAGGTTTCTTTTTCTACCCGTCTCTGCACGAGAACGGGTGTATCCGCTTCCCTTTTATTGATCCAGCGTGCGATCGTCCTTCTAGCCACCTTTCTCGCTATATCACTGCCAGTTATCTTTTGATCTATGAGTTAGACCGAGAGCTGACCCGAGCCCGGATCACACTTGCCGCTACTCGTAATAGGAACCCTCCACCTACTGTTGGTTTCACTCCGTTTGTTCCCCCAGTCTCGGTTACTCCGGTTACTTCAGTGACCACTCAGGGTATCACCAACCCTTTGGCAGTGACCCCTCGCAGTGCCCCTGCTGCGTGGGCTTCCCTTGTCGCTACTCCTGCGGCCCCTATGCTTAGATCTTGTCCTGCACCTGCCCCCAAGGGAGAGTCCTCGAGGCAGCGCTGCCATGTCACTTTTAACCCGGAGGTATCCACTATCAGCTCAGGATTTGAGTCTGACTCAGGAGAGGAGCCCGCCGCAGTGACAGCTGAGCACTAGATCGTTAGAGTATTGCAATCGTCATGAGGTTGATGTACGGATGTAGCCGTACGTGTCATGATGCTTAGTTTCATGTATGTGGGTAGTCGGACTAGTCATGATGTTACCTTTCATGTATGAGTCTATGTATAATCATATTGGAACCTTTTTATTCACCCTGATTTCTTTTCGCTGTTTTCTTCTGAGGTTTTCACTGGCTTTTATTCCCATTTAGGATATTTCTCATCTCGGTTGCTTTATATTGGGAAAACAAATAATAGGATGGCCTTGAGGAGGCAGAAGCAGCTGTGCTTGTGAGGATGTTCCTGTTAGGTCGCTCCATAAGACAGTGAGGACATTCCCGAGCCGTATCAGCCACCATCGCCTCCACCGCCACATCTTCCCTCCACTGAGCAAATCAGGCGTATGTTTGAAGAAAGAAGGAACAATGATCTGATCGAACTGCTGAAAAGTGTGCAAGCTATGGTTGGGCAGAATGGAAATCAGAATGGTCACCACTCCAGGTTGTCAGTTTTTCAGAGGACCAAGCCTCCCAGTTTTAGTCAAGTTATCGATCCGTTGGAAGCAGATGATTGGCTAAGGACTATTGAGAAAAAGCTTGAGATTGCTCGCACTGAAGAAGCCGACAAGGTTCTGTTCGCTACACATTATCTTGAAGGAGCTACCGCTATATGGTGGGATAATGCTAAGGCTATGTGGCCACCGGACGAAGAAATTACTTGGACTAAATTCAAGGATCATTTTCGCAAGTATCATATCCCAGCCGGGATTATGAAGGTCAAGCAGTGCGAATTTCTCGCCCTCACCCAAGGAAGCCTATCAGTAAGTGAATATCTACACAAGTTCAACCATCTGGCCCGTTATTCTCTTTATGATGTGGCCACAGAAGAATGGAAGATCGACATATTTCTTGGAGGACTAAATCAACACCTCAGATGTACTCTCAGCATGTTTGATTTCCCGGATTTCTGAACCTTAGTCAACAAAGCTCTCATCGCAGAAAGGGAACACAAGATCGTGCTAGACAAACAGCCTGCTAATAATGACCACAAGCGCAAATTCGAGCCTAAGAAGGATGGACAGCCAGTACAGAAGTCTCGTACCTGGCGGTAGACTCAGAGTGAGTACAAACCTAATTGGTAGCATAATGTTAACAAGACCACTACCCAAGTCAAGAATGTCGTGACCAGCCCGGTGTGCGAAGAATGCGAGAGCAACAATTCCTGCTTTAATTGTGGTCAGACCGGACATTATGCCAGAGAGTGCCCCAAGAACAGCAAGCCAACCACCCCATTCAGGCCACAAGTTAATCATCTGGAGCCCTATTCAGCCTCAAGGACCATCCAAGGGAAACTTCACCACCTCTCCACCGACGAAGCCCAAGAAGACCCGGAGGTCGTCATTGGTATGTTTCCTGCTAGCAATATACCTGCAATAATTTTATTTGACTCTGGGGCTTCCCACTCTTTTATTTCGCGGAGTTTTGTTGTCCAAAACAAATTTCCTTGCTCGATTTTGGGAAAGAATATGCTGGTACAATCCCCAGGATCTTTTCTCATAAGCAATCAGGTCTGCCGAAATTTGGAAATTGATATCAAAGGAGTCAGCTTCCCAACATCCTTGATTGTCATCGAGTCTGCCAAATTGGATATTATTTTGGGAATGAATTGGTTAACCCAATATCAAGTGTGCATCAACTGTGCGACCAGAGAAGTCACCTTGACCAGTCAGGAAGGTTGAACCACGAAGTTTTATGCCAGGAGAAGCATAGCATACCCAAGAAAGAAATGGTTTTCACTGTCGTGGCTAAAGAATTGGAATTAATTCCCGTGGTTAGTGAGTTTCTAGATGTATATCCAGTGGAATTACCAGGCATGCCGCCAGACAGGGAGCTAGAGTTTGCAATTGAACTGGTGCCTGGAACCACACCTTTATACAAGAAGTATTATCGGATGCCCTCGTCTGAATTAGTGGAATTAAAGAAACAACTTGATGAGATGCTTCAGAAAGGATACATCCGTCCGGGCTCTTCACCATGGGGATCACCCATGATATTTGTGGATAAGAAGGACGGCAGTCTTCAGATGTGTGTAGATTACCGTCAACTGAATGATGTCACCATCAAGAACAAATATCCGCTGCCAAGGATTGATGATTTGTTTGATCAACTCAGTGGGGCAAAATTATTCTCCAAGGTTGATCGGAGGACCGGATATCACCAGCTAAAAATCAAGAAGTAAGATATTCCCAAGACCGCATCACTACTCGATACGGTCTTTATGAATATACAGTCATGTCTTTTGGTCTCACCAATGCCCCTGCCTTTTTCATGCATATGATGAATAAGGTATTTATGGTTTATTGGATGAGTTTTCGGTGGTCTTCATCGATGACATCCTCATTTACTCAAAGAGTGAAGAAGAACACAAGAAACACCTCAGAGCAGTTTTGCAAAGGCTCCGTGACCATCATCTATATGCGAAGTTCAGCAAATGCGAGTTCTGGCTCAAGCAAGTTGGATTTTTGGGGCATGTTCTTTCCGCAGAAGGGATAGCCATGGACCCAAGAAAGGTGAAAGATGTGCTTTATTGGACTGCACCGACGACAATGTCAGAAATCCGGAGTTTCCTTGGATTAGCTGGATACTACCGCCGCTTTATCGAAGGATTCTCCAAGATTGCCAAGAAAATGATAGAGCTCCTCAAAAAGGATAAGAAGTTTGAATGGATTGAGGATTGTGAAAGGAGATTCATTGAGCTAAAGGCCAGGCTGACAACAGCACCAGTATTGAGTCTGCCAGACATCTACCACAACTTTGATATATATTGCGACGCATCCCGAAAAGGCCTTGGATGTGTACTCATGCAAGACTGCAAGGTTGTGGCCTACACATCTCGACAGTTAAGGCAGCACGAAGGAAACTATCCCACGCATGATTTGGAGTTGGCCGCTGTTGTGCATGATTTGAAAATTTGGAGACACTATCTCATTGGAAAAGGTGCCAAATTTTCACCGACCACAAGAGTCTCAAGTACATATTCACTCATCCAGACCTGAACCTTCCATAGCGAAGATGGCTTGAGTTGGTCAAGGATTATGACCTCGGGATAAATTATCATCCGGGTAAAGCCAACGTGGTTGCCGATGCCCTCAGCCGCAAGCCTGCCAGTCTGACTGTTGTAATGGATTCCATGCCTCCGGAACTCCAAGAAGAGATCGCTCAGCTCAATTTGGTGATAGTTGATGCCAGTCTTGCCAATAGTTTGGAAGTTGCTCCTACCCTTGAGGATGAGCTTCATAGAGCCCAGGAAGATGACGAATTGTTGCAATTCCATGCCCAACATCGCAAGAAGGAAAGACTCAGGATTTCTCTAAGGATCAGCAAGGCACGCTAAGGTTTCAAGGAAGGATTTGCGTACCCGCGCAAGCAGACCTGAGAAAGAAGATCTTGGCATAAGCACACGAATCTCCATATTCAATTCATCCAGGAGGTACCAAAATGTACGAATACCTTCGTCAGATATTTTGGTGGGATGGAATGAAGAAAGATATTCCTTATTTTGTCGCCTTCTGTGATATATGCAACAAAGTAAAGGCGGAACACCAAAAGCCCGCCGGACTCCTTCAACCACAACCCATCTCACAATGGAAATGGGACGATGTCTGCATGGATTTTATCACCGGCCTACCAAGGACTCACCGAGGCAATGATGCAGTATGGGTCATAGTGGACACGCTAACAAAGGTTGCTCACTTCATCACCATCCAGACCACCTATAGAGCCGATCAGCTTGCACAACTGTATGTGTCCAGGATCGTTAGTTTGCATGGAGTGCCAAAAATAATTACTACATGCCGAGGATCTCTCTTCACCTCAGCATTTTGGTGACGTCTTCATAAAGCATTGGGGACTGCCCTAAAATACAGCACAACCTATCATCTTCAGACGGACGGGCAGACTGAGCGAGTAAATCAGATACTCGAAGATATGCTCCAAGCATGTGCTTTAGCCCAAGGATCCAAGTGGAAAGATTGTCTGCCGTATGCCGAGTTCTCCTACAACCACAATTTTCAGACCAGCTTGAAGATGTCACCTCCTGAGGCTTTGTATGACCGTAAGTGCCGCACTCCGCTAAACTGGTCTCAAACCGGAGATAGCCGCATTTTCGGAACGTATTTAATGATGTAGGCTGAAAAACAAGTCAAAGAGATCCGAGATAGACTGCAGTTGGCCAAGTCACGGCAGAAGAGTTATTACGATGCAAAGCACTGTCAGATCAGTTTTGAGCCCGGAGACACGTGTATCTCCGAGTCACACACATGAAAGGACTCAAGACATTTCAGACCCGGGGAAAACCAGCACCCAGATACGTTGGTCCATTCCCCATCATGTCCAGAGTTGGAACAATTGCTTATCAGTTGGAATTGCCACCGGAATTGTCAGAAGTGCATAATGTGTTCCATGTCTCATAGTTAAGGAGGTGTATCTTGCCATCGGAAAAGAGGACTCACATGGTAGAGATAGAACTGGCTAAGGATTTAACCTATGAGGAGAGACCGATCAGAATCTTGGACGAGACAGAAAGGGTCACTCGCTGCAAAGTGATAAAGTTTTATAAGGTTCAGTGGGAGAACCACACTGAAGAAGAAGCAACCTGGGAAAGAGAGGAATTTTTAAGGAAGCCTACCCAGAGTTGTTTTCCAAGCAACCGAATCTCGAGGACGAGATTCATCCTAAGTGGGGAGGTTTGTAGCAGCCTGGATTTTGCCTTCTCTCTTTTTTCGGACTTCATTTTCCCTTGCTTTGAAATTTGGTTTGTGAATCAATTCAAATGGACTTGAACACTTGGGCTTGTCCTTTATTTTCACCCAAGTGACCCCTCCATCTCTCATTCAACTTTCTTTCTCTGAAAAATTCCCAAAATAGCCCAAGGAATATTTTTCATTAAAGAAAAATATTCAAAATCCTTTCTGAAAATCAATTAAGAAACTTGTGCTCCAAAGGAACCCTCATTTTTCTTGCTTCCAAAAATCTAAGAAAATTCCCAAATATTCCTTGAGCCTTAGCCCACCTCCCTGAGCAAAAAAATTGCATACTTATTTGGCATATTTTTGCTACAGAAAATCATTTCTATTCTGGCCTCAAAATCCAGTTTCTACAACAAGTGCATTTTTCCTTGATCTTTTGAGGCCGAATTTTCTTGAGCTTGGTTACCTTCCTAGATAACCTTAACACTAGAAGTTTAGCCCTAATCACCTTCGAGAAGGCCTCCAAACTTGGCAACCAAGTTTCTGACCAGAAACTTGCCAACAAGCTCAAGTCTCATCCGGTCGGCCTAGTAGTGTGCCATCACCCTTCCTAGACCTAACACTGCACGGACAACACCCCAGACATGGTTTGGCAACGAGTGGGCATCGTTTTGACCATGCCAGCGCGGTGACTGCATGTGGACATGGCTCTGTCAGCGCGCCTGACGCACTCTGCGTAGCGCCCGAGCGTTTGTGCACCGCGTGATCGATCTAGAGCTCGCCGACGACTGCCGCACTGCGCCACCACCTTCGTCTCTTCACCCTTGACCGCTCCCTAGCGCTCGCCGACGCCGCAGCGAGCACGGGCACGTCGCGGCCAAAAGCCACAGTGCGCCCCGTGCCCCTGTCTTCTTCCTCCACCGCCTCCTGTGCTCGTCCGCACCTTTGCACAACCCCCGCATGATCACTGAGCCCCTCCAGCCCTCACTGACGCCATTCGTCGTTGCTTGCCGGCTTCTAGAGAGCTCCGGCAGAGCCACGTACCCCCTTCCCCTCCGGCTATAAATCTGAGCACCTCCCTCCGTTCTGAGCATCCCAAACCAACCACCCAACCTCCACAACGTAGTAGGATAGCCGTAGCCCGGGCGGGCAGGCCTCTGGCTGCCGTCCCCGACCCAAGCTCGCCGGTGATCCACCGGAGCCCTCCACCTTGCTCCGGTGCCTCTCAAGCTCAAGCAACCACTCAGGCGACTCCCTGAGGGTTCACTGGTGCTGTTTGGATGCACTGCAGCCCCTAGGACTGCCCCAATCCATCATATTCTTCCTCTCCGGCGAGACTCGACCGCAGCCGCCGCTCGCGAGCCTAGTTGCAAGCTGCTCCGGCTGAGGGAGTCCTGGACTAAGGGGTCCTCGGGCGTCCGGACTGATGGGCTGTGAAGGCATGAAGGCCAAAGATTGTACCCGTGTCCGGATTGGACTCTCCTTGGCGAACGACTATGAAAATTCCTTCCTATATAACCGACTCTATGTAACCCTAGATCCCCCCCAGTGTCTATATAAACCGGAGGGTGTAGTGTGGAAAGGATATACTCATTACCATAGTCATACATGCTAGACTTCTAGGGTTTAGCCATTACGATCTCATGGTAGATCAACTCTTGTAACACTCATATTCATCAAGATCAATCAAGCAGGAAGTAGGGTATTACCTCCATAGAGAGGGCCGAACACAGGTAAACATCGTGTCCCCGTCTCCTGTAACCATCGATCCTAGACACACAGTTCGGGACCCCTACCCGAGATCCATTGGTTTGACACCGACCTTTGGTGCTTTCATTGAGAGTTTATTTGTGTTGCGTCGGCGAAAGGTCGGCGGCCCTCAATCGTCGATAGTGACACCGTCAAGGAGAAACCTTCCTCCCGGACAGATCTTACGTGTTGGCGGCCCGTCTGCTTCAGGCCAACTCGCTTGGCCATTTGGAGCAGATCGATAGCTACGCCCCTAGCCATCATGTCAGATTTGGAAGCTTGAACTACGTCGCGGACGTCTGCGGAGACCTGTTCTTCAACGGATTCGAGACCGCGACGATCGCTCCCCCTCGCTCCGATGAACAAGACCTAAATCTGTCATCGGATCACATCCAGGAGATGGTTCCTGTTGCTGCAACGGCCTTAGAACCGGAGCAGATCGTGCCATCCGAGGCCATAGAGTCCGCGGCGTTAGAGCCGCACACAGACTCGACACCCCGCAATATTTGCATCAACGGAACTCTGGACTCGTCTTCGGCTATAAGTTCCCGACCATGTATGCCTGCGGACACCGAGCTAGATCGGTTATCGATTTTCGAATTCAGCGCCGCAGACATCTTCCAGCACTCACCTTTGGGTGACGTGCTAAACTCTTTAAAGAGTTTGTCCTTGGAAAAGGACTCACACCCGAACTATGTCCGGTTCGAGCTAGAGGCTGACGATGGGGAATTTTGCTTCCCACCCGCCACCCACTTCATAGACACTGTCGATGACTTAACCGACGTGCTTCATTATGGCTCCGAAGACATCGACGGTATGGACGACGATGCTGACAAGGAGCAAGGCCAAGACCCGCCATTCACTAGACGTTGGACGACCACCTCTTCGTACGATGTGTACATGGTTGACACGCCTAAAAAAGCTAGCGACGATGACAAAGAAGATCCAGTTGCGAACAAACCTTCTGAGACACAGTCCAAGCGCCCGCGCCCTAAATGCCGTTCTAAGCCTCGTCTTTTAAAAGATGGCAACACTGGCGCCGGAGAAAAAAGTACTCTGGGTGACGCCGAAAACAATGAAGACCCTGTTGGAGTAGCATCCGAACAGGAGGAACAAGACAACGGGCAAGTTAACCTCGATAAACAGGCCATGCCCAATGACCGGATAGCGATAGTTATCGTCCGATCTCGAGGATGAGAGAGCCTCGGCAACAAGGATTTAATTGTGCACGAGGCACCCCTCGGCGAGGCGCTTCAGCGCCAGACTAATAGCTACTACTAGAAGCTGAAGAAAAAGCACCAGCAGCTCCATGCCGATCAAGACCTACTCATTGACAGATGGACCGATGTCCTGGTAGCCGAAGAATACGGCCTCAAGCGCCCAGCGAAGAGTTACCCGAAGTGCAGACTGCTACCTTAGTTCGATGAGGAGGCACTAGATCCCATACCTCCCTCACGCAATGCAGAACGACCACCACGTGGTCGGGATAGTGTGTCGGGCCGACCACCTCGCGGTCGGGATAAAATGGCAACTCAGGCCGAACAACAGCCCGCCCCACCACCTCGTAAAAACAGAGACAGAACAGCTCGGGACCATACATACGACCTTCGATAGGACCTGGACAGTAGAGCAGGACACACTCGATCAATCTATGGATCGCGAGGACGCTTCCTGACTCGGGATGACGGCTACCTATTCGAACGTGACAAACCTCGTCACGCCCGGGCCGATAATCGCAGACAGACTTCATCGGATGTGCGCCGTGACGCGGCCCGATATAGAGGCGCCGCACACCCCCTCTGCTTCACAGATGAAGTACTCGATCACGAATTCTCCGAGGGGTTCAAGCCCGCGAATATCGAACCATGCGACGAAACAACCGATCCTGCAGTATGGATCGAGGATTTTATTCTACACATTCATATGGCCCGAGAAGATTACCTCCACGCCATCAAATACCTCCCACTAAAACTAAAAGGGCAAGCTAGACACTGGTTAAATAGCCTGCCCGAAAATTCCATCGGCAGTTGGGAGGACTTGGAAGAAGCTTTTCTTGACAACTTCCAAGGTACTTATGTCCAAACCACGGGGCGATGACTTAAGTCATATAGATCAACAACCTAGAGAATCAGCCAGAAAATTCTGGACTAGGTTCCTAACCAAAAAGAACCAGATCGTTCACTGTCCGGCTGCCAAAGCTCTACCTTCAAACACAACATCCGCGATGAATGGCTTGCCAGCCACCTCGGCCAAGAAAAGCCAAAATCCATGGCAGCCCTCATGGTGCTTATGACCCGCTTTTGCGTGGGAGAGGATAGCTAGTTGGCTCGTAGCAAAAACACAGTCAACAAGGCAGGCCCCTCCGAGGCCAAGAACAGCACCGGCAAGCTCCGGCGCAGTAGATACAAACGCCGAAACAATGGCGATAATACTAATGACACTACAGTTAACGCCAGATTCAGCGGCTCCAAGTCCGGCCAGCGGAAAAAGCCCCACAAAAGGAACAATGAGGGACCATCCAGCTTGGACCGCATACTCGACCGTCCGTGCCAGATACATGGCACCCCAGACAAACAAGCCAATCATACCAACAGAGATTGTTGGGTTTTCAAACAGGCTGGCAAGTTAAATGCCAAGAACAAGGAAAAGGGATCACAAAGCGAGGACAAAGACGAAGAGCCACAGCAGCCGAACACTGGGGGCAGAAGAAATTTCCCCCTGAAGTGAAAATGGTGAACATGATATACGCTACACACATCCCCAAAAGGGAGTGCAAGCTAGCACTCAGGGACGTCTACGCGGTAGAGCCATCGCCCCAAAATTCAATCCGTGGTCGTCATTACCGATCTCCTTCGATCATCAAGATCATCCAACTAGTATCGGCCATGGCGGTTCGGCCGCACTGGTCCTCGACCCAATCATTGACGGATTTCACCTAACACGAGTCCTAATGGACGGTGGTAGCAGCCTCAACCTGCTCTATCAGGATACTGTGCGCGAAATGGGCATTAATCCCTCACGAATCAAGCCCATAAAGACTACCTTTAAAGGAGTCATACCAGGTGTAGAGGCCCGTTGTACGGGCTCAATCACGCTAGAAGTGGTCTTCGATTCTCCGGACAACTTCCGAAGCAAGATTTAATCTTCGATATCGTCCCCTTCCGCAGCGGCTACCACGCACTGCTTGGACGAACTGCGTTTGCTAGATTCAACGCAATGCCACACTATGCTTATCTCAAGCTCAAGATGCCGAGTCCACGCGGAGTCATAACAGCCAATGGAAATATTGAACACTCCCTCCAAACAGAGGACCACACAACCGCCCTAGCAACAGAGGTACAGAGTGGCCTTCTCAAGCAAAACCGCAATCCGGCTGCCGAGCCCTTGGACATCACTAAGAGAGTCAGGACCACACTGAAATAGGACGGTTCGGCTCGTCAAGAGATCGACTAGCAATTCGGCCTCCGTCCCGGTCCTGATGAGGTAGCCGCATCCGCACCACGCGTACATAATTACGCACTCAAGATCCCATGGGCATCGATGGAGGCACAACTAGCTTGTAGTTCGGCTACACCGGTCCCGGACTCACTGGTATCTCTACTATTGTTTTCTTTTCTTTTTCCCTATTTTTCATGTATCTTTTATATAGGCCTCCTCTGATGGCCTGACTACCGGTCCAGTCAAAGGACAAGTACACCAGATTGGCGCAGAGCGCAGGCATACAGGGGAACTCCTAGAGGACAATCCAACGACTACTCTACCTGTCTTTCAGTACCCAAATGCAGCTCTCCTCTGGTTCTGGCATGATAAATAGCCGGTTTCTTATCGCATTATTTTTATAAATACACTTTGATGCATTAACCCAACCATAATGGAAGCAGTTTACGACCCAAGTCAAGGGGCCCCAGATACTACCTCTGCTCCTTTTCTATTTCCCGTTGCTATTAATTACTTATATCCTCGCACCCGTGCACTTTGGTACGTTTCATATTCGCCAGGGGCTCCCTATCGCCCCATAATGCGGCAACAAAGTCCGAACACTTCTCACAGATAAGTTCGGCACCCCAAATTTAGAATTATATGCATTGGCTCCGAACCATGTCTTTGGTCAATAGTTGGGTTGCTCGGCTCCTGTGCTTGCTACCCTATGGTCTGCTACATCGGCTAGGGTAGTAAAGGGAGAACTACTGCGATTGTGCCCTGGTCTAAACCGGATGATCACCTCAGCAGAGAAAGCCTAAAACTGACTATCATGATGCGGCGAGAGCCGGTCAGATGTACGGAGGTCACAAATCGTTGGAGATTATTTTTCACATTTCGCGGAGGATTGGTACTTCTGATCAGACGCTGACAGCACTCTGGTTCGTATACCAGGGGCTGCGCCTATGTTTTATTATAAAACTCCTATGGCTAAGTGAGGCGTTTAAGCCGCATAGTCTGATTGCACAGGTTAAATCGCTAAACAACTCCTTCAAGGACCATATAATTGCATCAAGATTGTTAAGATTCCATCCCGAACACCTTCGTACTACCTACGTGAGGGCAGAAGCCGACGACTGGTCAACCCTCAGATTCCATACAACACGACCGCACAGGAGGAAACAATCAAAACATAACAAACATTATATTACAAACCAGATTTGTTTTCATCATACAAGGCAAAGACAAAAAAATGAATGTCCTCATTCGAAAATAATATCCTGCCCGCACTGCGCTGCTGCAAGTCGAGACCCCTCCAGGACATCCGCATAATATCGCTCGGGTGTGCGGTGCTCCTTGCCCTCCGGCGGCCCCTTGGCCACCTCGACGGCGTCCATCTTCGCCCACCACATCCTGCAACGAGCAAAGGCCATGTCGGCACCTTCGATGCAGACTGATCGCTTGATGATGTCTAGCAACGGACAAGCCTCCCTCACCCGCTTCACGAGGCCAAAATAAGCGCTAGGTATAGCCCGGCTAGCCAAAGCGGATTACTAAATCCTTCATGGCGATTCGGCCACCTGTGCAGCTCGACCAAGTGTTTTGGCTGATCGGCAAAAGGGCACGGATGTTACGGCACAACATCTGCGACGAACAACTTCTCCGTAGAATTCCCTTCTCCGGCTCGGAAGAACTCCGCGACGCCGGACCGCAGCTGCGTGGCGGATCTGCAAAGGCCCAGGCATCTTGAACCGGGTTAGTAAAGGTATTTCTTCTCGCATACTTGCTTTGCATGTTAAAGACTTACCGCTGCGATCTTCTTGGCCTCCTGGATCTCTGGAGGCGCCCGGGCTTCATGCATGTGGCCTCCGCTTTCTGGCGAGCTTTAGCAAGTTCGATCTCTTGAGCAGGCAACCGCACTCCAAAGCCTCACACTTCTTCACGCGTCTTGGAGCTCTGCTGGATCTCGCCGACCCGGGCCTTGAGCTTCTTCTGGCGGCTTACTCTTTGGATAGCCTTCCCTTGGCCCGGTCAAGGCATTTTGGGGCCTCGACCTCGGTCGCCGGCCCTACACATATTATGACACTCCTGTCAATACTCACCACTTACTCTTCTCGAATACACAGCAAGTCGTTACTCACCTTGCATCTCGTGGAGCTAAATCTTCACCTCGCTGAGCTCGTTCTCGGTCCGCTCCAGCCTCTGCTTCAGTTCAGATACTTCGGCAGCATGCGAGGTCGCGGCCAACAGCGACGCCTGCTTATTCATAAATATCAAATTAGTCTCCTACAAAGGGTTGATCCTCTGTCCGGCCTTTCTTTCTGAACACCGGATAGTGTCGCGAGAACTCTTTGTCGGCCGCAGACGGGTGTTCTCTTTCTCGTGACTTACCTCGAAACACAGTCGACGAGTTGTTTGCGAGCCTCGTTTAGTCCGCTCTTGTGGTGAACCTTCTCGATCACCATACCCATAAGGATACGGTGCTGCGTCCACAATGGGCGCCTCGTAGTGCCTCCATCAGGTTCTCTGGTGCCCCGGTTGGGCAGGGTCCATCGGTGGAATCGCGCACCCCCCTCCTTGAAGGAAAGCGCATGCAGATTAAGGGCCGTGTCGGTCCCAGGATCGTATTTGGTGAGGCGAGCTGAATCGTCCCTCTTCGCCAGTCTCCATGGGGATCTGCTCCCCCATGTGTCCGGCAGCGGAGGTCTCGCCTTGCTGCGCCTCCTAGACAGCGTCCTGGGCCCCTCCCCGGCTCGGAGCGGTCCTTCAGGACAACACTTCGGTGTTGTCCTTGGCCTTAGGGGAATAAGCAGGCGGCGGCGACATATTGGCCATTTCTGCCGGATCCAACGAACCCCCAGATGAGGATCGCTGGATGCAGCCACGGGCCGGACTGCAATGGCACAATTAATCACGTTAAAACAATGAAAAATAGAGGCTGGGTACACTTATGTACGAGAGTCATAGTACTTACGATGTGGCCTGAGGCTTAGTCCGGAGGCGTCGCTCCGTACTGTTGTCAACGTCCCATGCGGTGTTGAGCGCATGGGCGCCCTTCCCCTTCTTGGGCGTTCCCGCCTCCAGATTCATGGAGGCCCCCCTCTTCTTCTCCTTAGGGGGAGGGTTCTTTTCCTCCTCCTCCTCCTCTTCCTTGTCGTCCTTAGGGACGGAGGAATGGGCTTCCTCGTCTTCGGGCGTCACGTCCGAAGTGCCCTTGCGACGGGGCCACTTTTCGCCCCCTTGGCCTTCTTCTTGGCCTTCTTCTGCCACACCCTGATTTTCATGCCACAACACTTAAGCTAATAAATCATGATAAAATGTGGTTTGACAAAAACTTTTGAGTGTTTTGTCCTTCCTTTGATTGAATGTTTGACTGCTGTTTGCAAGTGCTCTAAAAATCAAATAAATCCTCCAAGTCTTATACTCCTTCCCCTTGTTCCAAAAACCTTTCCAAATGATCATGCCATGTGTATAGGACATAAAAAAATTTCTTACAAAAATAATTTGGCCAAATAGTATTTTCAAAAATTAGTTTTCCAAAACCCTGAATTGAGATTTGCCTTTGCAAGTACTTAATTAAGGACAGTAAAATCTTTCAAAAATATATTTGACTCCTATTAGATATAGGACACCCGAAACCACAAAATATAATTTTAAAAGTTATTTTCCTATTTTATTTAAAGGCTTTTCTTAAGTCTAGAAATGGTCTTTAATAGGTTAAAATTATTTTAATGCATTAAGAATATTTGGGAAAAACCTAGGGAGACTCAGTGGACATATATTGTCCATATATAAGAGTTTCAACACATGGTCATGTTCAAAATATTGGTCAAATCCCTCAAAAACCCTTTCTGGATATTTCAAGCTTTTGAAATATTTACAAAGGAAATATTCCCCAAAAATTTCAAGAAAATTCTAGCATGTCACATATGACATGTTTGATGATCTTGCCAAGTCTTATGTCATGGAGAATAGTATAACCCCATGAAACCCTCTCAAAACCACTTCTGTCCTTTTTCAAGTTTGAACAACTTTGCACCGTCAAATATGTCTAGATGCTCTGACACTTGGTGAACATGCTCAAATGGTGTAATAATGCATCTAGACCAAGTGGCACAAGTTGGAGAACAAGTTAACTTGATCAAAGAGCCCCCAAACCCTTCCTGTCCAGAACCAAATTTGAACAACTCTACATTGGCAACTTTCTCATTTTGACCCCAACTTTTGTGGACATGTTCAGAACCTTAAATTATGACACTACACCAAGTGGTGCATCAAGGAGAATTGATTTGCATGACTAAATCTTGGAAAGTCCATTTCTGTTGATTTCTAGTGTTTACAGAAGTTGCATTGGCAACTTTTCCCAAATGAACTCAATCTTGGTGGAACCTCTTATTTTCTCAGGCCATTTGACCCTGTCAAACCTCATGACAAGGGAAGTCCATTTGCTTGCCAAAACCTACATCAAACACCTTCTGGCAGAAATTTAAAATGCATGTTTTGGCCATTTCCACTAATCTCCATGAGCTAAGCTTTCTCCCACAGCATCATCTGGTCCTCCTCTAACCCCTGCATCTTTCCACCTGAGGAGCCATGATTATGGAGCGAAAAGCTCTTTTTCCCTCTCTGGACAGCTGCATTTCTCCCCTTTTCTCACCTCTCTCTCACTCCTGCCAGGTCCCAGAGCATCCAAGGCCTCCTCCCCCCTTGTTTATTCTTCCTGCATCCACTAGACGCAAGTGGACGCGCGAGTGCGCGTGGAAAAGCCGCGGATGTCGGACATTTGCGCGCTCTGGAGCACGTCAGCGTGCTCCCGACCGTTGACTCCGCGTCCCCCGACCACCTCGAGCCCCCCCTCGCGCCCCCTCGCGCCAGTCGAGGTGCCTCGACGTCCGCAACATGCCACCGTGCAAGACCTCTCGTCTCTCCCTCTCTCTCACCTCCTCGATGTGAGCTTCCCCCTCCCCTGCACGTTTCCCCCCTCGCGGTCACCGCGGTGCGCCGCCTGCGGCCACTCACCGCGCCCCTTCCGTCGTCGCCCTCTCTCCCCCTCACCCGTGCTCACCGCCCCGGTCTCCAGACGCGCCCCTCGCCCGTGCGCCCTGGCCACGCGCTACAACGACCTCCCGGGCCGTGATCCAGCGACCCCGGCCTCCTCTCCCTTCTGCGACGCCGGCCCCCCCGCTCGACCCCGCAGCCAGCCACTACCTCCCCTCGCGCCGTCGCCGTGCCACAGCTGTGCTGTGCTGCGTTGCCAGCCATGCCCGGCAGCGCCCGCGCCGTCGCTGCCTTCCGCTGCGTCCCCTCGTGACCCCGTCCTCGCTCGTCCTCGTCCGGTGCCGCTCGTCGCGCCAAGCAGTGCCGCCGGGTTCGCCCGTTGGCGCCGTGCACAGAAACCGTCGCCAGCGCCGCCCTACTCCGCCCGGCCGCCATGGCGGCGCCCTCTGATGGCCTCGGCGCTGCAGGCATGCGCCCACGCCACTTTCTCCACACACGCACCCATTGGACCCAAACCCACTAAGGCCTCTGTGCCCTTGACGGAAGGGCCCGCCCCGAGCGTTTTAATAAATTTTTTTAAAAATATAAATAAATAAATCATTAAAATAATTAAAACATTAATTAATTAATTAAAAATTAATTAACTTAACTAATCTGATTAGTTAACCTAATTAATTATAGTTAATAAACCTAATCATTTTAGTTAGACTAACTAAACACGATTAGTTAGTCTTAAACGATGACAACGGGTCCCACCATCAGATTGACCCAGTCAACCCACATTGACTGCTTGGCGTCGACATGACATCATGCTAATGTCATAATTCCATTTCGGATTAAATTAAATAATTAATTAAATTCTAGAAATTAATAAAATCTTTAGAAAATCATATCTTTTAATTACGTAACTTCGGATTAAATTGTTTTCAACATGAAAGTTCTTTGAAAGCGATGAGGCGATTCCGGATCGCCAACCCGTTCGTCGCCCACCCCTAACCTATCGAACTCGCTTAACTTTCCCCTCGGCTCCTCTTGAAAGCGAAATCACGGGAATACTTCCGGATGTTTCCATAACGGTACCACCTCATACCACGTTAGGGCACACCTAGCACCGCTCATTGCCGCGTCACGCATTATCGTGTTTATGTTTGCCTTTGTATTCATTGTTTCTTCCCCTCTTATCTCCGGTGAACCGAGAGACCGGCCTTGTTGCTACCCGATGCGACTACGGAGTTGGCGACCCCTCCTTCTTGCGAGCAACCAGGCAAGCCCCCCCGATCACGGATATCGCCTATTCTACTCTATCTTGCTTGCATTAGAGTAGTGTAGCATATTCTTGTTTTCGTTATACCTATCTGATGCATAGCTTTGTCCTTGCTACTCATTGTTACCTTTACACGCAATCCTACTTGCTTAGTATAGGATGCTAGTATTTCCATCTGTGGCCCTACATTCTTGTCCGTCTGGCTGTGCTATACTATCGGGCCGTGATCACTCGGGAGGTGATCACGGTATATCTATATCTTATACATGATACATGTGGAGACTAAAAGTCGGTCAATTTGGTGGAGCACCCGCGAGTGGATCTTTGTGGCGGGCAGCAGGGCAGGTTGAGACCGGCTAGGAGAGAGGTGGGCTGGCCTGACCGGCGTTCGCGGATACTTAACACGCTTAACGAGATCTTGGTATTTGATCCGAGTCAGCTACGGGCCTATCGCACTAACCAACTCGTGGGAAAGATATGGGCACTTTCGGCGCCGTGGTATCGGCCGAAGCATTTCGTGACATCGGTGGCGGCGGCGGCGCGGATTGGTTTGGGCGCCACTAGGCTAGGTCTGCGCTTCGCCGCGTCATAGCGTGCGGGTGTGCTCGAGGCGATGGGCCCAGACCCTGTGCGCTTAGGTTTGAACCCGTCTTGACCTCTGTTATGCCTAGGTGGGGCTGCGGCGTGTTGATCTTCCATGACGGGCGTGACCGAAAAAGTGTGTCCGGCCAAATGGGATCAAGCGTGTTGGGTTATGTGGTGCACCTCTGCGGAAGTTAATCTATTGAATAGCCGTGATCTTGATAACAGGGCGACTTGGAGTTGTACCTTGACCTTATGACAACTAGAACCGGATACTTAATAAAACACACCCTTCCAAGTGCGGATATAACCCGATGATCGCTCTCTAACAGGGCAATGGCGAGGGATCGCGGGTAGGATTATTGCTATGCGATGCTACTTGGAGGACTTGGACTACTCTACGCTACATCTTTGCAAGGAGGAGGCTGCGAGCGTAGTCTTGACGGATTAGATATCCCCTCTTATTACGGCATTACGCAGTTCGGTCCTTGATATGGCCCTTTACACATATATCCATGCATATGTAGTGTAGCTCCTTGCTTGCGAGTACTTTGGATGAGTACTCAAGGTTGCCTTGTTCCCCGTTTCCCCCTTTCTTTACCGGTTGCTGCGACGGACGATGGAGCCACAGAGCCATCGCCACCGTCGATGGCGACTCCTACTACTGGAATTGCCTACTACTACATGCTTTGCTGTTGGCGACCGGGGAGTAGTTTAGGAGGATCCCGAGCGGGAGGCTGCGCCTTTCGATCTGTATCGAGTTTGTGCTAGCCATCTTATGGCAACTTGTTTAACTTATGTGCGTACTCAGATATTGTTGCTTCGCTGACTTCGTCTATGATCGAGCACTTGTATTCGAGCCCTCGAGGCCCTGGCTTGTATTATGATGCTTGTATGACTTATTTATGCTTTAGAGTTGTGTTGTGATATCTTCCCATGAGTCCTGATCTTGATCGTACACATTTGCGTGCATGATTAGTGTACGATTGAATCGAAGCGCCACAAGATTAATGTCAGTCGGTACATGCAGGAATCCCCATTCCATACTCCTTGGCGAAGTTGAGTCTAGTCGATGAAAACTGTTTTACTAACATGGTATGCGGCCGATGGGCCCCGTCGCCATTAGGTGGTATTAGGATCTTTTATTCCTCATCTATACTGGGACTCTGATCTCTCTACTATTCGGGTTAAGCGATTTTACTAAAATCTAACTTTAGGTTCTCGAAAATACTTTCTCCGGAGAGGCCCTTGATCGAGATGATCGTCATTTGCACGGAAGTTTCGAAGATACTCTCCGATTTTCTCTCGAGACCTTGTGCCCGTTGCTTTTGCAATTCCTTCCACGAAATATCCCTATGGATAAATACTTACACTGTCATGCTTACTTTTATTCCCGATCGATCTTGTTATTACAAGATACCCGAGAATATTTTGTGCCTACTGCCTTGTAGTTCTTTGCCACCTGAATACCCCTAAGAATAATTTCTCGCACTTTCCGAGTATCCGCTCATCCCCAGTTGTTCATGTGTTTCACAAAAGTCTTCAAAATACTATTCGATCTTCCGAAAATCCTCTGGAGCCTTGGCTCTTGAAATTCTTGCTTGCTTGCATTATGGTTAATCCCATAAGTCTCCTAGTCTTATTGACATTCCTTGTCATTATCATTTTGAGTCCGTTGACTCAATATGTTTCTGAATACTACATAATCATCATTGATCCTTATAAATTACTTTTCGGCTGAGCTGCCATTCTTTTTAATGGAATTGATTCTCGACCAATCCAATTGTCGTTGATTGTACCCTAAGGCTATTCAACTTATCCATCCCTAATCAGAGCATTGCTTCTAATCCCTTGATTTGGAAATCATAATTCCTTTGCATTTGACCATTGAGTTAGTCGAGTTGTTTCTATAATCTGATCTCCTTGCATTCTTCTTCCTCTAGTTGAGTACCGATGCTCACGTCGGATCCCTTGTGGACCACGGATCCTTTGTTGGATTTTATCGACAACGCCTTCATATTCAATAACCTTGTGAGCCTTTCCTCTGATACATAATGCCTTTGGTAAATTGTATCCTCTGCTTTCTCAACCATGCTCTGCCTTCGAGCTTGAGTTAATTACTTCTAAAGGTTCTGATATATGATTCTAAGATGCTCCGATGGGTTGAACCTATGCCTTCCTTAATATGTGTGAACTCGAAAGTTTTCACGACTCGTACTCTTCTGGTATTTTGCCAGATAAAATTTCAACACTACAACTTCATTGAACTCGAGAAGTGAATGAAAGGTTGTGCATTTGAGAAGTGGGAGTCGACCTTGAACTTTTTGTTCATGCCCATGGACACGATGTAGAACTTATCATGAAAGCTTCTCTTAAATTAAGTATTCCCTTGGTATAAGTTCATCTTATATCGGGATCGGCCTTTACAATCGTGGTTCCGACCATGTTCTCCTTTAAATACCATTTCTCGTGCAAGTTTAAGCACTTGACTTCTGAGAGCAATACCCAATCCAACCTCTATTTTGTTCTACCTTGAGTATTGCCCCTGGTATCTAGAGGATATCAACCCATTGCACTTCATTCTATGAATTTACGATGAAGTAGTACCCTTCCCCGTCATAGTGACTCCATGGGCTCTGGGTTGTCGTCAACCGAGAACATCGATAAGTGAATCGATTCCACACTCTGATTCCATAACTCTAAGTATTTTTTGTTGATTACAAATTTATTAATCCTTCAAGTCATTCCTAGCCTGATCGGCTCATTACCGAGCTAATTTTAACTGTTCTACCCGGTCCTTCTTCTCGGAGCACAATTTTCGACGATGAACTAACCTTACATCGATCCTCATCGTCATATCATTTCGCCTTGAACAACAAGCTTGGTTTCGAGTTTGTGTCGTACCCTTGGTTCCAATAACTTTTTGCTTCATCATTCCTTTGACTTGATGTTATCGCCAATCGATTACATCTTCTCATAATCCCTCAACAAATGTGTCGTGATCATCATCAACATTCTGATGCTCCTCCAGGATATCAATCGAATTCATGATGAGAAACGCCATCCGTGCCCCTCGATGATTGTGTTATCATCGGCGACATTCTTGCCTTCCCCCAACACAAACTTGTTCATGTTTTGTGTTATACCTTGAGTTCCTTGCTATCCAGCCTTTGTTCTTCTTTATCTTGGAGAATTACCACCTTTTATGTCAAGCATGTCATGGGAATTTCACCACCTCTTAAGAATTCTTGGTATAGTGATACTTCTCACCATCACCATTCTTTCATGGACCTCGTGTTGATTCCAACCGGGGGACCAACAAGTGAGCGGTGTTGTTTGGATTCTGCCCTTCTAGCAACCCTATTGCTTTGAAGTTAATGGTCGGCTGTTCATTCTTAGACTATTGATTATTGAATCATATTCCGACGTTGGTCGTGCAACCAAGCCCATATTTCGGGTGCACCTCTCATCCAATGTTTAACTGTGTATGTTCTCTTCGAGCATACACCATTTTATCATTTGATCCGACAAATGTTATCTCCTTGTTCACATAAGCTGGAAATCCACCTTTTGGAAATCTCGAGGATTCTCGCTGATTCCATCAGCTACCCCTCATCCTGTCCTTGATTTAATGATGAGATCTTGTTTGGAACTTGCTCCCATAGTTCATTTCTAGAGAATTTTACAATGTCATCTTGTCAATTGTATTACACCTTTTCCTCTCAGGGCATCCACGAGTGCGAGGTATTATGACACCGACTAGATATGAATCTTGGTGGATATGATGTTGGAACATTTTCCGAGAGTCACAACATTGGTCTTTATATGACCCGTAAGGTGATGTCATGCCTAGCACACGGCGGAGGCTATTATTATGGTTTCCTTTTGAGTCGGGCTATCCCTTCTTCCATGAGGAAATTGTAAGACTTATTCTATAAGTTCTTCTGATGGACCCTTTTGTTTCCAAAGTCTGAACTTTGCTTGAAGACCATGCAATGCTATCTTGAAGCATGTTTGTGGTACTCGATTTTCAACAAGGACATTTGAAGCCAATGCTAAATGTTTCTGCTAAACTATCCAAACACATTTGTATGGGTAATGTCATAAAATTTCTCTCCCTACCTAAAGAGTTTTCTACATTATATCCTGTCATGGATATCATGCTCTGCTTGTCCTTGGGAAGGATATACCCTTGAAATATGTGTTTAAACACATTTTCCTTTCCATTATTACATTTAATCTGATAATCTTATTTTCCTTTCCATTGGTTGGTTTAACCTTTCTTGAGGTCTATATAATCTAAGCGGTATTATTCTCTTGCTTATGTAAGCACCTCGTGGTACAACTCTGCGGTAAGACCTGTTACTATTGTTGGTGACATTTCGGTAACCACCGATGGGCGAGAACTTTGCCTATTGGTCCGCCTCGATGCAGCGGCGGGAAAATGGTTCTCTTCGTCCCTCGCCCTTGGTACCAATGTTGTTGCCGACATAAGCCCGACATGGTACTCTCGACATGCCTTGCTATCATGACCGTGAAAGATGTCCTTGCTCCTATTAAAAAACCACATGGTGGGCCCATAACCCACAGTTCCACGAGATCGAAACTGACTGTCTGTACACCCCTATCCCCAAAGTTATTCCTCGCGCGTGGACTCATATGTAATTCACGGGCCACCGTCCTAGTGATCTATTACGGTATCGGCCTTAATACTTACTCTCGCTACTCTGAACCCCTTTCTCACTCTGGTTGGGGCTTGAGCAACTATCTATCCGCTTGGAGCCTCTTATGGTACCTTCGTACCTTACTCTCGAGGTATTTCATATGTACAACGAGAGATAATCTTATACTCATTCATGGGTTAACCTTGATTGTTTCCCTCAAAAGCATTATGTAAGTAGTGAGCTGCCCTTATCCTTTCGTAAATGCGATGGAGTTCGAAGAAATGATGACAAGTTTATCATGATGCATCGGAATAAAGAATTGAAGACATCAACGAAAGGATTAACTTCTTGAGATGACCCGTTAGAATATCGTAACGAGAACCTTCCCCTTACTCCCTCTTAAATCTGGGGCGAGATTTCTTGTAATGGAGGAGAATTGTGATGCCGGATAATTAAGCTACAGTGATCACGCTAATGGTGCCACGTCACCACGATTACTGCTGCTAATCTATCGTTAGGAAAAACCGGTCCAAATTTCAAAATTCAAATTAATGATAACAATAAAAGTTTTCAAAAATTAAAACAAAAATGTTTGGATTGTACTAAATATTACAAAGGTAATTATGGTGCAACAAACTCATTTTTATAAAATGCCTAAGTAATTTAAAATGATTTAAAACAGAAAAGTAAAATAAATAAAAAGTATAAAAGAACAAAACAAAAGAAAAGGGACCCCCCCAATGGGCCAACCGGCCCATAGCAACTTGACCCAAATCCCCTTGGCCCGGTAGGCCTCCCCATAACCCCCCACTCCCCGGTCCAACCCTAGCCACCGACACTTTCCCCCCTTTTAAAATATCTCCTCCTCCTCCCGATTGGATGGGATCGAGGAGGAGGCGCCATCACCGACACCACCCGGGCTCGCCGTCACCTCACGGACTCCTTCCCTCGTGGCTCGTCCCCATCGTCCTCCCAGACCTCCACCGAGCACCTTGCCCCGTTCCTGCTCCTCGATGTGAGCTTCCCCTCCCTGCGTTTCCCCCTCGCGGTCACCATGATGCGCCCGCCCTTGACCCTCACCGCGCCCCTTCCGTCGTCGCCCTCTCTCCCCTCACCGTGCTCACCGCCCGGTCTCGGATCGCCCCTCGCCCGTGCGCCACAGCCCACGCGCTACACCGACCGCCCGGCCCGTGATCCAGCGACCCCGGCCTCCTCTCCCTCCTGCGAGGCCGCCCCCCGCTCGACCCGCAGCCAGCCACTACCTCCCCTCGCGCCGTCGCCGTGCCACAGCTGCGCTTCGTGCCGCGTCAGCCACGCCCGCCAGCGTGCCGCGCCCGTCGCTGCCCTTCGGCGGCGTCCCCTCCGCGACCCCGTGCCTCGCTCGTCCTCGTCGGTGCCGCTCGTCGCGCCCGTAGCGCGCCAGGTTCGCCCGTTTGGCGTGCCGGTTCCCGTCGCCCTTGCCGCCCTACTCGGCCGGCCGCCGTGGCCGGCGCCCCTCAGGTGGCCTCGGGCGCACATGGGCGCCCATGCCCGCACCCGCACCCGCTGGACCCAAGCCCACTAAGGCCTCTGTGCCACTGACCAGAGGGGCCCGCCCCCAGAACGTTTTGTAAAAAAAGATTTAAATAAATAAATAAATAATTAAAATAATTAAAACATTAATTAAAGAATTAAAGAATTAATTAACTTAACTAATCCTGATTAGTTAACCTAATTAATTATAGTTAATAAACCTAATCATTTTAGTTAGACTAACTAAACTGATTAGTTAGTCTTAAACGATGACAACGGGTCCCACCATCAGATTGACCCCGGTCAACCCCTGTTGACTCTTGACATCGACATGACATCATCTGATGTCATAATTCCATTCGGATTAAATTAAATAATTAATTAAATTCTAGAAATTAATAAAATCTTTAGAAAATCATATCTTCTAATCCGTAACTCGGATTAAATTATTTTCAACATGAAAGTTGCTCGAGCAGCGAGGCGATTTTGGATCGCATAACCCGTTTGTCATACACCCCTAACCTATCGAACTCATAGCTTTCCCCTCCGGCTCCTCTTGAAAGCGAAACAAGGAATACTTCCGGATGTTTCCCCATAACAGTACCACCTCATACCACGTTAGAGCACACCTAGCACCGCTCATTGTCGCGTCACGCGTCGTCGTGTTTATGTTTGCCTTTGTATTCATTGTTTCTTCCCCCTCTTATCTCCGGTGAACCAGAGACCGGCCTTGTTGCTACCCGATCACGACTACGGAGTTGGCGACCCTCCTTCTTGCGAAGCAACCAGGCAAGCCCCCATTTGATCACCAGATATCGCCTATTCTACTCTATCTGCTTGCATTAGAGTAGTGTAGCATATTCTTGCTTTCGTTATACCTATCGATGCATAGCTTTGTCCTTGCTACTACTGTTGTTACCTTTACGCAATCCTACTTGCTTAGTATAGGATGCTAGTATTTCCATCTGTGGCCCTACATTCTTGTCCGTCTGCTTTGTGCTATACTATCGGTCCGTGATCACTCGGGAGGTGATCACGGTATATCTATATACTTATACATGATACATGTGGAGACTAAAAGTCGGAATTAATTTGGTGGAGCACCCATGAGTGGATCTTTGTGGCGGAGCGACATGGCGAGTTGAGACCGGCTAGGAGAGAGGTGGGCCTGGCCCTGTTAAATGGTTCGCGGATACTTAACACGCTTAACGAGATCTTGGTATTTTATCACGAGTGCAGCTACGGGCCTATCGCACTAACCAACTCGTGGGAAAGATATGGGCACTTTCGGAGTCGTGGTATCACCGAAGCATTTCGTGATGTCGGCGGCCCGGCGGCGCGGATTGGACCGGGCAGCCACTAGGCTAGAGTGCCTTCCGGCCGCGTGCATAGCGTCTTGAGGTGTGCTCGAGCGATGGGCCCGGACCCTGCGCTTAGGTTTAGACCGGCGTCTTGACCTCTGTTATGCCTAGGTGGGGCTGCGGCGTGTTGATCTTCAGCGGCGGGCACGACCGAGAAAAGTGTGTCGGCCAAATGGGATCAAGCGTGTTGGGTTATGTGGTGAACCCTGCGAAGTTAATCTATTGAATAGCCGTGATCTTGATAACAGGGCGACTTGGAGTTGTACCTTGACCTTATGACAACTAGAACCGGATACTTAATAAAACACACCCTTCCAAGTGCGGATATAACCCGGTGATCGCTCTCTAACGAGGCAATGAGGATGGGATCACCGGGTAGGATTATTGCTATGCGATGCTACTTGGAGGACTTGGACTACTCTCTGCTACATGCTGCAAGGTGGAGGCTGCCAGGAGCGTAGTCTTCGATAGGATTAGATATCCCCCTCTTATTACGGCATTCGAAGTTCAGTCCACTGATATGGCCCTTTACACATATATCCATGCATATGTAGTGTAGCTCCTTGCTTGCAGTACTTTGGATGAGTACTCACGGTTGCCTTATTCCCCTTTAGCCCTTTCTTTACCCGGTTGCTGCGACCAGACGATGGAGCCACAGGGGCGAGCCACCGTTGAGCGACTCCTACTACTTTGGAGGTGCCTACTACTACGTGCTGCCTCTGATGGCGACGGGGAGTAGTTTATGAGGATCCAGGAGGAGGCCTGCGCCTCTTCGATCTCTATCCCGGTTTGTGCTAGCCATCTTATGGCAACTTGTTTAACTTATATACGTACTCAGATATTGTTGCTTCCGTGACTTCGTCTATGATCGAGCACTTGTATTCGAGCCCTCGAGGCCTGGCTTGTATTATGATGCTTGTATGACTTATTTATGTTTTAGAGTTGTGTTGTGATATCTTCCGTGAGTCCCGATCTTGATCGTACACATTTGCGTGCATGATTAGTGTCGATTGAATCGAGGCGTCACCAAAACCTCCTCCGTCGCCACCATGGCCATTTCATGGGTGCACAGTAGGCGCGTCCTGTGTGGCGTGGCCTGCGCCATATAAGGCCGCCCTGACCTCCCTCTGGAGCTCCTTTTCTCTCTCTCTCTCTCTCTCTCCCGTGTACCCCCTGGACCAACCTGCACCTCCTCTCGTGCCCTCCTGCTCCCTCCATGGCCGGAGTGCCGCCGTCGGTCTCCGCCCAAATTCCATAAACCAAGCCTCCCTCCCTTCTTTGGACACCAATGGAGCCACCTTGCCCGTGAGGCTCCTCCGCCCCCTACCTCTTCCTCTAGCGCCCGCAACCCCAGAATCCCTCTTGCTGGCGCCACCGTCCGCTTGTGGCGAACCTGCTCCCATCCGGTGATCTGAGCACCCGTGGTGGGGTCTCCAGTTAATCTCTCTTTCTTTGAAACACGCGGTGGCGGACCTCCAAAAATGGTGGCCGGTAGCGCCAACAGCCACCGTCGAGCACTTGCTCCGTCTCCCGTCGCGCCCGCGCTGGAGGTAGCGGACAAACCTGCAGCTGGGCCCCGCCTGTCAGCCGACCAGTGGGCAGGGGCCACTAACGGGTGGGCCATGCCTCGCCCGCTTAAGTGGAGGCATCATAGGCCGTATGCCGTTTTCGCCACAGGGAGGCGCACTCCTGTGAAGGCGCCATCGGCGTGGCCCCGGCCTGCAGCGTGGCCGTGCATTTGGGACGACCCGATCTGTTCTTGGCGCTATGTTGCACCCAGTGCACAGCATAGGTATAACCCACCCTTCCTTTGACTTTTTCTTTTTCCAAAAACTTGTAAAATCTCCCAAATATTCATATTACCTCAAAATTTGATGATTCAAATTTCTAGTGACTCCATAAATCATGCTCTACCTGTTGGTGCAGCATGCACATTTTTCCAGAAAATTTTCCTTCACACAAATTAAATAAAATCCCATTTTTCATTTTTGTAATGAACTTTAGAAAATCACAGAGAGCCCATTTTTGACCCAAATTCCATGATTCAAATTCCTAGATGTTTATAAATTCAAAACTTAGTTTTTGAACATTTTTACTAATACTTTCTGTACCACCTCAAATAATGGTCTATTTCTTCATGTATAGCCAACTTTGCAAATTCATAGAGAAATCATTTGCTCCAAATCCAGTGAAACCAGCTCCTATGTGCTTCAAAAATCATTCTTTGTTTTCAAAAATATATTTCTGTACACTTCTTGCAAATCCATAAACCCCTTGATGCCATCATATCAAAATGTTTAGAAATATCCACTGACCCAATTCCAGTGAAACCAGTCTGGTTATTTTTCATATAACCAAAGATGTCCTAGAAAAGTCAAATTAATATTTTTAGAGCACTTTTCTGCCTTGTTGTGTTGCTTATTGTGATTGTTTCCGATGTTAGTTGACGAAGTAGGCGGAGTACTTGGAGAAGGACGGAAGATTTCAAGACTACGATGAACCGGGCAAGCAGCCCTTTGACCATGATGAACCCTTTTTATCATAGTAGCATTTCCTTCCGTGATTGTTGAATGCATGATATCTTGAATGGCAACCTTGCTGGGTTTGCCTCCGTTGCATACCCCGTTGATACTTGCATTGTTCACGACTCTATCCTTGTTAGAGTTGTGATGATGGGCTGTAGAAATATGCTATAGTATATGGCTACGCAAAGTGGGTCAGGGTTATGCATGGTAAGGAACAAGTGTGGTTTGACATACTTGCAAACAGCCCAGTGGGTGCCACTGATGCCCCTCGGAGATGATGATGAACTAGGTCACTACTTGGTACAGAAGTAGTGTACCGGGGCTTGATAAAAGTGTTGTTTATAGAGACGGATTAGATTTAAGATTTGTCGATTGTCCCAACCTTACATGTGCAACCACTCTATCCTTATATGGGAAAGGGCATTATTGATTACCTAGGCCGATACTAGCTTGGAGCCCGCATTACTAGTGACGGGAGAGTTGGTGGTGCGCTCTCTCGGGACGGGGTCGTGCCAGGTAGTGCAGCCATGACTGTTTTCACAGGGCATCGGACACACCGTTGGTACCCCGTGCCAGTGGTATGTGATAAATATGGGAGCGAGGCTCCACAATTTTTAAGATGTGAAATTATGGCGACCGGACCGAATGGATCAAGTCTCGTGCTCGGTGTCATCCTGGATCGATAATCTTGACACCACCAGTACTTGAAGGATTTATAGCGAGTAGCAATCACACACTTATTACAGCGTTGTCCACAAGGGAACTTATTACAATAATATGGCTTAAGGCCATCTAATAATAACGGAAGGCTTGGAAGATAAGTGAGTCCATCAACTCCATCGGCATCTTGAGTATAGAACCACGACCTAACACCTTACTAAATCGTATGAAAAGTGCGCAACATGAAAGTTGCAGCGAAAAATGGTCACACATGGAATATCTTGGCAATGTAACACATAGAGAGTAATGAAGGAATAAGCCTATACTACATGCATATATGGCTGGTGGTAAAGCTCTCTGATTACATTTTTGCACAAAGCTAATTTTTCCCTACTACAAAGGAATAATTTTGTTTAACTATCATGGTGGTTGTTAAACATTGAGAATGGTTGACAGCATCCTCAATCCCAATTAAAAGTACTCATCAAAACCCAATAACATTTATTAGAAGTAACATGTTGAGATTCACATGATATTTAAGTACTAGATACTCAAAGCGTCCATAACCGGGGACACGGCTAATCATGATTAGTTTATACACTCTCTGAGAGGTTTGTGCACTTTTCCCCACAAGACTCGATCGCCTCCGTTTGGTTCTCGCACTACATGGTGTTTGAGAGCGGATGGCCGAGACACAATCTTTCGAAGCACTAGCACCTTACATGTGGGTAGACCGTACCAACCTACATCCCCTACATCAGCTAGCCTACCGTGAGAGTTCGCACAACTTACTCAACTATGCGAGCCCATATTGGCTTGTGGCTGCACGGAAGTTTCTAGTTAAATAATCTCATGATCCCTTAGAGCACAGGTGGCGGTCCGAAGAAATCTGAGGCAAGTCTGATAGAAACCGGTGCCTCAATCCACCCGGATGTGTGTTTAGGTTGCCACCTTAGATAAACCATTAATTAACAATCTCACATCATCATGGATATTCACTCACCCAATCCCGTCTACTAGCATAGCATGGCATAATAAGCAAGCGTAGAAGTAACTCCCAAGGTTTCATAAGTAAAACAGGTAATAGGTACTACCTCAATCTACTTCCCATCCCACAATTTAATTAGATCCTAAACATGCAAGTGTTTGAGGAATAGATCTAATGCATAAAACTGGGTAGTAGAAAAGGTATGATCAAGTGTTACTTGCCTTGCGATGATCCATGAGACCTAGAGATTGAAGTAACAAGCGGCGCACTCCGGGTGATCTACGCAGACAAACAACAAGCATACAATAAGTACTCATCTAATGCGAAATCTCGAATAAAAGATCTAACGGAGAGTTCAACTTAAGAACCCTGGTTGCAAAAGAATCGAATCAAATAAAGCATCGAAAGTCGAAAGTCGAGAGAAAACAACTCGGTTTTAGCAATTTGAAACTAGGTCAAAATTTACAGTAGCAAAACTTTGTTTAAGTAGGTTAGTCGGGCGGCGGTTTGAAAGCGAAACTCAGGCGCTTGAATCACTGATTCCGATAAGCGGCGAGAAAATAAACTGATTTGAAAATTGGATCGAAATCGAATTCGGAAAATAACGGATTAAATCCGATTAAAAGAAAAGCGACGAGCAGTTAAAGCAGCGGACGTTCGTTAACGAGAACTAACGGCGAACACGTTCATTAAAACGAGCGGGTCGGTGAGCGTTCACTAATTAATAAAACCGAAAAAAATAAACCAATCTAGGTTTTTAAAAAACCGAACAACGAAAAAAAAACGGATCGGTTTTGGAATAAAACCGGACGGGGGTGGTGGTGGTGGTGGCTACCTCCAGGCGAGTCGGAGGCTGAGGCTCTGGCTCGGCGAGGGTCCGTGAGTCGAGGCTCGGCGAGGTCGGGTGGAGGTGGCGGTGGCGGTGGTGGCTGGCTCGGGTTGAGGCGGCGGTTGAGGAGGAGGAAGAGGGGGAGGTCGGTATAAATAGGAGGGGGTGCCTTGGGGAGGGGGCCTGTGTGTGGTGCCGAGCCGGACTCGGTGGCGGTGGCGGGACTCCTCCCGTCCGGGGGCCTTGAGGAGGCGGCTGGGCGTGGTGGGCAGTGGGCCCTTGGCCCGAGCGAAGTGATCACGTTTTTAAAAAAAAGCAAGCGATTTAAAAATAAAACCAAACAAACTCCAAATTAAATAAAATTAATTTTCCCGACTCCTAAAAATGAGTCGAACAAAATGAACTTTAAAGCAGGGGCAAAATGCATATTTTTAAAATACTCATTTTTCCTAAAGCAAATAAACTTTCAAAAACCAAAATTTGATTTATTTATTAAATCTTCATTTTTCCTAAATGTTGGGAAAGTCATATTATTCCCTCTCTTAATTTTTTATCGGAAAAACTTTTGAAGATAAATAAATAAATCAAATGATCCTATTTTCAAAATTTGAGAAATCCCAAATATGAAAATAATGAAATCTCAACTCTCTCGAGGGTCCTTGAGTTGCGTGAAATTTTCTAGGATCGGAAAATGCGAGAAAATATGATATGCATGATGACCTAATGTATAACATTCCAAATTGAAAATTTGGGATGTTACAAACCTACCCCTTAAGATGAATCTAGCCCTCGAGATTGGGTTAACTAGAAAATAGGTGAGGTGGTCCTTGAGCAAATCTTCCTCTCTTTCCCGGTGGCTTCATCTTGATGTGGTGGCTCCCTTGAACCTTGCAAAACTTGATAACCTTGCTGCGAGTAACTCTGCTGGCATAATCGAGAATCTTAACGGTTTTCCTCATATGTTAAATCATCCTTCAACTGAATTGCTTCGGTGGCCTTTGTGTCTCTTAGCGGTATCTCTGCTATCTCGGAGTGACATTTCTTGGTTGAGAAACATGGAATACATCATGAACTCTGACAGTCCTTACGGCAATTCCAGCTTATAAGCAACTTCTCCCATGCGTTGCAAAATCTTATATGGTCCAACGAAGCGTGGTGCTAATTTTCCTTTAACTCCAAAGCGCTTAACTCCTCGAGCGGGGATACTCTAAGATATACTCTGTCTCCAACTTCATATTCAATCGCCTTGCGCTTTGAATCTGCATAGCTCTTCATGCGGACTGGGCTACCTTGAGCCTATCTCGAATCAGTTTAACCTACGCTCGAGACTCCTTAATCAAATCTGGTCCAAACAATTGGCGATCTCGGTTTAGTCCCATGACAACGGTGTCCTGCATCTCCTTCCATCTGAGCCTCGAAGGTGCCATCTTCAAGCTGGTTTGGTAGCTGTTGTTATAAGAAAATTCTGCATCGGCAAATTATCATCCCAACTAGATCCATAATCTAGTGCACAAGCTCTCGACATATCCTCCAAAATCTGATTGACTCTCTCGGATCATCCATCGATGCGTGGGTGGAAAGCTGTCTTGAATTCGATCTGGTTCCCAATGTTTCGTGCAAGCTGGTTCCAAAACTTTGAGGTAAATTGGGTTCCTCTATCGATCGATACTCCTCGGAACTCCGTGTAAACACACAATTCTGGTCATGTATATCTTTGCCAACTTAGCACTGCTATAGGTAGTCTTATTTGGAATGAAATGAGCTACCTTCGTCAAGCGATCGACTATAACCCAAATCGAGTCATATCTGAGCGAGTCTTTGGCAAACCTGTGATGAAATCCATGCCTAGTTTATCCCACTTCCATTCGGGTATCGGCAATGGTTGTAACAATCCTGCTTAACCGATGTTACGCCTTTACTCTCGACATACATATAAACTGCTACATACTCCATAATATCCTTCTTCATTCCGGTCCACGGAAAGTATTCTTCAAATCCAAATACATCTTGGTATTTCCTGGGTGAATCGAATAGGGTGAATCATGGGCTTCTTGCAAAATCAACTTCACGATCTCCGGGTTATTTGGCACATAAACACGGTCCTCAAACCATAGGGTATCGTGCTCATCCTCACGAAATCCTTTAGCTTTTCCTTTGCTCATTTTCTCCTTTATAGAGCAACTTCCTTATCGCCTTTTGGGCTTCTCGATTTTGTCCATCGGTGTAGACTGAATCTCCAATGCTGCTACATAGCCTCTGGAACTATTTCCAAACATAGCTCTCGAAGGTCCTCGGCTAACTCATTTGGTATCCCTCCCATCATTAGGGTATTGGCGTGGCTCTTACGGCTCAATAAATGCCTTCGACATTAGCCTTTCGGGTGATAATGCAATCTCATATCATAATCCTTGATAAGTTCTAACCATCTCCTCATGCGAGATTTAATTCATACGTGTGAAGATGTACTTCAAACTCTTGTGATCCGTGTATACTTCACAATGATTTCCAATGAGAAAATGTCTCCATGTCTTTAAAGGCATACTGTGGCTGCTAACTCCAAATCATGTGTGGCATAATTTAACTCGTGAGGCTTAAGTTGTCGTGAAGCATCTGAAACAACTCTTCCTTCCTGCATAAGCACTGCTCCAAGTCCTCGGCGTGAGCGTGTAATACACCTCATAATCCTTGGTGCGATCCGGCAATATTAAAACTGGTGAGGTAACCAATCTTTTCTTCAACTCTGAAAACTTGCCTCACAGTCCTCGGTCCATATGAATTTGTTATCCTTCTTCAACAATTCTGTCATAGGCTTTGCAATCCTTGAGAAATTCTCAATGAATCTTGGTAGTATCCTGCGAGTCAAGGAAACTCGAATCTCTCAAGCTGTCGTTGGTGCTTCCCATTTAGTTCTGGTTTCAACCTTTGTGGGGTCAACTGCTATTCCTTCTCCGGATATAACATGTCCAAGAAATCCAACTTCCTTTAGCCAAAACTCACATTTTTGAACTTGGCATATAGCTGGTGTTCCTTAGTTTCTCCAAAACCAATCACAAATGTTCCTTGTGTTCCTCTTCATTCTTGAGAAAATCAAAATGTCATCAATGAACACCACGACGAACTTATCCAAAAACTCCATAAACACTTTGTTCATCAGGTTCATGAAATAGGCTGGTGCGTTAGTCGATCAAATGACATAACGGTATACTCATACAGATCCATATCTCGTGGTAAGCGCTGTCTTGGGTATGTCCTGCTCCCGAATCTTCAAGCGATGGTACCACGATGTAAATCGATCTTGGAAAACACTTTAGCTCCTTGCAAGCGATCAAACAGATCATTTATCATTGGTAGTGGGTACTTGTTCTTGATTGTTACTTCATTCAATCCACGATAATCAACAACCATTCTTAACGATCCATCCTTCTTCTCCACTAACGATGACGGGTGATCCCCAAGGTGAAGAACTTGGGCGAATAAAACCTTTATCCAATAGTTCCTTAATCGCTTCTTGATTTCCGCCAAATCTGTGCGGGCATCCTATATGATTCGCCGATATCGGGCCTGTTCACGGCAACAGCTCAATCAAAAACTCAATGTCTCTATCCGGTGGCATTCACGGCAACTCTTAGGAAATACATCGGAAAATCCTTCACCACTGGTACTTCTTCCCGCACTCTCGATAAGCAATTTACTTGCGCTCTCCTCGGCTCGTGCCGTGATACATACTTGATCCTTCTTCCTTACGGGTGGTGAGCAAAATTGACTAGTGGTGCAATCTATGTTTCCTCCATACTTTGATAACCAATCCATACCTAATATCACATCAATCCTTGGATTCCGAACTATTAGGTGCGAGGGAAAACATAGTGTCCAATCCTTAATGGCGGTCGATCACACCATTTACTAGCCATGTATTACGCTCGGGTGAGGTTACTAGCATGGGTGACCTAAGGGCTTGGGTCGGTAATTTGTACTTATCCACAAATCCCTTGATATGTATGAATCGATGCACGATGTCGAAAAGAACAACTGCGATAAATGACTTAACCAAAAACTTACCGATTCTTGCATCGGGCTGATCTTCAACCTCCTCCACATCAATGTGGTTCACATCCCCTGTTGAAAGGTTTGGCTTCTTTCGAGCTTCCATTGCCATTTCCATTACGGCCTTACGGGCAGTCATTTGCATAATGCCCGATCTTGCGGCACTTAAAGCAAGTAATGTGACTCAGGTCTACCTTGGATGGTGTTGGCGGGTTGGTGCGATTCTGTCCATTGCTTCCTCCATTCCGTTCCCATTCTTAGTGCCATTATGGTTATCTGAATTACCTCCTCCATGGGTATCTGAAACTGAATTCCTGATTTAGGGGTATAAGCGAGGCTTCTGCTGGGCTCGAGTTATACTTCCCTGTCCATACTTCCTCTTGCGGTTCTCAATTTCTGCTGCTTTCCTTCAATCATGAGGCTCGGTCTACCAACTCCTGGTAGTTATTGAAACTTGCTACCATCAACGGCATCTTGAACTCATCATTCAGTCCTTCGAAACTTCTCCCGCTTAGCAGCGTCTGTAGTAGCGTCATCGGGGCATAACGTGCTAACTTACTAAAATCATCCACATCTTGCCAACAGTCCTTCCTCCTTGGCGTAAGTTGCGAAACTCACGCTTCTTCATAGCCATAGCTCCTGCTGAAACATGGGCGGTCTGGAAAGCTTCTTGGCTGATCCCATGTGGCGGTGTCTCTGGGTAAGTGGCTGTAAAATTCTCCCACCATCTTGCTGCGGGTCCTTCAAGCTGGTGTGCAGCAAACTTCACCCTTTCTCCATCTGTGCATCCTGCGTTGGTCAACTCCTTCCTATCTTGCGGAGCCAATCATACTGCTACAATCGGCTCGGTGCTCTTTGGAATACACGGCGGATTTAGTCTAAGAAGCGAGTCAAGTGATCCATGGTGGTGGTGGTGGTGGTGGGTTGTTGTTGTTGTTGTTGCCACAGTTACGCACCAATGTTTGAATCAAGGTGTTACTGCTGCTGAATCAATTGGGTGATCTCTGGCGGAAAACAAACCGGGTCGCGTCTCGGAGGCATCGATGGGTTTAGAAAAGGCGAGAAATTAAGAATAGAATGAGGTCTAAGGAGAATCACTACCCAATGCACATGAGCAAATGCACACAAAATCACTTCATTCAATCAAACAAGGGCTTTAGCGATCTAACTATCGCAAAAGTGCGTGTACTATAATGTTTACATGGAGGTAATACTACTAATATGTGGGGACTTCTACTAATTTGAACGGTGGAAGACTCCATGATGTCTGCTCGACCGTCTTCAAAGTCGGGTTCACTTGGATCCGAATCGGTGTCGTCGATGATGATGTAGTCGCTTGGACAGCCGGCGTGTTTGTCTTCATTCTTGGCGCCAACTTCTTCTTGAGTTCTTGATCTCGTACTTAAGATCGTTATTGTGTCTTGCTAGAGCTACGATCTCGTCCATGTAGTCCTTGCGTGTAGTCTTTAGTTCTTCTTCAAGTTCGATGATCCTTCCTTTGCATACGCAACTCCAACATATCATTGCACATCTGGTTCTCTGGCGTCGAATGTCTGGTTTAACTCTGGATGAAAGCTGCAATGGATCTATCCTTCTTGGTCTTGACTATGTCCCATTGTTCATCTCGGCGTCCATAAATCTGGTAGATAGTGTCCTTGAGGTCTTCTTGATAAACTTCTCCAATCGTCCCATGGTGATGTGAGCTGCCATGCTCTTTCCCGGACTCAAGTTGGTGCTTGAAAACACTATCTATAGGCTTGGTGATTGGGCGAATGTCCTTCTGGAGCGTGAGCTTGAATCTTCGGCGCTCCTCTTGAGCGAGTGGCGTTGAAAGTCCGGTGAAACTTGGTAGTCCAATGTTCGGTACTTGGTGACTTCCTTCAAGTGAAATCCAAAGGTGTGCCTTCATCTGGTTGGGCGTACTTGATCTTGGCGTCCTTCATCCTAAAGAGTAGAAAAGATGAGGAGTTAGAAAATGGGAAGAGAGTAGTGATCTATGGCTTTAACTTAGTGGTGCGTGTCCTACGGTCGGCGTGTGCTCGATACCATCTCTGTGGCGACCGGACCCGAATGGATCAAGTCTCGTGCTCGGTGTCATCCTGGATCGATAATCTTGACACCACCACGATGCCGAAGGATTTATAGCGAGTAGCAATCACACACTTATTACAACGTTGTCCACAAGGGAACTTATTACAATAATATGGCTTAAGGCCATCTAATAATAACAGCGGAAGGCTTGGAAGATAAGTGAGTCCATCAACTCCATCGGCATCCTGAGTATAGAACCACGACCTAACACCTTACTCGTAAATGCGAAAAGTCTACAACATGAAAGTTGCAGCCAGCAGGTCGACACATGGAATATCTTGGCAATGTAACACATAGAGAGTAATGAAGGAATAAGCCTATACTACATGCATATATGGCTGGTGGTAAAGCTCTCTGATTACATTTTGCATAAAGCTAATTTTTCCCTACAACAAAGGAATAATTTTGTTTAACTATCATGGTGGTTGTTAAACATTGAGAATGGTTGATGACATCCTCAATCCCAATTAAAAGTACTCATCAAAACCCAATAACATTTAATGTAAGTAACATGTTGAGATTCACATGATATTTAAGTACTAGATACTCAAAGCGTCCATAACAGGGGACACGGCTAATCATGATTAGTTTATACACTCTGCAGAGGTTTAGCACTTTTCCCCACAAGACTCGATCGCCTCCGTTTGGTTCTCGCACTACATGGTGTTTGAGAGCGGATGGCCGAGACACAATCTTTCGAAGCACTAGCACCTTACATGTGGGTAGACCGTACCAACCTACATCCCCTACATCAGCTAGCCTACCGTAAGAGTTCGCACAACTTACTCAACTATGCGAGCCCATATTGGCTTGTGGCTGCTACGGAAGTTTCTAGTTTAAATAATCTCATGATCCCTTAGAGCACAGGTGGCGGTCAGAAGAAATCTGAGGCAAGTCTGATAGAAACCAGGTGCCTCAATCCACCCGGATGTGTGTTTAGGTTGCCACCTTAGATAAACCATTAATTAACAATCTCACATCATCATGGATATTCACTCACCCAATCCCGTCTACTAGCATAGCATGGCATAATAAGCAAGCGTGAAGTAACTCCCAAGGTTTCATAAGTAAAACAGGTAATAGGTACTACCTCAATCTACTTCCCATCCCACAATTTAATTAGATCCTAACCATGCAAGTGTTTGAGGAATAGGGCTAATGCATAAAACTGGGTAGTAGAAAAGGTATGATCAAGTGTTAGCCTTGCTGATGATCCGTGAGACCTAGAGATTCGGAGTAACAAGCGGCGCACTCCGGGTGATCTAGCGAGACAAACAACAAGCATACAATAAGTACTCATCTAATGCGAAATCTCGAATAAAAGATCTAACGGAGAGTTCAACTTAAGAACCCTGGTTGCAAAAGAATCGAATCAAATAAAGCATCGAAAGTCGAAAGTCGAGAGAAAACAACTCGGTTTAGCAATTTGAAACTAGGTCAAAATTTACAGTAGCAAAACTTTGTTTAAGTAGGTTAGTCGGGCGGCGGTTTGAAAGCGAAACTCAGGCGCTTGAATCACTGATTCCGATAAGCGGCGAGAAAATAAACTGATTTGAAAATTGGATCGAAAATCGAATTCGGAAAATAACGGATTAAATCCGATTAAAAAAAAAGCGAGCGAGCGGTTAAAGCAGCGGACGTTCGTTAAAAGAACTAACCGCGAACACGTTCATTAAAGCGAGCGGATCGGTGAGCGTTCACTAATTAATAAAACCGAAAAAAATAAACCAATCTAGGTTTTTTAAAAAACCGAACAACGAAAGAAAAACCGGATCGGTTTTGGAATAAAACGGACGGGGTGGTGGTGGCGTGGCTACCTCCAGCGAGTCATGGCGAGGCTCTCTGGCTCCGTGAGAAGGTGGTGAGGCTCGGCGAGGTCGTGGTGGCGAGGTGGTGGCGGCGGCAATGGCGGCGGCTGGCAGCGGGTTAGGCGGCTCGGTTAGGGCGTGAGGTGAGAAGAGAGGGGGTTCGGTATAAATAGGAGGGTTGTGCCTTGGGAGGGGGCCTGTGGCGGCTGGCGTGGCCGAGCGGGACTCGGTGGCGTGGCGGGACTCCTCCCGTCTTGGGGCCTTGAGGGGAGGAATTTGGGCAGTGGGCCCTTGGCCCAGGCGAAGTGATCTTGTTTTTTAAATAAAAGCAAGCGATTTAAAAATAAAACCAAACAAACTCCAAATTAAATAAAATTAATTTTCCCGACTCCTAAAATGAGTCGAACAAAATGAACTTTAAAGCAGGGCAAAAATGCATATTTTAAAATACTCATTTTTCCCTAAAGCAAATAAACTTTCAAAACCAAAATTTGATTTATTTATTAAATCTTCATTTTTCCTAAATGTTGGGAAAGTCATATTATTCCCTCTCTTAATTTTTTATCGGAAAAACTTTTGAAGATAAATAAATAAATCAAATGATCCTATTTTCAAAATTTGAAATCCCAAATATGAAAATAATGAAATCTCAACTCTCTCAGGGTCCTTGAGTTGCGTGAAATTTTCTAGGATCGAAAAAATGCGAGAAAATATGATATGCATGATGACCTAATGTATAACATTCCAAATTGAAAATTTGGGATGTTACTGAAATATTGGGCACGGGGGTTACTACCAATCAGTGGACTCCATGTTAGTGTCGTCTAGGGAAAGGTAGTGATCGGTGCTTACCGGGTACTTGAGTACGCATGGTCGTGGATGACACGAAAGTTCCCCGGATCTTGTTGGTAAAGTGTGCAACTTCTGCAGAGTGTAAAACTATTCGAATATCCGTGTCCACGGTCAAGGGTAGTTGGGTGGTGCTGCTTAGACTATGTCCATATGTTTCTGAGAAACAACACGGTTTGGTAAATCTGTTGACGTGATTCATGAGGAAGTCATGTTGAGCTTGAGCATGAGTTGTTCATAACTCCTTCTCTATGTTGATGTCTGTAACCTCCTGATACTTGTTGCAGACACATTCATGTCCTTGACAAATGATGATCATACTTGCATGAGAAAAACTAGCTTTCCGCAAAAATGCCAAATTAGCAGTAGAGCCTTGCACAATTACTCTGTTATCACTCTTGGGTTGCTTGCGAGTACATTCAAAGTACTCATTGGCTTGCCACTGGTTATTTTATTGGCCAGGCACGAAAGACAAGACATATTAAATAGTTCTTTGGTGACGATCGTGCGAGCTAGGACGCTTTCCCAGTCAAAATTCCTATAGGGTTAAGGCAGATGGCATGGGTCCAAGTTATTGACGAAGATTTCCGCTGCAATGTTATACTCAAGACTTGACCATAATGGTCATAATTTATGTAAGGCGGTATGTATGGGTGTAAGACTCTTGTTATTCAGCTTACGTGTGTTGGTGAGCATTGATCTCGGGATCCTTGTACGTGCATTCGGTGATCACGACTTATGAGTGGGGTCCCACATCTTCTCCGGCGCCTTGTATGGCGGCTGGCACCAGCGTCTTTGCGGTAGCGGGATGACCGACTCTTGAGGCGGGCGGACCTTTGGATCGCCGCCCTCTCCATCAATCCTGAAAATGCAATAATAAACTCAGACATCATCCTCGAAACAATTAAGTAGGGATCGTCAAAATAACATACCTCATTGGCGAGTGTTTACTGTCGTGCCACGATCTGAATCTGTGGCCGGCGGTTTCTTGTTGCCCTTAAAGAGCAACTTCCAGGCACCTTCGTGAGTGGTTTCGAAGAGGCTCTCCAAAGTTTGGTGCTTCTTCGGATTAAAGTCCCACATAGGGCGACCTATACGCTGGCACGGGAGGATCCGACGAACTAGCATCACCTGGATTACATCGAAAAGCTTGACATTCTTGGCTACCATTCTTTGAACGCGCGTTTGCAGCGCTATCAGCTCATTGGGCGAGCACCAGTTCGGACTCTTCTCGACCTAGGAGGTGAGTCGCATGGGAGCACCGGAGCAGAATTCGGCAGCTGCGGGCCAGGTGGTGCCGCGGGGTTCTGTGATGTAGAACCATTGTTTCTGCCACTGCTTTACTGTCTCCATGAAAGTACCTTTCGGCCATGAGACGTTTGACAGCTTACTCACCATGGCTCCCCCGCACTCCGTGTGCTGGCCATCCACCACCTTCGGCTTCACATTGAAGACTTTGAGCCATAGCCTGAAGTGGGGTTGGATGCAGAGGAAGGCCTCACACACGACGATAAACGCTGAGATGTTGAGGAAGGAGTTCGGGGACAGATCGTGGAAATCTATCCCGTAATAATACATCAGCCCGCGGACGAAAGGGTGGTGTGGGAACCCTAGTCCGCGGAAGAAATGAGGGAGGAATACCACCCTCTCGTTGGGCTCCGGCATGGGGACGACTTGTACCTCGGCCGACAGACGATGGGCGATTCCCTTCGCCGATGTCGCCGCCTTGAAGCTCGATAATGTCCTCCTCCTTGTGGAGGAGACCATCCACTGCCACGACCTCCGGATCCGGACATGGTTGAGTGCTAGCTCGAGTGGAAAGGAGATAAGAACTTGGGTGCTGGAGCTCGAGATTGGGAGGGCAAATATGGAGAGAAGGCGTGGGAGAGGAAGAGGGAATCCTTATCCCTTTATAAAGGCAGTAAATATTGAACGCCTCCCCGCTCGCTTTAGAATTCGCCTGTTCCCAAGGGCTGTATAAATGGCATGGTTGGGTTACCCATACCCGCATTGATGGAAATCACACGATAAGGGGACACGATCTCTGCTTTGACAAGACATGCAAATGGCAACCGCGTCTCGGGACGTGGAGCGGCGGACAGAGAAATGGTTCAGAATTATGACCGGTCGGACGTGATGTCATCCTACAAAACATTTGTCAGCTGATTGGATTCGTGTAAAAACTATATTTTCTCTGTGGTTGCGTATGGTGCGTGTGACATGTCCGGATACTATCATTGCGTCCGAAGACTATCTTGGAGTTTGGAAAGAAGGGAAGCCGCCTTGCAATGCCGACGAAAATCTGCGCGTCAGACTCCTCGTCATTGAAGCCAGGTTCAGGGGCTGCTAAGGGAGTCCTGGACTAAGGGGTCCTTGGGCGTCCGACCTTTTATTTATGGGCCGGACTGATGGGCTGTGAAGACATGAAGGCCGAAGATTGTACCCGTGTCCGGATTGGACTCTTCTTGGCTTGGAAGGCAAGCTTGGCGACCGACTGTGAATATTCCTTCCTATGTAACCGACTCTATGTAACCCTAGATCCCCCCGGTGTCTATATAAACCGGAGGGTGTAGTCCGGAAAGGATATACTCATTACCATAGTCATACATGCTAGACTTCTAGGGTTTAGCCATTACGATCTCGTGGTAGATCAACTCTTGTAACACTCATATTCATCAAGATCAATCAAGCAGGAAGTAGGGTATTACCTCCATAGAGAGGGCCCGAACCTGGGTAAACATCGTGTCCCCTGTCTCCTGTAACCATCGATCCTAGACGCACAGTTCAGGACCCCCTACCCGAGATCCACAGGTTTTGACACCGACACTGGCCACTTCTCGTCGAGCCACGGGTACAGGCAGCTGTGCCTCGACCCCCTCTATCATTCTATCCCTTTGGATCGGGCCAAGGAGCCCTCCTCGCTGGCGTGAGCTCCGGCGAAGCCCTGCCGCGCTCTGTTCTCTCTCTCTCT
Organism: Aegilops longissima; assembly: GCA_021605205.1. NCBI lineage: Eukaryota > Viridiplantae > Streptophyta > Magnoliopsida > Poales > Poaceae > Aegilops > Aegilops longissima. Next base: position 238,111,389 of record CM038679.1, read on the forward strand.
CTCTCTCTCTCTCTCTCTCTCCCTCTCTCTCCGGACCAGTGGGGCCTGCTGTCATCCTCTCCACTCACGCCCGAAGCTGTACGAGTGGTGGCGTATTCTGAGAATATGTCTTCGACGTCACCCCCTGGTTTTCTGTTTATTCAAAATTTAATTCAAAATTTGATCACTACTTTGACCAGCCATAACTCCTAAACTACTAGTCCAAATGAGTTGATTCTTTTTTGCATTGTGTTGGTTTTGGAAAGCTCTAGTAGCACACCAAAGTTGAGATTTTTTCTTGTTGTCTAGTATTTCTAGTGATTTTCAGAGTGGTTCTTGATGTTCTATTTTGCTATTTTTAAATATTTTCAGAGGGAGAAGCTTGTCTTGAAGATCACCATGAGGAGTGTGAACCTCCTCTGCACTAAGGCAAGCCACACCAACATTTGAATGATGTCACTTCAATATCTGTGATTTTTCCAACTTGAATATGAGTTATTTGCATGCATTTAAATTATTGAAATAAATATTGCTTAGTGCTAGATATGTTGCCATGATTGAATTACTTTAATGTGGTACTGGTTGAATGCTTGAGCTAGTTTAAGTCAGTAAAAGAAACTTTCATTGAAGTGTTTATGCTTGCATGAATAATGATAGTTTATTTTTGTGATAAAATAATATTATTAATTTTGAGATAATTAAAATGATGAATGCTAATAACCAGTATGGTTGAACCAGTAAGTTTAGTTGATGAATAGTGCAAGCAAGACATTTTGATGATGTTGATCTGTTGCTTTGAGGGATATGTTTTGCATGTTTAGTAGTTGCATAATCATGGCCTATGATGACTCGAGTTATTTTATTTACAAGATTAACCTGATGTTAATCCAACTTGAACATAACGTTGATCGAGTTATGGTGCCACTGAATCGGGTTTTTCCCAGTGCGACCACATTTCCCTTTATGGGGAGGTCTTGATTCGGTCCATTGTCGTGCCTCTGGTCGGTACCTCCAACGAGGGAATGTTATGAGCGTGCGGTACCCTGGCCCGGTAAGCAGACATAACCTTGTGTGCCCGTTTGTTGCTATGGTACCTTGTCCCCGTTTGGGACCGTTTTTGCCACGACGGTGGTCGATGATGCCTATGGTAGGCACGGGTCCACCCATGGCTTAGCCCAATGGGGATTTGGTCGGAGTGGCTGAGAGACTGTCATGGCAATGGGAGGGTTTCATCGGAATGCCGTTGGTCCACCCGAATGGGATGCCGAGGCCATGGATTCCGTGGTGAGGGTAAAGTGCGCTACCTCCTCAGAGTGTATTTAATCTATCGATAGCCGCGTCCTCGGTTACGGACATAGCTCGTGACTAAGTCACATCATGGATCAACATTAATAAATAAACTTGCACACTAAGGTGGCACTGGTTATGTGATGAATGTTGTTGGATCATGAATATGATCATGGCAAGAACCAAAGTGTTGGTTTTGTTTGTGATCCAAGTATGATCACTATTTGGTTACAAGGTAACCCGACCGGTAAGAGAGTCCGAGTGACTCAGTACACATGTTGATTTCACCGCATCCGTAGTATCATGTTGCATTGCATTAAACTGATTAATTGTCATGATATTGTTTGCCATTATGCTTATGCTTGTTGTGAGCTTGCAAGTACATTCAATGTACTGACCTGGCGTGTCATGCCAGATTTCGGATCGGAGAGCTTCCCGCGTCTAGATCATGTCCACATCCGTGTCCATGTGCTATGGAGTTCCACTTCGTCGTCGTTCCACTGCCGCGTAGTTATCGTGATCGAGGCCCCTTCATGTTCATTGAATAATGTACATACTGTTCAGCGCACCGTGTGTGCCGCTTGGCCTCGCTACTTGATGTAATATTAGACATATGTTCCGCTAGTATCAATAAAGCGGTTGTTTTTTGTACCAACTTGTTGTGTGTTTCCAGAAGACTTGATCTCTGGGCTGGCAATGCAAGGTAAACCGGTTGCTCTGAGCCGAGGTGCCACAAGTACACCCCACACAGGGTCAGGAAAGCCGTATTCTCGACATCCCGCACCGCTATCTTGATTTGGTGATAGCCTGAGAAGGCGTCCAGGAAGCAAAGCAAGTCGCTTTTCAGCGATGGAGTCGGCGATCTAAATCAATCTTGCAGAAGAGGAAGGGTCACGAGGACAAGCTTTGTTGAGGCTCATGAAGTCGACGCTCATGCGCTCCTTCCTGCCCTTCTTGGGGACGATAACTGGGTTCACCAGCCAATCCAGATGCCGCACCTCTCGAATGACGCTGGCCTCTAGCAGTTTGTGGACCTCCTGGACGATGAACGTCTACTTCTCTGGGGCTTATCGTCGTGCCTTCTGCTTCATCGGGCGCGCGCCGGGGCACACCAATAGGTGATGCTCGATCACTGCTCGCGGGACTCCAACCAAGTCTGTTGCCTCCGATGCAAACACATCCTTGTTTGCACGGAGGAATCTAACTAGCGCCTCTTCCTGGTCCGGGGGGAGGCCGGCGCCTGTGGTGAAGGTGGGACCTGATCCCCCATCATCGTCGACTGGTACCAGCTTCGTCTTGGCCTGGTCTTGGGAGAACAACTGCATCTTCTTCACCGGCGTGACCTCCAGGATCTTCGGAGCGCCCCTGCGTCCGGCTGCGCGGCCGCCACGGCCTTGAAAGCAAGATTGAGGGCCATGAGAATGTCCTTGCTGTCCCCCACCACGGTGAGGACGGTGATGCTTCCCGACATCTTGATGACGTTGTAGCCGGGGTGAATCGCCGCCATGAACTTGGTGAGGGCCGGATACCTGAGAATGGCATTATACGGGAGGCTGATGCCGGTGACGTTGAAGTCAATGAGCTCGGTGCGGTAGTTGTCGCATGTACCAAAGGTGACGGGTAGGCGGATCTACCCCAGTGGAAGGGTGGAGCCGTCGGCCACCCCCGAGAAAGGCTTGGTGGGGAGGAGCCGGTCGTAAGGCACATGGAGTAGACTGAAGGCTTCCACGGAGAGGACGTTGATACCGGCGCCACCATCGATGAGAGTCCTGGTGACTGCAATGTTGCAGATGGTGGGGGTGCAGAGCATGGGGAGTGCGCCGGCGCCGACCATGGTCTTGGGATTGTCCCTGGAGTCGAAGACGAGGTCGGCCTCAGGCGCCGCCCAACCTGGAGGAGCTCCCCGCCGCGACAGGGTGGCCCCCATCTGCCGAAAGAGCTGCTTGGTGTGGTGGACCGAAGCGGGCACCTAGGACCCGCCAAGGATAGCCGCGATGGCATGGGGAGCCGGAGCTGCGAAGCGCGCGACAAATAAATTGCACAACTCCTCCCAGGAGGCTACCGAAGACTTCGGCAGGTTCAGCAACCAGTAGCGAGGCACGCTTGTGCGACCCATAGGGAGCCAGCTTGTCATGACCTTGTCGTCGCCACCCACTGCCCAGACGGCCTCCGTGCAAACCCGGAGGAACTCAATGATACGTCTCCATCGCATCTACTTTTCCAAACTCTTTTGCCCTTGTTTTGGACTCTAAGTTGCATGATTTAAATGGAACTAACCCGGACTGACGCTGTTTTTAGCAGAATTGCCATGGTGTTAATTTTGGTGCAAAAATAAAAGTCCTTGGAATGACCTGAAACTTCACGGAGATGCTTTTTGGAATTAATAATTTTTTTGGAGAAATAATCAAGTGAAGGGGCCCCACACCCTGGCCACAAGGGTGGGGGCCCGCCCACCCCCTGGGGCGCGCCCTCCGTCCGTGTGGCCCCCCTGGACCTCCACCGACCTCAACTCCAACTCCATATATTCACATTCGGGGAGAAAAAAATCGGAGAGAAGTATTCATCGCGTTTTACGATATGAAGCCGCCGCCAAGCCCTGTTCTTCCTCAGGAGGGCAGTCCATTCAGGGTTCCGGAGAGGGGAATCCATCGCCATCGTCCTCACCAACCATCCTCCATCACCAATTTCATGATGCTCACTGCCGTGCGTGAGTAATTCCATTGTAGGCTTGCTGGACGGTGATGGGTTGGATGAGATTTACCATGTGATCGAGTTAGTTTTGTTAGGGTTTGATCCCTGGTATCCACTATGTTCTTAGATTGATGTTGCTATGACTTTGCTATGCTTAATGCTTGTCACTAGGGCCCGAGTGCCATGATTTCAGATCTGAACCTTTTATGCTTTCATGAATATATCTGTGTTCTTGATCCTATCTTGCAAGTCAACAGTCACCTACTACATGTTATGATCCGGCAACCCCGGAGTGACAATAGTCGGGACACTTCCGGGTGATGACCGTAGTTTGAGGAGTTCATGTATTCACTAAGTGCTAATGCTTTGGTCCGGTACTCTATTAAAAGGAGGCCTTAATATCCCTTAGTTTCCAATAGGACCCCGCTGCCACGGGAGGGTAGGACTAAATATGTCATGCAAGTTCTTTTCCATAAGCATCTATGACTGTATTCGGAATACATGCGTACATTATATTGATGAATTAGAGCTAGTTCTGTGTCACCCTATGTCGGTGTCAAAACCGGCGGATCTCGGGTAGGGGGTCCCGAACTGTGCGTCTAGGCGGATGGTAACAGGAGACAAGGGACATGATGTTTTTACCCAGGTTGGGCCCTCTCGATGGAGGTAATACCCTACTCTGCTTGATTAATATTGATGATATGGGTAGTACAAGAGTAGATCTACCACGAGATCAAGGAGGCTAAACCCTAGAAGCTAGCCTATGGTATGATTGTTCTTAGTCCTCTGGACTAAAACCCTCCGGTTTATATAGACACCGGATAGGGTTAGGGTTACATAAGTCGGTTACAATGGTAGGAGATCTACATATCCGCATCGCCAAGCTTGCCTTCCACGCCAAGGAAAGTCCCATCCGAACACGGGCGAAGTCTTCAATCTTGTATCTTCATAGTCTTGGAGTCGGCCAAGATGATAGTTGACCATCCGGACACCCCTAGTCGAGGACTCCTCGGTAGCCCACGAACCAGGCTTCAATGACGACGAGTCCGGCGCATATTGTCTTGGCATTGCAAAGGCGGGTTCTTCCTCGAATACTTCATAGAAGGTTTTGAACACAAGGATAGTGTCGGCTCTGCAAAACAAGTTCCACATACCACAGTAGAGAATAATTTTGCACAGATCTGCGGCGTATTTGGCGTGACATCACACCACGGCCGGGCCTTTACGAATCGTTTTCTTGTCCTGCCTCGGTAGCGTTTAGCGAGGTGGTTTCCTTAGCACGTCTTATCAAAGCATAGACCGTGCCCCCTTATTCCGGGATTCCCATCAATACGGATGTGGGTAACCCATCCACGCCATTGATTACGGCACTTGGGAGATAAGCGAGTTTTACTAGGCTGGTGGGGGACGCATAGCTTCGTCCGTGCATATAAGGGGATAAGGATCCACCTTTTCACCTACGCCTTCTTCCTCTTGTGCTCATCCATTTCCAGCACTTTCGAGCTCCAGCGCCCAAGTCCGCATCCCACCTCAACCTTCTCCAACTATGTCGGAGGCGGGAGGTAGGTGGATGGCCTCCTCCGTCACGGAGGGCACATCCTAAAGCTGCGGGAGGCGGATACTTGTCGGCGACATTGCGTGTCGGCTCCCCAACAAGGGAAGCTTCGCCCCACTCCCAGACCCCATGAGAGGTGGTGTTCCTCACCCACTTCATCCATGGACTAGGTTTTCCACTTCACCCATTTGTCCAGGGGCTCATGTTCTACTACGGCACTGGATTTCCATGATCGGCCCCAAACTTCATCCTCAATATCTCGGCGTTTATCATCGTATGCGAGGCTTTCCTCTGCATCAACCCCCGCCGGTTTATGGTTGAAGACCTTTAGCGTCAAGCGAAGATAGTGGGCGGCCGACGGTAGTCTTGAGGCGCCGTGGCGGCGAGATGCCCAATGTTCTATGGCTCGAGGCTCCTTTGTGGAGCAGTAAAGGGTGGCAATCGGGGTGGTTCTACATCACCGAGCAGCGCGACTCAAATGGTGGCGGCCCCGAATCAGATCTGGCTCCCCACACGGCTCACATCATGGAAAGAGGCGGGCTGGCGTGGGGTGATTCGGAAGAGCGGCCGGACTCCAAACACGTATGCGAAACCTGGTGGACAAAAGCTCAAGCTTGTCAGCGTAGTCAGGTTATGCTCCTCTGCGGATTCTCCCGTGCCAGCAGCGGGCCTTCAATTTGTGGGAGTTTGATCCGGCACTGCACGGACCTTGAGCGGCTCTTGACACTACGTCACGAAGATGCACGGAAGGTCTTTGTTCAAGGCGCGAAGCCCCGCATCCGCTCTAGAAGATCGCGGATTCAGCTCATGACATCAAGCCAGCGAGGTAAGTTATTTACCCTTTACGGGACTCTTTTTCATAGATTGACTCTATGTGGGATCTAAAACTCCCTAACCTTTGGCAGGACTGGTGAAGGCGTCGGATAGATTAACTATTCGGCTCCTTTGCGGAAGACCCAGCGGGCGCCCGATTAGCGGGACTGCTGGCTCCGGCACCTCACGTGGTGGCGGAGAAGAAAACCAGAAAGGAGGCCACGGGAACTCGAAGGAGCTCCCAGCACCAAGTGCTATCAGATTCTGAAGCAGAATCCTCTCCGGAGAACGAGGAGGAGGAAAAAGAAGCCTCTCCCCCAGCGGGGGAAGAGAGTAAAAGGAAGGCCGCCCCAACTGGTAAGGCCGGAGGGTCCAAGAAGGGAAGGACCCTTCCTCCGGACTTCTCTACCAACGCCGACAATGATGAGGAGGAGTGGCCAACAAGGGCTAAGCCCCTGGCGAGGTCGTAAGTGTCCGGATACCCATGGTTTTTTTTCATTGCGTAGTGTTCTCTAATGCTAAACAATCATGCAGCCCGCCCAAGGGCGAGCTTGCCGCTTCGTCGAGCGGGTCCCTGAGTTCATCGGAAATGGAGAGTACTTCTCTTCCGGCCGCCTCCTCATCTCACGCTGCGGACGTCGCCGAGGTGGGGCCCCAAGTGGGGCCTGGTCAAGAGGAGGTGGCGCAGGAGGCGGCGCAAGGCGACCTCCCGGACTCCAGGCGCGTGGGGGGCGAGACCCCCAGGGGCTCTAAGCCCGACCCTCGTCCGGACTCCATCTGGAACCTTCAGTGGTTCGAAGTCCGACAAGCGGCCCCTTCATAGGAAGGGTAAGGCGCGGTGTCCTCCGTCCAACCGGAGGCCTTTGGATAACTTATTGGGCGCTTAACAGCGCCTCCATCGAAGGAAACACCGCCTTGTTATGAGTGTGGTGGTACAGAAAGTTCAGTCCGCCAAGGCGGGCTGATGGCTTATACCAGCCTTCTAACAGGCTTTGAGGTAAGTTTAGAATATGTAAAAATATTACCGCATAGACGGTAGCCCGATGCTTAGTTGGTGTTGGAAAGAAAAGCGGACTAAGGATCTAAAAGATATCTTGAGGAGTCTAACATAAGTATGTCGATATGGGAATGCAGGCTCTTGCTCTTGACCTCTGTTACCTTGTTGTGGAGGTCAATGCATTGAAGCGAGCCTCGGCGGTCGAGAACGACCTCGGCCTTGCCAAAAAGCAGCTCGAGGACAAGGAAGGTAAGTAAGACCTTATGAAAGAAATACCTTATAGAAAGGATTTGATTGCAAAGATAACAGGAATAACATGGGTACTGCTTGGGGGCCCGGCGAGGTGGCGACCACAGAAAGAGGCGGTGTCATGACCCGAGCTCTCATGGCTCTTGGAGTGCACCAGCGAGAAGAAGGGGAGGCACAGGCTGGCGGAGGTGCGGCAAGAGCTCAGGGCTCTCGTGGAAAACACGAGGGTTTGGAGTGTGACTCGAACCGAGAGTCTGAGCTTGCTTCGGCTCTTGAGAGTGCCAAAGCTGCTAAGGCCGATGCCCAAAAAGCCCTCCGGAGATTGAGGCAATAAAGAAGATCGTGGCGGGTAAGGTATTCTTTATGCGAGCAAGAATGTAAAGTGAATTACCTATTACTTACCGGTTCGGAGCTCTCGGGAGCATTCGCGAGATCTGCCCGTGTGTATCGATGCTCTTGCATTTTACCGTGCCAAGGAGGGAGCTCGGCGAGAGAAGGTGTTACGGTCTCGGTATCTTTGAGGCCGACCGTCCAGTGCCCTAAGCGACCAGCTGAAGCAGCTGGTCGAGCTCCATAAGGTCGCCGAACAGGCCATGAGGGCCTCATAGTTCGGCTATGGCCATTGGAAGCCATGCACAGGAGCTACTTTGGGCTAGTCTCGGTGGTGGTGGGCCTTTGTCCACGGTTGAAGTCATCAAGCGCTCCGTCTGCATTGAAGGTGCCCGTCGGGCCTTGCCCGTGCTAAAGTGCCTTGGGGCAAGCTGGATCTGGAGAAGCTTGGGGACAGACGGGCCACGAAGGGCAAGGAGCATCGCCTTGTGAAATGTACTATGAGGGACTCTGAAGGGTGCCCGCCGTATAGCGGATGAGTGCTCCAAAGATGTAATTTTGAATAGACTCGCATTTGTTATCTGTGCGCTGAAAACTTGTTCATATCGCTAAGCAACGCTTGTTAATTTAAAATATTACCTTACATGCGGCCGTTTATCAAATTTGAGAGATGGCAAGTCGTTGGCCTCGGCCCCCATGCCATGAGTCTTTGGGGTGTTGGGATAAACTTGGCGCTCTTGTTCCCATTCTTGGGTCCATCGAGGAGGCACTCAGCATACGAACAAGGCAACGGACTTATAATGCTTGAACACTCTCACTTAGCCATAGAATTGTATAATTTTAAATTTAGTGAAGCCCCTAGTATTCGGAAGGGCGAGTTGAGGCGCTATCCATGCCTTGGTCGGACAATGCCGGTTCCTCGCCCTAAGCGGCATAAGTCTTTAGGGACCGAAAAAACCTCTCGAACAGCGACCGGCTCTCGCCCTATCATGACGGTCAGTTTAGCTTTCTCCTTTGAGGTGCTCAACCCAGCTCAACGAGGGCACAATCGCGGTGGTTCTCCTAGTGCTACCTTAGCGATATAGCAGACGTAAGGTACCAAAACATAGGGCGAGAAAACCCAACTATTGACCCAAGACATGATTGGGGCGATGCATATAATGCTATAAGTTGAGGTGCCACACTTGTGAAAGTGTTGGACTTATCACACCATACTTTTGGGGTACTTAAGCCCCTGGTGTATTGGCCGTACCAAAGTGTACGGGTGCAACATGTCATGAAATGAGCATATATATAGATAAAGAAAGGAGTGCAATAATAGACGAAAGTTATGCATTGTTCATTCAAAAAGGTACTGCAATGGAAGCAGAACGATACAAATAGTGCGATAAGCAAGGGATGGGACTATTTAACCTGTCCCCCTCCAGGGGTAAGCTGCCGGATGGTATGTAAAACAGGTATAATGCTCGTACTAGAGACCACCTGAACACTCGATGTAGCTTTCTGCTTCCCTGGCTGTTGCATCGTGAGTTCGGTGATTCTATTGCCGGACAGTACTTCTGGAAAACGAAGTCCTGAAAGTAAGAAAAAAAAGAATGACACAATCGGGGCCCCAGTGCGGTTGAGCGCGTGCAGGCGTGCGTGGTCGTGCCCTCCCTTATGCCCATGGTATCTCCGGGGCGTAGTTATGTCAGCGTAATCTTGGCTTCAGCGGTTTCGCGAGGGCTGGGGTTGGGGCCAGATTACTCTGGCGATGCTTGGATCGTGCGAGGCGGTCTTGTTGTAGGTTACTCGGCGCGGCAGCGGTGTCCGGACGTTTAGTGGCGGACTCGAGAATTGCTGTGAAAGGCTGCTTTGCACCTCCGCCACGAGGGCGCCGTGTGCTCCTGCGTTCGGAAGGCGTTCGGTGTTTCCATTGACCGTGATTACTCCTCGAGGGCTGGCATCTTGAGCTTGAGGTATGCGTGGTGCGGCACCGCATTGAACTTTACAAATCACGGTTCGTCCAAGCGAGTGCATGATAGCCGCCGTGAGCAGGACTATGTTGAAGATTAACTCTTAAGCCGGAAGTTATCGGGGATCAAAAATCACTTGAGTGTGGCGAGCCTGTACAATTGGCCTCTACACCCGGTATGATGCCTTTAAAGGTCGTCTTTGTAGGTTTAATCCTTGAGGGGTCTATGCCCATTTTGCGCACTGTATCCTGATAAGTAGGTTCAGGCTGCTACCGCCGTCCATCAGGACTCTGGTGAGGTTAAATCCGTCAATAATTGGGTCAAGAACCAATGCGGCAAAACCCCCATGACGAATGCTAGTGGGGTGGTCCCTTCGATCGAAGGTGATCGGGCAGGAAGACCATGGGTTGAACTTTGGGGCGACTGGCTCCATCGCATATACATCCCTTAGTGCACCTTCCACTTCCTTTTGGGTATGTGGGTTGCGTATATCATGTTCACCGTCCGCACTTGTGTGGGAAAGCCCTTCTGTCCTCTATTGTTCGGCGGCCGGGGCTCTTCCTCGTCATCGCTATGCAGCCCCTTGTCTTTGAGTTCGGCACTTAACTTGCCTGCTTGCTTGAACACCCAACAATCCCTGTTGGTGTGATTGGCTGGTTTTTCGGGGGTGCCATGTATCTGGCACAAGAGATCGAGTATTCGGTCCAAGTTGGACGGGCCCCGGGTATTTATTTTGAATGGCTTCTTCCGCTGACCGGGTTTAGAGCCTCTGAATCCGGCATTGACTGCCGTATCTTCGTCATTGTCGCCGTTAATGTGGCGCTTGTTCTTGTTGCGATGCGACCTGCCATTGCTGTCCTTGGTATCCGAACTACGGGGTTTTTGGTCAAGTCGTTGCTTGAGCTAGCCAGCTGTCCTCTCCAGCATAAGCGGGTCATGAGTGTGGTGAGGGCTGCCATGGATTTCGGCTTTTCTGTCCTAGGTGCGGGCTAGCCACTCATCGCGGATGTTATGTTTGAAGGCTGCAAGGGCCTCTGCATCCGGACGATCAACGATTTGATTTTTCTTGGTTAGGCACCGTGTCGAGAATTATCGGCGATTCTTACGGTTGCTGAATTATATGGCTAAGGTCATCGGCGTCGGTGGTCGCACATATGTGCCTGGAAGTTATCAAGGGCAGCGGCTTCGAGGTCCTCCCAACAACCAATTGATTATCTTTGGCAAGCTGTTGAGCCAATGCCGAGCTGGTCCTTTAAGCTTGAGTGGGAGGTATTTGATGGCATGTAGATCATCATCGCGGGCCATGTGGATATGGAGGAGATAGTCCTCGATCCAGACCGCAGGATCTGTGGTACCATCGTATGACTCGATGTTTACGGGTTTGAAGCCCCGAGGTTTGATGATCCATTACTTCATTTGTGAAGCATAGTGGGTGTCTTGGCGCCTACTGTATTGGGCTATATCACGGCGTAGCTCATATGAGCTTTGTCTCTGTGTTGACCCGGCGGAATTCTTGTATCCGGCGTGGCGGTTATCATCACATATCGTGGGGTACCCCGCGATCCGTGATCGATCTTGTATGTCTTGCCTTTTCCTCAATCGTCTCGCGAGGCTGGGCGTTCCCGTGCCTTGGTACTTTTCGGCGGCGCGGTGCGGCTTGAATGGAGGTCTAGAGGCCTCTCTGTCGCGACCACGGGGTGGCGGTCGGCGCTTCATCGCGCTGGTGATGTAGGTTTGGGTGCTGCTTCCTCTAATTGGGGTAGCAGCCTGCGTTTCAGGGTATTTTTGGAGGGCCGTTCGAGTTCATACTCTTGGCTGCAAGGACTTGATCCATCAGCCGCCTAGCAGGTCTTGGTCAGCTCTAAGCTGTTCTGCTTTTTCTTGAGGCTTCTTGCCGTGCCATAAGCCTGCGTTTGAAAGCAGCTCTGTTCAGCGGGATCCTCGAGCACGACAAATTCGTCATCGTTGAGGCTTGCCTCATCTTGGAGGAGGCGCGTAATTATCGTCCTCTAACTCTCTTTACGCGCGCCTTGTCGTGCGGACTTGCTTCTCCTCCTCTGTGCTGAATCCTGCTGGAGGGTTGTCTTCGACCTTGTCCGGGGTGTTATTATCTCCGTGCGGATTCACCGTTTCTTGTGGCAGGATTTAGAGCAGGCGCCGCTGATGTCGGCGCTTGGGGTTGTTCTTGGAGGGTCATCCTCCATTTGTTCGATCGTCATTCCCATCTTTTGGGATGTCCACCATGTATATGTCGTATGGCGAGGTGGCCTTCCGATTGCCTGTAGGCGCTAGGTCTTGGTCTTCTCCGGCATCGTCGTCCATACCGTCGATGTCTTGGTCGAAGTCGAGCATGTCGGTTAAATCATCATTTGTGGCTACAAAGTGGGTGGTGGGTGGGCGTTAAATTTCTTCGTCGTCCGCATCCCAACCTTCTGACCGTAGTCGGCCGGGGCTCTCGATAAAAGAGAGACTTTAGTGAATTCAAGATGTCGCCAAAGGCGAGTCTTTGAAAAGATGTCATGGCGGTGAATTCCATGACCGGCCCAATCGGATTCGATTGGCGGTAGCGGAGGTTGAGTCGGAGAGAGTCTGGCGCCTTGGAATCATGGTCTTCATAAAGGGCGGGGATGGAGTTGGCTCAATCGCCGTTGAGATCGTAGCCCGGCGGTGTCCAACCACTCGTCCTCGATCGGAAGTCGGCTCCGAGCTAAGGGTCGGAGCGAGCGCGAGTGCGACCTCAGGACCTTTGTTGATGGCGAGCTAGATCGTGCCCATCGAGGCGGTCTGGCGCGCTTGGCTGTGGCTCGAATCCGTCGAAGATCAAGTCTCCACGGATGTTGGCCGTGTGGTTCAAACTTCAAACCTGACACGATGGCGGGCGTAGCTTCGATCTGCTCGGATGGCCAAGTGAATTGGCCCGCGATGCAAAGCCGCCCGAATCTGAAGATCTGTCCGGGAGAAAAGTCTCACCTGGACTGCATCGTTCTTGATGATTGAAGGAGCCATCAGACCTATCGGTGGCGACAGGAGGAACTCTCAATGAAAGCACCAATGTCGGTGTCAAAACCGGCGGATCTCGGGTAGGGGTCCCGAGCTGTGCGTCTAGGCGGATGGTAACATGAGACAAGGGACACGATGTTTTTACCCAGGTTGGGCCCTCTCGATGGAGGTAATACCCTACTCTGCTTGATTAATATTGATGATATGGGTAGTACAAGAGTAGATCTACCACGAGATCAAGGAGGCTAAACCCTAGAAGCTAGCCTATGGTATGATTGTTCTTAGTCCTCTGGACTAAAACCCTCCGGTTTATATAGACACGGGTAGGGTTAGGGTTACCTGAGTCGGTTACAATGGTAGGAGATCTACATATCCGCATCGCCAAGCTTGCCTTCCACGCCAAGGAAAGTCCCATCCGGACACGGGACGAAGTCTTCAATCTTGTATCTTCATAGTCTTGGAGTCCGGCCAAAGATGATAGTTCAGCCATCCGGACACCCCCTAGTCCAGGACTCCCTCACCCTATGTCATAACTATTGCATGATGAATGCTATCTGACAAATTATCCATCATTGATCCATTTCCTATGAGCTTGTTTCACATTGATCTTTGCTCCGTTACTTTTCCGTTGCCACTGTTATGATTACTACAAAACTGCTACTGTTACTTTTGTCACTGTTAGAGTTACTTCCATACTACTTTACTACTAAATATATTGCAGCAGATATTAAGTCTTTCAGGTGTGCTTGAATTGACAACTCAGCTGCTAACACTTGAGAATATTATTTGGCTCCCCTTCTGTCGAATCAATAAATTTGGGTTGAATACTCTACCCTCGAAAACTGTGCGATCCCCTATACTTGTGGGTTATCAAGACCTTTTTCTTCCGCCGTTGCCGGGGACCATATGTCTATTCTCTTAGTCACTTGGGATTTATATCTGTTGATCACTATGAGGAATTTGAAAGATCAAAGAACCAAGATTTTTCCCTCAACTACGAGGGGAAGTGAGGAACTGTCATCTAGCTCCACACTTGATTATCCTTCTGTTTTGAGTAAACTTGCGACACCTACACCTGCTATTGATTCCAATATGTTGCATGCTATTGATGATGCCACTTCTACTATGCATGATGCTTATGATGATACTACTTCTGTGCTTGATGATACTGTGCCACTTGGTGAATTTCTTGATGAACAACTTGCTAGGGCTAGAGAGAATGAAATTACTGAAACTGATGATATTATTGAAACTAAAGATTATGATTCTTCCCCCTAGATATGAATTGCCTGTTGAACCTGAGGGTTATATTATGGATTAGGAAACTGTTAAAGACTTTCTTGCTTGCAATGACAGAGAGGATCTTAAAATACAGTTAGCTAAGTTGAAAGAAAAAAAATCCTTGAATGCTAGAATGATATGTGATCCTGCTTTTGCTACTTCACCTATGTTTGTTACTGATAAGGATTATGAATTCTATGTCTATCCTGAGTTAATTACTTTGGTTGAATCTGATCCTTTCTATGGTTATGAATCTGAAAATGTTGTGGCACATCTTACTAAATTGAATGATATAGCCACCCTATTCGCTCATGAGGAAAAGTACGCTTTTACTATATTCTTAAATTGTTTCCTTTCTTTTTAAAGAGTGATGCTAAGTTATGGTTTAATTCTCTTGCTCCTGGTTGTGTCCGTAGTCCCTAGGATATGATTTACTACTTCTCTTAAAAATATTTCCCTGCTCATAAGAAACAAGCTGCCCCACAGGAAACATTTAATTTTGTGCAAATTGAAGAAGAGAGTCTGCCACAAGCTTGGGGGAGGCTTCTCCAATTACTTAATGCTTTGCCTGATCATCCTCTCAAGAAAAATGAAATACTTGATATGTTTTATAATGGACTAACCCATGCTTCGAGAGACCACCTAGATAGTTGTGTTGGTTGTGTTTTCAGGGAAAGAACTGTTGAGAAAGCTGAATTGCTATTGAATAATATATTGAGTAATGATAATGATTGGACACTTCCTGAACCAACTCCTAAGCCAACTCCGAAGAAAAGGGGTATTCTATTTCTTAGTCCTGAAGATATGCAAGAGGCAAAGAAATCTATGAAATAAAAAGGTACTAAAGATGAAGATGTTAAGAACTTACCGCCTATTGAAGAAATACATGGTCTTGATACCCTGTCGGTGTACAAAAGTAGGGGTCCTTTTTGTACCCCTTCCCTTGTCTTGTGGTGATGCAGCCCTGCGCTGCTTGACCTTGCTTGGTGGAACAGAAGAGGAAGCAAAGACACAAGACTACCAGAGCAACGCCAAGGCAGAGGCACGAAGAGCAAAGGGGCAAGGTGGGCTTCCCCCCGGCAAGGGCCTTGCCGGGGCAGCCTACGTAGCCCCAGCAAGAATCTTGTCGGGGCGACTTGCCCAACACCAGCAGAGCCGCCACCCTTAAGCCTAAGAGTTCCGACACCATCGACAACATTGAAACCAAGGCTCAGGAGGCGCCTGCATGGTGGCATGCAGATCTTTGTGAAGACCAAGAACATACAAGACTAGATGAGGATCAGAAGACGGAAACCCCCGGCAAGACCCTTGCCGAGGAAGCTCACAAGACCCCTGGAAAGACCCTTGACGGGGACGCCCACGAGACCCCGACAAGGCCCCTGCCGGGGCCCCGGCAAGAACCTTGCCGGGGACATCTGCGGGGCCACAGCCAGGCCCACACCAAGGCTCCACCGCCGTTCCCACATAGCTGCCAGCCCGCGAACTAGACAGGCACCTGCGTGGTGGCATGCAGCTCCTAGGTCAACTCAACAAGCACCTGCATGGTGGCATGCAGCTCCTAGGTCAACTCAACAAGCACCTGCATGGTGGCATGCAGATCTTCGTGAAGACTCTACAACCACACCAACTCAGCAGCCAACCAGCCAGCGTGGCACTACACGCCTCGTCAGCCTGGACGCGTGTCGAAGCAAGGCGAGGCGGCGACAGGTGGGACTAGCTTCCGTGCCGTCCCTGATAAAGCGAGAAGGGCACGTCGACAACACATTAAATGTGTTTTGACCTATGGTGCCAGGGATAAACTTGACTACTGTACAACTTTCCACCTCCTGTGTGCCACTATGGCAGCCCCTTTGACTATAAAAGGAGGCCCGTGGCGTACTGGGAGAGGGATTCAAACTTTTTGGACCCTGCATGTTCTGTAGAAAGTCCAAGAACACAGATAAACATACACCAGCAGGAGTAGGGTATTACGCCTCACTTGCGGCCTGAACCTGGATAAACTCCCCCGCATTGATCTCCTAATCCCGCTCTTTCTCCAGCCCCGCGCCCTGTCAACCGTAGAAGGGATTCTTCGTGATCCCATAGGTGTCGTTTCCCCCGGCATCTTTGGCGCGCCACGTAGGGGGCGCAAGCTGTGAAAATCTGGTTTGGAGGTTAGTGCATCAACTTCATCATCACCATGGCCCCCAAGAAAAAGGGGATCACAGCGATCGGGTCAAACGGAGCCAGCCCGTCCGCACCAGCGCGGGCAGGCAACCAGGTGGCCACGGATGGTGCCGGAGACGTGGCCCACAAGCATCCATGACACTCTAGAGATCGAAGCCAGGCGAGCAGCGTCGTTCGGGTCCGAGATGACGAGCCGCGCGCCACTGGGTGCGGGGGCGGGGCCGTGCTGCCCACGGGCGGCGCGGCAACCTCTACGGCGCCCCAGCTGGCACCCGCGCCACGGCCTTCCTAGGCCGTGCACGATGAGCAACACCGCGACGCGGGAGCTACCGGGCACCGCCTCGGGAAGAGCCATGTGCGCCACTCTCAGGGCGCACCAGGCCGGCGTGCGCACCTGGACGCCGGCGGAAGCGGCTGCGACCGCGAGACTGCGATAGAGCCCCTTCTATCTTGGTTAGAAGTCGGAGTGCCTCACGGTCCATGCAGCTTTCGCCGCCGCCCACGCCAGCAGAGGCGCTGGCGCGCGTGCAACTGCTCCTCGACTTCCCCCTGAGGCGGAGAAGCTCGACGAGTGGAGGGCCACCATATGAAGCCTCGTCAGCTTCGCCAACAAAGACGAGCCGCTCCCATCGGGACCCTCATGCTGGCGTTTTGTCGAGCCGGTGCATGCCGACGGGGGGAGGACCGGAGACGCTGCGACTACGGTGCACTCTCCTCCTCCACGGCCGTGACAGCAGCCAACGGCTCGACGGCCCGATGCCTGTGACAACGTTTCCACAGCGTCGTCCGACCCGCAAACCCGCTGGGACCAACGTCAGGTTCTTTGAGAGAAAGCTCAGGAAGATGCTCGAACTACCATCGAGCAACGAAGGGAGGCGCGCCATCAGTCGGATCGGCGTGCGGGGCCTGCTATGGACCACCCAGCGTCAGGGGGGCTCTGGTGACCTGCCTTACGAGGTGGGTTGTCTGGCCTTTACCCGAGAGCTGCGACAGTTCCAGTGGCCCTCCCACCGCACGTTCAAGCCTGATGTTGGGGAAAAGTACAACGGCAAGACTCACCCCTCGGAGTTCCTCAGCATCTACACCATCGCAATGCAAGCCGTCGGGGCTTGCGACAACAAGGTGCTCGCCAACTACTTTCCGTTGGCGCTTAAGCCCAACGTCATGTCGTGGTTGATGCACCTGCCGGTGGATTCCATCTCTTCCTGGTCGGATCTGTGCCACGAGTTTGTTGGCGCGTTTACCGGAGGCCACCAAGCTCCTGACCAGGCAAGTGATTTGCATGTATCCCCCAGAAGGATGGCGAGTCCCTGCAGAAGTACATACAAAGATTCAGCCGTTTGCAGTACATCATCCCAGATGTTCATCCCGCCGTTGTCATCAGTGCGTTCCATCAGAACGTACGCAACCGCAAGATGCGTGAAGAGCTAGCGATGAACAAGGTCAAGGATGTGGCCGAACTCTATGTTCTGGATGATAGGTGTGCTCGGGTTGAGGAAGGAAGGAAGTACCCCGGCGAGGACGCCGGTGCGGAAACCGACTCCACGGATGAAGACGCCGCTGCCCCGATGAAGAAGTGCCGACATCGCAACAGGAAGCGTAAGGGCAAGACTGTGCCTGCCGTTGAGGGATCCGGTGACCCCGGCGCCACCAAGAAGGCCAAGGCTAACGACCCCGACAAGGAGGTTGCCGGGTTCTCCGCCTGCCAGGCCTTGGCAGCCGCCGACAAGCCAGGAGGCTCCGACAAGCAGTACTGCAAGATCCACGGCACCAAGGGCCATGACCTCCAAAACTGCCAAACAGGTTGAGCTGCTTGCAGAAAAGCAAAAAGCTGAATATGAAAGGCGGGACAAGGAGAAGGGTCAGGATGGTGCTGAGGGGTCCGACAAGAAGCGTGGCGGCCAAGGAGGTCGCCGAGGCAATGATAATCAACAAGAGAGCCCCGCTCGGGGCCGCGATAAGAAGGAGGAAGATGATGATCACGACGAGGATGACGAGTCCGGCGATCACGAATTCCAGAAAGCTACAGAGGACATGTGCATCGACGGTGGCGCCTCGCTGCACACCTCTCTCCGCCAACTGAAGCAGTGGGCGCGTGAGGTCACTGCGGCAGAGTCATCGTTCGATGCCCAGAAGCCACTAAAGTGGTCCCGCACGCCCATCATTTTTGACACCGAGGATCACCCTAATCGAACAACTGCGGTCGGGTGTTTGTTGTTGTTGGTTTCAACAACAATACGCAACCTCAAGGTGACAAAAGTGCTAGTTGACGGCTGGGCCGGTCTGAATTTGATCTCGCTCGCTGTGATCAAGAAGCTACAGATTCTTGATGGAGATCTCGAGGAGACAGGCATGTTTCAAGGGGTCAACCCGGGAAGAAGTCAGCCGAAAGGTAAAATCACGCTGCCCGTTACATTTGTGGGCGAGCTGAACTATAGGACAGAGAAGATCATTTTTGATGAAGCCGAGATCACCTTGCCGTACAACGGGATCCTTGGCCGCCCAGCGCTGGCCAAGTTCATGGAGGCGTCACACTGCACCTACAACACGTTGAAGATGCCAGGGCCTCTGACCATCATCACCGTCCCCTCTGACAAGAAAGACGCACTCATTTGCGCCGACCAACTCTAACGAGAGGCAGTTGCAGCAGCTGCCGCCAAGGAACTTGCTCCTGCCGCTGAAGCCCCGGGAAGGAAGAAGGCCGGCAAGACCCCTTCCGGCGAGATCTCTTCCGGCAAGATCTCTTGCACCCACTCCAGCAAGCGCGCCTCTTCGGAGTGCTACGCTTCTGTTGAGGATGTGCCAGAGAGATCCAACGGCAAGAGCAAGAAGTCCAAGGCTGCACCACCAGAAACCAAGAAGGTGTCCGTCAAGGAGGACCCCACGAGTGGGGATTTCACCATAAGCCCCACCCTCGACAGCAAATAGGAAAGCGCACTCATCACCTTCCTGCATGGCAAGCATCCGACATCCCCGGCGTTCCCAGGGAGGTGATTGAGCACCATCTTGCTGTCTGTCGTCATGCGCGGCCTGTCAAGCAGAAGGTCAGGAAGCAAGCTTTTGGAGCGACAAGAGTTCATCGTCGAGGAGATCAGGAAGTTGGTGGCGGCAGGCCTAGTTAGAGGAGTGCTCCACCCTACGTGGCTGGCCAATCCGGTAGTGGTGCGTAAGGCAAATGGGAAATGGAGGCTATGTATTGACTACACAGACATCAATAAAGCTTGTCCAAAGGATCCTTTCCCTCTGCCACGCATCGACCAGATCGTGGACTCCACTGCCGGGTGTGACCTACTGTCATTCCTCGACGCTTATTCAGGATACCACTAGATCTTCATGATGAAGGAAGACGAAGAAAAAACCATGTTCATCACACCATGTGGTACGTACTGTTTTGTACGGATGCCTTTCGGGTTGAACAACGCTGGTTCAACGTTTGCCCGAGTGGTCCAGATTGGTTTTGAGCCCTAGCTACATAGAAATATGGAAGCTTACATGGATGACATAGTGCTCAAAACCAAGGCCAGGGCCACGCTCGCGAAAGATTTAGTAGAAACATTCGCAAATCTGCGCAAGATCAACCTCAAGCTCAACCCAGAGAAGTGCGTGTTCGGCGTCCCCTCCAGCAAACTTCTTGGGTTCTTTGTGTCTCAACACGGAATCGAAGCGAATCCCAACAAGATCAAGGCAATCAAGCATATTGAGGCGCCAAAACGGGTCAAAGACGTCCGTAAGCTCGCCGGCTGCGTTACTGCCCTGAGTAGGTTCATCTCCAAATTTGCCGAGCGCGCCCTTCCCTTTTTCAAAGTTTTGAAAAAGGCGGGTCTAGTGAAGTGGACTCCGGAGGCAGAGGCAGCACTGCAAGATTTGAGGAGGTACCTCTCCTCCACGCCAATACTAGTCGCGCCTAAACCACAAGAGCCGTTGCTGCTATACTTAGCAGCAACAAATCAAGTGGTCAGTGCTGCACTGGTGGCGCAGAGGGAACTTGAAGAAGAAGCAACAGTAACAACGAAGCCATCGGATGCTGGGCTAGAGTCGTCCCCGGCAAGGCCCGGTCCCGGGGAGACAAAGTCTGCGTAGATGGGCGAAGTGGAACAGAAGAAGAAGGTGGTGCAGCACCCGGTTTATTTCGTCAGTTCCCTCTTGCAGGGGGCTAGATCGAGATATTCTGGTATGCAGAAACTGCTTTTCGGCCTCCTCATGGCCTCAAGAAAGCTGCGCCACTATTTCCAAGCGCATGAGATCACCATCGTAATCTGCCTCCCTTTGCAACGGATTTTGCACAACCCAGATGCGACGGGGAGGATTGTGGAGTGGGCATTGGAGTTGTCGAGCTTCGGCTTCAAGTTTGAAAGTAATTGAATGATCAAGAGCCGAGCCTTGGCAGAATTCATAGCGGAATGGATCGCGATGCTTAACGAAGAGGTTCCACTACTAGGAAAATGCCTATAGATAGAAGTTTACCAGTAGCGTTTGTTTGCAACCCAACGCTACTAGTATATAGTAGTAGCGCTGGGTACAAACAGCGCTATTGGTATAACTTAGCAGCAGCGCTTGTTACCTAGGCCCATGCTACTACTAAGTGTAACACACCACACCCCTGGTCATAAAATAGCAGCAGCGCTTTGTCCTCGAACCTGCGCTCTTTGCTAGTATAGTATCTATAGCGCCCGTTTTACAAAGCGCTCTTGCTAATTTTTCTATGTATAACATTTTACCCGATGGCGTGTGTTTACGTAGCGCTACAAGTAGTGCAACCCTAGCTGTAGATATTTTGCAAGCTGCCATAGCATGGCGTATGGGTGACCAGCGCTACTTGCTATGCCCGCCACCACCTACCACCTTTCCCTTCTTCCTCCCTCTCTTCTTCCCCTTCCTTTCTCCCCTTTCCTTGCACCTTGCTTGTTCCTTTCAATGCTCCCCACCACCATCCCTCCATTAGAGCCCCTCTCCCTCCCCTCTTCTTTGCCCTCCACCACCCCTCCATTAGAGCCCCTCCCTCCCCTATTATTTACCCTCCACCATTCCCCTTTTCTTTGTGCCCTCCACCACCACCCCCTCCATTAATGCCCTCCCTCCCCCTCTTCTTTTCCCTCCTCCCACTTCCATTAATGCCCTCCCTCTTCTCTCCCTCTCCTCTCCCACTATCTCCCTAGCTAGCTAGCTCTCTCTCTCTCTCTCTCTCTCTCTCTCTCTCTCTCTCTCCCTAGCTAGCTAGCTAGTTAGATCTATATATCTAGAGCTACTAGGTAATTAAGAAGAATGGTGCTCGATATCCCTCTCGACACCTAGGTGAGCAAAAAAGGTGTTTGTGTGGATAGGACCGAAACTATATATATATATATATGGGCGATATGAGAATATATATACCGAATTGTGTGTGGCATAATTTGAGTTGCCTACATTGTGTATTTGATGAAATAATGTGGGTGCCATTAGTTGCCTATGTTTTGCCGAAATGTCGATTCAATTTCGATTCGGTGGATTTCGGGCATGCAAACTCAATATGTCCTATGTTTAGGGAAGGCCATGCCAAATTTTTGTATGAATTTGATCCATGCATGCATATATACGTGGTTATAATATTTGCTCCGCCCACAGGTGATCATGAAGGTCAATGGAAGGATGGTGGAAAGATACTGGCAATCCGCTGTGGATGACATGTATGAAAAAAGACTGAGGGATGTTTCATGTCCGTGTCGAAAATGCAAAGGAATAGTCAGGCTCGACCCCTTTGGGGGTAGTAAATTCAAGGCGCACCTGCTCATGCATGGTTTCATGCATGGCCATACTCGGTGGATATGTGAAGAAGAAGAAGATGATGATGATGATGATGAGGACGTCGACGAGGCAGGAAATAACGACATGGGGCCACGAGACGAAGAGATGACCGATTATGTGCCCGAAGAGGAAGACGGCCTCGGAAATGTCGATGGCGAAGAGGACACGCCACCGTATTCGTCGCTACTAAGTTCAGCCATGCGGGACCCGCATGTTTAAGACCTGCTTCGCAAGAAGACGACTAGCGACAGAGCTGCTTCTAGAGAGGAGGCCAAACTGGCGCAACTGGAGGTAGACTCGATGACTCCTTTGTATGATCGTTGCAATAATCCCGAGGTGACCCGCTTGAGTTTCACACTAGAACTTCTAAAGATGAAGGAAAAAACAAATGGATAGATACAAGCCTAGATGAGCTTCTGAAGTACCTAAAGAAGGTTCTTCCCGTGGGAAGCCAGTGTCCTACTAGTGTCGAGGAGGCAAAGAAAATCGTGTGACCTCTTAATCTGCTACATATTAGATATCACGCATGCATCAATGCTTGCATCATATATCGGAACGAGCACGCGGAAAAAACCATCTATCCAAAGTGCAATGCTTCACGATATAAAAGGCGGAAAAAGCTCCACGAGAAAGTTGTATGGTACTTTCCGATCACTCAGCGTCTAGCGGTATTTCATAGATCCTAAGGAAGCAAAGCTTATCGCTGCGCGCGGAGAGGTGAAGCGGATAGCGGAGATGAACGAAGCTGAGACACCTCGCGAGATGCTAGCGATGGAGAGCATTAAATGCAGAATTTGAATTTTTCGCAAATGATCCAAGGAACATCGTGCTTGGCGCTAGTAGTGATGGCATGAATCCATTTGGCAACGAACACCAATCATAGCACATGGCCCGTGTTTGTATGGATGTACAACCTCCCCTGGTTGTGCATGAAGGAAAAATACATACACATGGCTATGCTTATTCAAGGGCGAGACAACCGAGAAATGATATAAATCTGTATCTCGGGTTCTTGAAAGAGGATTCTGAGACCTTATGGACAACGCCGGCCAAGACATGGGATGCAAGCAAGGAGAGTATTTCTACATGAGAGTCGCGCTGATCACGACAGTGCAGGACTATATCGGTTACGGCTATCTCTCCGGCCAGGTGTGCCACGGATATTGCGGATGCACGAGGTGCATGGATGATACAACTTCTCTGCAGCTATCGAAAGATGGCGGGTCTTCAAAAATCGTGTACATGGGGCGTCGAAGATGGCTCGATAAGGATGACCCATGGAGAAAGCGTGGAGATCTATTCAATGGTAAGGCTGAGCATCGAGGTCCTCCACGTAAGCGTAGCGGTGCAGAAACATATGAGTCATTGAAGAATTGGGAAGAGTGCCCCTCGTCGGGAAAGACAAAGAAAAAGGCGCCGGAGCCCCTGCTGAAGATATGGAAGACGAGATCTGTTTTCTGGGACTTGGAATAGTGGCCCATACTCGACATGTCTCATAGCCTTGATCAAATGCATATCACAAAAAATATCCTTGAGAGTTTGCTTGGAACATTGGTGAACATGCCGGAGAGGACCAAGGATGGGCCGAAGGCAAGAAAAGACTTGGAATTTTTGAAAATCAGGAAATATCTTCAAATGCCCGGTAAAAGGTCGTCAGAGGAGACCGATACGGAGACGGAGACGGAAGATAGGGGCAAAAAAGTAAACAAGAAGGAAGAACAATATTGCCCCCCCTCTTGCTTCACCTTAGATCCGAAGGTGGTCGATCAATTGTTCAAGTGCCTTGCCGGAATCAAAGTTAGTTCCGAATACTGTGGGAAGATAAGCGGATATCTGGACACTAAAAAAAAGGTTCAGTGGGATGAAGTCTCACGACTATCATGTGATGATGACACAGTTACTCCCGGTTGCACTTAGAGGGGATTATGGACACACATGTGCGTGAGACGCTTACTGACCTATGCCACTTTTTCGATGCTATCTCTCGAAAGTCGATCAGTGTGAAGCAACTCCATAGGCTACAGGAAGAGATCGTTGTCATACTGAATGAGCTAGAGATGTACTTCCCACCCGCGTTCTTTGATGTCATGGTGCATCTATGTGTCCACATCGTGGACGACATCATCGACCTAGGGCCGACATTCCTGCATAGCATGATGCCGTTCGAGAGGATGAATGGGGTAATCAAAGGATTCGTTCATAACATGTCCCGTCCAGATGGAAGAATAGCCCAGGGATATCTGACCAAAGAGTGCATCTCTTTCTGTGAGAGTTATCTCACCGAAGACCCTGTTGTTGGTTTGCCCGTCAACAAGCACTGTGGAAGGCTCGAAGGCGAAGGTCACACCAACGGTCATAGGGATGTGAATGTGTTATGCTCGGGCCGACAAAACGACCTTGACAGGGCAAAATTAGTAGTGCTACAACACCTAGATGTGCTAGAAGATTTTGTGACACTGCACAAAGAGACCATCGCAAAGAAGTACCATGACCGGGGGTGCACAGGACGGACGCTGAAGTTATTAGAGAGCACAACTCCACTTTCTTTCGTGACTGAAGTTATTAGAGAGCACAACTCCACTTTCTTGCGTTGGTTCAAAGAGCGAGTTCTGGCTAATCCCCCGGACGAGGGTTGTCCGAACGGAACACTCATATACGCCTTAGGACATGGCCCCTCGACCAACCTCGCGACTTATCAAGCATATGATATCAACGGATACACGTTCTACACGGAGGAGAATGATAAAAACAGTGATGACCAAAACTCAGGGGTGACGATGGAAGCCATGACCGGGAATGTAATTGAAAGATATTAAGGAAGGTTCGAAGAGATATGGGAGCTTAACTACTCTGGATTGCATAACGCGATGACGTTCCGTGTCAGATGGGCTAAAAATGTACACAGAGAAAACCGACATTTCACTACCATGTGTATACCCGACTCTCATGATAGCGGTACCGTCAACGCCATCGCCAAAAATGAGCCATGGGTACACGCTAGACACGTGACACAATGTTTCTTCATAACTTATCCGATCAATCCCAACCGTGTTGTCGTGAGGAGAAGCAAAAGCAGCATCGTCGGAATGGATGGAGTCGCCAACGAGGAAGACTATGACCAGTACGGTGATCCGATGAGGGAAGATGATGCTGATGACGACGAAACATATGTCAAAAGAAGAATGAAGACTACATTACCTACGAAAGATCGTAATCCCTGGAGAAGGAAAAGTCACGACCATGGGCTCAATTATTTGACAACGAACAAAAGAGGGAAGAAGATCAGTCTGAAGCGTCGTCGTCGCCCAAGCTGACAAACTAATCCCAAAGTTTGTGCGTGTCTAGCTATTTTGTATACCGCCGATAGAGGTCAAATGATGTAAGATATATATTATACTAATTATTATCCGGAGGGTAACAATGGTATATTGCAAAATGAAAGAAAAATAAAAAGAAAAGTGCAAATGAAAGAAAAAGAAAAAGAAAAAGAAAGGAAGTTTTGCAAAATGAAATGAAAAGAAAAAGAAAAAGAAAAAGAAACTAATAAGTTGTGGAAAATGAAATGCAAGAAAAATAAAAAAAGAAAAAGAAAAAGAAAAAACAAAAAGAAAAAAAGAGTTAGCAGTAGAGCGTTTTATCCAGGGAAGCGCTATAGCTAAGAAAAAGGAAAACAAAAAATAAATAAAGAAAAGAAATAGCAGTAGCGCGTTTTTGCTGGACCAGTGCTATAGCTAAGTTAGCTATAGCGCGTTTTGCCCACATGCGCTATAGCTAAGTTAGCTATAGCACCGGTCCGCTCGATCCCCTCTGACTCTCTCTCACTTGCTCCGTTCGATCCCCTCTTGACTCCACCGCCCGATGCCTTGCCACCATGCCAAGCCACCGCCGCCCGCCCGCCAGCCCGCCCGCCCTTGCCTGCCTGCCGCCGCCCAGCCCGCCCGACCACGCCCGCCGGCGACGCTAGCCCGCCCGCCCGCCCCGACCCCACCCGCTCGGTATGCCCCCGCTCCCTCTTCCTTCCTCTCCGACCCTCAGCCCGACTCTCTCTCTCTCTCTCTCTCTCTCTCTCTCTCTCTCTCTCTCTCTCTCTCGACCCCCTACGCTCTCTGCAGATCAGCGACCCAGCGACCCTAACGCATGACCACCGACCCGACCCCTTCAGCGCCTCCCTCAGGTGAAGCAGCCGGCGGCGCCAAACAACGCCCGACTAGCACTAGACAGGTGCCTTAATTTAAGTGGTATTAGTGTTAGTTAGTGTTAGTTAGCTTAATTTGCTGTTAGTGCTAGTTAGTTAATTCTGTTATTGTTAGTGTTAGCCCGGTGATAGTTAGTGTTAATATTGATGCATGTGTCTGCTGCTGTTTTAGAAATCGGTTAGACCACACTCTTGATTAAATATTTTGTGTCTGCTGCTTAGTTAATTTTGAAATTCAGTTAGTGTTAATATTGATGCATGTGTGCTGCTGCTATTGATGCATGTGTGCTGCTGCTATTGTGATAAATTCAGTTAACTGAATCATGCATGATTCAGTTAATATAGTGTGTGTGTGATGATTTGGCTGCTATTGAGATCTTCTATGTAGTGAGATCAGTTTTGCAGCTTATATTGATGATTTGGCAAAATATTGACCTAATGACCTATGTTTTGCCGGAAATGTTGATTCATTTCCATTCCGGCAATTTCAGCGCTCTATATGTGCACTTTCTAGCGGTCATGCGAAATTTTCCGTGAATTTCTGCATGACTTGTGCTAGAAAGTTGGACATATCGAGTGCTTGAGATTTGTCACGGCGGAATGAGCAGCAGTTACGGCAAAACAAAGGTTGTCACTTTTTTTGTCATTATTCACTTTATTATATGAAGCTCGATAATTAAACGACTACGACATTGAACCCTAGGAAACAAGACCGACACCGATGAGGCCGGAGGTTCTCACTCCCAATTAGGTCGAGCACACGCCTACCTAGACTTTTTGGCGGATCAGGAGAGACAGGAAGCTGGGTGTCCGACGGATGATGATGGTGGTGGCGCTGGTGCCGACACTAATGCCACCAACGACACCGGCACTGACACTAGCGCTGATGATGTTCCTAACTATAGCACGGAAGGTGGGACCTGCCAAGCCAGTGAGGGAAAGAAGGAAAAGAGGACACGGCGGCGAAATGAGCTCGGCACAGGAAGACTGGTGGTCACGGCGGTGCACCCTGGAGAGTTCGAGCCAATAGAGCCGCGAGAAGTGGCAGCGTGTTACGGCAACCAACTAGCATGCATCCTACGGGATACCGCTAACATCAACACCACAAAAATACGGAAGAATGATCAGTTGAAGAAGCTGCTTCTAACTAGGTTGCACGCAAGATTCCAGTTCCCTGGTCGGATTGACGATGTCGACCCATGGGATGATGAGGACATGAAAAAAATCAACAACAAAGCCCTAGGGAAGTTCAGCAACGCATTGAGCGCTTGGAAAACTAGGGTGAAAAGGGCGATTCAAGTAGACCATGAAACCTACGCCGATATTGTTGCGAGACAATCCGAAAATTACGATAGAGGACTTTGAAAGGTTCAAGGAGAGTTGCAATGAAGAAGCTGCCAAGGCCAGGCCGGAGAGAGGCAAGCAGCTGCATGCAAAGAACATGGGGAACCACCGCCTTGGAAGTCGTGGTTACACAGGAAAGAGGCCCGTGTGGGTTAAGGAGGGCGCTTGAGCGTGAGCGTCGGGGATCCTGGACCCATTGGCTGAGTTCACCAACCCGCAGGAGCACGACTTCATCAGGGCCCGATTCTCGTGGGACCCCAAGAAAAAGATTTTTTTCACCGACGGGCCAACTAGGAAATTCATGAGATTACTGGTAATTATCCTTTTTACCACCTTACATATTAGGTTACGATCAGCGAAGTCTACTACATTCTAGTCGCATTAAGTAGATGATTCACGGTTCATTTTGCGAGAGAGCAACACAAGCTTGCGGCCCGGGCGACTTCGTCGACTCGATCGACTCGATCGTTAGTGAAGTACAAGTGGGACACTCCTTTCAACAGGCCATGAACATAATGATGGGACACCCGCCGCCGGTGCCGCAATATGGACGTGTGCATGGTGCGGGGATGGGGCCACTTGGAAGTACTATTATAGCGAGGACCCGAGGCCAAAAGGCAGAGAAAGAAGTTCAGTCAAGTGACTATCAGCGAGAAGTTGGCGCGAGGCGATGGAGAAAGCAAAAGCTGAGACCAAAGCTGAGATAATCGCTGCCTGTAGATCTGATTTCGTGGATGCCTTTACAACCTTGATTCCAATAGTGGTCACATGGGTGCAACAAAATCCAAATGCGCCACCAAGTGAATTTCCCATGACCAGCTTCACTGGGAGCAACTCAATGAACATCGCACCCATACCCGTAGCTAGTATGGCAACCGGCACACCTGCACCTCCTCCAGCACCTGCTCCTGCGCCCAGCTCTCACAGCAGCCCTAGCTCCGTCTCTGCCTTGAATGTCGGGCCGTCGACATTGGCTGAGCTCGACACCCTCATGGTAAATACGCGTCATCGCACCTTCATCAACTCAACTAATTAATTAATCTTGAGTTGTTGTTCTTTTTGGATCTCTGACACCGCACGTATATGTCTTTGTAGGCCGACTCCACTCAGTGCACCCTCGTTTACAACATGAAGGGCGGGTTAGTGGATGTGGGGAAGGGTACTATAGTGAAGCCTAAGGATCGATTGTTTCACCGCCGGCAGATGCCTGATAACGCCTTAAGGGTCTCCATGGCGAGTGTGAAGCGGGCTACGAGGGTCTCCCTCATCTGATATAAACCGATGGAGAGGATGACGAGACCCCCACGCAGCTTGGCCAATGCAAAAATTGGCCGATCCTATGGCCGAAAAATCTTCTTCGTGTCGAGGTGGCCGGGAGGACACCAACGGGACCTCATGAAGGTATGACCACAACACCACCTACACAAGTACAACCATCATCTGTGCTGCTTGCTGAGATCGAGAGACGTGAGGAAGGAGGGCCAACCGTTCCGCCGGCAGATGATGCCATCTGCCCCATGGAAGAGGATAGGGATCATGACATGGAGGATGCCGACGATGACACTAACCAGTATTTCAATACTGTCTTTGACAATGAAGTAATAACAAGTCAACCATATGAATATGAGATGCATGTACCAGAGCCGGAAGGTCCTCGGGAGTGCAATAAGTCTTTGTTCATGCAATCCTCGCAGGACATGCCTCCAGATGCCGGCTCCACCCAAGCTCAACTACTTAGGCAGAGTCGTCCAACGCTAAGCCCGGCAACACTAGGGGTGGTGCTCAGGGAGGGTCTGACAGACCCACCAGCACCTCAGCCCACCAAGAAGAAGCAGAGTAAGAGACCGGCGACAAGGAAATCCAATAAAGCTGGCAATGTTGGTTCTAGCAGCCAGCAACCTTCGACCAAGGTTGACCATGTACCGATGAAACATCGCCATTAATCCATGTCACGGAGAGCCAATGGTACCGGCGAATGCACTAGCTGCCATAGAAAGGGATCTCGGGAGACTCCATGACCATGTGCTTTCGACGGAGAGAAGCCTCCTCGCCTCGGATGATCCGGGATACCCACTTTATACGGTTCATGTGCGGCAGTTGCAAGATGTATGTCCACATGCCCGCAGACATCTTCTTCATGAGGTTTGATTACATCTTCCAGATGTTTCAAATGAGGACACTCGATTTTACGTTAAATCACTTTGTATCGCTGCACATGAACTACATCGTCAGGAGAGAGCAAGTCTCGGTCTTGCGATCGCGGACCCATACTACATGCATGAGGGCTTCTTGTCATCAGCGATGCCAACCGTCAATATCGAAGTCGGTACATCGAAGAATTCTTGGTCAGCAATAATGACAAAGAAACGATTCTCCTACCTTATTATCCCAGGTAAGTCATCCGCGGATAGCACTATAACACATACATCCTTTTGTGCATTTCAATAGTTAATTTGCACGCATGGAGGCTAAACTTGATCGTGTATTTTGCGCAGCGGGGGGTGTCGTGCCGTTCTCATTGTTCTTTACCCGCGTTACTCCTGCGCTCTATATTTGGACCCGTCGAAGAACATCTGAAGAAAGATTACACACACATAAAGTATGTTCAGTCGAGCTATGATGGGCTTGACATGCGGGGTGGCTACATCAACACAAAAAAACAAATAAGGCCGGGCTTTGTTTCACCCACAAGACTGACTACATTGCATCCAAAGACCCGGCAAGAAGTGAGAATGATGGATTCTCGTCATCCATCTAATGATGGAGTCTGAAGGATGTGCAATCACTTTGCATGAAATCTTCATCCGATACCCATATCCAGAGATGGGCCGAAGCCTTTGGAGCCGTGCCGGATAATTGACTTCGAAATGATTTCTATCGGATCCGGCAGGAAATTGCGTCCATCATCATCAAAGATGTCCTCGAAGAGAATGGGATGTTCTACGCCGCCCAATATCGCGGTGACGTCCGAACCGCATTGCCCTACAGCGTCGGGACATGGCGCCTTTCACTAAGCTTGGGTCTGTCCTCCGGATATGGACAGATGGGAAGAGTGCTTGCTTAAAAACAATGTGTCATTTAGTTACTTGTTACTTTACATGCAGCGAAACTTCAAATCTCTCGATCTGTGAAACTATTAGATGTATGGCGCCACACTCTAGTTAATTACTTTTGGTACGATAAAATTTGTTAACTATGTTTACTATATATGTTGCTTCTATTTCATAACTGTTTTGTTGAATTCGCTTCATGGTATATATATGTGCATCTCTGATAGTTATATAGATCAACGATGGCAAGGAAGTGGTATGGCGTGTATGTAGGGCATGTTCCGGGTGTGTATGATGAGTGGCCAGAGTGTCACGCCCAAGTCTCTGGCTTCTCCGGTGGAAGCCAGAAAGGGTTTGATAGCAGAGTGGAAGCCGAAGCTAGTTAGTTGAGATTCATAGCAAAACAGGGGATTCAGAACCAGCGCCGCTACAAAAACTACTACATGATACCGCTTTTGATCATCGTGATTGCTCTTATCGTGTATGTCTTAGTTTAGGTAGATGATGAAACATGTGTCTACGGTGACAATGTAAGTTACATGTCATGTGTATCGCTATTTCGAGATGATGATGAGATCGGCATCATTTCTGTTGAGACTATGTTGATATGATGAGACTATGTTCTACCACTTCGATGATGATGATGACACATTCCTTTTTCATATAGTTCCAGTGTATGTGTATGTTGTAACTGTATAAAACAAGTAAAAATACGAATACAACAACATAAAAAAAGAAAATACTAGCAGCAGCGTGGGGTATTGGAGTAGAAGTAGCGCTGCTTACCAGTAGCGTTTGTTTGTTGGGCCACGCTACTAGCATTAGCGATGGCGATGAGGAGGCTCTTGCTAGATACGAGATAGCGATGGCGCTGGTTCAAACAAGTGCTACTGCTAAAAAATAGCTGTAGCGCCGTAGCAGTAGCGCGCCCACCCGCACTACTAATAGCCAAATAACTAGCACTACTAATAAGGATTTTCCTAGTAGTGTTCAAGAAACCACCCTTCCCGGCAAGGAGACTTGCCGCGAGTGGGTTATGTACTTTGATGGTGCTTTCTCACCGCAAGGTGCTGGTGCCGGTGTGCTACTCATCGCTCCCACCGGAGACCACCTCATGTACGTAGTCCAGATGCACTTTCCCGGATAAAATCAACGAGCAACACGACGGAGTATGAGGGATTCCTTGCCGGTCTCAGGATCGCGACAGACCTTAGAATCTAGAAGCTCATCATCGCGATCGACAAGTTCACAAAGTGGCCGGAAGTGGAACCAGTGAGGAAGGTGACAGCACAGTCAGCCGTCAAGTTCTTCAAGGGACTAGTCTGCCGTTTTGGTGTGCCAAACAGAGTCATCACGGACAACAACACACAGTTCACGAGCCGCACCTTCATGCAGTACATTCAAGACCTCGACAGCATGGTCTGCTTTGCTTCTGTTGCTCATCCCAGAAGTAACGGCCAGGCTGAGAGGGTGAATGCAGAAGTGCTGCGAGGCCTCAAGACTAGAACTTTTAACAAGTTGCACAAGTGCGGAAGGCACTGGATTGATGAATTGCCAACAGTTCTTGGCCAATCAGGATGACACCAAATCAAGCCACTGGCCAGACACCCTTTGCCCTGGTATACGGGGAAGAAGCAGTTATCCCCACGGAAATCATATACGGGTCACCTCGAGTGCTCGCTTATGATGAGCTTGAGCAAGAGCACTTGCACCAAGATGATGCGATGCTCCTTGAGGAAGATCGTCTTTGGGCTGCTGTGCGAGCCGCTCGCTACCACCAAGCCTTGAGCCGCTACCATAGCCGCAAGGTTCACACCCAAAGTCTTGAGGAAGGCGACCTTGTTCTTCGGCGGATCCAATCCGCCAATAATTCAAACAAGTTGACGCCAAAGTGGGAAGGCCCTTATCGGGTAGTACGAGTCACCAGGCCCGGCACAGTCCGCCTGGAGACCGAAGATGGCATAATGGTGAGCAATTCCTGGAATATCAAACATCTTCGCAAGTTTTACCCCTAAGGAGCGGTTGCCGGGAGCCCCGACAACCCCCATTTTGTACTAGCTTTGCCGGCAAGGCATGCAACCCTATGTACAGAGCCAGGCGCAGACCCTGTGTGCAGTTAGGGAAAGGGATCCTTTAGTATGTATAATTTCCTGTCGATTTCCATGTTTATGTGTATACGTATATGCATGCTTGACCAGGGTACTATACTGCTTTTTGATTCCAATAAATGTTAGTGGACCAGCAAGGTTTCATGCTCTTTCCCTCTCTTCTTTCCAGCCACAACAAGGGTATGTGATCCCCCCAAGGACCCCGCTCCGGCAAGAAGTCAAGGAGACCGCCCATCACGACGATCCCTGGCAAACCAAATAGATAAAGTTTACCTCTTGCCCATTCGTGTTCGTAACCTGTGACTTGTGCATTAGAAAACCTCACCACCCTCCTTTTAAAAACTCAGGTGCTCCCATTTCAGGCCTGAACGCTGCTTTGTTCGGAGTGGTCGTAGTAGCCCTTGCTAAAAGGAGGTGGACGGGGGGCTGGACCCTTTGTCTGTAAACTGGTCGATATGATTCTCCGGCAGGCGCAGAG
Source organism: Aegilops longissima (assembly GCA_021605205.1). Classification (NCBI taxonomy): domain Eukaryota; kingdom Viridiplantae; phylum Streptophyta; class Magnoliopsida; order Poales; family Poaceae; genus Aegilops; species Aegilops longissima. The sequence continues at coordinate 238,144,648 of CM038679.1, forward strand.
GGTGCCAGCAAGGCAGCTTGTCGAGAGGACTCGTTTATCTACATTAAGGAAGCATTTCGCCTCTGCACAAACGTACGCATGCACGGGTCCCTGACAGAGCTAGACTTTTTCATTAACATGCTGATGCAAGAACAGAGGTTACAGGACACAAGCATGGGCTCGAGAGATTACATTATCTAGAAATTAAGATTTGGCAAGTGCCTACAATTTAAAAGAATGGTGGGTGCCCTGTGATCTCCGTTCTTGCCCCTTTCCTCCCACGTGCGGCAAGTGAAGACAAAAAGGAGGCAGCGGGGAATGCGCCGATGGAGAGCTTGATGAGGGAGAACCTCGGCAGGGCACGAGGACGAGGGAGGAGGGCGGCGTTGTCAGTCGGAGTCGGAGTCGGCGTCCTCCCGCTTGACGCCCTCGTCATCGCTGTCGCTGTCCTCCTCGCCACTCTCGCTCGAGGAGGAGGTTTCATCGTCGGAGGAGCTCTCCACGCAACACCTAAGGCGAGTTCCCAAGTGCCCGAAGACCTTGATGAGAGCAGGCCGTTCTCCATCAATTTGAAGTGGAGAACGAGCCCCTTCGACAGGCTATGGGCACGAGCGAAGGTTTTCCATCCACGACGGAGATACATGACATGGGGGGCAAGGAAGTCGACGTCGACCCACATGCTTCCATTCCCGCAGCCCCTCATATGCAACCTCAAAGCCTGTGGCAGGTCAAGCTCCATCTCCCGAGCGAACGGAGTGGGGAGACGAAGACGACCGAGCACTGGCTTGTGCAACCTGATGAAGACTTCGCGGAGCTGATCTCCGACATGGCCCTCTAGTGGGGGAGGAGCCGCTGGCGGAGGCGAGGCCGATGCGCTGCCCCGTCCTCCTCTCCCCCGAGCGCCATGGCGGCCTCGACCTTGCCCCCTCCCTCTTCCCCTCGCAGCTAGCTCCGCTGCCACGAGCTCTTGGGAAGCACGGGCACGCTGTCGAGCAAAGACCCTCGTCGCTGCCACCGAAGTGCCGATGCGCCCTCTCTCCATGGCAAAGGGAAGGAAGGAGTCGAGGTGGAAGGAGATGGATGTTGAAGGATTGAAGGGTGCCATCCCCCTCCCCTTCTTATAAAGGGGCGGGGCCGGGGCTCGGCTGCCCATTTAACCAATCCGGCCGCCAGGGACGCAGGGAATCGGAACAACCCGCTGCTCCAATCAGCGACGACCCGGTTTCCCGCCTCGCCATTAAGGCCCGTGCCCTCTGCGTCCACCACCCACCATCCTTGAGGAATGGAGGACACGTGGCGAGCCGGCCGAGATCAAGAAGACAAGTGCAGCGACTGTTTTCCACCCCGTGATTGTGGGGCGCGGGCGCCTCGAAGGCCACGACTCAAGTCCACTTAGTAAATGAGCCGCGCCCCTGCGTCTTCCTCTTTTTATGGGGAAGGCGCGGGTCGCCTCTTTACCATTAACCACGACGTGCAACAATCGTGCACCGCCCCACGCATGACTCCCACGTCACGCATTCAACACGGGTTGTGGGGAAGCACAACTGGCGAGGGAGTTACTGCGATAAAACTCCGCCGCGTGCGCGCCCACGCACCGTTCTCGGCCTGGCCCAATAACGCTCCCCGCTTATATGTGGCCCAGGCCCGGGGGCTCCTGTCGGTGTATAAAAGTAGGGGCCCTTTTTGTACTCCTTCACTTGTGCGTGGGCAGTCGCAGCCACACGCCTGCGGCCGCGCTCGGTGGAACAGAAGAGGAAGCAAAGACACAAGACTACCAGAGCAACGCCAAGACAGAGGCACTAAGAGCAAAGGGGCAAGGTGGGCTTCCCCCCCAGCAAGGGCCTTGCCGGGGCGGCCTACGTAGCACCGACAAGAACCTTGCCGGGGCAACTTGCCCAACACCAGCAAAGCCACCACCCTTGAGCCTAAGAGTTCTGACACCATAGAAAACATTGGAACCAAGGCTCGGGAGGCACCTGCATGGTGGCATGCAGATCTTTGTGAAGACCAAGAACATACAAGACTAGATGAGGATCACAAGACGGAAACCCCAAGCACCCTTTTCGGGGACGCTCATAAGACCCCAGGCAAGACCCTTGCCGGGGACGCCCGCGAGACCCCGACAAGGCCCTTGCCGGGGACATCTGCGGGGCCACAGCCATGCCCACACAAATGCTCCACCTCCGTTCCCACACAGCTGCCAGCCCACCAACTAGGCAGGCACCTGCGTGGCGGCATGCAGCTCCCAGGTCAACTCAGCAAGCACCTGCATGGTGGCATGCAGATCTTCGTGAAGACTCTACCACCACACCAACTCAGCAGCCAGCCAGCTAGCGTGGCACTACACGCCTCGTCAGCCTGGACGTGTGTCGAAGCAAGGCGTGGCGGCGATAGGTGGGACGAGCTTCCTTGCCATCCCCGATAAAGCAAGAAGGGCACGTTGGCAGCGCATTAAATGCGTTTTGTCCTACGGTGCCAGCGATAAACTCGACTACTGTACAACTTTCCCCCTCATGTGTGACACTTTGGCAGACCCTTTGACTATAAAAGGAGGCCCATGGCGTACTGAGAGAGGATTAAAACTTTTTGGACCCTGCACGTTCTGTAGCAATCCAAGAACACCAGATAAACATACACCAGCAGGAGTAGGGTATTACGCATCACTTGCGGCCCGAACCTGGATAAACTCCCCCGCGTTGATCTCCTAATCCCGCTCTTTCCACAGCCCCGCGCCCTGTCAACCATAGAAGGGATTCTTCGTGATCCCATAGGTGTCATTTTCCCCGACATACCCCGGCACATGTAGTAGAGGTAAACTCTATCCATAGATTTGACGAAGGTGACATTCCTCATAATTAGTCTGCTAGTCAATGCTTGGATGAGTTTGATAATTTTATTATTAAACAAGAGAACTTCAGTGCTTATGTTAGTAGACAATTGAAACGTAATGCTTACATGCTTAACCACTTGGGTGATTATATGAGTAGAACTGCTAATGATCTTAAGTGTATTTGTAAACATGCTTTCCATGGTTACAACTCAAGTAGAACAAGTACTTAAGGCACTGGATGATTTGCTTAATGAGTTGAATAATAAGAATACTGATAATGTTGTTAGGGTTATGACTAGAGGTGGTAAAATGACCCACGAACCTTTCTATCCTAAGGGCCATCCTAAGAGAGTTGAGCATGATTCTTAGAGAGTTAATAATGACGCACATAGTCCTTCTAATAAAAAGAAAAAGAAAACTGATAGGACTTTGCATGCTTCTAGTGAACCTGTTATAGACACACCTGAGAATCCCAATGATATTTCTATTTCTGATGCTGAGACACAATCTGGTGATGAACATGAACCTGGTGATAATGTTAATAATGTTGTTCATGTTGATTCTCAACCTAGTAATGATAACGAAGTAGATATTGAACTTGCTGTTGATCTTGATAACCCACAATCAAAGAATCAACATTCTGATAAGAGAGACTTCATTGCTAGGAAACATGGTAAATAAAGAGAACCATGGGTTTAGAACCCCATGCCCTCTCCTCCTAAGCCATCCAAGAAAAAGGATGATGAGGATTTTGAACGCTTTGCTGAAATGATTAGACCTATCTTTTTGCGTATGTGTCTGACTGATATGCTTAAAATGCCTCCTTATCCTAAGTATATGAAAGATATTGTTACTAATAAAAGAAAGATACCATAAGCTGAAATTTCGACCATGCTTGCTAATTAAACTTTTAAGGGTGGAATACCAAAGAAACTTGGAGATCTAGGGGTACCAACTATACCATGCTCCATTAAAAGAAACTATGTTAAAACTGATTTATGTGATCTTGGAGCCGGTGTTAGTGTTATGCCTTTCTCTTTGTATAGTAGATTTGAATTGAATAAGTTAACACCTACTGAAATTTCTTTTGCAAATGGCTGGCGAATCAACTGCTATACCCATCGGTATTTGTGAGAATGTGCCTGTTGTGGTTTGATACGTCCATTTTGCATCATGTTTTATTGTTATTATTTATAATGTTTTAATCCATAATAATGCTTTTTGGAGTAATTCTAATGCCTTTTCTCTCATAATTTGCAAGGTACACACCAAGAGGGAGAATTCCGGCAGCTGGAAATTTGGACCTGGAAAAGCTACGTCAGGCCACCTATTCTCCACAACTCCAAACAAGCTGAAACTTGACGGGGATTTTTTATTGAATATATAAGAATTATTGGAGAAAATAACTACTAGAGGGGGCCCACCAGGTGGGCACAACCCCACCTGGGCACGCTAGGGAGCCTAGGCGCGCCCTGGTGGGTTGTGCCCTCCTCGGCCCACCTCTGGTGCCCATCTTCTGGTATGTAAGTCATTTTGACCTAGAAAAAATAAGAAGAAGACTTTCGGGACGGAGCACCACCGTCTCGAGGCGGAACTTGGGCAGGAGCACTTTTGCCCTCCGGTGGAGCGATTCCGTCGGGGGAACTTCCCTCCCGGAGGGGGAAATCGTTGTTGTCATCATCACCAACAACTCTCACATCTTGGGGAGGACAATCTCCATCAACATCTTCAACAGCACCATCTGATCTCAAACCCTAGTTCATCTCTTGTGTTCAATCTTGTTACTGGAAGTATAGATTGGTGCTTGTGGGTGACTAGTAGTGTTGATTACATCTTGTAGTTGATTACTATATGGTTTATTTGGTGGAAGATTATATGTTTAGATCCATTATGCTATTTAATACTCCTCTCATCATGACCATGTTTATCATTTGTGAGTAGTTACTTTTGTTCTTGAGGTCACGGGAGAAATCATGCTGCAAGTAATCATGTGAACTCGATATGTGTTCGATATTTTGATAGTATGTATGTTGTGATTCCCTTAGTGGTGTCATGTGAACGTCGACTACATGACACTTCACCATATTTGGGCCTAAGGGAATGCATTGTGGAGTAGCAATTAGATGATGGGTTGCGAGAGTGACAGAAGCTTAAACCCCATTTTATGCGCTATTATCTTGCTATCAAACTACTACACTACTTACAATTTCAGCACTTGCAGACATTACCTTGCTGAAACCACTTGTCATTTCCTTCTACTCCTCATTGGGTTCAACACTCTTACTTATTGAAAAGATCTACAATTGGTCCCCTATACTTATGGGTCATCAAGGATATTTTCTGGCGCCGTTGCCGGGGAGTGAAGCGCCTTTGGTAAGTGGAATTTGGTAAAGTAACATTTATATAGTGTGCTGAAATTTATAGTCACTTGTTACTATGGAAAACAATCCTTTGAGGGGTTTGTTCGGGGTATCTTCACCTCATCCGGAAACACAATTAGCTACCCCTCAACCTACTGCACCTACTGAAAATATTGAATATGAAATCCCTTCGGGTATGATAGAACAACTGCTAGCTAATCCTTATGCAGGAGTTGGAACTGAACATCCTGATATGCACTTGATATATGTGGAACAAATTTATGGATTGTTTAAGCTTACAGGTTTACCCGGAGATGAAGTTATGAAAAAGGTTTTCCCTTTATCTTTGAAGGGAAAAGCATTGGCATGGTATAGGCTATGTGATGATATAGGATCATGGAATTGTAATAATCTGAAATTGGAGTTCCACCAAAAAATTTATCCTATGCATCTAGTTCATCGTGATCGGAATTATATATAATTTTTGGCCTCGTGAAGGAGAAAGTATCGCTCTAGCTTGGCGGAGGCTTATGTCAATGTTATATTCATGCCCCAATCATAAGCTCTCAAGAGAAATTGTTATCCAGAATTTTATGCTTGGCTTTCTCGTAATGATCAAACCATGCTTGATACTTCTTGTGCTGGTTCTTTTATGAAGAAGACTATTGAATTCCGGTGGGATATTTTAGCAAGAATTAAACGCAACTCTAAAGATTGGGAACTCGGTGAAGGTAAAGAGTCAGGTATTAAACTTAAATATGATTGTGTTAAATCTTTTAAGGATACCGATGCTTTTCAAAAGTTTAGCACTAAATATGGACTTGACTCTGAGATAGTAGCCTCCTTTTGTGAATCATTTGCTACTCATGTTGAACTCCCTAAAGAGAAGTGGTTTAAATATCACCCACCTATTAAAGAAGAAATTAAAGAAACGGTAAAAGTTGATTTTAGAAAATTAAATAAAGAAACTAGAAAAGATCATTACCCTTTGCCCTTTATTGATCAAATGCTTGAAAGATTATCTAAGCACACACACTTTTGCTTCCTTGATGGATATTCTGGTTTTTCACAAATACCTGTTTCTCAACCTGATCAAGAAAAGACCACTTTTACTTTCCTTTTGGAACCTATGCTTATAGATGTATGCCTTTGGTTTATGTAATGCACCTGCTACCTTTCAAAGATGTATGACTGCTATATTCTCTTACTTCTGTGAAAAGATTGTTGAGGTTTTCATGGATGACTTTTATGGTTATGGGAAGTCTTCTGATGATTGTTTAAGCAATCTTGATCGAGTTTTGCAGAGATGTGAACAAACAAATCATGTGTTGAATTGGGAGAAGTGCCACTTTGTGGTTAATGAAGGCATTGTCTTGGGTCATAAAATTTCTGAAAGAGGTATTGAAGTGGACCAAGCTAAGGTTGATGGAATTGAGAAAATGCCATGTCCTAAAGATATAAAAGGTATTCATAGTTTCGTAGGTCATGTTGGTTTCGATAGGAGATTTATCAAAGACTTTTCTAAAATTTCTAGGCCTCTCACTAGTCTCATACAAAAGGATATTTCCTTTGTTTTTTATGATGATTGTTTAGAAGCCTTTGAAACACTCAAGAAAGCCTTAATTTCCGCACCTATTGTTCAACCACCTGACTAGAACTTGCCTTTTGAAATTATGTGTGATGCTAGTGATTATGCTATTGATGTTGTTCTAGGACAAAGAGTTGATAGAAAATTGAATGTTATTCATTATGCTAGTAAAGCTCTAGACAGTGCTCAAAGAAATTATGCTACTACTGAAAAAGAATTCTTAGCAGTGGTGTTTGCTTGTGATAAATTTCGACCTTATATTGTTGATTCCAAAGTAACTGTTCACACAGACCATGCTGCTATTAAATATCTTATGGAAAAGAAAGATCCTAAACCTAGACTTATTCGTTGGGTTCTCTTGTTACAAGAATATGATTTACATATCATTGATAGAAAAGGAGCTGAGAACCAAGTAGCTGATAATTTATCTAGGCTTGAAAATGTGCTTGATGACCCACTACCTATTGATGATAGTTTTCCTGATGAGCAGTTAGTTGCAATAAATGTTTCTCATAGTACTCCTTGATATGCTGATTATGCTAATTACATTGTTGCTAAATAATGACCACCTAGCTTTACATACCAACAAAAGAAAAAATTCTTCTATGATTTAAGACATTAATTTTGGGATGACCCACATCTTTATAAAGAAGGAGTAGATGGTATTATCAGACATTGAGAACCTGAGCATGAACATGGACAAATCCTATGGAAGTGTCACTCTGAAGCTTATGGAGGGCATCATGTTGGAGATAGAACTGCTCACAAGGTATTGCAGTCTGGATTTTATTGGCCTACTCCCTTCAAGGATGCCCGTAAGTTTGTCTCATCTTGTGATGAATGTCAAAGAATAGGTAATATCGATAAGCGTCAAGAAATGCCTATGAATTATTCACTTGTTGTTGAACCATTTGATGTTTGGGGATTTGATTACATGGGACCTTTTCCCTCATCTAATGGGTATACACATATTTTGGTTGCTGTTGATTATGTTACTAAATGGGTAGAAGCTATTCCAGCTAGTAGTGCTGATCACAACACCTCTATTAAAATGCTTAAGGAAGTTATTTTCCCAAGGATTGGAGTCCCTAGATATTTAATGACTGATGGTAGTTCACAGTTTATTCATGGTGCTGTCCGTAAGATGCTTGCCAAGTATGATGTTAACCATAGAATTGCATCACCCTATCATCCTTAGTCTAGTGGTCAAGTTGAACTTAGCAATAGAGAAATAAAATTAATTTTGCAAAAGACTGTCAATAGGTCCAGGAAGAATTGGTCCAAGAAATTAGATGATGCACTTTGGGCTTATAGAGCAGCATATAAAAATCCTATGGGTATGTCTCCTTATAAAATGGTTTATGGAAAAGCTTGTCATCTGCCTCTTGAGTTAGAACATAAAGCATTTTGGGCAGTTAAAGAACTCAACTATGATTTCAAACTTGCCGGAGAAAAGAGGTTATTCGATATAAGCTCTCTAGATGAATGTAGAACCCAAGCTTATGAAAATGCAAAATTATTCAAAGAAAAAGTTAAAAGATGGCATGACAAAAGAATTCCAAAGCATGAGTTAAAGTAGGAGAATATGTTCTTTTGTACAAATCTCGTTTTAGATTTTTTGCAGGAAAACTCCTCTCAAAATGGGAAGGCCCATATGTCATCGAGGAGGTTTAATGGTCTGGAGCCATCAAAATAAATAATACCGAAGGTACTAATCTGAAGGTTCTCAATGGGCAACGAATAAAGTATTATATCTCAGGTACACCCATTAATGTTGAAAGTAATATTACCCAAACTTTGACACCGGAAGAACACATAAAAGAGTCCTTCCAGAACACTCCAGAATCATGAAAATAAGGAGGTACGTGATACGGTAAGTAAACATACTCCAAAAAATCTGCAAAAATATTTTTATCAGTTTTGGAATATTTAAGAAGTTTGGGAATAAAGAAACTTCTAGGAAGCATCCCTTGGTGGGCAGGCGTGCCCAGGTGGGTTGTGCCCACCAGGGACACCTTCTGTACCCCGTTTTTCTTCCGTATACTTGTCCTCCAAGATAAAAAAAATCTATATATACTTCCTGAACCTGTTGATCACCATATCGCGGAGAAAATCATCTGTTCTCTTTTCTTGCTGTTTTCTGCACAGTTTTGAAAATATGTCGTCCCAAGACTCCGACGGAGAGAGCTATGTCTCACATCTCATTGCTGACCCAAAGACCAATGGGGATCTATCTCCTTATGGTCGAACTACGGATGATGATGAGGATGCTCATTTGATGAGGATCGATGATTCATGTTCGGAGGAGGAGGATGTTCCTCTACCTCAACCTGGGGATATGCATGTGTAGTTCAAGAAGTCTAGTCTCCCTAAAAGAGCTAACCGGTCTAATAAACAATCTATTCCTTCTCGTTTTCGGCAGAAAAGCAAAGGAGTTTTGTGTGACAAGATATTCAAGCTGGAGTTGGAGGTCGATGATTTAAAAGAGGAAATTGCTCTCCTCAACTACAGTATGAAAAAGCTGAAGGCACAATTGTCATCACCACCATCATCTTCCTCACCACCAAATGAGAACTGAGTATCGGGTATGGGCACTCCCCTTGGCTTCTGCCAAGCTTGGGGGAGGTGCCCCGGTATCATATCATCCCACTATGCTTTTGCTTTTACTTATTTTTATTTTAGTTCGACCTTTTTGCCTTAGATGAATAAAAGTTAGTTCGATCATTTCTTATTTGATAGTTTGCTTAGTGATCTATCCTTGTAATCGTGTGCAAGTTATATAATAAAGTTTAGTTTGAGTTTTTGCTTTCTTTACTTTCATGTTGCAAATTAAAGAAAATAAATAAGAAAGAAAGAAAAAGAAAGGAAATAAATAAAAGACAGAAATAAATCAATAAGATTATATACTAATCTTATGGTAGGTGATAGCACCACATAAGGAAAAGTATAAGTAGAAAATTTTATTAGAGATTGACAAACATAGCATTAGTCAATGATGCAACTCATGAAAGAATTAATAAGGGAAGAGAAGATTCACATATAAATATACTATCCTAGAAATATTTTGTGATTGTGAGCCCTCATCAAAATATTATATGCCAAAAGGAAAAAGTCCATTTTACTACCCTGAATAAAGTGGGTGGTTCACTTTACCCCCTGATCTATTTTTCCGCTTCTTTTACCCCCCCCCCCCCCAACAAACCCAAACCGGACAAAACACCCCCCGGCTGGTTTTTTCGCCACCCGCTACTTATGTGGCACTAGTGAACGGTGGTTTTTACCTAGGTGGGGACCCCTTGTCAGGTCTCTCTCTGGGTCCTAACACGCGCGCTCCTCGACGTCACCGCGCTCGCGCTCCGCCTGCTGTACGGGGAATTTGTGACCGTGGTGGCGGGTGGGCGGCCTACCCTGCCGGGCGGGCGGCCGCAGTCGTCGGGAGGAGGACCCACGCCCGGCCCGGCAGCCACGGGGTCATCGGAGGTGTGGCGCAGCCACGACTGGCGCGAGGCGGTGGAGTTACATGCCGAGGTGCTCGGGCGGCACCTCACCGACGGCCTCTTTGGGTCATCCTCCCGCACTGTCTGCCGTGGCGGGGCCTAGCAGGCAGTCATGCTGTAGGAGCTTGGTCTGGCCGGGGCTGTCCCCGTCGTGAGGATGAGCTTCCCGCCGCTCGCCGTCGCCGACGACGACCGCCGCCTGCCGTTTGAGTCCTCCTCCGTGCACTTCGTCTTCACCGGCCGCGCCCTCGACTCGTCCAAGCACCTGTCCGACCTCGCCGGCGAGGCCGCTCCGATCTTGAAGCCAGAGGTCCATCTTGTCATGCTCACCTCCAACGCCGGCGACGCCTACAGCCTCCACTCGCTTCAGGCGCTCTGCCTGTCCCTTCGGTTAGTGAGAGAGAGAAAGAGAGAGAGATAGAGAGAGAGACCTGACAAGGGCCCCACCCAGGTCAAAACCGCCATTGACTAGTGCCACATCAGCAGCGGGTGAAGAAAAACCAGCCAGGGGGGTGTTTTGTCCGGTTTGGGTTTGTTTGAGGAGGTAAAAGAAGCGGAAAATAGATCAGGGGGTAAACTGAACCACCCACTTTATTCAAGGTAGTAAAATGGACTTTTTTCATGCCAAAATTGTTGACGTTCGACAAGGAAGACAACTTAATGGTTTATGTTTGTCTATATTCACATAGAAGTCATATTGTCATAGATCCTTCAACATGTGGTGCTTGCCCCTATCTTTGCTAGCCAAAAATTCCGCACTAAGTAGAGATACTACTTGTGCATTCAAAAACCCTTAAACCCAAATCTTATTTTCAAGAGTCCACCATACCTACCTAGGGATCGAGCAAGATCCGTCAAGTAAGTTCTCATTGGTGCAAAAAGGCAATAAAAATTGCTTCTAGATGTGTGAGATCATTTAGTGTATGAGAAAATTGAGCGTTGTACGAACTTGGATGACAAAGAATAAAAGCGATGATACGTCCATTTTGCATCATTCTTTTATATTGATATTTATCGCATTATGGGCTGTTATTTCACGTTATGTCACAATACTTATGGCTATTCTCTCTTATTTTACAAGGTTCACATGAAGAGGGAGAATGCCGGCAGCTAGAATTCTGGGCTGGAAAAGGAGCAAATATTGGAGACCTATTCTGTGCAACTCCAAAAGTCCTGAAACTCCACGGAATGTCTTAAAATAAATAAAGAAAAATCATCGCCAAAGATGAAGGCCAGGAGGCCCACACCCTGCTCACGAGGGTGGAGGGCGCGCCCTACCCCCTGGGCGCGCCCCCTACCTCGTGGGCCCCCTGATGGCTCTCCGATGCACATCTTCTCCTATATGAAGTCTTTCGATGAGAAAAAAACCAGAAGCAACCTTTCGGGACGAAACTCCGCCGCCACGAGGCGGAACCTTGGAGGAACCAATCTAGGGCTCCGGCAGAGCTGTTCTGCTGGGGACACTTCCCTCCGGGAGGGGGAAATCATCGCCATCATCATCACCAACGCTCCTCTCATCGGGAGAGGCAATCTCCATCAACATCTTCACCAGCACCATCTCATATCCAAACCCTAGTTCATCTCTTGTATCCAATTCTTGTCTCCAAGGCCGGGATTGGTGCTAGTAGGTTGCTAGTAGTATTGATGACTCCTTGTAGTTGATGCTAGTAGGTTTACTTGGTGGAAGATCATATGTTCAGATCCTTTATGCACATTATTACCCCTCTGATCATGAACATGAATATGCTTTGTGAGTAGTTACGTTTGTTCCTGAGGACAAGTGAGAAGTCTTGCTATTAGTAGTCATGTGAATTTGGTATTCGTTCGATATTTTGATGAGATGTATGTTGTCTAACCTCTAGTGGTGTTATGTGAACGTAGACTACATAACACTTCACCATTATTTGGGCCTAGATGAAGGCATTGGGAAGTAATAAGTAGATGATGGGTTGCTAGAGTGACAGAAGCTTAAACCCTAGTTTATGCCTTGCTTCGTAAGGGGCTGATTTGGATCCATATGTTTCATGCTATGGTTAGGTTTACCTTAATACTTTTGTTGTAGTTGCAGATGCTTGCAGTAGAGGTTAATCATAAGTGGGATGCTTGTTCAAGTAAGAACAGCACCCAAGCACCGGTCCACCCACATATGAAATTATCAAAGTACGAACGCGAATCATATGAACATGATGAAAACTAGCTTGCGATAATCCCATGTGTCCTCGGAGCGCTTTTCTTATTATAAGAGTTTGTCCAGGCTTGTCCTTTGCTACAAAAGGATTGGGCCACCTTGCTGCACCTTATTTACTTTTGTTACTTGTTGCTCGTTACAATTTATCTTGTCACAAAACTATCTGTTACCACTTATTTCAAGACTTGCAGAGAATACCTTGCTGAAAACCGCTTATCATTTCATACGCTCCTCGTTGGGTTCGACACTCTTACTTATCGAAAGGACTACGATAGATCCCCTATACTTGTGGGTCATCAAGACTCTTTTTGGCGCCGCTGTCGGGAGTGAAGCGCCTTTGGTAGGTGGAATTTGGTAAGGAAAAATTTATTTAGTGTGCTGAAATTTTCCGTCACTTGTTACTATGGAAAGTAATTGTGCGAGGGGCTTGTTAGGGTATCATCACCCGTCCATGAAACAAAGAGTTGCTCCTCAACCTACTCAACCTACTGAACCTATTGAAAATGAAACTCCTTTTGAATTTCCTTCGGGTATGATGGAAAAACTGCTAGCTAATCCTTTTACAGGAGATGGAACAAAGCACCCTGATGAGCACTTAATATATGCGGATGAAATTTGTGGATTATTTAAGCTTGCAGGTGTACCCGATGATGTTGTTAAGAAGAAGGCTTTTCCTTTATCTTTGAAGGAAGACGCATTGACATGGTATAGGCTATGTGATACGAGATCATGGAACTATAAAAGATTGAAATTGGAATTTCATCAAAAGAATTACCCTATGCATCTTGTTCATCGTGATCGCAATTATATATATAATTTTTGGCCTCACGAAGTAGAAACCATCGCTCAAGCTTGGGGGAGGCTTAAATCAATGTTATATTCATGCCCCAATCATGAGCTGGCAAAAGAAGTGATTATGCAAAGTTTTTATGCTCGGCTTTCTGATAACAATCGCACCATGCTCGATACTTCTTGTGCTGGCTATTTTATGATGAAGCCTATTGAATTTAGATGGAATTTATTGGATAGAATAAAACGCAACTCTGAAGATTGGGACCTCGACGAAGGTAAGGAGTCAGGTATGACACCTAAGTTTGATTGTGTTAAATCTTTTATGGATACCGATATTTTCCGTAAGTTTAGCACTAAATATGGACTTGACTCTGAGATAGTAGCTTCTTTCTGTGAATCTTTTGCTACTTATGTTGATCTCCCCAAGGAGAAGTGGTTTAAATATCATCCTCCCATAGAAGTAAAAGTAGCTGCACCTATTAAAGTTGAAGAAAAGATTATCATTTATAATGATCCTATTGTTCCTACCTCTTATGTTGAGAAACCACCTTTCCCTGTTAGAGTAAAGGATCATGCTAAAGCTTCAACTGTTGTTCGTAAAAGCAACACTAGAACTTATACACCTCCTGAGCAAGTCAAAGTAGAACCTAATATTGCTATTATTAAAGATCTCTTGTCTGGTAATATTGATGGGCATGTCATTCAATTCTCTGGTGAAACTACTAGAATTGCTAAACCCTGTTATAGAGATAAACATAGACATGTGGTAGGCGTGCCTGTTATTTCTGTTAAAATAGGAGATCACTGTTATCATGGCTTATGTGATATGGGTGCTAGTGCTAGCGTTATAACCATTGACTTATACAAAGAAATTATGCATGATATCGCACCTGCTGAGTTAGAATATATTGATGTTACAATTAAACTTGCCAATAGAGATACTATATCTGCAATGGGAATTGTTAGAGATGTTGAAGTCTTGTGTGGGAAAACCAAATATCCCGCTGATTTTCTTGTTCTTGGTTCTCCACAAGATAGCTTTTGTCCCATTATATTTGGTAGACCCTTCTTGAATACTGTTAATGCTAAGATAGACTGCGAAAAGAATGTTGTTACTATTGGCTTGGATGATATGGTTCATAAGTTTAATTTCTCTAAATTTAGTAAAAACATCGTGAGGAAGAATTTCCTAGTAAGGATGAAATTATTGGTCTTACTTCTATTGCTGTGCCTCATAGTGATCCTTTGGAACACTATTTGCTAGACCATGAAAATGATATGTTCATGAATGAAAGAAGGGAAATAGATGAAGTATTCTTTAAACAGGAACCTATTCTGCAACACAATTTGCCTGTTGAAATCTTAGGGGATCCTCCTCCACCCAAGGGTGATCCGTGTTTGAGCTTAAAACGTTGCTCGATAATCTTAAATATGCTTATCTTGATGAAAAGAAAATATATCCTGTTATTATTAGTGCTAACCTTTCAGAGCATGAAGAAGAAAGATTATTGAAAACTCTGAAGAAGCACCGTGCAGCTATTGGATATACTCTCGATGATCTTAAGGGCATTAGTCCCACTCTATGTCAAAATAAAATAAATTTGGAAGCGGATGCCAAACCAGTTCGTGATCCTCAACGACGTTTGAATCCTAAAATGAAAGAAGTTGTGAGAAAAGAAATACTCAAACTCCTGGAGGCAGGTATAATTTATCCGTTCTTGATAGTCGATGGGTAAGTCCTGTCCATTGTGTCCCTAAGAAGGGAGGTATTACTGTTGTCCCTAATGATAAAGATGAATTGATTCCACAAAGAATTATCACAGGTTATAGGATGGTAATTGATTTCCGCAAATTAGATAAAGCCACTAAGAAAGATCATTACCCCTTACCTTTTATTGATCAAATGCTAGAAAGATTATGCAAACATACACATTATTTATTTCTAGATGGTTATTCTGGTTTCTCTCAAATACATGTGTCGGCTAAAGATCAATCAAAGACTACTTTTACATGCCCTTTTGGTACTTTTTCTTATAGACGTATGCCTTTTGGTTTATGTAATGCACCTGCTACCTTTCAAAGATGCATGATGGCTATATTCTCTGACTTGTGAAAAGATTTGTGAGGTTTTCATGGACGACTTTTTAGTCTATGGTTCCTCTTTTGACGATTGCTTGAGCAATCTTGATCGAGTTTTGCATAGATGTGAAGAAACTAATATTGTCTTGAATTGGGAAAAGTGCCACTTTATGGTTAACGAAGGTATTTTCTTGGGGCACAAAGTTTCTGAAAGAGGTATTGAAGTTGATAAAGCCAAGGTTGATGCTATTGAAAAATGCCATGTAACAAGGACATCAAAGGTATAAGAAGTTTCCTTGGTCATGCCGGATTTTATAGGAGGTTCATTAAGGACTTCTCAAAAATTTCTTGGCCTCTGACTAATTTATTACAAAAAGATGTACCATTTGTCTTTGATGATGATTGTGTAGAAGCATTTGAAATACTTAAGAAAGCATTAGTCTCTGCACCTGTTGTTCAGCCACCTGATTGGAATTTACCCTTTGAAATTATGTGTGATGCTAGTGATTATGCTGTAGGTGCTGTTCTAGGGCAAAGAGTTGATAAGAAGTTAAATGTTATCCATTATGCTAGTAAGACTCTATACAATGCTCAAAGAAATTATGCTACTACCGAAAAGGAACATTTAGCAGTTGTATTTGCTTGTGATAAATTCAGACCTTATATTGTTGATTCTAAAGTAACTATTCACACTGATCATGCTGCTATTAAATATCTTATGGAAAAGAAAGATGCTAAACCTAGACTTATTAGATGGGTTATCTTGCTGCAAGAATTTGATTTGCATATTGTTGATAGAAAAAAGGAGCTGAGAACCCCGTTGTCGACAACTTGTATAGGTTAGAGAATGTTCTTGATGACCCACTACCTATTGATGATAGCTTTCCTAATGAACAATTAAATGTCATAAGCACTTCTCGTAGCACTCCATGGTATGCTGATTATGCTAATTATATTGTTGCTAAATTTATACCACCTAGCTTCACATACAAACAAAAGAAAAAGTTCTTTTATGATTTACGGCATTACTTTTGGGATGACCCACATCTTTATAAAGAAGGAGTAGATGGTGTTATTATACGTTGTGTGCCTGAGCATGAACAGGAACAGATCCTACGCAAGTGTCACTCCGAAGCTTATGGAGGATACCACGCTGGAGATAGAACTGCACATAAGGTATTGCAATCCGGTTTTTATTGGCCCACTCTCTTCAAAGATGCCCGTAAGTTTGTTTTCTTGTGATGAATGTCAAAGAATTGGTAATATTAGTAGACGTCAAGAAATGCCTATGAATTATTCACTTGTTATTGAACCATTTGATGTTTGGGGCTTTGATTATATGGGACCTTTTCCTGCCTCTAATGGATATACACATATTTTAGTTGCTGTTGATTACGTTACTAAGTGGGTAGAAGCTATTCCAACTAGTAGTGCTGATCATAACACTTCTATTAAAATGCTTAAGGAAGTTATTTTTCCGAGGTTTGGAGTCCCTAGATATTTAATGACTGATGGTGGTTCACACTTTATTCATGGTGCTTTCCGTAAAATGCTTGCTAAATATGATGTTAATCATAGAATTGCATCTCCATATCACCCGCAGTCTAGTGGTCAAGTAGAATTGAGTAATAGAGAGCTCAAATTAATTTTGCAAAAGACTGTCAATAGGTCTAGAAAGAATTGGTCCAAGAAACTTGATGATGCGTTATGGGCCTATAGAACTGCATATAAGAATCCTATGGGTATGTCTCCATATAAAATGGTTTATGGAAAAGCATGTCACTTACCTCTCGAACTAGAACATAAGGCATATTGGGCTATTAAAGAGCTTAACTATGATTTCAAACTTGCCGGTGAGAAGAGGTTATTTGATATTAGCTCACTTGATGAATGGAGAACCCAAGCCTATGAAAATGCCAAGTTGTTTAAAGAAAAAGTTAAAAGATGGCATGACAAAAGGATACAAAAGCGTGAGTTTAATGTAGGTGATTATGTATTGCTAGACAACTCTCGTTTAAGATTTTTTGCAGGAAAACTTCTCTCCAAATGGGAAGGCCCCTACGTTATCGAGGAGGTCTATCGTTTCGGTGCCATAAAAATCAACAAGTTCGAAGGCACAAATCCGAAGGTGGTAAACGGTCAAAGAATCAAACACTATATCTCAGGTAATCCTATAAATGTTGAAACCAATATTATCGAAACCATAACCCTGGAGGAATACATAAGGGACACTTTCCAGAACGTTTCGGACTCCGAAAAGGAGTAGGTATGTGGTACGGTAAGTAAACCGACTCCAAAACAGTTTTTAAGGCAATATTTCTCTGTTTTGGAATATTTAGAAAAATAGGAAAATAAGTGCCTGTCGGTGTACTAGAGTAAGGGTACCCTAGTATCCCGAACTCGTGCACGGGCAGTTGCAGCACCCCGCGGCAAGGCTTGCCTGGTGACCGCCAAGGTCCTCCGTGGTTCCTCTGGAGCCATTCAAGAACAAAGTATTTAAGCCAAGGAGACAAGGCCCCGGCAAGAGGAGCTTGCCGGGAAGACCACTCAAGGCACGCAGAAGACAAGACCCCGGCAAGAGGAGCTTGCCGGGAAGGCTCGGTGAGCGACAAGCTTCCGGACGCGACAAGGATTCAGCCGCGGCAAGGCGCTTGCCGCGGCAGGCAACCACTCTTTACCTCCGCTCTAGCTCATCCACCAACGTGTCGCCATGGAACCATTCCAAGCGCGCGTGTCAAGAGGCTGTGCGGCCAGCGGAGAGCAGTGGTAAGCGGCGCTGACAAGATTGCCATCGTGGCAAGCGGTGGCGCCCGACGGTCCTGTTGTAATTGTTTAGGCGACATGGACGGGCATTTAATGCTTTTGTCCCTTGCCGTCAGAGTTAGGTAGAATACACTGTACAAGTAGCTGTACCAACCGCAACTCATTTTTCCCCTTTTTTCCCTTGTCTACGTTGCCACCTGTTGGTGACCCCTTGAGCATATAAAAGGAGGCCCATGCGCAACGTAGAAGGGGTTCAGCTCATTCGAAACCAGAGACACTCACGATAGGTCTTGTAGCTCTCATCGCTCTCTAGCAAGAACACAATACAATCAGACAAGCAGCAGTAGGAGTATTATCTCTCCGGAGAGCTCGAAGCTGGGTAACTGCTCGTGTGCCGCCTCGATCTGCTCTTCGTGCGACCTCCGCCCCCCACCGAACCGAAAGGGGCTCGGTCCGCCGGTCCCATAGGTGTTCATGGGTACGATCAGCTTCCCCGACATCTTTGGCGCACCAGG
The DNA here is from genome assembly GCA_021605205.1 of Aegilops longissima. NCBI lineage: Eukaryota > Viridiplantae > Streptophyta > Magnoliopsida > Poales > Poaceae > Aegilops > Aegilops longissima. The sequence goes on from CM038679.1 coordinate 238,163,239, forward strand.
TAGGGGCGTCAAGGCTGTGTGAACCTGATCCAGCGTTCACACGAGCAACATCTTCATCATCTTCATCAACATGCCACTGAAGAAGAAGGCTTCATCGGCAGCGGAGCTGTCCACGTCGATCCCGCCACCACCGGAGCAAATGGGTGGCGGGGTAGACGCCGGTGGAAGAACGGGCGTCGACGAGGGAGCTCATGACGCTGCCAAGTCCAAGGACAAGGCCGCGCAGACCCCGGCGTCCGTACACGCACCGCGCCCATCTCAGGAGGCGCGGGACCGACAGCGTCATGCTATTCATTGTACCATATGCTCGTTGGATCAAGATCGAGCTGGAGGATCGCGAGGCCCTCAAGACCAGCGTGCGCCCGACATCTTTGGCACGGCGAAATGCGGTCGCTGGGCGGGATATCTGCTCCTTCTAACATAGTTAGATGTCCGAGCATATCCCGCTCCTCGCACCGTTTGCCATTGCCACCCACCACTCCAGTAGAAGCCCTGGCGAGAGCTCAACTGCTCCTAGACTACCCTCCAACAGCCGACAAGGTCGACGAATGGAGGGCCACCATCCAGAGTCTCATCGGTTTTGCCAACGGCGACACTCCGCGGCAACCAACTACATCGCTGCCACAGCAAGACGACAAGGCACGAGCCGGTGGCGACGAAACTTGTGGGGGTGCAACCACCATGCACTCTCCACCCAGAAGGCCAAGATCACCAACTCGTCGGATCCACCTCAACAGCGACTCCACCGCGTCATCGGATCCACGAGCTCGCCGTGATCAGCGCCAAGTTCTTCAAACGGCAACAAGAAGACTTCGAACTTCGCGATCGAGCGCCAAGAGAAGCGCGGCGTCAATCCGACCAGCGCTGGGCCCTCTGTCGATATGCATGCGCCCGAGAGAACCAGCGACTTGTCCGTCTGTGATAGGTTGCCCTGCATTCACTCGTGAGCTGCGGCAAGTCGGTGGCCCAGCAAGAAAAATTTGAAGCCGACGTACCAGAGAAGTACGATGGCAGGACGCATCCGTCGGAGTTCCTCAGCATCTACACCATCGCGGTGCAAGCTGCAGGGGGACGAGACAACAAGATCCTCGCCAACTACTTCCCGCTGGTACTCAAGCCTAATGTCAGATCTTGGCTCATGCACTTGCCGGACAACTCCATATCCTCTTGGGCAGATCTATGCCATCAGTTTGTCGGCGCTTTCACGGTGACCACAAGCCTCATGGCTAAGAGAGCGACCTTCATCTGCTCGCCGGAAGGAAGGAGAGTCTTTGCGCAAGTTCATTCAGAGATTCAGCCTGTGCACTACAACATCCCAGATGTCCACCCTGCCGCGGTAATCAGCGCGTTTCATCAGAACGTGCGGAACCGCAGGATGAGGGAGGAGATGGCAATGTGAAAAGTCAAGGACGTCAGTGAGCTGTATGCCCTGGCCGACAAGTGTGCACGTGCTGAGGAAGGGAGGAGATTCCCAGGAGAGAATGCAGAAGCAGGATCTGATAGTGAGGAGGCTGCTCCGGCTAAGAAGAGCCGGCGACGGAACAACAGAAGGAAAAAGGGTAAAGAGGTGCTGGTTGTCGAGCAGTCCGGCAACGGTGGTACCGCCAAGAAAGCCAAAGTTGGTGGCTCCGGCAAGGAGGTTGCCGCTGGCACCGACTGCCAGTCTGTGGCGGCCGCCGACAAGCTGGACAACTCCAACAAGCAGTACTACAAGATCCACCGCACCAAGGGCCATGACCTCCAGAGCTGCAAGAAGGTCGAGCAGCTTGTTGAACAGCAGAAGGCTGAGTACGAGCGGCGCGACAAGGAGAAGGCCCAGGAAGGTGCTGGGGGAGTTGGCAAGAAGCGACCCGGCCGGGGAGGACGCCGCGGCAAGGCCAAGCAGCGGCAAGGAGACAGACCTCCCCGCGGCCGCGACAAGGATGAAGACGACGACGACGATGAAGATATGGAAGACGACGAGATCGATGAGCAGGAGTTTCAAAAAGCCACAGAGGTCCTCTGCGTTGACGGTGGTGCTTCTCTGCATACTTCACACCGCCAACTCAAGCAATGGATGCGGGAAGTTAATGCAGCAGAACCATCCGTAGAGTCATGCAAGCCTCTGAAATGGTCCAGCACGCCTATCATCTTTGATATTGAGGATCACCCTGATCGCATAACTGCGGTCGGGTGCTCGCCGTTGTTGGTTTCACCAACTATCCGCAACCTCAAGGTCACTAAGATGCTAGTTGACGGCGGGGCCGGCTTGAACCTGATCTCCTCCGCGGTGCTCCAGAAACTCCAAATCCCTGACAGCGAGCTCTAAGAGACTGGCACATTCCAAGGAATCAATCCGGGAAGGAGCAAGCCGAAGGGGAAGATCACGTTGCCGGTAACATTTGGCAGTGAGCTAAACTTCAGGACTGAGAGGGTCACGTTCGACGTTGCTGATTTTCCATTGCCTTACAATGGGATACTTGGCTGTCCAGCACTCGCCAAGTTCATGGCAGCCTCTCATTATGCATACAACTTTCTCAAGATGCCAGGCCCGATAAGTGTCATTTCTGTCCATGGTGACAAGAAGGATGCTCTTATCTGCGCCGACAAGATTTACCGGGAGGCAGCCGCTGCGACAGATAGCAAGTCACTTGCCACTGAAGCTCCCGGGGGGAAGAAGAAAGCCAAGACCATGTCCGGCAAGAACTCTGATGCCCACTCCGGCAAGCGCACCTCTTCAGAGTGCTGCGCTACCGTCGAGGACGCACCATCGAGCTCCACCGGCAAGTGTAAGAAGACGATGGCAGCTCCACCAAAGACCAAGAAGGTGCCCGCCAAGGATGACGGCACTGGTGGTACCTTCACCATCAGTGCCACTCTCGACCCTAAATAGGAGGGCGTGCTCGTTGCTTTCCTGCGGGCGAACGTCGACGTGTTTGCGTGGCAACCGTCTGACATCCCCGGTGTTCCCAGGAAAGTAATTGAGCACCACCTAGCTGTCTGTCCTCATGCGCGACCCGTCAAGCAAAAAGTCAGGAAGCAGGCACTGGAGCGCCAATAATTCATTGCAGAAGAGATCAAGAAATTGGAAGCAGCAGGCCTTGTCAGAGGAGTGCTCCATCCTACGTGGTTGGCCAATCCTGTAGTTGTACGCAAGGCAAATGGGAAATGGAGACTTTGTATCGACTTCACAGATGTTAATAAAGCTTGTCCCAAAGACCCATTTCCCTCGCCGCGCATCGACCAGATTGTTGACTCCACGGCTGGATGTGATTTGCTTTCATTTCTTGATGCATACTCAGGATATCATCCGATCTTCATGGCAGAAGAGGATGAGGAGAAAACCGCATTCATCACCCCATGTGGCACATACTGTTTTGTACGGATGCCTTTTGGACTAAAGAATGCTGGTTCAACGTTTGCAAGAGTAGTCCATGACGCTTTTGAGCCGCAAATGCACAGAAATGTAGAAGCCTACATGGATGACATAGTGGTCAAAAGCAAAGACAGGGCAACTCTGGTTCAAGATTTAGATGAGACCTTTGCAAATCTGCGCAAGATCAACCTCAAGCTCAACCCCGAGAAGTGTGTGTTTGGAGTCCCTTCCGGCAAGCTGCTCAGTTTCTTCGTGTCTCGGTGGGAATTGAAGCCAATCCCGACAAGATCAAGGCCATTGAGGAGATTGAAGCACCAAGGCGCGTCAAGGATGTACGAAGACTTGCGGTTGCGTGGCTGCTCTCAGCAGGTTTATCTCTAGGTCTGCTGAACGCGCCCTGCCATTTTTCAAGATTTTGAAAAAGGCAGGTCCAATGAAATGGACTCCCGAAGCGGAGGCTGCACTACAGGACTTAAAGAGGTACCTGTCCTCCACTCCAATACTTGTCGCACCTAGGCCACAAGAGAGGTTGCTGCTATATATAGCGGCAACCAATCAAGTGGTTAGTGCTGCGTTAGTAGCGGAAAGGGAGGCAGATGATGAGCCGGCAACCAAGGCAGATGCATCCAGCGACAAGCAGGGGGCTTCACCGGCGAGCTCTGGTCCCGACAAGGATGGATCTGCGCAGGTGTGCGAGAAGATACATAAAAAGATGGTGCAGCGCCCAGTTTACTTTGTCAGTTCCCTTCTGCAGGGGGCTAGGTCAAGGTACTCTGGTGTGCAGAAATTGCTTTTCGGCCTCCTCATGGCCTTGAGAAAGCTGCGCCATTACTTCGAGCACATGAAATCACGATCGTCGCTCGCTTTATCAAGAGGATATTGCAAAATCCGGAAGCAACAGCACGATTGTCGAGTGGGCACTGGAACTATCAAGCTTTGGCCTCAAGTTTGAAAGCACTTCGACTATCCAAAGCAGAGCATTGGCAGAGTTTATAGCAGAATGGGCGCCAACGCAGGATGAAGAAATTCGAGACGAGCATCCCCGTCAAGGAAGCAAGCAAAGAATGGCTGATGTACTTTGATGGTGCCTTCTCGCTGCAAAGCGCCCGGTCTTGAGCGTCTTGTCGCTACCCATCGAAGAGCACCTCAAGTACATAGTCCAAATGCACTTTCCCAAGGAGCAAGCAACAAACAATACTGCAGAGTATGAAGGTTTGCTTGCCGGTCTCAGAATTGCGGTAGACCTTGGGATCAAGAAGCTCATTGTCAGGGGTGACTCGCAGCTTGTCGTCCGCCAAGTGAACAAAGATTATCAGAGTCCGTTGATGGAAGCCTACGTTGATGAAGTGAGAAAGCTAGAAGAGCACTTTGACGGCCTGCAGATGGAACATGTTCCAAGAGCTCAGAATGATATTGCTGATGGCCTGTCGAAGTGCGCCGCACTCAAGTTACCTGTGGAACCAGGGATTTTTGTGCTCAAACTGACTCAACCGACTGTAACGCCATCAACTGGACAGAACATGAAGAGGAAGTTGATTTCTGGTGACTATTTTCCGGCAGAGCTTCCCGAAGCCGCCACCAAAAAGGTCCCTAGGATCAACACCAAAAGTGCTGAGGAGCAGTCTGCTCCGACAAGCCCTAGGGTTTGTTTCGTTGAAGCAGACGCTCCCGACAAGTTTTGCTCCGGCAAGCTTGCCGGAGAACATCAAGCTCCGGCCGAGCCGCAGGTTCTTGCCGTAGAAGCGGATGTTCCCGCAGCAGCATATGTGCCTTTAGTCCTTGTTGTCGAGCCACAAGCTCTAGCATGGGCACAGCAGATTGTCCATTTCCTTCAGACGGAGAACTTCCGAAGAGCAAGAAGAAGCGGAAAGAGTAGCCGGCGGTCAAGTATGTACCGGTTTGTCGACAAAGACGCTGTACATAAGAAGACTCAACGGTGTGAAATTGAAGTGTATTCACGGGAAGATGGATGAAGCTGTTGGCGAGAGATACACGGAGGCATATGTGGTCACCACATTGGCGCAAGAGCACTTGCCGACAAAGCTTTCCGGCAAGGTTTCTTCTGGCCGACAGCCCTCCAGGATGCAACTGCACAAGTAACCAAGTGTGAAGCGTGCCAGTTCCATTCCAAGCAGATACACCAACCAGCTCAAGCTCTCCAGACGATCCTTTTATCCTGGCCATTTTCGGTCTGGGGGCTCGACATTCTCGGCCCCTTTCCCCGAGCTGTCGGGGGCTTTGAGTACTTGTATGTCGCAATCGACAAGTTCACAAAGTGGCCGGAAGTGGAAGCAGTGAGGAAGGTGACAGCACAGTCAGCAGTCAAGTTCTTCAGGTCGATTGTTTGCCGTTTTGGAATTCCTATCAGGATCATCACCGACAACAGCACACAATTCACGAGCCGCACCTTCATGCAGTACGTCCAAGATCTTGGCGCCAAGGTCTGCTTCGCTTCTGTTGCTCATCCGAGAAGCAACGGTCAAGCAGAGAGGGCAAATGCTGAAGTGTTGCGCGGGCTCAAGACCAGAACTTTCGACAGGATGCACAAGTGCGGAAGAAACTGGATTGAGGAGCTGCCGGTGGTTCTTTGGTCGATCAGGACGACGCCAAATCGAGCCAGCGCCGACACCTTCGCTCTAGTCTATGGAGCAGAGGCAGTTCTCCCCACGGAACTCGTATACGGGTCACCTCGAGTACTCGCTTATGATGAGCTTGAGCAAGAGCAGCTGCGACAAGATGACGCGCTGCTCCTTGAGGAGGACCGTCTTCAGGCTGCTATACGAGCTGCTCGTTACCAGCAAGCTTTGCGCCGCTACCATAGCCGCAAAGTTAACACCAGAAGTCTCGAGGAAGGCGACCTTGTTCTTCGACGCGTTCAGTCCGCCAAGAATTCAAACAAGTTGACGCCGAAGTGGGAAGGCCCTTATCGGGTGAAACGAGTCACTAGGCCCGGCGCTGTCCGCCTTGAGACCTAAGATGGCATTCCGGTGAGCAACTCCTGGAACATTGAACATCTTCGTAAGTTTTACCCGTAGGGCGCGGTTGCTGGAACCTGTTCCGGCAACCACCTTTTGTACAAGTCTTGCCGATGTTGCATGTAATCCTTTGTACAAAGTCGGGCGCAGACCCCGTGCATAAGTAAAGCTCATGTGTTGCGCACAACTTGTCAACTACATGCTTTCATCATCATTTTGCATGTGTTATCTAACATTTTGTGCAGCATCCACACCCGGTAAGCAATAACGAGCCACAAGGCTCCATAACTTTATTTTCTCTTCTTTCTCTTTCTCAAAGAAAGGAAGGTTCCTTCGCCCACAAGTTAGCCGGGGGTGGGGAAGGAGAAGATAATGGTGTGGGCCACCAAGCGTCGCCGAGGAAGTTTAGCCTTACCGGGAAGCAAGCGACGAAAAGCTAAGTTGCCAAAGTTTGAGCAATCAGTTTTAAATATTTAAGTTATATTCCTCGAGCGATAGTACTTTGTATGGAAAACACATGCGCGGAGGAACCAACTCGTAGCTAGTCGCGCCCTTACTTTGTTTCGAGTCCGCTCAACAACTTAAGTGAGCTGCAACTAGTTGCGACAAGGTTGCTTGTCAGAAGCGGCACCGCCAGCAGGCTGCTGACGTTCCGCACTCAGCGCTCGCGGCAAAGGTGTCCGCGCCGACGAGTTCCCTAAAAGCGTAGGGCACAAACATACAAAGGAAGGAATCAAGTAAAGGAAATAACATTGCAATCATTGCCTAAAATAGAGTTATATTACAAAATAGCTTGTCGCAGGTCTAATAAATTGTTCTCCTAAACATGATCAGCAGCAACAAGGGAAAGATAGAACTGGCGGCCTAATCTACGCGGTCGCCATCAACCCGCTTGATCTTTCCCACCTTGTCCACAATGGGTGCGACAAGGGCTTTGAGCGCCTCCACGTCAACATCCGGCGGCAGGGATCTGAGGACGCCGGCGAGGTTGAGGCCTGGATTGCGGAAGGCCACCTTCATCAACACCTTTTGGAGGGCTCCCGCACAGATCTGGCGCGATTCCTCGGCCAGCTGCTTCGGGATCTCTTCCCGGAGTCGCTGGAGAGCCGTCACCACGCCCTTGAAGAACAAGCTGAGCTTGGCGCTGGGTTGGAGGCGCTCGTCGGAGGAGTACCCGAGATCCACCATCCCCAGCTCCGTCAGCTCCTTGTCAATGGCGGCGGCGATATTCACAAGACCTTCGGTCCAGTGCTCCACATTCTCCACGAAGGTGCTCTGGCGGCGATGGCGCGCCAAGGCAGCGCCTCGTCGGCCTTGATCTTCTCCAACAGGCCCACCTCCCGCTCCTTGGCGCCGTCCAGCGTCTGCATCAGGGTGGTCAGCTTCAGCTCAAGATCTGCTTTGGAGTCCTTGGCGGCGCTGAGCTCCTTGCTCCTCTCGGCGAGACGGCCCTGCAGCTCGCCAAGAGTGTAGGCATCCTTCTCGCGCTCGTGCTTGAGTGCAGCAAGCTCCTCGCCGCTCTTCTGGAGATTGGCCTCCAGCCGCGTCACCTTCATCTCCAACTCTTTCTTGGCGGCCTCGGCAGCTGCAGCAGCATCCTTTGCTTCCTTAAGAGCCCCGCCAAGTGACTCCTCGCGCGCGACAAGCTCCTCCTCGTGGCTTTCAAGGTTGATCTTCCGTTGTGCCAGCTCGCCTTCCTGCGTGGATAGCTTCTCGGCAGCGAGCCTCTGCTGCTCTTCAACCTCTGCCTTCTCGAGGATGAAGGCTTTCCGCGCCTCAACAATTTGCTCCCGCTCCTCTGCCAAGGACCGGAGAGCTTCCTGATTGATTCCCCGGAGCTCCTCCGCGCGCTTTCTATGGCTGCTCCGCCTTCGCGACAAGCGCTTCCGGGATTCAGTTTGGCTTGCGGGCGCGGTAGAGCAACAACAGCTTCTTCAAGCTGCTGCTCCTCCTCGAACTTCGCCGCTCTGCTGCTTGGCGCGTCAACCAGCGACAGCCCAGCGGAGGCGAGCAGCTCTTCATCAAAGGTCTCTCCTTCGACCGGCGCCTGAGGCTCGATGCCGGGGAGCTTGATGAAGACGCCATCGCCGCCTTGAGATAGGCGCGGGCTGGGGCTCTTGAGCTGACGACGCTGCACGATGGCGGAGGGATCGGCGGTCGGCGAGCGCTGGTGCTCCTGCGGCCTCGTGGTCGCCAGAGCGATCGCTGCACCCTCGCCAGCCTTTGCGGCGGCAGCCTGGCGACCTCTTCGCCGGCGGATCCATCGGCGCCAGCCTCTTCCTCCATGGTGGCGGCGTCGTCGGTGTTGCTTGCGTCCTCCTCGCCCGGCGACCTCGGTCTCCATCGGCTCTGCGGCGGATGGATCGGCGACCAGAAAAAGAAAAACGATCAAGCAAATGTTCAAAAGAAGAACAGAAAAAAAGAACCCAAGGGAAATTTTCAGCAAGAGGATTACTGCGATGGGATCTGCAGCCATGGTCTCGACCACGGAGGATCACTGGTGCCGCCCCTTGTCGGAGAAGTCTCCCTCGCGGAGAACGCTCCCTCACGGAGAATCCTCCCTTGACGGTGAAGTCAAGCAGATGGTATTTGGGAGCGGCTTAGGGCACTCTGATGAGGCTGCTCTGCTCCTACACAAACCAACAGTCAGATATCAACAAAGAAGGAGCACCCATGCACGCCTAACAGTAAGAAGTAAACCATATACTTACGCTGGGGGCTGTGCTGGGGGCTGCTTTGAGGAAGGGTTGCCGGGTCCGGCAAGGGGGTCTCAGACGCGCCTCCTGTTGCCACGGGGGGATCATCCTCGATGACAACCACCGGGGTCTTGGCTCTCTTCGACGCTCTCTGGGCCAGCGTCCTGAAAAAGGAAAGAGTTCAGAATGAAGCAAATCAGATACAAGACGAAGCAACAAAATTGAAGAAATACAAGCACAACAAAGAAGCTTACTCTTCTTCTTCCTCGTCGGAGCTGAGCGCGGAGAGATCAAATTCTGGCTCGCCTCCGGTGCGACGAGGCGGAGGAGTAGTTTCCCTTGACCGCTTGGCGGGGGTGGCAGCGGTGGCCTGGGAGGATCCCGCCTCAGTTGTTGCAGCGGTGTGGGGTGCTCCCGCGGCAACAGTGCTTGCATGATAGAGCGCGTCATGCGGCGCGCTGACTGTTAGCCCGTCTGCCGCCTGTCTCGTCTCACCTTTGGAGACGCCTTCTTGGTGGAGCTGGGGGCTCCGTTTGCGACAAGCTGCAAGATGGTGGGGAAGAGGTGCCCTCGGCGGGTTCGCTCGACTTCGGCCGGGTTCGCAAGCTCTTTCCGCCGGCGAACTCCCTTCGCTCGACAAGGCTTGCCGCCTCTGCTACCTCTGCCTCCTCCATGGTGAACCCGAATTCGCCCGGTAGGCAGCAATGCTGCCGCCTCCTCCAGCCTGGTGGCGATGCGCTGCATCTCGTCGTCGGTGGTGTCGCGGGTGAGTCTCTTCTGCTCGTCGGGGCGGATCGGCACTTCTTCCAAGCTGTCGAAGAACTGCCGCACGATGTCGTCTGAAGGCTCTTGCCAGGTTGAAACAATCCCATGCGAATCGCTGGCGGCATCATTGCACGGATGCGGTCGGCGAAGAATTGTTGCACAATGGGGCGACTCCCTCGGCAACCTAAACCACTCAGGGTGATCGGGGTCGTGCTTGAACAGCTCCAGCAGCATCGCATCCAACTCCAAGACAGTGAAATTGAAGTTGAGGGCCGGGCGCAGCCTCATGATGTCCGCTGCATTTTGGAACTTCCAAGCAGGTCTCCTCCTATCCTGCAAGGGAGCGATGCGGCGGCGAAGGAAATCTGCGCCAACAGCGCCTACGGTGAGACCGGCAAGCCTGAGGCGCAAGATCCGGGTCACGGCAATCTTCAATCTAGCATCTTCTGGCGCCAAGTTGCTCCAATCGTTGCCGCGCACTATTGGAGTTTGGCGCTGGGCAGTGAAGGGCTGCGGGTTCTCCTCAACAATCCAACACCAATCGGCTCTCTACTCCTCCCACTTGCTGCGGAGCTCTCCTTCCAGATAGGCTTCTTTCTTGCCGATCCTTGAGATCCAAGCAATCCCTCCGGCAAGTGGCTCTCCTCTCTCGACGTGGGGCATGAAGAAGTGGAGGAAGAGGGCTACGTTTGGGTGGACTCCGACAAAGTTTTCGCAAAGGTGTGCGAAAACTGCCATGGTCAGGACAGCATTGGTGGTGAAATCAAGGAGGCGAAGCCCGTAGGTGTTCATAATATCGCAGAAGAATTCAGAGAAGGGCGGGCAGAGCCCGCAATAGAAGAATAGCGTGAAGAAGGGGTACCCAGTTGGGGCTAGTTCAGAGGCAGCGGCTGGGAGTACCTTCGTCTTGGATCGCCGCTTCTCCGTTGACGAGCAGGTAGTAGTTCTCCTCAGCTCCTTCCGCGAGCTGGGGGAAGACGGCCCGCTCCTTCGCAGCGCCATGAGCCATGCGCCTCGGCCGACTTCACGCCTTTCCCTTATCGGCTTTGAGCCATGGCGGAGGTGGTGGAGGAGACCGACGGCGTTGATAGCGCTGGTGGCGATGGGGAAGCGAGCGCTGCTCTCTTGAGACTAGAGAAGAAGGGGGCGGCGATGGTTTCGAGATTAGACAGCAAATGGCGAGGTGGGCGACCTGCCTGTTTCCCCTGTTTATAAGGAGGAGAGGGGCGGACGCCCGCTTTTCCAAATAAATAAACCCCCCCACGATCTCTCCCACGACGCCACGTTCGGCGCGTGCCGTTCGTGGGGGACGTGGTGGGTCCGGAGCAAGTTACGACGTGATCTAGGCCGCGCGTGCCCGTGCACTGTTTTGGGCCTGGCCCAACAGCGCTCGACACCGTGTACGGCCCAGGCCCGGGGGCTCCTGTCGGTGTACTAGAGTAGGGGTACCCTAGTATCCCGAACTCGTGCACGGGCAGTTGCAGCACCCCGCGGCAAGGCTTGCCTGGTGACCGCCAAGGTCCTCCGTGGTTCCTCTGGAGCCATTCAAGAACAAAGTATTTAAGCCAAGGAGACAAGGCCCCGGCAAGAGGAGCTTGCCGGGAAGACCACTCAAGGCACGGAGAAGACAAGACCCCGGCAAGAGGAGCTTGCGGGAAGGCTCGATGGCGACAAGCTTCCGGACGCGACAAGGATTCAGCAGCGGCAAAGGCGCTTGCCGCGCAGCAACCACTCTTTACCTCCGCTCCAGCTCATCCACCAACGTGTCGCCATGGGACCATTCCGGTGCGGCGTGTCAAGAGGTCTGGCGGCCAGCGGAGAGCAGCGTAAGCGGCGGCGACAAGATTGCCATCGTGGCAAGCGGTGGCGCCCTGACGGTCCCTGTTGAATTGTTTAGGCGACATGGGCGGGCATTTAATGCTTTGTCCCTTGCCGTCAGAGTTAGGTAGAATACACTATACAAGTAGCTGTACCAACCGCAACTCATTTTTTCCCTTTTTTGCCCTTGTCTACGTTGCCACCTGTTGGTGACCCCTTGAGCATATAAAAGGAGGCCCATGCGCAACGTAGAAGGGTTTCAGCTTATTCGAAACCAGAGACACTCACGATAGGTCTTGTAGCTCTCATCGCTCTCTAGCAAGAACACAATACAATCAGACAAGCAGCAGTAGGAGTATTATCTCTCCGGAGAGCTCCGAAGCTGGGTAAACTGCTCGTGTGCTTCGCCTCGATCTGCTCTTTGTGCGACCTCCGCCCCCCACCGAACCGAAAGGGGCTCGGTCCGCCGGTCCCATTGGTGTTCGTGGGTACGATCAGCTTCCCCGACAGTGGCAGTCCGGGAAGGACACGAGGCCTTCACAAGGGTGGAGGGCGCGCCCCCTACCTTGTGAGCACCTCGTGTGCCCTCCGGACTCCGTTTTCTTTCACGATATGTATTTTGGTCGGTAAAAATTCATTATATATACTCCCTAAGGTTTTGACCCTCGTATCACGCAATTGTCCCCTGTTCTTGTTTCGAGCTGTTTTTCTGACAGGCCTAGATCATAATGACGACCCCAAGTGCTCCCAAGGACAAGTTCTTCGAGAAGGTAATCAACGCTTACCTCGCGGAGGTGCTGCGACACCCTCAAACCATTGAGATGCGTGATGGGTTGCTGCACATCCGCGATGTTGAGGGACCAAAGGGAACCGGAAGCGTGGAGACGAGGCTCGAAGCAATGGAGCAACAAGTTTTCAAGTGCCAGGGGATGGTGGAGCATGGAATCAACGCTACCCACAAGATGCTCGCGGAGTTCACCAACAAGTACGAGCCGGATGCCAAGAAGACCGAGGAAGCCATCTTCAAGCTACATGAGAAGATCGAGCACCTCCAAGCCCAAATCTATGATCTGCAAAACCAAAACTGTGAGTATGAATATAGATTCAAAAGGATGAGTTTGGCTGCAGATTTGAGGATTTCGGAGAGGATTTCGGAGACTCGATCATCCTTCTATGATGGCGAGCCTATGCCATGGAAGGTGGACGACAAGCTTGCATCATCAACAACACCTCCACCGCCAACAACAAAGAAGGAGATATAATCACATGGGTATGGGCACTCCCCTTGGCAACCGCCAAGCTTGGGGGAGGTGTCCCGGTATCGTATCTCCATCACAACTCCTATCTTTACCGTTTTTCTTAGTTCGATCCTATTAGTAGTATCTTGATTTAGTAGAATAAAGTCATGGCATGATCTAGTTTTGAGTTTTGCTTTATGATCCCTCTATGTAATCGAGTCCGCGAGTTATATATAATAAAGATTAGTGTTGAGTCAAGGGCTTGATTATTTTGCCATGATCCTGGGTGAATAACAGAAAAGAATAAAAAGAAACAAATAGTTCATATTGATCTTATCGAGAGTAATGACTTCACATAGAAAGAGTATGATGATTAAAAGTTGTTGGGAGTTGTCAAATATAGCTTTGGTCATCGTTGCAATTAATATGAAGTAATAAGGAGAGAGAGGTTTCACATATAGATATATTATCATTGACATCTTTTATGATTGGGAGCACTCATTAAAATATGACATGCTAAAGAGTTGATGTTGGACAAGGAAGACAACATAATGAGTTATGTTTTCTTATATCTGAGATAAAGTATGTTGTCATGGATCCTCTAACATGTTGAGCTTGCCTTTCCCCCTCATGCTGGCCAAATTCTCAGCACCAAGTAGAGATACTACTTGTGCTTCCAAATACCCTTAAACCAGTTTAGCCATGAGAGTCCACCATATCTACCTATGGATTGAGTAAGATCCTTCAAGTAAGTTGTCATCGGTGCAAGCAATAAAAATTACTCTCTAAATATGCATGACTTATTAGTGCAGAGAAATAAGCTTTGTACGAACTTGTTGTGGAAGTAATAAAAGCGACGGACTGCATAATAAAGGTTCACATACAAGGGGCAATATAAAGTGACGTTCTTTTGCATTAAGATTTTGTGCATCAACCGTAACGCGCATGACAACCTCTGCTTCCCTCTGCGAAGGGCCTATCTTTTATTATTATCCTCTACCTTATGCAAGAGTCACGGTGATCTTCACCTTTCCCTTTTTATTTTATCCTTTGGCAAGCTCCGCATGTTGGAATATATATATATATATATATATATATATATATATATATATATATATATATATATAATTGGATGTAGGGGAGCGTGAATTATTATTGTTGACATTACCCCTGAGGTAAAAGGTTGTGGGGCAAAACTATAAGCCCCTATCTTTCTCTGTGTCCGATTAAAACTCCGTAACCACAAGTATTGCGTGAGTGCTAGCAATTATGAAGGACTAAGTGATAGTTGAGTATGTGTACTTGCTTTTAAGCTCTGACATAGACTCTTTCCGATGTTATGATAAATTGCAATTGCTTCAATGACTGAGGTTATAATTTGTTGATGCTCAATAAGGTTTCTGATTCATATTTTGGCTTTGTGAAAAGATCATCACTTGAACATAAGTAATCATATGACAAATCTATATATGTTGCTTTCATGAGAATAATCATGATGCCTTCATGTCCTTATTTTATTTTTATCGACGCCTCTACCTCTAAACATGAGGGCATATTTATTGTTATCGGCTTTTCACTTGAGGACAAGCGAGGTCTAAGCTTGGGGGAGTTGATACGTCCATTTTGCATCATTCTTTTATATCGATATTTATCGCATTATGGGCTGTAATTTCACGTTATGTCACAATACTTACGGCTATTCTCTCTTATTTTACAAGGTTCACATGAAGAGGGAGAATGCCGGCAGCTGGAATTCTGGGCTGGAATAGGAGCAAATATTGGAGACCTATTCTGTGCAACTCCAAAAGTCCTGAAACTCCACGGAATGTCTTAAAATAAATAAAGAAAAATCGACGCCAAAGATGAAGGCCATGGGGCCAACACCCGCCCTACCCCCCTGGGCGTGCCCCCTACCTCGTGGGCCCCCTGGTGGCTCTCCGATGCCCATCTTCTCCTATATGAAGTCTTTCGATGAGAAAAAAACCAGAAGCAACCTTTCGGGACGAAACTCCGCCGCCATGAGGCGGAACCTTGGCGGAACCAATCTAGGGCTCTGGCAGAGCTGTTCTGCCGGGGACACTTCCCTCCGGGAGGGGGAAATCATCGCCATCATCATCACCAACGCTCCTCTCATCGGGAGAGGGCAATCTCCATCAACATCTTCACCAGCACCATCTCATCTCCAAACTCTAGTTCATCTCTTGTATCCAATTCTTGTCTCCAAGGCCGGGATTGGTGCTAGTAGGTTTCTAGTAGTGTTGATTACTCCTTGTAGTTGATGCTAGTAGGTTTACTTGGTGGAAGATCATATGTTCAGATCCTTAATGCACATTATTACCCCTCTGATAATGAATATGAATATGCTTTGTGAGTAGTTACGTTTGTTCCTGAGGACAAGGGAGAAGTCTTGCTATTAGTCATATGAATTTGGTATTCGTTCGATATTTTGATGAGATGTATGTTGTCTAACCTCTAGTGGTGTTATGTGAACGTCGACTACATAACAATTCACCATTATTTGGGCCTAGAGGAAGGCATTGGGAAGTAATAAGTATATGATGGGTTGCTAGAGTGATAGAAGCTTAAACCCTAGTTTATGTGTTGCTTCGTAAGGGGCTGATTTGGATCCATATGTTTCATGCTATGGTTAGGTTTACCTTAATACTTTTGTTGTAGTTGCGGATGCTTCAATATAGGTTAATCAAAAGTGGGATGCTTGTTCAAGTAAGAACATCACCCAAGCACCGGTCCACCCACATATCAAATTATCAAAGTACCGAACGCGAATCATATGAACATGATGAAAACTAGCTTGACGATAATCCCATGTGTCCTCGGGAGCGCTTTTCCTATTATAAGAGTTTGTCCAGGCTTGTCCTTTGCTACAAAAAGGATTGGGCCACCTTGCTGCACCTTATTTACTTTTGTTACTTGTTGCTCGTTACAATTTATCTTGTCACAAAACTATCTGTTACCACTTATTTCAGTACTTGCAGAGAATACCTTGCTGAAAACCGCTTATCATTTCCTTCTGCTCCTCGTTGGGTTCGACACTCTAACTTATTGAAAGGACTACGATAGATCCCCTATACTTGTGGGTCATCAAGCGACAGACTGCATAATAAAAGGTTGTCATCTTAAGGGGCAATACAACGTGACGCTCTCTTGCACTAAGGGATTGAGCATACAAACAAATAAGCGCATGGCAACCTCTGCTTCCCTCCGTGAAGGGCCTATCCTTTACTTTTATGTATTCACTTTTATGCAAAGAGTCAAAGTTTTCCTTCTAATACATTTTATTTTTATCATTTGGCAAGCATCATGTGGTGAGGAAAGACCTAGGCACATATTTCCAGTTGAATATAGATAGCATGAGTTATTATTGTTGACATCACCCTTGAGGTGAGTACGTTGGGAGGCAAAACTTTAAGCCCCTATCTTTCTATGTGTCCATTTGAAATGTTTGCTCATGAGTACGAGGTGAGTGTTAGCAATGATAGAAGACTATATGATGGTTGAGTATGTGGACTTGCCTAAAGGCTCCGACAGGTGACCCTCCCTGAAAAGATGATGAACTGTAGTTGCAAAGTTGACTGAGAACATAGTTTGTTGGTTTCTAATAGAGTTTTTGCTTTATACTTCGATTGTGTGATGAACTATTACTTATTCATGAGAAGTATATGATGAAATTTCTATGATAAAATTCCTAAGTTTAATTTTGTTGTTGTTATAATAATCAACATGATGCTTCTATGTCCATATTTTGTTTTTATCGACACCTCTCTCTCAAAGCATGTGGACATGTTTTTCGATTTCGGTTTTCGCTTGAGGACAAGCGAGGTCTAAGCTTGGGGGAGTTGATACGTCCATTTTTCATCATGTTTTATTACTGTTATTTATAATGTTTTTATCCATATTAATGCTTTTTGGAGTAATTCTAATGCCTTTTCTCTCATAATTTGCAAGGTACACACCAAGAGAGAGAATTCCAGCAGCTGGAAATCTGGACCTAGAAAAGCTACGGTAGGCCACCTATTCTGCACAACTCCAAACAAGCTGAAACTTGACATGGATTTTTTATGGAATATATAAGAATTATTGGAGCAAATAACTACTAGAGGGGGCCCACCAGGTGGGCACAACCCACCTGGGCGCGCCAGGGAGCCCAGGCACGCCCTTGTGGGTTGTGCCCTCCTCGGCCCACCTCCGGTGCCCATCTTCTTGTATACAAGTCATTTTGACCTAGAAAAAATAAGCAGAAGACTTTCGGGACGGAGCGCCGCCGTCTCGACGCGGAACTTGGGCAGGAGCACTTTTTCCCTCCGGTGGAGCGATTCACCCGGGGGAACTTCCTCCCGGAGGGGGAAATCATCGTCATCATCATCACCAACAACTCTCCCATCTTGGGGAGGGCAATCTCCATCAACATCTCCAACAACACCATCTGATCTCAAACCCTAGTTCATCTCTTGTGTTCAATCTTGTTACCGGAACTATAGGTTGGTGCTTGTGGGTGACTAGTAGTGTTGATTACATCTTGTAGTTGATTACTATATGGTTTATTTGGTGGAAGATTATATGTTCAGATCCATTATGCTATTTAATACTCCTCTAATCATGAGCATGTTTATCATTTGTGAGTAGTTACTTTTGTTCTTGAGGTCACGGGAGAAATCATGTTGCAAGTAATCATGTGAACTTGATATGTGTTCGATATTTTGATAGTATGTGTGTTGTGATTCCCTTAGTGGTGTCATGTGAACGTTGACTACATGAAACTTCACCATATTTGGTCCTAAGGGAATGCATTGTGGAGTAGCACTTAGATGATGGGTTGCGAGAGTGACAGAAGCTTAACCAGTTTATGCGCTATTCCGTAAGCAACCGATTGGATCCAAAAATTTAATGCTATGGTTAGAATTTATTCTTAATACTTTTCTCGTAGTTGTAGATGCTTGCGGGAGGGTTAATCATAAGTAGGAGGTTTGTTCAAGTAAGAACAACACCTAAGCACCGGTCCACCCACATATCAAATTATCAAAGTAGCGAACACAAATTGAACCAACATGATGTAAGTGACTAGATGAAATTCCTGTGTACCCTCAAGAATGCTTTGCTTATCATAAGAGACCATTTTGGCATGTCCTTTGCCTCAAAAAGTACTAGGCTACCTTGTTGCACTTTTTTTACTACTATCGTCACTTGCTCATTACAATTTCAGCACTTGCAGACATTACCTTGCTGGAAACCACTTGTCATTTCCTTCTGCTCCTCGTTGGGTTCGACACTCTTACTTATTGAAAAGAGCTACAGTTGATCCCCTATACTTGTGGGTCATCATGGTTGCAAACGTTACTATCTTAACATATTTTTTTATTCTAGATATTCCCGAGGACGGCAGTATGTCGATTATCCTTGGTAGACCCTTTTTGAATACTAAAGGGGCTGTTATTGATTGCAACAAGGCCAATGTCACTTTTCATGTTAATGGTAATGAGCATACGATACACTTTCCGAAGAAACAACCTCAAGTTCATAGTATCAATTCTATTGGAAAAATTTCAACTATTGGAGGTTTTGAATTCCCTCTTTCTACTGTCAAAAAGAAATATGATATTCTTATTGTTGGGGAGATTCATATCCCCGTTGAGGTAACCTAGTGTTATTAAAAAATTCTCTAGTTTCATGTCATTCGGAAGAAGTTTGTTAATAATACTTGATCTACCTTTTTAATGGATTCCTTTTGATGAGCATGGGATTGATGAATTTAGAAAGCACAACTTTCTATACCCACTTTTTACTTCTATTATTTAGGATAAATAAAGAAAAAATGGTATTTTCTGTCTGTTTCCTAAATTATTCGTGCAATAAAAAATATCCCGAAAATAAATGTTCTCCGTATGCCCTGAAAATTTAGTATATTTTTTATAGAATATTTGTGAATTTCTGGCACTGAACACACACCAGGGGGCCTCATCAGCTGGCCACAAGGGTGGAGGGTGCGCCCTACCCCCCTGGGCGTGCCCCCTGTCCTTGTGGGACCCACGTGGCCCCCCTCCACTTATTCCAGCACCCATCCACTCCTTCTTCCTCCTGAAAAAATCATTCCATAGCTCAAACTCGTGTTCTTGCTCATCTTGCTGCCATTTTCGATCTCCTTGCTCAAAGCACCATTCACAAGACTGCTTTGAGGGATTGTTCTTCGGTATGTGACTCCTCCAGTGGTCCAATTAGTTTTTGTTCTACTTCTTTATTTATTGCAAATGTTTGCTATTGTGGTGACCTTGTTCTTGAGCTTGCGTGTCAAATTTATAAGGTCCAAAGTAGTTTCGATGCATGATATAGCCTCTAGGCACTTGTAGGAGTAGTTGCTATCAATCTTGTTGAGCTTGGTTCACTTCTATTTTGAGTCACTAAAAAGTTCAGAAAATTTTTAGAGGAAGGAAAATATCAAGCAGAATGTAGCAAGGTGGTTCTTCGAGGAAGCAAGCACCAAGGATCGTGATACACGAACCGGATCTTGAACCACCAAGAGAAATTCAAGTGCAGCCTTGTGAATGGTGGTCATACGAATTTATGGTTCATGCAGGATTCAAGGATGAGTTCTATACATACATACAAAATGCCGGCCTTGAAGACTTCTTGTCAGACAAATGCTTAAAATATTATTATATCATCGATTCCTTCATGCGGAGGTTTGAGTTTTCATCTAAGCGTAATACTCATACGGTCCTTTTTGATCTTTATGATGAATCATATACCATGGACCTAGAAATTTTTTGTGATGCATGCAAAATTCCACAATGGGGTATTCTAGTGAACCTCAGAAATCTGCTATAGTGATTTCCTTGCTAGCATCACCGTGGGGGAAACTAGAAATATCACACAAGCCACCATAGGGAGCATTCACTTTCTTGCTATACATTTTTTTGATCTCTTTACAGGAAGATGCATTAATGGTAAATATGATCATAGCCACCTCTACGTTCCAGATCTTAGTGTCCTCAAATGTGCGGTGTTAGGCGATAAGCGATATAACTTGGGGGCTATTCTTGCAAGGAGGTTACGTCTTAATGCTAAAGATGGAGATTTATTTGGTGGGATTTATGCAACTCGTTTAGCTAATTATTTTGGCATACCCATAAGACGGTATGATATTGAGTTTCCACCTGTGTTTCTAGATTATGAGGCTATGGTACGCTACCAGTTTCTTAAAAGGAACGAACAGATCCTCTAGTACTGATTAATTTTTAACAGACGACACGCCGTCCATGTTAATCTTCCTGATCCTGCCTTCTCTAACTTCCAGGTTAATAGGAGAAATTTCATAACTAGAGAGGATCTAAACGAGTATGAGAGAACAGCGGAGGCTGCTCACCTCCATGTTGTAGCCCTTCAGGCAGTAGCTGCTGCATCTCAGTACAATCTTGACTACAACTTCGGATATCCGACAGGCCAGCCATTGCCGTAGACCAACTTAGGCCAAAAGCCTAAGCTTGGGGGAGTACGTATTTCTCACTGACATTACATTCATGTTGACACACTCATTTCAGTTGTCGATGTTCATACTATTGCATTATATTATCCATGTTACTTCTATTTCTTTTTCCCGCTTTCTTCGTGTGTGTTTGACAAACCTTAATAAAAAGAAAAAAAAATAGTTGTAGTTAGTTTAATTTCTTTGCATGCTTAGTTGTAGTATTAAAAGAAAACCCAAAAAGATTTCTCGTTCTTCTTTTGCTTGTTGGGAGCTTTCCCGTGTAAAGAGTTTTTCTCATTTTTTATCTTCTTCAGAAAAATAAAAACTCCAAAAATATTTCAGTGTGTTTATTTGAAATTCTTTTCTTTTCTTTGGGGGTCGAGAGGAGAAGACCACGATGAAAACGTTGAGTGGCTCTCATTTGCATTATTGTTGATCTAACAAAGAGCCCATATTACCTTGTCTTCTCCTTTGAATGAATGTTTGCAGATTCCAGCTTAGTCCAATGCACGCGCACTATTATTATTATCCACATTGTTCGGTTATGCAAGTGAAAGGCAATAATGACGATATATGATGAAATGCTTGAGATGAGGAAAAGCTGGTATGAACTCGACATATCTTGTTTTTGTAAATATGATTAGTTCAGCATTCCTGATTCAGCTTATTATGAATGAAACATGTTTGCAATGACTATTAGAGATTATAGATACTCATGCCATGCTTAATTAGCTAGGAGTTTACAATGGTTTACCTTACGTTCCACATGGAAATTAAAATGGTTATGATGTAGTATGATAGGATGGTATCCTCCTTTGAATGATTCGAGTAGCTTGACTTGGCACATGTTCACGCATGTAGTTGAAACAAAATCAACATAGCCTCCACGATATTTATGTTCATGGTGATTTATATCCTACTCATGCTTGCACTCAATGTTGGTTAATCTCAATGCATGTTTACGATTGTTGTCGCTCTCTAGTTGGTCGCTCCCCAGTATTTTTCTAGCCATCACCTGTACTAAGCGGGAATACTGCTTGTGCATCCACTTCCATAAACCCAAAGTTATTCCATATGAGTCCACCATACCTTCCTATATGCGGTATTTACTTGCCGTTCCAAGTAAATTTGCAGGTGCCAAACTCTAAACCTTCAAATGATAATTTGTTTCGTATGCTCAAATCGCTCATGTACCAACTAGGGTTGTCAATATCTTCCATGCTAGGTGGTTTATTCTCATGATGAGTGGACTCCGCTCATCATTCACGAGAAAATGGCTGGTAACCGGGATACCCAGTCCCATGCTCAAATCAAATCAAAATAATTGTAAACAAAACTCCCCCAGGACTGTTGTTAGTTCGACGGTACCCGTTGTTTCGGACAGCCCTGGAGTGTGCTTGTTGGTGGTGGGGAGTATAAACTTTACCATTCTGTTTGGGAACAAGATATCTTGGTTGTTACGTTGACAATCAAAGCATACCGATCAAAATATTATTTATCTCTATTTCAAAACTCGAGCTCTGGCACCTCTGCAAATCCCCGCTTCCCTCTGCGAAGGGCCTATCTATTTACTTTTATTGTTGAGTCATCATCCTCTTATAAAAACCACCGGTTAGAGAGCACCACTGTCATTTGAATGCATTGTTATTAATTTATATTGAGTATGACTGTGACTAGATCTCTTTTACCGTGAATTACAATGTCTAGTCAGTCCTTGATCTTTAGGGGTGCTCAGCATTTATGTTTGCCGGTCTCAGAAAGAGCTAGCGAGATACCATCTTGTTATATCATATCATGATTGTTTTAAAAAAGTGTTGTCATCCGAGATTTATTATTATTGCTTGCCAGTTGATTATGCCACTGATGAGAGTAAATGTGAGACCTAAATATTATTGTGAATATGGTTAGTTCATAATGTTTGTTGAACACTTGAATGTTGGCTTTACATATTTGCAACAATAAGATCAAACAGAGTTTGTAAAAGTTTTTCTTTATCACTTTCAGTTTGTCAACTGAATTGCTTGAGGACAAGCAATGGGTTAAGCTTGGGGGAGTTGATACGTCTCCATCGTATCTACTTTTCCAAACTCTTTTGCCCTTGTTTTGGACTCTAACTTGCAAGATTTGAATGGAACTAACCCGGACTGACGCTGTTTTCAGCAGAATTGACATGTTTTTATTTTTGTGCAGAAATAAAAGTTCTTGGAATGCCATGAAACTTCACGGAGAAGATTTTCGGAATTAGTTAAAAAATTGGCGAAATAATCAAGTGAAGGGGGCCCACGGCCTGGCCACAAGGGTGGGGGCGCGCCCTCCGTCCTTGTGGGCCCCCTGGACCTCCACCAACGTCAACTCCAACTCCATATATTCATGTTCGGGGAGAAAAAATCGGAGAGAAGGATTCATCGCGTTTTACAATACGGAGCCGCCGCCAAGCCTTGTTCTTTCTCAGGAGGGCAGTCCATTCGGGGCTCCGGAGAGGGGAATCCGTTGCCATCGTCATCATCAACCATCCTCCATCAGCAATTTTATGATGCTCACCACCGTGCTTGAGTAATCCCATCGTAGGCTTGCTCGACGGTGATGGGTTGGATGAGACTTACCATGTAAACGAGTTAGTTTTGTTAGGGTTTGATCCCTAGTATCCACTATGTTCTGCTATGACTTTGCTATGCTTAATGCTTGTCACTAGGGCCGAGTGCCATGATTTTAGATCTGAACCTATTATGTTTTCATGAATATATGTGTGTTCTTGATCCTACCTTGCAAGTCAATAGACACCTACTACGTGTTATGATCCGGCAACCCTGTAGTGACAATAGTCGGGACACTTCCCGATGATGACCGTAGTTCGAGGAGTTCATGTATTCACTAAGTGCTAATGCATTGGTCCGGTAATCTATTAAAAGGAGGCCTTAATATCCCTTAGTTTCCAATCCGCTGCCACGGCAGGGTAGGACAAAAGATGTCATGCATGTTCTTTTCCATAAGCACCCTATATTCGGAATACATGCCTACATTATATTGATGAATTGGAGCTAGTTCTGTGTCACCCCTATGTTATAACTGTTGCATGATGAATGCTATCCAACATAATTATCCATCATTGATCCATTGCCTATGAGCTTGTTTCATATTGATCTTTGCTCCATTACTTTTCCGTTGCCACTGTTACGATTACTACAAAACTGCTACTATTACTTTTGTCACTGTTACCTTTAACTTCCATACTACTTTGCTAGTAAATACTTTGCTGCAGATATTATGTATTCCAGGTGTGGTTGAATAGACAACTCAGGTGCTAATACTTGAGAATATTCTTTGGCTCCCCTTGTGTCGAATCATAAATTTGGGTTGAATACTGTACCCACGAAAACTATTGTGATTCCCTATACTTGTGGTGTATCACTCAGCAGGGTCTGCCGCACCGTCGTACCGTGGTGGCAACTCCGGCCTAAACTTCAGTTGCCACTGCACCCGTCGAAAGGCAGGGGAGAAAGGTCGGAGGCCCGTGATGCCTCCGAATGCGCCCGGCGGACCGGTGGGAGGGGCGACGCCTGCCATGGGAACCGAGTAGCAAGGGCGAGGCACAGCTGAGGAAGAGGCAAACCTCTGACACACCCCTACCTGGCGCGCCAAATGTCAGTTCAGGGCTCCACAGACCCAAGAAAGTTCGAACTCTAGGGCGTGTGTGTAAAACTCAACCTCTCCAGCCAACCAGTTCGTCATCCCCACGACCTAGTTCGATGAACAAGAGAGGAAAGGGACACGGCATTTTATCCAGGTTTGGGCCACCTTGCGGTGTAATACCCTACTCCTGCTTTGAGGTGGATTAGCCTTGTGAGGGGCTGAGGATGAACTAGTACTAGGGAAGAACAACTTCAAGAGGTCTGTTCTAGTGTGGGTGTGAGCTAGTGAAGTCTCTCTCCGGACCCGGGTCCCCTCCTAAGGTGGTGGCTAAGCTATATTTATAGTGGCCTCGATCCTCTTCCTCCAAACGAAGGCATGAAGGGATCCCAAAGTGGCCAATTCTGAAGGGGGACAAGAAGTTCATCCTATTCTGACGAAAGGTGGTCTTTTCCTGCAAAGCTTCTCGTCGTGACGCCATGGTGGGCTCGGTGATGACATCTGTCCTGCCATCCTGGCGGTCCTGGTCTTGTTGCATGGAAATGGAAACCTTTGGCTGATTCCTCGGGACCCCGCGCCTGCGCTTCCCTCCTTAGCACCAAAGAGGAAACCCGCTGCTCTGCGCCCGCCTGGCCTTAGTCGTCAAGGCTGGTGTCACCTCAACCTCATGAGGTGGGCGCCAGCATAGGAATCTCTACTCCACGGGAGCCAGCCTAAGAAGGCCGCTCCCTCCGGAGGTCTTGGCATCATCCGCCTCGCGAGGTCGTGTATTGTAGGTGTTGAAGATGGGTCGTACCAGGCCGTCGATGGAGCCACGCCGTGGGCTATAGGCAGGCAAGTCTGGGTACCCTGGTTCCCAGAACGCTGACAAAGTTCACCTTCATTGATTATACCGAGCCCCCTACGGTGGAGGCAAGTGGTGGTGACGACGGCGGCAGCAATGTTGCCGACGAGCTCCCGTTGGCTGGGGCAGGCGGCGACGATGTCCAAGGAGACGGTGGCCCTTCCTACTAGATTTTATCCTGCGACATTTACCATGCCTCATGGAGGCGTAAGACTTTTCTTGAATTTGCAGAACATTTTAGTTCTTGTAATAACTTGTTTGAACTCTGTGATTTTCCTTTTCGTGCTTAGTTTCCTTCATGTTTGCCTTTGTGCTCTGCGTTGGCAGGGCCCAGCCCGGCGCATACCTCGACCGCCGTTGGGGTGTCCGGATCGCCAGGACAAACCAAGGAGTAAGGGGCTACATGACTTGTGAGGCCCTCGCGTCGTGATGCTCAGGGGTCCCCATTGACGTGCGTGCAACCCTCATGAAGGAAACATGGGCAGCGGCGAGGTTAGTCCGGCGCTCTCATACGTTCCCTCACCAGCTTTTACCTTGGAGGTGCGCGAGAAGACCAGGTACAAGGGACCTGGTGAGGTGGCGTGCGCTAGGCCGGGCCTGAGCATAGCCCCCGTGTCCAGCCCCCTTGCATGTGCATCTCTGGGGAATGCGGTGTGACAGGGCCGTGCGAAGGGCCGAAAGGCCATCCTGAGGTCGGTGCAGCCCCTAGGGTGCCCTCAATTGTTTGTCCACGAGCGCGGAGCATGGGGCTTCCACTTGGGCGTGGGCATAGCCGCTGTGCGACCGTGTCATCCACCATCACAGATCATGGAGCTTCCACTTGGGCGTGGGTGGGTGTTCCTGTGGCGGGAGACTCCGGGGCGTGTACAGCCCCGTTTGTACGCGTGTCTAGCATGGCAGAACTGGAGGAGGTGTATCTGGGCACTTGTGAGCCAGCGCGGGAGTCACGAGGCCCTACCTTGCTACCTCTTGAGCACTGCGTTGGTTTTCCCTTGAAGAGGAAAGGGTGATGCAGTAAAGTAGCATTAGTATTTCCCTCAGTTTTTGAGAACCAAGGTAAAATCCAGTAGGAGGCCACGCTCAAGTCCCTCGCACCTACACAAACAAATAAAAACCTCGCAACCAATGCAATAAAGGGGTTGTCAATCCCTTCACGGTCACTTACGAAAGTGAGATCTGATAGATATGATAAGATAATATTTTTGGTATTTTTATAATAAAGATGCAAAGTAAAATAAAAGGCAATAAAAATAGCTAAGTGTTGGAAGATTAATATGATGGAAAATAGACCCGGGGCCATAGGTTTCACTAGTGGCTTCTCTCAAGAGCATAAGTATTACGGTGGGTGAACAAATTACTGTTGAGCAATTGATAGAATTGAGCATAGTTATGCGAATATCTAGGTATGATCATGTATATAGGCATCACGTCCATGACAAGTATACCGACTCCTGCCTGCAAATACTACTATTGCTCCACACATCGACCGCTATCCAGCATGCATCTAGAGTATTAAGTTCAAAAGAACAGAGTAATGCTTTAAGTAAGATGACATGATGTAGAGGGATAAACTCATGCAATATGATATAAACCCCATCTTGTTATCCTCGATGGCAACAATACAATACGTGCCTTGCTGCCCCTACTGTCACTTGGAAAGGACACCGCAAGATTAAACCCGAAGCTAAGCACTTCTCCCATTGCAAGAAAGATCAATCTAGTAGGCCAAACCAGACTGATAATTCGAAGAAACTTGCAAAGATAACCAATCATAAGATAATTCGGAGAAGATTCAAATATTGTTCATAGATAAACTTGATCATAAACCCACAATTCATCGGTCTCAACAAACACACCGCAAAAGAAGATTACATCGAATAGATCTCCACGAGAATCGTGGAGAACTTTGTATTGAGATCCAAAGAGAGAGAAGAAGCCATCTAGCTAATAACTATGGACCCGAAGGTCTGAGGTAAACTACTCACACATCATCGGAGAGGCTATGGTGTTGATGTAGAAGCCCTCCATGATCAATGGCCCCTCCGACAGGATGCCGGAAAAGGCCCCAAGATGGGATCTCGCGGGTACAGAAGGTTGCGGCAGTGGAATTAGGTTTTTGTGGATGCCTCTGTTGGTTCGGGGGTATGTAGGTATATATAGGAGGAACAAGTACATCGGTGGAGCAACATGGGCCCCACAAGGGTGGAGGGCGCGCCAAGGGGGGGGGGGGGTAGGCGCGCCCCCTGCCTCGTGCTCTCCTGGTTGATTTCTTGATGTAGACTCCAAGTCCTCTGGATCACGTTTGTTCCGAAAATCACATTCCCAAAGGTTTCATTCCGTTTGGACTCCGTTTGATATTCTTTTTCTCCGAAACACTGAAATAGGCAAAAAAACAACAATTTGGGCTGGGTCTCTGGTTAATTTGTTAGTCCCAAAAATAATATGAAAGTGTATAACAAATCCCATTAATCATCCAAAACAGAATATAATATAGCATGAAGCAATAAAAAATTATAGATACGATGGAGACGTATCAAGCATCCCCAAGCTTAATTCCTGCTCGTCCTCGAGTAGGTAAATTATAAAAACAGAAATTTTTATGCGAAATGCTACTTGGCATAATTTTCTAATGTAACCCTCTTAATTGTGGTATGAATATTCAGATCCAAAAGATTCAAGATAAAAGTTTAATGTTGACGTAAAAGCAATAACACTTCAAGCATACTAACTAAGCAATTATGTCTTCTCAAAATAACATGGCCAAAGAAAGTTCATCCCTACAAAATCATATAGTTTAGTCATGCTCCATTTTCGTCACACAAGAATGCTCTCATCATGCACAACCCCGATGACAAGCCAAGCAATTGTTTCATACTTTAGTAATCTCAAACCTTTTCAACCTTCACGCAATACATGAGCGTGAGCCATGGATATAGCACTATGGGTGGAATAGAATATAATGATGGGGGTTATGTGGAGAAGACAAAAAAGGAGAAAGTCTCACATCAACGCGGCTAATCAACAGGCTATGGAGATGCCCATCGATTGATGTTAATGCAAGGAGTAGGGATTGCCATGAAATGGATGCACTAGAGCTATAAATGCATAAAAGCTCAACAAAAGAAACTAAGTAGGTGTGCATCCAACTTGCTTGCTCACAAAGACCTAGGGCATTTGAGGAAGCCCATTGTTGGAATAAACAAGCCAAGTTCTATAATGAAAAATTCCCGCTAGTATATGAAAGTGACAAAACAAGAGACTCTCTATCATGAAAATCATGGTGCTACTTTGAAGCACAAGTGTGGAAAAAAGGATAGTAGCATTGTCCCTTTTTATTTTCTCTTTTTTTGGGCCTCCCTTTTTTTTATTTGGCCTTTCTATTTTTTTATTGGGACAATGCTCTATGAATGATGATCATCACACTTCTATTTATTTACAATTCAATGATTACAAATCGATACTAGAACAAGGTATGAATCTATATGAATGCCTCCGGCGGTATACCGGGATAGGCAATGAATCAAGAGTGACATGTATGAAAAATTATGAACGGTGGCTTTGCCACAAATACGATGTCAACTACATGATCATGCAAAGCAATATGACAATGATGAACGTGTCATGATAAACGGAACGTGGAAAGTTGGATGGCAATATATCTCGGAATGGCTATGGAAATGCCATAATAGGTAGGTATGGTCGCTGTTTTGAGGAAGATATAAGGAGGTTTATTTGTGACAGAGTGTATCATATCATGGGGTTTGGATGCACCGACGAAGTTTGCACCGACTCTCAATGTGAGAAAGGGCAATGCACGGTACCGAAGAGGCTAGCAATGATGGAAGGGTAAGAGTGCGTATAATCCAGGGACTCAACATTAGTCATAAAGAAATCACATACTTATTGCAAAAAATCTACAAGTCATCAAAAACCAAGCACTACGCGCATGCTCCTAGGGGGATAGATTGGTAGGAAAAGACCATCGCTCGTCCCCGACCGCCACTCTGTTGGAAATATGCCCTAGAGGCAATAATAAAAGGATTATTATTATATTTCCTTGTTGGTGATAATTGTCTTCTATTCATGCTATAATTGTATTATCCGGAAATCGTAATACACGTGTGAATACATAGACCACAATATGTCCCTAGTGAGCCTCTAGTTGAATAGCTCGTTGATCAATAGATAGTCATGGTTTCCTGACTATGGACATTGGATGTCATTGATAACGGGATCACATCATTAGGAGAATGATGCGATGGACAAGACCCAATCCTAAGCATAGCACAAGATCGTGTAGTTCGTTTTGCTAGAGCTTTTCCAATGTCAAGTATCTCTTCCTTAGACCATGAGATCGTGTAACTCCCGGATACCGTAGGAGTGCTTTGGGTGTACCAAAGCGTCCTGGCGTAACTAGGTGACTATAAAGGTGCACTACTGGTATCTCGAAAGTGTCATTGGGTTGACACGGATCGAGGCTAGGATTTGTCAATCCATGTTATGGAGAGGTATCACTGGGCCCACTTTCGGTAGTGCATCATCATAATGAGCTCAAAGTGACCAAGTGTCGGTCACGGGATCATGCATTACGATGCGAGTAAAGTGACTTGCGTAACGAGATTGAGCGAGGTATTGGGATACCGACGATCGAATCTCGGGCAAGTAACATACCGTCTGACAAAGGGAATAGTATACGGGGTTGCTTGAATCCTCGACATCGTGGTTCATCCGATGAGATCATCGAGGAGTATGTGGGAGCCAACATGGGTATCCAGATCCCGCTGTTGGTTATTGATCGGAGAGCCGTCTCGGTCATGTCTTCATATCTCCCGAACCCGTAGGGTCTACACACTTAAGGTTCGGTGACGCTAGGGTTATTAGGAATACTTGTATGTGATACGGTCACCGGAAAGTTTCGGGGGCATATCGATATTGTACCGGGGCCACCAGAGGGGTTCCGGGGGTCCACCGGGAGGGGCCACCTCTCTCGGAGGGCTTCATGGGCCGTAAGGGGCAGGGAACCAGCCCCAGGAGGGCTGGGCGCCCCCCCCCATTTGGGCCCATGCGCCTAGGGTTGGGGGGAAACCCTAGTGGGGGCGCCCCCCTTGCTTCGGGTGCAATCCCCCTCCCTTGGCCGCCGCCACCCCCTCTAGATCTCATCTAGAGGGGCCCGACCCCCTTGCCCATTCCCCTATAAATAGAGGGGCGAGGGGAGGGCTGCAACACACATCCAAGGCGCAGCCCCTCCCCTCCCCAACACCTCTCCTCCTCCGTTAAGTGCTTGGCGAAGCCCTGTCGGAGTACTGCCTCTCCACCATCACCACGTCGTCGTGCTGCTGCTGGAGCCTTCTTCCTCAACCTCTCCTCCCCCCTTGCTGGATCAAGAAGGAGGAGACGTCATCCGCTCCGTACATGTGTTGAACGCGGAGGTGCTGTCCGTTCGGCACTTGGTCATCGGTGATTTGAATCACGGCGAGTACGACTCCATCATCCCCGTTCTCTTGAATGCTTCCGCACGCGATCTACAAGTGGTACGTAGATGCATATCTCTCCTATTACTCATTGCTTAGATGAACTCATAGATGGATCTTGGTGAAACCGTAGGAAATTTTTTATTTTCTGCAACGTTCCCCAACAGTGGCATCATGAGCTAGGTCTATGCGTAGTTCTCCTTTTGCACGAGTAGAACACAATTTGTTGTGGGCGTAGATGTTGTGAACTTTCTTGCCGCTACTAGTCTTATTTTGCTTCAGCGGTATTGTGGGATGAAGCGGCCCGGACCGACCTTACACGTACGCTTACGTGAGACAGGTTCCACCGACTGACATGCACCAGTTGCATAAGGTGGCTAGCGGGTGTCTGTCTCTCCCACTTTAGTTGGAGCGGATTCGACGAAAAGGGTCCTTATGAAGGGTAAATAGAAGTTGACAAATCACGTTGTGGTTATTCGTAGGTAAGAAAACGTTCTTGCTAGAACCCAATTGCAGCCACGTAAAAGATGCAACAACAATTAGAGGACGTCTAACTTGTTTTTGCAGCAATTGTCATGTGATGTGATATGGCCGAAGTTGTGATGAATGATGAATGATATATTGTGATGTATGAGATCATGCTCTTGTAATAGGAATCACGACTTGCATGTCGATGAGTATGACAACGGCAGGAGCCATAGGAGTTGTCTTAATTATTGTATGACCTGCGTGTCATTGATTCAACGCCATGTAAATTACTTTACTTTATTGCTAAGCGTGTTAGCCATAGTAGTAGAAGTAATAGTTGGCGAAACAACTTCACGGAGACACGATGATGGAGATCATGATGATGGAGATCATGGTGTCATGCGGTGACAAGATGATCATGGAGCCCCGAAGATGAAGATTAAAGGAGCTATATGATATTGGCCATATCATGTCACTACTTTATATAATTGCATGTGATGTTTATTATGTTTTATGCATCTTGTTTACTTAGAACGGCAGTAGTAAATAAGATGATCCATTATAATAATTTTAAGAAAGTGTTTCCCTAAGCGTGCACCGTTGCTAAAGTTAAATCGTTTCAAGCACCACGTGATGATGGGTGTGATAGATCCTTACGTTCACATACAACGAGTGTAAGACAGTTTTACACATGCAAAACAGTTAGGGTTAACTTGACGAGCCTAGCATGTACAGACATGGCCTCAGAACACAAGAGACCGAAAGGTCGAACATGAGTCGTATGGAAGATACGATCAACATGGAGATGTTCACCGATGATGACTAGTCCGTCTCACGTGATGATCGGACACGGCCTAGTCAACTCGGATCATGTAACACTTAGATGACTAGAGGGATGTCAAATCTGAGTGGGAGTTCATTAAATAATTTGATTAGATGAACTTAATTATTCATGAACATTAGTCTAAAATCTTTGCAAAATGTCTTGTAGATCAAATGGCCAACGCTCATGTCACCATGAACTTCAACGCGTTCCTAGAGAAGACCAAGCTGAAAGATGATGGCAGCAACTATTCGGACTGGGTCCGGAACCTGAGGATCATCCTCATAGCAGCCAAGAAACAATATGTCCTAGAAGCACCGCTAGGTGAAGCACCCATCCCAGAGAACCAAGACATTATGAGTGCTTGGCAGTCTCGTGCTAATGATTACTCCCTCGTTCAGTGCGGCATGCTTTACAGCTTAGAACCGGGGCTCCAAAAGCGTTTTGAGCAACACGGAGAATATGAGATGTTCGAGGAGCTGAAAATGGTTTTCCAAGCTCATGCCCGGGTCGAGAGATATGAAGTCTCCGACAAGTTCTATAGTTGTAAGATGGAGGAAAACAGTTACATCGGTGAGCACATACTCAAAATGTGCAGGTTGCACAACCTTTGTCCCAGTGGACATTAACCTCCCGGACGAGGCGGTCATTGACAGAATCCTTGATCACTCCCACCAAGCTACAAGAGCTTTGTGATGAACTACAATATGCAGGGGATGGTAAAGACCATTCCTGAAGTATTCTCAATGCTGAAGTCAGCAGAGGTTGAAATCAAGAAAGACCATCAAGTGTTGATGGTAAATAAAACCACTAAGTTCAAGGAGGGCAAGGGTAAGAAGAACTTCAAGAAGGACGGCAAAGATTTTGTCGCGCCCGGTAAGCCGATTCTTGGGAAGAAGTCAAAGAATGGACCCAAGCCCGAGGCGAGTGCTTTTATTGCAAAGGAAGGGCCTTTGGAAGCGAACTGCCCCAAATACTTAGCGGACAAGAAGGCCGGCAACACTAAAGGTATATTTGATATACATGTAATTGATGTGTACCTTATCGATTACTCGTAGTAACTCCCGGTATTTGATACGGTGTCGTTGCTCATATTTGTAACTCACGGCGGGAGGCTGTGGAATAAACGGAGATGGCGAAGGGCGAGGAGGCGATCTTGGCGTCGGGAATGGTTCCAAGGTCGATGGGATCGCCGTCGGCACGCTACCTCTACATTTACCTACAGGATTAGTTTTAAACCTCAATAATTGTTATTTAGTGCCAAGTTTGAGCATGAACATTGTATCAGGATCTCGTTTAATGCGAGATGGCTACTCATTTAAATCCGAGAATAATGGTTGTTCTATTTATATGAGAGATATGTTTTATGGTCATGCTCCGATGGTCAATGGTTTATTCTTAATGAATCTCGAACGTAATATTACACATATTCATAGTGTGAATACCAAAAGATGTAAAGTTGATAACGATAGTCCCACATACTTGTGGCACTACCGCCTTGGTCACATTGGTGTCAAGCGCATGAAGAAGCTCCATTCTGATGGACTTTTAGAGTCTCTCGATTATGAATCATTTGACACATGCGAACCATGCCTCATGGGAAAAATGACCAAGACTCCATTCTCCGGAACAATGGAGCGAGCAACCAACTTATTGGAAATCATACATACCTATGTGTGCAGTCCAATGAGCGTTGAGGCTCGCGGAGGATATCGTTATGTTCTCACTCTCACTGATGACTTGAGTAGATATGGGTATGTCTACTTGATGAAACACAAGTCTGAGACCTTTGAAAAGTTCAAGGAATTTCAGAATGAGGTAGAGAATCAACGTCACCGAAAAATAAAGTTCTTACGGTCAGATCGTGGAGGAGAATATTTAAGTCACGAATTTGGTACACACTTAAGGAAATGTGGAATCGTTTCACAACTCACGCCGCCTGGAACACCTCAGCGTAACGGTGTGTCCGAATGTCGTAATCGCACTCTATTGGATATGGTGCGATCTATGATATCTCTTACCGATTTACCGCTTTCATTTTGGGGATACGCTCTAGAGACAGCTACATTCACTTTAAATAGGGCCGCCTCCATTGGCCGCCCCCCCCTCTAGATCTCATCTAGAGGGGGCCGGCCCCCTTGCCCCTTCCCCTATAAATAGAGGCGAGGGAGGCTGCAACACACATCCAAGGCGCAGCCCTCCCTCCCAACACCTCTCCTCCTCCGTTAAGTTCTTGGCGAAGCCCTGTGAGTATCTTGCCTCTCCACCATCACCACGCCGTCGTGCTGCTGCTGGAGCCTTCTTCCTCAACCTCTCCTTCCCCCTTGCTGGATCAAGAACGAGGAGACGTCATCCGCTCCGTCACGTGTGTTGAGCGCGGAGGTGCTGTCCGTTCGGCACTTGGTCATCGGTGATTTGAATCACGGCGTGAGTACGACTCCATCATCCCGTTCTCTTGAGCGCTTCCGCCTGCGATCTACAAGTGGTATGTAGATGCATCTCTCTCCGATTACTCGTTGCTTAGATGAACTCATAGATGGATCTTGGTGAAACCGTAGGAAATTTTTTATTTTCTGCAACGTTCCCCAACACACTCATAAGGAAGACAATCAAAGAACACCTCATGTTTCAAATTTGTTACATAACGTTTTATACGTGCATCCTACGGGACCTGCAAACTTCAACACAAGTATTTCTCAATTTCACAACTACTCAACTAGCACAACTTTAATATCACTACCTCCATATCTCAAAATAATCATCAAGCATCAAACTTCTCTTAGTATTCAACACACTCATAAGAAAGTTTTTACTAGTCTTGAATACTTAGCATATTAGGATTAATTTTCCTATTTAAGCAAATTACCATGCTGTTTAAGAATCTAAAAATAATATAAGTGAAGCATGAGAGAATAATATTTTCTATAAAACAAAACCACCGCCGTGCTCTAAAAGATATAAGTGAAGCACTAGAGCAAAAACTATATAGCTCAAAAGATATAAGTGAAGCGCATAGAGTATTCTAATAAATTCCGAATCATGTGTGTCTCTATCAAAAGATGTGTACAGAAAAGATGATTGTGGTAAACTAAAAAGCAAAGAATCAAATCATACAAGACGCTCCAAGCAAAACACATATCATGTGGTGAATAAAAATATAGCTCCAAGTAAAGTTACCGATGGAAGTAGACGAAAGAGGGGATGCCTTCCGGGGCATCCCCAAGCTTTGGATTTTTGGTGTCCTTAGATTATATTGGGGTGCCATGGGCATCACCTATCTTAGGCTGTTGCCACTCCTTGTTCCATAATCCATCTAATCTTTTACCCAAAACTCGAAAACTTCACAACACAAAACTTAACAGAAAATCTCGTGAGCTCCTGTTAGCGAAAGAAAACAAAACACCACTTGAAGGTACTGTAATGAATTCATTCTTTATTTATATTGGTGTTAAACCTACTATATTCCAACTTCTCTATGATTTATAAACTATTTGACTAGCCATAGATTCATCAAAATAAGCAAACAACACACGAAAAACAGAATCTGTCAAAAATAGAACAGTCTGTAGTAATCTGTAACTAACGCAAACTTCTGGAACTCCAAAACATCTACCAAAATAGGAAAACCTACAAAATGTTTTTATTGATCATCAGCAATTGGAATCAGTAATTTATCTCTTTCTGGTGATTTTTAACAATTGTTTTCGTGAACAGAAAGTTTCTGGAATTTTCAGCAAGATCAAATAACTATCATCCAAGAAGATCCTATAGGTTTAACTTGGCAAAAACACTAATTAAAATATAAAAACAAATATAACCATAGGCTAGATCAAAGATTTATTCCTAAACAGAAGCAAAAAGCAAAAAAAAACTAAAACTAAATGGGTTGCCTCCCAACAAGCGCTATCGTTTAACGCCCCTTGCTAGGCATAAAAGCAAGGATAGATCTAGGTATTACCATAATAATAGGTTAGATCATGAAAACTCATTTCATATTCTCTATGTTCTGCAGAAAATTTTCTTTGAGGCAAGCAAAAGTAATCAAAAGGGCTAAATTTAATGGGACAAGGGTCCCCAAGATCAATTTTGGGAGGTATAGGTTCCTCCTTCGGCCCTTCGTGTTGCACAACCAATTCAGAGAATATCCTAGCTCATTATTTCGGATAGCAAAATCATTATTAAGTTCAGAAATTCTATCAACTAGAACATTGGTTGGAACCCTTTTTCTAAGGTTTTCATTAAAAGCAACATAGTCTAGAGATTGAGAACGCATTATTTCCTCTTGATCAAAGAGGATTGCCTCTATGGGAGGACGGCTAGTGTCCACCCTATAGTGCGCAAAGATTTCTTTGGCCTCTTTTATTATAAATCTGAATTCATGAGCCAAGAAAATAGTAGCGGTACGCTTAACATAAGAATGCTCAATATTAGAAAATTCTAAGAAAATCCTTTGTATGCAAGGATGCATGTGCATAAACTGTCTTTCAAGTTCAACCACAAGCATGGCGATTGCGTCCGCAAGACTACTAGTTCTATGGAGAATAGAACTACCCATAGAACTACCCATAGACCACAAGCATGGCGATTGAGAACGCATTATTTCCTCTTGATCAAAGAGGATTGCCTCTATGGGAGGACGGCTAGTGTCCACCCTATAGTGCGCAAAGATTTCTTTGGCCTCTTTTATTATAAATCTGAATTCATGAGCCAAGAAAATAGTAGCGGTACGCTTAACATAAGAATGCTCAATATTAGAAAATTCTAAGAAAATCCTTTGTATGCAAGGATGCATGTGCATAAACTGTCTTTCAAGTTCAACCACAAGCATGGCGATTGCGTCCGCAAGACTACTAGTTCTATGGAGAATAGAACTACCCATAGAAGGCAAAGCACCGCCACAAGTAAAGAAATCTTGAATAACCCCTTTTCCAATGATATTACCGCTACCGATTCGGAATTTTTTTGTATGTAAGATAGGGGGTTCTTCAGCAAGAGCATCTGAATTTTGCATGTTATTATTATTGTCCATATCGACAATAATTTCCCCAATTTCAGACATAATGGTAGAAAATACAAGGAGCAAGCGAAGGAGGCGAACGGAAAGAGAGGGCGAATAAAACGACAAGGATGAAGTGGGGGAGAGGAAAACGAGAGGCAAATGGAAAATAATGTAATGTGGGAGATAAGAGTTTGTGATGGGTACTTGGTATGTTGACTTTTGCGTAGACTCCCCGGCAACAGCTCCAGAAATCCTTCTTGCTACCTCTTGAGCACTGCATTGGTTTTCCCTTGAAGAGGAAAGGGTGATGCAGTAAAGTAGCGTAAGTATTTCCCTCAGTTTTTAAGAACCAAGGTATCAATCCAGTAGGAGGCCACGCTCAAGTCCCTCGCACCTACACAAACAAATAAAAACCTCGCAACCAACGCAATAAAGGGGTTGTCAACCCTTCACGGTCACTTACGAAAGTGAGATCTGATAGATATGATAAGATAATATTTTTGGTATTTTTATAATAAAGATGCAAAGTAAAATAAAAGGCAATAAAAATAGCTAAGTGTTGGAAGATTAATATGATGGAAAATAGACCCGGGGCCATAGGTTTCACTAGTGGCTTCTCTCAAGAGCATAAGTATTACGGTGGGTG
Source organism: Aegilops longissima (assembly GCA_021605205.1). NCBI lineage: Eukaryota > Viridiplantae > Streptophyta > Magnoliopsida > Poales > Poaceae > Aegilops > Aegilops longissima. The sequence continues at coordinate 238,200,444 of CM038679.1, forward strand.
AACAAATTACTGTTGAGAAATTGATAGAATTGAGCATAGTTATGAGAATATCTAGGTATGATCATGCATATAGGCATCACGTCCGTGACAAGTAGACCGACCCCTGCCTGTATCTACTACTATTACTCCACACATCGACCGCTATCCAGCATGCATCTATTGTATTAAGTTCAAAAGAACAGACTAATGCTTTAAGTAAGATTACATGATGTAGAGGGATAAACTCATGCAATATGATATAAACCCCATCTTGTTATGCTCGATGGCAATAATACAATACGTGCCTTGCTGCCCCTGCTGTCACTGGGACCGCAAGATTGAACCCAAAGCTAAGCACTTCTCCCATTGCAAGAAAGATGAGTCTAGTAGGCCGAACCAAACTGATAATTCGAAGAGACTTGCAAAGATAACCAATCATACATAAAATAATTCAGAGAAGATTCAAATATTGTTCATAGATAAACTTGATCATAAACCCACAATTCATCGGTCTCAACAAACACACCGCAAAAGAAGATTACATCAAATAGATCTCCACGAGAATCGTGGAGAACTTTGTATTGAGATCCAAAGAGAGAGAAGAAGCCATCTAGCTAATAACTATGGAACCGAAGGTCTGAGGTAAACTACTCACACGTCATCGGAGAGGCTATGGTGTTGATGTAGAAGCCCTCTATGATCAATGCCCCCTCCGGCAGGACGCCGGAAAAGGCCCAAGATGTGATCTCACTCGTACAGAAGGTTGCGGCAGTGGAATTAGGTTTTCGTGGATGCCTCTATTGGTTTGGGGGTACGTAGGTATATATAGGAGGAAGAAGTTCGTCGGTGGAGCAACATGGGCCCCATGAGGGTGGAGGGCGCGCCCCCTGCCTCGTGCTCTCCTGGTTGATTTCTTGACGTAGACTCCAAGTCCTCTGGATCACGTTTGTTTTAAAAATCACGTTCCCGAAGGTTTCATTCCGTTTGGACTCCGTTTGATATTCTTTTTCTGCGAAACACTGAAAAAGGCAAAAAAAACAGCAATTTGGGCTGGGCCTCCAGTTAATAGGTTAGTCCCAAAAATAATATAAAAGTGTATAAGAAAGCCGATTAATCATCCAAAACAGAATATAATATAGAATGAAGCAATCAAAAATTATAGTTACGTTGGAGATGTATCATACCTCAATGCGGGTTGCGCCCGAATCTTCTTGTGCGGAGTGCGCTTATGAGACCTGTGTGGTGGGGGCGACCTGCGTCGACTGAACCTCTGGAGGCTATCGAATGAGAAGACCGAACACCAAGGACCCCAGGAGGTGACATGAACAGCACCGGCCCGCCAGATAGAGCTCATTCATTGGGTTTACCGACGCTGCTGGGACGTACATGTCAGGACCCCGATTCCAAGTCACATCGACCTAGCTGGTAACACCTCATATCACTTTGCGGCCTCACGCACGGTATTCCCACGGGTGTCGCCTTACCATGGCCTGGGACCGTTTGCGCCTTTTGGCTCACGTATATGATAGTGTCGCTAGCATCCACATGACAAAGAACCCGGGCCGACATGGCTAGTCGTGAACCCAAAGCGGCACTAACCTATGGGGACAGGCATACATGAAACACTTGAGCATGTCGGTCATCAGCGTATGAACTCGGGCTGTAGCTTTGGGCTAACAGGACTCCGGTATCCCGGCTGTAGCGGGCTAGGCAGGACTCGAGTATCATCGCGTGACATTTCCCGAAGGACAGACATAAGGCGAAATGAATCACATGCCGCCAGTCAAGTGTCCAAGCAGAGTAGTCTTTGGGCTAGCAGGACTCGGTGAACCGGGCTGTAGCGGACTACTATCGCTCGAAGCACAAGACTACATTTCCCCATATGAGAGGCTGCCAAGGATAAACAACTAGTTTGTCGGATCCCACTCATACCAAGCATTTCAATCATACATAATATGCCCGATATGAGTAAATACAACAAGGCATCACAACAAAACTCTACAACTCAAGTACTTTATTTAAGAGGCTCCGAGGAGCCATACATAACATATTCATACAGGTAGGGGTCACATGACCCAACACTCAAGTCATACAATCATACAAGCACATGCGGAAGCAAACTAGTCTGATCTGAGACTCTAGAAAGAAAGAAAGCTTGTTGGAGCCTTTCTATCTACAATGGCCCTTCACAAGTCTTAGATCGCCACCTGGGTGGCTAGCTTACTCGTCGAAGTCAACATCTACATAGAATCCGTCGGAGGGGGTAGTATAGTCCTCTGAAAAATATTGATTAAGCAAACATGAGTACAAAAGTACTCAGCAAGTCTTACCACAGAATCCTATCATACATGCACATTCTCAAGGAAGGAAGTGGGGTTATTTGCAGCAAGCCAGCTTTGACTCTTGGCTAAGCTATCCTCGTGACACACTTTGTAAAGCATTTTGTCGTACGAGTCCACTAATCACCATCACAATACTCCACCGTGGATCCTCTCTCGTCATCCCCGAGAGGGCCATCCACGATACTCACACTTATCTTGAGGCTTTTAGTAGTATCCATTTACTTGTCTATGAACTGATATAGGTAACCCAGAAGTCCTTCTCCGTGGACACGGCTATTCGAATAGATCATATTTAACCCTGCAGGGTGTACTTCTTCACACGCTCTCACCACTTATAAATCGTTTACACGACATGTACTGCAACCTTCAGCGGAAGCCCAGCGTGGGTGTCGGCCACAGCCTACCTAAACACTCAAGTCCCTAGTCCAGGTTTATCGCCTATTCGGGTTCCATCCGCAGGAGTCCGCCGAGGTTTCCCATACAGCCCCGAGCGATGTGTGCGGGGTTCCCGAGATACCAAGCGGGCACTCGGTACACAGACCCACGGTGCCTACCGCAACACAACCCACCCCTAAGGTCAGCGTTGCATGCGGCCCCAAACATGCTACAAATACCGAAACTACTTGCAACTCCGGACTATGAACAGGGGTGGTTAAGAAGCGAGAGGGTCAATTAAGGATCCCAATGTGTGGTAGTAACTGTTTCATGGATCACAAACACAGATCTCAGTTCTTAAGTTCGGCCTCAATGAAACAACCCACCATGTACTCCTACATGGCCTCTCATCGATACCTTTACCAAATCGTGTTCAACACTTTCACTCTCGAACCAACACAACCTTTCACTCCAGTTCATCATCCCGATGAGCCGACTGACACAACTCTAAGCATAGCAAGCATAGCATGGTAGGAATCACAAACATGGCTCAATCAACTCCTACACATACTAGTGGGTTTCATCTAATTCTTGTGGCAATGACAGTCATGCAAAGGAAGTGGGTTCAACTACCGCAGCACACAACAGTTGAATCGCGTTGTCTTAATGCGTAAACGAGAGCGAAGCGAGAACATGGGTTTGTATCGGAATGATCAATGAATTGCTTGCTGATGGGCTGGGTAGAGAAGCGCCCTTGGATGGGTAATCGAGGCTATCTTGAGGCGAGAACCTATCATGAAAGCACACGAAATGGACACACAAAACAATATGCAACAATATGATGCATGCTATGACATGGCAATATGGATGTGTGTTGGCCTAATGCAAGTTGAAAGAGCAGGGGATGAACTCATTTGAATCAAGGATTCAAATGATAGCTCATTAGAGTTAGTCCTAATGGTGCAATATCTTATTCTGGTTATTCAGCATAGTTAACTTGTTTTAACATGCATGAAACCTGTACCAATGGATAGAGTGTATTTTTCTGATAATTTTCATATATAAATCTTTGCATTTGGAGTTATAGAATAAAAGTTATAAGCATTTGAAATTTGAATTATATTCAGAATTTACTATAACAAAATAAATCCAGAATTTGAATTAATCGTCGGCATGAGGTCAGCGTGACGTCGGGGTCAGCGGGTCGTCCAGGTCAAACTGACCAGTGGGACCCGCATGTCGAGGTTAGTTTAACTAATTAACTTAATTAGAACTAATCCTAATTAGTTAACCGGGGTCCACTGTCATTGACTCGAGACGATCAGCAGGGCCTGATCGAGGTCGATGGTCAACTCGCTGGCGTCTAGCCTTGGCGAGGCGAGCAGTGGCGGAGCAAAGTGCTTTTGCACTTTCGGGCACCAAATGGGCGCGGGAGCATCTCGTGGAGCTGGAGATGAACCGCGGTGTTTGGTGGGGTTAGTTGGAGTCGGGTGGCGGAGTTGGCACCGCGACGAGTCGAGGCGGCGGCGGGGCTCGGGTGATGTCGAACTAGTTGCTAGGGGGCAAGGTGAGGCGCGTGGAGTGCATAGTTAGGCCCAGCGCAACTCGGTGAGTGCGATGGACAGGGTGGCGTGGCCGTTGGGTGGCGGAGCCTCGTCGGCTGACGAGCTCATGGGCGGTGGGTTCGGGTGATCGGCGTGTGCTCGTTGTGGTGCGAGGAGAGAATGGAGAGGATGGGGAGGTAGCTAGGCTCACGGTGATCCCGTAGAGAGCCTCGTCGGGGTCGGGACGGTCGATCTGGTGGCGGCGGCGAAGGGGATCTCCGGCGTGGCGGAGTCGAGGCGAGGTCGGTCGGCAGCTTGGGCGAGCAGATGCTCGGGGCTCGGCTTGTCCAAGCGAAGTCGACGACGGCGAGGCGACCAGACAAGGTCTCGTGGCGCTGGGGCGAGGGTGGCTACTGATTCTGACGGAGGAGCGGCGGCAGTGGCGTCGGCCATGGCGAGGAGAGCGAGAGAGGAGGCAGGGGAGAATGGGGTGTCCTGTCGGGCGACGACGCGGAGGTCGTCGAGGCGTGGCGGCGAAGGGTGAAGCGGTGGCGTGCCAGCTGCGTGGCGCGCCCAGCGCCGCGGCGGCACCAGCTGCTGCTGGCCGAAGCCAAGCAGCTCATTGGCCAGCGGCTGCTGGGCTGGGCGGCGGTGGGCGGGCGCAGGCGACAGTAAGTATTTTCCTTTTTAGTCTTTTCTAATTTACAGTAACTGTGTGGGGTTTTTAAAATACCAAAACTATTTCAAAATCACCAAAATGCTCCTGGTCACTTGTTGGAATATTCCCAACATGAAACATTTCAGTTTGACAATTTTGAACATTTAAAATATTTTATATAATTTAAAAAGCCCAAGTTCAAAACTTGTGGATTAATCCTAGAACTTTGGATGACCTAGAAAATGATCCACCTCCTTTGACATGGGTTCGATCCAAAACAAAGAGGATGAGCATTTTGAAGGGCATTTGGATTCATTGAAATAATTTTAGTAAACCCTAGTTGTTTTAGAGGGGGTGTTCGGGGTTTCTGTCTTCCCATTTCAAATTCAAATGAAATTTAAACATGATGCACACCCTAATGCATGGTCTATACGGGATGTGACAACTCACCCCCACTCAAAAGAATCTCGTCCGAGATTTAGGATCTATTCTTGAAAAAGGTGGGATACTCAAGTCGAAGGCGATCCTCCCTTTCCCAAGTTGCTTCTTGCTCGGAATGGTTTGACCATTGAACCTTTAGAAACTTGATATTCCGACGTCGAGTGGTGCGCTCGGCTTGATCGAGATCTGAGCGGGATATTCTCGATAGGTAAGGTTATCTTGGAGATCAAGCGTTTCGTGGTCTACTCCACGGATAGGATCCGAGAAGCAACGCTGAGTTGGGAAGCGTGGAAGACATCATGGACCCTGGAAAGATGCGGAGGTAGTTCAATTGGTAGGCAACTTCCCTCGTTTGGCAAGAATGCGAAAGGGTCCAATGTAACGAGGAGCCAACTTGCCTTTGATATCAAACGATGGGTTCCTTTAGAGGGTAACCGAAGGTAAGCCTTTCGCCAATTTCATAAGCCATAGGCTTATGCTTGCGATCATATTGGCTCTTTTGGCGAGATTGGGCTGTTTTCAATTTCTCACGGATAACGCGAACCTGCTCTTACGCTTCTGAATCATATCCGGGCCAAAGAGTTGTCTCTCCCCGGTTTCTGACCAGTTAAGAGGCGTTCGACATTTCCGTCCATAAAGAACTTCGAAAGGGGCTTTGCCCAAGCTGGCTTGATAACTATTGTTATAAGCGAACTCGGCGAATGGAAGGCATTTTTCCCAATTCATGCGAAAGAGATGTGAAGCTCGAAGCATATCCTCTAGGATTTGATTGACTCGTTCTACTTGACCACTTGATTGGGGATGGAAAGCGGTGCTAAAGGAGAGCGAGTTCCCATAGCGTTTGGAAACTTTCCCAAAATCGAGAGGTGAAGAGACTCCCATGGTCTGAGTTAATCTCTAATGGAACACCATGAAGGGACACTATTAGGAGATGTACAAATCAGCTAGCTGGCTAGCGGTTATACTCTCACGAACAGGTAGGAAGTGGGCTACTTTGGAAAGGCGATCAACAACAACGAAGATAGCGTTATTCCCTCTCTTGGTCCCGGGAAACCCGGTAATGAAATCCATACCGATTTTATCCCATTTCCATTCAGGAATTTCCAACGGTTGAAGGGTACCAGCAGGCCGTTGATGCTCTGCTTAACTTCGACGACGAGGCGTCGCGATTAGCAATGTATTGAGCGATTTCTCTCTTCATCCTAGTCCACCAAAACCTCTGGCGAGATCTTGATACATTTTAGTACTACCGGGATGAATGGTGAGAGGAGAGTCATGAGCTTCCTTAAGGATCAATTGCCGTAGCTGTTGTTTCTTGGGAACCACTAAGCGGTTTTCAAAGAAGACAACACCTCGTTCATCTATGGAGAAACATTTAGCAGCTCCGCTATCAATGTTCTCCTTGATCCGAGATATCCCTCTATCATACTGCTGAGCAGCTATGATTCGATCCGTGAGATCAGGTTTACGCCGCCCGGTGGAAAGGAATCCTCGAGGAACAATGTGAAGATTAAGCTTACGAAATTCCTCGTGGAGAATTGGTTGACTTTGTTGTAGCATCAGATTGTTACAATAAGATTTGCGACTTAGTGCGTCAGCCATGACATTGGGTTTGCACAGGGTGTAGGATATTCCTAAGTCGAAATCTGTAATCAACTTCGACCCAACGTCTTTGCTCGAGATTCAAATCCGGTTGGGTGAAGATATATTTCAGACTTTGGTGATCGGTGTAGATTTATAGCGATTACCCGAGAAGGTAATGTCGCCAGGTTTTGAGTGCATGAACCCTCGCTGCAAGCTCTAGATCGTGTGTGGGATAGTTATCCTCATGTGGACGAATCGTCGAGAAGCGTAGGCAATCACATGACGATCTTGCATGAGTATGCAACCTAGTCCTTGTCGCGGCGCCGTAATAGATAATAAAGTCCTTAGAAATCTGGTGGAACAAATGCGGGAGCAGATGTCGAGCGTCTTTTCAGTTCTGAAAGCTGATCTCGCCTTTGTGGCGTCCATTCGAACTTCTTATCTTTCTTGAGGAGTTCGGTTAGAGGTTTAGCAACTTTAGAGAAATTCTCGACGAAGCGGCGGCAATAGCTTCGCTAAACCGAGGAAACTCGAACTTGCTTGACCGATTCAGGTGGAGTCCAATCAAGGGCGGCTTGAACTTCGCTCGGGATTGACAGCAATGCCCTTACCGAGATTACATGTCCTAGATAGGTCACTTACGGTAACCAGAATTCACACTTAGAGAATTTGGCATAAAGGCGGTGCTCTCGAAGTTTCATCAATACTAGCCTTAGGTGTTGGCATGTTCTTCCTCATTCTTGGAATAGATGAGTATATCATCGAGGTATACCACGACGAATTTATCCAAGTACTCCATGAAGATCGAGTTCATTAACCGAGAGAAGGTGGCTGGAGCATTGGTTAATCCGAAGGACATGACGGTGTACTCGTATTGGCCATAACGAGTGACAAAGGCCGTTTAGGTATGTCCCGTTCTTGATTTTGATTTGATGGTAGCCCAACCTCAAATCCATCTTGAAAAGATCGAGGATCCAGCGAGCTGATCACTGTGTCGTTGATCCGGGAGCGGATACTTGTTCTTGATAGTGACCAAATTGACGGTCGGTAATCTACAACCATCCGATCCGTACCATCCTTCTTCTTGACGAAGAGGACGGGCAAGCCCATGGAGATGAACTAGGACGGATGAAACCCTTTTGCAAGGACTCATCGAGTTGTTTCTTAAGTTCAGCTAGTTCTAGGGGTGCCATCTTATAAGGTCTTCTAGAGATTGGGACGGTTCCGGAATAAGATCTATCACGAACTCGACATCCTGTCGGGTGGAACACTGGCAGTTCCTCGAAAGACATCCGGAAATCACGGACTACCGGAATATCTTGAGGTCCGGAAGAGGGTTGGCATTTAAGGAGTAAAGCTGGCGCTTAGGCACTCGGGTTAAAACATTCACTGTTTTGCCCGAAGGATGGGTAAGTTGAACAGTTCTAGTAGAGCAATCAATCTTAGCGTAATGGGCTGACATCCAGTCCATACCCAAGATGATGTTTATGTCCGAGGACTTGAGAGCTATTAGGGATGCAAGAAAGACTAATCCGTCGACAAGGATTTCATTCCCATGACTTATTCTAGAGGTTTGCCATCTAGAACCAGGAGTTTGAATTTCCATGGAGGTAGGCATGTCACAGAATGTGGTGTTGTGCAATCGAGCATAGCTCTCAGAAATAAATGAATGAGATGCTCCAGTATCAAATAGAACAGTTGCCGGATGGCAATTAACAAGAAGCGCATCGAGGGCGGCGTTGGGATCCTCATAGGTTTCTTGGCAGAGACATAGTTGACATGGCCACGGCGGTGGCAACCGGCTTAGCATAGGGCACCTTTCCTGCTGGCTTGCCGCGGCCAACAGACTTTCCAGCTTGATTGGGGTTGTTCTGGGGACACTCTCGGATATAGTGGCCCGTCTCTCCACACTTGAAGCAAGTGATCACATTTGGACGTGGAGCAGCACTAGCAGTTGGACCTCCATAAGTCTTGGGAGGAAAATACGGCTGGTTGGGGCGAGGCGCCTCGAAGGATGGCCTCGGGGTGTACCTGGGTGGTAGAGCAGTATTTGGGACCCAAACCCGGCGCTTCTGGGATCCAGAGCCGGATGACGATCCAGAATCACGGATGTGCTTGCGTGAAGCCTCAAAATCAGTCTGCCTTGATTTGGCCGATAGCCTTATTGACTAGCGGGAAAGAGGTACACTCATGCGACGGAGATCTCGGCGTAGCTCAGGCCTAAGTCCCTTGCGGAACCTTGCCTGCTTCTTGGCATCGGTAGAAACTTCTTCGGGAGCATAACGGGCTAACCTCCCAAATTCACGGCTGTAGGCATCCACTGTCAGCCTGCCTTGGGTGAAACTGCAGAATTCCTCACGTTTGCGGTCCATAAGACCTTCTGGAATATGGTGCTCACGGAAGGCGGCACTAAACTCATCCCAAGTCGTAACTTGTCCAGCCGGACGCATAGCCTCATAATTTTCCCACCAGAAACTAGCAGGGCCTTCCAGATGATAGGCGGCAAAGGTAACCTTGTCAGCCTCAGCCACGTTGGCGGAACGCAGCTTGTGATGGATGCTGCGGAGCCAATCATCCGCGTCGAGAGGCTCGACGGAACATTTGAATTTTGGAGGATATAGCTTGACGAAATCGTTGAGTGAGACCACATCGTTTCTTGGCTGGCGTGCTGTGTTTTGTTCAATCCGCTCCAATAAGCGGTTGGTTTCAGCGCTTATTATGCGTTCGCTTCAAAGCATCACCTCGGCCAAAGATGGCGGTTGCGGGAGATTCTCATTTCTGGCTGCACTGGCTTCTCCCTCCTCTGGAACAGCAGGAGTATTGCGAGTGTTGACCATCCTGGGAGACAAAGCAAAGGTTTAAACCAGGATGGCAGAATTTAACAAGGAAGTGCGGAAGGTAATGGATAGCATGGAATGCAAGATGTTCATCCGTATGACATGGTAATATAAAACTGCCATATATATATACCAGCGGTCATACACACCATTCATAGTTTAGTACAAGCCGACGGAGTACAACTATAAGGAAAGGCGTTACATCTCATCGGAAGCATTCCAACTCCTATACATTATTTTTTACACTTAGGAATGATACACACTAAGTCGTATTCCACGAGTCACGCAGACGGTGGAAACACAACTATTACCATACTAGGAATACTACTACTATCTCGAGGCAGCTCCATAGTAGTCCTCATAGAAGTCACCACCTGACACTGAAGTGGAACATGATCGTCCGGAAGCAGACAATCTGTGGGGCTGTGGACCATAAGGACTCGGATGTGGCCGTGGACCAACAAACGGTGGCAGAGGCAGGGGCCCACGAGGAGGAGTGATGCCTCCAACCTCACGCCACTCCATAAAGTCTGGCAGACTCTCCCGCACGGGTACAAGTCTCTCATGTCCATATATCCGGCTTGCACGGCGGTGCAAACCTAGTCGAGTAGCCAGTGGTCGAGCGGGCATTAAAAGCTCCATACGCAAGGCCCGGTTCTCACGGTCCTTGTCCTCCAAAGAACTCAGTAGTAGTGCGGAGGTGAGTCCTCATGGGATGCATCGCTGTACAAACCTCAAGGTAGCCATGCGCCCGTGAAGGATCTTGGCATATAGCGGAAGTCGGTGTTGCTCAAACAAAGCGTTACAGCTCGAATAATAGTCATCATGGAATAGGCTGCATCTTGCACGACATTCCAATAGTGATTCGAGCCCATAAGAACAAAGTGAAGTGGCTCAAGAGCTCGGGTAAGATGGATAAATCCGGACCGTGCATAGGTATTGGCTTTGATTGAAATCCTAAACTGCTCCTCGACGGTATATTCAGGATACCATCGATAACCAGCCTCAATCATCACCCTAACCAACATGGCGTGTGACCGCACACATCAATGCAACGGGTCAGCGAACCACTTGGTTACGGGAACGGTGGCCATCTGAAAGCACACCACAATGCAAAGGCATTAGAATTCCTAGGAAAATCGGGCAGCATAACATCTGTAAATGCTCAAAATCGGATTTGAGACATTCAAAATCAGATATGCAAAACCACTCAACAACATCATATCAAGGTTCGGTTCAAATGATAGCATACTAAAATTTAGTAGCACCGAGGCGAGGATGTAACCAACAATCCTATAAGTTACTACGGATTAGTAACACGTGAACCCGATAGAGAGAAGAGAGCCTAGTCCTATACCCACGTCGAATGAGAAGAGGATGACTCAGATCGAGGGCATAAGGTAAAGGAGTAAAAGAGCCTTACGTTCCTCCCACAATCAATTCCCTACATATAACTAGAGCATTTCTAGACTCAACTTGACCAGTTTGGCTTAGCGAACCTACAGGCAGCCCTGCTCTGATGCCAACGCTGTCAGGACCCCGATTCCAAGTCACATCGACCTAGCTGGTAACACCTCATATCACTTTGCGGCCTCACGCACGGTATTCCCACGGGTGTCGCCTTACCATGGCCCGGGACCATTTGCGCCTTTTGGCTCACGTATATGATAGTGTCGCTAGCATCCACATGACAAAGAACCCGGGCCGACATGGCTAGTCGTGAACCCAAAGCGGCACTAACCTATGGGGACAGGCATACATGAAACACTTCGAGCATGTCGGTCATCAACGTATGAACTCGGGCTGTAGCATGGGCTAACAGGACTCCAGTATCCCGGGCTGTAGCGGGCTAGGCAGGACTCGAGTATCATCGCGTGACATTTCCCGAAGGACAGACATAGGAACGAAATGAATCACATGTCGGCCATCAAGTGTCCAAGCAGTAGTTTGGGCTAGCAGGACTCCGTGAACCGGGCTGTAGCGGACTACTATCGCCGAAGCACAAGACTACATTTCCCATATGAGAGGCTGCCAAGGATAAACAACTAGTTTGTCGGATCCCACTCATACCAAGCATTTCAATCATACATAATATGCCCGATATGAGTAAATACAACAAGGCATCACAACAAAACTCTACAACTCAAGTACTTTATTTAAGAGGCTCGAGGAGCCATACATAACATATTCATACAGGTAGGGGTCACATGACCCAACACTCAAGTCATACAATCATACAAGCACATGCGGAAGCAAACCAGTCCGAGTACGACTCTAGAAAGAAAGAAAGCTTGTTGGAGCCTTTCTATCTACAATGGCCCTTCACAAGTCTTAGATCGCCACCGGTGGCTAGCTTACTCGTCAAGTCAACATCTACATAGAATCCGTCGGGGGGTAGTATAGTCCTCTGAAAAATATTGATTAGCAAACATGAGTACAAAAGTACTCAGCAAGTCTTACCACGTAATCCTATCATACATGCACATTCTCAAGGAAGGAAGTGGGGTTATTTGCAGCAAGCCAGCTTTGACTCTTGGCTAAGCTATCCCACGTGACACACTTTGTAAAGCATTTTGTCGCATTACGAGTCCACTAATCACCATCACAATACTCCACCGTGGATCCTCTCTAGTCATCCCGAGAGGGCCATCCACGATACTCACACTTATCTTGAGGCTTTTAGTAGTATCCATTTACTTGTCTATGAACTGATATAGGTAACCCGAAGTCCTTCTCCGTGGACACGGCTATTCAATAGATCATATTTAACCCTGCAGGGTGTACTTCTTCACACACGCTCACCACTTATAAATCGTTTACCGACATGTACTGCAACCTTCAAGCGGAAGCCCAACGTGGGTGTCGGCCACAGCCTACCTAAACACTCAAGTCCCTAGTCCAGGTTTATCGCCTATTCGGGTTCCATCCGCAGGAGTCCGCCGAGGCTTCCCATACAGCCCGAACGATGTGTGCGGGGTTCCCGAGATACCAAACGGCACTTTCGGTACACCAGGCCACGGTGCCTACCGCAACACAACCCACCCCTAAGGTCAGCGTTGCGTATGCCCCTGAGATGCTACAAACACCGAAACTACTTGCAACTCCGGACTATGAACAGGGTGGTTAAGAAGCCGAGAGGGTCAATTAAGGATCCCAATGTGTGGTAGTAACTGTTTCATGGATCACAAACACAGATCTCAGTTCTTAAGTTCGGCCTCAATGAAACAACCCACCATGTACTCCTACATGGCCTCTCATCGATACCTTTACCAAATCGTGTTCAACACTTTCACTCTCGAACCAACACAACCTTTCACTCCAGTTCATCATCCCGATGAGCCAGACCTGACACAACTCTAAGCATAGCAAGCATAGCATGGTAGGAATCACAAACATGGCTCAATCAACTCCTACACATACTAGTGGGTTTCATCTAGTTACTGTGGCAATGACAGGTCATGCAAAGGAAGTGGGTTCAACTACCGCAGCACACAACAGTTGAATCGCGTTGTCTTAATGCAGTAGAACGAGAGCGAAGCGAGAACATGGGTTTGTATCGGAATGATCAATGAATTGCTTGCCCGATGGGCTGGGGTAGAGAACGCCCTTCAGATGGGTAATCGAGGCTATCTTCGGGGGCAGAACCTATCATGAAAGCACACCGAAATGAACACACAAAACAATATGCAACAATATGATGCATGCTATGACATGGCAATATGGATGTGTGTTGGCCTAATGCAAGTTGAAAGAACAGGGGATGAACTCATTTGAATCAAGGATTCAAATGATAGCTCATTTGGGTTAGTCCTAATGGTGCAATATCTTATTCTGGTTATTCAGCATAGTTAACTTGTTTTAACATGCATGAAACCTGTACCAATGGATAGAGTGTATTTTTCTGATAATTTTTCATATATAAATCTTTGCATTTGGAGTTATAGAATAAAAGTTATAAGCATTTGAAATTTGAATTATATTCTGGAATTTACTATAACAAAATAAATCCAGAATTTGAATTAATGCGTCAGCATGAGGTCAGCGTGACGTCAGGGGTCAACGGGGTCGTCCAGGTCAAACTGACCAGTGGGACCCGCATGTCAGGTTAGTTTAACTAATTAACTTAATTAGAACTAATCCTAATTAGTTAACCGGGGTCCACTGTCATTGACTCAGACGGTCAGCAGGCCCCTGATCGGGTCGATGGTCAACTCGCTGGCGTCAGCCTTGGCGAGGCCAGGGCGCAATGAGCAAAGTGCTTTTGCACTTTCCGGCACCAAATGGGGCGTGGGAGCATCTACGTGGAGCTGGAGATGAACCGCGGTGTTTGGTGGGGTTAGTTGGAGTCGGGGTGGCCGGAGTTGGCACCGGCGACGAGTCGGGCGGCGGCCGGGGCTCGGGTGATGTCGAACTAGTTGCTAGGGGTCAAGGTGAGGCGCGTGGAGTGCATAGTTAGGCCCAGCGCAACTCGGTGAGTGCGATGGACAGGGTGGCGTGGCCGTTGGGTGGCGGAGCCTCGTCGGGCGCACGAGCTCCGGCGGTGGGTTCGGGTGATCGACGTGTGCTCGTTGTGGTGCACGAGGAGAGAATGGAGAGGATGGGGAGGTAGCCAGGCTCACAAGTGATCCCGTAGAGACCCTCGTCGGGTCGGGACGGTCTGATGCGGCGGCGACGGCGAAGGGATCTCCGGCGGTGGCGGAGTGGCGAGGTCGGTGCGGCAGCCGGGCGTAGCAGATGCTCGGGGCTCGGCTTGTCCGGACGAAGTCGACGACGGCGAGGCGACTGACAAGGTCTCGTGGCTGGGACGAGGGTGGCTACTGATTCTGACGGAGGAGCGGCGACAGTGGCGTCGGCCATGGCGAGGGAGAGCGAGAGAGGAGGCAGGGGAGAATGGGGTGTCCTGGGTCGGGCGACGACGCGGAGGTCGCCCGAGGCGGCGAAGCGGCGAAGGGGTGAAGCAGGCGGCGGCAGCTGCGTGGCGCGCGCTCGCGCCAGGCGGGCACCAGGCTGCTGCTGGCGAGCCAAGCAGCTCATTGGCATGGGTCTTTGGGCTGGGCGGCAGGTGGGCGAACGCAGGCGACATGTAAGTATTTTCCTTTTTAGTCTTTTTCTAATTTTCAGAACTGTGTGGGGTTTTTAAAATACCAAAACTATTTCAAAAATCACCAAAATGCTCCTGGTCACTTGTTGGAATATTCCCAACATGAAACATTTCAGTTTGACAATTTTTGAACATTTAAAATATTTTATATAATTTAAAAAGCCCAAGTTCAAAACTTGTGGATTAATCCTAGGAACTTTGGATGACCTAGAAAATGATCCACCTCCTTTGACATGGGTTCTGATCCAAAACAAAGAGGATGAGCATTTTGAAGGGCATTTCGGATTCATTGAAATAATTTTTAGTAAACCCTAGTTGTTTTAGAGGGGGGGGTGTTCTGGGGTTTCCTGTCTTCCCCATTTCAAATTCAAATGAAATTTAAACATGATGCACACCCTAATGCATGGTCTATCTGGGATGTGACAGTACATAAGCACAAACGCCGTGCCCAGTCTTCTCATGCAACAATCCCATAGAAAGACACCCGACACGTGGCTCCCGTGATGGTCAAGCGCCGAACTACGGTTGTATGAACCGGGCCGCATGCCCTTAATTGTTCACTCACAATTAGCTCATGCGAGAACAAGGCACCAAGGACCCCGGGAGGTGACGCACACGGGAGCTGGCCGCGGGATAGAGCTCGGTCGCTTGGTTTATGTCACATCCCTAGTTCTGGCCTGCTCTGGGTTAGCTAGTCTTGTGTTGCATCATGTTTAAATTGCTCTAAAATTTGCAATGGGGATTGTTTCAAACCCTAGCATCAAAGGAATTCAATAGGTTCAACTAAAATATTTTTAGTGAACCCAAAATGGCTTTCAAAAATGTTCATCATTTTTGGATAATGCTGGAAACAGTAACCAGAGATGATGCACATTTTTCCATGACATTTTGGATTTTTGAAATAACAAATATTGTATTTGAGTTGGAGCAAATATATGTTATATATATTTTTAATGCTTCAATAATTCTGATATTTTGTGAGGGGCTCTAGAATATTCCTTTCAGTCCCTGCAAAAAAATATTGGAAGAAACAAAAATGGTTTAGTGCTTGAACTAAATCAAAACAGATTGAAATAAATAGAATATAGTAATTAAAATAGAAACAGAGAAGGAGGGAGTACATGTTACTTACCTGGCCCAGGAGAGAAGCCAGCCCACCAGGCCCATGCGCCAGTCATCCTCAACCTCGTGCCGGTGGGCACAAGGGCGTCTGGCCACCGCGCGCCGGCACGCGCCGAGCCACCTCCTGCTTTCACCACTTCTAGAGCCAGCCCTGAGTGCCATGCACTCCCCTCGCCCTCGGACTCCTCTCACTCTCCCCCCGTCCTTACCCTCTCCCCTGGCCCTCTCTCTCTCACCCACCTGAACGGGTTCATCGCCGCCGTTCACCACCACCGCGGCCACCGCCTCCCCCTCGCCTCTCCTACATGCCCAGAAGCTCCGCCACCATCGCCTACGCCTCTCCGTCGACTCACCTGATGCCAAACGCCCCGAAGCGCCGACCCTGACCTCTTCTTCCTCCTCGGGTCACCGAGATCGCCACCGTCGGCCTGCTCGCTACGGACCTCCCCCGCGCCCACTGACCTTCCCATTGTTCTCGGGGTGAGCTTCTCTTCCTCCTCCCCCGAACCCCGTTGCTCGCCGCCTCCTCTAGGCCGTAGTTGCGCGGACGCCGAAGCTCGACGGCACCGTACCTCATCGCCGCCGCGGCCACAGCCGTGCAAGCTCACAACCGAGCGCGTCACCATGCTCAGCACATCACCAGGAGGCCGTAGCACCCAGCCGTTCGCCCCGCTGGGCCCCACAGCACCATTCCCAACCTCGCCCGAGCTCCGTCCGCCGCATTCATTCTCGCCGCCGTCGACTCAGACAACCCTGGCCCCTCCCGCTTGGCCTACCAGATGCGCGCGAGCCCCAGCTACGCGTAGGACCAAACCGCGGTAGATTTGGTCGACCGTGGGAAAATTCCGAGCCCCTCCACCGTCTCGGTCTTCACCGGCGACGAGCCATGGACCAAGTCCGGCGTGTTTGACCCTGCTTGACCGGGGTTTGACTTCCCCCCTGACCCACTGACGTGTGGGCCGCTCTTGTTAATTATTAGTTAGGTTAATTTAGCGCTAATTAACCTAGAATAGTGCTTAACCTAACACTAACTAACTCTGTTAAGTTAGTTATGACATCGACACGCAGGACCCATTTGGTCGGGTTTGACATGGACCGCCCCGTTGACCTCTTGACATCATCATGACGCAGTTGACTTGAGAATAAACCCTTTTACGGATTATTTCTATTTTAGAAATATCTGAAAATTCCAGAAAATAGCCAAAACTTCTAAAAATCATAGAAAATCAACCGTAACTCCAAATGAAATAATTTATATATGAAAAATGATCAGAAAAAATCCAATCTACCCATCTGTGCTGTTTTCATGCATGTTAGAACAACTTATAGCTACTGTTTAGAACAAATCATATCAATGGCATTTAAATAACCACATGTGGAGTTTGAATGTGAATCTTGGATTCAAACCAACTTCATTTAACTTGTTGCTAGTTGCATTAGCTCAAACCACAGCATATTGCCATGTCATGATCATGCATCATATTTTGCATTGCATTGATTGTGTTCTTTCTCAGTTGCCGGTGGTTGTTCCTTCTTGATAGACGTGTTCCGACGATAAGTTCGATGACACCGATGAAGAGCTATATCATCTTCAGAAGTGCCAGGCAAGCAAAACCCCCTTGTTCATTCCGATACAATCCCACTCTCTCGCTCCTGCTCTTTTTTCCTGAATTAGGACAACAACGATTCAACTGTTACATGCTGCAGTAGTTGAACCCCTTCCTCTGGATGACCTGTCATTGCCATAGTAAATAGATGAAACCCACTAGCATGAGTAGGAATTGTTTGAGCCCTAATGTGCCTACTCATTCATGCTTGTTTGTCATGCCTGCTATTGCTTAGAGTTGTGTCAAGTCTGATTCATCGGGGATGAATTGGAATGTGGTGAACATGTCCTACTGTTGAGAGCTAAGTGTGTGAACACGATTTGGTAAAGGTAGCGGTGAGAGGCCATGTAGGAATACATGGTGGGTTGTCTCATTGCAGCCGTCCTCAGGAACTGAGTTCTTTGTTTGTGATCCATGAACAGTTACTACCACGCATTGGAATGCAAGTGCCCCTCTCGACTTATTAATCAACTTGATCTCTGTCCAGGAGTTGCAACTAGTTTCTGGTGTTTGTAGGTAGTGTTAGTAGTCTACCAAGTGGCACCCGGTACAGGTGGGCTTGGGACAGACTAGGCACCATGGCATGGTGTACCAAGCGTAGATCCATCCGTCGAGGTGGGCTTGGGAACCCTGCACACATCGTTTGGGGCCGTGAGCGATACCCCGGCCGGATCTCCTTGCGGATGGAACCCGAATAGGCGATAAACCTGGACGAGAGACTTGTGTGGTTAGTCAGGTCATGGCCGACACCCTCGATGGGCTTCCGCTTGAAGGTTGTCGAGTACATGTCGTGTAAACGACGATAAGTGGTGAGAGCGTGTGTGAAGAAGTACACCCCTGTAGGGTTAACATTACCTATTCGAATAGCTGTGTCCGCGGTAAAGGACTTCTGGGTTGCCTGTATAGTTCATAGACAATTGAAAGTGGATACTCTAAAATGCGCAAGATAAGCGTCAGTGCTATGGATGGCGTTCTCGTAGGGAGACGGGAGCGGATCCATAGTGGTGTATTGATATGGTGAATATGTGGACTCGTGTGCGCCACCTCAAAAGAGTTACTTGCAGTCATAGTTCAGGATAGCCACCGAGTCAAAGCTTGCTTGCTGCAGTCAAACTCCACCACCCCCCTTTGTTGATACTGATGCATATGTAGATAGTTCTGATGTAAGTCTTGCTGGGTAAATTTGTACTCACGTTTGCCTATTTTATGTTTTGTAGAGAGACTTCAATCTCTCTAGTAGTTCCACGTGGACTTCGACGTTTAGCTTGTTACCTCAGCTACAATCTTGTGCCCTCGGCAGGATCTGGTAGATAGTCAGGCTTCTCAGTCTTTTCCATTTGTAGATGTCTGTACTCAGACATGTTAAGCTTCCGCATGTGCTTTGACTTGAATGCTCTGAATGTTGGGTTGTGAGACCCATGTTTGTAATACTTGGCTCCTCGGAGCCTATTGAATAAAATACTTGAGTTGTAGAGTCATGTTGTGATGCCATGTTGTATTTGCACATATCGAGCATATTGTGTGTATGTTATTGAAATGCTTGGTATGTGTGGGATCTGACTATCTAGTTGTTTATCCTTGGTAGCCTATCTTACGGGAAATGTCTCCTAGTGCTTCCACTGAGCCTTGGTGGCTTGCTACTGCTCTGGAACACTTAGGCTGGCCGGCAAGTGTCCTTCTTCATTCCTGTGTCTGTCTGTCCCTTCGGGGAAATGTCACGCGGTGTCTACCAGAGTCCTGTTAGCCTGCTACATCCCAGTTTATCGGAGTCCTGCTAGCCCAGTTGCTACAGCCCGGATTCACTCGCTGATGACGGACACGTTCGTTGCTGGGTCATGTATTCCCGTCCCTGTAAGTTAGTGCCACTTTGGGTTCACGACTAGCCATGTCAGCCCGGGCTCCTTGTCATATGGATGCTAGCGACACTATCATATACGTGTGCCAAAAGGCGCAAATAGTCCCGGGCCTGGTAAGGCGACACCCGTGGGAATACCGTGCGTGAGGCCGCAAAGTGATATGAGGTGTTACATGCTAGATCTGTGTGGCATTGAGTCGGGGTCCTGACAGCTTTGGTATCAGAGCTTGAATGCCTGTAGGATTACCAAGCCAAACTGGTCGAAGTTGAGTCTAGAAATTCTTTAGTTACATAAGGGAATTGATTGTGGGATGGAACGTAAGGCTCTTTTTACTCCTATACCTTATGTCCTTCTGATGTGATTCATCCTATCTTCCCTACGGGGTTAAGGAACTAGGCTTTCTCTTCTTTCTATTAGGATCACGTGTTACTAATCTGTGGACTTATAGGATTGATGGATTTAAGTCTCAGTTCAGTCTCTACTACTTCCATATGTTCATAGTTTGTCTCGGAACTTCGATATTTTGATTATGAGTGGTTATGCCACCATTTTGTAGGATGTCTTAAATCCTTTGGAGCATTTACAGCCGTTATGTTGTCCGAGTCGTCCCAGGTTTCTAAACAATCTGATGCATTTGCAAAATCCTTTCCCTCTGGGTTCGATGTTCCTTTAGGCCAGGTTAATCACACTAATTGTTCAGTTGAGGTTTTCTATTGCCTCGACATATATGTTGGAATTATTATTATGACCCTAGGTGTCTTAGGGGATCACCTAGTAATCTAGCCGTGTTTTGTGTTCCTAGTGTGATGATTCTGGCCATCATTCTCGAGAGCATCCCGTGATGCCACCTATTAGTAGGTATTCTAATCCTGGATTTTTGAACCAGAGATTCACTCCACTTACTTCATGTTGGTAGTGTTTGCTAGTTCCTTTAGGATATTAGTAACCTTTGTATTAGTCTTCGAGGTCCGTGGTATTTCTTTCTTCCAAATACCATGAACTGCGTATGGCGGAAGTTCTTTGAACCAAAAGATCGCAACCAGAGTGCTCTTGATGAGTTCTCCATTCTATATTGTGACTCTGCTAGCTCTACCTTTCTGCATGGGTTATCCGGAAGAAACCTGTTGAACTTGGTTCAACATGCTAATCCATGCATCCACAACTCAGAAATCATATGTTCTTTTGAGTTGTCCCATTTTAGTAGTCTTCTGACCCTCGTCTATCAATTGATAGTCAAGAGTATGCGTGCATTTGTTTGTCGATGCCTATTACTCTTGTGGTCCGTCAAGCCATTCTATTCCAGAATGACTAGGAGAAACAAACTCCGGTACCTTATCCATATTTAGGATTGGGTCAAAGCAGTTGTGTTCCGCAGATCAAATGCCAACCCAACTTTTGTTCTGTCCTACCCTGAAGTATTACTCACTTTATGTCAGGAATGTCATGAGGATTACACCTTCTCTTATGGATTCTTGATGTAGTGATACTTCTCGCCATCATTATTCATTCCTCGGTTCCGTGTTGTCGCAACCAGAGTGCCGACAAGTGAACCATGATGTGTGAAATCTATACTCCTAGCAACTCCGTTTCTTGGTAGTTAAAAGGACAATAATCTCATTCTTAGCGTGTTGGTCTGAATTACCATTCTAAGATTGATCGTGCTACCTAGTCCACTTTCCTGGCGCACTCTTCGATCAATGAGTTAGGATTGTGCCAATCCCTCGCTCTTTGATCATATCGTCTTGCCCTGAAAAGAAAGATTGTTCTCGAGCTTAGTAACATATCGGTGGTTCGTGATTTTCCGAATATCTTCTCTGAAGTATCACCAGGTCGTCACCTGACTGTTATGTTGAGCTCGTGATCAAGTTGGTTTCTTGTAAACCACCACTTCTCCAAGAACCTGTGCTGCATACCCCTGAGCTGTTTGGACAAGCTAAACAACAACTTGGAGAGTTGGAAGATGGAAGCTTGTCCGATTTAGTTCATCTTAAGGGATATCTTGTATGTGTGTTGAAGAAAGATGATATCTTCATCGATTGATCCTCGTGATCAGTTGTTGGACCTATTGTCTTGTCAAAATTTTGATTTGAGTGTGGGATATCCTCAAATCAAATCAGAACCAACGATGTTCATAATGTTGTCTTACCCGTGGATTTTCCTCGAGCATACACCATTATATCTTTTGGGTCTGACCAATGCTATCACCTTGTTCACATAAAGGTGGAATTCCAGTGATATGGAAATTCCGATGAGTTGTTGTTGAGCCCATCAGCAACATCTTGTCTCCTCCATGATTCATGTTGAATATTGAGCTAGTGTTGGAAACTTTGTAAGCATTACCTTCGTGTTCCTCTCATGAGGTATATGTTTCGGTGAAAGAAGTGACTTTCTCCAAGTTCATGTGCATTAAGTGTAAGTTGCCGCCATGAATTTGAGAAAGGTTTGTTTTATTTCCCCTGGAATCGTCCCAAATCAGTCATGCATACGTGCGAAGTATTCTATGGCTTGGTAGATTAATTACCTCCACTCCATACGTATTCCCTAGCACACCAAGCAACTGGTTGATTTCTTCAAAGATAATAAGTTCTATGTGTTAATCCTGAAGGTACCAGACGTATTTGTACAAGATTTTGTTATCCTCGATGATGGTTTCCCACCTGAGCTCGGTAGTGTTTTGTTGTAAGACTACTATGTGGTCATGCTTGTCTGAGACAACATGTTCACATGTTTGTAGCAGAACCAGCTCATATTTTGGAGCTTGCTATCGTAGTTCATTTCCCGAGAATCTCGCAACACCATCTCGTCGATTTGTGTTGCAAACTTTCATTTTCTTTCTAGACTTAATGAGTCTGAATTATCCTGTTACCAACCAGATCTGAATCTCAGGCAGATATGATGGTTGGAACTTCTTCCAAGAACTATCATATAGGTTCCAGCGAAGTGGACGCACCTAGCTGGAAGCACTATTATCGTAGTATCTTGATTAAGCCGTTTGGTCACTTCCCATGAGGATCTCACATGACTTATTCTAGAAGTTGTTCCGACCTTTACTTGATGGCCACGTCGATGCTTTTAAGCATGATCGTGGTAGCTAGAACATCAAGGAGAACATTAGAAGCGGAGTGCTAAATGTCTCTGGGTCGATCATCCAGATTTCGTTTCGTTGGCTTCGCTAAGGTGAAATATGAGAAAGTGTTGTCTTCCTTTACATCCACTTGTCCATCACTATTCATCATGGTAGTAAGATGTGTTGCCAGGATACTTGACACGGATGTTGGTAAAACCTTGATGAATATGGAAATGCTCAAGTTCTTGAGAGCATGCACAAGCGCTAGGTGTTATCATCGGCACTAACTGGGATTGCTCTCAGTTTCCTCGGTTACGCTATAACTTTTCAAACAGTAGACTCACTCTCTACTGTTGAGCTTCTCCCCAGTTACTAAAATCATCCCTTGTATTGTTTTCAACAAGGTAATCCACATTATCCATAGTCCGGGTATGCCATTGTACCGAACCCCTCCAAATGGTCGCTCGAGAATTGCCTTAGGCTGGTATAAAGAGTTTCAATGATCTCTGAATGAAAGGTAATTCTTTTTGCCACTTAAGGGGATATTTCTACGAGTCACCTTCCCTACGATGCCCCGTTATGGTATCATGGCAACTCAACTCCTCGCTACGTTGACAACCGTTCACCACCTTCTTATGTGTGGAATTGTTGTCTACCTAGTGAAACCTCGTCTCCATCCCTCTAGATGTGTGCTTCGTGTCTCAGCTCGAGAGATGTTGCTATGTCTCACCCCGTGAGTTGATCCTGAGTTGCTTGATCTCCGAGATGATCGATTCTTTTAGAGTTTTCCCTATCCTCTCATTGTCATGTTGGCTGGAGTTCTCAGAGCAAGATGACGAGAGAAAGATGGTGATTGAATCAACGTTCATTTGAAGTGCAACTTGGATCGTGAAGATTGTGTTAGTTGCGTTCCCCCATCATCTTACCCTGCGCTTGAATCTCGGGACGAGATTCTTGTTTAGTGGCGGTGAGTTTTCACATCCCTAGTTCTGGCCTGCTCTGGGTTAGCTAGTCTTGTGTTGCATCATGTTTAAATTGCTCTTAAATTTGAAATGGGGATTGTTTCAAACCCTAGCATCAAAGGAATTCAATAGGTTCAACTAAAATATTTTTAGTGAACCCAAAATGGCTTTCAAAATTTTTCATCATTTTTGGATAATGCTAGAAAGAGTAACCAGAGATGATGCACATTTTTCCATGACATTTTGGATTTTTGAAATAACACATATTGTATTTGAGTTGGAGCAAATATATGTTATATATATTTTTAATGCTTCAATAATTCTGATATTTTGTGAGGGGCTCTAGAATATTCCTTTCAGTCCATGCAAAAAATTATTGGAAGAAACAAAAATGGTTTAGTGCTTGAACTAAATCAAAACAGATTGAAATATTGAAAACAGTAATTAAAATAGAAAACAGAGAAGGAGGGAGGACCTGTTACTTACCTGGCCCAAGAGAGAAGCCAGCCCACCAGGCCCATGCGCCAGTCATCCTCACCCTCGTGCCAGTGGGCACGAGGGCGTGTGGCCACCGCGCGCCGGCACGCGCCCGAGCCACCTCATCCTTTCGCCGCTTCTGGAGCCAGCCCTGAGTGCCACGCACTCCCCCTCGCCCCCGGACTCCTCTCACTCTCCCCCCGTCCTCACCCTCTCCCCTGGACCTCTCTCTCTCACCCACCCGAACGGGTTCGTCGCCGCCGTTCGCCACCACCGCACCCACCGCCTCCCCCTCGCCTCCCCTACATGCCCAGAAGCTCCACCACCATCGCCTACGCCTCTCCGTCGACTCACGCGAAGCCAAACGCCCCGAAGCGCCGGCCCTGACCTCTTCTTCCTCCTCGGGTCGCCGAGATCGCCACCGTCGCCCTGCTCGCTCCAGACCTCCCCCGCGCCCACTGACCTTCCCATCGTGCTCGCGGTGAGCTTCTCTTCCTCCTCCCCCGAACCCGGTTGCTCGCCGCCTCCTCTAGGCCGTAGTTGCACGGACGCTGGCTTCGCTGGCGCAGTACTCATCGCCCGCAAGCCATAGCCAAGAAGCTCGAATCGAAGCGCCACCGTGCTCAGCACATCACCAGGAGGCCGTAGCACCCAGCCGCTCGCCCCGCCGGGCCCCACAACACCATTCCCAACCTCGCCCGAGCTCCGGCCGCCGCATTCGTGCTCGCCGCTGTCGACTCAGACCACCCCAGCCCCTCCCGCTTGGCCTACCAGATGCGCGCGAGCCCCAGCTATGCGTAGGACCAAACCGCGGTCGATTTGGTTGAACGTGGGCAAATTCCGAGCCCCTCCGCCATCTCGGGCTTCACCGACGACGAGCCGTGGACCAAGTCCGGCGGGTTTGATCCCTCTTGACCGGGGTTTGACTTCCCCCCTGACCCACTGACGTGTGGGCCGCTCTTGTTAATTATTAGTTAGGTTAATTTAGCGCTAATTAACCTAGAATAGTGCTTAACCTAACACTAACTAACTCCGTTAAGTTAGTTATGACACTGACATGGACCGCCCCCGTTGACCTGCTGACATCATCATGACGCAATGCTGACGCAATAAACCCCTTTTCTGGATTATTTCTATTTTAGAAATATCTGAAAATTCCAGAAAATAGCCAAAACTTCTAAAAATCATAGAAAATCAACCGTAACTCCAAATGAAATAATTTATATATGAAAAATGATCAGAAAAATCCACTCTACCCATCTGTGCTATTTTCATGCATGTTAGAACAAGTTATAGCTACTGTTTAGGATAAATCATATCAATGGCATTTAAATAACCACGTGTGGAGTTTGAATTTGAATCTTGGATTCAAAGCAACTTCATTTGACTTGTTGCTAGTTGCATTAGCTCAAACCACAGCATATTGCCATGTCATGATCATGCATCATATTGTGCGTTGCATTTATTGTGTTCTTTCTCAGTTGCCGGTGGTTGTTCCTTCTCGATAGATGTGTTCCGACGATATGTTCGATGACACTGATGAAGAGCTATATCATCTTTTGTAACATCCCAAAATTCTAAATTTTGGAATGTTATAACAAATAGATAGATTTGATTGTTTGTTTGATTGATTGACTGAAAGTGAGTGAATTCGAAACTTTTTGAAAGTTAAATGAGAGGGAATAAAAGGACTTTCCCAAACTTTCATTTTGCTTTTATGCTCTCCGGGAATTCAAATTCTTTTCATCACGAAACCCTCGAGAGAAGATGACATGACTTCTTCCATTTATTTAAATGACAAGGGGTGTTGAAAATATTTGAATTTCATTTGAGAATATTTCCAATTCTGAAACTTTATGCAACTCAATGATTTTCACGAGCGAAGATAAAATGACTTCTTCAAAACATATAAAATATGAGTTGGGAGTTTCAAAGAATTAAACTCAAAGTTCTTTTGAATTTATTTTTCAATTTGGGATTATTTGAGTTTTATTCAAATTATTTTTCTCCAAAAATAAAATATATGGAAAATAGGGTAACATGTTTCCCTACATCAGAAAATTGGAGTGAAATTAATTTGAAGTCATTTTGGTATTTTAAAAATGATTTTTATTGGATTTTATTGGACCAGTAACACTGTGTGAATTATTAGAATTTTTGTGGATTTTATTTGAAGCTAGAATAATGTTCATGTTGTAGCAAATCTTTTTCTGAAAATTTTGATATATTATATGCCTATATATTATTTCTATTTTTTTCCTTTTGTTTTTATTTTGTTTGTCTGTTTAAAAAAAAACTTCCTCCGACTGGGCCGGCCCAGCTAGCCAGCCAGGCCCAGCCCAGCCACGTCATCACCGACCTCCCGCAGGAGATCGAGCCCCGTACGCCGCCGCTCGCCGCCGTACTCCGCCCGGAGTCCCCGCGCCACCTTGCCGCCTCCTCCACGCCTCCCGAGGCCTCCCTCCCCTATAAATCCCGCGGCCCCGCCGCCTCTCCTCTCCCTTCTCTCTCTTCGCCGCCGCTTTCGGTTGCCGCCGCCGCCGCCGCTGCGGTCCTATTCCACCGCCTTGCCGCCTCACCTCTACGCCGTCTTCGCCTCGTCGCCGACCTCGGCCACCGCCCGAGTTCGCCGAGCCACCGCTTCGCCTCATGGGAGCTGCGCCGTGTGTCGCCGTTGACCGCCGCCGGCCGGACCCCGTTTAGCCGGTAAAAACCGCCCGGTCCGATCCGGTTTTTTTTTTCAGTTTCGTTTTTTTTAAACCGGTTTTCTTTATTTAATGAACGCTCGTTGTTTACCTCTTCGCAGCGAACGTGCGTTAGATAGTTTTTTTCTTTTCTGTTAGTTTTAGTCAGCGACCTCTTTGTAGTACTTTTTCTACAGATTAGCCCCTGGTTTTCAAACGCTCATAACTTTTTACTCGTTAGTCAAAATTCAACAAAACCAACGCCCACTTCTTCGTTATGATCTCCTCTATCCAGTAATCCAACTTAAACAAGTTTTTGAAAGTTTTAAAATTTGAATTCAAACAGATTTGTATTCAAACTTCGTTGGATCGTAACTTGAGTTTTATAACTCCGATTTAGTTGATTCTTTTTGCAAATCGAAGCACTTGACATAAACTTTCTGATAAGGCCAAATACACATAATTTTTGTACTGTTAGAAATTGCTTTATGTTGCGAGAGTTATTTATTTGGCTTTGATGTTTTCCGAATCGTTTTCTTCGTTCTTTCCGATCTTTTGAGTGATTGCTTATGTGTGGTTATTATTGCTTGATTACGATAGATTGATCGGAGTGTGACGAGTAGAATTATCAAGAGTTTTGAGTGCGAATCATCTTCATCAACTTTGCAGGCAAGTAACACTTGATCATATCTTTTCCTACCCAGTTTTTATGCATTAGTTTCAACCCTCAAACGTTGCATGATTAGGATCTAATTAAATCGTGGGTTGGGAAGTAGATGATGAGGTAGGAACCTATTGCCCTGTTACTATCAAACCCTTGGGAGTTACTTCTACGTTATGTTTATATTGCTATGCTATGCTCGTAGACGTGGTTTGGGTTGAGAGATATTCATGACAGATGTGAGATTGTAAATTAATGGTTTATTTAAGGTGGCAACTTAAACACACATCTGGGTGGATTGAGGCACCTAGTTTCTATCAGCACTTGTCTGTTTTTCTTCGGACCGCCACCCAGGCTCAAAGGGATCATGGGATTATTCAAACTGGAAGCTTCCGTGTGCAGCCACAAGCCATTATGGGCTCTGGCATAGTTGATTAAGTCGTGTGAACTCTTACAGTGGTAGACTAGCAGATGTAGGGGTCGTAGGTGGTACGGTCTACCCATCATAAGGTGCAAACGCTTCTGAAAGACTATGTCTCGGTCATCCGTCTCTCAAACACCATGTAGTGCGAGAAACCAAACGGAGGCGATCGAGTCTTGTGGGGAAAAGTGCACAAACCTCTGCAGCGTGTATAAACTAATCATGGTTATCCGTGTCCCCGGTTATGGACATCTTGAGTATCTAGTACTTGAATATCATGTGAATCTCAACATGTTACTCTAATTTAATATTGTTGGGTTTGTTAAGGATTATTTTTAATTGGGATTGAGGATGCTGTCAACCATTCTCAATGTTTAACAACCACCATGATAGTTAAACAAATTTATTCCTTTGCAGTAGGGAAAAACTGGCTTTTCACAAAACTGTAACCATAGAGCTTTCCACCAGCCATACATGCATGTAGTATAGCTTATTCTTTCATTACTCTCTATGTGTTACATTGCCAGCATATTCCATGTGCTGACCCGTTTTCGGGCTGCAACGTTTTATGTTGCAGACTTTTCAGACGACGAGTAAGTGATACGTTAGGGTTACGATTTCCTATACTCAACTTTGCCGTTGGTGTTGATGGGAATCCACAACCTTGTTGCTTCCGCTATATTATGGATCGAGGTAATAGTATTTACGTTACTTTATACATGTGATTTACCTCTGTTATAAATTCTTGAGTCTTGTGTGTGTCAAAGATACCGATCCAGGGATGACACGAAAGCACAGAGACTTGATCCATTCGGGTCGGGTCGCTACATCTTTAGAAGTGACAGGCAAGCAAAACCCCCTTGTTCATTCCGATACAATCCCACTCTCTCACTCCTGCTCTTTTTTACTGCATTAGGACAACAACGATTCAACTGTTACATGCTGCGGTAGTTGAACCCCTTCCTCTGCATGACCTGTCATTGCCACAGTAAATAGATGAAACCCACTAGCATGAGTAGGAGTTGTTTGAGCCCTAATGTGCCTACTCATTCATGCTTGTTTGTCATGCCTGCTATTGCTTAGAGTTGTGTCAGGTCTGATTCATCGGGGATGAATTGGAATGTGGTGAACATGTCCTACTATTGAGAGCTAAGTGTGTGAACACGATTTGGTAAAGGTAGCGGTGAGAGGCCATGTAGGAGTACATGGTGGGTTGTCTCATTGAAGCCGTCCTCGGGAACTGAGTTCTGTGTTTGTGATCCATGAACAGTTACTACCACGCATTGGAATGCTTAAGTGTCCCTCTCGACTTATTAATCAACTTGATCTCTGTCCAGGAGTTGCAACTAGTTTCTGGTGTTTGTAGGTAGTGTTAGTAGTCTACCAAGTGGCACCCGGTACAGGTGGTCTTGGGACAGACTAGGCACCATGGCACGGTGTACCAAGCGTAGATCCATCCGTCGAGGTGGGCTTGGGAACCCTGCACACATTGTTTGGGGCCGTGAGCGACACCCCGGCCGGATCTCCTTGTGGAAGGAACCCGAATAGGCGATAAACCTGGACGAGAGACTTGTGTAGTTAGTCAGGTCGTGGCCGACACCCTCGCTGGGCTTCCGCTTGAAGGTTGCCGAGTACATGTCGTGTAAACGGCGATAAGTGGTGAGAGCGTGTGTGAAGAAGTACACCCCTGCAGGGTTAACATTATCTATTCGAATAGCCGTGTCCACGGTAAAGGACTTCTGGGTTGCCTGTATAGTTCATAGACAATTGAAAGTGGTACTCTAAAATGCGCAAGATAAGCGTGAGTGCTATGGATGGCATTCTCGTAGGGAGACAGGAGCGGATCCATAGTGGTGTATTGATATGGTGAATATGTGGATTCGTGTGCGCTACCTCAAAAGAGTTACTTGCAGTCATAGTTTAGGATAGCCACCGAGTCAAAGCTGGCTTGCTGCAGTCAAACTCCACCACCCCCCTTTGTTGATACTGATGCATATGTAGAGAGTTATGATGTAAGTCTTGATGGGTAAATTTGTACTCACGTTTGCCTATTTATGTTTTGCAGAGAGACTTCAGTCTCGCTAGTAGTTCCACGTGGACTTCGCCGTTTAGCTTGTTACCTCAGCTACGATCTTGTGCCCTCGGCAGGATCTGGTAGATAGTCAGGCTTCTCAGCCTTTTCCATTTGTAGATGTCTGTACTCAGACATGTTAAGCTTCTGCATGTGCTTTGACTTGAATGCTCTGAATGTTGGGTCGTGAGACCCATGTTTGTAATACTTGGCTCCTCGGAGCCTATTGAATAAAATACTTGAGTTGTAGAGTCATGTTGTGATGCCATGTTGTATTTGCACATATCGAGCATATTGTGTGTATGTTATTGAAATGCTTGGTATGTGTGGGATCTGACTATCTAGTTGTTTATCCTTGGTAGCCTATCTTACGGGAAATGTCTCCTAGTGCTTCCACTGAGCCTTGGTAGCTTGCTACTGCTCCGGAACACTTAGGCTGGCCGTCTTGTGTCCTTCTTCGTTCCTGTATCTGTCCCTTCGGGGAAATGTCACGCGGTGTCTACCGGAGTCCTGTTAGCCTGCTACAGCCCGGTTTACCGGAGTCCTGCTAGCCCAGTTGCTACAGCCCGGATGAACTCGCTGATGACCGACACGTTCGTTGCTGGGTCATGTATGCCTGTCCCTGTAAGCTAGTGCCACTTTGGGTTCACGACTAGCCATGTCAGCCCGGGCTCCTTGTCATATGGATGCTAGCAACACTGTCATGTACGTGTGCCAAAAGGCGCAAACGGTCCCGGGCCTGGTAAGGCGACACCGTGGGAATACCGTGCGTGAGGCCGCAAAGTGATATGAGGTGGTACATGCTAGATCGGTGTGGCATTGAGTCGGGGTCCTGACAGTTTAGCGACGCTGCAAGGACGGACCCGAGCACAGATGTCGTGCCAGTCCTTAATCGTGACGCGGTCGCGGGCGGGTTTCTGAGGGCGCATCGACATTCATGGTGGCGAAGCACCAGACATGGGGCTTGAAATACTTAAGAAATTCATAAAAAGGGAGAGCCAGTTCCACCAAATGTCGGATTCAGGGCTCCGCAGACCCAAGAAGGTTTGAACTCTAGGGTGTGTGCAAAGATCCGCTCCTATCCTAATCTCAAGCTCACCATCTCACGGCCCAAGCTTGACGAGTACTCGCGAGCGGGGAAGAATATGAACATGGCAGTTTACCTAGGTTCGGGCTACCTTCCAGTGTAAAACCCTACTCATGCTTTATGGTGGATTGGCCTCACGTGAAGGTTAAAGATGAACTAGTATAGTGGATGAGCAGCCTCACGAGGGCTTAAGAAGTGAGGGTGGGATGGATCCGATCCTCCTCTATGGTGAAGGCTAACCTATACTATAGTGGCCTTGGTCCTCTTCCCTCGAAACTTAGGCGGGAAAGGATCCCACAACAGCCAATTTGAAAGGGGACAAGTAGTACATCTTATCCTGACGAAAGGTGGTCTTCGCCTGCAAAGCTTCTGGCCGTGACGCAGTAGTGGGCTTGGCGATGACATCCATCCTACCGAGCTCGTGGTCTTGGTCTTATTGCACCATAACAGAAACCTTTGGGGTATTCCTTGCGAACCCGCGCTCGTCCTTGTCTCCTTAGGACCAAAGAGGAAACTGCCTCCTTTGCGCCCGCTGGTGCCCGCCTGGCCTTGGTCGTCATGGCCGACATCATCGTGGCCTCGTGTGGTTGGGTGCCTGCATAGAAATCTCCGCTCCATGGGAGGCAGACTCGGAGAGCTGCTCCTCTGTAGGTCTTGGCGTCGCCCACCTCACGAGGCCGGGGGGGGGGGGGGGGGCCTCACGAGGTTCTTGTCCTAGGGGTCTTGCAGCTGGGCCGTACCAGGCCATCTAAGGAGCCACGCCATGGGCCACAGGCAGGCAGATCTGGGTATCCCCGATCCCAGAACGCCGATACACATAAGGATAATAGTAGTAATCCTTTTTAATTTAGGGCTCATGAATGTTGGGAAGTTTGTAAAATATCTTTTGTAGTGCCGGGTGAACATGCAAAAAAATTCTCTCTAACTTAACCACAACCATAGAAATAACATCAACATAGAAATTCGTTTTACCAAGAATTTATCCTCTAATTATGGGCATGACTCTCGTGCATCAAAGAATGTGTGGATAATATTCTTCCCAATAATATTACCACTACCCACATGATAGATTTTAGTTTTAAAATTGGTGGGAGCTTTAGTTTTTGGAGGATCATGATCAAGAAAGCAAGATTCAAGTTTTTCTTTAAGAGTTTCACTAATGCTATCTTCACTAGCACTTTAAAGAATAATTTTCTCAAATTCCAACAAGATGGCAACTTCAAGCGAGCAAATGAGCAAACAAGGAAAAAGGTGAACGAAAAATATTTTGTGTTTTTCTAAACTAGTTTAGAAGCGGGGTAGATGAAAATGAGAGGCAAATGACAAATAAAGTGAATACAATAGATGATATTTTGTGTTCACATACTTGATAGGTTTTGGTGATCTCTCCCCGGCAACGGCGACATAAATTCT
Organism: Aegilops longissima; assembly: GCA_021605205.1. Classification (NCBI taxonomy): domain Eukaryota; kingdom Viridiplantae; phylum Streptophyta; class Magnoliopsida; order Poales; family Poaceae; genus Aegilops; species Aegilops longissima. The sequence goes on from CM038679.1 coordinate 238,232,733, forward strand.
TCCTGCTACTTGTGAGCTGCGTTGGGATTTCCTTGAAGAGGAGAGGATGAAGCATTACAGTAGAGATAAGTATTTCCCTCAGTTAATAACCAAGGTTATCAATCCAGTAGGAGAACCACACAAAACCTCGTTAGCAGCCCCTACACACACAAAAGCAAATACTTGCACCCAACGCAAACAAGGGGTTGTCAATCATTTGGCGGTTAATTGTGATGCGGAGCGTCAATGGTCATCCCCATGGACCTACCTTCATCTCCTACGACACCACATGGACCTATGACAAGAGCTCGAGCAAGGGCTATCGAAACTAAGGTGAACTTGCTCCTCTCCAAACTAACACTTCCCACATGTGAGACATGGCTACTACCTCAAGCGAAAAGTCTATGCGTGATCAGGTGTCGGATTTAGGGCTCCGCAGACCCAAGATAGATTCGAATTCTGAGGTGCGTACGAAGAGCACAACCTCCCCAACTTGCCAACTCGATGATCTCACGACCTATCTCGATGAACTGAAGAGGAGCAGGACAAGGTAGTTTACCCAGGTTCGTGCCACCTTGCGATGTAATACCCTACTCCTGCTTTATGGTTGATTTTCCTCGAGGTGGGCTGAGGATGAACAAGTACAAAGGAAGAACAACCTCAGGAGGTGTGTTCTTGTGTTAGTGTGAGCTGGTGAGGGTGTGGATCATCTTGATCCGGATCCTTCTCTATGGTGGTGCCTAGGCTATATTTATAGTGCCCTTGGTCCTCTTCCCAAAATGAAGGCGGGAAGGGATCCAACAACGGCCAAATTCAAAGGAAGACAACTAGTACATCTTATCCTGACGAAAGGTGGTCTTCACCTGCAAAGCTGCTGGCCGTGACGCCGTGGTGGGCTCGAAGATGACCCCCATCCTGCTGTCTCGGTGGTTTTGGTCTTGTAGCATGGAAATGGAAACCTTTGGTTGATCCCTCGGGACTCCGCGCCTGCGCTTGTCTCCTTTGCACCAAAGGGCAGACCTGCTGTACTGCGCCCGTTGGTGCTCGCCTGGCCTTGGTCGTCATGGTTTGCATCATCCGATCCTCATGAGGTGAGGGCTCGCATAGGAATCTCCGCTCTTCAGGAGCCAGCCTAAGGAGGCAGCTCCTTTTGGAAGTCTTGGCGTCGTCCGCCCTGCGAGGTTTGGCCCCTCACGAGGGTCTTGTGTTGTTGGTGCTGAAGATGGGTCGTATTAGGCCGTCGATGGATCCACGCCGTGGGCCATAGGCAGGCAAGTCTGGGTACCCCGGTTCCCAGAACGTCGCAGTAGCCCCCGGGCCCAAGGCGTGCTTGGACTTGGCTTCGAGGCGATGCCAAAGGGCATGGGCAAAGCGCCGCGGGTCCCAAATTCCTGCAGCCCCCGTCGATGCATGATGCTTGATGGGACGTGGGTGTCTCTGCTTCCCCACGTCGCCTCGGCAACTGCTCGATTTGACAAGAGTTTGCATGCAAAAAGGTCAGCATTACTGGGGATCGTGGAGGCCGGCGGTTGGCCTCCCTCTGGCTATAAATGGGGAGAGGGGCGAGACCCCCCGCTCATCTCCATCTTATCGCTACCCACTCTTCTTTCTTCTTCCTTGTCTCGTCGTCTTGCTGAAGGGTTCATGGCACCGATAAGGAGGTTTTTCGTGGCGGAGAAAGGAAAAGCTCCTCGGGAGGAGCTCGGGCAACTTCTACCGAAGAAAGGCTTGGCCGCTCCCGCGACGCCGGCTGGGGGGCAGAGGTGACGCGGCCTTGGCACGAGAGGCTGCCGCCTGGCTTCCTGATCCCTCTATACACCTGCGCGCAGAGCCCTACACGTGGGGCAATACCTAGCGCCGCGCGGGTCGGGGTCGCGGAGGGCAGGCTGTGGCTACACGGCCAGCTGGCTTGCGAACTCACACCGAAGGCACATCGCGTGAGTTCGTGGTGTGGGCGGCAATGCCGCCACACACGTGGATCTGGCTCCCGAGGTTCTTTGCCGAGGGGATACCGCCATGGGGGCCCGCCGAGCTATGGCTGCAACACGCCGGGTGCTGCAGCCAAGCTACTGAAATGGAGGTCGAGGTCGTCCCCTGGGCGACGTCTTCATGACTCGAGGACGGGGTGAGATCGCCCGCGCCTGCTGTCTGGAAGGGGCCCTCTCCATCCACTTCGAATACGAGGAGCCTCCACACTTTTCTTGAAGGCCTTCAGCAAAGATGGCCAACGCCTGGAGTGCTTCTCTAGAAGAGGCGGCCCACGCGGCGCAGCCACGGGCGCTGAACTTGCTCTTGGCCTTGCCAGCAGCTCCACCAGTAGCAGCAGCGAGTCCCTGAAATCCAGCAATTTTCCGGAGTCCAGCGACGATGACAGCTACGAGCCCCGAGCTCTCGCCGCGCCCGGAGTGCAGCGGCGGCGTCCGCTCGGCGTCGTCGATGACGCCCTACGGCCGGAGTTCTTCCAGGTCCTCTTCTTTTGTTTTCCTTGCACGTAATCGTGACAGGGCCCGTGGGGGCGTTTAAGAAACTATAATGCTTTTGTCTCAATGTTATTATTCCCAGTTTGGTGTTGTGACTGCGTATCTCGCTTTGTCACGTGCTCCTTTTCGTTCTCGCGATAGCTTAGTGCTCTATGCCGACAGGACCCAGTCCCCAGGTAGGCTTCAGCCGTTGCTGGTATGCCAGGTCATGATGCCATGGTGAAGGCCAGGAGGTGAGCGGCCCAAGGTCCGGTAAGAGCCCCTGAGGCGCGATGCTCAGGAGGTCCCCTTTAAAGTGCAAGCATCTCCCTGCAGGCCGAAAAGGGAAGCGGCATTGCCGAAGCGAGATCGTGAGAGTTGAAATACTGGCTCGTGACGTCCATGCCGATATGTATGAGGTGACTTATCTTGGCGAACCTGCAGTGATTCCCTTGCGCCAGGCCTGACCGTGTCCTGGGGGTGGCACTTCTAGGCAGGGCTTGTGTCGATCCCCCTTTTTCTGTCTCATCTAGATGTTCTACATCCTCGGGTCCCAGCCCTCAGTGAGGCTCGGCCGCCGCTCGTATGCGAGGTCCCGATGTCGTGGTCAAGGCCAGGGGTAAGGGCTCGAGAGCCAGTAGGAGCCCTTGAGGCGCGATGCTCAGGAGCCCCCCTTTAACATGTAAGCGAATGATACGTCTGCAATGAATCTATAATTTTTTATTGTTCCATGCTATTATATTACCTGTTTCAGATATTTAATGGGATTTAATATGCTCTTTTATATTATTTTTGGGACTAACCTATTAACCGAAGGCCTAGTGCCAGTTTCTATTTTTTGCCTATTTCAGTGTTGTCCAAAAAAGGAATACCAAACGGAAACCAAACAGAATGAAAACTTCGCGAGGATCTTTCTTGGAACAAATGCAATCCAGAAGACTTGGATTTGAAGTCTCGAACTCCGTGAGGCGGCCATGAGGCAGGAGGGTGCACCCAGTTGGTAGGCGTGCCCCCACCCTCATGGGCCCCACGGAGCTCCACCGACGTACTTCTTTTGCCTATATATACTCTTATACCCTAAAAACATCAAGGGGAGCCACGAAACTACTTTTACACCGCTGCAACCTTCTGTACCCATGAGATCCCATCTTCGGGCCTTTTCTGACGATCTGCCGGAGGGGGAATCGATCACGGAGGGCTTCTACATCAACACCATAGCCTCTCCGATGATGTGTGAGTAGTTTACCATAGACCTTCAGGTCCATAGTTATTAGCTAGATGGCTTCTTCTCTCTCTTTGGTTCTCAATACAAAGTTCCCCTCGATGTTCTTGGATATCTATTTGATGTAATAGTCTTTTGCGGTGTGTTTGCCGAGATCCAATGAATTGAGGATTTATGATCAAGTTTATCTATGAATAATATTTGGTTCTTTTCTGAATTCTTATATGCATGATTTGATATCTTTGCAAGTCTCTTCGAATTATCAGTTTAGTTTGGCCTACTAGATTCATCTTTCTTGCAATGGGAGAAGTGCTTAGCTATGGGTTCAATATTGCGGTGTCCTTTCCCAGTGACAGTAGGGGCAACAAGGCACGTATTGTATTGTTGCCATCAAGGATAAAAAGATGGGGTTTATATCATATTGCTTGATTTTATCCCTCTACATCATGTCATCTTGCTTAATGTGTTACTCTGTTCTTATGAACTTAATACTCTAGATGCATGCTGGATAGCGGTCGATGTGTGGAGTAATAGTAGTAGATGCAGAATCGTTTCAGTCTACTTGACACGGATGTGATTCCTATATTCATGATCATTGCCTGGATATTGTCATAACTATGCAATCTTCTATCAATTGCTCGACAGTAATTTGTTCACCCACCATAATATAAGCTATCTTGAAAGAAGCCACTAGTGAAACCTATGGCCCCGGGTCTCTTTCTTATTATATTGCATCTCTTTGATTTACATCACATCTTGTTTTATTATCTTGCAATCTTTACTTTCCAATCTATAAAACAAAAATACCAAAAATATTTACCTTACTATCTTTATTAGATCTCACTTTTGCGAGTGACCGTGAAGGGATTGACAACCCCTTTATCGCGTTGATTGCAAGGTTCTTGATTGTTTGTGCAAGTACTAGGTGACTTGCGTGTAATCTCCTACTGGATTGATACCTTGGTTCTCAAAAACTGAGGGAAATACTTATGCTACTTTGCTGCATCACCCTTTCTTCTTCAAGGGAAAACTAACGCATGCTCAAGAGGTAGCAAGAAGGATTTCTGGCACCGTTGCCGGGGAGATCTACGCTCAAGTCAAGACATACCAAGTACCCATCATAAACTCTTCTCCCTCGCATTACATTATTTCCCATTCGCCTCTCGTTTTACTCTCCCGCACTTGTAAAACGATTTTCGAAAACCCTTTGCCTTTTCTGCGCCTCTTTTCCGTTCGTCTCTTTCCGCTTGCCTCTTGTATGCTTGTGTGTTGGATTTATTGTTTGTCACGATGGCTCAAGATAACACAAAATTATGTGACTTTTCCAATATAAAAAACAATGATTTTATTAGCACTCCGATTGCCCCTATTATCGATGCTGAATCTTGTGGAATTAAAGCTGTTTTGTTGAATCTTGTCATGAAAGATCAATTTTCTGGCCTTCCTAGTGAAGATGCCGCTACCCATCTAAACAACTTTGTTTATTTGTGTGATATGCAAAATAAGAAAGATGTGGATAATGACATTGTTAAATTGAAGCTATTTCCGTTTTCGCTTAGAGATCGTGCTAAAACTTGGTTCTCTTCTTTGCCTAAAAATAGTATTGATTCATGGAATAAGTGCAAAGATGATTTTATCACTAAGTATTTTACTCCCACTAAGATCATCTCTCTTAGAAATGATATTATGAATTTTAAGCAATTTGATCATGAGCATGTTGCACAAACTTGGGAGAGGATGAAATTAGTGATACGTAATTGCCCCACACATGGTTTGAATTTATGGATGATTATACAAAAAAATTATGCCGGATTGAATTTTGCTTCTAGAAATCTTTTAGATTCGGCCGCGGGAGGCACTTTTATGGAAATCACTTTAGGAGAAGCTACTAAACTACTAGATAATATTATGGTTAATTATTCTCAATGGCACACCGAAAGATCCACTAGCAAAAAAGTTCATGCAATTGAAGAGATTAGTGTTTTGAGTGGAAAGATGGATGAACTTATGAAATTGTTTGCTAATAAGAGTGTTTCTTCTGATCCTAATGATATGCCTTTGTCCACTTTGATTGAGAATAATAATGAATCTATGGATGTGAATTTTGTTGGTAGGAACAATTTTGGTAACAACGCGTATAGAGGAAACTTTAATTCAAGGCCGTTTCCTAATAATTCCTCTAATAATTATGGTAATTCCGACAACAACTCTTATGGAAATTTTAATAAGATACCCTCTGATTTTGAGACTAGTGTTAAAGAATTTATGATTTCGCAAAAGAATTTCAATGCTTTGATTGAAGAAAAAATGCTTAAGATTGATGAGATGGCTAGGAACGTGGATAGAATTTCTCTTGATGTTGATTATGTGAAACATAGATCTATTCCACCTAAGCATGACATCAATGAGTCTCTCAAAGCCATGAAAATTTCCATTGATGAGTGCAATGAAAGAACCGCTAGGATGCGTGCTAAAAAGGATTGCTTTGCGGAAGCGTGTTCTTCTAGTTTTCATCATAACAACGATGAAGATCTAAAAGTGATTGATGTAACTCCTATTAAATATTTCTTTTCCAATATGAATCTTGATAAAGATGGGACTGGATATGAGTCAACTTTAGTTAAAAGGCGTCCCAATGATTCGGAGTTTTCAGATCTTGATGCTAAAATTAATAAAAGTGGGATTGAAGAGGACAAAACTTTAAATAGCATTGAATCCACTATTTTGTATTTCAAGGAATTTAATTATGATAACTGCTCTTTGATATATTTAATTTCCTTGTTGCAATCCGTGTTAAATTCTCCTCATGCTTATAATCAAAATAAAGATTTCACTAAACATATCGTTGCTGCTTTAATGCTATCTTATAAAGAAAAGCTTGAACTAGAAGTTTCTATCCCTAGAAAACTTTATGATGAGTGGGAACCTAATATTAAAATTAAGATTAAAGATCATGAATGCTATGGTTTATGTGATTTGGTTGCTAGTGTTTCCACGATCCCAAAACTTTGTGTGATGTGCTAGGTTTCCGTGAATTTGATGATTGTTCTTTAAATTTGCATCTTGAGGATTCCACCATTAAGAAACCTATGGGAAGGATTAATGATGTTCTTATTGTTGCAAATAGGAATTATCTGCCCATAGATTTCATTGTTCTTGATGTAGATTGCAATCCTACATGCCCTATTATTCTTGGTAGACCTTTCCTTAGAACGATTGGTGCAATTATTGACATGAAAGAAGGAAATATTAGATTCCAATTTCCATTAAGGAAAGGCATGGAACACTTTCCTAGAAATAAGATAAAATTACCTTATGAATCTATTATGAGAGCCACATATGGATTGCATACCAAAGATGATAATACCTAGATCTATTCTTTCTTTATGCCTAGCTAAGGGCGTTAAACGATAGCGCTTGTTGGGAGGCAACCCAATTTTATTTGTGTTCTTTACTTATTTGTTCCAGTTTAGTAATAAATAATTCATCTATCCTCTGTTTAGATGTGGTTTTATGTTAGTTAGTGTTTGTGCCAAGTAGAACCTTTGGGAAGACATGGGTGAAGTCTTTGCAGTCTTGCTGTAAAAAATAGAAACTTTTGCGCTCACGAGATTAGATGCCATTTTTACTGGAGAGTGCTTTTAGGTTGATTCTTTTTGCAGATGATTAATAGACAAATTCATCACGTCCACCAATTTATTTCAGAATTTTTTGGAGTTCCAGAATTATTTGTTCGATACAGATTGCTACAGACTGTTCTGTTTTGACAGATTCTGTTTTTCATGTGTTGTTTGCTTATTTTGACGAATCTATGAGTAGTATCGGAAAGTATGAACCATAGAGAAGTTGGAATAAAGTAGGTTTCACACCAATATAAATAAATAATAAGTTCATTACAGTACCTTAATATGGTGGTTTGTTTTCTTATAATAGCGGAGCTCATGAGATTTTCTGATTAAGTTTTGTGTTGTGAAGTTTTCAAGTTTTTGAGTAAAGATTTGATTGATTTTGGAATAAGGAGTGGCAAGAGCCTAAGCTTGGGGATGCCCAAGGCACCCCAAGGTAAAATTCAAGGACAACCAAAAGCCTAACCTTGGGGATGCTCCGGAAGGCATCCCCTCTTTCGTCTTCGTCTATCGGTAACTTTACTTGAGCCTATATTTTTATTCACCACATGATATGTGTTTTGCTTGGAGTGTCTAGTATGATTTGAGGCTTTTCTTTTTAGTTTACCAAAATCATCCTTGTTGTACACACCTTTTGAGAGAGACACACATGAATCGGAATTTATTAGAATACTCTATGTGCTTCACTTATATCTTTTGAGCTAGATAATTTTGCTCTAGTGCTTCACTTATATCTTTTTAGAGCATGGTGGTGGTTTTATTTTATATAAATTATTGATCTCTCATGCTTCACTTATATTAATTTGGGAGTCCTTTAGAACAACATGGTAATTTGCTTTGGTTATAAAATTAGTCCTAATATGATGGCATTCAAGATGGGTATAATAAAAACTTGCATATAGAGTGCATTGAATACTATGAGAAGTTTGATACTTGATGATTGTTTTGAGATATGAAGATGGTGATACTAGAGTCGTGGTAGTTGAGTAATTGTGAATTTGAGAAATACTTGTGTTGACATTTGCAAGTCCCGTAGCATGCACGTATGGTAACCATTGTGTAACAAATTTGAAGCGTGAGGTGTTTCTTTGATTGTCCTCCTTATGAGTGGCGGTCGGGGACAAGCGATGGTCTTTTCCTACCAATCTATCCCCCTAGGAGCATGGGCGTAGTGCTTGGTTTTGATGACTTGTAGATTTTTTCAATAAGTATGTGAGTTCTTTATGACTAATGTTGAGACCATGGATTATACGCACTCTCATCCTTCCACCATTGCTAGCCTCTCTAGTACCGCGCAACTTTCGCCGGTACCATAAACCCACCATATACCTTCCTCAAAACAGCCACCATACCTACCTATTATGGCATTTCCATAGCCATTCTGAGATATATTTCCATGCAACTTTCCACTGTTCCGTTTATTATGACACACTTCATCATTGTCAAATTGCCTTGCATGATCATGTAGTTGACTTTGTATTTGTGGCAAGGCCACCATTCATAATTTTTCATACATGTCACTCTTGATTCATTGCCCATCCTGGTACACCGCCGGAGGCACTCATATTAGAGTCATATTTTGGTCTAGTATCGAGTTGTAATCCTTGAGTTGTAAATAAATAGAAGTTTGATGATCATCATTTTTAGAGCATTGTCCCGTGTGAGGAAAAAAAGAGAAAGGCCAAATAAAAAAAGAGAAGGCGCAAAAAAAGAGAAAGGCCAAATAAAAAAGGAGAAGGCCCAAAAAATGAGAGAAAAAGAGAGAAGGGGCAATGTTACTATCCTTTTTCCACACTTGTGCTTCAAAGTTGCACCATGATCTTCATGATAGAGAGTCTCTTATTTTGTCACTTTCATATACTAGTGGGAATTTTCGTTTAGAACTTTTCTTGTATATTCCAACAATGGACTTCCTCAAATGCCCTAAGTCTTCGTGAGCAAGAAAGTTGGATGCACACCCACTTAGTTTCTTTTGTTGAGCTTTCATACATTTATATCTATTGGTGGGCATCTCCATCGCCCGTTAATACACCTAGTTGATGTGAGACCATCTTCCTCTTTTTTTTTCTCCACAACCACCATTCTATTCCACCTATAGTGCTATGTCCATGGCTCGCGCTCATGTATTGCATGAAAGTTCAAAAAGTTTGAGAATACTAAAGTATGAAACAATTGCTTGGCTTGTCATCGGAGTTCTGCATGATTTGAGCATTTTGTGCGACGAAGATGGAGCATGGACAAACTATGTGATTTTGTAGGGATGAGCTTTCTTTGGCTATGTTATTTTGAGAAGACATAATTGCTTTGTTAGTATGCTTGAAGTATTATTATTTTTATGTCAATATTAAACTTTTGTCTTGAATCTTTCGGATCTGACATTCATGCCACAATAAAGAAAATTACATTGAAAATTATGTTAGGTAGAAATCCACATCAAAAATTCTGTTTTTATCATTTACCTACTCGAGGACGTGCAGGAATTAAGCTTGGGGATGCTTGATACGTCTCCAACGTATCTATAATTTTTTATTGTTCCATGCTATTATATTACCTGTTTTGGATGTTAAATGGGCTTTAATATGCTCTTTTATATTATTTTTGCGACTAACCTATTAACCGAAGGCCTAGTGCGAGTTTCTGTTTTTTTTTCTATTTTAGTGTTTTGCAGAAAAGGAATACCAAACGGAATGAAACCTTCACGAGGACCTTTCTTGGAACAAACGCAATCCAGAAGACTAGGAGTTGAAGTCTGGAACTCCGCGAGGCGTCCACGGGGCAAGAGGGCGCTCCCCCACCCTCATGGGCTCCACAGAGCTCTACCGATATACTTATTTCGCCTATATATACCGTTATACCCTAGAAACATCAAGGGGAGCCACGAAAACACTTATCCACCACCGCAACCTTCTGTACCCGTGAGATCCCATCTTGGGGCCTTTTCCGGCGATCTGCCGGAGGGGGAATCGATCATAGAGGGCTTCTACATCAACACCATAGCCTCTCCGATGATGTGTGAGTAGTTTACCATAGACCTTCAGGTCCATAGTTATTAGCTATATGACTTCTTCTCTCTCTTTGGTTCTCAATACAAAGTTCTCCTCGAAGTTCTTGGAGATCTATTCGATGTGATACTCTTTTGCGGTGTGTTTGCCTAGATCCAATGAATTGTGGATTTATGATCAAGTTTATCTATGAATAATATTTGGTTCTTCTCTGAATTCTTATATGCATGATTTGATATCTTTGCAAGACTCTTCGAATTATCGGTTTAGTTTGGCCTACTTGATTGATCTTTCTTGCAATGGGAGAAGTGCTTTGCTTTGGGTTCAATCTTGCGGTGTCCTTTCCCAGTGACAGTAGGGGAAGCAAGGCACGTATTGTATTGTTTCCATCGAGGATAAAAATATGGGGTTTATATCATATTGCTTGAGTTTAACCCTCTACATCATGTCATCTTGCTTAATATGTTACTCTGTGCTTATGAACTTAATACTCTAGATGCATGCTAGATAGCGGTCGATGTGTGGAGTAATAGTAGTAGATGCAGAGTCGTTTTGGTCTACTTGACACGGACGTGATGCATATATTCATGATCATTGCCTAGATATTCTCATAACTATGCGCTCTTCTATCAATTGCTCGACAGTAATTTGTTCATCCACTGTAATATATGCTATCTTGAAAGAAGCCACTAGTGAAATCTATGGCCCCCGGGTCTCTTTCTTATTATATTGCATCTCTTTTATTTACATCACATCTCGTTTTACTATTTTGCAATATTTACTTTCCAACCTATACAACAAAAATACCAAAAATATTTTTCTTACTATCTTTATTAGATCTCACTTTTGCGGGTGACTGTGAAGGGATTGACAGCCCCTTTATCGCGTTGGTTGCAAGGTTATTGATTGTTTGTGCAAGTACTAGGTGACTTGCGTGTAATCGCCTACTGGATTGATACCTTGGTTCTAAAAAACTGAAGGAGATACTTATGCTACTTTGCTGCATCACCCTTTCCTCTTCAAGGGAAAACCAACACATGCTCAAGAGGTAGCAGCTCGTAGTCTGGCTCCGGAGGTTCCTGCGAGGTAGTTGGTGAAGGAGATCATAACACACAGCCGTGCTTGCTGTCCTATCGTAGATCTTTCTGCAATAAAATGAAGGCACTGAGGACCTGGTGAGGTGACGTGCACAAGGTAGGCCATGAGTCGGAGCTCAATCTCTCAGATTTATAAGCGCTGCAGGGACAGACCCGAGCACGGGCGCCGTGCCAACAGCCCCGTTGGCGGGACGAGTAAACGGCGGGTCGACAATGCACGGAGGCCGCGAATGGCGATGAAGCACCGGACAGGTAGGTGATAATCATAAAGAAACTCACGAAAGGGTAAGGCCAGTTCTGATAGATGCAAATAACGATACATGCCGCAGGGACGGACCCACACGGCTAGGGGATAATGCAGCCCGAGGGGCGCCCCCAACTGAACAAACCAAAAAGCCTCACCTGGCACCGGTGCTGAAGAGATGTTGGAGTAGCTGAAGATGCGAGCTGCAGAAGTTGCTCCTCAAGAGTCGTCCGGGTCCTGAACCTTGTGAGGCTCTAGAGGCTCGGGGGGCTCGCGAGGATTCGGCGCCACCTCCGATAGGATCTCCTAGCGCCTGGCCTCATGAGCCGCCAGGATGCCCTATTCAGCAAACCGAAAGGAAGAGAGGCTCCGACGAACCCCTAGCTGGCATGCCAAATGTCAGATTCGAGGCTCCGCAGACCCAAGAAAGATTCGAACTCTGGGGTGCGTGCAAAGAACTCAACCTCCCCAGCCTTCCAACTTGACGATCTCATGGTCTAGCTTGATGAACTGTAGAGGAGCGGGACAAGGCAGTTTACCCAGGTTTAGGCCACCTTACGGTGTAATACCCTAGTCATTCTTTGTGGTGGATTTGCCTCGAGGTGGGCTGAGGATGGACTAGTACAAAGGAAGAACAACCTCAGGAGGTGTGTTCTTGTGTTTGTGTGATCTGGTGAGGGTGTGCATCGTCTGGATCCAGATCCTTCTCTATGGTGGTGGCTAGTATATGTTTATAGTTTCTTTGTTCCTCTTCCCAAAATGAAGGCGGGTAGGGAGGCCACAACATCCAAATTCGAAGGGAGACAAAAATTGGTCTTCGCATGCGAAGCTGATGGCCATGACACCGTGGTGCGCTCGGCGATGACCTCTGTCCTACCGTCCTGGCGATCTTGGTCTTGTAGCATGGAAATGGAAACCTTTGGTTGATCCCTCGGGACTCCGCGCCTGTGCTTGTCTCTTTTGCACCAAAGAGGAAACCTGCTGTACTGCGCCCACTGGCACCCGCGAGGCCTTGGTCGTCATGGCTTGCGTCATCCGATCCTCATGAGGTGAGGGCTTTCATAGGAGTCTCCGCTCCTCAGGAGCCATCCTAAGGAGGCAGCTCCTTCTGGAGGTCTTGGCGTCATTCGCCTCTCGAGGCTTGGCAGCTCGCGAGGGTCTTGTGTGGTTGGTGCTTAAGATGGGCCATACCAGGTCGTCGATGGAGCCACGCCATGGGCAGCAGGCAGTCATGTGTGGGTACCCCGGTTCCCAGAACGCCCACACCAGTTACTTAGAGGGAAGCCATGGAGCAACTACACTCAACAACTAGGACGGCGAGGACACCGAGCGCAAGGACCAAGAGAAGAAGCTGCCTAAAGTTGACAGCCACCAGACAACCGGCCCCCGTCGGACATCCGACCCCTGGAGGCCTCACCAGCCAGAAGGCCCAGCCAGAGAGCGTTACAACGACCGGACGACCGACATCATCCAGCCACCGGACGACCAGACCCCACCGGATATTCGACTCCTGCGGGTCCGAGCCAATATGCCAGAAGTCCGAGACGAACCAGACGACCGACGCCTCGAATTTCTGAAGCCGACCTGAAATCCGACGCCAAGCCCCCCAAGCCAAAACGCCGGACGTCTGACAGGTACCAGATGACCGGACCCTTACGAGCCACCGGACGCCCGGTAGTCGTCGGACGAGAGACGCCTGTGTGCGCACAGAGACTAGGGCCGAGGCTCATGTACCCCTTCGCCCCCTAGACTATAAATATTCCTCCTACTCCCTCTTTCTAGGGCTAGCATTGGTTTAGCTCATACTAGAGATAGAGCTTTGCTCATCTATTTGGTTCTACTGCTCAGAGAGACCAGGCCTCTTCACAGAAGATCCATCCTTGGATTCAAGAGCCCTCATGGGAAGACCTCCTCACAGAGAAGAACTACCACCTCTTGTATCATCCTTTGTTGCATTTGGATCTTGTATCACTCTTTATGCTCATGGATCTAGCACATGTGTGATTGTTCTCATTGATGCGTGATTTTCCCTCGTGTTCCTCGTGTTCTTCGTAGGACTCCCTCCATTTCGTGAAAAATCGGCCCTAGGGTTTCCACCCTATATCATCTTGGTATCATGAGCCTAGGTTGATCATGAATTTGGAGCCCCTACCCCTTGTTTTCTAGCCTAACTTTGTTGATTTTGTCCCAATTTCGAAAATTCCCCACCAAAAATAGCCCCAAATGTTTTTCGTGATTTTTTGGTTTTGATGAAGTTTCGTTGGATTTGATCCGTGGATTTCGTGTGTAGCAGGTAGATCTAGCTTTTCCCCATCATTTCCCCCTTTTCCATCCACAAATTCTTCCAATTTTGATCACATTTTGCCCCGCTACCATGAACCCTAGAGTTCAACCCGTGCCCGAAATCGCCCAGGCACCGGACGTCCGACAGATACCGGACATCCGACAGCCAATGGTCGTCCGACCCAGACCGGACGTCTGATGAACCCTGACGAACCTAAACTTTGTTCAGTCCCGCGATCCATTTCCACTTCTGCATACACACTCCCACAACACTACACCTTCCGCTCCACCTATCGAATACCCAAACATAGAAACTCCGTAAATCACCACCGCTTTCCGCAACCACCATCGCTTACCCTCCGCCAACTACGACAATTTTGACACATTTTGTTTTGAGAATTTGAGTTATGGTTCCTGTTTCCTATCGTGTTTCGGCTAGATAGGGACGGTTCGGCTTAGACATAACCACCTCTCATCTTCGCTCCGGACTTGTCATCGACAATGACCACTTCACAGTTTTGATACTCTCGACCGTCAGGAAGGACGGTTACTTCGACAACACCTTTGTGTAATCCTTGCCATCGCATTGATAAACCCATAGCCATTTTGCGTACCTTTCCTATCAAGACTAGCCATTGAGTATTACCGGCAATGTTACTTGTGAACATTAGTGGTCATTGCATATATCACATCACATTGGTGTACATATCTTGGTTTGATCTCGTGTGTCACAAGGTTGTCACCGCATACACAATTGCTACCTTGGTTCATGAAGTTTTGCATAAGAGGCCAAAGAAAGAGCTAAAAAGAGAAAAATCCAAACAAGCTTTTAAGCAAGAGCAAAAGATAAGCAAAGAGATTTTAAGCAAGAACAATAGCATCATAATACATTAAGATTGTCATACTCGATCATCTTGGATCATATCATCAGAACACCATACATATAGCATACTTGGGATAGAAGTCGTTGCATTTTGCTTAGTAGGTTGTGCACAAGTCTCGCATCCACCTATTGTGCAATCGCGCTAGCATCTCTCTAGTGTTGTGCAACAAGACCATTTTCTGTGGATTCCAAATTTTGGCTCATTCCTTGGTTGCGCAACTCCATCTATCTATCCATGTGTGTGTTTCCGTGTAACATATCTTGCTATTGTTCTACTTGTTGCATTTACAAATTTGCGAATATTTTTTAAGATTATTGAATCTTACTAACATTGGCATCAAATTTTGTTCCACCATCCTCACCAAGATCCACCAAAGGTTTTATTTGTGTATGTGTGAGAGATTGATGAGATACGCCAACTGTGCTATTTCCTTGTTACATCATTGAGTGATCTTTGATCCATTCTCAACATCGGTCAAGGTACATTTGGTATAGTTCTTCTCTCTCTCCTACTCACACATTTACTTGGAATGATGGATAACCAACTACTTCTACCAACCCACTCTTCATCAAGCAAGACGAGGACCCGAACTCCTACGTCACCAAGAACCACCTCTTCGGCGCACAGAGAGCTTCACATCAAGAATAACAAGCATTGAGCGACCGAATCGACTACTTCGCCTCTGACTTGGGACACTCCGAGAAACGTACAAGAGATTACTTCGACAACAAGATTGACGAACAAAAACAAGAAAGCAATGCACGAATGGACGAGATTCGTGCCTTGTTGGTCAACCTCTCTTCTACCACTTCGTCATATTCAAGATGGAGCCACTCGAGTTGAAATTCCTCCTACACCATCTCTGGCTCAAGTACACCGACATCGAACACTCTTCTTCGAGCCGCCCGCCAAGACCTTCAAGCAAAACACAATCCTCTACACAACAATGATCCACAACAGCAACTCGACGAGCAAGAACATCGGCGTCGTCAAAGTCAAGCTAGCCTTGAGCAAGCACAAGAAAGGCAACGCCAACGCCAACAAGTGGAAGAGCAAGAACACCAACGCTAACGAGAGCAAATGAAAGAGTGACAACGCCAATATCAAGATGAGCAAGACGCTGATGCTCTCCGTCAACAACAACAACGACAAGCCCTTGAGGCGCAAAATGCCCTCCGTCTCGAATGCCAATATCAATTTCAACCCAAATCTTCCGATCTATCTAGTGGCATGCTTTGGTTACCAAGATTGTGCCATGTTCATTGTTTCTCCATCCGTCTCGAATGCACCCCTTCCGAAACACCTCATCCGCATATGCACATCATATCTTGCATTTCATGACATGTCTTGCATCATGTTGCTTTTTTACATTATTTTTCTTCCTTAATTTTTCCACGGCGCTTTGCCCTATGCCTATGACAACCAAGACCCACCTGTAATACCCAAGAACCCTCCTCCTTTTTATCTTATTCTCACTTAGTAATCCCAGCGAACTTCCATTTCTGGAATATGCTAGTTTTCCATTTTGGGCCCTGTCCAATTTTGGTCATTCCATATCTGGCAGTTTTCCAATTCTGTAAATATCCATTTCTGGCAGCATTTCACTTAATGCAATTGTGATCATTTCTCTACACTAACCCCAACATATTATATATGTTTTTGGATAAGAAAAATCCAATGAATCCATTGGCGTCATCCATTTCTGCATTTGATCAAGTTTGCACACATGTCATTTTTACATTATATTGTTGTTTTGTCATATTAGTGTCATTAAATTCATATATGATATGACGTTGTTTTGCACATGAACAACTTCATTTTCATGTGTACTTCATGCTAGATTTTATTTCGTGCCATATAGTGCACTGTGATAAGTGCCACAAGCTTGCAAACATGCCTACATGAATCTGTTTCTGCCATGTCGTGCTTATTTTGCTAAGTCTTAAACTCTCAGTATAACTTCTCATTTTGCATTGATGCTATCATGATATCTGCAGATCTTTGGAACAAGTTCAGTAAGGGAGTTTTGTTAAGTGCATTTAGTACTAGTGTGTCATGCTCTTTTTTGCTATAATATGTTCTTGTAGCATATAGTATACTAGTCCTAAACATCGCTATCTAATATGTTTTGCCTTGTTCAGTGAATTTCTGCCAAGTATGTAAAACTGTTATCATTTGCATTTTTTCCATGCTGTTTTAAACATGTTCTAGTGAATTTTAGCAGTAGCTCAGTAATCATGTTTTGTAGTTCCTGACAGGTACTTCAATTTCTTTGCATTCATTTCCATGTTGCTATGCTGTAGCATATATAAACTTTGCATCCAAGTTGCCATGTTGTTGTTTTCAATAGCTTGCATTGAATACGGTCTTGCTTGTCATTTTCAAACCGTGCATCCGTTTCCGGTGATCTTTATATCAATTTCAGCCCAATCTTCCGATCTATCTAGTGGCATGCTTTGGTTACCAAGATTGCGCCATGTTCATTGTTTCACCTTCCGTCTTGAATGCGCCCCTTCGAAACACCTCATCCGCATATGCACATCATATCTTGCATTTCATGACATGTCTTTCATCATGTTGCTTTTTTACATTATTTTTCTTCCTTAATTTTTCCACGGCGCATTGCCCTGTGCCTATGACAACGAAGACCCACCTGTAATCCCCTAGAACCCTCCTCCTTTTTATCTAACTCTCACTTAGTAATCCGAGCGAAATTTCATTTCTGGAATATGCTAGTTTTCCATTTCGGGCCCTGTCCAATTTTGGTCATTCCATATCTGGCAGTTTTCCAATTCTGTAAATATCCATTTTTGGCAGCATTTCACTTAATGCAATTGTGATCATTTCCCTACACTAACCCAAACATATTATATATATTTTTCGATAAGAAAAATCCAATGAATCCATTGGTGGCATGCATTTCTGCATTTGATCAAGTTTGCACACATGTAATTTTTACATTATATTGTTGTTTTGTCATTTTTGTGTCATTAAATTCATATATGCTATGACGTTGTTTTGCACATGAACAGCTTCATTTTCATGTCTACTTCGTGCTAGATTTTATTTCGTGCCATATAGTGCACTGTCATAAGTGCCACAAGCTTGCAAACATGCCTACATTAATCTGTTTCTGCCATGTCGTGCTTATTTTGCTAAGTCTTAAATTGTTAATATAACTTCTCATTTTGCATTGATGCTATCATGATATCTGTAGATCTTTGGAACAAGTTCAGTAAGGGAGTTTTGTTAAGTGCATTTAGTACTAGCGTGTCATGCTCTTTTTTGCTATAATATGTTCCTGTAGCATATATTATACTAGTCCTAAACATCGCTATCTGAATCTATTTTTCCTTGTTCAAATAATTTCTGCCAAGTATGTAAAACTGTTATCATTTGCATTTTTTCCATGCTGTTTTAAACATGTTCTAGTGAATTTTAGCAGTAGCTCAGTAATAGTGTTTTGTAGTTCCCGACATATACTTCAATTCCTTTGCATTCATTTCCATGTTGCTATGCTGTAGCATATATAAACTTTGCATCCAAGTTGCCATGTTGTTGTTTTCAATAGCTTGCATTGTATACGGTCTTGCTTGTCATTTTCAAACCGTTCATCCATTTCCGGTGATCTTTATATCAATTTCAACCCAAATCTTCCGATCTATCTAGTGGCATGCTTTGGTTACCAAGATTGTGCCATGTTCATTGTTTCTTCTTCTGTCTCGAATGCACCCCTTCCGAAACACCTCATCCGCATATGCACATCATATCTTGCATCTCATGACATGTCTTGCATCATGTTGCTTTTTCCATTATTTTTCTTCCTTAATTTTTCCACGGCACTTTGCCCTGTGCCTATGACAACCAAGACCCACCTGTAATCCCCTAGAACCCTCCTCCTTTTTATCTTATTCTCACTTAGTAATCCCAGCGAAATTCCATTTCTGGAATATGCTAGTTTTCCATTTCGGGCTCTGTCCAATTTTGGTCATTGCATATCTGGCAGTTTTCCAAGTCTGTAAATATCCATTTCTGGCAGCATTTCACTTAATGCAATTGTGATCATTTCTCTACACTAACCCCAACATACTATATATGTTTTTGGATTAGAAAAATCCAATGAATCCATTGGTGGCATACATTTATGCATTTGATCAAGTTTGCACACATGTAATTTTTACATTATATTGTTGTTTTGTCATTTTTGTGTCACTAAATTCATATATGCTATGACGTTGTTTTGCTCATGAACAGCTTCATTTTCATGTCCAGTTCATGCTAGATTTTATTTCGTGCCATATAGTGCACTGTGATAAGTGCCACAAGCTTGCAAACATGCCTACAAGAATCTGTTTCTACCATGTCGTGCTTATTTTGCAGTCTTAAACTATCAGTATAACTTCTCATTTTGCATTGATGCTATCATGATATCTGTTGATCTTTGGAACAAGTTCAGTAAGGGAGTTTTGTTAAGTGCATTTAGTACTAGCATGTCATGCTCTTTTTTGCTATAATATGTTCCTGTAGCATATAGTATACTAGTCCTAAACATCGCTATCTGAATCTGTTTTGCCTTGTTCAGTGAATTTCTGCCAAGTATGTAAAACTGTTATCATTTGCATTTTTTCCATGCTGTTTTAAACATGTTCTAGTGAACTTTAGCAGTAGCTCAGTAATCATGTTTTGTAGTTCCTGAAATGTACTACAATTCCTTTGCATTCATTTCCATGTTGCTATGATGTAGCATATATAAACTTTGCATCCAAGTTGCCATGTTGTTGTTTTCAATAGCTTGCATTGTATATGGTCTTGATTGTCATTTTCAAACCGTGCATCTGTTTCCAGTGATCTTTATATCAATTTCAACCCAAATCTTCCGATCTATCTAGTGGCATGGTTTGGTTACCAAGATTGTGCCATGTTCATTGTTTCTCCTTCCGACTCAAATGCACCCCTTCCGAAACACCTCATCCGCATATGCACATCATATCTTGCATTTCATGACATGTCTTGCATCACATTGCTTTATACATTATTTTTCATCCTTAATTTTTCCATGGCGCTTTGCCCTGTGCCTATGACAACCAAGACCCATCTGTAATCCCCTAGAACCCTCCTCCTTTTTATCTTATTCTCACTTAGTAATTCCAGCGAAATTCCATTTCTGGAATATGCTAGTTTTCCATTTCGGGCCCTGTAAAATTTTGGTCATTCCATATCTAGCAATTTTCCAATTCTGTAAATATCCATTTCTGGCAGCATTTCACTTAATGCAATTGTGATCATTTCTCTACTCTAACCCCAACATAATATATATGTTTTTGGATAAGAAAAATCCAATGAATCCATTGGTGGCATCCATTTCTGCATTTGATCAAGTTTGCACACATGTCATTTTTACATTATATTGTTGTTTTGTCATTTTTGTGTCATTAAATTCATATATGCTATGGCGTTGTTTTGCACATGAACAACTTAATTTTAATGTCTACTTCATGCTTGATTTTATTTCATGCCATATAGTGCACTGTCATAAGTGCCACAAGCTTGCAAACATGCCTACATGAATCTGTTTCTGCCATGTCGTGCTTATTTTGCTAAGTCTTAAACTGTTATTATAACTTCTCATTTTGCATTGATGCTATCATGATATCTGTAGATCTTTGGAACAAGCTCAGTAAGGGAGTTTTGTTAAGTGCATTTAGTACTAGCGTGTCATGCTCTTTTTTGCTATAGTATGTTCTTGTAGCATATCGTATACTAGTCCTAAACATCGCTATCTGTATCTATTTTTCCTTGTTCAAAGAATTTCTGCCAAGTATATAAAACTGTTATCATTTGAATTTTTTCCATGCTGTTTTAAACATGTTCTAGTGAATTTAGCAGTAGCTCAGTAATCATGTTTTGTAGTTCCTGACATGTACTTCAATTCCTTTGCATTCATTTCCATGTTGCTACGATGTAGCATATATAAACTTTGCATCCAAGTTGCCATGTTGTTGTTTTCAATAGCTTGCATTGTATATGGTCTTGATTGTCATTTTCAAACCGTGCATCTGTTTCTTGTGATCTTTATATCAATTTCAACCCAAATCTTCCGATCTATCTAGCGGCATGCTTTGGTTACCAAGATTGTGCCATGTTCATTGTTTCTCCTTCCGACTCGAATGCACCCCTTCCGAAACACCTCATCCGCATATGCACATCATCTCTTGCATTTCATGACATGTCTTGCATCATGTTGCTTTTTACATTATTTTTCTTCCTTAATTTTTCCATGGCGCTTTGCCCTGTGCATATGACAACCAAGACCCATCTAAAATCCGCTAGAACCCTCCTCCTTTTTATCTTATTCTCACTTAGTAATCCCAGCGAAATTCCAT
Source organism: Aegilops longissima (assembly GCA_021605205.1). NCBI lineage: Eukaryota > Viridiplantae > Streptophyta > Magnoliopsida > Poales > Poaceae > Aegilops > Aegilops longissima. The sequence goes on from CM038679.1 coordinate 238,253,912, forward strand.
TTCTGGAATATGCTAGTTTTCCATTTCGGGCCCTGTAAAATTTTGGTCATTCCAGATCTGGCAGTTTTCCAATTCTGTAAATATCCATTTCTGGCAGCATTTCACTTAATGCAATTGTGATCATTTCTCTACACTAACCCCAACATATTATATATGTTTTTGGATTACAAAAATCCAATGAATCCATTGGTAGCATCCATTTCTGCATTTGATCAAGTTTGCACACATGTCATTTTTACATTATATTGTTGTTTTGTCATTTTTGTGTCTTTAAATTCATATATGCTATGACGTTGTTTTTCACATGAACAACTTCATTTTCATGTCCACTTCATGCTATATTTTATTTCGTGCCATATAGTGCACTGTGATAAGTGCCACAAGCTTGCAAACATGCCTACATGAATCTGTTTCTGCCATGTCGTGCTTATTTTGCTAAGTCTTAAACTGTCAGTATAACTTCTCATTTTGCATTGATGCTATCATGATATCTGTAGATCTCTGGAACAAGTTCAGTAAGGAAGTTTTGTTAAGTGCATTTAGTACTAGCATGTCATGCTCTTTTTTGCTATAATATATTCCTGTAGCATATAGTATCCTAGTCCTAAACATCGCTATCTGAATCTGTTTTGCCTTGTTCAGTGAATTTCTCCCAAGTATGTAAAACTGTTATCATTTGCATTTTTCCATGTTGTTTCAAACATGTTCTAGTGAATTTTAGCAGTAGCTCAGTAATCATGTTTTGTAGTTCCTGACATGTACTTCAATTCCTTTGCATTCATTTCCATGTTGCTATGATGTAGCATATATAAACTTTGCATCCAAGTTGCCATGTTGTTGTTTTCAATAGCTTGCATTGTATACGGTCTTGCTTGTCATTTTCAAACCGTGCATCCGTTTCCGTCGATCTTTATATCAATTTCAACCCAAATCTTCCGATCTATCTAGTGGCATGCTTTGGTTACCAAGATTGTGCCATGTTCATTGTTTACCTTCCTTCTCGAATGCGCCCCTTCCGAAACACCTCATCCGCATATGCACATCATATCTTGCATTTCATGACATGTCTTGCATCATGTTGCTTTTTCCATTATTTTTCTTCCTTAATTTTTCCACGGCGCTTTGCCCTGTGCCTATGACAACCAAGACCCACCTGTAATCCCCTAGAACCCTCCTCCTTTTTATCTTATTCTCACTTAGTAATCCCAGCGAAATTCCATTTCTGGAATATGCTAGTTTTCCATTTCGGGCTCTGTCCAATTTTGGTCATTCCATATCTGGCAGTTTTCCAATTCTGTAAATATCCATTTCTGGCAGCATTTCACTTAATGCAATTGTGATCATTTCTCTACACTAAACCCAACATATTATATATGTTTTTGGATTAGAAAAATCCAATGAATCCATTGGTGGCATCCATTTATGCATTTGATCAAGTTTGCTCACATGTCATTTTTACATTATATTGTTGTTCTGTCATTTTTGTGTCATTAAATTCATATATGCTATGACGTTGTTTTGCACATGAACAGCTTCATTTTCATGTCCACTTCATGCTAGATTTTATTTCGTGCCATATAGTGCACTGTGATAAGTGCCACAAGCTTGCAAACATGCCTACAAGAATCTGTTTCTGCCATGTCGTGCTTATTTTGCTGTCTTAAACTATCAGTATAACTTCTCATTCTGCATTGATGCTATCATGATATCTGTAGATCTTTGGAACAAGTTCAGTAAGGGAGTTTTGTTAAGTGCATTTAGTACTAGCATGACATGCCCTTTTTTTCTATAATATGTTCCTATAGCATATAGTATACTAGTCCTCAACATTGCTATCTGAATCTGTTTTGCCTTGTTCAGTGAATTTCTGCAAAGTATGTAAAACTGTTATCATTTGCATTTTTTCCATGCTGTTTTAAACATGTTCTAGTGAATTTTAGCAGTAGCTCAGTAATCATGTTTTGTAGTTCCTGACATGTACTTCAATTCCTTTGCATTCATTTCCATGTTGCTATGCTGTAGCATATATAAACTTTGCATCCAAGTTGCCATGTTGTTGTTTTCAATAGCTTGCATTGTATATGGTCTTGCTTATCATTTTCAAACCGTGCATCTGTTTCCGGTGATCTTTATATCAATTTCAACCCAAACCTTCTGATCTTTCTAGTGGCATGCTTTGGTTACCATGATTGTGCCATGTTCATTGTTTCTCCTTCCGACTCAAATGCACTCCTTCCGAAACACCTCAGCCGCATATGCACATCATATCTTGCATTTCATGACATGTCTTGCATCATGTTGCTTTATACATTATTTTTCATCCTTAATTTTTCCATGGCGCTTTGCCCTGTGCCTATGACAACCAAGACCCATCTATAATCCCCTATAACCCTCCTCCTTTTTTATCTTATTCTCACTTAGTAATTCCAGCAAAATTCCATTTCTGGAATATGCTAGTTTTCCATTTCGGGCCCTGTAAAATTTTGGTCATTCCATATGTGGCAATTTTCCAATTCTGTAAATATCCATTTCTGGCAGCATTTCACTTAATGCAATTGTGATCATTTCTCTACACTAACCCCAACATAATATATATGTTTTTGGATAAGAAAAATCCAATAAATCCATTGGTGGCATCCATTTCTGCATTTGATCAAGTTTGCACACATGTCATTTTTACATTATATTGTTGTTTTGTCATTTTTGTGTCATTAAATTCATATATGTTATGGCGTTGTTTTGCACATGAACAACTTCGTTTTCATGTCTACTTCATGCTAGATTTTATTTCGTGCCATATAGTGCACTGTGATAAGTGCCACAAGCTTGCAAACATGCCTACATGAATCTGTTTCTGCCATGTCGTGCTTATATTGCTAATTATTAAACTGTCAGTATAACTTCTCATTTTGCATTGATGCTATCATGATATCTGTAGATCTTTGGAACAAGTTCAGTAAGGGAGTTTTGTTAAGTGCATTTAGTACTAGCGTGTCATGCTCTTTTTTGCTATAATATGTTCCTGTAGCATATAGTATACTAGTCCTAAACATCGCTATCTGAATCTATTTTGCCTTGTTCAAAGAATTTCTGCCAAGTATATAAAACTGTTATCATTTGCATTTTTCCATGCTGTTTTAAACATGTTCTAGTGAATTTAGTAGTAGCTCAGTAATCATGTTTTGTAGTTCCTGACATGTACTTCAATTCATTTGCATTCATTTCCATGTTGTTATGATGTAGCATATATAAACTTTGCATCCAAGTTGCCATGTTGTTGTTTTCAATAGCTTGCATTGTATATGGTCTTGCTTGTCATTTTCAAACCATGTATCTGTTTCCGGTGATCTTTATATCAATTTCAACCCAAATCTTCCAATCTATCTAGCGGCATGCTTTGGTTACCAAGATTGTGCCATGTTCATTGTTTCTCCTTCCGACTCAAATGCACCCCTTCCGAAACACCTCATCCGCATATGCACATCATATCTTGCATTTCATGACATGTCTTGCATCATGTTGCTTTTTACATTATTTTTCTTCCTTAATTTTTCCATGGCGCTTTGCCCTGTGCCTATGACAACCAAGACCCATCTGTAATCCCCTAGAACACTCCTCCTTTTTATCTTATTCTCACTTAGTAATCCTAGCGAAATTCCATTTCTGGAATATGCTAGTTTTCCATTTCGGGCCCTGTAAAATTTTGGTCATTCCATATCTGGCAGTTTTCCAATTCTGTAAATATCCATTTCTGGCAGCATTTCACTTAATGCAATTGTGATCATTTCTCTACACTAACCCCAACATATTATATATGTTTTTGGATTAGAAAAATCCACTGAATCCAGTGGTGGCATCCATTTCTGCATTTGATCAAGTTTGCACACATGTGATTTTTACATTATACTATTGTTTTGTCATTTTTGTGTCATTAAATTCATATATGCTATGACGTTGTTTTGCACATGAACAACTTCATTTTCATGTCCACTTCATGCTATATTTTATTTTGTGCCATCTAGTTCACTGTGATAAGTGCCACAAGCTTGCAAACTTGCCTACATGAATCTGTTTCTGCCAAGTCGTGCTTATTTTGCTAAGTCTTAAACTGTCAGTATAACTTCTCATTTTACATTGATGCTATCATGATATCTGTAGATCTTTGGAACAAGTTCAGTAGGGAAGTTTTGTTAAGTGCATTTAGTACTAGCATGTCATGCTCTTTTTTGCTATAATATGTTCCTGTAGCATATAATATACTAGTCCTAAAGATCGCTATCTGAATCTGTTTTGCCTTGTTCAGTGAATTTCTGCCAAGTATGTAAAACTGTTATCATTTGCATTTTTTCCATGCTGTTTCAAACATTTTCTGGTGAATTTTAGCAGTAGCTCAGTAATCATGTTTTGTAGTTCCTGACATGTACTTCAATTCCTTTGCATTCATTTCCATGTTGCTATGATGTAACATATATAAACTTTGCATCCAAGTTGCCATGTTGTTGTTTTCAATTGCTTGCATTGTATACGGTCTTGCTTGTCATTTTCAAACCGTGCATCCGTTTCCGGCGATCTTTATATCAATTTCAGCCCAAATCTTCCGATCTATCTAGTGGCATGCTTTGCTTACCAAGATTGTGCCACGTTCATTGTTTCTCCTTCCGTCTCGAATGCGCCCCTTCCGAAACACCTTATCCGCATATGCACATCATATCTTGCATTTCATGATATGTCTTGCATCATGTTGCTTTTTCCATTATTTTTCTTCCTTAATTTTTCCACGGCGCTTTGCCCTGTGCCTATGACAACCAAGACCCACCTGTAATCCCCTAGAACCCTCCTCCTTTTTATCTTATTCTCACTTAGTAATCCCAGCGAAATTCCATTTCTAGGATATGCTAGTTTTCCATTTCGGGCCCTGTCCAATTTTGGTCATTCCATATCTGGCAGTTTTCCAATTCTGTAAATATCCATTTCTCGCAGCATTTCACTTAATGCAATTATGATCATTTCTCTACACTAACCCCAACATATTATATATGTTTTTGGATTAGAAAAATCCAATGAATCCATTGGTGGCATCCATTTTTGCATTTGATCAAGTTTGCACACATGTCATTTTTACATTATATTTTTGTTTTGTCATTTTTGTGTCATTAAATTGATATATGCTATGAAGTTGTTTTGCACATGAACAACTTCATTTTCATGTCCACTTCATGCTAGATTTTATTTCGTGCCATATAGTGCACTGCGATAAGTGCCACAAGCTTGCAAACATGCCTACAAGAATCTGTTTCTGCCATGTCGTGCTTATTTTGCTGTCTTAAACTATTAGTATAACTTCTCATTTTGCATTGATGCTATCATGATATCTGTAGATCTTTCAAACAAGTTCAGTAAGGGAGTTTTTTAAGTGCATTTATTAATAGCATGTCATGCTCTTTTTTGCTATAATATGTTCCTGTAGCATATAGTATACTAGTCATAAACATCGCCATCTGAATCTGTTTTGCCTTGTACAGTCCTAAACATCGCTATCTGAATCTGTTCTGCCTTGTTAAGTGAATTTCTGCCAAGTATGTAAAACTGTTCTCGTTTGCATTTTTACCATGCTGTTTTAAACATCTTCTAGTGAATTTTAGCAGTAGCTCAGTAATCATGTTTTGTAGTTCCTGACATGTACTTCAATTCCTTTGCATTCGTTTCCATGTTTCTATTTTGTAGCATATATAAACTCTGCATCCAAGTTGTCATGTTGTTGTTTTCAATAGCTTGCATTGTATATGGTCTTGCTTGTCATTTTCAAACCGTGCATCCGTTTCTGGTGATCTTTATATCAATTTCAACCCGAATCTTCCGATCTATCTAGTGGCATGCTTGGCTTACCAAGATTGTGCCATGTTCATTGTTTCTCCTTCCGTCTCGAATGCGCCCCTTCCGAAACACCTCATCCGCATATGCACATCAATCTTGCATTTCATGACATGTCTTGCATCATGTTGCTTTTTACATTATTTTTCTTCCTTAATTTTTCCACGGCGCTTTGCCCTGTGCCTATGACAACCAAGACCCACCTGTAATCCCCTAGAACCCTCCTCCTTTTTATCTTATTCTCACTTAGTAATCCTAGCGAAATTCCATTTCTGGAATATGCTAGTTTTCCATTTCGGGCACTGTAAAATTTTGGTCATTCCATATCTGGCAATTTACCAATTCTGCAAATATCCATTTCTAGCAGCATGTCACTTAATGTAGTTGTGATCATTTCTCTACACTAACCCCAACATATTATATATGTTTTTGGATAAGAAAAATCCAATGAATCCATTGGTGGCATCCATTTCTGCATTTGTTCAAGTTTGCACACATGTCATTTTTACATTATATTGTTGTTTTGTCATTTTTGTGTCACTGAATTCATCATATATGCTATGACGTTGTTTTGCACATGAACATATTCATTTTCATGTCTACTTCATGCTAGATTTTATTTCGTTCCATATAGTGCACCGTGATAAGTGGCACAAGCTTGCAAACATGCCTACATGAATCTGTTTCTGCCATGTCATGCTTATTTTGCTATGTCTTAAACTGTCAGTATAACTTCTCATTTTGCATCGATGCTATCATGATATCTGTAGATGTTTGGAACAAGTTCAGTAAGGGAGTTTTGTTAAGTGCATTTGGTACTAGCATGTCATGCTCTTTTTTGCTATAATATGTTCCTGTAGCATATAGTATACTAGTCCTAAACATCGCTATCTGAATCTGTTTTGCCTTGTTCAGTGAATTTCTGCCAAGTATGTAAAGCTGTTATCATTTGCATTTTTCCATGCTGTTTTAAACATGTACTTCAATTCCTTTGCATTCATTTCCATGTTGCTATGTTGTAGCATATATAAACTTTGCATCCATGTTGCCATGTTGTTGTTTTCAATAGCTTGCATTGTATACGGTCTTGCTTGTCATTTTCAAACCGTGCATCGGTTTTTGGTGATCTTTATATCAGTTTCAACACGAATCTTCCGATCTATCTAGTGGCATGCTTTGGTTACCAAGATTGTGCCATGTTCATTGTTTTCCTTCCTTCTCGAATGCGCCCCTTGCGAAACACCTCATTTGTCGGGGATATAACTATTTGTAAACCGCCCAGGAGGGGCCGGGTTATAGTAAGAAGACTATTCTACAAGCCCAAGAGCTGAAGATGGCGGTTCAATAAAAGGGCTAAAGGCCCACAGGCTACTTAAGGCCCGTAGTAGTAAACCGCCATAATGGCATGACTTGTATCATAAGGAATAATTGACTAGCCACTGAGTCGGACATTGTCTATGAGCCGGCCGGGACTCTGAGGGCCGCAGGGCGTCAACCCGTGTATATAAGGGGACGACCCGGCTGCGGCTTAGGGCGAGAAACAGCTGATCGAGAGTTAGGCATAGCGTATTTCGCTCCCTGGTCATCGAAACCTCAATAATCCCAACACAACTAGACGTAGGCCTTCCTTCACCGTAAGGGGCCGAACTAGTATAAACCTCTCGTGTCCTTTGTCCCGATTAACCCCTTTAAGCTTCCTAGTTGCGATGGCTCCACGACTAAGTCCTTGCAAGAGGACATCTGCCGTGACAATTCCACGACAGTTGGCGCCCACCGTGGGGCCAGCGCACGGTGGATTTGAGTTCTTGAAGGGCAGCTTCGAAGGGCTCAAGGGATACGTAGTGGGCCGGATGACCAAGAGTCGTCGCGGCAAGATCTACGTCGACAACGAAGGCTGGGGCCCCGACGCCTACTCAATTGAGTACAGGTACCGGGTCCCCTTTGGCGGAATACACGTCTTCATCGGCCGGATCGGTGAGCCGGGCCCTGAGCCGGACAACTGCACCGACCTCGTCGAGACGGCTCATCGTGCGAGACCCGCGCGAGCTCAACCTGTCATGAAGCGTGCCTTCGTGGGCTGCATCCACGGAGAAGAAATTCCTGAAGGATCTAAAGATGGTGGTGAGACGGCCTTCCCCTCGGATGATGATTCGTCCGCCGGTTCAACAGATTCTTTATATCAAGTCCAAGAGGATATGCTAGGGGGCTGTTCTGACGGCTCTAGCACTCCGGATTTCAATGAGCTGCCAAACTGGGCGGGGGTCTTCATGGATGGTACTCAACCTGGTCAAAACTCGACGGCTGCAACAGCCATAACGTCCGGGTCAGGAGCGGCAAGGGCAGGAGGCCCCGTGCACCCGCCGGCTCAGGTGCTGATGGATCTTATGGATAAGCTAACGGCCCTGTTAACCACCACGGTTATTCCTGCAAATCAAGATGAGCATAACGCGGAGGTGGCGAAGGTGCATGAGGAGATAGCCCGGGCCAAGGAGGCCTTGGCAGCTGAGGACACCAGGTTAGCTACAGAGCGGGCGGCTTTGGACCTTGGGCGCAGCAACTCGGTCGAGGCTTTCCAGCTTAATATGAGCCTGAACGCATCCAATGAGGTGATGAGGAGGAGACATCAGAAAACCCAATCCCCGGTTGCCTCCGGTTTGTGACCCTCAGAACCTTTTCGCGACACCCAGTGCCAGCCCTAGCAACCCATCCGGAGCAAATCAGTTCATACCGCGGTGGCGGGGGCTCAGCTCAGAGATGGCACCTCCACATGGGAGTATGGCCCCGCCCCGTTATGTACCAATACCACCGGGTCACTTCTCCAACCCCATGGAGAACTTGATAGCAGCATCGGCACATTTGGCGGCTCTCCCAGTGGATGGTGATGATCCGACAGCAGTGGAGACCCGGAGGGTCAGAGATCTTATTCAGACGGCCCTGGCGCAACAAGAGACCTATTCTTACAGCCGAAACATGATTCATTCAACTCCTCCGCCTTGGCTAGCACCGCCTCGTCAAAACCGGAGTCCGAGTTACAGCAGGCACATGGAGTCAGAAGCTTTGTCAAGCAACGCCCAGCGTCGTAACCAACCGGGTGGCTATAACCCGGTGCAAGACCGAATACGTCAAGAGGACGAGCGGGCGGCTCAGCTAGCGGCTCAGCAGGCGGCATATCAAGATCTCCCAGAGTATCCGACGACTTCTGTTGGAGCGGGAGTGGCTACCAGAACCGGCGGTGTTCCTTGTTTGGTGCCGGCTCTGCGGGATGTACGTCTACCCAAGGATTTCAAGGGACCTCAAAAGGTGCCGAATTACACAGCCAACTTACAGCCCGGAGCGTGGATCGAAAGTTACGAGATGGCCATGGAGTTACTGGAGGTCAGCGATGCAGCAATGGCTAAGTACTTCACCATGATGTTAGACGGAACAGTCCGGTCTTGGTTAAAGGGTTTGCCACCCAATTCTATTAGTTCATGGGCAGAGCTAAAGGCCTAGTTTATTCAGAACTTCAAGGAGACTTGCAAGCAATCTATGTCAATTGTGGACTTGACCAATTGTAAGCAGGAGGAGGGTGAATCCACAACTCATTGGGTGCACCGAGTCAAGGAAATAATACACTCGTCTGATAAGATGGATGTCGGCTCTGCATTCCTCATGTTGGAGAAGAATTGTCGTTTTGAGCCGCTGAGGCAGAAACTGGGGCGCCTTAAGCGTGATTGCAACGATATGGGTACGCTGATGGCGGCTTTAGTCAAGTATGCCGATTCTGATAGTACCAAGTATCCCACGTCTGATGATGAAAAGACAGGGAAGGGAAAGAAGAACGGCAATGGAAAGGGTCAGCAGCATAACCCGGGAAATCAAGGAGGCAACAAGCATAAGGCGGAGGGTAACCCGGAGTTTGTGGCCAATTCCAATGCACAGGGTAACAATCAGCGACGTAAGGGAAGACCGCCCCCTCGATCTTGCGGGTCAGGTCTATCTCTTGAGCAGCTTCTCAATGAGCCTTGTCTGAGACACGGTACTCGGGAACGACCCGCCACCCACTTATGGAAAGATTGCGCGATCATGAAGGCTTTCAAGAATTCCAACATGTTTGATGGCACTCATGGATCGGGCGGTGGTTCAGGGGCCGGCGGCTCTCATGGCCGGGGCAACGGTTCAAGTTCCGGCTTTTAGGGAAGTCAAGGCGGCTACAATCAACATCAGTCTGGTCAAGGGGGACAGCAGCAGCAGCAGTCGGGTTATCAAAGCCACCCCAAGCAGCTGAATGGTGGGCAGTACCATGTGTTTACCACTAATTTATGCAAATGTGACCAGAAGGTTCATAAGAGGGTCGTGAATTCTGTTGAGCCGGCGGTTCCGCGTTATTTGAGGTGGTCAGAGAAGCCCATTATATGGAGCAGGGAAGATCACCCCCTCCGGGTTGATAATCCGGGTCGGTTGGCCTTAGTGGTAGCACCTCAGGTTGGTGGATACAAATTCACTAAGGTATTCATGGACGGAGGAAGCAGCATCAATATTCTCTATTATGAGACCTTTCGCCCTATGGGGTTGACTGATAAGGACTTGAGGACGTGCAACACTGTCTTTCATGGAGTGGTGCCTGGTAAGTCGGCGTACCCAGTTGGCAAGATTGAGCTGGAAGTGGCCTTTGGAGATGAGTATGATTCCAGAGCTGAAAAATTGACGTTTGAGGTAGTCAAAATCAGGTGCCCGTATCATGCTCTGTTTGGACGGCCGGCTTATGCCAAGTTCATGGCGCGACCGGGTTATATTTATCTGCAGCTCAAGATGTCGGGTCACAAGGGCACCATCACTGTACATGGGAGTCGAAAGGTAGCCTTGGAATGTGAGGAAGGCGATGCGGCTTATGCTGAGTCTGTTTGTGCAGCCGAGGAGCTGAAGTTTTATCATAATAATGTTGACCCGACAGATATGACTTATTTAAAGAAGCCGACTACAGAGCATGACCCGACATTGAAGTTTAAATCGGCCGCTGAAACAAAGCTCATTGACTTTACTCCAGGCGACTCTTCCAAGCAGTTCAGCATCAGTGCCAACTTGGATCCTAAATAGGAAAGCGCGCTCATCCAGTTCATCCGTGAGAACCAGGACATCTTTGCATGGAAACCTTCTGACATGTCGGGTGTTTCGAGGGAACTCGCTGAGCACACTCTTAATATTGATCCAAAGTATAAGCCGGTCAGGCAATTTCATCGACGGTTCAATGAGGAAAGACGGAAAGCTATTGGGGAAGAGGTCGCTCGGCTCTTAGCGGCTGGGTTCATTGTGGAAGTTTTTCACCCGGAGTGGCTGGCTAACCCGGTGCTGGTACTCAAGAAGAACAACACTTGGCGGATGTGTGTGGATTACAGGACTTAAATAAGGCTTCTCCGGCTGATCCCTTTGCCTTCCCCCATATTGATCAAATCATTGATGCTACGACGGGTTGTGAGCGTTTGAGTTTTTTGGATGCTTATTCTGGCTATCATCAGATCAAAATGGCAGTGAAGGACCAGGAGAAGACGGCTTTCATCACTCCGTTTGGAGCCTTCTGCTATGTATCTATGCCATTTGGGCTCAAGAGTGCCCAGGCGACTTATCAGAGGTGTGTACAATTGTCTCCACAGTCAAATTGGGCGCAATGTTCATGCTTATGTGGATGACATCGTGCTGAAATCCAGGGAGAAGGAAACCTTGATATCTGATTTAAAGGAGACCTTTGATAATCTCCGGGTTTATAAGATGATGCTTAACCCAGACAAGTGTGTGTTTGGTGTACCTGCAGGCAAGCTTCTGGGTTTCCTGGTCTCAAACAGAGGCATTGAAGCTAACCCGGAGAAGATCAAGGCGATCACCTCCTTGGCCAAACCGGCGTGCATCAACGATGTTCAACGACTGGCGGGTCGTGTTGCCGCTCTAAGCCGGTTCATAAGCCGGTTAGGCGAGAAGGCCCTGCCGTTATATCAGATGATGAAGAAAACGGATGCTTTCATCTGGAGTGCTGCTGCGGACGCTGCTTTTGAGGATTTAAAGAGACAGTTTTCTGAGCCGCCGGTCCTCGCGGCTCCCATCGATAGAGAGCCATTGCTGTTATATGTGGCTGCTAACGCCCGAGCCGTCAGTGTGTCCATTGTGGTGGAGCGCAAGGAGGCTGGCAAGGAGCATCCGGTTCAACAGACGATTTACTACATCAGTGAGGTGCTCATTGAGTCCAAACAGAGGTATCCACATTGGCAGAAACTTGTTTATGGGGTGTTTATGGCAAGCCAGAAGCTGAAGCAGTACTTCCAAGGTCATCCTATAATTGTGGTAAGTTTTGCCCCCTTGGGAGACATCATCCAGAACAGGGAAGCCACAGGGCGAGTCGCCAAGTGGGCCATTGAGCTTTGGCCTCATGATTTGAAGTATATGCCAGGTACAACTATTAAGTCTCAAGCCTTGGTGGACTTTATCAATGATTGGACAGAATTACAGGCACCTGAGGAGAAGCCAAAACACACATATTGGACTATTCACTTTGATGGGTCCAGGCAGTTGGAAGGCTCGAGGGTTGGAGTCATTTTAACTTCCCCCCGAGGTGACAAATTTTGTTATGTGCTCCGGCTTATGTTTCCCTGTACTAACAATGCGGCTGAGTACGAGGCTTTACTCCATGGTCTCCGGATGGCTAAGGAGATGAATTTGAGCTGGGTAAGGTGCTTAGGCGACTCCGACCTCGTCGCTCAACAGGTGTCAGGCACGTGGGATTCCAAGGATCCCCTGGTGGCGGCTTATCATCGTGAAGTTGATGCGGTGGCTGGACACTTCAAATGTTATCAAGTGGAGCACATTGATCGGAGGAAGAATGAGGCGGCTGATGCTTTAAGCCGGCTGGGGTCTCAGCGTAAGCCGGTGCCGCCTAATACCTTTCTTGATGTTTTGCATAACCCTTCTGTCAAAGTGCCTACAGAGGAAGAACTAGCAGTGCCAGACCCGGAGGCACAGCTGGTGGCAGCTCTCCACGCTATCCCAGATTGGACAGTCCCATATTTGGCCTATATGACCGGGCGAGAGTTTCCTGAGGATGAGACCTTGGTGAGACAAATTATCATGCGGTCCAAATCTATGACAATTGTTCATGGAGAATTGCATCACCCTAGCTTTACTGGGGCGTTTCAACATTGTGTGTCGCCTGCGGAGGGTCAGGAGATACTTCGTGAGATCCATGAAGGAGATTGTGGTCATCATGCCGGCTCAAAATCTCTGGTGGCCAAGGCTTTCCGTCATGGTTTCTATTGGCTAACGGCTCATGCTGATGCGGAGGATCTGGTCAGCAGATGTGACGGATGTCAAAAATTCTCACGATGACCTCATGTGCCGGCTCAAGAATTGAGGATGATTCCAATTACTTGGCCATTCGCAGTCTGGGGGCTTGACATGGTTGGACCTTTCAAAAGGTCTAAGGATAAGAAGACACACCTTTTGGTGGCAGTGGATAAATTCACCAAGTGGGTTGAGGCAGAGCCGGTCAGTAAGTGTGATGCAGCCACGGCGGTTCAGTTCATGAAAAAGGTGATTTTTCGTTTTGGCTTTCCACACAGCATCATAACTGATAATGGTACTAATCTCTCCAAGGGTGCCATGGAAGAGTTCTGTCAACGAGAACATACCCGGCTTGATGTTGCGGCCGTTGCTCATCCTCAATCTAACGGTCAAGCAGAGAGAGCTAATCAAGAGATCTTGAAGGGTATCAAACCCCGGCTCTTGGTCCCCTTACAGCGAACTCCGGGTTGTTGGGTGGAGGAGCTACCCTCTGTGCTATAGAGTATCAACACAACGCCTAACATATCTACATGGTATACACGATTCTTCATGGTGTACGGAGCAGAGGCAGTTCTGCCAAGTGACATCCGGCACGACTCGCCCCGAGTGGCGGCTTACGTTGAAGCTGATAATGAAAAGGCTCGTCAGGATGCACTTGACTTGTTAGATGAGGAGCGAGACTTGGCAATAGCCTGCTCGGCGATATACCAGCAAGACCTGCGCCGCTATCAGAGCCGCCGGGTTAGAAGCAGAGCCTTTCAGGAAGGCAACTTAGTGCTCCGGCTCATTCAGGATCAGTCTGATATGCACAAGCTATCCCCTCCTTGGGAAGGACCCTTCGTGGTCAGTAAAAATCTGAACAACAGGTCATACTACCTTATCGATGTTCGAGAGCATAAAGACTCACGTAAGTCGGAGGAAGAGACCCACCGGCCGTGGAACATAGCTTATCTTCGGCCTTACTATACTTGAGCCACCGGCTCTTAAGATATATATCTATTTTCTCTTTTTAGACAATGTATATATAAAGCAGGACCTCTTTTCTTTTCACCCTCAAAGGTTTATATATTTTCTTTACCAGGTGGTGGAAACAACCAACAGGGAGCGGATCATATCTGAATCCGGCTTTCCCTTTGGTCCGGCTTATGATCATATCTGAATCTAGCCATGGTCACTTGGGGGCTTCCTGTTCAAACATAGGTCGTATCCGAACCAAAAAGAACATAGCTGTCGATACCCAATTGATCGGCATACTTCCAAACCCACTTGGGGGCTTCTTGATCATATTTGAATCATAGCTTAACCCCTTTGGGTCTGACGTGGGTCGTATTCGAATCAGCATCATTAAACAACTCTCATGGTCACTTGGGGGCTTCCTGTTCAAACATAGGTCGTATTCGAACCAAAGAGAACATATCTGTCGATACCCACTTGATGGGCATCGCCAAAGCCACTGGGGGCTATATGATCGTATCCGAATCCTAGCTTAACCCCTTTGGAACGGTTCACTGATCGTATTCGAATCAGAGGCCTTTGAAGTTAGGTTTACTATTCATTATACTCTGTAAGTATAAATGTTATTAAGGGCCAGGAAAGCGTTATATGTGCCAACTACCAGGAGTTAAATGAACTCTCAGGCTTGGGTTATATAAGCCGGCGAGTATACACTAAATAAAGATCGCATGTATGCTATTGTGATCATAATCCTAAACCGGCCTTTATATGATGTTCTGGTTCATACTCCAGGTTATCAATATTTTATGTGACCCCGGATGCGATAAGTCGCCAAAGGAATTCTATTTTGTTTTATACACAGGATGAAGCAAGAAGAATTTTGACATCAAGGAAAGATCAACATAAGTTGGAAGCATATAACGATGGCGGCTTACGAAAGTATTAAGTGCCACAAACATGCGCGAAGCCATGACAAATTAAGAGGTTTTTCGACCCTATTACAAGACCCCCGAATCTGAATGATGAAGCATCGTTTTTGCTAGTTCATAACGCCTGCCGGTTCACGCCTTTCGTGGGCTTGATGGTTCCGGGTTATCCTTCTCCGCCTCTCCGTTGGTTGCTTTGTCCTGGAAGGTTGATGAGGCCCAGTCAATGCCACTCAAGGCTTCAAACTCAGCTCCATCATCTATTAAACCGGCTAGGTCCACTTCAGGGGCAAAAGTATGCTTACGGGTTGGAGGGATCAGGCAGACTTGATCATATGGAGTGATTGGAATTCTCTGGTTCTCGCTGTCATAGCCCGGAATGTATTTGGAGAGGTCAGTATCGTTCCCAATAAGGGTAGCCACGGGACGTATGACTTTGACGCAGGCGGTGAAATCATGATCATCAAATCTGGTACCATCCTCCTTCAAACTCGGGTATCCAAGAGCAAGGTCGGCCGGGTCTAGTTCTGGAATCCATGCTTTTGCCCGGCTCAAGGCGGCTACGACTCCGGCTCTTCAAGATGCCCGCCTTAAATCCTGGATCCGCTGAGGTAGCACATCGAGACACTTCAGCACGTCTTGCAGATGGTGAGGAGTGGTATTTGATAAGGCCACAATAGATAAAGCACGTTGTGACCCGGTGTACAGCTGCTTCACTAGAGTGTAAACCGCCTTATGTTTGACCAGCATGTTCTGCTTGAGATTGGTGCTTCTGGGGCCTGTGTGTTCACAAACATAAAGGTGAGCCGGAGTTAACGATAAAAGCCATAATCAAGGGAAGGATTGCAATATTTGGAGTTATGAACAGTAGCTTACCGAAGATGGTTGAGACCATTTGAGATATATGACGCTTTAAGTTGGACAGCTCGGTGGTTGCTTCCGCAAGTGAAGCTTCTGCCGTCTCAGCCCGGGTCACCAGTAAAGCCTTCTCATCAGCCCAGATTTTCTTTTCTGACTCCAAATTTTTCTTCAACTTCTCTTGTTCAGAGATGCTGAATTCAAATTTGGAGTTGGCTTTTTGAGTTTCAAGCTCTTGAGTTGTCAGACGGATCTTCAGGTCAGCAATCTCCGACTCAAATTGACTTATGGTGACCTGCGTTGATACCGAGTTACGGTAAGAATCATGGTAAGATATGTTAAGTCCCAAGCACTTTAAAAGTAAAGATACTTGGCACTTGGGGGCTAATGCATGCTGAAGGATTTTTAATCTACTATGCCGGGTTACGCATATTAAGTCTCAAGCACTTTACAAGTAAAGATACTTGACACTTGGGGGCTAATGTGTATCGCAATTTCAAGACTATAATACTATAACCGGGTTAAATATATTCTCTTTAAACCGGAGATATCAACAGTAAGCACATTTCTAAGTCTACAACATATTTATTCATAAGCAGTAGACTTGAGGGCTGGTACAGTAGGCAAGATTCAGGAAAACAGTATATGTTATACCTCAGATTTGTGCTGTATTTGTTTCACCATGTCAATTTCCAGGTCACGGCTATTATGCACTTGATTCAGATAGCCCGAGACTATATCACCAATGCTTAGGTGAGTATAATCAGTAATGTCCTGCTTGGCCTTTCAGCGTTCGACAAGTTCTTCTTTGGCAGTACATTTGGCAAGGACAGTAGGCCGCCCCGGTTCAATAAACTGGCTTTTCAACACATCAACTTCCGGGCCAGTTGTTTTGACCGGGCTTGGAGCTTCTGGGTTATCAGAGTAATTGAGAGTATCTTCGGCAGGCGGGTCAGAGGTTGGCAACTGAATGTCAGAAGCCGGTTCGGGCCGCTGATGGGTGGAACTGGCTGGAGCAGACATATCAGGCGCCGGTTCAGCTACAATCGGTTCTTGAGACGGCTTATTATTCTTTGCCCTCTTGCCGGGTTTCACTTGCATACTGTCAACAAAGGTAGAAGGATGAATACTAAAGCATGAGTAAGATAAAAGTCTAAAGTACCTAAGTTTACAGTACCCGGGAGCAATTTTGAAAGCCGACATGTTTGATTGCATGGAGTCGCCGGAGGAAGGAGAGGTATCCTGATAATTGGAGTCAGATGAATTGAGAGGTTGGCGAATTAAACCCGCCAAAGGATAAATAGAGCGCAAATCGGAGATAACCTCAGTCCGACGCTTCCTAGTTACGTCAGGTAAGCCGGAGGAGAGTTCTGCATCCTTGCTAGTCCGGGTCTGCCTCCGGCTTTCAAACTGTTGTTGCTTCAAAAGAAATTGAGGATCTTGATAAGCGAGACGATGTGAAAATCTTACTTTTCGGGTCACCTTCGGATTTTTTGCTTGGGCAAAGGCTCTGAGTCGGAGGAAATTATAGTTACCTCTTCGCCAACCGCTTGGCTGTGCCCCGTATCCTCCTAAAAGGATGAAATGTCAATAAAGTAATGACAAAGGAGTTAAGAGAATCAGGGTTTACCTCTTCATCATCCGAAGAAGAGTCATCCAATTTGAGTAAATCGGAAGCGCTGGGTCTCTTCTTCTTTGAAGTTCCCGTTTTGGCAGCTTTCCTTCCAGTCTTCTTGGCTGTCCTGGCTTGTTTAGCAGCCTCATGGTCATACTGGACCTTCCAAAAATTGTCATCGACCTGTGAAAAAAGATAAGAAATTATGAGTACAAGTAAGGTGTAACAAGGCTAGGAGTATTTATTAAGATTGATGACTTACTACAGGGGTCGGGTTCTTTTTACAGAAGGGAAGTAAGCCGAAGGCGTTGCTAGTCACTGTGCCCTCCTTCAGCAGTGACTGGGTTGTAGCTTCCACCACATCATCTGGTAAGTCGTCAGGGCTATGACGCATTGGATCATCCTTTTCGCCTGAATATGTACACATTAAGCCGGGACGGCGGCTTAACGGAAGTATTCGCCAAGCGACCCAAACTCGGACCAGATCAATGCCATTCAGGCCATTTCCCAAAAGAGCTTTGATCCTTTTGATGGTGGGATTAAGAGGCAGACGCTCAATAGCAGTTAGCTTGTCCGCTAGCGGATGGTTGGACTCAAGGCGCAGAGCGCGGAAGCCGGGCAGAGGGCTTTCATTAGCCGGGGAAGTGTCCTGGCAATAGAACCACGTTTGATTCCAATCTTTTGGATGACTCGGTAGCTCAGCATAAGGGAAAAGGAAGTCTCTTCACCGCTGAATTGAGATACCGCCAAGTTCAAGACTAGGACCGTTGGCACGTTCATTCTGTCGGTTCAAGTAGAAAAGCTCTCTGAACAAAAGCAGATTTGGCTCCTCTCCCAGGTACACCTCGCAGAAGACTTGGAAATTGCAGATATTTGACACGAAATTAGGTCCAGTATCTTGAGGCCTAAGGTCAAAGAAGTTCAAAACCTCTCTGAAGAATTTTGAGCCGGGAGGGGCAAATCCCCGGCTCATGTGATCCGTAAAAACTACTACTTCCCCTTCTTTGGGTTGAGGCCTTTCTTCAGACGGGTCAGGGGCATGATAAGACATGACCTCCTTCTTAGGCAGATGGCCAGACTTCACAAATTCAGACAGTTTACTCCTCGTGACCGTGGATGGGACCCATTTACAGGTCACATGAGCCTTGGCTACTTTAGGTGCCATGACAAAAATTGAGGCCTATGACAAAAATAAGAGGATTCGGCTTAAATTTAACCCGGAGGAAAATATTTAAAACTATTCATGATGGCGGCTTAAGGAGGGGCCTAATGATATATGGATGATTCTGTGATAAATATTAAGCCGCTAAAGGTGTCAATGAGCAGTTAAATATATGCGATAGATGCAGTTTTTTGGCTAAGTGTGGAACAAACAGGTTTCACAGAGGGCAGCTATTATTTTGGATCAAACGATGGCTCTAAAAAGAAAATTTTCTAGACCTAAAGTTGACGCAGATGTGTTCATAGGCTCGAATGAGGCCCTTATGCAGAAAAAGGGATCTGTTTTCTATCCAAAACAAGTGCGAAAACAGTTACCGCGGCCATTTTATATTATTCTCAGATCAGAAGAGGCGTCTAAAAGGAAATCTAACAAGGGTTTGGCTCTAATGGTGATGAACTCCCACTCGAGGAAGCTCTAATGTGGATCTAAGCAAGGAAGGGAAGGGAACTTACAGATCTGGATGGGCTGTGGAAGTTCGCCGTTGTTTTCTGATCCGATTCAGGTTGATGCAGTGGCCTGGGACGGTGAAGACAAGAAGTTCGACGGCGGCGGCGGCGGAGCTCGAGAGGAGGCAAGAGGAAGAAGATGACTTCAAGAGGGAAGAATGGAAGACCTAGGTTGTCCTATTTATAAGGGAAGAGCAGACCGATACGGCGCGAGAAACGAGGAGACCAAAACATCATTATCTAGTGGCCCCGACGCCTCGATTCTCGGGATGGTCAGTAAAGGAAAAGATCCGTTGGAGGATATGACGGAGTAAAAATGAATTTTATTAAAGATGACGTCACGGTGATTTAACCCGGATCCAGATGATGATGTCATGGCGGGTTAAAGTTCCGCGCAAAACAGCAGATTGAAGGCCAGTTCCATAAGGTTTTAAAGATTGACATGAACCGTTTCAAATCTATCTGGGGCCTAATGTCGGGGATATAACTATTTGTAAACCGCCCAGGAGGGGCCGGGTTACAGTAAGAAGACTACTCTACAAGCCCAAGAGCTGAAGATGGCAGTTCAATAAAAGGGCTAAAGGCCCACATGCGACTTAAGGCCCGTAGTAGTAAACCGCCATATAGTATACTAGTCCTAAACATCGCTATCTGAATCTGTTCTGCCTTGTTAAGTGAATTTCTGCCAAGTATGTAAAAATGTTATCATTTGCATTTTTTCCATGCTGTTTTAAACATGTTGTAGTGAATTTTAGCAGCAGCTCAGTAACCATGTTTTGTAGTTCCTGACATGTACTTCAATTCCTTTGCATTCATTTCCATGTTCCTATGCTGTAGCATATATATACTTTGCATCCAAGTTGCCATGTTGTTGTTTTCAATAGCTTGCATTGTATATGGTCTTGCTTGTCATTTTCAAACCGTGCATCCGTTTCCGGTGATTTTTATATACATTTCAACCCGAATCTTCCGATCTATCTAGTGGCATGCTTGGGTTATCAAGATTGTGCCATGTTCATTGTTTCTCCTTCCGTCTCGAATGCACCCCTTCCGAAACACCTCATTCGCATATGCACATCATATCTTGCATTTCATGACATGTCTTGCATCATGTTGCTTTTTACATTATTTTTCTTCCTTAATTTTTCCATGGTGCTTTGCCCTGTGCCTATGACTACCAAGACCCACCTGTAATCCCCTAGAACCCTTCTCCTTATCTTATTCTCACTTAGTAATCCCAACGAAATTCCATTTCTGGGATATGCTAGTTTTCCATTTCGGGCCCTGTCCAATTTTGGGCATTACATATCTGGCAGTTTTCCAATTCTGTAAATATCCATTTTTGGCAGCATTTCACTTAATGCAATTGTGATCATTTCTCTACACTAACCCCAACATATTATATATGTTTTTGGATTAGAAAAATCCATTGAATCCATTGGTGGCATCCATTTCTACATTTGATCAAGTTTGCACACATGTCATTTGTACATTATATTGTTGTTTTGTCATTTTTGTGTCATTAAATTCATATATGCTATGATGTTGTTTTGCACATGAACAACTTCATTTTCATGTCTACTTCATGCTAGATTTTATTTCGTGCCATATAGTGCACTGTGATAAGTGCCACAAGCTTGCAAACATGCCTACATGAATCTGTTTCTGCCATGTCGTGCTTATTTTGCTAAGTCTTAAACTGTCAGTATAACTTCTCATTTTGCATTGATGCTGTCATGATATCTGTAGATCTTTGGAACAAGTTCAGTAAGGGAGTTTTGTTAAGTGCATTTAGTACTAGCATGTCATGCTCTTTTTTTCTATAATATGTTCCGGTAGCATATAGCATACTAGTCCTAAACATCGCTATCTGAATCTGTTTTGCCTTGTTCAGTGAATTTCTGCCAAGTATGTAAAACTGTTATCATTTGCATTTTTTCCACGCTGTATTAAACATGTTGTAGTGAATTTTAGCAGCAGCTCAGTAACCATGTTTTGTAGTTCCTGACATGTACTTCAATTCCTTTGCATTCATTTCCATGTTCCTATGCTGTAGCATATATATACTGTGCATCCAAGTTGCCATGTTATTGTTTTCAATAGCTTGCATCGTATATGGTCTTGCTTGTCATTTTCAAACCGTGCATCCGTTTCCGGTGATTTTTATATACATTTCAACCCGAATCTTCCGATCTATCTAGTGGCATGCTTGGGTTATCAAGATTGTGCCATGTTCATTGTTTCTCCTTCCGTCTCGAATGCACCCCTTCCGAAACACCTCATCCGCATATGCACATCATATCTCGCATTTCATGACATGTCTTGCATCATGTTGCCTTTTACATTATTTTTCTTCCTTAATTTTTCCATGGTGCTTTGCCCTGTGCCTATGACAACCAAGACCCACCTGTAATCCCCTAGAACCCTTCTCCTTTTTATCTTATTCTCACTTAGTAATCCCAGCGAAATTCCATTTCTGGGATATGCTAGTTTTCCATTTCGGGCCCTGCCCAATTTTGGGCATTTCATATCTGGCAGTTTTCCAATTCTGTAAATATCCATTTCTGGCAGCATTTCCCTTAATGCAATTGTGATCATTTCTCTACACTAACCCCAACATATTATATATGTTTTTGGATTAGAAAAATCCATTGAATCCATTGGTGGCATCCATTTATGCATTTGATCAAGTTTGCACACATGTCATTTGTACATTATATTGTTGTTTTGTCATTTTTGTGTCATTAAATTCATATATGCTATGACGTTGTTTTGCACGTGAACAACTTCATTTCATGTCTACTTCATGCTATATTTTATTTCGTGCCATATAGTGCACTGTGATAAGTGCCACAAGCTTGCAAACATGCCTACATTAATCAGTTTCTTCCATGTCGTGCTTATTTTGCTAAGTCTTAAACTGTCAGTATAACTTCCCATTTTGCATTGATGCTATCATGATATCTGTAGATATTTGGAACAAGTTCAGTAAGGGAGTTTTGTTAAGTGCATTTAGTACTAGCATGTCATGCTCTTTTTTGCTATAATATGTTCCTGTAGCATATAGTATACTAGTCCTAAATATCGCTATCTGAATCTGTTTTGCCTTGTTCAATGAATTTCTGCCAAGTATGAAAAACTGTTATCATTTGCATTTTTTCCATGCTGTTTTAAACATGTTGTAGTGAATTTTAGCAGCAGCTCCGTAACCATGTTTTGTAGTTCCTGACATGTACTTCAATTCCTTTGCATTCATTTCCATGTTCCTATGCTGTAGCATATATATACTGTGCATCCAAGTTGCCATGTTGTTGTTTTCAATAGCTTGCATTGTATATGGTCTTGCTTGTCATTTTCAAACCGTGCATCCGTTTCCAGTGATTTTTATATACATTTCAACCTGAATCTTCCGATCTATCTAGTGGCATGCTTGGGTTATCAAGATTGTGCCATGTTCATTGTTTCTCCTTCCATCTCGAATGCACCCCTTCCGAAACACCTCATCCGCATATGCACATCATATCTCGCATTTCATGACATGTCTTGCATCATGTTGCCTTTTACATTATTTTTCTTCCTTAATTTTTCCATGGTGCTTTGCCCTGTGCCTATGACAACCAAGACCCACCTGTAATCCCCTAGAACCCTTCTCCTTTTCATCTTATTCTAACTTAGTAATCCCACCGAAATTCCATTTCTGGGATATGCTAGTTTTCCATTTCGGGCCCTGTCCAATTTTGGGCATTTCATATCTGGCAGTTTTCCAATTCTGTAAATATCCATTTCTGGCAGCATTTCACTTAATGCAATTGTGATCATTTCTCTACACTAACCCCAACATATTATATATGTTTTTGGATTAGAAAAATCCATTGAATCCATTGGTGGCATCCATTTCTGCATTTGATCAAGTTTGCACACATGTCATTTCTACATTATATTGTTGTTTTGTCATTTTTGTGTCATTAAATTCATATATGCTATGACGTTGTTTTGCACGTGAACAACTTCATTTTCATGTCTACTTCATGCTAGATTTTATTTCATGCCATATAGTGCACTGTGATAAGTGCCACAAGCTTGCAAACATGCCTACATTAATCAGTTTCTTCCATGTCGTGCTTATTTTGCTAAGTCTTAAACTGTCAGTATAACTTCTCATTTTGCATTGATGCTATCATGATATCTGTAGATCTTTGGAACAAGTTCAGTAAGGGAGTTTTGTTAAGTGCATTTAGTACTAGCATGTCATGCTCTTTTTTGCTATAATATGTTCCCGTAGCATATAGTATACTAGTCCTAAACATCGCTATCTGAATCTGTTTTGCCTTGTTCAATGAATTTCTGCCAAGTATGTAAAACTGTTATCATTTGCATTTTTTCCATGCTGTTTTAAACATGTTGTAGTGAATTTTAGCAGCAGCTCAGTAACCATGTTTTGTAGTTCCTGACATGTACTTCAATTCCTTTGCATTCATTTCCATGTTCCTATGCTGTAGCATATATATACTTTGCATCCAAGTTGCCATGTTGTTGTTTTCAATAGCTTGCATTGTATATGGTCTTGCTTGTCATTTGCAAACCGTGCATCCGTTTCCAGTGATTTTTATATACATTTCAACCCGAATCTTCCGATCTATCTAGTGGCATGCTTGGGTTATCAAGATTGTGCCATGTTCATTGTTTCTCCTTCCGTCTCGAATGCACCCCTTCCGAAACACCTCATCCGCATATGCACATCATATCTCGCATTTCATGACATGTCTTGCATCATGTTGCTTTTTACATTATTTTTCTTCCTTAATTTTTCCATGGTGCTTTGCCCTGTGCCTATGACAACCAAGACCCACCTGTAATCCCCTAGAACCCTTCTCCTTTTTATCTTATTCTCACTTAGTAATCCCAGCGAAATTCCATTTCTGGGATATGCTAGTTTTCCATTTCGGGCCCTGTCCAATTTTGGGCATTTCATATCTGGCAGTTTTCCAATTCTGTAAATATCCATTTCTGGCAGCATTTCACTTAATGCAACTGTGATCA
The DNA here is from genome assembly GCA_021605205.1 of Aegilops longissima. Lineage (NCBI taxonomy): Eukaryota > Viridiplantae > Streptophyta > Magnoliopsida > Poales > Poaceae > Aegilops > Aegilops longissima. Next base: position 238,278,149 of record CM038679.1, read on the forward strand.
TTTCTCTACACTAACCCCAACATATTATATATGTTTTTGGATTAGAAAAATCCATTGAATCCATTGGTGGCATCCATTTCTGCATTTGATCAAGTTTGCACACATGTCATTTCTACATTATATTGTTGTTTTGTCATTTTTGTGTCATTAAATTCATATATGCTATGACGTTGTTTTGCACATGAACAACTTCATTTTCATGTCTACTTCATGCAAGATTTTATTTCGTGCCATATAGTGCACTGTGATAAGTGCCACAAGCTTGCAAACATGCCTACATTAATCAGTTTCTTCCATGTCATGCTTATTTTGCTAAGTCTTAAACTGTCAGTATAACTTCTCATTTTGCATTGATGCTATCATGATATCTGTAGATCTTTGGACCAAGTTCAGTAAGGGAGTTTTGTTAAGTGCATTTAGTACTAGCATGTCACGCTCTTTTTTGCTATAATATGTTCCTGTAGCATATAGTATACTAGTCCTAAACATCGCTATCTGAATCTGTTTTGCCTTGTTCAATGAATTTCTGCCAAGTATGTAAAACTGTTATCATTTGCATTTTTTCCATGCTGTTTTAAACATTTTGTAGTGAATTTTAGCAGCAGCTCCGTAACCATGTTTTGTAGTTCCTGACATGTACTTCAATTCCTTTGCATTCAATTCCATGTTCCTATGTTGTAGCATATATATACTTTGCATCCAAGTTGCCATGTTGTTGTTTTCAATAGCTTGCATTGTATATGGTCTTGCTTGTCATTTTCAAACCATGCATCCGTTTCCGGTGATTTTTATATACATTTCAACCCGAATCTTCCGATCTATCTAGTGGCATGCTTGGGTTATCAAAATTGTGCCATGTTCATTGTTTCTCCTTCCGTCTCGAATGCACCCCTTCCGAAACACCTCATCCGCATATGCACATCATATCTCGCATTTCATAACATGTCTTGCATCATGTTGCTTTTTACATTATTTTTCTTCCTTAATTTTTCCATGGTGCTTTGCCCTGTGCCTATGACAACCAAGACCCACCTGTAATCCCCTAGAACCCTTCTCCTTTTTATCTTATTCTCACTTAGTAATCCCACCGAAATTCCATTTCTGGGATATGCTAGTTTTCCATTTCGGGCCCTGTCCAATTTTGGGCATTTCATATCTGGCAGTTTTCCAATTCGGTAAATATCCATTTCTCGTAGCATTTCACTTAATGCAATTGTGATCATTTCTCTACACTAACCCCAACATATTATATATGTTTTTGGATTAGAAAAATCCATTGAATCCATTGGTGGCATCCATTTCTGCATTTGATCAAGTTTGCACACATGTCATTTGTACATTATATTGTTGTTTTGTCATTTTTGTGTCATTAAATTCATATATGCTATGATGTTGTTTTGCACATGAAAAACTTCATTTTCATGTCTACTTCATGCTAGATTTTATTTCATGCCATATAGTGCACTGTGATATGTGCCACAAGCTTGCAAACATGCCTACATTAATCAGTTTCTTCCATGTCGTGCTTATTTTGCTAAGTCTTAAACTGTCAGTATAACTTCTCAGTTTGCATTGATGCTATCATGATATCTGTAGATCTTTGGAACAAGTTCAGTAAGGGAGTTTTGTTATGTGCATTTAGTACTAGCATGTCATGCTCTTTTTTGCTATAATATGTTCCTGTAGCATATAGTATACTAGTCCTAAACATCGCTATCTGAATCTGTTTTGCCTTGTTCAATGAATTTCTGCCAAGTATGTAAAACTGTTATCATTTGCGTTTATTCCATGCTGTTTTAAACATGTTGTGGTGAATTTTAGCAGCAGCTCAGTAACCATGTTTTGTAGTTCCTGACATGTACTTCAATTCCTTTGCATTCATTTCCATGTTCCTATGCTATAGCATATATATACTTTGCATCCAAGTTGCCTTGTTGTTGTTTTCAATAGCTTGCATTGTATATGGTCTTACTTGTCATTTTCAAACCGCACATCTGTTTCCGGTGATTTTTATATACATTTCAACCTGAATCTTCCGATCTGTCTAGTGGCATGCTTGGGTTATCAAGATTGTGCCATGTTCATTGTTTCTCCTTCCGTCTCGAATGCACCCCTTCCGAAACACCTCATCCGCATATGCACATCATATCTTGCATTTCATGACATGTCTTGCATCATGTTGCTTTTTACATTATTTTTCTTCCTTAATTTTTCCATGGTGCTTTGCCCTGTGCCTATGACAACCAAGACCCACCTATAATCCCCTAGAACCCTTCTCCTTTTTATCTTATTCTCACTTAGTAATCCCAGCGAAATTCCATTTCTAGGATATGCTAGTTTTCCATTTCGGGCCCTGTCCAATTTTGGGCATTTCATATCTGGCAGTTTTCCAATTCGGTAAATATCCATTTCTCGCAGCATTTCACTTAATGCAATTGTGATCATTTCTCTACACTAACCCCAACATATTATATATGTTTTTGGATTAGAAAAATCCATTGAATCCATTGGTGGCATCCATTTCTGCATTTGATCAAGTTTGCACACATGTCATTTGTACATTATATTGTTGTTTTGTCATTTTTGTGTCATTAAATTCATATATGCTATGACGTTGTTTTCCACATGAACAACTTCATTTTCATGTCTACTTCATGCTAGATTTTATTTCGTGCCATATAGTGCACTGTGATAAGTGCCACAAGCTTGCAAACATGCCTACATTAATCAGTTTCTTCCATGTCGTGCTTATTTTGCTAAGTCTTAAACTGTCAGTATAACTTCTCATTTTGCATTGATGCTATCATGATATCTGTAGATCTTTGGAACAAATTCAGTAAGGGAGTTTTGTTAAGTGCATTTAGTACTAGCATGTCATGCTCTTTTTGTCTATAATATGTTTCTGTAGCATATAGTATACTAGTCCTAAACATCGCTATCTGAATCTGTTTTGCCTTGTTCAGTGAATTTCTGCCAAGTATGTAAAACTGTTATCATTTGCATTTTTTCCATGCTGTTTTAAACATGTTGTAGTGAATTTTAGCAGCAGCTCAGTAACCATGTTTTGTAGTTCCTGACATGTACTTCAATTCCTTTGCATTCATTTCCATGTTCCTATGCTGTAGCATATATATACTTTGCCTCCAAGTTGCCATGTTGTTGTTTTCAATAGCTTGCATTGTATATGGTCTTTCTTGTCATTTTCAAACCATGCATCCGTTTCCGGTGATTTTTATATACATTTCAACCCGAATCTTCTGATCTATCTAGTGGCATGCTTGGGTTATCAAGATTGTGCCATGTTCATTGTTTATCCTTCCGTCTCGAATGCACCCCTTCCGAAACAGCTCATCCGCATATGCACATCATATCTTGCATTTCATGACATGTCTTGCATCATGTTGCTTTTTACATTATTTTTCTTCCTTAATTTTTCCATGGTGCTTTGTCCTGTGCCTATGACAACCAAGACCCACCTGTAATCCCCTAGAACCCTTCTCCTTTTTATCTTATTCTCCCTTAGTAATCCCAGCGATATTCCATTTCTGGGATATGCTAGTTTTCCATTTCGGGCCCTGTCCAATTTTGGGCATTTCATATCTGGCAGTTTTCCTATTCTGTAAATATCCATTTCTGGCAGCATTTCACTTAATGCAATTGTGACCATTTCTCTACACTAACCCCAACATATTATATATGTTTTTGGATTAGAAAAATCCATTGAATCCTTTGGTGGCATCCATTTCTGCATTTTATCAAGTTTGCACACATGTCATTTGTACATTATATTGTTGTTTTGTCATTTTTGTGTCATTAAATTCATATATGCTATGACGTTGTTTTGCACATGAACAACTTCATTTTCATGTCTACTTCATGCTAGATTTTATTTCGTGCCATATAGTGCCTCGTGATAAGTGCCACAAGCTTGCAAACATGCCTACATTAATCAGTTTCTTCCATGTCGTGCTTATTTTGCTAAGTCTTAAAGCTGTCAAGATAACTTCTCATTTTGCATTGATGCTATCATGATATCTGTAGATCTTTGGAACAAGTTCAGTAAGGGAGTTTTGTTAAGTGCATTTAGTACTAGCATGTCATGCTCTTTTTTGCTATAATATGTTCCTGTAGCATATAGTATACTAGTCCTAAACATCGCTATCTGAATCTGTTTTGCCTTGTTCAGCGAATTTCTGCCAAGTATGTAAAACTGTTATCATTTGCATTTTTTCCATGCTGTTTTAAACATGTTGTAGTGAATTTTAGCAGCAGCTTAGTAACCATGTTTTGTAGTTCTTGACATGTACTTCAGTTCCTTTGCATTCATTTCCATGTTCCTATGCTGTAGCATGTATATACTTTGCATCCAAGTTGCCATGTTGTTGTTTCCAATAGCTTGCATTGTATATGGTCTTACTTGTCATTTTCAAACCGTGCATCCGTTTCCGGTGATTTTTATATACATTTCAACCCGAATCTTCCGATCTATCAAGTGGCATGCTTGGGTTATCAAGATTGTGCCATGTTCATTGTTTCTCCTTCCGTCTCGAATGCATCCCTTCCGAAACACCTCATCTGCATATGCACATCATATCTTGCATTTCATGACATGTATTGCATCATGTTGCTTTTTACATTATTTTTCTTCCTTAATTTTTCCATGGTGCTTTGCCCTGTGCCTATGACAACCAAGACCCACCTGTAATCCCCTAGAACCCTTCTCCTTTTTATCTTATTCTCACTTAGTAATCCCAGCGAAATTCCATTTCTGGGATATGCTAGTTTTCCATTTCGGGCCCTGTCCAATTTTGGGCATTTCATATCTGGCAGTTTTCCAATTCGGTAAATATCCATTTCTGGCAGCATTTCACTTAATCCAATTGTGATCATTTCTCTACACTAACCCCAACATATTATATATGTTTTTGGATTAGAAAAATCCATTGAATCCATTGGTGGCATCCATTTCTGCATTTGATCAAGTTTGCACACATGTCATTTGTACATTATATTGTCGTTTTGTCATTTTTGTGTCATTAAATTCATATATGCTATGACGTTGTTTTGCACATGAACAACTTCATTTTCATGTCTACTTCATGCTAGATTTTATTTCGTGCCATATAGTGCACTGTGATATGTGCCACAAGCTTGCAAACATGCCTACATTAATCAGTTTCTTCCATGCCGTGCTTATTTTGCTAAGTCTTAAACTGTCAGTATAACTTCTCATTTTGCATTGATGCTATCATGATATCTGTAGATCTTTGGAACAAGTTCAGTAAGGGAGTTTTGTTAAGTGCATTTTGTACTAGCATGTCATGCTCTTTTTTTGCTATAATATGTTCCTGTAGCATATAGTATACTAGTCCTAAACATATTTCTCTGAATCTGTTTTGCCTTGTTCAGTGAATTTCTGCCAAGTATGTAAAACTGTTATCATTTGCATTTTTTCCATGCTGTTTTAAACATGTTGTAGTGAATTTTAGCAGCAGCTCAGTAACCATGTTTTGTAGTTCCTGACATGTACTTCAATTCCTTTGCATTCATTTCCATGTTCCTATGCTGTAGCATATATATACTTTGCCTCCAAGTTGCCATGTTGTTGTTTTCAATAGCTTGCATTGTATATGGTCTTTTTTGTCATTTTCAAACCATGCATCCGTTTCCGGTGATTTTTATATACATTTCAACCCGAATCTTCTGATCTATCTAGTGGCATGCTTGGGTTCTCAAGATTGTGCCATGTTCATTGTTTCTCCTTCCGTCTCGAATGCACCCCTTCTAAAATAGCTCATCCGCATATGCACATCATATCTTGCATTTCATGACATGTCTTGCATCATGTTGCTTTTTATATTATTTTTCTTCCTTAATTTTTCCATGGTGCTTTGCCCTGTGCCTATGACAACCAAGACCCACCTGTAATCCCCTAGAACCCTTCTCCTTTTTATCTTATTCTCACTTAGTAATCCCAGCGAAATTCCATTTCTGGGATATGCTAGTTTTCCATTTCGGGGCCTATCCAATTTTGGGCATTTCATATCTGGCAGTTTTCCAATTCTGTAAATATCCATTTCTGGCAGCATTTCACTTAATGCAATTGTGATCATTTCTCTACACTAACCCCAACATGATATATATGTTTTTGGATTAGAAAAATCCATTGAATCCATTGGTGGCATCCATTTCTGCATTTGATCAAGTTTGCACACATGTCATTTGTACATTATATTGTTGTTTTCTCATTTTTGTGTCATTAAATACATATATGCTATGACGTTGTTTTGCACATGAACAACTTCATTTTCATGTCTACTTCATGCTAGATTTTATTTCGTGCCATATAGTGCACTGTGATAAGTGCCACAAGCTTGCAAACATGCCTACATTAATCAGTTTCTTCCATGCCGTGCTTATTTTTGAAAGCGCGTTATATCGACTAGAGGGGGGGTGAATAGGCGATTTTTATGAATTCTTCACTGAGGAATTTTTTGCTGAGGAAATTCCTTAGCGAAGAACTACTTGCAGCGGAATAAGTACTCTGAAGTAAGCATAACAGAATACACGCATAGTTATCATGATGAAATGAAAACAATCACAAACTACAGAAAGCGTAATCACAGGATAACACAAGATGAAGACAAACAGACTGAAGAAATTGAACTGAGGAAATTGAGAAAGTCTTCAGTCAAAGTCTTCAAACACAGATATGAACAAACACTCAACACAAGAATGAGGAAATGAAAGGGTTGAGGAAATAGAACCAGTTAGGTTGGTGAAGACAATGATTTGGTAGACCAGTTCCAACTGTTGTCTCGGTTATGCGTCTGGTTGGAGCGGCTGAGTATTTAAACTCGAGGACACATAGTCCCGGACACCCGATCGCCGAGCACGCAGCTCAAGACACCAAGTCCTCACCAGTATTCTCCTTGAACTAAGGTCACACAGACCTCGTCCAATCACTCGTGGTAAGTCTTGAGCGACTTCCAAACCTTCACAGACTTGGTCACTCGGCGATCCACAATTCCTCTTGGATGCTCTAGACCATGACGCCTAACCGTCTGGAAGAAGCACAGTCTTCAAAGGTAACAAGCGTCGGATCCACGCAGGTTCAATTTCTTGATGATGCTCAATCACTTTGGGTTTGTAGGGTTTGGTTTTGGGTTTTCCTCACTTCATGATTTTCGCTCAAAGTCCTCGGAGGATGGGTTGCTCTCAAATGACAAGTGTCAAGTTCTCGGCGCAGCCAACCAGCTAGTGGTTGTAGAGGCGGCTATTTATAGCCTAGGGAGCAGCCCGACATGATAAGACGTAAATGCCCTTCAATGATATGACCGTTAGGTGGATAAGATATTTTGGGACAGGTGGTAGCCAAGAAGACAAAGAACGGTCGGAAGTTTGACTCTCAAATTCCTCGGGGCTATCATGTTCCTCATGTGTAGGCAATCCTGGCGAATTCCTAACTCCTCGGTCGAGAACAACTTCCTCGTGACGGAAGAACTTCGTCTCTCATCCTTTGAAGAAATTGACTGAGCTGTATGAGATTTCCAAAGGCTTCACTCAAGGGATTGGTAGGTGTAGGATTTTGAGTTGAGCATCACATGGAAATTTTTCCTTAGTATTTCCTCGACCCCTTTAACGAAGACGGTGTTTCCTATGACTCAAGAAAGAGAAAATGAAACTACGAAAACAAAAGTCTTCACGCTTCATGTTCCTCAAATGAATACCAAGTCTTCAAGGTCACACCAATTTCTTCACTTTCAAAGTCTTGTAAAGTCTTCGAATATCAAAGTCTTGGATGAAGAACTTCATTTTTAGGGGTCGACTTTCTCTGTAAATATCAAACTCCTCATAGACTTATAGACCTGTGTACACTCACAAACGCATTAGTTACTTAACCTATAAGTCTTCAATACACCAAAATCACTAAGGGGCACTAGATGCACTTACAATCTCCCCCTTTTTGGTGATTGATGACAATATAGGTTAAGTTTTCAACGGGGATAAGCATATGAATTGAAAATACTGTTAATGAGGAATTTGATTGCAAGATATAGAAGAACTCCCCCTGAAGATGTGCATAGTGAGGAATTTGCTTTTGAGGCAATGCACATTTGAAGAATTGAATCATGGAGATCTCCCCCTATATCTTGTAATTCATACATGCATTTGACATATTATATGAAGAATTTGAAATGCATGATGAAATATGGTGCTTGATGTTATGCAAAGTAACACATCAAGAGTATCAGAGCCCAAATCAATTTGCTATCAAGATTTTCAAGGAGCTCACGAGAATCAGAGCATAGTGCAAGAGCATAATGCATCAGAAGTATCAAAGCACCATCGGGTTTAAGATTACAACTCTATCCAATAAAAGTTTCAGAAGAACGAGAGTTGTAACTTAACAAGAATAAATTACTTTATATAGGCAAAAACTAGACCCGCTTGAAGACTAACTCAAATTTCTCCCCCTTTGTCATCGAATGACCAAAAGGATCGAAACTGAGGACTAACGCTCTTGAAGAATTTCAAGTTGAAGACGGAGCGCCAGCATTGTTGGGGTTGTTTGTTGAAGTAGGACCAGCCGCGGTGTCTTCCAAGTCTTCATTTTCATCAGTGTCGCGAGATGAAGAATAGGAGATGGCCACCAAGGAAGGAACTTTGACCTTCTTGAATTTCTTCGGAGGAGGTGCAGACCAGTCAAATTCTTCCTTGAGTCCCATGGACGTCAGTTCTTCTTCATTGTAGACATGTGAAAGAATAGCCCAGGTGCGTTTGAAGGTTTCATGGAGGTAGTAGTGGTTTTTCCTCACTGCATTGTGTGTTGAGGTCATGTTGTGAAGAAAAGTACCAAACTGACGTTTGACCCATTTATGATTACGATCAACCTTCTGATGAAGACTGAGGAGTAACTCACGATCAGTCATCACCACAGGTGTGAGAGCTTGAGGACTTTGCTTGACAGAGGTATTTGCGGCTGAGTCATGTGTGGCAGAGTCATCATTGGTGGAGTAGGATGCTGCTTTGCGAAACTGTCCATCCAATGGACGAATGCCTTCATCGATCACAGTGATAGCCTTGCCCTTGTCATCATCTCGAGGTAAATGTCCGTTTGAGGACTTCAATTGGAGGCAAGTAGCTGCAGTGGTTCAAAGTATCAACCTTGTAATTGAGTGAAGACCTTGACCTAATGAGTCTCATAATCCAAGGCGCATAAGGCTTCAGCTCAAATGGTGACATAGCTATGTTTGCCAGAGTCCTCATGAAGAAATCATGGAAGTTGACGGGAACGCCATGGATGATGTGGAAAAGCATATTCTTCATGATGCCAATGACTTCTTCATCGTTCGAGTCGTGGCCTTTGATAGGACTCATTGTCTTCGTCAGAATCCGATAGACAGTCCGAGGCACATATAGTAATTCCTTGACGAGGAATTTTGTTCTTGGGGCCTGCCTTGGTTTCAAAGGCTTCATCAGCACTTGCATATAGTAATTTGAAAGTTCTTTTTCGTCGTAGATACGACGTGCACCATCAAGTGGAGGACTGAGTGGTAGGGCACGAAGCAATTCAGTTGCCGGTGCCTTGTAGTGAGTATTTTCAGTCATCCAATCTAAGACCCATGAGTTCATGTCTTCAGCATCTCCGGTGATGTGCAGCGTTGCATAAAACTGAAGAATTAGTTCTTCATTCCATCCACGAGATATCAAGCAGAAATTTAGAAGTCCTGCGTCGTGAAGAACACTGAGGACTAGCTCAAAGCCTGGCAGCGACTCCATATCCACATGAGGAATATGAGCATGATCGAAGATTTTATCCTTGTTGAAGAGCACCGAGGAATATAAGTTGGCTTCGCTGGCAGTCCAGAAACGCCTCTTCCTAATGCGAGCAGAATCATATGGATTATAATCAGTGAAGAACACGTGCTCGGCAAAGAAATCTTCAGCGTTGAACTTTTGCTTGCTTGAGAACGGATTCTTTTGCTTGGGCAGAGGGGTGTCAGTGAGTTGCATCACTACCTCAGGAATCGTAAGTTCAGGTTCTTCAGGCTGAGGAATTTCTTGTTCCTCAACAGGTGCAGTCTGAGGATCAGCAGCAGCAGTTTCATCAGCACTAGTGGCTGGAATTTCTTCATGCACAGAACCAGTGGGTTGATTTTCTTCAGAGTCCACTTGGACTGTTTGTGTAGGGGACTGAGGAATCTGTTGGAGCGGGGTGAAGAGAGGAGTATTGGGATGCTGACTTTCCCAAAAGTCATCATTGATCACTGGTGTGGTGCATCCAATATCCACATCTTCATCTTCAATTTCCTCAGCACCAGCCTCTTCAGCTGTGGACTGAGGCATAGGTGAGGAAATGATTGGGGTTGAAGGGATTGCATCCACTTCAATTTCTTCATCGATCTGCTCTGACGAAGCAGCAGAATGACGTTCTTCATCAGATCCGATTGGGATCTCATAGTCTTCTCCAAAAGGAACAACTTCCTTTGATGGTATGGAGGAAATTGGAACAACATCAATTGGATTTTCGTATGAGCTGGTCATAGGCCTCATTTTCTTCGCAGTCAAGAATCGACGCATGGTGATGCTTTCCTTTTCTTCACAGCGGCTCGTTCTGCAGCCTTGGTTTTCTTCACATCAGAGGCAGATGGAAGAATTGGAGTTGGAGTTGGCGCAGGAGGAGCTGAGGAATGTGGTTCAGTTTCTTCAGGCGCAACTGATGCAGTTGCCCTGTCTTGAGCAGTTTCTTCAGGCGCACCACTAGTGGGTGCCCTGGCAATTTCTTCAGCGGCTGGAATGGGATCATCAGCCCTGGAACTAGCATTTTCATCAGCAGGCTGAACGTCATCAGCGGTGCTGGCATGTTCTTTAGTTGGTTGGGCTGAGGCTTCAGCCTGAGGAATTTCATGTTGCACTGGGGCTGCAACATTTGTGAATTTCTTCGTCAGGTTCACAAATCTGACCTTGGCTCCTTGCCAATCAGCATAATATGAATCGAAGTTTTTGCTGAGGTCTTGAATTTCCGTTTGGACCTTGAGAAGCTCCTCAGGTGTCATCTTGACAACATTTTTCTTCAGGAACTTCTCCTTCCTGTATTGAGCCTTTTTGATTTCCCTTGCCTTCTCAAACTTCCATTTTTCTTCAGCGATGAAGTGAGTCAACATATAACTTTGTCCAGGTGTCAGATGAAGGTCAGGCATAGGGGTATTGGGATCCTTGTGCCAGAGATCAATATAGTCGAGGATTTTCTTCGGATCCAACAGCAGTGGCACAGATGTACCTTTGGCTCTAGCGGCCTTCACTTGACGGTCTCTGATGATTTCCGCAAGTTCATCATCAGATGCCTCATCATCAGAAGGCACATGGAATGCAACCTGTTTCTTCCTTGGCTAGGCCGAGGACCTCGTCCATTGTTGCTTTGGTCTTGGTGAGTCGGGCCGATTGAAGAAAGGGAAGCGGCCGAGAACTTGCGAAACGCTCGAGGCAATTGAGAAGCCAGCAGTCCTTTGACATGTAGCTAGGTGCACAGAACGAAGACTTTGACGGGCTGTTGAGGACTTTGGTGGAGCAGCAGCAGTGTGAGGAATTTGCTTGAGGGTGCTCTTGAGGAACTTGGCCGTGAGGGCGCAGATGGTGAAGCACTTGGCTTATGAGCAGGCTTCTTTGCATGGATTTCCTCGGTTTGACCGAGACCTCGTGGCGAGAGCAGGCAGAATCCGCATTGAATTTCTTCACTTGCCTCCTTTGCTTGCTTTGCCAATTTTGCTTGGCGTTTAGCCCATTCATCGTGAAAGTCCTCACCTCGTTTGATGCTTGTGGGATCAGCTACTTGGCCAGGTGCCAAAGGAGCTCTTGGGCATGGAGGATTGAGAGCGAATTTCTTCATGTACTTAGGAGTTACATATCTGTATTCCCTCCATTCCCGTGCCCATCTCCGTTCAATCTTCTGAATACGCACCTTTCGTTGATTTTTGTTTTCTTCATCCGGTGTGTAGTAGTCAGCATAGATTTCCTCAGGGATTTCAAACGCAGTCATAACCTCAGGTTTCTTTCCTCCTTTCTGTGGCTTCTTACCGTCTGCCATTTTCTTCAGTTGAGGAATTTGAACAATTGAGTTCTCTGAAGAAGTGTGCAGTTTTTCTTCGAGGAATGCTGCAAATGAGTTAAGTTGATGAGAACCTAGGGATTCAGCAGCAGACATGTGTACCTGTGAACAGAGTATAGTTGCGAGGAATTTGGAGAGGTCATATGCGTTCTCAGAAGGTTTTTCAAAAAGAACAGGTTTTGAGGATTTTTACCAGATGAGCCTTGAGGAATTTCACTAAGCGTTCTTTGTCTTAGATTCCAGAGTTGTATAGATTGAGGATCCACACAATTGAGGAATCTTGAAGAAAATCATTGCTTAGAGAAACTAATCAAGAGATTTGAGGTGTTCATATGTGTGAATTTGAAGAATAAACACCTTTGAAGATTTTGAAGAAGATTTGAGAATCAAAGCGAGTAATAAAAGTAACTTTCAATTACCCGAAGTGAAGAACACGACGAACTGAGAAGAACAGTCGGGAAGTTCGTCCGTTCAGATCTTCCACGCCCTAACTTGGCGGAGGAAGACAGCTACGGCGGCGGCAGAGTGAGGATTTCGCGGTCGGGCGCGAGTACGTCGGCGACGAGGTCGAGGATGAAGCTTTTCCTCACCGGCGACGATGGAGTAAGCGGCGGCGCTTAGGGTTTGAGGAGCTTGAGCGGGAGAGAGAGGTTGAGCGGGTAAAAGAAGTGAGGAAGGGAGAGGGTATTTATAGAGACGGTGAAAACGGATCGCTCAAGATTTAGGGACGAACATGCCTGACCATTTCCTTCTCACGACATGTGTCACCCACGTCTTGTGTAGTGGAGATCGTATGATCGTGGGTGAATAGAATAATGCATCGTGGGATGCGGAATGGTTTGAGCGGCAAAAACGAAGGTTTGGATAAGATCAGTTTTAAGGTTCCGTTGCAATTTCTTCAGCTGTCAAGGACACAGTGAAGAATTTGAACGAGTTTCAACTAGAACGCACATGGAGAATTTGTGAATGGATTGGGTTGAGTATAGCATAGAGGGGGAAGGGTCCGATCACATTCACTTAGCAGAAAAAGCGACTTGAAGAAATAGCCATAAGTGAATCTTTGTAGAGGACATAAACCCATATATATATATAGCCAATGAAGAAAGACGACGGAAAGCAGTGAAGATTTTGCAAAGTTGAAGAATTTGAAAACTGAAGAATTTCAAAACTGAGGAAAAACTCAAATTGAAGATTTTCAACTTTGGTGGTGGCGTGACCCACCGTATAAGAAAGATGATTTCAGACACCGCGCATACAATTGTCGAGGGTTCGAGAATCAAATTCTTCATTAATTTCTTCACACTAAGAGTGTTATTCTCCATTGATTGAAGAAAACGTTTCTTCATGTGTTGCACATCTAAGTCATCAATTTTGCATAAGTGTTAGGATGTGTGTCTTTTTCAAAGAACGTTCGAAGATTCTAAGATATTTAGCTCACACCGCAACTTGCTAAATCTCTTCTCATCCAAGGGCTTAGTGAAGATATCAGCTAGCTGTTCTTCAGTCTTCACGTGCTCGATGGAGATGTCGCCCTTCAAAACATGATCACGAAGAAAATGATGACGAATTTGAATGTGCTTTGTCTTCGAGTGCTGAACTGGGTTGTGAGCAATCTTGATGGCACTCTCATTGTCACAATAGAGAGGCACATTCTTCACGTTGATGCCGTAGTCCTTGAGTGTTTGCTTTATCCATAGCAATTGAGCACAACACGAGCCAGCAACAATGTATTCAGCTTCCGCAGTAGATAGTGATACGCAGTTCTGTTTCTTCGAGGACCAACAGACCAAAGATCGTCTGAGGAAATGACAAGTACCAGATGTTGACTTGCGGTCCACACGATCACCAGCATAGTCAGAGTCAGAATATCCAATGAGATCAAAAGTAGAGCCCTTGGGGTACCATAATCCTAGTGTTGGTGTGTGAGCTAGATATCGAAGAATATGCTTCACAGCCTTATGGTGTGATTCCTTCGGTGTAGCTTGAAATCGGGCACACATGCAAACACTAAGCATTATATCCGCCTAGATGCACATAAGTACAATAAAGAACCAATCATGGAGTGGTATACCTTGTGATCAAGTCAATACCATTTTCATCAATTACATAGATGGCCATTTGTGGGCATAGGAATTTTGACACCTTTGCAATCTTGCATGCCGAATTTCTTGAGGACATCTTTGAGGTATTTCTCCGAGATATGAATATGCCATTGTGTTGTTGATTTAATTTGAAGACCTAAGAAGAATTTCAACTCTCCCACCATAGACATTTGATATTCTTCACTCATCATATAGGCAAATTCATCACTATACCGTTGGTCAGTACAGCCAAAGATAATATCATCAACATATATTTGGCACACAAAAAGTTCACCATCATAAGATTTAGTAAAGAGAGTAGGATCGAGTGAACCGGGTGTGAAGCCATTCTTCACAAAGAATTCCTTCAATGTATCATACCACGCCCGAGGGGCTTGCTTGAGGCCATAGAGGGCCTTATTGAGTCTGAAGACTTTGTCAGGATTCTTTGGATCTTCAAAACCTGGGGGTTGAACAACATATACTTCTTCCTCAAGCTTACCATTGAGGAATGCACTTTTCACATCCATTTGATATAAAGTGATATTGTGATGGTTAGCATAGGCGAGTAATATGCGAATAGACTCAAGTCTAGCAACGGGTGCAAAAGTTTCATCGAAATCAATTCCTTCAACCTGCGTGTAGCCTTGAGCTACTAGTCGTGCCTTATTCCTTACCACAAGACCATTTTCATGTTGCTTGTTGCGATAGATCCACTTTGTGCCAATGATATTATGCTTGCGAGGATCTGGACGTTTGACCAGTTCCCTGACGTTGTTGAGCTCGAACTGATGTAATTCTTCTTGCATGGCCTGAATCCACTCCGGCTCCAGAAATGCTTCATCTACCTTAGTGGGCTCTGTGATAGAGACAAAAGCATAGTGCCCACAAAAGTTAGATAAATGTGAAGCTTTTGAGCGTGTGAGAGGACTGGCGCTTTAATGTCATCGATGATCTTCTCCACTTGCACTTCTTTTGCAACGCGAGGATGAGCTGGTTGTCATCGAGGAATTTGATCATTTTCCTCGGCACCATTTTCTTCAAAGATTATCTTCAGTGCATCAGCTCGACGTTCTTGGCGTCTGAGGAATGAATTCTTCAGCAGTTTCTTGAAGGGAATGACAACCTCAGTTGCCTTGAACTGATAGAATCCTCAGTGCTGGTTAATCTAACATGAAGGTAGGTGCTCTCTTTGCGAGCCATTAGTTTCATCGAACCGCACATCTGATGTCAACAATCTTGTGTAGAGTGATGTTGAAGACTCAGAGGTGTGCGAGTCCTTTCCGTAACCAAGCATAAAACCTTCATGTGCTTTCGTGCAAATTTAGAGTTGTGGTGAGGATCTCTAATCCAGCATTTAGCAATCAAGACTTTGAAATAACTTACATTAGGTTTCTTGTCGTTGAGGAGTTCATAGGCAGTCTTCTTGAAGAATTTGTGAAGATATACTCTGTTGATGATGTGGCACGCAGTGTCAATTGCTTCAATCCGTAAACGACTAGGCGTTTTGTATTCATCAAGCATAGTGCGAGCCATCTCAACAAGAGTTCTGTTCTTGCGCTCCACGACGCCATTTTCTTTGAGGAGTATAAGGAGCAGATAATTCATGAGTAATACCAAGTTCATCAAGATAGTCATCAAGACCGAATTCTTGAACTCAGTTCCATTGTCACTCCCGATGTGCTTGATCTTCACACCAAAGTTGGTTGAAGCCCTCGAGGAAAATCGCTTGAAGACTTCCTGCACTTGATTTTTGTAAGTAACAATGTGTACCCATGTGTAATGAGAGTAATCATCAACAATAACAAAGCCATATAGTGATGCTTCATTAACGATACTGAGTAATGATTGGGACCAAAGAGGTCCATGTGAAGCAATTCAAGGACGAGTAGTGGTCATGATAGTCTTATTTGGATGCTTCGCCTTGGTCATTTTTCCAGCTTCACGGGCTCCACACAAATGGTCCTTGAGGAATTTGACATTCTCGATGCCAATGACATGCTTCTTCTTCGCAAGCGTGTGCAAATTCCTCATGCCTGCGTGACTAAGTCGCCGATGCCATAGCCAGCCTTCGAAGCTTTTGCTAGTAGACACACGGCTGGTTGTGGTCCTGTGGAAAAGTCAACAATGTACAAGTCTCCTCTCCTAAAGCCTTCAAGACTTTGGAATTGTCACTTCCATAATCACAACACAACGATACTTGCCAAAGATAACAACCATATCAAGATCACAAAGCATTGAGATCGACATGAGGTTGTATCCTAAGGACTCAACAAGCATGACTTTGTCCATGTGCATGTCCTTAGAGATAGCAACCTTACCAAGACCCAATACCGACTTTTGCCTTTGTCAAGAAAGATTATATGCTTGAGATGTGACGGTGATAAGGAGCATCCATCAATAGATTCTTATCACCAGTCATGTGATTTGTACATCCACTATCGAGAACCCACTCAGTGGCTTTGGGTTGATCATCCTGCAGATGAATTAGTACAACTTACGATCTCATATACTTCATCAGTGAAGAATATGATATCAAGTTCATCAGATGAATTTCATCAGTCAATATTCAGATAAGCAGTATGAGGACGTGTGAAATGAAAGTTCATTTCATCATGATTAGCCTGTGTCCTTTCAGGCAATTTGTCAGGCCCCCAGCAAATTATTCAGACGTTAAGGCACGTCTGGAGACCTGACCCTGCAGAAGAGATTAGTTCTTTTTCTTCACCACCCACATCTGAAGGGGTGGCAAAGAGTTCATCACTCTGCGAGCACCATATGAGAATGGTGGCATAGAAGCCAAACCATTTCGTTTCACATAAGAGGGGTTAGGGTAAGCATATGAATAAGCAGAGAAATTCTTTGAGGACTTATGAACGTATTGATTTGAAGAATAATGCACATATTCATAGCCCTTAGCTCTACCTCGAAAATGAGTCGTTAGCACGATGATAATCATATGAGGACTTTGATCCTTTGAGGAATTTGATCCACGTGAGGAATTTTGTCCGTATGAGGACTTGGATCCATATGAAGAATTTGGTCCATATGAAGAATTTGATCTGGGGTTCCTATTCTTCACTTGGTGGTGTCATGAGGACATTCACCGAAGACTTTCAAGGCACTTCTTGGGAACCCAGATTTTCTTCATAGGGGAACCGTTCTGCGATTAGTGCCAACATATCTAGCAAATACTTCACCAGTCTGATTTTTGAACAGTTTATAGTTTGAGTCAAATGACTCATCAGCAGAATGAGGAAATTCGCACGTAAAGCCAGATAAGGTAGATGGATCAACTGGAGGTCCCTTTGCGGCAACCCATGAGGTTTTGGGATACTGCTCAGGCTTCCAATATGTTCCATCAGCATTGAGTTTCCTCTCAAAGGCAATACCCTCTTTCCTAGGGTTCCTATTGAGAATCTGTTTTTTAAGTACATCACAAAGGGTCTGATGCCCTTTGAGGCCTTTGTACATGCCTGTCATGTACAATTCCTTCAGCCCTGCATCGTCAGTGATACTAGCAATGTCCTCAGATGAGGAATTAGTGATAGCAGAGGCAGGTGAAGAATTTGTAACAGTTGAAGCATTTGAACATTCATGTGAAGAATTAGCAGATTCACGTTCAATGCACTTTAAGCATGGAGGAGCAAATTCTTCTTGAGAAGCGCTGATTTGTTGAGCAAGTAATGAATCACGCTCCTTCTGAAGATCTTCATAACTCACTCTTAGCTTCTCAAGATCTTGCTTTCTTTGAAGAAATTCATAAGAAAGTTTCTCATGATCAGATAAGAGAGTGTTATGATGACCTTGAAGGCTGTCAAGCCTAGATCAAGTCTCTGAAGATTTTCAGTCAGGGCTTTAGTGCGATCCATTTCTTCACCCAACATATCATCACTTTTGTCTAGCATGTTTTGAACCTTTTCAAAACCCCTTTGTTGTTTTATAGCAATCTTAGCAAGTTTAGAGTAGCTGAGCTTGAGATCCTCATCAGATTCATTTTCACTAGATTCAGAGGAGGTGAAATTTAGTACCTTGGCACCTTTTGCCATGAAGCAATAGGTGGGAGCGTAGTCATCATTTTCCTCATCGGGCTTGTCGTGAGTCAGTTTCTTGATGTTGAAGATGGACTTGGTAACAAAAGCAAGAGCAAGAGCCAGACTAGCCACACCAGATTCGGATTCTTCAGACTCCTCCTCTTCCTCATGTTCATCAGATTCAGCTTCAGAGTCCATTTCCTTGCCAATAAATGCCCGAGCCTTTCTGGAGCTGCTCTTCTTGTGGGAAGAAGGCTTTGAGGATTTTGATGATGAAGATTTTGATGATTTCTTCTTCTTCTTCTTCGAGTCATCAGAACTGTAATCCTTGTGTTTCTTCTTCTTTAATTCCTTTTCCCACTAAGGACAATCTTGGATGTAGTGACCAGGTTTCTTGCATTTGTGACAAAGTCTTCTCTTATAGTCACTAGATGAGGAATCACTGCCTCTTGAGGATTTTCCAAAGCGACCACGTCTTGAGAATTTCTGGAATTTCTTCACGAGCAGTGCTAGCTCCTGGCCTAATTCTTCAGGATCTCCAAGGCTACTACCAGAGTCTTCACACTCAGATTCGGACACAGCCTTGGCCTTCAGGGCACGTGTTTTTCCATAGCCAGAACCATAGAGATCTCTATTTTCAGCAAGCTGGAACTCATGAGTATTTAGCCTTTCGAGGATATCGGCAGGATCAAGAGACTTGTAGTCAGCTCGTTCTTGAATCATCAGTGCCAGAGTATCAAATGAAGAATCAAGCGATCTTAACAATTTCTTCACCACCTCATGGTCGGTGATGTCAGTGGCGCCAAGTGCTTGAAGCTCATTTGAGATGTCAGTGAGGCGATCGAAGGTTTGTTGAACATTTTCGTTGTCGAGTCTTTTGAAGCGGTTGAAGAGATTCCGAAGAACATCAACTCGAGAGTCACGCTGAGTTGAGACACCTTCATTTACTTTGGACAGCCTGTCCCAGATGAGCTTGGCAGATTCCAAAGCACTCACTCTTCCATATTGACCTTTGCTCAGATGGCCACATATGATATTCTTCGCTTGAGAATCGAGTTGCTTGAATCTCTTCACATCAGCAGCATTTAGAGAAGGTGTGACTGAGGGAACACCATTTTCCACAACATACCAGAGATCGTTGTCAATTGCTTCAAGATGCATTCGCATCTTGTTCTTCCAAAGAGGGTTAGTCCGTCCCATCGAAGGTAGGACACCCTGCTGAGACCTTGATCATACCTGCGGTCGACATAACTAAAACTCCAGGTGGTTAAACCAAAATCACACAGAACAAGGGAGTACCTTGCTCTGATACCAATTGAAAGTGCGTTATATCGACTAGAGGGGGGGTGAATAGGCGATTTTTATGAATTCTTCACTGAGGAATTTGCTGGTGAGGAAATTCCTTAGCGAAGAACTACTTGCAGCGGAATAAGTACTCAGAAGTAAGCATAACAGAATACACGCATAGTTATCATGATGAAATGAAAACAATCACAGAGTACAGAAAGCGTAATCACAGGATAACACAAGATGAAGACAAACAGACTGAAGAAATTGAACTGAGGAAATTGAGAAAGTCTTCAGTCAAAGTCTTCAAACACAGATATGAACAAACACTCAACACAATAATGAGGAAATGAAAGGGTTGAGGAAATAGAACCATTAGGTTGGTGAAGACAATGATTTGGTAGACCAGTTCCAACTGTTGTCTCGGTTATACGTCTGTTGGAGCGGTGAGTATTTAAACTCGAGGACACACAGTCCCGGACACCCAGTCGCTGAGCACGCAGCTCAAGACACCAAGTCCTCACCGTATTCTCCTTGAACTAAGGTCACACAGACCTCGTCCAATCACTCGTGGTAAGTCTTCAGGCGACTTCCAAACCTTCACAGACTTGGTCACTCGGCGATCCACAATTCCTCTTGGATGCTCTAGACCATGACGCCTAACCATCTGGAAGAAGCACAGTCTTCAAAGGTAACAAGCGTCGGATCCACGCAGGATCAATTTCTTGATGATGCTCAATCACTTTGGGTTTGTAGGGTTTGGCTTTTGGGTTTTCCTCACTTGATGATTTTCGCTCAAAGTCCTCGGAGGATGGGTTGCTCTCAAATGACAAGTGTCAAGTTCTCTCGGAGCAGCCAACCAGCTAGTGGTTGTAGGGGCGGCTATTTATAGCCTAGGAGCAGCCCGACATGATAAGACATAAATGCCCTTCAATGATATGACCGTTAGGTGGATAAGATATTTTGGGACAGTGGCGCCAAGAAGACAAAGAAGCGGTCGGAAGTTTGACTCTCAAATTCCTCGGGGCTATCATGTTCCTCATTGTGTAGGCAATCCGCCTTTGGCGAATTCCTAACTCCTCGGTCGAACAACTTCCTCGTGACGGAAGAACTTCGTCTCATCATCAAGAAATTGACTGAGCTGTATGAGATTTCCAAAGGCTTCACTCGAAGGGATTGGTAGGTGTAGGATTTTGAGTTGAGCATCACATGGAAATTTTTCCTTAGTATTTCCTCGACCCCTTTAACGAAAGACGGTGTTTCCTATGACTCAAGAAAGAGAAAATGAAACTACGAAAACAAAAGTCTTCACGCTTCATGTTCCTCAAATGAATACCAAGTCTTCAAGGTCACACCAATTTCTTCACTTTCAAAGTCTTCGTAAAGTCTTCGAATATCAAAGTCTTGGATGAAGAACTTCATTTTAGGGTCGACTTTCTCTGTAAATATCAAACTCCTCATAGACTTATAGACCTGTGTACACTCACAAACGCATTAGTTACTTAAACTATAAGTCTTCAATACACCAAAATCACTAAGGGGCACTAGATGCACTTACAATTTTGCTAAGTCTTAAACTGTCAGTATAACTTCTCATTTTGCATTGATGCTATCATGATATCTGTAGATCTTTGGAACAAGTTCAGTAAGGGAGTTTTGTTAAGTGCATTTAGTACTAGCATGTCATGCTCTTTTTTGCTATAATATGTTCCTGTAGCATATAGTATACTAGTCCTAAACATCGCTGTCTGAATCTGTTTTGCCTTATTCAGTGAATTTCTGCCAAGTATGTAAAACTGTTATCATTTGCATTTTTTCCATGCTGTTTTAAACATGTTGTAGTGAATTTTAGCAGCAACTCAGTAACCATGTTTTGTAGTTCCTGACATGTACTTCAATTCCTTTGCATTCATTTCCATGTTCATATAATGTAGCATATATATACTTTGCATCCAAGTTGCCATGTTGTTGTTTTCAATAGCTTGCATTGTATATGGTCTTGCTTGTCATTTTCAAACCGTGCATCCATTTCCGGTGATTTTTATATACATTTCAACCCGAATCTTCCGATCTATCTAGTGGCATGCTTGGGTTCTCAAGATTGTGCCATGTTCATTGTTTCTCCTTCCGTCTCGAATGCACCCCTTCCGAAACAGCTCATCCGCATATGCACATCATATCTTGCATTTCATGACATGTCTTGCATCATGTTGCTTTTTACATTATTTTTCTTCCTTAATTTTTCCATGGTGCTTTGCCCTGTGCCTATGATAGCCAAGACCCACCTGTAATCCCCTAGAACCCTTCTCCTTTTTATCTTATTCTCACTTAGTAATCCCAGCGAAATTCCATTTCTGGGATATGCTAGTTTTCCATTTCGGGCCCTGTCCAATTTTGGGCATTTCAAATCTGGCAGTTTTCCAATTCTGTAAATATCCATTTCTGGCAGCATTTCACTTAATGCAATTGTGATCATTTCTCTACACTAACCCCAACATATTATATATGTTTTTGGATTAGAAAAATCCATTGAATCCATTGGTGGCATCCATTTCTGCATTTGATCAAGTTTGCACACATGTCATTTGTACATTATATTATTGTTTTGTCATTTTTGTGTCATTAAATTCATATATGCTATGACGTTGTTTTGCACATGAACAACTTCATTTTCATGTCTACTTCATGCTAGATTTTATTTCGTGCCATATAGTGCACTGTGATAAGTGCCACAAGCTTGCAAACATGCCTACATTAATCAGTTTCTTCCATGTCGTGCTTATTTTGCTAAGTCTTAAACTGTCAGTATAACTTCTCATTTTGCATTGATGCTATCATGATATCTGTAGATCTTTGGAACAAGTTCAGTAAGGGAGTTTTGTTAAGTGCATTTAGTACTAGCATGTCATGCTCTTTTTTGCTATAATATGTTCCTGTAGCATATAGTATACTAGTCCTAAACATCGCTATCTGAATCTGTTTTGCCTTGTTCAGTGAATTTCTGCCAAGTATGTAAAACTATTATCATTTGCATTTTTTCCATGCTGTTTTAAACATGTTGTAGTGAATTTTAGCAGCAGTTCAGTAACCATGTTTTGTAGTTCCTGACATGTACTTCAATTCCTTTGCATTCATTTCCATGTTCCTATGCTGTAGCATATATATACTTTGCATCCAAGTTGCCATGTTGTTGTTTTCAATAGCTTGAATTGTATATGGTCTTGCTTGTCATTTTCAAACCGTGCATCCGTTTCCGGTGATTTTTATATACATTTCAACCCGAATCTTTGGATCTATCTAGTGGCATGCTTAGGTTCTCAAGATTGTGCCATGTTCATTGTTTCTCCTTCCGTCTCGAATGCACCCCTTCCGAAACAGCTCATCCGCATATGCACATCATATCTTGCATTTCATGACATGTCTTGCGTCATGTTGCTTTTTACATTATTTTTCTTCCTTAATTTTTCCATGGTGCTTTGCCCTGTGCCTATGACAACCAAGACCCACCTGTAATCCCCTAGAACCCTTCTCCTTTTTATCTTATTCTCACTTAGTAATCCCAGCGAAATTCCATTTCTGGGATATGCTAGTTTTCCATTTCGGGCCCTGTCCAATTTTGGGCATTTCATATCTGGCAGTTTTCCAATTCTGTAAATATCCATTTCTGGCAGCATTTCACTTAATGCAATTGTGATCATTTCTCTACACTAACCCCAACATATTATATATGTTTTTGGATTAGAAAAATCCATTGAATCCATTGGTGGCATCCATTTCTTCATTTGATCAAGTTTGCACACATGTCATTTGTACATTATATTGTTGTTTTGTCATTTTTGTGTCATTAAATTCATATATGCTATGACGTTGTTTTGCACATGAACAACTTCATTTTCATGTCTACTTCATGCTAGATTTTATTTCGTGCCATATAGTGCACTGTGATAAGTGCCACAAGCTTGCAAACATGCCTACATTAATCAGTTTCTTCCATGTCATGCTTATTTTGCTAAGTCTTAAACTGTCAGTATAACTTCTCATTTTGCATTGATGCTATCATGATATCTGTAGATCTTTGGAACAAGTTCAGTAAGGGAGTTTTGTTAAGTGCATTTAGTACTAGCATGTCATGCTCTTTTTTGATATGATATGTTCCTGTTGCATATAGTATACTAGTCCTAAACATCGCTATCTGAATCTGTTTTGCCTTGTTCAGTGAATTTCTGCCAAGTATGTAAAACTGTTATCATTTGCATTTTTTCCATGCTGTTTTAAACATGTTGTAGTGAATTTTAGCAGCAGCTCAGTAACCATGTTTTGTAGTTCCTGACATGTACTTCAATTCGTTTGCATTCATTTCCATGTTCCTATGCTGTAGCATATATATACTTTGCATCCAAGTTGCCATGTTGTTGTTTTCAATAGCTTGCATTGTATATGGTCTTGCTTGTCATTTTCAAACCGTGCATCCGTTTCCGGTGATTTTTATATACATTTCAACCCGAATCTTCCGATCTATCTAGTGGCATGCTTGGGTTATCAAGATTGTGCCATGTTCATTGTTTCTAATTCCGTCTCGAATGCACCCCTTTCGAAACAGCTCATCCGCATATGCACATCATATCTTGCATTTCATGACAGGTCTTGCATCATGTTGCTTTTTACATTATTTTTCTTCCTTAATTTTTCCATGGTGCTTTGCCCTGTGCGTATGACAACCAAGACCCACCTGTAATCCCCTAGAACCCTTCTCCTTTTTATCTTATTCTCACCTAGTAATCCCAGCGAAATTCCATTTCTTGGATATGCTAGTTTTCCATTCCGGGCCCTATCCAATTTTGGGCATTTCATATCTGGCAGTTTTCCAATTCTGTAAATATCCATTTCTGGCAGCATTTCACTTAATGCAATTGTGATCATTTCTCTACACTATCCCCAACATATTATATATGTGTTCGGATTAGAAAAATCCGTTGAATCCATTGGTGGCATCCATTTCTGCATTTGATCAAGTTTGCACACTTGTCATTTGTACATTATATTGTTATTTTGTCATTTTTGTGTCATTAAATTCATATATGCTATAACGTTGTTTTGCACATGAACAACTTCATTTTCATGTCTACTTCATGCTAGATTTAATTTCGTGCCATATAGTGCACTGCGATAAGTGCCACAAGCTTGCAAACATGCCTACATTAATCAGTTTCTTCCATGTCGTGCTTATTTTGCTAAGTCTTAAACTGTCAGTATAACTTCTCATTTTGCATTGATGCTATCATGATATCTGTAGATCTTTGGAACAAGTTCAGTAAGGGAGTTTTGTTAAGTGCATTTAGTACTAGCATGTCATGCTCTCTTTTGCTATAATATGTTCCTGTAGCATATAGTATACTAGTCCTAAACATCGCTATCTGAATCTGTTTTGCCTTGTTCAGTGAATTTCTGCCAAGTATGTAAAACTGTTATCATTTGCATTTTTTCCATGCTGTTTTAAACATGTTGTAGTGAATTTTAGCAGCAGCTCAGTAACCATGTTTTGTAGTTCCTGACATGTACTTCAATTCCTTTGCATTCATTTCCATGTTCCTATGCTGTAGCATATATATACTTTGCATCCAAGTTGCCATGTTGTTGTTTTCAATAGCTTGCATTGTATATGGTCTTGCTTGTCATTTTCAAACGGTGCATCCGTTTCCGATGATCTTTATATCAATTTGAACCCGAATCTTCCGATCTATCTAGTGGGATGCTTGGGTTACCAAGATTGTGCCATGTTCATTGTTTGTCCTTCCGTCTCGAATGCACCCCTTCCGAAACACCTCATCCGCATATGCACATCATATCTTGCATTTCATGACATGTCTTGCATCATGTTGCTTTTTTCATTATGTTTCTTCCTTAAATTTCCATGGTGCTTTGCCCTATGCCTGTCACAACCAAGACCCACCTGTAATCCCCTAGAACCCTCCTCCTTTTTATCTTATTCTCACTTAGTAATCCTAGCGAAATTCCATTTCTGGAATATGCTAGTTTTCCATTTCGGGCCCTGTCGAATTTTGGTCATTCCATATCTGGCTGTTTTCCAATTCTGTAAATATCCATTTCTGGCAGCATTTCACTTAATGCAATTGTGATCATTTCTCTACACTAACCCCAACATACTATATATGTTTCTAGATTAGAAAAATCCAATGAATCCATTGGTGGCATCCATTTCTGCATTTGATCAAGTTTGCAAACATGTCATTTTTACATTATATTGTTGTTTTGTCATTTTTGTGTCATTAAATTCATATATGCTATGACGTTGTTTTGCACATGAACAACTTCATTTTCATGTCTACTTCATGCAAGATTTTATTTCGTGCCATATAGTGCACTGTGATAAGTGCCACAAGCTTGCATACATGCCTACATGAATCTGTTTCTGCCATGTCGTGCTTATTTTGCAAAGTCTTAAACTGTCAGTATAACTTCTCATTTTGCATTGATGCTATCATGATGTCTGTAGATCTTTGGAACAAGTTCGGTAAGGGAGTTTTGTTAAGTGCATTTAGTACTAGCATGTCATGCTCTTTTTTGCTATAATATGTTCCTGTAGCATATATTATGCTAGTCCTAAACATCGCTATCTGAATCTGTTTTGCCTTGTTCAGTGAATTTCTGCCAAGTATGTAAAACTGTTATCATTTGCATTTTTTCCATGTTGTTTTAAACATGTTCTAGTGAAGTATAGCAGTAGCTCAGTAATCATGTTTTGTAGTTCCTGACATGTACTTCAATTCCTTTGCATTCATTTCCATGTTGCTATGATGTAGCATATATATCCTTTGCTTCCAAGTTGCCATGTTGTTGTTTTCAATAGCTTGCATTGTATGTGGTCTTGCTTGTCATTTTCAAACCGTGCATCCGTTTCCGGTAATCTTTATATCAATTTCAACCCAAATCTTCCGATCTATCTAGTGGCATGCTTTGGTTACCAAGATTGTGCCATGTTCATTGTTTCTCCTTCCGTCTCGTGCACCCATTCCGAAACACCTCATCCTCATATGCACATCATATCTTGCATTTCTTGACATGTCTTGCATCATGTTGCTTTTTACATTATTTTTCTTCCTTAATTTTTCCACGGCGCTTTGCCCTGTGCCTATGACAACCAAGACCTACCTGTAATCCCCTAGAACCCTCCTCCTTTTTATCTTATTCTCACTTAGTAATCCCAGCGAAATTTTGTTTCTGGAATATGCTAGTTTTCCATTTCGGGCCCTGTCCAATTTTGGTCATTCCATATCTGGCAGTTTTCTAGTTCTGTAAATAACCATTTCTGGCAGCATTTCTCTTAATGCAATTGTGATCATTTCTCTACACTAACCCCAACACATTATATATGTTTTTGGATTAGAAAAATCCAATGAATCCATTGGTGGCATCCATTTCTGCATTTGATCAAGTTTGCACACATGTCATTTTTACATTATATTGTTGTTTTGTCATTTTTGTGTCATTAAATTCATATATGCTATGAAGTTGTTTTGCACATGAACAGCTTCATTTTCATGTCTACTTCATGCTAGATTTTATTTCGTGCCACATAGTGCACTGTGATAAGTGCCAGAAGCTTGCCAACATGCCTACATGAATCTTTTTCTGCCATGTCGTGCTTATTTTGCAATGTCTTAAACTGTCAGTATAACTTCTCATTTTGCATTGATGCTATCATGATATCCATGGATCTTTGGAACAAGTTCAGTAAGGGAGTTTTGTTAAGTGCATTTAGTACTAGCATGTCATGCTCTTTTTACCTATAATATGTTCCTGTAGCATATAGTATACTAGTCCTAAACATCGCTATCTGAATCTGTTTTGCCTTGTTCAGTGAATTTCTGCCAAGTATGTAAAACTGTTAACATTTGCATTTTTCCATGCTTTTTTAAACATGTTCTAGTGAATTTTAGCAGTAGCTCAGTAATCATGTTTTGTAGTTCCTGACATGTACTACAATTCTTTTGCATTCATTTCCATGTTGCTATGTTGTAGCATATATAAACTTTGCATCCAAGTTGCCATGTTGTTGTTTTCAATAGCTCGCATTGTATATGGTCTTGCTTGTCATTTTTAAACCGTGCATCCGTTTCCGGTGATCTTTATATCAATTTCAACCCAAATCTTCCGATCTATCTAGTGGCATTCTTGGGATACCAAGGTTGTGCCATGTTCATTGTTTCTCCTTCCGTCTCGAATGCACCCATTCCGAAACAGCTCATCCGCATATGCACATCATATCTTGCATTTTATGACATGTCTTGCATCATGTTGCTTTTTACATTATTTTTCTTCCTTAATTTTTCCACGGTGCTTTGCCCTGTGCCTATGACAACCAAGACCCAGCTGTAATCCCCTAGAACCCTCCTTTTTATCTTATTCACATAGTAATCCCAGTGAAATTCCATTTCTGGAATATGCTAGTTTTCCATTTTGGGCCTTGTTCAATTTTGGTCATTCCATATCTGGCAGTTTTCCAATTCTGTAGATATCCATTTCTGGCAGCATTTCACTAAATGCAATTGTGATCATTTCTCTACACTAACCCAAACATATTATATATGTTTTTGGATTAGAAAAATCCAATGAATCCATTGGTGGCATCCATTTATGCGTTTGATCAAGTTTGCACTCATGTCATTTTTACATTATACTGTTGTTTTGTAATTTTTGTTTCATTAAATTGATATATGCTAGGACGTTGTTTTGCACATGAACATCTTCATTTTCATGTCTACTTCATGCTAGATTTTATTTCGTGCCATATAGTGCACTGTGATAAGTGCCACAAGCTTGCAAACATGCCTACATGAATCTGTTTCTGCCATGTCGTGCTTATTTTGCTAAGTATTAAACTGTGAGTATAACTTCTCATTTTGCATTGATGCTATCTTGATATCTGTAGATCTTTGGAACAAGTTCAGTAAGGGAGTTTTGTCAAGTGCATTTAGTACTAGCATTTCATGCTCTTTTTAGCTATAATATGTTCCTGTAGCATATAGTATACTAGTCCTAAACATCGCCATCTGAATCTGTTTTGTCTTGTTCAGTGAATTTCTGCCGAGTATGTAAAACGGTTAACATTTGCATTTTTCCATGCTTTTTTAAACATGTTCTAGTGAATTTTAGCAGTAGCTCAGTAATCATGTTTTGTAGTTCCTGACATGTACTTCAATTCCTTTGCATTCATTTCCATGTTGCTATATTGTAGTATATATAAACTTTGCATCCAAGTTGCCATGTTGTTGTTTTCAATAGCTGGCATTGTATATGGTTTTGCTTGTCATTTTCAAATCGTTCATCCGTTTCCGGTGATCTTTATATCAATTTCAACCCAAATCTTCCGATCTATCTAGCGGCATGCTTGGGTTACCAAGATTGTGCCATGTTCATTGTTTCTCTGTAAAGCCCTCGATGCGGCTATATCTCCCACGTGTCGAAGCAGGACTTAGAGGCATAACCGCATTGAAAGCAATGTCGCAAGTGAGGTAATCTTCACACAACCCATGTAATACATAAGGAAAGAGATACATAGTTGGCTTACGATGCCACTTCACACAATACATAAATAAACATCCATCATCCAGATTACACTCAAGGTCCGACTACGGAACCAAAATAAAAGAAGACTACCCCAAATGCTACACAGATCCCCGATCGTCCCAACTGGCTCCACTCTCGATCATCGGAAAAGACACATAGTAACGACCACGTTCCTCGTCGAACTCCCACTTGAGCTCGGCTGCGTCATCTGCACTGGCATCGTTGACACCTGCAACTGTTTTGGTAGAATCTGTGAGTCACGGGGACTCAGCAATCTCACACCCGCGAGATCAAGACTATTTAAGCTTATAGGTAGGACAGAGTTGTGAGGTGGAGCTGCAGCAAGCGACTAGCATATATGGTGACTACATTCGCAAAAGAGAGCGAGAAGAGATGCAAGGCACGGTCGTGAAGCTAGTAGCGATCAAGAAGTGATCCTGAAACTACTTACGTCAAACATAACTCCAACACCGTGTTCACTTCCCATACTCCGCCGAGAAGAGACCATCACGGTTACACACGCGGTTGATGTATTTTAATTAAGGTCAACTTCGGGTTTTCTACAACCGGACATTAACAAATTCCCATCTGCCTCATAAATCATGGGCACGGCTTTGAAAGATAATACCTGCAGGGTGTCCCAACTTAGCCCATTATAAGCTCTCACGGTCAACGAAGGATATTCCTTCTCCCGGGAAGACCCGATCAGTCTCGGAATCCCGGTTCGCAAGACATTTCGACAATGGTAAAACAAGACCAGCAAAGCCGCCCGATTGTGCCGACAAATCCCGATAGGAGCTGCACATATCTCGTTCTCAGGGCACATCCGGATGAGACATCCTACGAGTAAAACCAAGCCTCAAGTCTCCCCAAGGTGGCCCCTTGATCTGCTTTCGTTTGGACCAGCACCAGAGGAGCACTTGCCCGGGGGCTAAATAAAGATGACCCTTGGGCTCGCGAAACCCAAGGGAAAAGGTGTAGGTGGTAGGCAAATGGTAAAACCAAGGTTGGGCCTTCTTTGGAGGAGTCTTATTCAAAGCGAACTGTCAAGGGGGTCCCATAAATCACCCAACCGCGTAAGGAACG
The DNA here is from genome assembly GCA_021605205.1 of Aegilops longissima. Classification (NCBI taxonomy): domain Eukaryota; kingdom Viridiplantae; phylum Streptophyta; class Magnoliopsida; order Poales; family Poaceae; genus Aegilops; species Aegilops longissima. The sequence continues at coordinate 238,308,334 of CM038679.1, forward strand.
CAAAATCAAGGAACATAACACCGGTATGACGGAAACTAGGGTGGCAAGAGTGGAACAAAACACCAGGCAAAAGGCCGAGTCTTCCACCCTTTACCAAGTATATAGGTGCATTAATTAAATAAGAGATATTGTGATATCCCAAAATAACCATGTTCCAACATGGAACCAACTTCATCTTCACCTGCAACTAGCAACGCTATAAGAGGGGCTGAGCAAAGCGGTAACATAGCCAATCAATGGTTTGCTAGGAAAGGATGGTTAGAGGTTTGACATGGCAATATGGGTGGCATGATATAGCAAGTGGTAGGTAATGTAGCATAGGCATAGCAAAAGAGCGAGCATCTAGCAAGCAAAGATAGAAGTGATTTCGAGGGTATGGTCATCTTGCCTGCAAAGTTCTCAGAGTTGTCGAAAGCTTGATCCTCGTAAGCGTTCTCAACAGGTTCCTCGTTCACGTACTCGTCTCCCGGCTCTATCCAAAGCAAGAACACAAACAATGGAACCACAATAAATCACGGGCGATGCACAAACAACATGATGCAATACATGGCATGATATGCGAGATGTGAGATGCAATGCGTATGCGTGCTCCGGAAGGAAAATGATGAACAAGGCATCAGCTTGGCAAAACAAGTATGCCGCTGGAAAGGTGAGATGATTTCGGTTGAAATCAATATAAAGATCACCGGAATCGGATGCACGGTTTGCAAATGACAAGCAATACAAGAATGACATAATTCTGCGATTAACAGCATGATGCCACTTAGCAAGCAACAAGAAATTAAGCTAATGCACCCAAACATATCAACAAAGCACATGACGGTGATCTACTCAAGATGCTTGACAAAAGATGAACACTGAGCTACGGCTAAATCACAACATAACAGGTTCAAACAAGCATGGCAAAAGTGCAAAATATATCAGGTTGGACATGGCATAAACAGCATCAGGTAGCAATGTTCAGAGCAAGCAACCAACATGCTACAGGAACTTATAATAGCAAAACAAGGCATGAAATGATTCTACTCAAAGCATAGAACAAAAATCCCTTACTGACCATGAGCCAAAAAGGATCAGAAGAAGTGATGGCACCCATGTAAACATAGCAAGTTTCGTTAACAGATTCAGCAAACAGGGCACGACATTGAAAGAATTATGAAGGCATCTTCGCGAGCTCAATGCACTCACTACAGAGCATTTCATGATAAACTAAGAATACATCCATCAATAAGACATGGCATAGAAGCTATACATGTCAAGAACAACATCATAGCATACACGGATCAAGTAAAACAACCTTGGCAAAATTGAATAACATGTAAACAATCTGCCAGGAAACATTTTATAGCAAAAGTGGAGCAAGAAAACGACATGCTAGACTACTCCATAATTGCAAACAGGGGCATGGATGGATAGAGCATAACCATATGTTCAAAACATCCTTACTGAAGTATCTCAAAATAAGCATGGATCTCTCTGTAGCATCAAGTTTACATGGCATAAAAATAACAGCAGAACAGGGACTGAAATCAGCAACATCATGAAGCCTAGTTTGCATGCTTGTGCTAGTCACCACAGAGATCACAAAAATACATGGCATACACCCCTGTAAAGATGGCATGGCATATTACAAAACACATGTAGGGCTCAAGTTCATAGGATGCACACAACAATCATGGAAAAAATGACAAAAGTGCAAGTTCTGATAAGAATCTGAAACTAACATCACATAGCCATGTTCCAACAGCATTTCGGGCATCAAGATGAGCTCAAATGAAAATGATGCAATGAGATGAAATGATGTACTCGTCGAGACGAACTATTCGGTATGCAATACGCCCAAAACGGAGCGACGGATGCAAAGTTATGATGCGATTAATATGACATGAAAAATTATGCAGAACCGAGGACTTAGAGAATTTCGGGGTCAACCTCGGTTTTCTCCAGATCTGGATAGGGCTCGGGCGCGCGATTCGAGGATCACCGGAGCGAGCTCGCCGGAGTTGGCGAGGAGGAGGCCGGACAGGAGGGTCGGGGCCGGCCGGGGCGACAGGATCCGCCCGGGGCGGGGCGGCGGCGGCGAGGAGGCGACGGGCGCGTGGTGGGCGGGCGCAGCGATGGTGACGCCGGCGGGCGGACTGGGACCGCTGAGTGCGGCGCCGGCGACGGAGAGGCGGCGGCGCGGGAGGAGGACGAGTCCGGCGGCGCGGGACGCGGACCTTGCGGCGGCGTCGGCGCTATGGGCCGGGAGGGCGGCTGCTGGCTCTCTGGCGGCGGTGGGGCGGCGTGGTGGCGAGCGTGGCGGCGCGCCACGTGGCGGCGGCGGGGTGACCCGGACGTGTCCGGTGGCGGCGGGGACAAATCTGCTAGGGTTAGGGGTGGAATGACCCGAAATTTCGGGAGGAGGGGTGTTTTTATAGGTAGAGGGAGCTAGGAGGCTCCAAATGGAGTGTAGTTTTCGCTCACATGATCGTGATCCGACGAAGATGGACATGGAAGTGACTTAGATGGGTTATTGGGCTGTTTTGGAGGAGTGTTGGGCTGCAACACACAAGAGGCCTTCGCGGTTACCCGGTTAACCGTTGGAGTATCAAACGACCTCCAAATGGCACGAAACTTGACAGGTGGTCTACCGGTGGTGTACCAAGGCCACTTGGCAAGCCTCGGTCCATTCCGAGAACGTTCAACACCCGCTCATGAAAAGAGACAAGAGGGGTGTGCCGGTGCATGTGGGAGTGTCGGATTGCAAAACGGACAACGGGGAAAAAGCTCAGATTCATGAGACGAACACGTATGCAAATGAGATGCACATGATGACATGATATGAGGTGCATGACATGAACAAAATGCAAAACAAAAGACAAAAACCCAACCACGGAGGGAATACCATAACACATAGCCGAAAATGGCAAGAGTTGGAGTTACAAAGATGGAAAGTTACATCCGGGGTGTTACAACACTCCACCACTACAAGAGGATCTCGTCCCGAGATCTAGGACTGAAAGAACTCCGGATATTCGGAGCGGAGGTGATCCTCGCGCTCCCAGGTGGCTTCTCGGTCGGAATGGTGTGACCACTTCACTTTCAGGAATTTGATTGACTTGTTGCGAGTCTTGCACTCGGTTTCTTCAAGAATAGCAACGGGGTGCTCATGATAAGAGAGATCTTCTTGGAGGTTAATTTCTTCGAAGTTGATAGTGCGCTCAGGAGTCTTGAAGCACTTGCGAAGTTGTGACACGTGAAACACATCGTGCACATTCGCGAAGTTGGACGGAAGTTCAAGTTGATAGGCGAGATCGCCTCTTTTGCCAATGATCTTGAAAGGACCCACATATCTAGGGGCAAGCTTCCCTTTGATACCGAAGCGACGAGTGCCTTTCATTGGAGAGACGCGGAGGTAGACATGGTCTCCGATTTCAAAAGCCACATCACGGTGCTTGTCATCATAATATCCCTTCTGGCGCGATTGCGCGTCTTTGAGATTCTCACGAATGACTTTGCACATTTCTTCGGCTTCTGTGATCAAGTCGTTGCCAAGAAGTTGGCGTTCACCTGTCTCGGACCAATTGAGAGGAGTACGGCACTTTCTGCCATAGAGAATTTTGAATGGGGCCTTGCCCGAACTCGCTTGGAAGCTGTTGTTGTAGGAGAACTCGGCATATGGAAGACAATCTTCCCACTTCATACCGAAGGAAATGACACAAGCCCTGAGCATGTCTTCGAGGATTTGATTGACTCGCTCGACTTGGCCACTTGTTTGAGGATGGAAAGCTGTGCTGAAACGAATGTTGGTGCCCATGGCCTTCTGAAAGGAGTCCCAGAACTTAGAAGTGAAGATGCTTCCACGGTCTGAAGAGATCAATTGTGGAATGCCGTGCAAGGATACAATTCTGGAGGTATATAGCTCTGCCAACTGAGCTGCTGTGATAGATTCTTTGATAGGAAGAAAATGAGCCACTTTAGTGAGCTTGTCAATGAAAACAAAGATAGCATCATTTCCACGCTTGGACTTAGGAAATCCAGTCACGAAGTCCTTCTCGATATGATCAAACTTCCATTCTGGAATAGCAAGAGGTTGGAGGAGACCAGCTGGTCGTTGGTGTTCTGCTTTCACCCTTCTGCAGACATCACACTCATTCACAAATTGAGCAATTTCTCGCTTCATTCGAGTCCACCAATACGACTGCTTGAGGTCATGGTACATCTTCGTACTTCCAGGATGAATGGATAGAAGGGAATTGTGTGCCTCGTTCATAATGACTTTTCTCAGATCGCCTTTAGGAACCACAATTCGATCCTCGAAGAAAAGAGTATCTTTGTCATCAATGTGGAAGCACTTGTATTTGGAAATGCCCTTGTCGATACCACGTTTCACCTTTTTCACCATGGCATCCAGGAGTTGTGCCTCACGAATTTGGTCTTCCAAAGTAGGAGAGACTATGAGGTTGGCAAGAAAGCCTTGAGGAACAACTTGAAGATTCAGCTCGCGGAAAGCTTCACAAAGGTCCGGTTGGAAAGGCTTGAGAATTAAACTGTTGCAATAAGCCTTCCTGCTCAAAGCATCTGCAATCACATTGGCCTTGCCCGGAGTATATTCAATACTTGGGTTGTACTCTTGAATCATTTCGACCCATCGAGTTTGCCCGAGGTTGAGGTTGGGTTGAGTGAAGATATACTTGAGACTCTTGTGATAGGTGAAAATGTCCACTTTCCTTCCCAACAAGAGATGTCTCCATGTTATTAATGCATGGACAACTGCCACCAACTCAAGATCGTGAGTGGGGTAGTTCTTTTCGTTGGGCTTCAACTAACAAGAGGTATAGCCCACAACTTTCTTCTCTTGCATTAACACAGCACCGAGACCTTGAAGAGAAGCATCGCAGAAGACTTCGAATGGTTTGGATTCATCAGGAGGAGTCAAGACAGGAGCTGTGACTAGCTTCTCTTTGAGGGTGTTTAAAGCAACGTCACACTCAGGCGTCCAGACATACTTGACATGCTTCTGGAGGAGGTTGGAAAGAGGCTTTGCAATCTTAGAGAAGTTCTCAACGAATCTTCGGCAATAGCTTGCAAGTCCAAGAAAACTGCGAAGCTGCTTGACATTCTGAGGAGGTTCCCAATTCACAACTGCAGACACCTTCTCGGGATTAACAGCGATGCCCTTGGCGGAGATGATGTGACCAAGATAAAGAACTTCATCAAGCCAAAATTCACATTTGGAAAACTTCGCATAGAATTGATGCTCTCTGAGCTTGTCGAGCACCAATCGCAAATGTTTGGCATGATCCTTCTTATTCTTGGAGAAGACCAAAATATCATCGAGATAGACCAATACAAATTCATTGGTGTAGGGGTTGAAGATGAAGTTCATCATTCGAGAGAATGTTGGAGGAGCATTGACTAGGCCGAAAGACATGACAGTATATTCATAAGAACCAAAGCTTGTTCTGAATGCTGTCTTGGGAATATCTTGTTCACGAATGCGAATTTGATGATAACCCATACGAAGGTCAAGCTTGGAGAATACTTTAGCACCTTTGAGTTGCTCGAAAAGCTCATTGATGTTGGGAAGTGGATACTTGTTCTTGATTGTCTTTTTGTTCAATGGACGGTAATCGACGCACAGTCGGTCCGTGCCATCCTTCTTCTGGACAAAAAGAACTCCACAACCCCATGGAGATGAACTCGGTCTAATCAAACCCAGACGCTCTTGTTCATCGAGCTGTTTCTTCAATTCCTTCAGCTCATTAGGTCCAAGCTTGTATGGACGCTTGCAAACGGGTTCCGTGCGAGGCTCAAGATCGATAATGAATTCAACTGGCCAGTGAGGAGGCATACCCGGGAGCTCTTCTGGAAAGACATCTTGATACTCACAAACGACTGGAATCTGAGAGATAGCATCCAACTCGCCCTTCTCATTGAGAGAAAACAACCTAATGGTTTCATCACGAGCAGCATAGATGATCACATCCTCAGAAGAGTGTGTCAATTGAATTTCCCTGGCAGCACAATCAAGTTGAGCTTTGTGCTGAGAAAGCCAGTCCATCCTGAGAATTAGATCAATATCCGAGTCACCAAGGACAATTGGTTTAGACAAAAATTTATAGTTGCCCATGTTGATAGTGACATCGGGAGCAATCAAACTAGAAGTCATAAGCTTTCCGGGAGAAACAACTTGCATAACTTTGGACAAAATCTCCGTGTCAACATTGTGCTTCGATGCAAAAGGATATGACATGAAAGAATGCGATGCACCAGTATCAAATAAGACTTTTGCAGGAATATCATTAACTGAGAGATTACCCATTATCACATCAGAAGAATCCTCTGCTTGCGCTGCATTCATCATGTTCACCTTTGCAGACTTGGGATTATGCTTGACCACCGCATTGCTTGAAGATCTCACAGGAGGAGGAGGCGGAAGGCGCCTTTGGTTGAAGCATTTGTTCGCGTAGTGCCCTTTCTGCTGACATTTGTTGCAAGCCACCTCTGAGAGCGGACGGTGATAAGGAGCATTTGACCTTGGAGCTTGAGAATTTGACTTGTTCTGATAGCCAGGGTTGGGCGGGTGGGAAGATCCACGACCACCTGAGTTCTTCTGCTGAGAAGGCTGACGAAACGGAGGAGGAGGAAGGTAGAACTTCTGCTGCTTAGCTTCCACTTGAGAGGAAGAAGAAGACTGAACTGCATCCCTGATTCTCTTCTTAGAAGCCTCACACTTGAGTTGGGCAGCCTCTTGCTTCAGTGCCATGTTGTAGAATTCATCATACTTTTTCGGCTCAAAAAGCACGAGAGCTAACTGCAAATCTTCTCTGAGGCCACCTCTGAATTGATAGATCATACTCTTTTCATCAGGGACATCTTGCTTAGCGAAGCGAGCAAGTTTCTGGAACTGGGTATTATATTGATACACAGGCATGCCGCCTTGCTTGAGATTGCGGAACTCCTCACGCTTGCTCTCAACAACACTTCGCGGAATGTGGTGAGCTTTGAAGTCTCGGCGGAAATCATCCCAGGTAATCACACAACCTCCTCTGGAATCTTTGTATTGTTGATACCACTCGGCGGCTTGGTCCTTGAGTTGAAACGAAGCAAACTTGACAAAGTCCTCAGGTCTGACATTGCTACGTTCAAAATGTTTGCAGATGTCCACAAGCCAATCGTCGGCGTCTGTGGCCTCAGCACAGAAGCTGAAAGACTTCGGCTGATTAGCGAGGAATTGATTGAGGGTAGCGAAGTGTGGTTGATTGCTGCCTTGGCGTTGATTTCCTTGGTTGCCTTGCCCTTGGGTACGCTCTTGCAAGAGTTGCAAAATCATCTGAGCATTTGCGTTGGTGGCTGCCATGACAGCTTGCCATGCCTCCGGAGGCGGAGGTGGAGGTGGAGGTTGACCGACTCCCATCATTGCGTCCGGATTCTCGGCGTTGGCGGAGCCATCCTGAAGAGGGTGACATCCGTTAGCATCTTGATAGACAGATAGACAAGTTGAATCAACGGATAGAAATTGCAACATATAGTCTTCACAATAAACATTCGAACAAGGATGAACGAATGAATTCCAAAAGCTAACATCACACGTCCATTAAGGTGAGAAGCCACTTGATAAAGAGTTGATGAATGAAAAAACAAGGTACGACTGGAACAAATAAGTGGTAAGGATTACCCAATCACAAACCAAATATCTGCGGGAAGAAATGCTAAGAGCTACTTGAATCCCACCTATAAACTCCCGAAACTTTCTGGTTATGCAATCTGGTGTTGGGGATACAGGGGACACAAAATATATCACCCAAACTAACAATACCTAGATCCAGTTGTATCCATCCGTCAACACATAACCAAGAAACCTTCGGAAATCGTGTACCTCGACCTTCGAAAAGCATCCGTTATACGAGTCATGGCAATACTCCCGAGCTCGCCCCAGAACATTGGGTTATCGGGTTATCTCACCAACAAACTGTACAAAAGAGATTTTCGATGTCGGCAAAGCTCAGGTATTCCAGAACTGCAACGATAAAATTGTGACGACAACACCTCGGATCTCAACTCCCCGGGACACTGCCACAACCCCTAAATGTCAGGAGGCACCAAGAACAATGTTATCATCACAAAACCATCGGTACGATTCCAAGATACCCGCGTGATCCTAAATTTTTTTTAGTGAAATTTGAGGAGAGGAGAGTCAAAACTTCTACGTCAGGAGACCTCACCGGAGCGACGAAGGGACTGGGGAGTAAAAAGAATCCTACTCTCCGATATATATATAATTCTAAGACTCAAAACATTTTTGTTCTAGACTCAACAACGCCAAAGAAACAATCAGCTGGGGGCTCCTAAGTCGGGATGGCTCGATTGCCAACTTGTAACGCCTCGATGCGGCTATATCTCCCACGTGTCGAAGCATGACTTAGAGGCATAACCGCATTGAAAGCAATGTCGCAAGTGAGGTAATCTTCACACAACCCATGTAATACATAAGGGAAAGAGATACATAGTTGGCTTACAGTCGCCACTTCACACAATACATAAATAAACATCCATCATCCAGATTACACTCAAGGTCCGACTAGGGAACCAAAATAAAAGAAGACTACCCCAAATGCTACACAGATCCCCGATCGTCCCAACTGGCTCCACTCATCGATCATCAGGAAAAGACACATAGTAACGACCACGTTCCTCGTCGAACTCCCACTTGAGCTCGGTTGCGTCATCTGCACTGGCATCGTTGACACCTGCAACTGTTTTGGTAGAATCTGTGAGTCACGGGGACTCAGCAATCTCACACCCGCGAGATCAAGACTATTTAAGCTTATAGGTAGGACAGAGTTGTGAGGTGGAGCTGCAGCAAGCGACTAGCATATATGGTGACTACATTCGCAAAAGAGAGCGAGAAGAGATGCAAGGCACGGTCGTGAAGCTAGTAGCGATCAAGAAGTGATCCTGAAACTACTGACGCCAAATATAACTCCAACACCGTGTTCACTTCCCGGACTCTGCCGAGAAGAGACCATCACGGTTACACACGCGGTTGATGTATTTTAATTAAGGTCAACTTTGGGTTTTCTACAACCGGACATTAACAAATTCCCATCTGCCTCATAACCGCGGGCACGGCTTTCGAAAGATAATACCCTGCAGGGGTGTCCCAACTTAGCCCATTATAAGCTCTCACGGTCAACGAAGGATATTCCTTCTCCCGGAAGACCCGATCAGTCTCGGAATCCCGGTTCGCAAGCCATTTCGACAATGGTAAAACAAGACCAGCAAAGCCGCCCAATTGTGCCGAAAAATCCCGATAGGAGCTGCACATATCTCGTTCTCAGAGCACATCCGGATGAGACATCCTACGAGTAAAACCAAGCCTCAAGTCTCCCCAAGGTGGCCCCGCAGTCTGCTCGTTTCGGACTAGCACCCAGAGGAGCACTGGCCCGGGGGGGCTAAATAAAGATGACCCTTGGGCTCGCGAAAACCCAAGGGAAAAGGTGTAGGTGGTAGGCAAATGGTAAAACCAAGGTTGGGCCTTGCTGGAGGAGTCTTATTCAAAGCGAACTGTCAAGGGGGTCCCATAAATCACCCAACCGCGTAAGGAACGCAAAATCAAGGAACATAACACCGGTATGACGGAAACTAGGGTGGCAAGAGTGGAACAAAACACCAGGCAAAAGTCCGAGTCTTCCACCCTTTACCAAGTATATAGGTGCATTAATTAAATAAGAGATATTATGATATCCCAAAATAACCTTGTTCCAACATGGAACCAACTTCATCTTCACCTGCAACTAGCAACGCTATAAGAGGGGCTGAGCAAAGCGGTAACATAGCCAATCAACGGTTTGCTAGGAAAGGATGGTTAGAGGTTTGACATGGCAATATGGGTGGCATGATATAGCAAGTGGTAGGTAACGTAGCATAGGCATAGCAAAAGAGCGAGCATCTAGCAAGCAAAGATAGAAGTGATTTCGAGGGTATGGTCATGTTGCCTGCAAAGTTCTCAGAGTTGTCGAAAGCTTGATCCTTGTAAGCGTTCTCAACAGGTTCCTCGTTCACGTACTCGTCTCCAGGCTCTATCCAAAGCAAGAACACAAACAATGGAACCACAATAAATCACGGGCGATGCACAAACAACATGATGCAATACATGGCATGATATGCGAGATGTGAGATGCAATGCGTATGCGTGCTCCGGAAGGAAAATGATGAACAAGGCATCAACTTGGCAAACCAAGTATGCCGCTGGAAAGGTGAGATGATTTCGGTTGAAATCGATATCAAGATCACCGGAATCGGATGCACGGTTTGCAAATGACAAGCAATACAAGAATATAATTCTGCGATTAACAGCATGATGCCACTTAGCAAGCAACAAGAAATTAAGCTACTGCACCCAAACATATCAACAAAGCACATGACAGTGAGCTACTGAAGATGCTTGACAAAAGATGAACACTGAGCTACGGCTAAATCACACCATAACAGGTTCAAACAAGCATGGAAAAAGTGCAAAATATATCAGGTTGGACATGGCATAAACAGCATCAGGTAGCAATGTTCAGTGCAAGCAATCAACATGCTACAGGAACTTATAATAGCAAAACAAGGCATGACATGATTCTACTCAAAGCGTAGAACAAAAATCCCTTACTGACCATGAGCCAAAAAGGATCAGAAGAAATGATGGCACCCATGTAAACATAGCAATTTTCATTAACAGATTCAGCAAACAGGGCACGACATTGACAGAATTATGAAGGCATCTTCGCGAGCTCGATGCACTCACTACAGAGCATTTCATGATAAACTAAGAATACATCCGTCAATAAGACATGGCATAGAAGCTATACAGGTCAAGAACAACATCATAGCATACACGGATCAACTACAACAACCTTGGCAAAATTGAATAACATGTAAACAATCTGCCAGGAAACATTTTATAGCAAAAGTACAGCAAGAAAACGACATGCTAGACTACTCCATAATTGCAAAAAGGGGCATGGATGGATAGAGCATAACCATATGTTAAAAACATCCTTACTGAAGTATCTCAAAATAAGCATGGATCTCTCTGTAGCATCAAGTTTACATGGCATAAAAATAACAGTGAGCAGGACTGAAATCAGCAACATCATGAAGCCTAGTTTGCATGCTTGTGCTAGTCACCACAGAGATCACAAAAATACATGGCATACACCCCTGTAAAGATGGCATGGCATATTACAAAACACATGTAGGGCTCAAGTTCATAGGGTGCACACAACAATCATGGAAAAAATGACGAAAGTGCAAGTTCTGATAAGAATCAGAAACTAACATCACATAGCCATGTTCCAACAGCATTTCGGGCATCAAGATGAGCTCAAATGAAAATGATGCAATGAGATGAAATTATGTACTCGTCGCGGCAAACAATACGGTATGCAATACGCCCAAAACGGAGCCACGGATGCAAAGTTATGATGCGATTAATATGACATGAAAAATTATGCAGAACCAAGGACGAGGATTTCGGGGTAAACCTCGGTTTTCTCCAGATCTGGATCGGGCTCGGGCGCGCGGTTCGAGGATCACCGGAGCGAGCTCGCCGGAGTTGGCGAGGAGGAGGCCGGAGAGGAGGGTCGGGGCCGGCCGGGGCGACCGGATCCGGCCGGGATCGGGCGGCGGCGAGATGCGACGGGAGGCGACGGGCTTGATGGTGGCGGCGCACGGCGGCGACGTCCGGTGGGCGGACAGGGGACCGCGGAGTCGGCGCCGCGACGGAGAGGCGGCACAGGAGGAGGACGAGTCCGGGCGGCGGGGACGCGGAGACGCGCCGGCGGCGGCGCGATGGGCGGGAGGGCGGCTGCGTGCTCTTCGGCGGCGGCGGGGCGGCGCGGCAGGCGAGTGGCGGCGCGCCACGTGGCGGCGGCGGGCGAGCGGACGTGTCCGGCTGCGGGCGGACGTGTCCGGGCGGCGGGGACAAATCTGCTAGGGTTAGGGGTGGAATGACCCGAAATTTCGGGAGGAGGGGTGTTTTTTATAGGTAGAGGGAGCTAGGAGGCTCCAAATGGAGTGTAGTTTCCGCCCACACGATCGTGATCCGACGGCGATGGACATGGAAGTGACTTAGATGGGTTATTGGGCTGTTTTGGAGGAGTGTTGGGCTGCAACACACAAGAGGCCTTCGCGGTTACCCGGTTAACCGTTGGAGTATCAAACGACCTCCAAATGGCACGAAACTTGACAGGTGCTCTACCGGTGGTGTACCAAGGCCACTTGGCAAGCCTCGGTCCATTCCGAGAACGTTCAACACCCGCTCACGAAAAGAGACAAGAGGGGTGCGCCGCTGCACGTGGGAGTGTCGGATTGCAAAACGGACAACGGGGAAAAAGCTCGGATTCATGAGACGAACACGTATGCAAATGAGATGCACATGATGACATGATATGAGATGCATGACATGAACAAAATGCAAAACGAAAGACAAAAACCCAACCACGGAGGGAATACCATAACACATAGCCGAAAATGGCAAGAGTTGGAGTTACAAAGATGGAAAGTTACATCCGGGGTGTTACATTCTCCTTCCGTCTCGAATGCACCCATTCCGAAACACCTCATCCGCATATGCACATCATATCTTCCATTTCATGACATGTCTTGCATCATGTTGCTTTCTACATTATTATTTTTCTTTAATTTTTCCACGGTGCTTTGCCATGTGCCTATGACAACCAAGACCCACCTGTAATCCCCTAGAACCCTCCTCCTTTTTATCTTATTCACACTTAGTAATCCCAGCGAAATTCCATTTTTGGAATATGCTAGTTTTCCATTTCGGGCCTTGTCCAATTTAAGTCATTCCATATCTGGCAGTTTTGCAATTCTGTAAATATCCATTTCTGGCAGCATTTCACTTAATGCAATTGTGATCATTTCTCTACACTAACCCAAACATATTATATATGTTTTTGCATTCGAAAAATCCAAAGAATCCATTGGTGGCATCCATTTCTGCATTTGATCAAGTTTGCACACATGTCATTTTTACATTATATTGTTGTTTTGTCATTTTTGTGTCATTAAATTCATATATGCTATGACGTTGTTTTGCACATGAATAGCTTCATTTTCATGTCTACTTCATGCTAGATTTTATTTCGTGCCATATAGTGCACTGTGATAAGTGCCACAAGCTTGCAAACATGCCTACATGAATCTGTTTCTGCCATGTCGTGCTTATTTTGCTAAGTCTTAAACTGTCAGTATAGCTTCTCATTTTGCATTGATGCTATCTTGATATCTGTAGATCTTTGGAACAAGTTCAGTAAGGGAGTTTTGTTAAGTGCATTTAGTACTAGCATGTCATGCTCTTTTTTGCTATAATATGTTCCTGTAGCACATAGTATACTAGTCCTAAACATCGCTATCTGAATCTGTTTTGCCTTGTTAAGTGAATTTCTGCCAAGTATGTAAAACTGTTATCATTTGCATTTTTTCCATGAGGTTTTAAACAAGTTCTAGTGAATTTTAGCAGTAGCTCAGTAATAATGTTTTGTAGTTCCTGACATGTACTTCAATTCCTTTGCATTCATTTCCATGTTGCTATGTTGTAGCATATATAAACTTTGCATCCAAGTTGCCATGTTGTTGTTTTCAATAGCTTGCATTTTATATGGTCTTGCTTGTCATTTTCAAACCGTTCATCCGTTTCCGGTGATCTTTATATCAATTTCAACCCAAATCTTCCGATCTATCTAGTGGCATGCTTGGGTTACCAAGATGTTGCCATGTTCATTGTTTCTCCTTCCGTCTCGAATGCACCTATTCCGAAACACCTCATCCGCATATGCACATCATATCTTGCATTTCTTGACATGTCTTGCATCATGTTGCTTTTTACATTATTATATTTCTTTAATTTTTCCATGGTGTTTTGCCATGTGCCTATGACAACCTAGACCCACCTGTAATCCCCTAGAACCCTCCTCCTTTTTATCTTATTCACACTTAGTAATCCCAGCGAAATTCCACTTCTGGAATATGCTACTTTTCCATTTCGGGCCTTGTCCAATTTTAGTCATTCCATATCTGGCGATTTTCCAGTTCTGTAAATATCCATTTCTGTCAGCATTTCACTTAATGCAATTGTGATCATTTCTCTACACTAACCCGAACATATTATATATGTTTTTGCATTCGAAAAATCCAATGAATCCATTGGTGGCATCCATTTCTGCATTTGATCAAGTTTGCACACATGTCATTTTTACATTATATTGTTGTTTTGTCATTTTTGTGTCATTAAATTCATATATGCTATGACGTTGTTTTGCACATGAACAGCTTCATTTTCATGTCTACTTCATGCTAGATTTTATTTCGTGCCATATAGTGCACTGTGATAAGTGCCACAAGCTTGCAAACATGCCTACATGAATCTGTTTCGGCCATTTCATGCTTATTTTGCTAAGTCTTAAACTGTCGGTATAACTTCTCATTTTGCATTGATGCTATCTTGATATTTGTAGATCTTTGGAATAAGTTCAGTAAGGGAGTTTTGTTAAGTGCATTTAGTACTAGCATGTCATGCTCTTTTTTGCTATAATATGTTCCTGTAGTATATAGTATACTAGTCCTAAACATCGATATCTGAATCTATTCTGCCTTGTTCAGTGAATTTCTGCCAAGTATGTAAAACTGTTATCATTTGCATATTTTCCATCATGTTTTAAACAAGTTCTAGTGAATTTTAGCAGTAGCTCAGTAATCATGTTTTGTAGTTCCTGACATGTACTTCAATTCCTTTGCATTCATTTCCATGTTGCTATGTTGTAGCATATATAAACTTTGCATCCAAGTTGCCATGTTGTTGTTTTCAATAGCTTGCATTCTATATGGTCTTGCTTGTCATTTTCAAACTGTTCATCCGTTTCCGGTGATCTTTATATCAATTTCAACCCAAATCTTGCGATCTATCTAGTGGCATGCTTGGGTTACCAAGATTGTGTCATTTTCATTGTTTCTCCTTCCGTCTCGAATGCACCCATTCCGAAACACCTCATCCGCATATGCAAATCATATCTTGCATTTCATGACATGTCTTGCATCATGTTGCTTTTTCATTATTATTTTTCTTTAATTTTTCCACGGTGCTTTGCCATGTGCCTATGACAACCAAGACCCACCTGTAATCCCCTAGAACCCTCCTCCTTTTTATCTTATTCACACTTAGTAATCCCGGCAAAATTCCATTTCTGGAATATGCTAGTTTTCCATTTCGGGCCTTGTCCAATTTTAGTCATTCCATATCTGGCCATTTTCCAATTCTGTAAATATCCATTTCTGGCAGCATTTCACTTAATGCAATTGTGATCATTTCTCTACACTAACCCAAACATAATATATATGTTTTTGCATTCGAAAAATCCAATGAATCCATTGGTGGCATCCACTTCTGCATTTGATCAAGTTTGCACACATGTCATTTTTACATTATATTGTTGTTTTGTCATTTTTGTGTCATTAAATTCATATATGTTATGACGTTGTTTTGCACATGAACAACTTCATTTTCATGTGTACTTCATGCTAGATTTTATTTCGTGCCATATAGTGCACTGTGATAAGTGCCACAAGCTTGCAAACATGCCTACATGAATCTGTTTCTGCTATGTCGTGCTTATTTTGCTAAGTCTTAAACTGTCGGTATAACTTCTCATTTTGCATTGATGTTATCTTGATATTTGTAGATCTTTGGAATAAGTTCAGTAAGGGAGTTTTGTTAAGTGCATTTAGTACTAGCATGTCATGCTCTTTTTTGCTATAATATGTTCCTGTAGCATATAGTATACTAGTCCTAAACATCGATATCTGAATCTATTCTGCCTTGTTCAGTGAATTTCTGCCAAGTATGTAAAACTGTTATCATTTGGATATTTTCCATCATGTTTTAAACAAGTTCTAGTGAATTTTAGCAGTAGCTCAGTAATCATGTTTTGTAGTTCCTGACATGTACTTCAATTCCTTTGCATTCATTTCCATGTTGCTATGTTGTAGCATATATAAACTTTGCATCCAAGTTGCCATGTTGTTGTTTTCAATAGCATGCATTGTATATGGTCTTGCTTGTCATTTTCAAACCGTTCATCCGTTTCCGGTGATATTTATATCAATATCAACCCAAATCTTCCTATCTATCTAGTGGCATGCTTGGGTTACCAAGATTGTGCCATGTTCATTGTTTCTCCTTCCGTCTCGAATGCACCCATTCCGAAACACCTCATCCGCATATGCACATCATATCTTGCATTTCATGACATGTCTTGCATCATGTTGCTTTTTACATTATTATATTTCTTTAATTTTTCCACGGTGCTTTGCCATGTGCCTATGACAACCTAGACCCACCTGTAATCCCCTAGAACCCTCCTCCTTTTTATCTTATTCACACTTAGTAATCCCAGCGAAATTCCATTTCTGGAATATGCTAGTTTTCCATTTCGGGCCTTGTACAATTTTAGTCATTCCATATCTGGCAGTTTTCCAATTCTGTAAATATCCATTTATGTCAGCATTTCACTTAATGCAATTGTGATCATTTCTCTACACTAACCCAAACATATTATATAAGTTTTTGCATTCGAAAAATCCAATGAATCCATTGGTGGCATCCATTTCTGCATTTGATCAAGTTTGCACACATGTCATTTTTACATTATATTGTTGTTTTGTCATTTTTGTGTCATTAAATTCATATATGCTATGACGTTGTTTTGCACATGAACAACTTCATTTTCATGTCTACTTCATGCTAGATTTTATTTCGTGCCATATAGTGCACTGTGATAAGTGCCACAAGCTTGCAAACATGCCTACATGAATCTGTTTCTGCCATGTCGTGCTTATTTTGCTAAGTCTTAAACTGTCGGTATAACTTCTCATTTTGCAATGATGCTATCTTGATATTTGTAGATCTTTGGAATAAGTTCAGTAAGGGAGTTTTGTTAAGTGCATTTAGTACTAGCATGTCATGCTCTTTTTTGCTATAATATGTTCCTGTAGCATATAGTATACTAGTCCTAAACATCGATATCTGAATTTATTCTGCCTTGTTCAGTAAATTTCTGCCAAGTATGTAAAACTGTTATCATTTGCATATTTTCCATCATGTTTTAAACAAGTTCTAGTGAATTTTAGCAGTAGCTCAGTAATCATGTTTTGTAGTTCCTGACATGTACTTCAATTCCTTTGCATTCATTTCCATGTTGCTATGTTGTAGCATATATAAACTTTGCATCCAAGTTGCCATGTTGTTGTTCTCAATAGCTTGCATTGTATATGGTCTTGCTTGTCATTTTCAAACCGTTCATCCGTTTCCGGTGATCTTTATATCAATTTCAACCCAAATCTTCTGATCTATCTAGTGGCATTCTTGGGTTAGCAAGATTGTGCCATGTTCATTGTTTCTCCTTCTGTCTCGAATGCACCCATTCCGAAACACCTCATCCGCATATGCAAATCATATCTTGCATTTCATGACATGTCTTGCATCATGTTGCTTTTACATTATTATTTTTCTTTAATTTTTCCACGGTGCTTTGCCATGTGCCTATGACAACCAAGACCCACCTGTAATCCCCTAGAACCCTCCTCCTTTTTATCTTATTCACACTTAGTAATCCCAGCGAAATTCCATTTCTGGAATATGCTAGTTTTCCATTTCGGGCCTTGTCCAATTTTAGTCATTCCATATCTGGCAGTTTTCCAATTCTATAAATATCCATTTCTGGCAGCATATCACTTAATGCAATTGTGATCATTTCTCTACACTAACCCAAACATATTATATATGTTTTTGCATTGGAAAAATCCAATGAATCCATTGGTGGCATCCATTTCTGCATTTGATCAAGTTTGCACACATGTCATTCTTACATTATATTGTTGTTTTGTCATTTTTGTGTCATTAAATTCATATATGCTATGACGTTGTTTTGCACATGAACAGCTTCATTTTCATGTCTACTTCATGCTAGATTTTATTTCGTGCCATATAGTGCACTGTGATAAGTGCCACAAGCTTGCAAACATGCCTACATGAATCTGTTTCTGCCATGTCGTGCTTATTTTGCTAAGTCTTAAACTGTCAGAATAACTTCTCATTTTGCATTGATGCTATCTTGATATCTGTAGATCTTTGGAACAAGTTCAGTAAGGGAGTTCTGTTAAGTGAATTTAGTACTAGCATGTCATGCTCTTTTTTGTTATAATATGTTCCTGTAGCACATAGTATACTAGTCCTAAACATCGCTATCTGAATCTGTTTTGCCTTGTTCAGTAAATTTCTGCCAAGTATGTAAAACTGTTATCATTTGCATTTTTTCCATGATGTTTTAAACAAGTTCTAGTGAATTTTAGCAGTAGCTCAGTAATCATCTTTTGTAGTTTCCTGAACTGTACTTCAATTCCTTTGCATTCATTTCCATGTTGCTATGTTGTAGCATATATAAACTTTGCATCCAAGT
Source organism: Aegilops longissima (assembly GCA_021605205.1). Lineage (NCBI taxonomy): Eukaryota > Viridiplantae > Streptophyta > Magnoliopsida > Poales > Poaceae > Aegilops > Aegilops longissima. Next base: position 238,326,840 of record CM038679.1, read on the forward strand.
TGCCATGTTGTTGTTTCCAATAGCTTGCATTGTATATGGTCTTGCTTGTCATTTTCAAACCGTTCATCCGTTTCCGGTGATCTTTATATCAATTTCAACCCAAATCTTCCGATCTATCTAGTGGCATGCTTGGGTTACCAAGATTGTGCCATGTTCATTGTTTCTCCTTCCGTCTCGAATGCACCCATTCCGAAACACCTCATCCGCATATGCACATCATATCTTGCATTTCATGACATGTCTTGCATCATGTGGCTTTTTACATTATTATTTTTCTTTAATTTTTCCACGGTGCTTTGCCATGTGCCTATGACAACCAAGACCCACCTGTAATCCCTAGAACCCTCCTCCTTTTATCTTATTCACACATAGTAATCCCAGTGAAATTCCATTTCGGAATATGCTAGTTTTCCATTTCGGCCTTGTCCAATTTTAGTCATTCCATATCTGGCAGTTTTCCAATTCTATAAATATCCATTTCTAGCAGCATATCACTTAATGCAATTGTGATCATTTCTCTACACTAACCCAAACATATTATATATGTTTTTGCATTCGAAAAATCCAATGAATCCATTGGTGGCATCCATTTATGCATTTGATTAAGTTTGCACACATGTCATTCTTACATTATATTGTTGTTTTGTCATTTTTGTGTCATTAAATTCATATATGCTATGACGTTGTTTTGCACATGAACAGCTTCATTTTCATGTCTACTTCATGCTAGATTTTATTTCGTGCCATATAGTGCCTTTGTGATAAGTGCCACAAGCTTGCAAACATGCCTACATGAATCTGTTTCGCCATGTCGTGCTTATTTTGCTAAGTCTTAAACTGTCGGTATAACTTCTCATTTTGCATTTATGCTATCTTGATATCTGTAGATCTTTGGAACAAGTTCAATAAGGGAGTTTTGTTAAGTGCATTTAGTACTAGCATGTCATGCTCTTTTTGCTATCATATGTTCCTGTAGCACATATTATACTAGTCCTAAACATCGCTATCTGAATCTTGTTTGCCTTGTTCAATGAATTTCTGCCAAGTATGTAAAACTGTTATCATTTGCATTTTTCCATGATGTTTTAAACAAGTTCTAGTGAATTTTAGCAAGAACTCAGTAATCATGTTTTCTAGTTTCTGACATGTACTTCAATTCCTTTGCATTCATTTCCATTTTGCTATGTTGTAGCATATATAAACTTTGCATCCAAGTTGCCATGTTGTTGTTTTCAATAGTTTGCATTGTATATGGTCTTGCTTGTCATTTTCAAACCGTTCATCCGTTTCCGGTGATCTTTATATCAATTTCAACCCAAATCTTCCGATCTATCTAGTGGCATGCTTGGGTTACCAAGATTGTGCCATGTTCATTGTTTCTCCTTCCGTCTCGAATGCACCCATTCCGAAACACCTCATCCGCATATGCACATCATATCTTGCATTTCATGACATGTCTTGCATCATGTGGCTTTTTACATTATTATTTTTCTTTAATTTTTCCACGGTGCTTTGCCATGTGCCTATGACAACCAAGACCCACCTGTAATCCCCTAGAACCCTCCTCCTTTTTATCTTATTCACACATAGTAATCCCAGCGAAATTCCATTTCTGGAATATGCTAGTTTTCCATTTCGGGCCTTGTCCAATTTTAGTCATTCCATATCTGGCAGTTTTCCAATTCTATAAATATCCATTTCTGGCAGCATATCACTTAATGCAATTGTGATCATTTCTCTACACTAACCCAAACATATTATATATGTTTTTGCATTCGAAAAATCCAATGAATCCATTGGTGGCATCCATTTATGCATTTGATTAAGTTTGCACACATGTCATTCTTACATTATATTGTTGTTTTGTCATTTTTGTGTCATTAAATTCATATATGCTATGACGTTGTTTTGCACATGAACAGCTTCATTTTCATGTCTACTTCATGCTAGATTTTATTTCGTGCCATATAGTGCACTGTGATAAGTGCCACAAGCTTGCAAACATGCCTACATGAATCTGTTTCTGCCATGTCGTGCTTATTTTGCTAAGTCTTAAACTGTCGGTATAACTTCTCATTTTGCATTTATGCTATCTTGATATCTGTAGATCTTTGGAACAAGTTCAGTAAGGGAGTTTTGTTAAGTGCATTTAGTACTAGCATGTCATGCTCTTTTTTGCTATCATATGTTCCTGTAGCACATGTTATACTAGTCCTAAACATCGCTATCTGAATCTTGTTTGCCTTGTTCAGTGAATTTCTGCCAAGTATGTAAAACTGTTATCATTTGCATTTTTTCCATGATGTTTTAAACAAGTTCTAGTGAATTTTAGCAGTAACTCAGTAATCATGTTTTCTAGTTTCCTGACATGTACTTCAATTCCTTTGCATTCATTTCCATTTTGCTATGTTGTAGCATATATAAACTTTGCATCCAAGTTGCCATGTTGTTGTTTTCAATAGTTTGCATTGTATATGGTCTTGCTTGTCATTTTCAAACCGTTCATCCGTTTCCGGTGATCTTTATATCAATTTCAACCCAAATCTTCCGATCTATCTAGTGGCATGCTTGGGTTACCAAGATTGTGCCATGTTCATTGTTTCTCCTTCCGTCTCGAATGCACCCATTCCGAAACACCTCATCCGCATATGCACATCATATCTTGCATTTCATGACATGTCTTGCATCATGTTGCTTTTTACATTATTATTTTTCTTTAATTTTTCCACGGTGCTTTGCCATGTGCCTATGACAACCAAGACCCACCTGTAATCCCCTAGAACCCTCCTCCTTTTTATCTTATTCACACATAGTAATCCCAGCGAAATTCCATTTCTGGAATATGCTAGTTTTCCATTTCGGGCCTTGTCCAATTTTAGTCATTCCATATCTGGCAGTTTTCCAATTCTATAAATATCCATTTCTGGCAGCATATCACTTAATGCAATTGTGATCATTTCTCTACACTAACCCAAACATATTATATATGTTTTTGCATTCGAAAAGTCCAATGAATCCATTGGTGGCATCCATTTCTGCATTTGATTAAGTTTGCACACATGTCATTCTTACATTATATTGTTGTTTTGTCATTTTTGTGTCATTAAATTCATATATGCTATGACGTTGTTTTGCACATGAACAACTTCATTTTCATGTCTACTTCATGCTAGATTTTATTTCGTGCCATATAGTGCATTGTGATAAGTGCCACAAGCTTGCAAACATGCCTACATGAATCTGTTTCTGCCATGTCGTGCTTATTTTGCTAAGTCTTAAACTGTCGGTATAACTTCTCATTTTGCATTTATGCTATCTTGATATCTGTAGATCTTTGGAACAAGTTCAGTAAGGGAGTTTTGTTAAGTGCATTTAGTACTAGCATGTCATGCTCTTTTTTGCTATCATATGTTCCTGTAGCACATGTTATACTAGTCCTAAACATCGCTATCTGAATCTTGTTTGCCTTGTTCAGTGAATTTCTGCCAAGTATGTAAAACTGTTATCATTTGCATTTTTTCCATGATGTTTTTAACAAGTTCTAGTGAATTTTAGCAGTAACTCAGTAATCATGTTTTCTAGTTTCCTGACATGTACTTCAATTCCTTTGCATTCATTTCCATGTTGCTATGTTGTAGCATATATAAACTTTGCATCCAAGTTGCCATGTTGTTGTTTTCAATAGCTTGCATTGTATATGGTCTTGCTTGTCATTTTCAAACCGTTCATCCGTTTCCGGTGATCTTTATATCAATTTCAACCCAAATCTTCCGATCTATCTAGTGGCATGCTTGGGTTACCAAGATTGTGCCATGTTCATTGTTTCTCCTTCCGTCTCGAATGCACCCATTCCGAAACACCTCATCCGCATATGCACATCATATCTTGCATTTCATGACATGTCTTGCATCATGTTGCTTTTTACATTATTATTTTTCTTTAATTTTTCCACGGTGCTTTGCCATGTGCCTATGACAACCAAGACCCACCTGTAATCCCCTAGAACCCTCCTCCTTTTTATCTTATTCACACATAGTAATCCCAGCGAAATTCCATTTCTGGAATATGCTAGTTTTCCATTTCGGGCCTTGTCCAATTTTAGTCATTCCATATCTGGCAGTTTTCCAATTCTATAAATATACATTTCTGGCAGCATATCACTTAATGCAATTGTGATCATTTCTCTACACTAACCCAAACATATTATATATGTTTTTGCATTCGAAAAATCCAATGAATCCATTGGTGGCATCCATTTCTGCATTTGATTAAGTTTGCACACATGTCATTCTTAAATTATATTGTTGTTTTGTCATTTTTTTGTCATTAAATTCATATATGCTATGACGTTGTTTTGCACATGAACAACTTCATTTTCATGTCTACTTCATGCTAGATTTTATTTCGGGCCATATAGTGCACTGTGATAAGTGCCACAAGCTTGCAAACATGCCTACATGAATCTGTTTCTGCCATGTCGTGCTTATTTTGCTAAGTCTTAAACTGTCGGTATAACTTCTCATTTTGCATTTATGCTATCTTGATATCTGTAGATCTTTGGAACAAGTTCAGTAAGGGAGTTTTGTTAAGTGCATTTAGTACTAGCATGTCATGCTCTTTTTTGCTATCATATGTTCCTGTAGCACATATTATACTAGTCCTAAACATCGCTATCTGAATCTTTTTTGCCTTGTTCAGTGAATTTCTGCCAAGTATGTAAAACTGTTATCATTTGCATTTTTTCCATGATGTTTTAAACAAGTTCTAGTGAATTTTAGCAGTAGCTCAGTAATCATGTTTTGTAGTTTCCTGACATGTACTTCAATTCCTTTGCATTCATTTCCATGTTGCTATGTGTAGCATATATAAACTTTGCATCCAAGTTGCCATGTTGTTGTTTTCAATAGCTTGCATTGTATATGGTATTGCTTGTCATTTTCAAACCGTTCATCCGTTTCCGGTGATCTTTATATCAATTTCAACCCAAATCTTCCGATCTATCTAGTGGCATGCTTGGGTTACCAAGATTGTGCCATGTTTATTGTTTCTCCTTCCATCTCGAATGCACCCATTCCGAAACACCTCATCCGCATATGCACATCATATCTTGCATTTCATGACATGTCTTGCATCATGTTGCTTTTTACATTATTATTTTTCTTTAATTTTTCCACGGTGCTTTGCCATGTGCCTATGACAACCAAGACCCACCTGTAATCCCCTAGAACCCTCCTCCTTTTTATCTTATTCACACTTAGTAATCCCAGCGAAATTCCATTTCTGGAATATGCCAGTTTTCCATTTCGGGCCTTGTCCAATTTTAGTCATTCCATATATGGCAGTTTTCCAATTCTGTAAATATCCATTTCTGGCAGCATTTCACTTAATGCAATTGTGATCATTTCTCTACACTAACCCAAACATATTATATATGTTTTTGCATTCGAAAAATCCAATGAATCCATAGGTGGCATCCATTTCTGCATTTGATCAAGTTTGCACACATGTCATTTTTACATTATATTGTTGTTTTGTCATTTTTGTGTCATTAAATTCATATATGCTATGACGTTGTTTTGCACGTGAACAGCTTCATTTTCATGTCTACTTCATGCTAGATTTTATTTCGTGCCATCTAGTGCACTGTGATAAGTGCCACAAGCTTGCAAGCATGCCTACATGAATCTGTTTCTGCCATGTCGTGCTTATTTTGCTAAGTCTTAAACTGTCGGTATAACTTCTCATTTTGCATTCATGCTATCTTGATATCTGTAGATCTTTCGAACAAGTTCAGTAAGGGAGTTTTGTTAAGTGCATTTAGTGCTAGCATGTCATGCTCTTTTTTGCTATAATATGTTCCGGTAGCACATAGTATACTAGTCCTAAACATCGCTATCGGAATCTGTTTTGCCTTGTTCAACGAATTTCTGCCAAGTATGTAAAACTGTTATCATTTGCATATTTTCCATCATGTTTTAAACAAGTTCTAGTGAATTTTAGCAGTAGCTCAGTAATCATGTTTTATAGTTCTTGACATGTACTTCAATTCCTTTGCATTCATTTCCATGTTGCTATGTTGTAGCATATATAAACTTTGCATCCAAGTTGCCATGTTGTTGTTTTCAATAGCTTGCATTGTATAAGGTCTTGCTTGTCATTTTCAAACCGTTCATCCGTTTCCGGTGGTCTTTATATCAATTTCAACCCAAATCTTCCGATCTATCTAGTTGCATGCTTGAGTTACCAAGATTGTGCCATGTTCATTGTTTCTCCTTTCGTCTCGAATGCACCCATTCCGAAACACCTCATCTGCATATGCACATCATATTTTGCATTTCATGACATGTCTTGCATCATGTTGCTTTTTACATTATTATTTTTCTTTAATTTTTCCATGGTGCTTTGCCATGTGCCTATGACAACCAAGACCCACCTGTATTCCCCTAGAACCCTCCTCCTTTTTATCTTATTCACACTTAGTAATCCCAGCGAAATTCCATTTCTGGAATATACTAGTTTTCCATTTCGTGCCTTGTCCAATTTTAGTCATTCCATAACTGGCAGTTTTCCAATTCTATAAATATCCATTTCTGGCAGCATATCACTTAATGCAATTGTGATCATTTCTCTACACTAACCCAAACATATTCTATATGTTTTTGCATTCGAAAAATCCAATGAATCCATTGGTGGCATCCATTTCTGCATTTGATCAAGTTTGCACAAATGTCATTCTTACATTATATTGTTGTTTTGTCATTTTTGTGTCATTAAATTCATATATGCTATGACGTTGTTTTGCACATGAACAGCTTCATTTTCATGTCTACTTCATGCTATATTTTATTTCGTGCCATATAGTGCACTATGATAAGTGCCACAAGCTTGCAAACATGCCTACATGAATCTGTTTCTGCCATGTCGTGCTTATTTTGCTGTCTTAAACTGTCGGTATAACTTCTCATTTTGCATTGATGCTATCTTGATATCTGTAGATCTTTGGAACAAGTTCAGTAAGGGAGTTTTGTTAAGTGCATTTAGTACTAGCATGTCATGCTCTTTTTTGCTATAATGTGATCCTGTAGCATATAATATACTAGTCCTAAACATCGCTACTGAATCTGTTTTGCCTTGTTCAGTGAATTTCTGCCAAGTATGTAAAACTGTTATCATTTGCATATCTTCCATCATGTTTTAAACAAGTTCTAGTTAATTTTAGCAGTAGCTCAGTAATCATGTTTTGTAGTTCCTGACATGTACTTCAATTCCTTTGCATTCATTTCCATGTTGCTATGTTGTAGCATATATAAACTTTGCATCCAAGTTGCCATGTTGTTGTTTTCAATAGCTTGCATTGTATATGGTCTTGCTTGTCATTTTCAAACCGTTCATCCGTTTCCGGTGATCTTTATATCAATTTCAACCCAAAACTTCCGATCTATCTAGTGGCATGCTTGGGTTACCAAGATTGTGCCATGTTCATTATTTCTCCTTCCGTCTCGAATGCACCCATTCCAAAACACCTCATCCACATATGCACATCATATCTTGCATTTCATGACATGTCTTGCATCATGTTGCTTTTTACATTATTATTTTTCTTTAATTTTTCCACGGTGCTTTGCCATGTGTCTATGACAACCAAGACCCACCTGTAATCCCCTAGAACCCTCCTCCTTTTTATCTTATTCACACATAGTAATCCCAGCGAAATTCCATTTCTGGAATATGCTAGTTTTCCATTTCGGGCCTTGTCCAATTTTAGTCATTCCACATCTTGCAGTTTTCCAATTCTATAAATATCCATTTCTGGCAGCATATCACTTAATGCAATTGTGATCATTTCTCTACACTAACCCAAACATATTATATATGTTTTTGCATTCGAAAAATCCAATGAATCCATTGGTGGCATCCATTTCTGCATTTGATTAAGTTTGCACACATGTCATTCTTACATTATATTGTTGTTTTGTCATTTTTGTGTCATTAAATTCATATATGCTATGACGTTGTTTTGCACATGAACAGCTTCATTTTCATGTCTACTTCATGTTAGATTTTATTTCGTGCCATATAGTGCACTGTGATAAGTGCCACACGCTTGCAAACATGCCTACATGAATCTGTTTCTGCCATGTCGTGCTTATTTTGCTAAGTCTTAAACTGTCGGTATAACTTCTCATTTTGCATTTATGCTATCTTGATATCTGTAGATCTTTGGAACAAGTTCAGTAAGGGAGTTTTGTTAAGTGCATTTAGTACTAGCATGTCATGCTCTTTTTTGCTATCATATGTTCCTGTAGCACATATTATACTAGTCCTAAACATCGCTATCTGAATCTTGTTTGCCTTGTTCAGTGAATTTCTGCCAAGTATGTAAAACTGTTATCATTTGCATTTTTTCCATGATGTTTTAAACAAGTTCTAGTGAATTTTAGCAGTAACTCAGTAATCATGTTTTCTAGTTTCCTGACATGTACTTCAATTCCTTTGCATTCATTTCCATGTTGCTATGTTGTAGCATATATAAACTTAGCATCCAAGTTGCCATGTTGTTGTTTTCAATAGCTTGCCTTTTTAAACTATCCCGACAACCGGGAAAGAAATTTTCCCGGGCCCCAAAAAGGGGCTTTGTTTGAAACCGGGGTTTTTTGCAATTTGGGGCCCACAAAATTTTTTTCCCCGGGGGCCCCGGGGACCCCGCGTTCCAAATTTTTTTTTGGATTTAAAAATTTGAAGTTTTTATATTTTTTGGGGGGCCAAAGGTATGCCCAACGCCCAAACACCAGGGTTTGGGGGGGTTTTGGGAAAAACCCAGAAAATTATCCCCCGGGAAACGAGGGTTTTAAACGTTCCAAAGTTTGTTTTGGGCCCATTTGGGAAAAGGGGCTCCCGGAGTTTTGGCAAAAGGGCCAAAGGGTTTCGGGGGCCCGGGAAAATAAACCGGGTTTGGGGGGAAAAAAAAGCCGGGAAAACAACCGGGGTTTTTGGGCAAACCCGGGGCCCGGGTTCCCGGGTTAAACCCTTTCCCGGGCCCCCCGGGCCAAAACCCAAGCGCGCAAAAAGGGCCACCAAAAACCCCTTGGTTTGGGCCCGGGGGCCCGGGCCTTTTTTTCCCCCCCAAAACCCTTTTCCCCACCCCAGTCCCTTCGCACCCGGGCCGACAAATTTTTTAATTTAATTTTAAAAATTTTTAATTGTTTTTTAAATAAAACAAAGGGCCCATTTGTAAAACCCCCCCTTTTTTCCAATAAAATTTTGGTTTCTTTTTTATTTTTTTAATTTGTCAAACCACAAATTCAGTTTTTATTTTTCAAAGCCTTTAAATGGCAAACTTACATTTTTTGGTGGGTTAAAACCAAAAACTTTAAGCTTTGGTCTTTTCCAAGTCAAAAAAAGGGGAAAATTTTTTCCGTTAAATTGTTTCCCGGATTTTGCAAAACCAGGGAAAATTTTTTCTGAAAATGAAATTTTCCCAAAGTTGAAAATGAATAATTTCATTTTCATTTTAAAAAGAAAAAAGGGAAAAAAAACCCAATTTTTAAATCCAATAAAGTTAGAAAAATTTTTAAATCTGTTTTCTCTTTTTTTAATGCCTTAAAATTTCCTTTAAACATCAATCTTATTTTTCTGTTTCAAGTTTGCCTTTATTTTTTTTTCTTTAATTTTCCCATTCTTTGATTTTTGGCTTAAAACAGTTTTTAATTTTAACTTTTTTTATTTTTCCACCTTAATAAAACCCCCAAAATTCCATTTTTTTTAATCTTTTCCCTTTCCCTTTTTTTAAACCATTTCCCCAAATCTTTTCCCAAATTTTCACAAATTTTCCTTTCCCACATTTTTAAAAAATTTTGGTTTTTTTTTCCCTTTTCCCTTTCCAAAACCCAAACCAAAAAATATTTGTTTTGCTTTTTCTAAAATTTCAAAAATTTTTTCTAAATTTTTCCGCTTTTTTCCCATTGCCAAATTTCCCCAAAACCCCTTTAATTTTTTTCTTTTTTTTAAATTTCTTATTTTTTGAATTTGGCATTTCTTTTTAAATTTTTTTTGGTTTTTTTATTTTATCAATTTTCTTTTAAAATTTTCCAAATTGAATGTTAAATCTTCCAAATTTTGGTTTTTTTTAATTTAAAACTGTAATTTGCTTTTTCATTTTTTTGGTTTTTTAAAATTTTTCTTTTTGCATTTTCATAAAGGGTTTTTTAAAAATTTATTTTTCTCATCAGTTTTTTTTAATAGTTCCAAAGCCCATTAAAATGTTTCCCATTTTTATCTTTAACTTTTTTTTTATGGTTTCTTGGTAAAAAATTTATTTTTTGTTTTCCGGGTTTTTTAAAATTCCAAAATTTTCAAACCTTTAAATTTTTTTGTTTTCTAATGTTTTTAAACTTTAATTTTCATTTGATTTAGAAAAAAAGTTCCCCCTTTTTTTTTCAAACGAATATTTTTGTTTCCTTTGTTTCAATTTTTAAACCCTTCCTTTCCCGGGAAATAATAAATTTCCCAATTTCCTTTTTGGTTTTTTTAAAAAATTTTTTTTTTGTTTTCCCTTCCTTGGGGAATTAACAATTCACCAAATTCTTTTCATTTTTTGGTGCTTGTTTAAAATTTTTTTCTTTTTATTTTTTCTTTTTTATGGGTTTTTTAAATTCCGAAACCCAACTTTCCCCCCTTTCTTTCCTTTTTCTTTTTTCATTAAATCCCTTTTTTTCCAGGTTTCTTTTTTAAATTTTGCCCATGATTTTAAACCCCTTTTTTCTAATTACCTTTTTTTAAAATTTTCCATTTGGATATTTTTCCTCGTTTAATTTTGTTTTTATTCCCAAAATTTAAAATTTTCAGGGATATTTTTTTCAATTTACAATCAAATTTTTACATAAAAATTTTTTTTATTTTTGCTTAAAATTTCATTTTCCATGGTTGTTTTTCTTTTATCAATTGCAAATTTTTTTTTCAATATGTTGTTTGCCCGGTTTTAAACATTTTTAATAAATTTTTCCATTTCAATTTTTTCAAATGTCCTTTATTTTTTTTGCCTTAATGCCCTTCAAAAGAAAGCTTAATGTTTAAAGAATTTTGGGTTTTTATTTTTAATTTCTTCCCTGGGATAATTGTTCCCTAAATTTTTTTACTTTTAAAATATTCAAATTAAATTTTTGTTTAGATTTCCATTTCCTTTTTCTTTAATTTTTCCTTGTTTTTAAAAAAGTTTCCAAATAATTTTGAATTTTAAAACCCCTTTTAAAGTTTGATTAAAAATTTTATCATTTCATTTCGTTTTTTAAAACTTTTTCTAAGTTGGCAGGTTTTTCAAATGTTTTTTTTCTGCTTATTTTCAAATTTTTTTTTTTTGTTTTAATTTAAACCCCAAATTTCATTTTTGTTTAGTTTTAAATTGGGTTTTTTCATTTTTTCCCCTTCCGTTTGCTTTAAAATCAATTTTTCAAAAACTTCATTTTTTGCATTTTTTGGGTTTTTCAAAATTTTTTTTTTTTTCCCTTGTTAAGAAATTTAAAACACCCAAACCCATTAAAATTCTTTTTTCCCCCTTTATCTTTTTTATTATTTTCCCAATTTTTATTTGCTTTTTTTTCAAAACCCCCTTTCCTAGAATTTTCCCCTTTTTTCTTTTAAAACCCTTTTCCCCCTTTTAAAATTTTCCCATTTCCCTAAACTTTTTTTTTTTATTTTAAATTTTTCCAATGAATTTAAATTTTTAAAATCCATTCGCTTTTTCCAATTTTCAATTTTATTTTTTCCCTAAAAAAATTTTTTTTAAAAAATTTTTTATTTTCCCCTTTTTTAAATAAATTTTTTAAAATTTTTTTATTTTGTTTTTATTTTTATTAAATTAAAGTTTCTTTTTAAAATTTAAAATATTTCTTTATTGTATTTTAAAACCCCTATAATTTTTTTGCAAAATTTCAAAATTTTTTGGAATTTTTCAAAATTTTTAAGCTTTTAAATAATATTTTTTTTGATTTTTCTTAAATTTATATCTAACTTTTCAATTTAAAGGGTTTTTCGTTTTGAATTTTTCCTTATCTTTTGGATAAATTTCCACAATTAAACCATGCCTACATGAATCTGTTTCGCCATGTCGTGCTTATTTTGCTAAGTCTTAAACTGTCAGTATAACTTCTCATTTTGCATTGATGCTATCTTGATATCTGTAGATCTTTGGAACAAGTTCAGTAAGGGAGTTTTGTTAAGTGCATTTAGTACTAGCATGTCATGCTCTTTTTTGCTATAATATGTTCCTGTAGCATATAATATACTAGTCCTAAACATCGCTATCTGAATCTGTTTTGCCTTGTTCAGTAAATTTCTGCCAAGTATGTAAAACTGTTATCATTTGCATATTTTCCATCATGTTTTAAACAAGTTCTAGTGAATTTTAGCACTAGCTCAGTAATCATGTTTTGTTGTTCCTGACATGTACTTCAATTCCTTTGCATTCATTTCCATGTTGCTATGTTGTAGCATATATAAACTTTGCATCCAAGTTGCCGTGTTGTTGTTTTCAATAGCTTGCATTGTATATGGTCTTGCTTGTCATTTTCAAACCGTTCATCCGTTTCCGGTGATCTTTATATCAATTTCAACCCAAATCTTCCGATCTATCTAGTGGCATGCTTGGGTTACCAAGATTGTGCCATGTTCATTGTTTCTCCTTCCGTCTCGAATGCACCCATTCCAAAACACCTCATCCGCATATGCTGTAGCGACCTGACCCAAAATCGGTCAAATCTCTGTGTCTGTACCATCCCAAGATCATGCTGGTACTCACAGTACATCGATGAAATAATCAAAGTTCAATCACACCTGAATTTATTACACGATTCTCACATAGAGTATTTATTACAATAGAATAAATTCGGCCAAAGGCCAACTCATGAGAAATAAACTACTAAAGCTGCGGAAGCGTAGAAGTATAGCGAGTCCATCCGACTCCAAAGGGCAATCGCCAAGCGCGGAGCGTAGCCTCTCTCCTGATCGGAATAAATCTCTGCAACATAAGACGTTGCAGCCATGTAAGTCAGCTTTTTGAATAAGCTGGCAAGTCATGAAGAGAATAACAATAATAAAATTTGCTAATACTATATGCATTTTGGCTGTGGGGCTCTAAGTTTCATCATTTTGCGAAAAGCCAATTTTCTCCTACTACAGTGGACTTGCTTGCAAATTACTACACATTGTTGGTAGTTATTGAGATGGTTCCGCCAACCAATGTCTCATTCCCAAATTATTAAGTAATAAACCCCTCAAATTAATTTATTAATTTAGTGTTGAGATTTCCGAATACTTCCAAGTTCCAGAGGCTCAAATTGTCCGTAGAAAGGGACTTTGCTAATCGATTAGATCTTTAACTCTGCAGAGGTTTCATGACTTTACCGCAAGAATCATTCCCTCCTTTTAAGTCTTCGCACTTCATGTTGTTTGAAGACAGGCGAATGAAACAGGGTCTTCCAAAGAGTTCTTCAGCTCTGCCGGTACCCATCCAATCCTACCGTTCTTCTACATCTCGTAGTACCGTCCCAGCCAGCGTCACTACTAGGGTTGACCCAGCCAGAGCCCATAATGGCTTGCGGCTGCACGGGTAAGCTTCGGTCAATGGGGCATCCATCCGTCTCTTCGTGGCTGGGTAAAGCTTTCCGCAAGATGTCATGGCACTTCTCCATGCATCCCGCCAACCTTTGGGTTCTCCAGTGGTGCCCGTCAACAAATCCTCCACCCAAAGAGTGAATTTCAAGTCCATCTTGATCATTGTAGTTCATGGGGTTGTCATCATCATTGACTCTCACATCTTTCTTATGAATTTAACTCAACCAAAACCCGTCTACGAGCATAGCAAAGTAAACTACTTCGTCCCGGGGGTCATGGTAACAAGGGGATTGGTTCATCCTACCACATGATACTACTCAAGATTAATAACTTCAAAATTTCAACTACTGCATGCATGGTGGGGGTGGTATAATTTCTAATGCACAAAATCATAGGTATTGAAAATAACATGATCAAGACTTGCCTTGTTGATGATCCTCGTAAGCTAAAGACTCGTGGTAGCAAGCTTCGCACTCCGGAAACTCTACCGAGACAAACAATAATCACAATAAGCATATAGCATAGGATCACATAATACAATAGCATAGTAACATGACACACCAAAACAAACAAGTCAAAACCAAAGGAAAACTCAAAGAAAACCAACTCAAAGTTTTCCTACTTCAAACAACAACTAGAAATAGTTTTATATAACAAAAATTTTCTCAACATAACCTTATCATGGATTTATGTTAACTTAATGAGAAAGGAACGCATTAAGCAACTAGGAGAAAAAGAATCAATTTAAAATCTATTATGAAACTCCTATTAGGCCTAATTCAGTTTCTATTAAGGAAAATAAAATAAAAGTTTTATTTATTATAAATAAAAGTTCATCCTATTAAGTGACAGAAACTATCCTAGAATAATCAATCACATGTGAAAAATAAATTTATTTACTAATTAAAATAATAGGAAAACAGTAGCTAGTTAATTAATTAGGATTAACAAGATTCTGCTTAAAACTATTTTTTATTAATCCTGAAATTCCCAAATTAATTTCTATGGTTTGGCAATGTCAAAACAAAGTTGGGACAAAAGAATCATATAAAAGTAATTTTCCTAACTCATGTTATAACAGATTTACTATTCTGACTAAAACTAAATTAAAGCAATTTTAATTAATGTTAACATAGCTAATTATATTTTCTACAGAAACTATAAGAAATTTGCAAACCAACAAAAAAAGAATCACCTAAAAATATTAAACAGAATAAAAGATATGAATTTTTCAAATCAGGAACTATTCTGTTAAAACAGAAAACGAAAATAAAAGAAAAATGGCCTAATGGGCCTAACCTACGCACTGAGCGTAATATAACTAAAATGGCCCCTAGGGTTAAACGAATCGGGCGGGCTAAATAAAAAAACCTAACTAAAACTAAACTGAACTAAACCGCCGAACGGGTTTTATTAAAGAACTTATTCTTCTTGGGTGTTCTAATCCTAACCGTACAAAACGCCGGACGGGAGAAGAGCTCGGTGGCTCACCGGAGTTTGACGGCGGCGGCGGCTCGGTGGCAGTGTGCCGAGCAGCTCGATCGTCGAGGAGGTCGGAGTCGTCCCAAAAGGGCGACGAGGGGGGTCTTGGTGGAGTCGACGAGGCTCGGGGGTCTAGGGCGACGGCAGGCGAGGCGAATGGCGGCGGAGATGAGCCGGGCTCAAGCGACGGCGTGAGGGGAGAGGAGGGGTTCGGCGGGGCGAGGGGGAATGGGGAGGGTTTATAGGGGGTGCCTCGGCTTGGGGGGGGGCAATCGAGAGGGGATCGGATCCGGATTCACGGGATCCGCGATCGGTGCTGGCGGCGAGTCGTGGGCGAGGGGTTGACGACGGTGGGGGTCCGCCTCAGAGAGAGAGGAGGGGCGAAGCGGTGCGGGCGATTGAGCCAAGGATTCAGGTGCTTGGGTGGTTGGCTGCTGGCTGGCTTGGCTGGCCCTCTGGGCCGCTGGTGGGCCGATCTGGTGGAGGTAACCTGGCTGCGTGGCGCTGGGAGTTTTCTCTTTTTTAAATTTATTTTTTAATCAAAACAAAACAGAGATAACTTATAAAATATAAATATTTTATATAGGACATATATATACCAAAATGATCAGGGGAATATTCCCTATCATTTGAACATTTTTCCAAAGGCAAAATCCAAACTTATAAAAATTCATTTTTTTCAAATTCAAATAAAACTCAAGTTTGAATTCAAAAACTTTTGGCATTATTTTCCTCTGATATTTTTGGAGTGTCATGTTTACTCCTCTCATACTTTTGCTCAAGTATTTATCAGGCATAGTTTTTGAAATGATTCCCACTTGCCATAGTTTGAATTCAAATTTGAAAACTCAAAACTCTGAAACTCCAAATGGCACTCAAATTCAAACAGAATGCAATAGATGCTTAGCTATAATTGTAAAACATTCCAAATAGGGAATTTGGGATGTTACATATGCACATCATATCTTGCATTTCATGACATGTCTTGCATCATGTTGCTTTTTACATTATTAATTTTCTTTAATTTTTCCATGGTGCTTTGCCATGTGCCTATGACAACTAAGACCCACCTGTAATCCCCTAGAACCCTCCTCCTTTTTATCTTATTCACACTTAGTAATCCCAGCGAAATTCCATTTCTGGAATATGCTAGTTTTCCATTTCGGGCCTTGTCCAATTTTAGTCATTCCATATCTGGCAGTTTTCCAATTCTGTAAATATCCATTTCTGGCAGCATTTCACTTAATGCAATTGTGATCATTTCTCTACACTAAACCAAACATATTATATATGTTTTTGCATTCGAAAAATCCAATGAATCCATTGGTGGAATCCATTTCTGCATTTGATCAAGTTTGCACACATGTCATTTTTACATTATATTGTTATTTTTTCATTTTTGTGTCATTAAATTCGTATATGCTATGACGTTGTTTTGCACATGAACAGCTTTATTTTCATGTCTACTTCATGCTAGATTTTATTTCGTACCATATAGTGCACTATGATAAGTGCCACAAGCATGCAAACATGCCTACATGAATCTGTTTCTGCCATGTCGTGCTTATTTTGCTAAGTCTTAAACTGTCGGTATAACTTCTCATTTTGCATTGATGCTATCTTGATATCTGTAGATCTTTGGAACAAGTTCAGTAAGGGAGTTTTGTTAAGTGCATTTAGTACTAGCATGTCATGCTCTTTTTTGCTATAATATGATCCTGTAGCATATAATATACTAGTCCTAAACATCGCTATCTGAATCTGTTTTGCCTTGTTCAGTGAATTTCTGCCAAGTCTGTAAAACTGTTATCATTTGCATATTTTCCATCATGTTTTAAACAAGTTCTAGTGAATTTTAGCAGTAGCTCAGTAATCCTGTTGCTATGTTATAGCATATATAAACTTTGCATCCAAGTTGCCATGTTGTTGTTTTCAATAGCTTGCATTGTATATGGTCTTGCTTGTCATTTTCAAACCGTTCATCCGTTTCCGGTGATCTTTATATCAATTTCAACCCAAATCTTCTGATCTATCTAGTGGCATGCTTGGGTTACCAAGATTGTGCCATGTTCATTATTTCTCCTTCCGTCTCGAATGCACCCATTCCAAAACACCTCATCCGCATATGCACATCATATCTTGCATTTCATGACATGTCTTGCACCATGTTGCTTTTTACATTATTATTTTTCTTTAATTTTTCCATGGTCCTTTGCCATATGCCTATGACAACCAAGACCCACCTGTAATCCCCTAGAACCCTCCTCCTTTTTATCTTATTCACACTTAGTAATCCCAGCGAAATTCCATTTCTGGAATATGCTAGTTTTCCATTTCGGGGCTTGTCCAATTTTAGTCATTCCATATCTGGCAGTTTTCCAATTCTGTAAATATCCATTTCTAGCAGCATTTCACTTAATGCAATTGTGATCATTTCTCTGCACTAACCCAAACATATTATATATGTTTTTGCATTCAAAAAATCCAATGAATCCATTGGTGGACTCCATTTCTGCATTTGATCAAGTTTGCACACATGTCATTTTTACATTATATTGTTCTTTTGTCATTTTTGTGTCATTAAATTCGTATATGCTATGACGTTGTTTTGCACATGAACAGCTTCATTTTCATGTCTACTTCATGCTAGATTTTATTTGGTGCCATATAGTGCACTGTGATAAGTGCCACAAGCTTGCAAACATGCCTACATGAATCTGTTTCTGCCATGTCGTGCTTATTTTGCTAAGTCTTAAACTGTCGGTATAACTTCTCATTTTGCATTGATGCTATCTTGATATCTGTAGATCTTTGGAACAAGTTCAGTAAGGGAGTTTTGTTAAGTGCATTTAGTACTAGCATGTCATGCTCTTTTTTGCTATAATATGATCCTGTAGCATATAATATACTAGTCCTAAACATCGCTATCTGAATCTGTTTTGCCTTGTTCAGTGAATTTCTGCCAAGTATGTAAAACTGTTATCATTTGCATATTTTCCATCATGTTTTAAACAAGTTCTAGTGAATTTTAGCAGTAGCTCAGTAATCCTGTTTTGTAGTTCCTGACATGTACTTCAATTCCTTTGCATTCATTTCCATGTTGCTATGTTGTAGCATATATAAACTTTGCATCCAAGTTGCCATGTTGTTGTTTTCAATAGCTTGCATTGTATATGGTCTTACTTGTCATTTTCAAACCGTTCATCCGTTTCCGGTGATCTTTATATCAATTTCAACCCAAATCTTCCGATCTATCTAGTGGCATGCTTGGGTTACCAAGATTGTGCCATGTTCATTATTTCTCCTTCCGTCTCGAATGCACCCATTCCAAAACACCTCATCCGCATATGCACATCATATCTTGCATTTCATGACATGTCTTGCATCATGTTGCTTTTTACATTATTATTTTTCTTTAATTTTTCCATTGTTCTTTGCCATATGCCTATGACAACCAAGACCCACCTGTAATCCCCTATAACCCTCCTCCTTTTTATCTTATTCACACTTAGTAATCCCAGCGAAATTCCATTTCTGGAATATGCTAGTTTTCAATTTCGGGCCTTGTCCAATTTTAGTCATTCCATATCTGGCAGTTTTCCAATTCTGTAAATATCCATTTCTAGCAGCATTTCACTTAATGCAATTGTGATCATTTCTGTGCACTAACCCAAACATATTATATATGTTTTTGCATTCGAAAAATCCAATGAATCCATTGGTGGAATCCATTTCTGCATTTGATCAAGTTTGCACACATGTCATTTTTACATTATATTGTTCTTTTGTCATTTTTGTGTCATTAAATTCGTATATGCTATGACGTTGTTTTGCACATGAACAGCTTCATTTTCATGTCTACTTCATGCTAGATTTTATTTGGTGCCATATAGTGCACTGTGATAAGTGCCACAAGCTTGCAAACATGCCTACATGAATCTGTTTCTGCCATGTCGTGCTTATTTTGCTAAGTCTTAAACCTGTCAGTATAACTTCTCATTTTGCATTGATGTTATCTTGATATCGTAGATCTTTGGAACAAGTTCAGAAGGGAGTTTTGTTCAGTGCATTTAGTACTAGCATGTCATGCTCTTTTTACTATAATATGATCCTGTAGCATATAATATACTAGTCCTAAACATCGCTATCTGAATCTGTTTTGCCTTGTTCAGTGAATTTCGCCAAGTATGTAAAACTGTTATCATTTGCATATTTTCCATCATGTTTTAAACAAGTTCTAGTGAATTTTAGCAAGAGCTCAAGAATCCTGTTTTGTAGTTCCTGACATGTACTTCAATTCCTTTGCATTCATTTCCATGTTGCTATGTTGTAGCATATATAAACTTTGCATCCAAGTTGCCATGTTGTTGTTTTCAATAGCTTGCATTGTATATGGTCTTGCTTGTTATTTTCAAACCGTTCATCCGTTTCCGGTGATCTTTATATCAATTTCAATCCAAATCTTCCGATCTATCTAGTGGCATGCTTGGGTTACCAAGATTGTGCCATGTTCATTATTTCTCCTTCCGTCTCGAATGCACCCATTCCAAAACACCTCATCCGCATATGCACATCATATCTGGCATTTCATGACATGTCTTGCATCATGTTGCTTTTTACATTATTATTTTTCTTTAAATTTTTCATGGTCCTTTGCCATATGCCTATGACAACCAAGACCCACCTGTAATCCCCTAGAACCCTCCTCCTTTTTATCTTATTCACACTTAGTAATCCCAGCGAAATTCCATTTCTGGAATATGCTAGTTTTCCATTTCGGGCCTTGTCCAATTTTAGTCATTCCATATCTGGCAGTTTTCCAATTCTGTAAATATCCATTTCTGGCAGCATTTCACTTAATGCAATTGTGATCATTTCTCTGCACTAACCCAAACATATTATATATGTTTTTCCATTCGAAAAATCCAATGAATCCATTGGTGGAATCCATTTCTGCATTTGATCAAGTTTGCACACATGTCATTTTTACATTATATTGTTTCTTTTGTCATTTTTGTGTCATTAAATTCGTATATGCTATGACGTTGTTTTGCACATGAACAGCTTCATTTTCATGTCTACTTCATGCTAGATTTTATTTCGTGCCATATAGTGCCATTGTGATAAGTGCCACAAGCTTGCAAACATGCCTACATGAATCTGTTTCGCCATGTCGTGCTTATTTTGCTAAGTCTTAAACTGTCGGTATAACTTCTCATTTTGCATTGATGCTATCTTGATATCTGTAGATCTTTGGAACAAGTTCAGTAAGGGAGTTTTGGTAAGTGCATTTAGTACTAGCATGTCATGCTCTTTTTTGCTATAATATGATCCTGTAGCATATAATATACTAGTCCTAAACATCGCTATCTGAATCTGTTTTGCCTTGTTCAGTGAATTTCTGCCAAGTATGTAAAACTGTTATCATTTGCATATTTTCCATCATGTTTTAAACAAGTTCTAGTGAATTTTAGCAGTAGGTCAGTAATCCTGTTTTGTAGTTCCTGACATGTACTTCAATTCCTTTGCATTCATTTCCATGTTGCTATGTTGTAGCATATATAAAATTTGCATCCAAGTTGCCATGTTGTTGTTTTCAATAGCTTGCATTGTATATGGTCTTGCTTGTCATTTTCAAACCGTTCATCCGTTTCCGGTGATCTTTATATCAATTTCAACCCAAATCTTCCGATCTATCTAGTGGCATGCTTGGGTTACCAAGATTGTGCCATGTTCATTATTTCTCCTTCCGTCTCGAATGCACCCATTCCAAAACACCTCATCCGCATATGCACATCATATCTTGCATTTCATGACATGTCTTGCATCATGTTGCTTTTTAAATTATTATTTTTCTTTAATTTTTCCATGGTCCTTTGCCATATGCCTATGACAACCAAGACCCACATGTAATCCCCTAGAACCCTCCTCCTTTTTATCTTATTCACACTTAGTAATCCCAATAAATTCCATTTCGGAATATGCTAGTTTTCCATTTCGGGCCTTGTCCAATTTTAGTCATTCCATATCTGGCAGTTTTCCAATTCTGTAAATATCCATTTCTGGCAGCATTTCACTTAATGTAATTGTGATCATTTCTCTGCACTAACCCAAACATATTACATATGTTTTTGCATTCGAAAAATCCAATGAAACCATTGGTGGAATCCATTTCTGCATTTGATCAAGTTTGCACACATGTCATTTTTACATTATATTGTTCTTTTGTCATTTTTGTGTCATTAAATTCGTATATGCTATGACGTTGTTTTGCACATGAACAGCTTCATTTTCATGTCTACTTCATGCTAGATTTTATTTCATGCCATATAGTGCACTGTGATAAGTGCCACAAGCTTGCAAACATGCCTACATGAATCTGTTTCTGCCATGTCGTGCTTATTTTGCTAAGTCTTAAACTGTCGGTATAACTTCTCATTTTGCATTCATGCTATCTTGATATCTGTAGATCTTTCGAACAAGTTCAGTAAGGGAGTTTTGTTAAGTGCATTTAGTACTAGCATGTCATGCTCTTTTTTGCTATAATATGATCCTGTAGCATATAATATACTAGTCCTAAACATCGCTATCTGAATCTGTTTTGCCTTGTTCAGTGAATTTCTGCCAAGTATGTAAAACTGTTATCATTTGCATATTTTCCATCATGTTTTAAACAAGTTCTAGTGAATTTTAGCAGTAGGTCAGTAATCCTGTTTTGTAGTTCCTGACATGTACTTCAATTCCTTTGCATTCATTTCCATGTTGCTATGTTGTAGCATATATAAACTTTGCATCAAGTTGCCATGTTGTTGTTTTCAATAGCTTGCATTGTATATGGTCTTGCTTGTCATTTTCAAACCGTTCATCCGTTTCCGTGATCTTTATATCAATTTCAACCCAAATCTTCCGATCTATCTAGTGGCATGCTTGGGTTACCAAGATTGTGCCATGTTCATTATTTCTCCTTCCGTCTCGAATGCACCCATTCCAAAACACCTCATCGCATATGCACATCATATCTTGCATTTCATGACATGTCTTGCATCATGTTGCTTTTTACATTATTATTTTCTTTAATTTTTCCATGGTCCTTTGCCATATGCCTATGACAACCAAGACCCACCTGTAATCCCTAGAACCCTCCTCCTTTTATCTTATTCACACTTAGTAATCCCAAATAAATTCCATTTCGGAATATGCTAGTTTTCCATTTCGGCCTTGTCCAATTTTAGTCATTCCATATCTGGCAGTTTTCCAATTCGTAAATATCCATTTCGGCAGCATTTCACTTAATGCAATTGTGATCATTTCTCTACACTAACCCAAACATATTATATATGTTTTTGCATTCGAAAAATCCAATGAATCCATTGGTGGAATCCATTTCTGCATTTGATCAAGTTTGCACACATGTCATTTTTACATTATATTGTTGTTTTGTCATTTTTGTGTCATTAAATTCGTATATGCTATGACGTTGTTTTGCACATGAACAGCTTCATTTTCATGTCTACTTCATGCTAGATTTTATTTCGTGCCATATAGTGCACTGTGATAAGTGCCACAAGCTTGCAAACATGCCTACATGAATCTGTTTCTGCCATGTCGTGCTTATTTTGCTAAGTCTTAAACTGTCGGTATAACTTCTCATTTTGCATTGATGCTATCTTGATATCTGTAGATCTTTGGAACAAGTTCAAGAAGGAGTTTTGTTAAGTGCATTTAGTACTAGCATGTCATGCTCTTTTTGCTATAATATGATCCTGTAGCATATAATATACTAGTCCTAAACATCGCTATCTGAATCTGTTTTGCCTTGTTCGGTGAATTTCGCCAAGTATGTAAAACTGTTATCATTTGCATATTTTCCATCATGTTTTAAACAAGTTCTAGTGAATTTTAGCAGAGGTCAAGTAATCCTGTTTTGTAGTTCTGACATGTACTTCAATTCCTTTGCATTCATTTCCATGTTGCTATGTTGTAGCATATATAAACTTTGCATCAAGTTGCCATGTTGTTGTTTTCAATAGCTTGCATTGTATATGGTCTTGCTTGTTATTTTCAAACCGTTCATCCGTTTCCGGTGATCTTTATATCAATTTCAATCCAAATCTTCCGATCTATCTAGTGGCATGCTTGGGTTACCAAGATTGTGCCATGTTCATTATTTCTCCTTCCGTCTCGAATGCACCCATTCCAAAACACCTCATCCGCATATGCACATCATATCTTGCATTTCATGTCATGTCTTGCATCATGTTGCTTTTTACATTATTATTTTTCTTTAAATTTTTCATGGTCCTTTGCCATATGCCTATGACAACCAAGACCCACCTGTAATCCCCTAGAACCCTCCTCCTTTTTATCTTATTCACACTTAGTAATCCCAGCGAAATTCCATTTCTAGAATATGCTAGTTTTCCATTTCGGGCCTTGTCCAATTTTAGTCATTCCATATCTGGCAGTTTTCCAATTTCGTAAATATCCATTTCGCACATTTCACTTAATGCAATTGTGATCATTTCTCTGCACTAACCCAAACATATTATATATGTTTTTGCATTCGAAAAATCCAATGAATCCATTGGTGGAATCCATTTCTGCATTTGATCAAGTTTGCACACATGTCATTTTTACATTATATTGTTCTTTTGTCATTTTTGTGTCATTAAATTCATATATGCTATGACGTTGTTTTGCACATGAACAGCTTCATTTTCATGTCTACTTCATGCTAGATTTTATTTCGTGCCATATAGTGCACTGTGATAAGTGCCACAAGCTTGCAAACATGCCTACATGAATCTGTTTCTGCCATGTCATGCTTATTTTGCTAAGTCTTAAACTGTCGGTATAACTTCTCATTTTGCATTGATGCTATCTTGATATCTGTAGATCTTTGGAACAAGTTCAGTAAGGGAGTTTTGGTAAGTGCATTTAGTACTAGCATGTCATGCTCTTTTTTGCTATAATATGATCCTGTAGCATATAATATACTAGTCCTAAACATCGCTATCTGAATCTGTTTTGCCTTGTTCAGTGAATTTCTGCCAAGTATGTAAAACTGTTATCATTTGCATATTTTCCATCATGTTTTAAACAAGTTCTAGTGAATTTTAGCAGTAGGTCAGTAATCCTGTTTTGTAGTTCCTGACATGTACTTCAATTCCTTTGCATTCATTTCCATGTTGCTATGTTGTAGCATATATAAACTTTGCATCTGTAGCGACCCGACCCGAATGGATCAAGTCTCTGTGCTTTCGTGTCATCCCTGGATCGGTATGCTGACACACACAGTACTCGAAGGATTTATAACAGAGGTAAATCACATGTATAAAGTAACGTAAAAACTATTACCTCAATCCAAAACATAGCCGAAGCAACAAGGTTGTGGATTCCCATCAACACCAACGGCAAAGTTGAGTATAGGAAATCGTAACCCTAACGTATCACTTACTCGTCGTCTGAAAATTCTGCAACATGAAATGTTGCAGCCCGAAAACGGGTCAGCACATGGAATATGCTGGCAATGTAACACATAGAGAGTAATGAAGGAATAAGCCTATACTACATGCATATATGGCTGGTGGAAAGCTCTATGGTTACAGTTTTTGCAAAAAGCCAATTTTTCCCTACTTCAAAGGAATAAATTTTATTTAACTATCATGGTGGTTGTTAAACATTGAGAATGGTTGACAGCATCCTCAATCCCAATTAAAAGTACTCATTAAAACCCAACAATATTAATTAGAAGTAACATGATGAGATCAACAGGAAAATCCAAGTACTAGATACTCAAAATTGTCCATAACCGGGGACACGGCTAACCATGATTAGTTTATACACTCTGCAGAGGTTTATGACTTTTCCCCACAAGACTCGATCGCCTCCGCTTGGTTCTCGCACTTCATGGTGTTTGAGAAATGGATGACCGAGACATAGTCTTCGAAGCGCTTAGCACCTTACATGTGGGTAGACCGTACCAACCTACATCCCCTACATCGCCTAGCCTACCCGTAAGAGTTCGCACAACTTAGTCAACTCACGCCAGAGCCCATAATGGCTTGTGGCTGCACACGGAAGTTTCTAGTTTGAATAATCTCATGATCCCTTTGGGCCTGGGTGGCGGTCCCAAGAAATACAGGCAAATCCTGTCTACCTGGTGCCTTGACAGGCAAGTCTGGAATAGCCAGTGCCTCAATCCACCCATGTGTGTTTAAGTTGCCACCTTAGATAAACCATTAATTATCAATCTCACATCTGTCATGGATATACACTCACCCAATCCACGTCTACTAGCATAGCATGGCATAATAAGCAAACGTAGAAGTAACTCCCAAGGGTTTGATAATAAAACAGGTAATAGGTACTACCTCAACTACTTCCCATCCCACAATTTATTTAGATCCTATTCATGCAAGTGTTTGAGGAATAGATCTAATGCATAAAACTGGGTAGTAGAAAAAGTATGATCAAGTGTTACTTGCCTGCAAAGTTGATGAAGATGATTCGCACTCAAAACTCTTGATAGATCTACTCGTCACACTCCGGTCAATCTATCGTAATCAAGCAATAGTAACCACACATAAGCAATCACTCAAAAGATCGGAAAGAGCGAAGAAAACAATTCGGAAAACGTCAAAACCAAATCAAATAACTCTTGCAGCATAAAACAATTTCTAACAGTACCAAAATTATGTGAATTTGGCCTTATCAGAAAGTTTTGGTCAAGAGCTTCGATTAGCAAAAGAATCAACTAAATCGGAGTTCTGAAACTCAAGTTATGATCAAACGAAGTTCAAATACAAATCTGTTTGAATTCAAATTTTAAAACTTTCAAAAACATGTTTGAGTTGTATTCTTGGATAGAGGAGATCATAACGAAGAAGTGGGCGTTGGTTTCGTTGGATTTCGACTTCACGAGTAAAAAGTTATGATCGTTTGAAGATTAGGGACTACGGATAGGTCCATGACGGAAATTAAAAATAAAAGAAAAATCTATCGAGCTTAACGCTTGCTAAACAAAACCGGAAAGAAAACGGCGAGAAAATCGATCTAGGGTTTCGGAAAGGAAACCAAACGAAAAACCGATCTAGAAAGCGGAACGGAAACCGATCTAGAAAACCGATCTAGAAAGCGTGGCCGGAGGCTAGTACTCAAGAGGCGAGGCTCCGTCGGTGGCGGCGAGGGCGGCGGGCGGCAAGTGGCAAGTGGCGGCTGGTGAGGGCGCGGCGGCATGCGGGTGAGGGGGCGGCGGCGAGGGCGGCGGCGGCGCTGCTATGGCGGCGTGCACTGCTGCTCTGAGGAGGAGGAGGAGGAGGAGAGAGTTGATTTGATGTGTTGGAGGGGGGTGCTTGGGTATTTATATTGGCGAGGGAGGGTTTTGCTTGGGGTAGGGGGCAAGAAATATATTAGGATTAGGAAACAAGAGGAATAGATCTAGGAATAGATACGGAATAAACGAAGTAGGAAAGGAGTCCTACTAGGACTTGGGAAAAGGAGCGGCTTGCCTGCCCCTGAAGTGCGTGCGTTGCTGCGTGGTATGCTGGCCTTGTGGTCGGCCGACGGTTAGCGGCTTGGGCCTTTGGCCCAAGGCGCTGCAGTTTTTTTTTTAAAATTTTTTTTTAACAGAGACAAAAAAAAACCAAATAAATAAATATATTATATAGGCATATAATATATCAAAATTTTCAGAAAAGATTTCCTACATGATGAACTTTATTCTAGCTTCAAATAAAATACACAAAATTCAAATAAAACAAACAGTGCTACTGCCCTAATAAAATCCACTAAAATCATTTTAAAAGTACCAAAATGATTTCAAATTAATTCTCTCCAATTTTCGATGTAGGAATCATGTTACCCTATTTCCATGTATTTTATTTTGGAAAAAATAATTTGAATAAAACTCAAATAACTCCAATTGAAAAATAATTCAAAGGAACTTTGAATTTAATTTTTGAAACTCCCAACTCATATTTCATATGTTTTGAAGAAGTCATTTTATCTTCGCCGTGAAAATCATTGAGTTGCATAAAGTTTCAGAATTGGAAAATATTTTCAACACCCTTGTCATTTAAATAAATGGAAGAAGTCATGTCATCTTCTCTCCGTGGTTTTGTGATGAAAAGAATTTGAATTTCGAAGATCATAAAAGAAAAATGAAAGTTTGGGAAAGTCCTTTTATTCCTCTCATCTAACTTTCAAAAGTTTCAAATCACTCACTTTCAGTCAATCAATCAAGCAATCAATCAAATCTATCTATTTGTTTATGACATTCCAAAATTTAGAATTTTGGGATGTTACAAACTACCACCTTTAAAATGAATCTCGTCCTCGAGATTCGGAGAGGCTAGAAAGAAATAGGTTAGGGTTTGGGGTCTTCTCGAAAATCCATTGATCGTCTCCGGTCTCGGTGCTACCACCCTTAGAAGCATTTTACGGTTCCATCAAAACTCATATACTCCATCCTTATTATCGACAGTGTCGGTCTTCTCAGATCGTAAGGATAATTCCTTCTCTGGGCTCTTCCGGTAGTGGCATAACCTTTTCCTCAAATCTTTTTGCCCTTTACTCTAGGTAAGGTTATCCCGAAATTAGGTCTTCTTAGCTGACGGGTCTGGCGCAAATACTAAACAACTATCGATATCTCATGGTGGTCAACGATTTATGGTTTTCTCCTGCAGAAAACGGGTCTGGGTTGAACCTCACCGTATGACCTACGGTTGGCAACAGCTGCCGTGTACAAGGGGAAAAGAAGTACCTATACCATTCTAAGGTTTAAACAAGGTTTAATATCGTCGTCTTGCAACTATAGGTAAGTCACTCAGATTTACTATCCCATATAGCAAAGCTTAATAATAAGAGTAAGTCGGTATGGTGATCAATCCATCCCGCACCCAAATCATTACCTTGTACATGGTTTAGCGAATCTCGCATTCTAACACTCGGTCATCCTCACAAGCATTGCAGAATTTCTCTTGTCGACGAACCAAGTTCAGAAAATCCATTGATTCTGCGAGCCAAACAGACATCTATCGCTCCTTAACAACTCTCGTGTTTTATGTAAACTCCTATAAAATCGCCGGTTGATACAAGTCGTAACTTCTTCCGTGGTTTTTCCTTCAAGAAGAGTGTGCTTGCTTCTTGGCAGGTCCTGGGGCCCGTGGGTTATGGCCCATCTCATCACTTGCGATCCTTGAACACATCCTCGGGCAATCGATCGTTATCCCAACATCCAACTCCCCGCATACTTAAATCCATCCAATTGTCTGTCTCTTTTCCTTATATTTGCACCAAACTAAGACGTGATTACTCAGACTCATCATGGAATTTCCATTGATCCATATTTCCAACATCATACCTCCTTTATATCCAATAACACTTCATCTCTTCATCCTCGTGGGATGTCCCAAATACCGTGATAAAACTTATACTTATGAAATCCATACTCCACTTCGTGGAACCTCATTATCCTTTCCAGGGTCAAGCGTCCTTACAAGGAAATATTGGCCATCTCTGCATGGCACTTCTTCAACTGGAAAACATGAAACACATCATGAACTCCTGACAGTCCTTCGGGTGACTTCAACTTGTTAGCCTATTCTCCCATACGCTCCAAAACTCGGTATGGTCCTACAAATCTCGGGGCTAACTTTCCCTTAACTCCAAATCGTTTAACTCCTCGCAGAGGTGGCACACAAAGATATGCTCTGTCTCCGATTTCATAGACTACCTCCTTGCATTTTTGAGTCTGCATAACTCTTCGCTCGGATCGAGCTATCTTCGCCTATCTCGAATCAACTTAACATTCTCTTGACTCCTTGATCATATTTGGTCCAAACAACCGACGGTCTCCAACTTCATCCCACATCAACGGTGTCCGCTCCTTCTCCCATACAAAGCTTCAAAAGGGCCATCTTCAAACTGACTTGGTAGCTGTTGTTGAATGAGAAACTCGCGTAAGGTAAATTATCGTCCCTACTAGATCCATAATCTAGCGCACGTTCTCAACATGTCCTCCGTATCTGATTGACTCTCTCGGTCTATCCATCTGTATGCGGATGAAAGGTTGTAATGAACTCTAGCCTAGTACCTAAAGTCCAGTGCGGCTGATTCCAAAACTTTGAGGTAAACTGTGTTCCTCTATGATGGTCCTCGAACTCCATGCGGATATACGATCCTTGTCCAATATATCTTCGCCAACTTCGACTCAGATTTCACTGGGATAAAGTGAGCCACTTTGGTCAAGCGAGTCAACTACTACCCAGATAGAATCATATCCCAATCGGGTTGGGAAATCCGAAATGAAATCATGCCAAGCTTATCCCACTTCCATTCGGTATCGGCATAGGCTGTAGTAATCCTGCTTTGGCTTCGATGCTCTGCTTTTACTTTCTCTCGCATGCATCACTTACGACTACATACTCCATAATATCCTTCTTCATACCAGTCCACCGTAAACACTCCTTCAAATCCAAATACATCTTGGTGTTTGTAGGCGAATCAAGTATGGTGAGTCATGAGCCTCAAGTATTAACTTCCTCGATCTTTGCAATATTGGGTACATGTACACCGTCCTCA
Source organism: Aegilops longissima (assembly GCA_021605205.1). Classification (NCBI taxonomy): domain Eukaryota; kingdom Viridiplantae; phylum Streptophyta; class Magnoliopsida; order Poales; family Poaceae; genus Aegilops; species Aegilops longissima. Next base: position 238,356,513 of record CM038679.1, read on the forward strand.
AACCATAAGGTGTCGTGCTCATCCTTACGAAAACCTTTGGCCTTTCCTTTGCTCATCCTCTGCTTTTACCTCAACAATATCTTGAATCATGTTACCCTATTTCCATGTATTTTATTTTGGAGAAAAATAATTTGAATAAAACTCAAATAACTCCAAATTGAAAAATAATTCAAAGGAACTTTGAATTTAATTCTTTGAAACTCCCAACTCATATTTCATATGTTTTGAAGAAGTCATTTTATCTTACGTGAAAATCATTGAGTTGCATAAAGTTTCAGAATTGGAAAATATTTTCAACACCCATCATTTAAATAAATGGAAGAAGTCATGTCATCTTCTCGAGGTTTTGTGATGAAAAGAATTTGAATTCGAAGATCATAAAAAAAAAGTTGGGAAAGTCCTTTTATTCCCTCATCTAACTTTCAAAAGTTTGAAATCACTCACTTTCAGTCAATCAATCAAGCAATCAATCAAATCTATCTATTTGTTTATGACATTCCAAAATTTAGAATTTTGGGATGTTACTAAACTCTTAAAATGAATCTGTCCTCGAGATTGGAGAAACTAGAAAAAATAGGTTAGGGTTTGGGGTCTTCAAAAAATCCATTGATCGTCTCCGGTCTGGTGCTACCACCCTTAGAAGCATTTTACGGTTCCATCAAAACTCATATACTCCATCCTTATTCATGATGTCATTCTCAGATCGTGAGATAATTCCTTCTGAGCTCTTCGGTAGTGGCATAACCTTTTCCTCAAATCTTTTGCCCTTTACTCTAGGTAAGGTTATCCAAATTAGGTCTTCTTAGGTGCAGGCGCAAATACTAAACAACTATCGATATCTCATGGTGGTCGATTTATGGTTTTCTGCGAAGCGGTGCAGGTTGAACCTCACCGTATGACCCTCTGATTGGCAACACTGCCGTGTACAAGGGAAAAAGTACCTATACCATTCTAAAAACAAGGTTTAATATCGTCGTCTTTGCAACTATAGGTAAGTCACTCAGATTACTATCCCATATAGGCGAATAATAAGAGTAAGTCGGTATGGTGATCAATCCATCCCACCCAAATCATTACCTTGTACATGGTTTGAATCTCGCATTCTAACTCGGTCATCCTCACAAGCATTGCAGAATTTCTCTTCGTGAACCAAGTTCAGAAAATCCATTGATTCTGCGGGCCAAACAGACATCTATCGTTCTTAACAACTCTCGGTTTTAATAACTCCTATAAATCGTCGGTTGATACAAGTCGTAACTTCTTCCAGGTTTTTCCTTCAGCAAGAGTGTGCTTGCTTCTTGGCAGTCACAGTGGTGCCCATCTCATCACTTATGCGATCCTTGAACACATCCGGGCGCTGATCGTTATCCCAACATCCAACTCATACTTAAATCCATCCAATTGTACTGTCTTTTTCCTATATTTGCACCAAACTAAACGTGATTACTCAGACTCATCATGGAATTTCCATTGATCCATATTTCCAACATCATACCTCCTTTATATCCAATAACACTTCATCTCTTCATCCTCGTGGGATGTCCCAAATACCGTGATAAAACTTATACTTATGAAATCCATACTCCACTGGAACCTCATTATCCTTTCAGGTCAAGCGTCCTTACAAGGAAATATTGGCCATCTCTGCACTTCTTCAATGGAAAACATGAAACACATCATGAACTCACGGTCCTTGGTGACTTCAACTTGCCTATTCTCCCACGCTCCAAAACTCGGTATGGTCCTACAAATCTCGGGGCTAACTTTCCTTAACTCCAAATCGTTTAACTCTCGCGGTGGCACACAAAGATATGCTCTCTCCGATTTCATAGACTACCTCCTTGCATTTTGAGTGCATAACTCTTACTGGTGGCTATCTTGATTCTATCTCGAATCAACAACATTCTCTTGATCATATTTGGTCCAAACAGGTCTCCAACTTCATCCCACATCAGGTGTCCGCTCCTTCTCCCATACAAAGGCCATCTTCAAACTGACTTGGTATTGTTGAATGAGAAACTCCGCGTAAGGTAAATTATCGTCCCTACTAGATCCATAATCTAGCGCATACGTTCTCAACATGTCCTCCGGTATCGATTGACTCTCTCGGTCTATCCATCTGTATGGATGAAAGGTTGTTGAACTCTAGCCTAGTACCTAAAGTGCAGTGCGGCTGATTCCAAAACTTTGAGGTAAACTGTGTTCCTCTATGATGGTCCTCGGAACTCCATGCAGACATGATCCTTGTCCAATATATCTTCGCCAAGCCTCGTATTTCACTGGGATAAAGTGAGCCACTTTGGTCAAGCGAGTCAACTACTACCAGATAGAATCATATCCCAATCGGGTTACGGAAATCGAAATGAAATCATAAGCTTATCCCACTTCCATTCGGGTATCGGCATGGCTGTAGTAATCTGGCTTCGATGCTCTGCTTTTACTTTCTCTAATGCATCACTTACGACTACATACTCCATAATATCCTTCTTCATACCAGTCCACGAAACACTCCTTCAAATCCAAATACATCTTGGTGTTTCGAGTGAATCAAGTATGGTCATGAGCCTCTGATATTAACTTCAATCTTTGCAATATTGGGTACATGTACTGTCCTCAAACCATAAGGTGTCGTGCTCATCCTTACGAAAACCTTTGGCCTTTCCTTTGCTCATCCTCTGTTTTACCTCAACAATATCTTTGTCATCCTTCCGAGCTTCACGAATCTTTTCCAACAATGTATTGAACTTCACATAAATCTTTGGGAACAATCTCCATGCGGTTCCTTGAGATCCTCGGCTAACTCCTTTGGTAATCCTCCGATTAGAGGTATTCGTCCTTATTTTTATGGTTGTGTGTTTTCTCCAGGCTTGCACTAAAGTTTCTTCATATCATTTCCATAAGGCTTCAACTTGGGTCACAAACCGAGACTTTAGCAAAGTCAACTTAAATTCTTCCCAAGTGGTTACTCCGCCCACATTGATGGTTTGGTACATCCTCCACTAGATAGCAGCACCTCTTTCAAAGCACTGAAGAGCATCTTTGGGTCATATCCTTTTGAGGGTTATTCTTCATATGATCCTCCATGTTCTGAATCCATCGATCTGTCTCCAATTGACTCATTGGTCCAGAAATTACAAGCTCATCTCCATCCATCCTCTAATGGGTCCATGGGTTTGGGGTGGGATAAGAGATCGAGAAGGATGCACAAGTACAAACAATGGTTTTGAAAAGACAGATTTTATTGTGTGAAAACATCAAACAAATGACAGTCTCTGCATCAAGTGATGCTGGGTTTGGTCTTCTAGGTCAATAAATCTTCAAAGTCATCAAACTCTTCCAATCTGATCATGTCTCGATGGCTCCTTCTGATCATGCTTGTCCTTCTCAAGTTCCGATCATCTCTATTGGCCTTGAAGTTCTCTGGCGTCCTTCAATATTTCGAGTTACGTTCCAACTGCGGTTTCAACATCCTTGACATGATCCATGATCTATCATGATTTTACAGTCAAATCTCCGGTATCTCGATGTTTTGCTCCTTCATCTTGTCTACTTTCAGCTTTTGGGTCCTGAGTTCTTCTGACGCTCCCTATCAAATCTGCTTCTGATCCACCTTAAACTTCTTCATGTAATACTCGGATCCTGGTGATACACAGCTAAGGTTAAAACTCAACGTTTGCAGATAGATGCTCCATCAGCTTTCTATCCAATCCTTCGCATCTGCATGCTTCTCTGCACGACAATAGCATAAGCGATAACATCATGGATAGCGTGTTTGCTTTGTCATTTTCATGAGCTATCATTCCATAGTTGATATCTGCCTTAGGGTTTTCGACAAAGCTTTGAATTCTAATGCTCCATGTTCCGGTCTTTCTCATACACCTTGATCTGGTTGTTGATAACTTCCATAGTCTGCCAAGTTCCATAAGCAACCTTCCTAGGTCATACAAATCAATTTATTTGGAGCCTTCAAATCTCCTAGTCTTGAAGTCTTCACCGTTGTAGTTTCCGTTTACGGTAAAATCATCTTCATTCCAAATGGTCTTAGTTGTCCGATATCTTGTCTCCTTGGGTGGTCTCATCAGTCAAATCTCAGTGGTCAAAGGAAAAGGGTATGGTCTCACTAAAAGGAATATTTGAATAAGCTCGGAAGATAAGAGAGGTAAAAGATCTTTTGAAAATGAAGTTGTAGAAAAATCTTTCCTATGGGCTTATCAGTTCTAGGGTCACGTCCTACAAGTCAACTGGCTCGATACCATCTTGTAGCGACCGACCGAATGGATCAAGTCTCGTGCTTCGTGTCATCCTGGATCGGTGACACACGATACCGAAGGATTTATAACGGAGGTAAATCACATGTATAAAGTAACGTAAAAACTATTACCTCAATCCAAAACATAGCGAAGCAACAAGGTTGGATTCCATCAACACCATGGCAAAGTTGAGTATAGGAAATCGTAACCCTAACGTATCACACTAAATCGTAGAAAATTCGCAACATGAAAAGTTGCAGCCAAAAATTGGTCACATGGAATATGCTGGCAATGTAACATAGAGAGTAATGAAGGAATAAGCCTATACTACATGCATATATGGCTGGTGGAAAGCTCTATGGTTACAATTTTTGCAAAAAGCCAATTTTCCTACTTCAAAGGAATAAATTTTATTTAACTATCATGGTGGTTGTTAAACATTGAGAATGGTTGATGCATCCTCAATCCCAATTAAAAGTACTCATTAAAATCCAACAATATAAATTAGAAGTAACATGATGAGATCAACAGGAAAATCCAAGTACTAGATACTCAAAATTGTCCATAACAGGACACGGCCATGATTAGTTTATACACTGCAGAGGTTTGCACTTTTCCCCACAAGACTCGATCGCCTCCGCTTGGTTCTCGCACTTCATGGTGTTTGAGAAGCGGATGACCGAGACATAGTCTTTCGAAGCGCTAACTTTACATGTGGGTAGACCGTACCAACCTACATCCCCTACATCAGCTAGCCTACCCGGGAGTTCGCACAACTTAGTCCTTCACGCCAGAGCAATGGCTTGTGGCTGCACGGAGTTTCTAGTTTGAATAATCTCATGATCCCTTTGGGCTGGGTGGCGGTCCGAAGAATACAGGCAAATCCTGTCTACAGGTGCCTTGACAGGCAAGTCCGAATAGCAGGTGCCTCAATCCACCCAGATGTGTGTTTAAGTTGCCACCTTAGATAAACCATTAATTATCAATCTCACATCATGGATGGATACACTCACCCAATCCACGTCTACTAGCATAGCATGGCATAATAAGCAACGTGAAGTAACTCCCAAGGGTTTGATAATGAGCAATGTAATAGGTACTACTCAACTACTTCCATCCCACAATTTATTTAGATCCTATTCATGCAAGTGTTTGAGGAATAGATCTAATGCATAAACTGGTAGTAGAAAAGTATGATCAAGTGTTACTTGCAAAGTTGATGAAGATGATTCGCCTCAAAACTCTTGATAGATCTACTCGTCACACTCGGTCAATCTATCATAATCAAGCAATAAACCACACAGCAATCACTCAAAAGATCGGAGCGAAGAAAACAATTGAGCCAACCAAATCCAATAACTCTTGCAGCATAAAACAATTTCTAACAGTACCAAAATTATGTGAATTTGGCCTTATCAGTTTAGGTCAAGAGCGATTAGCAAAAGAATCAACTAAATCGGATTCTGAAACTCAAGTTATGATCAGCGAAGTTCAAATACAAATCTGTTTGAATTCAAATTTTAAACTTTCAAAACATGTTTGAGTTGTATTACTGGATAGAGGAGATCATAACGAAGAAGTGGGCGTTAGTTTCGTTGGATTCACTTCTGATAAAGTTATGATCGTTTGAAGATTAGGGACTACGGATAGGTCCATGACGGAAATTAAAAAAAAGAAAAAATCTATCGAGTGAGCACAAACAAAACCGGAAGAAAAAGGCGAAAAACCGATCTAGGGTTTCGGAAAGAAACAAACAAAAACCGATCTAACGGAACGAAACCGATCTAAAACCGATCTAGAAAACGTGGCGGCAGGCTAGTACCTCGAAGAGCGAGGGGCTCGGTGGTGGCGGCGTGGTGACGGCGCTTAATGACGCTGGTGAGGCGGCGGTGTGAGGCGGCGGGCGGCGGCGGCTATGGCGGCGGCGGCACACTGCTGCCTGCTTGCTGGGAGGAGAGGAGAGGAGTTGATTTGATGTGTTGGAGGGGGGGTGTGGGTATTTATATTGGGAGGAGGGTTTTGCTTGGGGTAGGGGCAAGAAATAGATTAGGATTAGAAACAAGAGGAATAGATCTAGGAATAGATACGGAATAAACAGAAGTAGGAAAGGAGTCCTACTAGGACTTGGGAAAAGGCGGCTTCTGCCTCCCTTAGTGCGTCTTGGCGTGGGCGTTAACCTTGCAACGGCTAATGACTTGGGCCTTTGGCCCAAAGCGCTCTGATTTTTAATTTTTTTAACAGAGAAACCAAATAAATAAATATATTATATAAGCATATAATATCAAAATTTTCAGAAAAAGATTTCACATGATGAACTTTATTCTAGCTTCAAATAAAATACAAAAATTCAAATACAAATAGTGCTACTGCCCTAATAAAATCCACTGAAAATCATTTTAAAAATACCAAATGATTTCAAATTAATTCTCTCCAATTTTCTGATGTGGGAATCATGTTACCTATTTCCATATATTTTATTTTGGGAAAAATAATTTGAATAAAACTCAAATAACTCCAAATTGAAAAATAATTCAAAGGAACTTTGAATTTAATTCTTTGAAACTCCCAACTCATATTTCATATGTTTTGAAGAAGTCATTTATCTTCGCTCGTGAAAATCATTGAGTTGCATAAAGTTTCAGAATTGGAAAATATTTTCAAATGAAATTCAAATATTTTCAACACTTGTCATTTAAATAAATGGAAGAAGTCATGTCATCTTCTCCAGGGTTTTGATGAAAAATTTGAATTCGAAGATTATAAAAAAGAAAATGAAAGTTTGGGAAAGTCCTTTTATTCCCTCTCATCTAACTTTCAAAAAGTTTCGAAATCACTCACTTTCAGTCAATCAATCAAACAATCAATCAAATCTATCTATTTGTTTATAACATTCCAAAATTTAGAATTTTGGGATGTTAATCAAGTTGCCATGTTGTTGTTTTCAATAGCTTGCATTGTATATGGTCTTGTTTGTCATTTTCAAACCGTTCATCTTTCCGTGATCTTTATATCAATTTCAACCCAAATCTTCCGATCTATCTAGTGGCATGCTTGGGTTTAAGATTGTGCCATGTTCATTATTTCTCCTTCCGTCTCGAATACCCATTCCAAAACACCTCATCCATATATGCATCATATCTTGCATTTCATGACATGTCTTGCATCATGTTGCTTTTTACATTATTATTTTTCTTTTTTTCCATGGTCCTTTGCCATATGCCTATGACAACCAAGACCCACCTGTAATCCCCTAGAACCTCCTCCTTTTATCTTATTCACACTTAGTAATCCCAGAAATTCCATTTGGAATATGCTAGTTTTCCATTTCGGCCTTGTCCAATTTTAGTCATTCCATATCGGCAGTTTTCCAATTCTGTAAATATCCATTTCTGCAGCATTTCACTTAATGCAATTGTGATCATTTCTCTAACCCAAACATATTATATATGTTTTGCATTAAAATCAATGAATCCATTGGTGGAATCCATTTCTGCATTTGATCAAGTTTGCACACATGTCATTTTACATTATATTGTTCTTTTGTCATTTTGTGTCATTAAATTCATATATGCGCGTTGTTTTGAACAGCCATTTTTCATGTCTACTTCATGCTAGAATTTACGTGCCATATAGTGCATGTGATAAGTGCCACAAGCTTGCAAGCCTACATGAATCTGTTCTGCCATGTGCGTGCTTATTTTGCTAAGTCTTAAGCTGTCAGTATAACTTCTCATTTTGCATTGATGCTATCTTGATATCTGAGATCTTTGGAACAAGTTCAGTAAGGAGTTTTGTTAAGTGCATTTAGTACTAGCATGTCATGCTCTTTTTTGCTATAATATGATCCTGTAGCATATAATATACTAGTCCTAAACATTATCTGAATCTGTTTTGCCTTGTTCAATTTCTGCCAAGTATAAAACTGTTATCATTTGCATATTTTCCATCATGTTTAAACAAGTTCTACTGAATTTTAGCGGTCAGTAATCCTGTTTGTAGTTCTGACATGTGCTAATTCCTTTGCATTCATTTCCATGTTGCTATGTTGTAGCATATATATAAACTTTGCATCAAGTTGCCATGTTGTTGTTTTCAATAGCTTGCATTGTATATGGTCTTGCCATTTTCAAACCGTTCATCCGTTTAGGTGATCTTTATATCAATTTCAACCCAAATCTTCCGATTTATCTAGTGGCATGCTTGGGTTACAAAGATTGTGCCATGTTCATTATTTCTCCTTCCGTCTCGAATGCACCATTCCAAAACACCTCATCCATATGCACATCATATGCATTTCATGACATGTCTTGCATCATGTTGCTTTTACATTATTATTTTTCTTTAATTTTCCATGGTCCTTTGCCATATGCCTATGACAACCAAGACCCACCTGTAATCCTAGAACCCTCCTCCTTCTTATTCACTTAGTAATCCCAACGAAATTCCATTTCTGGAATATGCTAGTTTTCCATTTCAGGCCTTGTCCTTTTAGTCATTACAGTTTTCCAATTCTAAATATCCATTTACGGCAGCATTTCACTTAATGCAATTGTGATCATTCTCACTAACCCAAACATATTATATATGTTTTGCATTGAAAAATCAATGAATCCATTGGTGGAATCCATTTCTGCATTTGATCAAGTTTGCACACATGTCATTTTTACATTATATTGTTCTTTTGTCATTTTGTGTCATTAAATTTATATACTATTTGTTTTGCACATGAACAGCTTCATTTTCATGTCTACTTCATGCTAGATTTTATTTCGTGCCATATAGTGCACTGTGATAAGTGCCACAAGCTTGCAAACATGCCTACATGAATCTGTTTCGCCATGTCGTTGCTTGTTTTGCTAAGTCTTAAAGTGTTATAACTTCTCATTTTGCATTGATGCTATCTTGATATCTGAGATCTTTGGAACAAGTTCATGGGAGTTTTGTTAAGTGCATTTAGTACTAGCATGTCATGCTCTTTTTGCTATAATATGTTCTCCAGCATATAATTTACTAGTCCTAAACATTGCTATCTAATCTGTTTTGCCTTGTTCAATGAATTTCTGCAAGTATGTAAAACTGTATCATTTGCATATTTTCCATCATGTTTTAAATAAGTTCTAGTGAATTTTGATAGCTCAGTGTCGGTGTACTAGAGTAGGGTACCCTAGTATCTCGAACTTGTGCACTGAGGTAGTCACCCATGGCAGGGGCTTGCCTAGTGACCGTCAAGGTCCTCCATGTTCCTCTGGAGCCATTCAAAACAAGGTATTTCAGCCAAGAACAAGTCCCGGCAAGAGGAGCTTGCCGGAAGATACTCAAGGCGTAGAGACCCGGCAGAGAGCTTGCGGAAGGCTCGGTGGCGACAAGCTTCCGGGCGCGACAATCATTCAGCGCGGCAGGCGCTTGCCAGCCGAACTCTCTTCATCTCCGCTCAGCTCATACCAGCGTGCCATGCCATGGGACCATTCGGGCGTGCGTGTCAAACTGTGCAGCGGTGGAACAGCGGTAGCTGACAGGAGTGCCATCGTGTGGCAGCGGTGGCGCCCACGAGCGGTCCCTTTCGCCTTTGGGCGACATGGGGCGGGCATTTAATGCTTTTGTCCCTTGCCGTCCGAGTTAGGTAGAATACACTGTACAAAGTAGCTGTACCAACGCATCTCATTTTCCCATTTTTCCCTTGTCTACGTTGCCACCTGTTGGTGACCCCTTGAGCCTATAAAAGGAGGCCCATGCGCAGCGTAGAAGGGTTCGCTGGTTGGGTTCGACTCATTCGAAACACTGAGACACGCTGGTCTTGTAGCTCTGCTCCCTAGCAAACACAACATAATCAAACAAGCATAGTAGGAGTATTATCTCGAGCTCCAAGCTGGGTAAACTGCTCGTGTGTTCCGCCTCGATCGCTCTTCGTGCAATCTCCTTACGAACGAAGGGACTGGTCCGCGGTCCCATAGGTGTTCGTGGAGTTACGATCAACTTCCCGACATCTTTGGGCGCGGTGAGCGTCGAGGCTGTGAACCTGATCCGGCGTTCACGACAACATCTTCATCATCTTTATCAACATGCCACGAAGAAGAAGGCTTTGGCGGCAGCGAGGCGTCCACGTCGATCCCGCCACCGAACAAGCGGATGGCGGGAAAACGCAGCCGAAAAACGGCGTCGATGAGGGACCTCATAGCGTTGCCAAGTCAAGGACAAGGCCGCGCGAGACCTCGGCGTCCGTACACGCAGCGCCGTCTCGGGAAGCGGCGGGACCGACAGCGTCATCGTATTCATAGTACCATCGCTCGTTGGATCAAGGCCAAGTGGAGGATCTCGAGGCCCTCAAGACCAGCGTGCCGCCCGAAAGCTGGCGCGGCGAATGCGGTGCTGGGCGGGATGCTGCTCTTCTAACATAGTTAAGTCCGGCATATCCGTTCTCGCCGTTCACCACCACCCACCAGCGGAAGCCTTGCGAGAGCTCAGCGCTCTAACTACCCTCCAACAGCCGACAAGGTCGACTAATGGAGGCCACCATCGAATTCTCGCCGGCTTTGCCAACAGCGACACTCGCGGCAACCAACTAAATCGCTGCAGCGGCAAGGCGACAAAACGCGAGCGGTGGCGGCAAAACCTGTGGGGTGCAACCACCATGCACTCTCCACCAAGGCCAAGATCACCAACTCGATGGATCCACCTCGCAGCGGCCCACATCGCATCGGATCCACAGGCGCCCGTGATCGCGCAAGTTCTTCAAGAAGCAACAAGAAGAGCCTTTCGAACCGCGCGGCGCGAAAAGCTTCGGCGTCAATCCGACCAGCGGCGCTGGGCCTCTGTCGATATGCATGCGCCGGGGAACGAGCAGCGACTTGCCGTCTGTGATGGGTTGCCCTGCGTTCACTCGTGAGCTGCCGCCAAGTCGATGGCCAGCAGAAAATTTCAAGCCAGACATGCGGAGAAATGCGATGGCGGGGCGCATCCGTAGGAGTTCCTCGACATCTACACCATCGCGGTGCAAGCTGCAGGGGACGAGGCGACAAGATCCTCGCCTTCTCCCGGCGGTACTCAAGCCCAATGTCAGATCTTAGCTCATGCACTTGCCGGACAGCTCCATATCCTCTTGGGCAGATCTATGCCATCGGTTTGTGGCGCCTTCCGATGACCACAAGCCTCATGGCCAATAGAAGCGACCTTCACCTGCCGGAAGGAAGGAGTCCTGCGCAAGTTCATTCAAAGATTCAGCCGTGTGCATTACAACATCCCGATGTCCACCCTGCCCCGGTGATCAGCGCGTTCATCGAGCGTCTTGGAACCGCGGATGAGGAGGAGATGGCGATGTGCAAAGTCAAGACGGCGGAGGGCTGTATGCCACGCCGACAAGTGTGCACGCGTCTGAGGAAGGAGGAGACTCGGGAGAGAATCTGACAGGATCGATGGTGGGAGACCGCCCGGCGAAGAGCGGCGGAACAGAAGAAGGCAAAGAGGTGCTGGTTAGCCGGTCCGACAACGGTGGTACCGCCAAGAAAGCCAAGGTTGGTGGCTCGGCAAGGAGGTTGCGGCGACACCGACCGTAAGCTATGGCGACACCGACAAGCGGACAGTCAACAAGCGATCGCAAGATCCACCATACCAAGGGCCATGACCTCCAGGCTGCAAGAAGGTCGAGCAGCTTGTTGAGCAGCGAGAGGCTGATGCGGCGGCGCGCGACAAGGAGAAACCAGGGGAAGGTGCTGGGGAGTTGGCGAAGCGACCGGCGGGCGCGGCAAGGCCAAGCAGCGGCAGGAGACCTCGCGATGCGCGACAAGGATGAAGACGACGGCGATGAAGATATGGAAGGCAGCAAACCGATGAGCAGGAATTTCAAAGCCACGAGGTCCTCTGCGTTGGGCGGTGCTTCTGCGCCTCACACCGCCAACTCAAGCAATGGATGCGGAGGTTAATGCGAAACCATCCGTGGAGTCACGCAAGCCTCTGAAATGGTCCAGCACCCTATCATCTTTGATATTGAGGACCACCCTCGATAACTGCGGTGGGGTGCTTGGCGATGTTGGTCTGCCGACTATCCGCAACCTCAAAGTCACCAAGATGCTAGTTGCGGCGGGGCGGCTTAAACCTGATATCCTCCGCGGTGCTCGAAGCTTCAAATCCACGCGAGACTCGAAGAGGCGGCACATTCAAGAATAAATCCGGGAAGGAGCAAGCGCGAAGGAAGATCACGTTGCCGTAACATTTGGCGGTGATAAACTGGGACTTAGAGGTCACGTCGGCGTTGCTGATTTTCCATTGCCTTATAATGGGATACTTGGCGTCAGCGCTCGCCAAGTTCATGGCAGCCTCTCATATATGCATACAACTTGCTCAAGTTGCCGGCCCGATAAGTGTCATTTCCATCCATGGCGAAAGGGATGCTCTTATCTGCCGACAATATTCACCGGGGCAGCAGCTGCAGCGGATAGTAAATCACGCGCATTGAAGCTCCGGGAAAAGACCACTTTGTCTGCAAGAGCTCGATGCCCTCCGGCAGCGCACTCTTGGTGCTGCGCTCGTCGAGGCGCTTCATCGAGCTCCGGCGAAGCTGAAAGACGATGGCAGCTCCACGGACAAGAAGGTGCACGCCAAGGGCGGCGGTGGTACCTTCACCATCGATGCCACTCCGACCCTAAAAATAAGGCCGCTTCGTTGCTTTCGCGAGCGAAACGTCGGCGATGTTTGTGACATCCGGTGTTCCCGGGAAAGTAATTGAGCACCACTGCGTATCTGTCATCGCGGCCCGTCAAGCGAAAATCGGAAGCGAGCGGTGGGCGCCAGAATTCATTGCGAAAGATCAAGCTGGGCGGCAGGCAGCCCGCGGAGGTGCTCATAAAAAGAAAAATCTATCGAGTGAGCAGCTTGCTAAACAAAACCGGAAAGAAAAACCGCGAAAACCGATCTAGGGTTTGGAAGAAAAGAAACGAAAAACCGATCTAAGCAGGCGAAACCGATCTGAAACCGATCTAGAAAAGCGTGTGTGGTGAGGCTAGTACCTCGGCGAGGGCTCAGTGGTGGCGGCGTGGGGGCGTGGCGGGCAAGTGGTGGCAGCGGCGCTGGTGAGGCGGCTGGTGAGGGTGAGGAGGCGGCGGGCATGGCGGCTATGGCGGCGGCGGCACTGCTCTTCTTCTGCTGCGGAGGAGAGGAGAGGAGAGTTGATTTGATGTGTTGGAGGGGGTGCTTGGGTATTTATATTGGGAGGAGGGTTTTGCTTGGGGTAGGGGGCAAGAAATAGATTAGGATTAGGAAACAAGAGGAATAGATCTAGGAATGAATCGGAATAAGCAAGTAGGAAAGGAGTCCTACTAGGACTTGGGAAAAGGGCGGCTTCCTGCCTCCTTGGTGCGTCTTGTGGCGTGGGCGTTGGCCTTGTGGCCGCCCGGCGGCTAATGGCTTGGGCCTTTGGCCCAAAGGCGCTACTGATTTTTAATTTTTTTAACGAGAGACAAAAAAAAACCAAATAAATAAATATATTATATAAGCATATAATATATCAAAATTTTCAGAAAAGATTTCCTACATGATGAACTTTATTCTAGCTTCAAATAAAATACACAAAAATTCAAATAAAACAAATAGTGCTACTGCCCTAATAAAATCCTTTGAAAATCATTTTAAAAATACCAAAATGATTTCAAATTAATTTCTCTCAATTTTTTGATGTAGGAATCATGTTACCCTATTTCCATATATTTTATTTTGGAGAAAAATAATTTGAATAAAACTCAAATAACTCCAAATTGAAAAATAATTCAAAGGAACTTTGAATTTAATTCTTTGAAACTCCCAACTCATATTTCATATGTTTTGAAGAAGTCATTTTATCTTCGCTCGTGAAAATCATTGAGTTGCATAAAGTTTCAGAATTGGAAAATATTTTCCAAATGAAATTCAAATATTTTCAACACCCCTTGTCATTTAAATAAATGGAAGAAGTCATGTCATCTTCTCTCCAGGGTTTTGTGATGAAAAGAATTTGAATTCCCGAAGATTATAAAAGAAAAATGAAAGTTTGGGAAAGTCCTTTTATTCCCTCTCATCTAACTTTCAAAAAGTTTCGAAATCACTCACTTTCAGTCAATCAATCAAACAATCAATCAAATCTATCTATTTGTTTATAACATTCCAAAATTTAGAATTTTGGGATATTCTGACATCAAGTTGCCATGTTGTTGTTTTCAATAGCTTGCATTGTATATGGTCTTGTTTGTCATTTTCAAACCGTTCATCCGTTTCCGGTGATCTTTATATCAATTTCAACCCAAATCTTCCGATCTATCTAGTGGCATGCTTGGGTTACCAAGATTGTGCCATGTTCATTATTTCTCCTTCCGTCTCGAATGCACCCATTCCAAAACACCTCATCGCATATGCACATCATATCTTGCATTTCATGACATGTCTTGCATCATGTTGCTTTTACATTATTATTTTCTTTAATTTTCCATGGTCCTTTGCCATATGCCTATGACAACCAAGACCCACCTGTAATCCCCTAGAACCCTCCTCCTTTTATCTTATTCACACTTAGTAATCCCAGCGAAATTCCATTTACGGAATATGCTAGTTTTCCATTTAGGCCTTGTCCAATTTTAGTCATTCCATATCTGGCAGTTTTCCAATTCTGTAAATATCCATTTACGGCAGCATTTCACTTAATGCAATTGTGATCATTTCTCTGCACTAACCCAAACATATTATATATGTTTTGCATTGAAAAATCAATGAATCCATTGGTGGAATCCATTCTGCATTTGATCAAGTTTGCACACATGTCATTTTACATTATATTGTTCTTTTGTCATTTTGTGTCATTAAATTCATATATGCTATGGCGTTGTTTTGCACATGAACAGCTTCATTTTCATGTCTACTTCATGCTAGATTTTATTTAGTGCCATATAGTGCCTTGTGATAAGTGCCACAAGCTTGCAAACATGCCTACATGAATCTGTTTACGCCATGTCGTGCTTATTTTGCTAAGTCTTAAACTGTCGGTATAACTTCTCATTTTGCATTGATGCTATCTTGATATCTGTAGATCTTTGGAACAAGTTCAGTAAGGGAGTTTTGTTAAGTGCATTTAGTACTAGCATGTCATGCTCTTTTTGCTATAATATGATCCTGTAGCATATAATATACTAGTCCTAAACATCGCTATCTGAATCTGTTTTGCCTTGTTAGGTGAATTTCTGCCAAGTATGTAAAACTGTTATCATTTGCATATTTTCCATCATGTTTTAAACAAGTTCTACTGAATTTTAGCGGTCAGTAATCCTGTTTTGTAGTTCTGACATGTACTTCAATTCCTTTGCATTCATTTCCATGTTGCTATGTTGTAGCATATATAAACTTTGCATCAAGTTGCCATGTTGTTGTTTTCAATAGCTTGCATTGTATATGGTCTTGCTTGTCATTTTCAAACCGTTCATCCGTTTCGGTGATCTTTATATCAATTTCAACCCAAATCTTCCGATTTATCTAGTGGCATGCTTGGGTTACCAAGATTGTGCCATGTTCATTATTTCTCCTTCCGTCTCGAATGCACCCATTCCAAAACACCTCATCCGCATATGCATCATATCTTGCATTTCATGACATGTCTTGCATCATGTTGCTTTTACATTATTATTTTCTTTAATTTTCCATGGTCCTTTGCCATATGCCTATGACAACCAAGACCCACCTGTAATCCCCTAGAACCCTCCTCCTTTTTATCTTATTCACACTTAGTAATCCCAGCGAAATTCCATTTCTGGAATATGCTAGTTTTCCATTTCGGGCCTTGTCCAATTTTAGTCATTCTGGCAGTTTTCCAATTCTGTAAATATCCATTTCTGGCAGCATTTCACTTAATGCAATTGTGATCATTTCTCTGCACTAACCCAAACATATTATATATGTTTTTGCATTCGAAAAATCCAATGAATCCATTGGTGGAATCCATTTCTGCATTTGATCAAGTTTGCACACATGTCATTTTTACATTATATTGTTCTTTTGTCATTTTGTGTCATTAAATTCGTATATGCTATAGCGTTGTTTTGCACATGAACAGCTTCATTTTCATGTCTACTTCATGCTAGATTTTATTTCGTGCCATATAGTGCCTTGTGATAAGTGCCACAAGCTTGCAAACATGCCTACATGAATCTGTTTACGCCATGTCGTGCTTGTTTTGCTAAGTCTTAAGCTGTCAATTATAACTTCTCATTTTGCATTGATGCTATCTTGATATCTGTAGATCTTTGGAACAAGTTCAGTAAGGGAGTTTTGTTAAGTGCATTTAGTACTAGCATGTCATGCTCTTTTTGCTATAATATGTTCTGTAGCATATAATTTACTAGTCCTAAACATTGCTATCTCGAATCTGTTTTGCCTTGTTCAATGAATTTCTGCCAAGTATGTAAAACTGTTATCATTTGCATATTTTCCATCATGTTTTAAATAAGTTCTAGTGAATTTTAGCGATAGCTCGATGTCGGTGTACTAGAGTAGGGGTACCTAGTATCTCGAACTTGTGCGGGTAGTAGTTGACACCAGCGGCGGGGCTTGCCTAGTGACCGTCAAGGTCCTCCATGGTTCCTCTGGAGCCATTCAAAAACAAGGTATTTCAGCCAAGAAGACAAGTCCCGGCAAGAGGAGCTTGCGGAAGAATACTCAAGGCACGTGAAGACAAGACCCGGCAAGAGGAGCTTGCGGGAAGGCTCGATGGCGACAAGCTTCGGCGCGACAATCATTCAGCAGCGGCAAAGGCGCTTGCCGCGAGCAACTCTCTTCATCTCCGCTCCAGCTCATCCACCTGGCGTGTCGCCATGGGACCATTCGGCGTGCGTGTCAAGAGCTGTGCAGCCGATGGAAACAGCGATGGCGGCGGCGGACAGAGTGCCATCGTGGCAGCGGTGGCGCCTGACAGTCCCTTCTGCCTTTGTTTAGGCGACATGGGCGGGCATTTAATGCTTTGTCCCTTGCCGTCGAGTTAGGTAGAATACACTGTACAAAGTAGCTGTACCAACCGCATCTCATTTCCCATTTTCCCTTGTCTACGTTGCCACTGTTGGTGACCCCTTGAGCCTATAAAAGGAGGCCCATGCGCAACGTAGAAGGGGTTCGGCTGGTTGGGTTCGACTCATTCGAAACTACAGACACACGCTAGGTCTTGTAGCTCTCTGTGCTCCCTAGCAAGAACACAACATAATCAAACAAGCAGTAGTAGGAGTATTATCTCTCCGGAGAGCTCCGAAGCTGGGTAAACTGCTCGTGTGTTCCGCCTCGATCTGCTCTTCGTGCAATCTCCGCCCCCCACCGAACCGAAAGGGACTCGGTCCGCCGGTCCCATAGGTGTTCGTGAGTTCGATCAACTTCCCGACATCTTTGGCGCGCCGGTAGAAGGCGTCGAGGCTGTGTGAACCTGATCCGGCGTTCACCGAGCAACATCTTCATCATCTTTATCAACATGCCACGAAGAAGAAGGCTTTGGCGGCAGCGAGAGCCGTCACGTCGATCCGCCACCACGGAGCAAGCGGATGGCGGGGAAGCGCCAGCGGAAAAACAGGCGTCGATGAGGACCTCATGGCGTTGCCAAGTCAAGGACAAGGCGCGCGCGACCTCGGCGTCCGTACCGCCCGCGCCCGTCTCGAGGCGGCGGGACCGACAGCGTCATCGTATTCATAGTACCATCGCTCGTTGGATCAAGGCCAAGCTGGAGGATCTCGAGGCCCTCAAGACCAGCGTGTGCGCCCGGCGAGGCTGGCGGCGGCGAATCTGATGCGCTGGGCGGGATCTGCTCCTTCTAACATAGTTAGAAGTCCGAGCATATCCGTTCTCGCGCCGTTCTGCGCCACCCACCACTCCGGCGGAAGCCTTGGCGAGCTCAGCGCTTCTAGACTACCTCCAACAGCGACAAGGTCGACTAATGGAGGCCACCATCAATTCTCGCCGGCTTTGCCAGCAGCGACACTCGCGGCAACCAACTAAATCGCTGCAGCGGCAAAGCGACAAAACGCGAGCGGTGGCGGCGAAACCTGTGGGGTGCAACCACCATGCACTCTCCACCCGAAGGCCAAGATCACCAACTCGATGGATCCACCTCGGCAGCGACTCCACCGCATCGCCGGATCCACGAGCTCGCCGTGATCAGCGCCAAGTTCTTCAAACGGCAACAAGAAGGCGCTTCGAACTTCGCGCCAGCGCGAAGAAAGCTTCGGCGTCAATCCGACCAGCGGCTGGGCCCTCTGTCGATATGCATGCGCCGAAGAACGAGGCGACTTGCCGTCTGTGATAGGTTGCCCTGCGTTCACTCGTGAGCTGCCGCAAGTCGATGGCCCAGCAAGAAGAATTTCAAGCGGACATGCGGAGAAATGCGATGGCGGGGCGCATCCGTGGAGTTCCTCGGCATCTACACCATCGCGGTGCAAGCTGCGGGGGCGAGGCGACAAGATCTCGCCAACTACTTCCCGGCGGTACTCAAGCCCAATGTCGGATCTTAGCTCATGCACTTGCGGACAGCTCCATATCCTCTTGGGCAGATCTATGCCATCGGTTTGTCGGCGCCTTCACGGTGACCACAAGCCTCATGGCCAATAAGCGACCTTCACTGCTTCGCCGGAAGGAAGGAGAGTCCTGCGCAAGTTCATTCAAAGATTCAACCGTGTGCATTACAACATCCCGGATGTCCACCCTGCCGCGGTGATCGGTAGCGTTTCATCGAGCGTGCGGAACCGCGAGGATGAGGAGGAGATGGCGATGTGCAAAGTCAGGGCGGCGGTGAGCTGTATGCCTGGCGACAAGTGTGCGCGTCTTTGAGAAGGAGGAGACTCGGGAGAGAATCTGAAGCAGGATCGATGGTGAGGAGACCGCCCGGGAAGAAGAGCGGTGACGGAACAACGAAAGAAGAAAGGCAAAGAGGTGCTGGTTGTCGGCGGTCCGACAGCGGTGGTACCGCCAAGAAAGCCAAGGTTGGTGGCTCCGGCAAGGAGGTTGCGCTGACACCGACCGCCAAGCTGTGTGACGCCGACAAGCAGGACAGCTCAACAAAGCGATCTTGCAAGATCCACCATACCAAGGGCCATGACCTCCGAGCTGCAAGAAGGTCGAGCAGCTTGTTGAGCAAGCGAAGGCTGAGTACGGCGGCGCGACAAGGAGAAGGCCCAGGAAGGTGCTTTGGGGAGTTGGCAAGCGACCGGCGGGGAGGGCGCGCGGCAAGGCCAAGCAGCGGCAAGGAGACAGACCTCCAGCGGTCGCGACAAGGATGAAAACGGCGGCGGCGATGAAGATATGGAAGGCAGCGAAACCGATGAGCAGGAATTTCAGAAAGCCCACAGAGGTCCTCTGCGTTGGCGGTGCTTCTGCGCATACCTCACACCGCCAACTCAAGCAATGGATGCGGGAGGTTAATGCAGCGAGAACCATCCGTGAAGTCACGCAAGCCTCTCGAAATGGTCAACACACCTATCATCTTTGATATTGAGGACCACCACGATCGCATAACTGCGGTCGGGTGCTTGCGATGTTGGTCTCGCCGACTATCCGCAACCTCAAAGTCACCAAGATGCTAGTTGGCGGCGGGGCGGCTTAAACCTGATATCCTCGCGGTGCTCCGAAGCTTCAAATCCACGACAATGAGCTCGAAGAGCTGGCACATTCAAGAATAAATCCGGGAAGGAGCAAGCGAAGGGAAGATCACGTTGCGGTAACATTTGGCGATGAGCTAAACTTGGGACTTAGAGGTCACGTTCGGCGTTGCTGATTTTCCATTGCCTTATAATGGGATACTTGGCGTCCAGCGCTTCGCCAAGTTCATGGCAGCCTCTCATTATGCATACAACTTGCTCAAGTTGCCCGGCCCGATAAGTGTCATTTCTGTCCATGGCGACAAGAAGGATGCTCTTATCTGCGCCGACAATATTACCGGGAGGCAGCAGCTGCAGCAGATAGTAAATCACTTGCCTTTGAAGCTCCGGGGAAAAGAAGACCACTTTGTCCAGCAAGAGCTCGATGCCCACTCCGGCAAGCGCACCTCTTGGTGCTGCGCTACCGTCGAGGGCGCACCATCGAGCTCCACGGCAAGTGCAAGAAGGCGATGGCAGCTCCACGAAGACCAAGAAGGTGCCTGCCAAGGAGGGCGGCAGCGGTGGTACCTTCACCATCAGTGCCACTCTCGACCCTAAATAGGAAAGCGCGCTCGTTGCTTTCCTGTGGGCGAACGTCGACGTGTTTGCATGGCAACCGTCTGACATCCCCGGTGTTCCCAGGAAAGTAATTGAGCACCACTTAGCTGTCTGTCCTCATCGCGGCCCGTCAAGCGAGAAAATCAGGAAGCGGCGGTGGGCGCCAGAATTCATTGCGAAGAGATCAAGCTGAAGCGGCGGGCCTTGTCGGAGGTGCTCCATCCTACGTGGTTGGCCAATCCTGTGGTTGTGCATAAGGCAAATGGGAAATGGAGACTTTGTATCGACTTCACGGATGTTAATAAAGCTTGTCCCAAAGACCCATTTCCTTGCTGCGCATCAACAGATTGTTGACTCCACGGCTAGATGTGATTTGCTTTCATTTCTTGATGCATACTCGAGATATCATCAGATCTTCATGGCGAGAAGAGGATGAAGAAAACTGCATTCATCACCCCATGTGGCACATACTATTTGTGTCGGATGCCTTTTGGGCTAAGAATGCTGGTTCAACGTTTGCAGAGTAGTCCATGATGCTTTTGAGCCCCAAATGCGAAATGTAGAAGCTTACATGGATGACATAGTGGTCAAAAGCAAGGACGAAAGCAACTCTGGTTCAAGATTTAGATGAGACCTTTGCAAATCTCGCAAGATCAACCTCAAGCTCAACCCGAGAAGTGCGTGTTTGAGTCCCTTCGGCAAGCTTCTCGGGTTCTTCGTCTCTCGGGGAATTGAAGCCAATCCCGACAAGATCAAGGCCATTGAGCAGATTGAAGCACCAAAGCGCGTCAAGGATGTCACGAAGACTTGCGGTTGTGTGGCTGCTCTCGGCGAGGTTTATCTCTAGAGTGCGCTAAGCGCGCCCTGCCATTTTCAAGATTTTGAAAAAGGCAGGTCAATGAAATGGACTCGAGGCGGAGGCTGCGCTGCGAGGACTTAAAGAAGTACCTGTCCTCCACTCCAATACTTGTCGCACCTAGGCCACAAGAGAAGTTGCTGCTATATATAGCGGCAACCAATCAAGTGGTTAGTGTTGCGTTAGTAGCGGAGAGGGAGGCGAGATGATGAGCCGGCAACCGAGCGAGATGCATCCAGCGACAAGCGCGGGGCTTCACCGGCAAGCTCTGGTCCCGACAAAGACGGATCTGCGAGGATTGCGAGAAGATCTGAAAAGGATGGTGCAGCGCCCAGTTTACTTTGTCGGTTCCCTTCTGCGGGGGCTAGGTCAAGGTATTACAGGTGCGAGAAATTGCTTCGGCCTCCTCATAGCCTCGAAAGCTGCGCCATTACTTCCAAGCACATGAGATAACGATCGTCACTCGCTTTCCCACGAGGATATTGCAAAATCCGAAGCAACAGCCGGGATTGTCAGTGGGCACTTGAACTGTCAAGCTTTGGCCTCAAGTTTGAAAGCACTTCAACTATTCAAAGCGAGCATTGGCAGAGTTCATTGCAGAATGGGCGTAGCGCAAGATGAAGAAATTCGAGCGAGCATCCCGTCAAGGAAGCAAGTAAAGAGTGGCTGATGTACTTTGATGGTGCCTTCTCGCTGCAAAGCGCCGGTCTTGAGCGTCTTGCTTATCGCACCACGGAATACACCTCAAGTACATAGTCCAAATGCACTTTCCCAAGGAGCAAGCAACAAACAATCTGCAGATTATGAAGGTTTGCTTGCGGTCTCGAGTGCCATAGACCTTGGGATCAAGAAACTCATTGTCAGGGGTGACTCGCAGCTTGTCGTCCGCCAAGTGAACAAAGATTATCAGAGTCCGTTGATGGAAGCCTACGTTGATGAAGTGAGAAAGCTAGAAGAACACTTTGAAGGCCTGCAAATGGAACATGTTCCAAGAGCTCAGAATGATATAGCTGATGGACTGTCAAAGTGCGCGGCACTCAAGTTACCTGTGGAACCAGGGATTTTTGTTCTCAAGCTAACTCAGCCGACTGTAACGCCATCAACTGGACAAAACAAGAAGAGGAAGTTGATTTCTGGTGACTATTTTCGGCGAGCTCCCGAAGCCGCCGCCAAGAAGGTCCCGGGATCAACACCAAGAGTCTTGAGGAGCGATCTGCTCCGACAAGCCCTAGGGTTTGTTTCGTTGAAGCGAGCGCTCCCGACAAGCTTTGCTCCGGCAAGCTTGCGGGGAATATCAAGCTCGGCCGAGCCGCGAGTTCTTGCCGTGAAGCGGATGTTCCCTTGAACAGATGTGCATTTAGTCCTTGTTGTCGAGCCAAGCTCCAACATGGGCACAACAGATTATCCATTTCCTTGAGCGGAGAACTTCCGAAGAGCAAGAAGAAGCGGAAAAAGTAGCCCGGCGGTCAAGTATGTACCGGTTTGTCGACAGCACACTATCGAGAAGAAGACTCAGCGGTGTGAAATTGAAGTGTATTCACGGGAAGATGGACAAAAGCTGTTGGCGAGATATACGGAGGCATATGTGGTCACCACATTGGCGCAAAACACTTGCCGGCAAAGCTTTCCGGCAAGGTTTCTTCGGCCGACAGCCCTCCGGATGCAACTTCACAAGTAACCAGGTGTGAAGCGTGCGGTTCCATTCAGCAGATACACCAGCCAGCTCAAGCTCTCGGGCGATCCCTTTATCTGGCCATTTTGATGCGGGGGCTCGACATCCTCGGCCCCTTTCCCGAGCTGTCGGGGCTTTGAGTACTTATGCGTCGCAATCGACAAGTTCACAAAGTGGCGGAAGTGGAAGCGATGAGGAAGGTGACAACACAGTCGTGATCAAGTTCTTGGTCGATTGTTTGCCGTTTGGGATTCCTAACGGGATCATCACCGACAACGGCACACAATCCTGAACCGCACCTTCATGCGATCGTCCAAGATCTTGGCGCCAAGGTGCTGCTTAACTTACATTGCTCATCCGAGAAGCAGCGGTCAGCGAGAGAGGGCAAATGTTGAAGTGCTGCGGACTCAAGACCATAACTTTTGGCCAGTGCACAAGTGCGGAACAAAGCTGGATTGAGGAGCTACGGTGGTTCTTTGGTCGATCGGGGCGACACCGTCGAGCCAGCGGCGGACACCTTCGCTCTAGTCTATGGGCGAGGCAGTTCTCCCCACGGAACTTCGTATCACGGGTCACCTCAGTACTCGCTTATGATGAGCTTGAGCAAGAGCAGTTGCGACAAGATGGCCTTTGCTCCTCGAGGAGGACCGTCTTGAGGCTCTTTGTCACGAGCTGCTCGTTACCAGCAAGCTTTGCGCGCTACCATAACCGCAAAGTTAACGCCGAAGTTTCGAGGAAAGGCGACCTTGTTCTTGGTAGCGTTCAATCCGCCAAAATTCCAACAAGTTGGCCTTGAAGTGGGAAGGCCCTTATCGGGTGAAGCGAGTCACTAGGCTGGCGCTGTCATGCCAGAGACCGAAGATGGCATTCGGTGAGCAACTCCTGGAACATTGAGCATCTTCGTAAGTTTTACCCATAAGGCGCGGTTCTTGGAACCTGTTCGGCAACCACCTTTATACAAGTCTTGCCAATGTTGCATGTAATCCTTTGTACAAAGCGAGGCGCGAGACCCGTGCATAAGTAAAGCTCATGTGTTGCACACAACTTGTCAATTTCATGCTTTCATCATCATTTTGCATATGTTATCGACATTTTGTGCAGCAGCCACACCCGGTGAAATAACGAGCGCAAGCCTCCATAACTTTATTTTCTCTTCTTTCTCTTTCTCAAAGAAAGGAAGGTTCCTTCGCCCACAAGTTAGCGGGGAAGGAGAAGATAATGGTGTGGGCCACCAAGCGTCGCTCGAGGAAGTTTAAGCCTTACCGGAAGCAAATGACAGAAAAGCTAAGTTGCCAAAGTTTGAGCAATCAGTTTTAAATTTTAAGTTATCTTCCTCGAGCGATGGTACTTTGTATGGAAAACCTGTGCTTGTGAAGGAACCAACTCGTAGCTAGTTTAGCCCTTACTTTGTTTGAGTCCGCTCAACAACTTAAGTGAGCTGCAACCAGTTGCGACAAGGTTGCTTGTCGGGCGGCACCGCCGGACAGAGCTCTTGACGTTCCGCTTTTCAGCGCTTCATGACAAAAGGTGCCAGCGCCGACAAGTTCCCTAAAAGCGTGAGGGCACAAACATACAAAGGAATGAATCAAGTAAAAAATGACATTGCAATCATTGCCTAAGATAAGAGTTATATTACAAAAATAGCTTGTCGCAGATCTAATAAATTGTTACGCTAAAACATGATCGGCAGCGACAAGGAAAGATAAAATTGGCGGCCTAATCTACGGTGCGCCATCAACCCTTGATCTTGCCCACCTTGTCCACAATGGGTGCGACAAGGGCTTTGGCGCCTCCACATCGGCATCTGGCGGCAAGGATCGGAGGACACCGTTGAGGTTGAGACCTGGATTCGGAAGGCCACCTTCATCAACACCTTACGGAGAGCTCTGCGCGAGATCTGGCGCGATTCCTCGACCAGCTACTTGGGATCTCTTCCGGAGTCGCTGGAGAAACCGTCTGCGCCCTTGAGAACAGGCTGAGCTTGGCGCTGGGTTGGGCGCTTCGTCGGAGTACCCAAGATCCACCATCCCAGCTCCATCAGCTCCTTGCCGATGGCGGCGGCGGTATCCACAAGACCCTCCGTCCGGTGCATCACGTTCTCTCTGAAGGTGTTACGGGCGTTAAGTGGCACTCGTCGGCAGCTCCTCGTTGGTCTTGATCGTCTCCAACAGGGCCACCTCCCGCTCCTTGGCGCCGTCCAGCGTCTGCATCAAGGTGGTCAGCTTCAGCTCAAGATCTGCCTTGGAGTCCTTGGCGGCATCGAGATCTTTGATCCTTTCAGCGAGGCGGCCACGCAACTGCGCCAAGAGTGTGGCGTCCTTCTCGCGCTTCGTGCTGAGTGCGGCGAGCTCCTCGCCGCTCTTCTGACCCGGCCTCCGGCTCGTCACCTTTGTCTCAATTCCTTCTTGGCGGCCTCGGCGGCTGCGGCAGCATCCTTTGCTTCCTTGAGAGCTCCGCCAATTGATTGCTCGCGCGCGGTGAGCTCTTCCTCATAGCTGTCCAGGTTGATCTTCCGCTGCGCCAACTCACCGTATTGCGCAGACAACTTCTCGGCAGCTAGCCGCTGCTGCTCCTCGATCTTAGCCTTCTCAAGGATGAAGGCTATGCGCTCTTTGATCGCTCCCGCTCTTACGCTACGTTTGGAGAGCTTCTTGGTTGGCGCCCGAAGCTCTTGCGGCGCTTCTCCATATCTGCTCCGCCCTCGCGACAAGCGCTTCCGGGACTCAACTTGGCTTGCGGCGCGGTAAGCGACAACGGCTTCTTCGGCGCTGCTCCTCCTCGAACTTCGCCGCTGCTGCTGCTTGGCGCGTCAACCAGCGACAACCCAGCGGGCGAGCAGCTCTTCGTCAAAGTCTCCCCTTGACCGGCGCCACAGGCTCGAGGCCGGGGAGCTTGATGAAAACGCCGTCGCCCGGCCTTGATAAGCGCGGGCTGGGGCTCTTGAGGCCGGCGTTGCCGGTGGCGGAGGATCGGCGATCGGCGTAGCGCTGGCGCTCCTGCGGCCTCGGTCGTCGATATGATCGCCAGACCCTCGCCAGCCTTTGCGGCGGCAGCCTGGCGGCCTCCTGCGGCGGACCCATCGGCGCCGACATCTTCCTCCATGGTGGCGGCGTCGCCGGTGTTGCAGCAGCGTCCTCTTCGCCGGCGACCTCGGTCTCCATCGGCTCTGCGGCGGATGGATCGGCGACCAAAAAGATAGAACGATTAAGCAAATGTTGAAAGAAGAACGAAGAAAAAAGAACCCAGGAAATTTTCAGGCAAGAGGGTTACTGCGATGGGATCGTGGCGCGATGCACTGCCGGAGGATCGCGGCGCTGCCTTGTCGGGCTTCCTTGTCGAACCTCCTCCTTGCGGAAGCGGCTCCCTTGCGGAGATTTCTCCCTTGGCGGCGTAGTTGAAGCAGATGGTATTTGGGCGGCTTCCGGGCCCTCTGATGAGCTGCTCTGCTCCTACACAAATCAACAAGTCAGATATCAGCAAAGAAGGAGCACCCATGAGCGCCTAACCGTAAGAAGTAAACCATATACTTCTGCTGGGGGCTGTCTTTGAGGGGCTGCTTTGAGGAAAGGTTGCGGGTCCGGCAAGGGGTCTCGAGATCGCCTCCTGTTGCCGCAGGGGATCATCTTGATGACAACCACGGGGTCTTAGCTCTCTTCAATGCTCTGGACCAGCGCATACGAAAAGGAAAGAGTTCAGAATGAAGAAAATCAAATACAAGACAAAGCAACCAAATTGAAGAAATACAAGCACAGCATAGAAGCTTACTCTTCTTCTTCCTCGTCGGAGCTGAGCGCGGAGAGATCAAATTCCGGCTCGCCTCCGGTGCGAAGAGGCGGAGGAGTAGGTTCCCTTGACCGCTTGGCGGGGGTGGCGGCGGTGGCCTGAGAAGTCCCGCCTCAGTTGTTGCAGCGGTGTGGGGTGCTCCCGCGGCAACAGTGCTTGCCATGGTGGAGCGCGTCGCACGGCGCCGCGGCTGTTGGCCCGTCTGCCGCCCCATCACTTCCCCGGCCTTGCGGAGACGCCTTCTTGGTGGAGCTGCGGGCTCCGCTCATGACAAGCTACTTGAAGGTGTGGAGGCGCCCTCGGCAGACTCGCTCAGCTCAACCGGGCTCGGCCTGCTCCTCCTCGGCAAGCTCCTCTCGTCGGCAAGGCTTGCCGCCTCTGCTGCCTCTGCCTCCTCCACGGTGAACCCGATTCGGCAGAGGCAGCAGCTGCTGCCGCCTCCTCCAGCTGGTGGCGTCGCTGCATCTCGGCGTCGGTGGTGTCGCGCGTGAGCCACTTACGCTTTCGTCGGGCGGATCGGCACTTCTTCAAACTATCGAAGAACTGCCGCTGGCGTCGTCCGCGAGCTCTTGCCGAGTTGGAGCGATCCCATACCGTCGCACAAGGGCATCATGGCGCGGATGCGGTCGGCGAAGAGTTGTTGCACAATGGGACAACTCCCTCGGCAACCTAAACCACTCGGGGTGATCGGCGTCGTGCTTGAACAGCTCCGGCAACATCGCATCCAACTCCAAGGCAGTGAAATTCGAGTTGAGGCCGGGCGCAGCCTCATGATGTCCGCCGCATTTTGGAATTCCCAAGCGAGTCTCCTCCTCTCTGCCAAGGGGCCATCGCGGCGAAGGAAATCCGCGCCAAGCTGCGCCTCTGATGAGTCCGGCAAGCACGAGGCGCGGATCCGAGTCCTGACAATCTTCAACCTAGCATCCTCCGGCGCCAAGTTGCTCCAATCGTTGCGCGCACTATGGGAGTTTTGGCTGGGCGATCGAAAAACTGCGGGTTCTCCTCAGCGATCAACACCAATCGGCTCTCCCTCCTCCCACTTGCTTACGGAGCTCTCCTTCCAGATAGGCTTCTTTCTTGCCGATCACGGAGATCAAGCAATCCCTCCGGCAAGTGGCTCTCCTCTCTCGGCGGGGCATGAAGAAGTGGCGGAAGAGGGCTACGTTTGGGTGGACTCCGACAAAGTTTTCGCAAAGGTGTGCGAAAACTGCCATGGTCGAGACAGCATTGGGGGTGAAATCAAGGCGAAGCCCGTGGGTGTTCATGATGTCGCGAAGAATTCAGAGAGAAGGCGGGCGAGCCGTAATAGAAAGAAGCGAAGAAGGAGTACCGCCCGAAACCAAATCTGATCGGCGGAGAGTACCTTCGTCTGCGGATCGCCGCGTCTCCATCGACCGAAGAGGTAGTAGCCCTCTCTCAGCTCCTTTGCGTCAATCTGGGGAAGATGGCCCGCTCCTTCGCAGCGCCGTGAGCCGTTGCGCCTCGGCGACTTCACGCCCTTCCCTTGTCGACTTCGAACCATGGCGGAGGTGGTGGAGAGACCGGCGGCGTTGATGGCGTTAGTGGCGATGAAGCGGGCGCTGCTCTCTTGAGACTACGAAGAAGGGAGGCGGCGGTGGTTTCGAGATGGGACAGCAAATGGCAAGGTGGGCGACCTGCCTGTTTCCCCTGTATATAAGGAGGGAGGCGGACGTTCCGCTTTCAATTAAAAACCCCCGATCTCTCCCATGGCGCCCACGTTCGGTAGCGTGATGTTCGTGGGGGCGTGGTGGGTCGGTCGATTCTGGCGTAATCTGGGCAGCGTGCCCGATGCCTTTGTTTTGGGCCTGGCCCAACAGCGCTTCGGCACCGTGTGTGGCCCAGCCGAGAGCTCTGTCCGGTGTACTAGGTAGGGTACCCTAGTATCCTGAACTTCGTGCAGGCGATCGCAGCACCCAGCGGCGGGGCTTGCCTAGTGACCGCCAAGGTCCTCCATGGTTCCTCTGGAGCCATTCAAAAACAAGGTATTTAAGCCAAGAAGACAAGTCCCGACAAGAGGAGCTTGCGGGAAGGCCACTCAAGGCACGTAGAAGACAAGACCCGGCAAGAGGGCTTGCGGGGAAGGCTCGATGGCGACAAGCTTCGAGGCGTGACAAAGATTCAGCAGCGGCAAGGTGCTTGCAGCGGCGAGCAACTCTCTTCATCTCCGCTCCGGCTCATCCACCAGCGATGTCGCCATGGGACCATTCGAGCGTCGTGTCAAGAGGCTGTGCAGCCGGCGGAGGAAGCGTGATGCGGCGCAGCAGAGTGCCATCGTGGCAGCGGTGGCGCCCCAGCCAGTCCCTTTCTGCCTTTGTTTAGGCGACATGGGCGGGCATTTAATGCTTTTGTCCCTTGCCGTCGAGTTAGGTAGAATACAACTTGTACAAAGTAGCTGTACCAACCGCATCTCATTTTCCCATTTGCCCTTGTCTCGTTGCCACTGTTGGTGACCCCTTGAGCCTATAAAGGAGGCCCATGCGCAAAGTAGAAGGGTTTGGCTGGTTGGGTTGACTCATTGAAACTACACACACGCTAGGTCTTGTAGCTCTGTGCTCCCAAGCAAGAACACAACATAATCAAACAAGCAGCGATAGGAGTATTATCTCTCGGAGAGCTCGAAGCTGGGTAAACTGCTCGTGTGTTCCGCCTCGATCGCTCTTCGTGCAATCTCCGCCCTCACCGAACGAAAGGGACTCGGTCCGCCAGTCCATAGGTGTTAGTGGAGTTCTGATCAACTTCCCGACACTCGGTAATCATGTTTTGTAGTTCGACATGTACTTCAATTCCTTTGCATTCATTTCCATGTTGCTATGTTGTAGCATATATAAACTTTGCATCAAGTTGCCATGTTGTTGTTTTCAATAGCTTGCATTGTATATGGTCTTGCTTGTCATTTTCAAACCGTTCATCCGTTTCCGGTGATATTTATATCAATTTCAACCCAAATCTTCCGATCTATCTAGTGGCATGCTTGGGTTACCAAGATTGTGCAATGTTCATTGTTTCTCCTTCCGTCTCGAATGCACC
This sequence comes from Aegilops longissima, assembly GCA_021605205.1. Classification (NCBI taxonomy): domain Eukaryota; kingdom Viridiplantae; phylum Streptophyta; class Magnoliopsida; order Poales; family Poaceae; genus Aegilops; species Aegilops longissima. Next base: position 238,386,294 of record CM038679.1, read on the forward strand.
CATTCCATAACACCTCATCCATATACATCATATCTTGCATTTCATGACATGTCTTGCATCATGTTGCTTTTACATTATTAATTTTCTTTAATTTTCCATGGTGCTTTGCCATGTGCCTATGACAACCAAGACCCACCTGTAATCCCCTAGAACCCTCCTCCTTTTTATCTTATTCACTTAGTAATCCCATGAAATTCCATTTCTGGAATATGCTAGTTTTCCATTTCGGGCCTTGTCCAATTTTAGTCATTCCATATCTGGCAGTTTTCCAATTCTATAAATATCCATTTCTGGCAGCATTTCACTTAATGCAATTGTGATCATTTCTCTACAATAACCCAAACATATTATATATGTTTTTGCATTCAAAAAATCCAATGAATCCATTGGTGGCATCCATTTCTGCATTTGATGAAGTTTGCACACATGTCATTTTTACATTATATTGTTGTTTTGACATTTTTGTGTCATTAAATTCGTATATTCTATGACGTTGTTTTGCACATGAACAGCTTCATTTTCATGTCTACTTCATGCTAGATTTTATTTCGTGCCATATAGTGCACTGTGATAAGTGCCACACGCTTGCAAACATTCCTACATGAATCTGTTTATGCCATGTCGTGCTTATTTTGCTAAGTCTTAAATTGTCAGTATAACTTCACATTTTTCACTGACGCTATCATGATATCTGTAGATCTTTGGAACAAGTTCAGTAAGGAAGTTTTGTTAAGTGCATGTAGTACTAGCTTGTCATGCTCTTTTTTGCTATAATATGTTCCTGTAGCATATAGTATACTAGTCCTAAACATCGCTATCTGAATCTCTTTTGCCTTGTTCAATAATTTATGCCAAGTATGTAAAACTGTTATCATTTGCAATTTTTCCATGCTGTTTTAAACATGTTCTAGTGAATTTTAGCAGTAGCTCAGTAATCATGTTTTGTAGTTCCTGACATGTACTTCAAATCCTTTGCATTCATTTCCATCTTCCTATGTTATAGCATATATAAACTCTGCATCCAATTTGGTATGTTGTTGTTTTCAATAGCTTGCATCGTATATGGTCTTGCTTGTCATTTTCAAACCGTGCATCCGTTTCAAGTGATCTTTATATCAATTTCAACCCGAATCTTCCGATCTATCTAGTGGCATGCTTGGGTTACCAAGATTGTGCCATGTTCATTGTTTCTCCTTCCGTCTCGAATGCACCCCTTACAAACACCTCATCCGCATATGCACATCATATCTTGCATTTCATGACATGTCTTGCATCATGTTGCTTTTTACATTATTTTTCTTCCTTAATTTTTCCATGGTGCTTTGTCATGTGCCTATGACAACCAAGACCCACCTGTAATCCCCTAGAACCGTCCTCCTTTTTATCTTATTCTCACTTAGTAATCCCAGCGAAATTCCATTTCTGGAATATGCTAGTTTTCCATTTCGGGCCCTGTCCAATTTTGGTCATTCCATATCTGGCAGTTTTCCAATTCTGTAAATATCCATTTCTGGCAGCATTTCAGTTAATGCAATTGTGATCATTTCTCTACACTAACCCCAACATATTATATATGTTTTTGGATTAGAAAAATCCAATTAATCCATTGGTGGCATCCATTTCTACATTTGATCAAGTTTGCAAAAATGTCATTTTTACATTATATTGTTGTTTTGTCATTTTTATTTCATTAAATTCATATATGCTATGACGTTGTTTTGCACATTAACAGCTTCATTTTCATGTCTACTTCATGCTAGATTTTATTTCGTGCCATATAGTGCACTGTGATAAGTGCCACAAGCTTGCAAACATGCCTACATGAATCTGTTTCCTCCATGTCGTGCTTATTTTGCTAAGTCTTAAACTATCAGTATAACTTCTCATTTTGAATTGATGCTATCACGATATCTGTAGATCTTTGGAACAAGTTCAGTAAGGGAGTTTTGTTAAGTGCATTTAGTACTAGCATTTCATGCTCTTTTTTGCTACAATATGTTCCTGTAGCATATAGTATATGATGTCTACTACGCAACCTTCTTCTTGTAGACGTTGTTGGGCCTCCAAGTGCAGAGGTTTGTAGGACTGTAGCTAATTTCCCTCAACTGGATTACCTAAGGTTTATCAATCCGTGGGAGGCGTAGGTTGAAGATGGTCTCTTTAAGCAACCCTGCAACCAAATAACAAAGAGTCTCTTGTATCCCCAACACACCCAATATAATGGTAAATTGTGTAGGTGCACTAGTTCGGCGAAGAGATGGTGATACAAGTGCAATATGGATGGTAGATAAAGGTTTTTGCAATATGAAAATATATAAACAGCAAGGTAACTAATGATAAAAGTGAGCGTAAACGGTATTGCAATGAGTTGAAACAAGGCCTAGGGTTCATACTTTCACTAGTGCAAGTACTCTCAACAATAATAACATAATTGGATCATATAACTATCCCTCAGCATGCAATAAAGAGTCACTCCAATGTCACTAATAGCGATGAACAAACGAAGAGATTATGGTAAGGTACGAAACCACCTCAAAGTTATTCTTTCCAATCAATCCGTTGGGCTATTCCTATAATAGTGTCACAAACAGCCCTAGAGTTCGTACTAGAATAACACCTTAAGACACAAATCAACCAAAACCCTAATGTCACCTAGATACTCCAATGTCACCTCAAGTATCCGTGGGCATGATTATACGATATGCATCACACAATCTCAATTCATCTATTCAAACCAACAAATAAAACCTCAAAGACTGCCCCAAAGTTTCTCTGGGAGAATCGGAGGCGAACGTGTACCAACCCCTATGCATAGGTTCATGGGCGGAACCATAAGTTGATCACCAAAACATACATCAAGTGAATCACGTGATTTCACATTGTCACCACCGATACGCACGGCAAGACATACATCAAGTGTTCTCAAATCTTTAAAGACTCAATCCGATAAGATTACTTCAAGGGGAAAACTCAATTCATTACAAGAGAGTAGAGGTGGAGATGAAACATAAGATCCAACTATAATAGCAAAGCTCGCGATACATCAAGATTGTGCCAAATCAAGAACATGAGAGATAGAGATCAAACACATAGCTACTGGTACATACCCTCAGCCCCGAGGGTGAACTACTCCCTCCTTGTGATGGAGAGCGCCGGGATGATGAAGATGGCCACGGTGAGGTTCCCCCCTCCGGCGAGTCTTTGGAGCAGGGTCCGATTGGTTTTGGTAGCTCTAGAGGTTTTGTGGCGGCGGAACTCCTGATCTATTCTCTATTCCGGAAGTTTTAGGGTACGTGGAGTTATATAGGCGGAAGAAGCACGTCAGGGGAGCCACGAGGGCCCCACGAATCAGGGGGACGCGCCCTAGGGGTGTGGGCGCGCCCCCCACCGTTGTGGCTTCCTCGTTCCTTCCTTGACGTGGGGTCCAAGTCCATCCGGTATCTTTTCTTCCAAAAATAACTTCTCTAGTTGATTTCGTACCGTTTTGACTCCGTTTGATATTCCTTTTCTTCAAAATACTGAAATAGGCAAAAAACGGCTGTAAGTGCATCTAGTGCTCCTTAGTGATTTTGGTGTACTGAAGACTTATAGGTTAAGTAACTAATGCGTTTGTGAGTGTACACAGGTCTATAAGTCTATGAGCAGGTTGATATTCTGAGGCTCGACCCTAAAAATGAAGTTCTTCATCGAAGACTTTGATATTACGAAGACTTTGAAAGTGAAGAAATTGGTGTGACCTTGAAGACTTGGTATTCATTTGAGGAACATGATGCGTGAAGACTTTTGTTTTGTAGTTTCATTTTCTCTTTCTTGAGTCATAGGAAACACGTCTTTGTTAAAGGGAATTAGAAATACTAAGGAAAATTTTCCATGTGATGCTCAACTCAAAATCCTACACCTACCAATCCCTTGAGTGAAGCCTTTGGAAATATATACAGCTCAGTCAATTTCTTGATGTGAGAGCGAAGTTCTTACAGTCATTGAGGAAGTTATTCGACAGAGGAGTTAGGAATTCGCCGGTCGGATTGCCTACGATGAGGAACATGATAGCCACGAGAATTTGAGAGTCAAACTTCCGACCGTTCTTTATCTTCTTGCTTGACTGTCCCAAAATATCTTATCCACCTAACGGTCATATCATTGAAGGCATTTATGTCTTATCATGTCGGGCTGCTCCCTAGGCTATAAATAGCCGCCCCTACAACCACTAGCTGGTTGGCTGCTCGAAGAACTTGACACTTGTCATTTGAGAGCAACCCATCCTCACGAGGACTTTGGCGAAAATCATCAAGTGAGGAAAACCCAAAACCAAACCCTACAAACCCAAAGTGATTGAGCATCCTTGAAGAAATTGATCCTGCGTGGATCCGGCGCTTATTACCTTTGAAGGCTGTGCTTCTTCCAGACGGTTAGGCGTCATGGTCTAGAAACATCAAGAGGAATTGTGAATGCCGAGTGACCAAATGCAGTGAAGGTTTGGAAATCGCTGAAGACTTACCAGAGTGATTGGGCCGAGTGCATGTGACCTTAGTTCAAGGAGAATCTGGTGAGGACTTGGTGTCTGAGCTGCGTGCTTTCGGTTGGGTGTCCGGGACTGTGTGCCCTCGAGTTTAAATACTCAGCCACTCCAACAAGGCGTACAAGCCGAGACAGCAGTTGGAACTGGTCTACAAATCATTGTCTTCACCAACCTAACTGGTTCTATTTCCTCAACTCTTTCATTTCCTCATTCTTGTGTTGAGTGTTTGTTCATATCTGTGTTTGAAGACTTTGGTGAAGACTTTCTCAATTTCCTCAGTTCAATTTCTTGATCTGTTTGTCTTCATCTTGTGTTATCCTGTGATTACGCTTTACGTACTCTGTGATTGTTTTCATTTCATCATGATAACTATCGTGTATTCTGTTATGCTTACTTGAGTACTTATTCCACTGCAAGTAGTTCTTAGCTAAGGAATTTCCTCACCAGCAAATTCCTCGATGAAGAATTCATAAAATCGCCTATTCACCCCCCTCTAGTCGATATAGCACTTTCAATTGGTATCGAGCAAGGTACTCCTTGTTACGTGTGATTTTAGTTTAACCACGGAGTTTTAGTTATGTCGGCGAGGTATGATCAAGGTCTCGGCAGGGTGTCCTACCTTTGATGGGACGGACTACCCCTCTTTGGAAGAACAAAATGCGAATGCATCTTGAAGCAATTGACAACGATCTACGGTATGTTGTGGAAAATGGTGTTCCCTCGGTCACACCTTCTCGAATCTGCTGATGTGAAGATATTCAAGCAACTCGATTATCAAGCGAAGAATATCATATGTGGCCATCGAGCAAAGGTCAATATGGAAGAGTGAGTGCTTTGGAATCTGCCAAGCTCATCAGGACAGGCTGTCCAAAGTAAATGAAGGTGTCTCAACTCAGCGTGACTCTCGAGTTGATTTTCTTGGAATCTCTTCAACGCTTCAAAAGACTCGAAACAGCGAAAATGTTCAACAAACCTTGATCGCCTCTTGACATCTCAAAAGCTTCAAGCACTTGGCGCCATGACATCACCGACCATGAGGTGGTGAAGAAATTATTAAGATAAACGATTCTTCATTTGATACTCGCGCGATGATTCAAGAACGAGCTGACTACAAGTCTCTTGATCCTGCCGATATCCTCGAAGGCTAAATACTCATGAGTTCGACTTCTGAAAAGAGATCTCTATGGTTACGGCTATGGAAAAACACGTGCCACGAAGGCCAAGGCTGTGTCCTAATCTGAGTGTGAAGACTCGGTAGTAGCCTTGGAGATCTGAAGAATTAGGCGAGAGCTAGCGCTCGTGAAGAAATTCAGAAATTCTCAAGGCGTGCTCGCTTTGGAAAATCCTCAAGAAGCAGTGATTCCTCATCTAGTGACTATAAGAGAAGACTTTGTCACAAATGCAAGAAACCTAGTCACTACATCCAAGATTGTCCTCAGTGGGAAAAGGTATTAAAGAAGAAGAAACACAAGGATTACAGTTCTGATGACTCGAAGAAGAAGAAGAAATCATCAAAATCTTCATCATCAAAATCCTCAAAGCCTTCTTCTCACAAGAAGAGCAGCTCGAAAAGGCTCGGGCATTTATTGGCAAGAAATGGACTCGAAGCTGAATCGATGAACATGAGGAAGAGGAGATCAGAAGAATCCGAATCTGGTGTGGCTAGTCTGGCTCTTACTCTGCTTTTGTTAGCAAGTCCATCTTCAACACTGAAAAGCCGACTCCGCCGACAAGCACGATGAGGAAAATGATGACTACGCTCCACCTATTGCTTCATGGCAAAAGGTGCCAAGGTACTAAATTTCACCTCCTCTGAATCTAGTGAAAATGAATCGATGAGGATCTCAAGCCCAGCTACTCTAAACTTGCTAAGATTGCTATAAAACAACAAAGGGCTTTTGAAAAGGTTCAAAACATGCTAGACAAAAGTGATGATATGTTGGGTGAAGAAATGGATCGCACTAAAGCCACATTGAAAATCTTGAGACTTGGTCTAGGCTTGACAACCTTCAAGGTCATCATAACACTCTCTTATCGATCATGAGAAACTTTCTTATGAATTTCTTCAAAAGCAAGATCTTGAGAAGCTAAGAGTGAGTTATGAAGATCTTTAGAAGGGCGCGATTCATTACTTGCTCAACAAATCAGGGCTTCTCAAGAAGAATTTGCTCCTCCATGCTTAAAGTGCATTGAGCGTGAATCGCTAATTCTTCACTGAATGTTCAAATGCTTCAAGCTGTTACAAATTCTTCACCTGCCTCTGCTATCACTAATTCCTCATCGAGGACATTGCTAGTATCCTTGACGATGCAGGGCTGAAGGAATTGTACATGACGAGCATGTACAAAAGCCTCAAAGTGCATCAGACTCTTTGTGATGTGCTTAAAAACAGATTCTCAATAGGAACCCTAGGAAAGAGGTATTGCCTTTGAGAGAAACTCAATCTTGATGGAACATATTGGAAGCTTGAGCGGTATCCCAAAACCTCATGGGTTGCTGCAAAGGGACCTCGATTGATCCATCTACCTTATCTGGCTTTACGTGCGAATTTCCTCATTCTGCTGATGAGTCATTTGACTCAAACTATAAACTGTTCAAAAATCAGAATGGTGAAGTATTTGCTAGATATGTTGGCACTAACTGTAGGAACGGTTCGGTTCCCCTATGAAGAAAATCTGGGTTCCCAAGAAGTGCCTTGAAAGTCTTCAGGTGAATGTCCTCATGACACCACCAGTGAAGAATAGGAACCCCAGATCAAATTCTTCATATGGACCAAATTCTTCATATCGATCCAAGTCCTCATATGGACAAAATTCCTCAAAAGGATCAAAGTCCTCATATGATTATCATCGTGCTAACGACTCTGTTTCGCAGGGTAAAGCTAAGGGCTATGAATATGTGCATTATTCTTCAAATCAATACGTTCATAAGTCCTCAAAGAATTTCTGCTTATTCATATGCTTACCTAACCCCTCTTATGTGAAGCGAAATGGTTTGGCTTCTATGCCACCATTCTCATATGGTGCTTTCATGAGTGATGAACTCTTTGCCACCCCTTGAGATGTGGGTGGTGAAGAAAATAACTAATCTCTTCTGCAGGGTCAGGTCTCGGGCGTGCCTTAACGTCTGAAGAATTTCTTGGGGCACGACAAATTGCACGAAAGGGCCTTGAGCTAATCATGATGAAATGAACTTTCATTTCCACGTCCTCATCTTGCTTATCTGAATCTTGGTGATGAAATTCATCGATGAACTTGATATCATATTCTTCAGCGATGAAGTATATGAGATCGTAAGTTATACTAATTCATCTGCGGGATGATCAACCCAAAACCAGCGAGTGGGTTCTCGATAGTGGATGTACAAATCACATGGTGGTGATAAGAATCTATTGATGGATGCTCCTTATCACCGTCACATCAAACATATCATCTTTCTTGACAGAGGCAAAAGTCAGGTATTGGGTCTTGGTAAGGTTGCTATCTCTAAGGACATGCACATGGACAAAGTCATGCTTCTTGAGTCCTTAGGATACAACCTCATGTCGATCTCAATGCTTTGTGATCTTGATATGGTTGTTATCTTTGGCAAATATCGTTGTGTTGTGATTATGGAAGCTGACAATTCCAAAGTCTTGAAGGCTTTAGGAGAGGAGACTTGTACATTGTTGACTTTTCCACAGGACCACAACCAGCCGTGTGTCTACTAACAAAAGCTTGAAGGCTGGCTATGGCATGTTCATAGCAGAATGGGCGTAACGCAAGATGAAGAAATTCGAGCGAGCATCCCGTCAAGGAAGCAAGCAAAGAGTGGCTGATGTACTTTGATGGTGCCTTCTTCGCTGCAAAGGCGCCGGTGCGGGCGTCTGCTTATCGCACTGCCGAGAGACACCTCAAGTACATAGTCCAAATGCACTTTCCCAAGGAGCAAGCAACAAACAATCTGCAGAGTATGAAGGTTTGCTTGCGGTCTCGAGATCCATAGACCTTGGGATCAAGAAGCTCATTGTCGGGGGTGACTCGCAGCTTGTCGTCCGCCAAGTGAACAAAGATTATCGAGTCCGTTGATGGAAGCCTCGTTGATGAAGTGAGAAAGCTAGAAGAGCACTTTGAGGCTGCAAATGGAACATGTTCCAAGAGCTCGAGAATGATATTGCTGATGGTCATCGTCGCGCACTCAAGTTACAATGGAACCAGGATTTTTGTGCTCAAGCTGACTCAACCATATGCACGCATCAAGCTGGACAAAACAAGAAGAGGAAGTTGATTTCTGGTGACTATTTTCGGCAGAGCTCCCGAAGCCGCCGCCAAGAAGGTCCCAAGATCAACACCAAAAGTCTTGAGGAGTGCTGCTCGACAAGCCCTAAGTTTGTTTCGTTGAAGCAGGCCTCCGACAAGTTTTGCTCGGCAAGCTTGCCGGGAACATCAAGCTCGGCGAGCCGCGGGTTCTTGCGTGAAGCGGATGTTCCCGGAACGATGTGCCTTTAGTCCTTGTTGTCGAGCCACAAGCTCCAACATGGGCAAACAGATTGTCCATTTCCTTGAACGGGAGAACTTCCGAAGAGCAGAAGAAGCGGAAAGAGTAGCGGCGGTCAAGTATGTACGGTTTGTCGACAACACACTATCTGAAGAAGACTCAAGGTGTGAAATTGAAGTGTATTCACCGGAAGATGGACAAAAGCTGTTGGCGAAGATACGGAGGCATGTGGTCACCACATTGGCGCCAGAAGCACTTGCAGCAAAGCTTTCCGCAAGGTTTCTTCTGACAGCCCTCCGGATGCAACTGCACAAGTAACCAAGTGTGAAGCGTGCAGTTCCATTCAAGCAGATACACCAGCCAGCTCAAGCTCTCCAGACGATCCCTTTATCACGGCCATTTTGATGCAGGGCTCGACATCCTCGGCCCTTTCCCGAGCTGTCGGGGCTTTGAGTACTTATGCGTTGCAATCGACAAGTTCACAAAGTGGCGGAAGTGGAAGCGTGAGGAAGGTGACAACACGGTCAGCGATCAAGTTCTTGGTCGATTGTTTGCCGTTTGGGTTCCCTAACAGGATCATCACCGACAACGGCACACAATCCTGATCGCACCTTCATGCGATCGTCCAAGATCTTGGCGCCAAGGTCTGCTTACATTGCTCATCCGAGAAGCAGCGGTCAAGCGAGAGGGCAAATGTTGAAGTGCTGCGGACTCAAGACCAGAACTTTCGACAGTGCACAAGTGCGGAAGAATGGATTGAGGAGCTGCGGTGGTTCTTTGGTCGTCAGGGCGACGCCATCGCGAGCCATGGCGGACACCTTCGCTCTAGTCTATGGAGCGAGGCGAGTTCTCCCCACGGAACTTCGTATCACGGGTCACCTCGAGTACTCGCTTATGATGAGCTTGAGCAAGAGCAGTTGCGACAAGATGTGCCTTTGCTCCTCGAGGAGGACCGTCTTGACTATTGTCACGAGCTGCTCGTTACCAGCAAGCTTTCGCGCTATAACCCGCAAAAGTTAGCGAGAAGTTTCGAGGCGACCTTGTTCTTGGCGCGTTCAATCCAAGAAATTCCAACAAGTTGGCCTTGAAGTGGGAAGGCCTTATCGGGTGAAGCGAGTCACTAGGCTGGCGTATCCGCCAGGACCGAAGATGGCATTCGGTGAGCAACTCACGGAACATTGAGCATCTTCGTAAGTTTTACCCATAGGTAGCGGTTGCGGAACCTGTTCACAACCACCTTTATACAAGTCTTGCCAATGTTGCATGTAATCCTTTGTACAAAGCGCGCGAACCCGTGCATAAGTAAAGCTCATGTGTTGCACAACTTGTCAATTTCATGCTTTCATCATCATTTTGCATGTGTTATCGACATTTTGTGCACATCCACACCGGTAAGCAATAACGAGCATAAGGCTCCATAACTTTTTTCTCTTCTTTCTCTTTCTCAAAGAAAGGAAGGTTCCCATACAAGTTTAGGAGGAAGAGAATAATAATGGGCCTGGCGTCGCTCGAGGAAGTTTAAGCTTAGGGAAGCAAATGACAGAAAAGCTAAGTTGCCAAAGTTTGAGCAATCAGTTTTAAATTTTAAGTTATCTTCCTCGAGCGATGGTACTTTGTATGGAAAACCGTGTTGCGAAGGAACCAACTCGTAGCTAGTTTGCGCCCTTACTTTGTTTGAGTCCGCTCAACAACTTAAGTGAGCTGCAACTAGTTCGACAAGGTTGCTTATCGGGGCGGCACCGCCGGCAATTCTTGGCGTTCACTCAGCGCTTTCGCAAGCAAAGTGCCAGCGCCACAAGTTCCCTAAGCGTGGGGCACAAACATACAAAGGAATGAATCAAGTAAAAATAACATTGCAATCATTGCCTAAGATAAAGTTATATTACAAAATAGCTTGTCGCGAGATCTAATAAATTGTTCTCCTAAAACATGATCGGCGGCGACAAGGAAAGATAAAATTGGCGGCCTAATCTACGGTCGCCATCAACCCTTGATCTTGCCCTTGTCCACAATGGGTGCGACAAGGGCTTTAGCCTCCACCCGGCATCTGGCGGCAAGATCGGAGGACACCGTTGAGGTTGAGACTGGATTCCGGAACCTTCATCAACACCTTACGGAGACTCTGCGCGCGATCTGCTGGCGCGATTCCTCGGGCTGCGGGATCTCTTCCGGAGTCGCTGACCGTCCTGCGCCCTTGAGCAGTGAGCTTGGCGCTGGGTTGGGCGCTTCGTCGGTACCAAGATCCACCATCCCAGCTCCATCAGCTCCTTGTCGATGCGTGGCGGTATCCACAAGACCCTCGTCCGGTGCATCACGTTCTCTCTGAAGGTGTTACGGGCGTTAGTGGCACTCGTCGGCAGCTCCTCGTTGGTCTTGATCGTCTCCAGGGGCCACCTCCGCTCCTTGGCGCCGTCCGGCGTCTGCATCAAGGTGGTCGACTTCAGCTCAAGATCGCCTTGGAGTCCTTGGCGGCATCGAGATCTTTGATCCTTTCGGCCGGGCTGCAACTGCGCCAAAGTGGCGTCCTTCGCTTCGTGCTTGAAGTCGCGGCGAGCTCCTCGCCGCTCTTCTTCTGGGCCTCGGCTGCGTCACCTTTGTCTCAATTCCTTCTTGGCGGCCTCGGCAGCTCGGCATCCTTTGCTTCCTTGAGAGCTCCGCCAATTGATTGCTTTCAGCGGTGAGCTCTTCCTCATAGCTGTCAGGTTGATCTTCCGCTCGCCAACTCACCGTATTGCGCGAACAACTTCGGCAGCTAGCCGCTGCTGCTCTCGATCTTAGCCTTCTCAAGGATGAAGGCATGCGCTCTTCAAGTCGCTCGCTCTTACCTTTCACGTTTGGAGCTTCTTGGTTGGGCAAGCTCTTCTGCGCGCTTCTCCATATCTGCTCCGCCCTCGCGACAAGCGCTTCCGGACTCAACGGCTTGCGAGGCGCGGTAGGCGACGCTTCTTCCATTGCTCCTCCTCGAACCGCCGCTGCTGCTGGCTGCGCGTCAACCAGCGACACCAGCCAGCAGGCGAGCAGCTCTTCGTCAAAGTCTCCCCTTGACGGCGCCACAGGCTCGAGGCGGGGAGCTTGATGAAAACGCGTCGCCCGGCCTTGAATAAGCGCCGGGCTGGCTCGCCGGGCCCGCGTTGCAGTGGCGGAGGATCGGCGATCGGCGTAGCGCTGGCGCTCTCTGCGGCCTCGAGGTGCGTCGTCGCGAACCCTCGCCAGCCTTTGCGGCAGCTATGGCGGCCTCCTCGCGGCGGACCGCCAGCGCCCGACATCTTCCTCCATGGTGGCGGCGTCATCGGTGTTGCCCGCAGCGTCCTCTTCGCCCGGCGACCTCGGTCTCCGGCTCTGCGGCGGATGGATCGGCGACCAAAAAGATAGAACGATTAAGCAAATGTTGAAAAACGGAAAAAAAAAGGAAATTTTCAGGCAAGAGGTTACCGATGGGATGCAGCGCGATCTGCTGCCGGAGGATCGCGCTGCCCCTTGTCGGAGGCTTCCTTGTCGAACTTCCTCCCTTGGGAGGCGGCTCCTTGCAGGAATTTCTCCCTTGGCGGCGTAGTTAAGCAGATGGTATTTGGGGCGGCGGCCGGGCCCTCTGATGAGCTGCTGCTCTACACAAATCAACAAGTCGAGATATCAGCAAAGAAGGAGCACCCATGAGCGCCTAACATGTAAGTAAACCATATACTTCTGCTGGGGGCTGTCTTTGAGGGCTGCTTTGAGGAAGGTTGCGGGTCCGCAAGGGGTCTCGAATCGCCTCCTGTTGCCGCCAGGATCATCTTGATGACAACCACGGGTCTTAGCTCTCTTCAATGCTCTACGGACCAGGCATACGAAAAGGAAGAGTTCAGAATGAAGAAAATCAAATACAAGACAAAGCAACCAAATTGAAGAAATACAAGCCTGACATGAAGCTTACTCTTCTTCTTCCTCGTCGGGCTGGCGGAGAGATCAAATCAGCTCGCCTCCAGGTGGTTCTTGAAGCTTGGGTTCCTGACAGTGTGTGTGAAGTCCGCCTCGGTTATTTGCGGTGTGGGGTGCTCCTGATGCTTGCCATGGTGGAAGCGTCGCCGCGGCGCCAGCGGCTGTTACCCGTCTGCGCCCATCACTTCCCGGCCTTGGAGCGCCTTCTTGGTGGAGCTGCGGCTCCGCTCATGACAAGCTACTTGAAGGTGTGGAGGCGCCCTCGGCGACTCGCTCAGCTCAACCGGGCTCGGCCTGCTCCTCCTCGGCAGCAAGCTCCTCTCGATGCAAGCTTGCTTCGCCTCTGCTGCCTCCTCCTCCACGGTGAACCCGAATTCGGCGAGGCAGCGGTGCTGCCGCCTCCTCAGCTGGTGGCGTCATGCGCTCGGCGTCGGTGGTGTCGCGTGAGCCACTTCCTTTCGTCGGGCGTCGGCACTTCTTCAAACTATCGAAGAACTGCTGCGTGCGTCCATGAGCTCTTGCGGTTGGAGCGATCCATACCGTCGCACAAGGGCATCATGGCGCGGATGCGGTCGGCGAAGTTGTTGCACAATGGGACAACTCCCTCGGCAACCTAAACCACTCGGGGTGATCGTCGTGCTTGAACAGCTCGGCAACATCGCATCCAACTCCAAGGCGGTGAAATTCGATTGAGGCCGGCGCAGCCTCGCGATGTCCGCCGCATTTTGGAATTCCCAAGCAGGTCTCTCCTCTCTCCTGCAAAGGGCCATGCGGCGGCGAAAATCGCAACTAGCTGCTCACGATGGTCAAGCAAGCACGGCGCGAGATCCGAGTCTGACAATCTTCAACCTAGCATCCTCCCGCCAAGTTGCTCCAATCGTTGCAGCGCTATGGAGTTTGGCTGGGCAAGTGAAGACTGCGGGTTCTCCTCAGCGATCAACACCAATCGGCTCTCCTCTCCTCCCTGCACGAGCTCTCCTTCGAGATAGGCTTCTTTCTTGCCGATCACGGAGATCAAGCAATCCCTCCGACAAGTGGCTCTCCTCTCTCGGCGGGGCATGAAGAAGTGGCGGAAGGCTACGTTTGGGTGGACTCCGCAAAGTTTTCGCAAAGGTGCGAAAACTGCCATGGTCGAGACAGCATTGGGGTGAAATCAAGGCGAAGCCCGTGGGTTGTTCATGATGTCGCGAAAGAATCGAAGAAGCGGTGAGCCGTAATAGAAAAAGCGCGAAGAAGGTACCGCCCGAAAATCTGATCGGCGAGTACCTTCGTCTTGTGGATCGCCGCGTCTCCATCGACGAGAAGAGGTAGTAGCCCTCTCAGCTCCTGCGTCAATCTGGGGAAGATGGCCCGCTCCTTCGCGCCCGTGAGCGTTCGCGCCTCGGCCGACTTCGCCCTTCCCTTGTCGACTTTGGACCATGGCGGAGGTGGTGGAGAGAGACAGCGGCGTTGATGGCGTTGAGTGGCGATGGGGGCGGGCGCTGCTCTCTTGAGACTACGAGAAAGAAGGGAGGCGGCGGTGGTTTCGAATGGGACAGCAAATGGCAAGGTGGGCGACCTGCCCTGTTTCCCTATATATAAGGAGGGAGGGGGCGTTCCTTTTCAATTAAAAAACCCGATCTCTCCCATGGCGCACGTTAAGTAGCGTGATGTTGTGGGGGCGTGGTGGGTCGGATCGATTCTGGTAATCTAGGCAGCGTGCCCGTGCACTGTTTTGGGCCTGGCAACAGCGCTTCGGCACCGTGTGTAGCCAGGCAGGAGCTCTGTCCGATGTACTAGGTAGGGGTACCCTATATCCTGAACTTCGTGCAGGCGATCGCAGCACCCGCGGCGAGGGCTTGCCTAGTGACCGGGTCCTCCATGGTTCCTCTGGAGCCATTCAAAAACAAGGTATTTAAGCCAAAGACAAGTCCCGACAAGAGGAGCTTGCGGGAAGGCCACTCAAGGCACGTAGAAGACAAGACCCGGCAAGAGGAGCTTGCGGGAAAACTCGATGGCGACAAGCTTCAGGCGTGACAAAATTCAGCGCGGCAAGGTGCTTGCCGCGTGACAACTCTCTTCATCTCCGCTCCAGCTCATCCACCAGCGTGTATCGCCATGGGACCATTCGGCGTCGCGTGTCAGAGGCTGTCAGCCGCGGAGAAACAGCGATAGCGGCGGCGGCAGGAGTGCCATCGTGTGGCGGTGGCGCCACAACGGTCCCTTTCTGCCTGTTTAGGCGACATGGGCGGGCATTTAATGCTTTTGTCCCTTGCCGTCGAGTTAGGTAGAATACCTTTGTACAAAGTATGCCAACCATCTCATTTTCCCATTTTGCCCTTGTCTCGTTGCCACTGTTGGTGACCCCTTGAGCCTATAAAGAGGCCCATGCGCCAAAGTAGAAGGGTTTGGCTGGTTGGGTTCGACTCATTCGAAACTACACACACGCGCTAGGTCTTGTAGCTCTCTGTGCTCCCAAGCAAGAACACAACATAATCAAACAAGCAGCGATAGGGTATTATCTCTAGAGCTCGAAGCTGGAGTAAACTGCCGTGTGTTCCGCCTCGATCTGCTCTTCGTGCAATCTCCGCCCTCACCGAACGAAAGGACTCGGTCCGCCAGTCCATAGGTGTTAGTGGATTCGATCAACTTCCCGACACTCGGTAATCATGTTTTGTAGTTCGACATGTACTTCAATTCCTTTGCATTCATTTCCATGTTGCTATGTTGTAGCATATATAAACTTTGCATCAAGTTGCCATGTTGTTGTTTTCAATAGCTTGCATTGTATATGGTCTTGCTTGTCATTTTCAAACCGTTCATCCGTTTCGGTGATATTTATATCAATTTCAACCCAAATCTTAGCTAGCTGATATCTTCACTAAGCCCTTGGATGAGAAGAGATTTAGCAAGTTGCGGTGTGAGCTAAATATCTTAGAATCTTGAGCGTTCTTTGAAAAAGACACACATCCTAACACTTATGCAAAATTGATGACTTAGGCGTGCAACACATGAAGAAATGTTTTCTTCAATCAATGAAGAATAACACTCTTAGTGTGAAGAAATTAATGAAGAATTTGATTCTCGAACCCTCACGACAATTGTATGCTGTGTCTGAAATCATCTTTCTTATCTGATGGGTCACGCCACCACCAAAGTTGAAAATCTTCAATTTGAGTTTTCCTCGCTTTTGAAATTCTTGAGTTTTTCAAATTCTTCAACTTTGCAAAATCTTCACTGCTTCCGTCGTCTTTCTTCATTGGCTATATATATATATATATATATATATATATATATATATATATATATATATATATATATATATATATATATATATATATATATATATATATATATGGGTTTATGTCCTCTACAGCATTCACTTATGGCTATTTCTTCAAGTCGCTTTTTCTGCTAAGTGAATGTGATCGGACCCTTCCCCCTCTATGCTATACTCAACCCAATCCATTCACAAATTCTTCATGTGTGTTCTAGTTGAAACTCGTTCAAATTCTTCACTGTGTCCTTGACAGCTGAAGAAATTGCAACGGAACCTTAAAACTGATCTTATCCAAACCTTCGTTTCTGCCGCTCAAACCGTTTCGCATCCCACGATGCATTATTCTATTCACCCACGATGATACACGATCTCCACTACACAGTACGTGGGTGACACATGTCGTGAGAAGGGAAATGGTCAGGGGCATGTTCGTCCTAAATATTCGGGCGATCCGTTTTTCACTGTCTCTATAAATACCCCTCTCCCCTTCCTCACTTCTTTTACCCCGCTCGACCTCTCTCTCCCGTTCGAGCTCCTCAAACCCTAGCGCCGCCGCTACTCCATCGTCGCCGGTGAGGAAAAGCTTCACTGCCTCGACCTCGTCGCCGACGTACTCGCGCCGACCGCGGAAATCCTCACTCCGCCGCCGCCGTAGCTGTCTTCCTCCGCCAAGTTAGGGCGTGGAAGATCTGAACGGACGAACTTCCCGACTGTTCTTCTCAGTTCGTCGTGTTCTTCACTTCAGGTAATTAAAAGTTACTTTTATTACTCGCTTTGATTCTCAAATCTTCTTCAAAATCTTCAAAGGAGTTTATTCTTCAAATCTTCACACATATGAACACCTCAAATCTCTTGATTAGTTTCTCTAAGCAATGATTTTCTTCAAGATTCCTCAATTGTGTGGATCCTCAATCTATACAACTCTGGAATCTAAGACAAAGAACGCTTAGTGAAATTCCTCAAGGCTCATCTGGTCAAAATCCTCAAAACCTGTTCTTTTGAAAACCTTCGAGAACGCATATGACCTCTCCAAATTCCTCGCAACTATACTCTGTTCACAGGTACACATGTCCGCTGCTGAATCCCTAGGTTCTCATCAACTTAACTCATTTGCAGCGCTCCTCGAAGAAAAACTACACACTTCTTCAGAGAACTCAATTGTTCAAATTCCTCAACTGAAGAAAATGGCAGACGGTAAGAAGCCACAAAAAGGAGGAAAGAAACCTGAGGTTATGATTGCGTTTGAAATCCCTGAGGAAATCTATGCTGACTCATCGCACACCGGATGAAGAAAACAAAAATCAACGCAAGGTGCGTATTCAGAAGATTGAACGGAGATGGGCACGGGAATGGAGGGAATACAGATATGTAACTCCTAAGTACATGAAGAAATTCGCTCTCAATCCTCCATGCCCAAGAGCTCCTTTGGCACCTGGCCAAGTAGCTGATCCCACAAGCATCAAACGAGGTGAGGACTTTCCTGATGAATGGGCTAAACGCCAAGCAAAATTGGCAAAGCAAGCAAAGGAGGCAGTGAAGAAATTCAATGAGGATTACTGCGCTGCTCGCCATGAGAGGTCTCGGTCAAACCGAGGAAATCCATGCAAAGAAGCCTGCTCATAAGCCAAGTGCTTCACCATCTGCGCCCTCACGGCCAAGTTCCTCAGCAGCACCCTCCAAGCAAATTCCTCACACTGCTGCTGCTCCACCAAGGTCCTCAACAGCCCCGTCAAAGTCTTCAGTTCCTGTGCACCTAGCTACATGTCAAAGGACTGCTGGCTTCTCAATTGCCTTAGGCGTTTCTGCAAGTTCCTCAGCCGCTCCCCTTTCTTCAACTGGCCCGACTCAGCTGAAGACCAAAGCAACAGCTGGACGAGGTCCTCGGCCTAGCCAAGGAAGAAACAGGTTGCATTCCATGTGCCTTCGATGATGAGGCATCGATGATGAACTTGCGGAAATCATCGAGACCGTCAAGTGAAGGCCGCTAGAGCCAAAGGTACATCTGTGCCCTTCTTTGTTGGATCCAAGAAAATCCTCGACTATATTGATCTCGGCACAAGGATCCCAATACCCCTATGCCTGTCCTTCATCGACACTGGACAAAGTCATATGTTGACTCACTTCATCGCTGAAGAAAATGGAAGTTTGAGAAGGCAAGGAAATAAAAAGGCTCAATACAGGAAGGAGAAGTTCTGAAGAAAATGTTGTCAAGATGACACCGAGGAGCTTCTCAAGGTCCAAACGGAAATTCAAGACCTCAGCAAAACTTGATTCATATTATGCTGATTGGCAAGGAGCCAAGGTCAGATTTGTGAACTGACGAAGAAATTCACAAATGTTGCAGCCCGATGCAACATGAAATTCCTCAGTGAAGCCTCAGCCCAACCAAGCTGAAGAACATGCCAAGACACGATGATGTTCAGCCTGCTGATGAAAATGCTAGTTCAGGGCTGATGATCCCATTCCACCATTGAAGAAATTTCGTGGCACCCACTAGTGGTGCGCTCAAGAAATCGCTCAAGACAGGCAATCGCATCAGTTGCGCCTAAAGAAACTGAACCACATTCCTCAGCTCCTCCTGCGCCAACTCCAACTCCAATTCTTCCATCTGCCTCTGATGTGAATAAAACCAAGGCTGCGAACGAGCCGCTGTGAAGAAAAGGAAAGCATCACTGCGTCGATTCTTGACTGCGAAGAAAATGAGGCCTATGACCAGCTCATACGAAAATCCAATTGATGCTGTTCCAATTTCCTCCATACCATCAAAGGAAGTTGTTCATTTTGGAGAAGACTATGAGATCCCAATCGGATCTGATGAAGAACGTCATTCTGCTGCTTCATCAGAGCAGATCGATGAAGAAATTGAAGTGGATGCAATCCCTTCAACCCCAATCATTTCTCACCTATGCCTCAGTCCACGGTGAAGAGGTGGTCTTGAGAAATTGAAGATGAAGATGTGGATATTGGATGCACCACACAGTGATCAATGATGACTTTTGGGAAAGTCAGCATCCCAATACTCCTCTCTTCACCCCGCTCCAACAGATTCCTCGGGCCCCTACACAAACAGTCCAAGTGGACTCAAGAAAATCAACCCACTGGTTACGTGCATGAAGAAATTCCAGCCACTAGTCTTGATGAAACTGCTGCTGCTGATCCTCGATCGCACTGTTGAGGAACAAGAAATTCCTCACTGAAGAACCTGAACTTACGATTCACGAGGTAGTGATGCAACTCAACGACACCCTCTGCCCAAGCAAAAGAATCCGTTCTCAAGCAAGCAAAAGTTCAAGGCTGAAGATTTCTTTGCCGAGCACGTGTTCTTCACTGATTATAATCCATATGATTTGGCTCGCATTAGGAAGAGGCGTTTCTGGACTGCCAGCCAAGCCAACTTCTATTCCTCAGTGCTCTTCAACAAGGATAAAATCTTCGATCATGCTCATATTCCTCATGTGGATATGGAGTCGCTGCCAGGCTTTGAGCCAGTCCTCAGTGTTCTTCACGACGCAGGACTTCTAAATTTCTGCACTGATATCTGTGACTGGAATGAAGAACTAATTCTTCAGTTTTATGCAACGCTGCACATCACCGGAGATGCTAAAGACGTGAACTCATGGGTCTTAGATTGGATGACTGAAAATACTCACTACAAGGCACCAGCAACTGAATTGCTTCGTGCCCTACCACTCAGTCCTCCACTTGATGGTGCACGTCGTATCTACGATGAAAAAGAACTTTCAAATCACTATATGCAAGTGCTGATGAAGCCTTTGAAACCAAGGCAGGCCCCAAGAACCAAATTCCTCGTCAAGGAATTACTATATGTGCCTCGGACTGTCTATCGGATTCGGCGAAGACAATGAGTCCTATCAAAGGCCACGACTCGAGCGATGAAGAAGTCGTTGGCATCATGAAGAATATGCTTTTCAACATCATCCATGGCATTCCGTCAACTTCCATGATTTCTTCATGAGGACTCGCAAACATAGCTATGTCACCATTTGAGCTGAAGCCTTATGCGCCTTGGAATATGAGACTCATCAGGTCAAGGTCTTCACTCAATTACAAGGCTGATACTTTGAACCACTGCAGCTACTTGCCTCCAATTGAAGTCCTCAAACGGACATTTACCTCAGATGATGACAAGGGCAAGGCTACTGCTGTGATCGATGAATGCATTCGTCCATTGGATGGACAGTTTCGCAAAGCAGCATCCTACTCCACCAATGATGACTCTGCCACACATGACTCAGCCGCAAATACCTCAGTCAAGCAAAGTCCTCAAGCTACTGCACCCAGGGTGATGACTGATCGTGAGTTACTCCTCAGTCTTCATCAGAAGGTTGATCATAATCATAAATGGGTCAAACGTCAGTTTGGTACTTTTCTTCACAACATGACCTCAACACACAATGCAGTGAGGAAAAACCACTACTACCTCCATGAAACCTTCAAACGCACCTGGGCTATTCTTTCACATGTCTACCAGTGAAGAAGAATCGACGTCCATGGGACTCAAGGAAGAATTTGGTGGTGCGCACCTCCTCAGAAGAAATTCAAGAAGGTCAAAGTTCCTTCCTTGGTGGCCAGCTCCTATTCTTCATCTCGCGACACTGATGAAAATGAAGACTTGGAAGACACCGCGGCTGGTCCTACTTCAACAAACAACCCCAACAATGCTGGCGCTCCGTCTTCAACTTGAAATTCTTCAAGAGCGTTAGTCTTCAGTTTCGATCCTTTTGGTCATTCGATGACAAAGGGGGAGAAATTTGAGTTAGTCTTCAAGCGGGTCTAGTTTTTGCCTATATATAGTAATTTATTCTTGTTAAGTTACAACTCTCGTTCTTCTGAAACTTTTATTGGATCGAGTTGTAATCTTAAACCCGATGGTGCTTTGATACTTCTGATGCATTATGCTCTTGCACTATGCTCTGATTCTCGTGAGCTCCTTGAAAATCTTCATAGCAAATTGATTTGGGCTCTGATACTCTTGATGTGTTACTTTGCATAACATCGAGCACCATATTTCATCATGCATTTCAAATTCTTCATATAATATGTCAAATGCGTGTATGAATTACAAGATATAGGGGGAGATCTCCATGATTCATTTCTTCAAATGTGCATTGCCTCAAAAGCAAATTCCTCACTATGCACATCTTCAGGGGGAGTTCTTCTATATCTTGCAATCAAATTCCTCATTAACAGTATTTTCAATTCATATGCTTATCCCCGTTGAAAACTTAACCTATATTGTCATCAATCACCAAAGGGGGAGATTGTAAGTGCATCTAGTGCCCTTAGTGATTTTGGTGTATTGAAGACTTATAGGTTAAGTAACTAATGCGCTTGTGAGTGTACACAGGTCTATAAGTCTATGAGGAGTTTGATATTTCAGAGAAAGTCGACCCTAAAATGAAGTTCTTCATCCAAGACTTTGATATTCGAAGACTTTCAAGACTTTGAAAGTGAAGAAATTGGTGTGACCTTGAAGACTTGGTATTCATTTGAGGAACATGAAGCGTGAAGACTTTTGTTTTCGTAGTTTCATTTTCTCTTTCTTGAGTCATAGGAAACACCGCATTGTTAAAGGGGTCGAGGAAATACTAAGGAAAAATTTCCATGTGATGCTCAACTCAAAATCCTACACCTACCAATCCCTTCGAGTGAAGCCTTTGGAAATCTCATACAGCTCAGTCAATTTCTTGAAGGATGAGACGAAGTTCTTCCGTCACGAGGAAGTTGTTCGACCGAGGAGTTAGGAATTCGCCAAAGGCGGATTGCCTACGATGAGGAACATGATAGCCCCGAGGAATTTGAGAGTCAAACTTCCAACCGTTCTTTGTCTTCTTGCGCCACTGTCCCAAAATATCTTATCCACCTAACGGTCATATCATTGAAGGGCATTTATGTCTTATCATGTCGGGCTGCTCCTAGGCTATAAATAGCCCCCCTACAACCACTAGCTGGTTGGCTGCTCGAGAGAACTTGACACTTGTCATTTGAGAGCAACCCATCCTCCGAGGACTTTGAGAGAAAATCATCAAGTGAGGAAAACCCAAAACCAAACCCTACAAACCCAAAGTGATTGAGCATCATCAAGAAATTGATCCTGCGTGGATCCGACGCTTGTTACCTTTGAAGACTGTGCTTCTTCCAGACGGTTAGGCGTCATGGTCTAGAGCATCCAAGAGGAATTGTGGATCGCCGAGTGACCAAGTCTGTGAAGGTTTGGAAGTCGCTCAAGACTTACCACGAGTGATTGGGACGAGGTCATGTGACCTTAGTTCAAGGAGAATACGGTGAGGACTTGGTGTCTGAGCTGCGTGCTCAGCGATCTGGGTGTCCAGGACTGTGTGTCCTCGAGTTTAAATACTCAGCCACTCCAACCAGACGTACAACTGAGACAGCAGTTGGAACTGGTCTACCAAATCATTGTCTTCACCAACCTAACTGGTTCTATTTCCTCAACCCTTTCATTTCCTCATTCTTGTGTTGAGTGTTTGTTCATATCTGTGTTTGAAGACTTTGATCAAGACTTTCTCAATTTCCTCAGTTCAATTTCTTGACTGTTTGTCTTCATCTTGTGTTATCCTGTGATTACGCTTTCTGTACTCTATGATTGTTTTCATTTCATCATGATAACTATGCGTGTATTCTGTTATGCTTACTTCTGAGTACTTATTCCGCTGCAAGTAGTTCTTAGCTAAGGAATTTCCTCACCAGCAAATTCCTCAGTGAAGAATTCATAAAAATCGCCTATTCACCCCCCCTCTAGTCGATATAACGCACTTTCAACGGCAAATCTGGGCTGGGCCTCCGGTTAATAGGTTAGTCCCAAAAGTAATATAAAAGTGTAAAATAAATCCCAATATTGTCCAAAACAGTAGATAATATAGCATGGAGCAATCAAATATTATAGATACGTTGGAGACGTATCAAGCATCCCCAAGCTTAATTCCTGCTCGTCCTCGAGTAGGTAAATGATAAAAAGATAATTTTTGATGTGGAATGCTATTTGGCATAATTTCATTGTAATTCTTCTTAATTGTGATATGAATATTCAGATCCGAAAGATTCAAGACAAAAGTTCATATTGACATAAAAATAATAATACTTCAAGCATACTAACTAAGCAATTATGTCTTCTCAAAATAACACGGCCAAAGAAAGTTCATCCCTACAAAATCATATAATTTAGTCATGCTCCATTTTCATCACACAAGAATGCTCTCATCATGCACAACCCCGATGACAAGCCAAGCAATTGTTTCATACTTTAGTAATCTCAACCTCATAAACCTTCATGCAATACAAGAGCGTGAGCCATGGATATAGCACTATGGGTGGAATAGATTATGATGATGGGGGTTATGTGGAGAAGACAAAAAAGGAGAAAGACTCACATCAACGAGGCTAATCAATGAGCTATGGAGATGCCCATCGATTGATGTTAATGCAAGGAGTAGGGATTGCCATGCAACGGATGCAATAGAGCTATAAATGTATGAAAGCTCAACAAAAGAAACTAAGTGGGTGTGCATCCAACTTGCTTGCTCACGAAGACCTAGGGCATTTGAGGAGGCCCATCGTTGGAATATACAAGCCAAGTTCTATAATGAAAAATTCCCACTAGTATATGAAAGTGACAACATATGAAACTCTCTATATGAAAAGCATGGTGCTACTTTGAAGCACAATATATGAGACTCGCTATATGAAGAACATGGTGCTACTTTGAAGCACAAGTGTGGAAAAAAGGATAGTAGCATTGTCCCTTTTTATTTTTGTTTTAATTTTTTTGGGCCTTCTCTATTTTTTTGGCCTTTCTCTTTTTTTTGGGACAATGATCTATTAAATGATGGTCATCATACTACTATTTATTTACAACTGAATGATTACAACTCGATACTAGAACAAAGTATGACTCCATATGAATGCCTCCGGCGGTGTACCGGGATATGCAATGAATCAAGAGTGACATGTATGAACATTATGCATAGTGGCTTAGCCACAAATACTATGTCAACTACATGATCATGCTAAGCAATATGACCATGATGAATGTGTCATGAAGAACGGTATGGTGGAAAGTTGCATGGCAATATATCTCGGAATGGCTATGGAAATGCCATAAAAGGTAGGTATGGTGGCTGTATTGAGGAAGATATAAGCAGATTTATGTGTGAAAGAGCGTATCATATCACGGGGTTTGGATGCACCGGCGAAATTTGCACCAACTCTCAATGTGAGAAAGGGCAATGCACGATACCGAAGAGGCTAGAAATGATGGAAGGGTGAGAGTGCGTATAATCCATGGACTCAACATTAGTCATAAAAAACTCATATACTTATTGAAAAAATCTACAAGTCATCAAAAACCAAAGCACTACGCGCATGCTCCTAGGGGGATAGATTGGTAGGAAAAGACCATCGCTCGTCCCCGACCGCCACTCATAAGGAGGACAATCAAAGAACACCTCATGTTTCAAATTTGTTACATAACGTTTACCATACGTGCATGCTACGGGACTTGCAAACTTCAACACAAGTATTTCTCAAATTCACAACTACTCAACTAGCATGACTTCGATATTATTACCTCCATATCTCAAAACAATCATCAAGCATCAAACTTCTCTTAGTATCCAACACACTCATAAGAATTCTTACAAATCTTGTATGCCTAGCATATTAAGATTATTTAAGCGAATTACCATGATATTTAAGACTCTCAAAATAATTTAAGTGAAGCATGAGAGTTCATCTATTTCTTCAAAATAAAACCACCATTGTGCTCTAAAAGATATAAGTGAAGTACTAGAGCAAATGACAAACTACTCCGAAAGATATAAGTGAAGACCAATGAGTAGTCGAATAATTATGCAACTATATGAAGACTCTACCATTTAATAATTTCAGATCTTGGTACTTTATTCAAACAGCAAGCAAATCTAAAGAAAATAAAATGACGCTCCAAGCAAAACACATATCATGTGGTGAATAAAATATAGCTCCAAGTAAAGTTACCGATGAACGAAGATTTAAAGAGGGATGCCATCCAGGGCATCCCCAAGCTTAGGCTCTTGGTTATCCTTGAATATTACCTTGGGGTGCCTTGGGCATCCCCAAGCTTAGGCTCTTGCCACTCCTTATTCCATAGTCCATCGAATCTTTACCCAAAACTTGAAAACTTCACAACACAAAACTTAACGGAAAACTCGTGAGCTCCGTTAGCGAAAGGAAACAAAACACCACTTCAAGGTACTGTAATGAACTCATTATTTGTTTATATTGGTGTTAAACCTACTTTATTCCAACTTCTCTATGGTTTATAAACTATTTTACTAGCCATAGATTCATCAAAATAAGCAAACATCACACGAAAAACAGAATCTGTCAAAAACAGAACAGTCTGTAGTAATCTGTAACTAACGCAAACTTTTGGAACTACAAAAATTCTAAAATAAATTGGTGGACCTGAGGAATTTGTCTAGTAATCATCAGCAAAACGAATCAACTAAATAGCAGTTTCCAGTAAAAACCTCTAGCCAATCTCGTGAGCGCTAAAGTTTCTGTTTTTTACAGCATGATCATAAAGACTTCACCCAAGTCTTCCCAAAGGTTATACTTGGAACAAACACTAAATTAAACACAAAACCACATCTAAACAGAAGCTATATGGATTATTTATTACTAAATACAAACAAAAAGCAAGAAACTAAAAATAAAATTGGGTTGCCTCCCAACAAGCGCTAACGTTTAACGCCCCTAGCTAGGCATGATGATTTGAATGATGCTCACATAAGAGATAAGAATTGAAACATAAAGAGAGCATCATGAAGAATATGACTAGCACATTTAAGTATAACCCACTTCCTATGCATAGGGATTTTGTGAGCAAACAACTTATGGTAACAATAATCAACTAGCATAGGAAGGCAAAGCAAGCATAACTTTAAAACTTTTAACACATAGAGAGAGGAAACTTGATATTACTGCAATTCCTACAAGCATATATTCCTCCCTCATAATAATTTTCAGTAGCATCATGAATGAATTCAACAATATAACCATCACATAAATCATTCCTTTCATGACCCACAAGCATAGAAAATTTATTACTCTCCACATAAGCAAAATTCTTCTCATGAATAATAGTGGGAGCAAACTCAACGAAATAACTATCATGTGATTGAAAATTAAGATCAAGATGACAAGTTTCATGGTTATCATTATTCTTTAAAGAATACGTGCCATCACAATAATCATCATAGATAGGAGGCTTGCTTTCATCATAGTAAATTTGCACATCAAAACTTGGGGGACTAAAAAATATCATATTCATCAAACATAGCATCCCCAAGCTTGTGGCTTTGCATATCATTAGCATCATGGGTATTCAAAGATTTCATACAAACAACATTGCAATCATGCTCATCATTCACATATTTTATGCCAAGCATTCTATGTAATTCTTCATCTAGTAATTGAGCACAATTTTCCTTCCCATCATTTTCACGAAAGACATTAAAAAGATGAAGCATATGAGGCAACATTAATTCCATTCTTTTGTAGTTTCCTTTTATAAACTAAACTAGTGATAAAACAAGAAACTAAAAGATTCGATTGCAAGATCTAAAGATATACCTTCAAGCTCTCACCTCCCCGGCACCGGCGCTAGAAAAGAGCTTGATGTCTACTACGCAACCTTCTTCTTGTAGACGTTGTTGGGCCACCAAGTGCAGAGGTTTGTAGGACAGTAGCAAATTTCCCTCAGGTGTATGACCTAAGGTTTATGAATCCGTGGGCGGCGTAGGTTGAAGATGGTCTCTCTTAAGCAACCCTTCAACCAAATAACAAAGAGTCTCTTGTGTCCACAACACACCCAATACAATGGTAAATTGTATAGGTGCACTAGTTCGGCGAAGAGATGGTGATACAAGTGCAATATGGATGGTAGATAAATGTTTTTGTAATCTGAATATATAAAAACGGCAAGGTAACTAATGATAAAACTGAGTGTAAACGGTATTGCAATGAGTTGAAACAAGGCCTAGGGTTCATACTTTCACTAGTGCAAGTTATCTCAACAATAATAACATAATTGGATCATATAACTATCCCTCAACAAGCAACAATGAGTCACTCCAAAGTCACTAATAGCGAAGAACAAACGAAGAGATTATAGTAGGGTACGAAACCACCTCAAAGTTATTCTTTCCAATCAATCCGTTGGGCTCTTCCTATAAGTGTCACAAACAGCCCTAGAGTTCAGACTAGAATAACACCTTAAGACACAAATCAACCAAAACCCTAATGTCACCTAGATACTCCAATGTCACCTCAAGTATCCGTGGGCATGATTATACGATATGCATCACACAATCTCAATTCATCTATTCAAACCAACACATAGAACCTCAAAGAGTGCCCCAAAGTTTCTACCGGAGAATCACGACGAAAACGTGTGCCAACCCCTATGCATAGGTTCATGGGCAGAACCCGCAAGTTGATCACCAAAACATACATCAAGTGAATCACGTGATATCCCATTGTCACCACATATACGCACGGCAAGACATACATCAAGTGTTCTCAAATCTTTAAAGACTCAATCCGATAAGATTACTTGAAGGGGAAAACTCAATTCATTACAAGAGAGTAGAGGGGGAGAAGAAACATAAGATCCAACTACAATAGCAAAGCTCGCGATACATCAAGATCGTGCCAAATCAAGAACACGAGAGAGATATATCAAACACATAGCTACTGGTACATACCCTCAGCCCCGAGGGTGAACTACTCCCTCCTCATCATGGAGAGCGCCGGGAAGATGAAGATGGCCACAGGTGAGGGTTCCCCCCCCCTCTGGCAGGGTGCCGGAACAGGGTCCCGATTGGTTTTTGGTGGCTCTGGATGTTTTGCGGCGGCGGAACTCCCGATCTATTCTCTGTTCTGGAAGCTTTAGGGTACGTGGAGTTATATAGGCGGAAGAAGCACGTCAGGGGAGCCACGAGGGCTCCACGAGGCAGGGGGCGCGTACTAGGGGGGTGGGCGCGCCACCCACCCTCGTGGCTTCCTCGTTCCTTCCTTGACGTGGGGTCCAAGTCCATCCGGTAGCTTTCCTTCAAAAAATAACTTCTCCAGTTGATTTCGTTCCGTCTTGACTCCGTTTGAGATTCCTTTTCTTCGAAATAGTGAAATAGGCAAAAAAAAAAAAGCAAATCTGGGCTGGGCCTCCGGTTAATAGGTTAGTCCCAAAAGTAATATAGAAGTGGAAAATAAAGCCCAATATTTTCCAAAACAGTAGATAATATAGCATGGAGCAATCAAAAATTATAGATACGTTGGAGACGTATTAGTATACTAGTCCTAAAAATCGCTATCTGAATCTGTTTTGCCTTGGTCAGTGAATTTCTGCCAAGTATGTAAAACTGTTATCATTTTCATTTTTTCCATGCTGTTTTAAACATGTTCTAATGAATTTTAGCAGTAGCTCAGTAATCATGTGTTGTAGTTCCTGACATGTACTTGAATTCCTTTGCATTCATTTCCATGTTGCTATGTTGTAGCATATATAAACTTTGCATCCAAGTTGCCATGCTGTTGTTTTCAATAGCTTGCATTGTATATGGTCTTGCTTGTCATTTTCAAACCGTGCATCCGTTTCCGGTGATCTTTATATCAATTTCAACCCGAATTCTGATCTATCTAGTGGCATGCTTGGGTTACCAAGATTATGCCATGTTCATTGTTTCTCCTTCCGTCTCGAATGCACCCCTTCTGAAACACCTCATCCGCATATGCACATCATATCTTGCATTTCATGACATGTCTTGCATCATGTTGCTTTTTACATTATTTTTCTTCCTTAATTTTTCCACGGTGCTTTGCCATGTGCCTATGACAACCAAGACCCACCTGTAATCCCCTAGAACACTCCTCCTTTTTATCTTATTCTCACTTAGTAATACCAGCGAAATTACATTTCTAGAATATGCTAGTTTTCCATTTTGGGCCCTGTCTAATTTTGGTCATTCCATATCTGGCAGTTTTCCAATTCTGTAAATATCCATTTCTGGCAGCATTTCACTTAATGCAATTGTGATCATTTCTCTACACTAACCCCAACATATTGTATATGTTTTTGGATTAGAAAAATCCAATGAAAATCCATTGTTGGCATCCATTTCTGCATTTCATCAAGTTTGCACACATGTCATTTTTACATTATATTGTAGTTTTGTCATTTTTGTGTCATTAAATTAATATATGCTATGATGTTGTTTTGCACATGAACAGCTTCATTTTCATGTCTACTTCATGCTAGATTTTATTTCGTGCCATATAGTGCACTGTGATAAGTGCCACAAGCTTGCAAACATGCCTACATGAATCTGTTTCTGCCATGTCGTGCTTATTTTGCTCAGTCTTAAACTGTCAGTATAACTTCTTATTTAGCATTGATGCTATCATGATATCTGTAGATCTTTGGAATAAGTTCAATAAGGGAGTTTTGTTAAGTGCATTTAGTACTACCATTTCATGCTCTTTTTTTCTATAATATGTTCCTGTAGCATATAGTATAGTAGTCCTAAACATCGCTATCGGAATCTGTTTTGCCTTGTCCAGTGAATTTCTGCCAAGTATGTAGAACTGTTATCATTTGCATTTTTTCATGCTGTTTTAAACATGTTCTAGTGAATTTTAGCAGTACCTCAGTAATCATGTTTTGTAGTTCCTGACATGTACTTCAATTCCTTTGCATTCATTTCCATGTTGCTATGTTGTAGCATATATAAACTTTGCATCCAAGTTGCCATGTTGTTGTTTTCAATAACTTGCACTGTATATGGTCTTGCTTGTCATTTTCAAACCGTGCATTCGTTTCCGGTGATCTTTATATCAATTTCAACCGAATCTTCTGATCTATCTGGTGGCATGCTTGGGTTACCAAGATTGTGCCATGTTCATTGTTTCTCCTTCCGTCTCGAATGCACCCCTTCCGAAACACCTCATCCACATATGCACATCATATCTTGCATTTCATGACATGTCTTGCATCATGTTGCTTTTTACATTATTTGTCTTCCTTAATTTTTCCACGGTGCTTTGCCCTAGGCCTATGACAACCAAGACCCACCTGTAATCCCCTAGGACCCTCCTCCTTTTGATCTTATTCCCACTTAATAATCCCAGCGAAATTCCATTTCTGGAATATGCTTGATTTCCATTTCGGGCCCTGTCCAATTTTGGTCATTCCATATCTGGCAGTTTTCCAATTCTGTAAATATCCATTTATGGCAGCATTTCACTTAATGCAATTGTGATCATTTCTCTACACTAACCCCAACATATTATATATGTTTTTGGGTTAGAAATATCCAATGAATCCATTGGTGGCATCCATTTCTGCATTTGATCAAGTTTGCACCCATGTCATTTTTACATTATATTGTTGTTTGTCACTTTTGTGTCATTAAGTTCATATATGCTATGACCTTGTTTTGCACATGAACAGCTTCATTTTCATGTCTACTTCATGCTAGATTTTATTTCGTGCCATATAGTGCACTGTGATAAGTACCACAAGCTTGCAAACATGCCTAGATGAATATGTTTCTGCCATGTCATACTTATTTTGCTAAGTCTTAAACTGTCAGTATAACTTCTCAGTTTGCATTGATGCTATCATGATATCTGTAGATCTTTGGAACAAGTTCAGTAAGGGAGTTCGATTAAGTGCATTTAGTACTAGCATGTCATGCTCTTTTTCCTATAATATGTTCCTGTAGCATATAGTATACTAGTCCTAAACAGCGCTATCTGAATCTGTTTTGCCTTGTTCAGTGAATTTCTACCAAGTATGTAGAACTGTTATCATTTGCATTTTTTCCATGCTGTTTTAAACATGTTCTAGTGAATTTTAGTAGTAGCTCAGTAATCATGTTTTGTAGCTCCTGACATGTACTTCAATTCCTTTGCATTCATTTTCATGTTGCTATGTTGTAGCATATATAAACTTTGCATCCAAGTTGCCATGCTGTTGTTTTCAATAGCTTGCATTGTATATGGTCTTGCTTGTCATTTTCAAACCGTGCATCCGTTTTCGGTGATCTTTATATCAATTTCAACCCGAATTCTGATCTATCTAGTGGCATGCTTGGGTTACCAAGATTGTGCCATGTTCATTGTTTCTCCTTCCGTCTCGAATGCACCCCTTCTGAAACACCTCATCTGCATATGCACATCATATCTTGCATTTCATGACATGTCTTGCATCATGTTGCTTTTTACATTATTTTTCTTCCTTAATTTTTCCACGGTGCTTTGCCATGTGCCTATGACAACCAAGACCCACCTGTAATCCCCTAGAACACTCCTCCTTTTTATCTTATTCTCACTTAGTAATACCAATGAAATTACATTTCTAGAATATGCTAGTTTTCCATTTCGGCCCTGTCTAATTTTGGTCATTCCATATCCGCAGTTTTCCAATTCTGTAAATATCCATTTCTGGCAGCATTTCACTTAATGCAATTGTGATCATTTCTCTACACTAACCCCAACATATTGTATATGTTTTTGGATTAGAAAAATCCAATGAAAATCCATTGTTCGCATCCATTTCTGCATTTCATCAAGTTTGCACACATGTCATTTTTACATTATATTGTAGTTTTGTCATTTTTGTGTCATTAAATTAATATATGCTATGATGTTGTTTTGCACATGAACAGCTTCATTTTCATGTCTACTTCATGCTAGATTTTATTTCGTGCCATATAGTGCACTGTGATAAGTGCCACAAGCTTGCAAACATGCCTACATGAATCTGTTTCTGCCATGTCGTGCTTGTTTTGCTCAGTCTTAAACTGTCAGTATAACTTCTTATTTAGCATTGATGCTATCATGATATCTGTAGATCTTTGGAATAAGTTCAATAAGGGAGTTTTGTTAAGTGCATTTAGTACTAGCATGTCATGCTCTTTTTTTCTATAATATGTTCCTGTTGCATATAGTATAATAGTCCTAAACATCGCTATGGGAATCTGTTTTGCCTTGTTCAGTGAATTTCTACCAAGTATGTAGAACTGTTATCATTTGCATTTTTTTCATGTTGTTTTAAACATGTTCTAGTGAATTTTAGCAGTAGCTCAGTAATCATGTTTTGTAGTTCCTGACATGTACTTCAATTCCTTTGCATTCATTTCCATGTTGCTATGTTGTAGCATATATAAACTTTGCATCCAAGTTGCCAAGCTGTTGTTTTCAATAGCTTGCAGTGTATATGGTCTTGCTTGTCATTTTCAAACCGTGCATTCGTTTCCGGTGATCTTTATATCAATTTCAACCCGAATCTTCTGATCTATCTGGTGGCATGCTTGGGTTACCAAGATTGTGCCATGTTCATTGTTTCTCCTTCCGTCTCGAATGCACCCCTTCCGAAACACCTCATCCACATATGCACATCATATCTTGCATTTCATGACATGTCTTGCATCATGTTGCTTTTTACATTATTTTTCTTCCTTAATTTTTCCACGGTGCTTTGCCTTAAGCCTATGACAACCAAGACCCACCTGTAATCCCCTAGAACCCTCCTCCTTTTGATCTTATTCCCACTTAATAATCCCAGCGAAATTCCATTTCTGGAATATGCTAGATTTCCATTTCGGGCCCTGTCCAATTTTGGTCATTCCATATCTGGCAGTTTTCCAATTCTGTAAATATCCATTTATGGCAGCATTTCACTTAATGCAATTGTGATCATTTATCTACACTAACCCCAACATATTATATATGTTTTTGGGTTAGAAATATCCAATGAATCCATTGGTGGCATCCATTTCTGCATTTGATCAAGTTTGCACACATGTCATTTTTACATTATATTGTTGTTTGTCATTTTTGTGTCATTAAGTTCATATATGCTATGACCTTGTTTTGCACATGAACAGCTTCATTTTCATGTCTACTTCATGCTAGATTTTATTTCGTGCCATATAGTGCACTGTGATAAGTACCACAAGCTTGCAAACATGCCTAGATGAATATGTTTCTGCCATGTCATACTTATTTTGCTAAGTCTTAAACTGTCAAGATAACTTCTCGGTTTGCATTGATGCTATCATGATATCTCAGTAGATCTTTGGAACAAGTTCAAGAAGGAGTTCGATTAAGTGCATTTAGTACTAGCATGTCATGCTCTTTTTCCTATAATATGTTCCTTTAGCATATAGTATACTAGTCCTAAACAGCGCTATCTGAATCTGTTTTGCCTTGTTCAGTGAATTTCTACAAAGTATGTAGAACTGTTATCATTTGCATTTTTTCCATGCTGTTTTAAACATGTTCTAGTGAATTTTAGTAGTAGCTCAGTAATCATGTTTTGTAGTTCCTGACATGTACTTCAATTCCTTTGCATTCATTTTCATGTTGCTTTGTTGTAGCATATATAAACTTTGCATCCAAGTTGCCATGTTGTTGTTTTCAATAGCTTGCATTGTATATGGTCTTGCTTGTCATTTTCAAACCGTGCATCCGTTTCCGGTGATCTTTATATCAATTTCAACCCAAATCTTCCGATCTATCTAGTGGCATGCTTCGGTTACCAAGATTGTGCCATGTTCATTGTTTCTCCTTCCGTCTCGAATGCACCCCTTCCGAAACACCTCATCCGCATATGCACATCATATCTTCGATTTATGTCATGTCTAGCATCATGTTGCTTTTTACATTATTTTTCTTCCTTAATTTTTCCACGGTGCTTTGCCATGTGCCTATGACAACCAAGACCCACCTGTAATCCCCTAGAACACTCCTCCTTTTTATCTTATTCTCACTTAGTAATACCAGCGAAATTACATTTCTAGAATATGCTAGTTTTCCATTTCGGGCCCTGTCTAATTTTGGTCATTCCATATCCGCAGTTTTCCAATTCTGTAAATATCCATTTTCGCAGCATTTCACTTAATGCAATTGTGATCATTTCTCTACACTAACCCCAACATATTGTATATGTTTTGGATTAGAAAATCCAATGAAAATCCATTGGTGGCATCCATTTCTGCATTTCATCAAGTTTGCACACATGTCATTTTTACATTATATTGTAGTTTTGTCATTTTTGTGTCATTAAATTAATATATGCTATGACGTTGTTTTGCACATGAACAGCTTCATTTTCATGTCTACTTCATGCTAGATTTTATTTCGTGCCATATAGTGCACTGTGATAAGTGCCACAAGCTTGCAAACATGCCTACATGAATCTGTTTCTGCCATGTCGTGCTTATTTTGCTCAGTCTTAAACTGTCAGTATAACTTCTTATTTAGCATTGATGCTATCATGATATCTGTAGATCTTTGGAATAAGTTCAGTAAGGGAGTTTTGTTAAGTGCATTTAGTACTAGTATGTCATGCTCTTTTTTTCTATAATATGTTCCTGTTGCATATAGTATAGTAGTCCTAAACATCGCTATGGGAATCTGTTTTGCCTTGTTCAGTGAATTTCTACCAAGTATGTAGAACTGTTATCATTTGCATTTTTTTCATGTTGTTTTAAACATGTTCTAGTGAATTTTAGCAGTAGCTCAGTAATCATGTTTTGTAGTTCCTGACATGTTCTTCAATTCCTTTCCATTCATTTCCATGTTGCTATGTTGTAGCATATATAAATTTTGCATCCAAGTTGCCATGTTGTTGTTTTCAATAGCTTGCATTGTATATGGTCTTGCTTGTCATTTTCAAACCGTTCATCCGTTTCCGGTGATCTTTATATCAATTTCAACCCAAATCTTCCGATCTATCTAGTGGCATGCTTCGGTTACCAAGATTGTGCCATGTTCATTGTTTCTCCTTCCGTCTCGAATGCACCCCTTCCGAAACACCTCATCCGCATATGCACATCATATCTTCGATTTCATGTCATGTCTAGCATCATGTTGCTTTTTACATTATTTTTCTTCCTTAATTTTTCCACGGTGCTTTGCCGTGTGCCTATGACAACCAAGACCCACCTGTAATCCCCTAGAACACTCCACCTTTTTATCTTATTCTCACTTAGTAATACCAGCAAAATTACATTTCTAGAATATGCTAGTTTTCCATTTCGGGCCCTGTCTAATTTTGGTCATTCCATATCTGGCAGTTTTCCAATTCTGTAAATATCCATTTCTGGCAGCATTTCACTTAATGCAATTGTGATCATTTCTCTACACTAACCCCAACATATTGTATATGTTTTTGGATTAGAAAAATCCAATGAAAATCCATTGGTGGCATCCATTTCTGCATTTCATCAAGTTTGCACACATGTCATTTTTACATTATATTGTAGTTTTGTCATTTTTGTGTCATTAAATTAATATATGCTATGACGTTGTTTTGCACATGAACAGCTTCATTTTCATGTCTACTTCATGCTAGATTTTATTTCGTGCCATATAGTGCACTGTGATAAGTGCCACAAGCTTGCAAACATGCCTACATGAATCTGTTTCTGCCATGTCGTGCTTATTTTGCTCATCTTAAACTGTCAAGATAACTTCTTATTTAGCATTGATGCTATCATGATATCTGTAGATCTTTGGAATAAGTTCAGTAAGGGAGTTTTGTTAAGTGCATTTAGTACTAGCATGTCATGCTCTTTTTTTCTATAATATGTTCCTGTTGCATATAGTATAGTAGTCCTAAACATCGCTATGGGAATCTGTTTTGCCTTGTTCAGTGAATTTCTACCAAGTATGTAGAACTGTTATCATTTGCATTTTTTTCATGTTGTTTTAAACATGTTCTAGTGAATTTTAGCAGTAGCTCAGTAATCATGTTTTGTAGTTCCTGACATGTACTTCAATTCCTTTGCATTCATTTCCATGTTGCTATGTTGTAGCATATATAAACTTTGCATCCAAGTTGCCATGCTGTTGTTTTCAATAGCTTGTAGTGTATATGGTCTTGCTTGTCATTTTCAAACCGTGCATTCGTTTCCGGTGATCTTTATATCAATTTCAACCCGAATCTTCTGATCTATCTAGTGGCATGCTTGGGTTACCAAGATTGTGCCATGTTCATTGTTTCTCCTTCCGTCTCGAATGCACCCCTTCCGAAACACCTCATACACATATGCACATCATATCTTGCATTTCATGACATGTCTTGCATCATGTTGCTTTTTACATTATTTTTCTTCCTTAATTTTTCCACGGTGCTTTGCCCTGGGCCTATGACAACCAAGACCCACCTGTAATCCCCTAGAACCCTCCTCCTTTTGATCTTATTCCCACTTAATAATCCCAGCGAAATTCCATTTCTGGAATATGCTAGATTTCCATTTCGGGCCCTGTCCAATTTTGGTCATTCCATATCTGGCAGTTTTCCAATTCTGTAAATATCCATTTATGGCAGCATTTCACTTAATGCAATTGTGATCATTTCTCTACACTAACCCCAACATATTATATATGTTTTTGGGTTAGAAATATCCAATGAATCCATTGGTGGCATCCATTTCTGCATTTGATCAAGTTTGCACACATGTCATTTTTACATTATATTGTTGTTTGTCATTTTTGTGTCATTAAGTTCATATATGCTATGACCTTGTTTTGCACATGAACAGCTTCATTTTCATGTCTACTTCATGCTAGATTTTATTTCGTGCCATATAGTGCACTGTGATAAGTACCACAAGCTTGCAAACATGCCTTTATGAATATGTTTCTGCCATGTCATGCTTATTTTGCTAAGTCTTAAACTGTCAGTATAACTTCTCAGTTTGCATTGATGCTATCATGATATCTGTAGATCTTTGGAATAAGTTCAGTAAGGGAGTTTTGTTAAGTGCATTTAGTACTAGCATGCCATGCTCTTTTTTTCTATAATATGTTCCTGTAGCATATAGTATAGTAGTCCTAAACATCGCTAT
This sequence comes from Aegilops longissima, assembly GCA_021605205.1. Taxonomy (NCBI): domain Eukaryota; kingdom Viridiplantae; phylum Streptophyta; class Magnoliopsida; order Poales; family Poaceae; genus Aegilops; species Aegilops longissima. The sequence continues at coordinate 238,423,402 of CM038679.1, forward strand.
CTGAATCTGTTTTGCCTTGTTCAGTGAATTTCTGCCAAGTATGTAGAACTGTTATCATTTGCATTTTGTCCATGCTGTTTTAAACATGTTCTAGTGAATTTTAGCAGTAGCTCAGTAATCATGTTTTGTAGTTCCTGACATGTACTTCAATTCCTTTGCATTCATTTCCATGTTGCTATGTTGTAGCATATATCAACTTTGCATCCAAGTTGCCATGTTGTTGTTTTCAATAGCTTGCACTGTATATGGTCTTGCTTGGCATTTTCAAACCGTGCATTCGTTTCCGGTGATCTTTATATCAATTTCAACCCGAATCTTCTGATTTATCTAGTGGCATGCTTGGGTTACCAAGATTGTGCCATGTTCATTTTTTCTTCTTCCGTCTCGAATGCACCCCTTCCGAAACACCTCATCCACATATGCACATCATATCTTGCATTTCATGACATGTCTTGCATCATGTTGCTTTTTACATTATTTTTCTTCCTTAATTTTTCCACCGTGCTTTGCCCTGGGCCTATGACAACCAAGACCAACCTGTAATCCCCTAGAACCCTCCTCCTTTTGATCTTATTCCCACTTAATAATCCCAGCGAAATTCCATTTCTGGAATATGCTAGATTTCCATTTCGGGCCCTGTCCAATTTTGGTCATTCCATATCTGGCAGTTTTCCAATTCTGTAAATATCCATTTATGGCAGCATTTCACTTAATGCAATTGTGATCATTTCTCTACACTAACCCCAACATATTATATATGTTTTTGGGTTAGAAATATCCAATGAATCCATTGGTGGCATCCATTTCTGCATTTGATCAAGTTTGCACACATGTCATTTTTACATTATATTGTTGTTTGTCATTTTTGTGTCATTAAGTTCATATATGCTATGACCTTGTTTTGCACATGAACAGCTTCATTTTCATGTCTACTTCATGCTAGATTTTATTTCGTGCCATATAGTGCACTGTGATAAGTACCACAAGCTTGCAAACATGCCTTTATGAATATGTTTCTGCCATGTCATGCTTATTTTGCTAAGTCTTAAACTGTCAGTATAACTTCTCAGTTTGCATTGATGCTATCATGATATCTGTAGATCTTTGGAATAAGTTCAGTAAGGGAGTTTTGTTAAGTGCATTTAGTACTAGCATGCCATGCTCTTTTTTTCTATAATATGTTCCTGTAGCATATAGTATAGTAGTCCTAAACATCGCTATCTGAATCTGTTTTGCCTTGTTCAGTGAATTTCTACCAAGTATGTAGAACTGTTATCATTTGCATTTTGTCCATGCTGTTTTAAACATGTTCTAGTGAATTTTAGCAGTAGCTCAGTAATCATGTTTTGTAGTTCCTGACATGTACTTCAATTCCTTTGCATTCATTTCCATGTTGCTATGTTGTAGCATATATCAACTTTGCATCCAAGTTGCCATGTTGTTGTTTTCAATAGCTTGCACTGTATATGGTCTTGCTTGGCATTTTCAAACCGTGCATTCGTTTCCGGTGATCTTTATATCAATTTCAACCCGAATCTTCTGATTTATCTAGTGGCATGCTTGGGTTACCAAGATTGTGCCATGTTCATTTTTTCTTCTTCCGTCTCGAATGCACCCCTTCCGAAACACCTCATCCACATATGCACATCATATCTTGCATTTCATGACATGTCTTGCATCATGTTGCTTTTTACATTATTTTTCTTCCTTAATTTTTCCACCGTGCTTTGCCCTGGGCCTATGACAACCAAGACCAACCTGTAATCCCCTAGAACCCTCCTCCTTTTGATCTTATTCTCACTTAATAATCCCAGCGAAATTACATTTCTAGAATATGCTAGTTTTCCATTTCGGGCCCTGTCCAATTTTGGTCATTCCATATCTGGCAGTTTTCCACTTCTGTAAATATCCATTTATGGCAGCATTTCACTTAATGCAATTGTGATCATTTTTCTACACTAACCCCAACATATTATATATGTTTTTGGGTTAGAAATATCCAATGAATCCATTGGTGGCATCCATTTCTGCATTTGATCAAGTTTGCACACATGTCATTATTACATTATATTGTTGTTTGTCATTTTTGTGTCATTAAGTTCATATATGCTATGACCTTGTTTTGCACATGAACATCTTCATTTTCATGTCTACTTCATGCTAGATTTTATTTTGTGCCATATAGTGCACTGTGATAAGTACCACAAGCTTGCAAACATGCCTAGATGAATATGTTTCTGCCATGTCATGCTTATTTTGCTAAGTCTTAAACTGTCAGTATAACTTCTCAGTTTGCATTGATGCTATCATGATATCTGTAGATCTTTGGAACAAGTTCAGTAAGGGAGTTCGATTAAGTGCATTTAGTACTAGCATGTCATGCTCTTTTTCCTATAATATGTTCCTGTAGCATATAGTATACTAGTCCTAAACAGCGCTATCTGAATCTGTTTTGCCTTGTTCAGTGAATTTCTGCCGAGTATGTAGAACTGTTATCATTTGCATTTTTTCCATGCTGTTTTAAACATGTTCTAGTGAATTTTAGTAGTAGCTCAGTAATCATGTTTTGTAGTTCCTGACATGTACTTCAATTCCTTTGCATTCATTTTCATGTTGCTTTGTTGTAGCATATATAAACTTTGCATCCAAGTTGCCATGTTGTTGTTTTCAATACCTTACATTGTATATGGTCTTGCTTGTCATTTTCAAACCGTGCATCCGTTTCCGGTGATCTTTATATCAATTTCAACCCAAATCTTCCGATCTATCTAGTGGCATGCTTCGGTTACCAAGATTGTGCCATGTTCATTGTTTCTCCTTCCGTCTCGAATGCACCCCTTCCGAAACACCTCATTCGCATATGCACATCATATCTTCGATTTCATTTCATGTCTTGCATCATGTTGCTTTTTACATTATTTTTCTTCCTTAATTTTTCCACGGTGCTTTGCCCTATGCCTATGACAACCAAGACCCACCTGTAATCCCGTAGAACCCTCCTCCTTTTTATCTTATTCTCACTTAGTAATCCCAGCGAAATTCCATTTCTGGAATATGCTAGTTTTCCATTTTGGGCCATGTCCAATTTTGGTCATTCCGTATCTGGCAGTTTTCCAATTCTGTAAATATCCATTTCTGGCAGCATTTCACTTAATGCAATTGTGATCATTTCTCTACACTAACCCCAACATATTATATATGTTTTTGGGTTAGAAAAATCCAATGAATCCATTGGTGGCATCCATTTCTGCATTTGATCAAGTTTGTACACATGTCATTTTTACATTATATTGTTGTTTTGTCATTTTTGTTTCATTAAAGTCGTATATGCTATGACGTTGTTTTGCACATGAACAGCTTCATTTTCATGTCTACTTCATGCTACATTTTATTTCATGCCATATAGCACTGTGATAAGTGCCACAAGCTTGCAAACATGCCTAAATGAATCTGTTTCTGCCATGTCGTGCTTATTTTGCAAAGTCTTAAACTGTCAGTATAACTTCTCATTTTGCATTGATGCTATCATGATATCTTTAGATCATTGGAACAAGTTCAGTAAGGGAGTTTTGTTAAGTGCATTTAGTACTAGCATATCATGCTCTTTCTGCTATAATATGTTCCTATAGCATATAGTATACTAGTCCTAAACATCGCTATGTGAATCTGTTTTGCCTTGTTCGGTGAATTTCTGCCAAGTATGTAAAACTGTTATCATTTGCATTTTTTCCATGCTGTTTTAAACATGTTTCTAGTGAATTTTAGCAATAGCTCAGTAATCATGTTTTGTAGCTCTTGACATGTACTTCAATTCCTTTGCATTCATTTTCATGTTGCTATGTTGTAGCATATATAAACTTTGCATCCAAGTTGCCATGTTGTTGTTTTCAATAGCTTGCATTGTATATGGTCTTGCTTGTCATTTTCAAACCGTGCATCCGGTTTCGGTCATCTTTATATCAATTTTATCCCAAATCTTCTGATCTATCTAGTGGCATGCTTGGGTTACCAAGATTGTGCCATGTTCATTGTTTCTCCTTCCGTCTCGAATGCACCCCTTCCGAAACACCTCATCCGCATATGCACATCATATCTTGCATTTCATGACATGTCTTGCAGTTGTTGCTTGCGCGTTGCACCCTGATTGAATGTTGTTCCGATGTTTGTGTTCTTGCTTTGGGTACAGCCGGAAGACGAGTCCGTGTCCGAGGACCCTGCCGTGTACGCTCACGAGGAGCAAGGATTCGATACCACTAAGAACATTGCAGGCAAGATGATCATTACCCCTGATATCACTTCTATTTTTGCTTGCTAGTTGTTTGTTCTATCACTATGTCGCGCTACCTGCCACTTGTTTATATAGCCTCCCATATTGCCATGTCAAGCATCTAACCCACCTTCCTAGCAATCCGTTGATTGGCTATGTTACCGCTTTTGCTCATGCCCTCTTATAGCGTTGGTAGTTGGAGGTGCAGTGCAGGTTGTTCCATGTTGGGACATGGATATGTTAGGATATCACAATATCTCTTATTTAATTAAGGCATCTATATACTTGGTAAAGGGTGGAAGGCTTGGCCATTTGCTCGGTGTTTTGTTCCACTCTTGCCGCCTTAGTTTCCGTCATATCGGTGTTATGTTCCTTGAATTTTCCGTCCCTAACACGGTGGGGGTCCATGGACCCCCTTGAAATTTTGCTTGAATAAACTCTTCAAGCAAGGTCCAACTTTGGTTTTACCATTTGCCTAATAACAACTAAAATTTGCATAGGGAGTAATTAACACGAGGATTCTTAATCAACAACCCGGGCCAGTGCTCCTCATGGGTGTTGATCCGAACTAGAGCACCGTGTGGGACCGCCCCTTGGCAACTTGGGGTATTTTGGTACCTGTACGCTTAGTTTATCCGTCGTGGCTTGAAACGAGATGCGCGCGGCTACAATTAGGGTGTCGGCACATCGGGAGGTCTTGCTGGTTTTGTTTTACCATTGATGAAATGTCTTGTGCACCGGGATTCCGAGCTTGATCGGAGTGTCCCGAGATGGAGGATTGTGTCCGTGGATCGTGATCTTATAACTGCCTAAGCTGGGACAACCGTGCAGGGTTTAATGTTTCAAAAGTCGTGCCCATGGCTATGTGGCAGATGGGTGTTTTTTATATCCGGTTGTACTGAACTTGACACTTAAATCAATTCAAATGCACCAACCACGTGGGTACCGTGATCATCTCTTTTCGGTGAAGTTCAAGAAGAGAACATGATGCGGTTATGTTTGAACATAAGTAGTTCAGGATCACTTCTTGATCATTACTAGTTTGCGACAGTTTGCATAGTTTCTCATCTTATTCTTGTATACGTAAGTTAGCCACCATACAAATGCTTGGTGCTTGCTGCAACTTCATCACTTAACCATGTCATACCTATTTAAGCTTTGATAGTCTTGATACCGATGGTGATATGATTGATGAGTCCCCGTGGCTCACAGAATACTACAAACGTAGTTGCAGGTACCGTTGAATCCGATGCAGGAGATTCCACTAAGCTCCGGTGGGAGTTTGACGAGGATATTGGGCGTTTCTACGGTACTTATCCGGAAAATCAGTAGTAGTGCCCAGTAGGGTCGATCGGGACTTAGCTTGGGTGGTTGTCTTTTATTCGTTTGATTTCTTCCATAGCAGGACTCTATGTTCATCTTGGATGATTGTATTACTTGACGATATTTATGTGATAGTGCGGCGATTTTAAGCCAAAGCTCATATTCTATCTATTCAGTACATGAGATGCGCAAAGATACAACCAGTCTTGCAACCATACCAATATGTGCTTATGCCTCAAGTCGTCCCTCGACACGTGTGGAGTATAGTTGCATATTGGGCATTACAAAGGTTGACAAGGTCTTCCGTTTGCAAAACTATGAGGAAGAGAAGAAGATCGCCATGGCCTACCTTGAGTTCCAAGACTATGTCCTCATTTGGTGGGAGCAATTCATTGAGCGCCGAGAAGCAAGAGGTGAACCACCAATCACAACTTGGGATCAAATGAAGGATGTCATGAGAGCGCACTTTGTGCCAACATACAATAACCGCGACCTCTTCAAGCGACTAGAAATCCTCAAGCAAGGAACAAAGAGCATTGAAGAGTACTACAAGGAAATGGATATCGCCATGATACGAGCTAATGTTATGAAAGATGATGAGCAAACTATGGCACATTTCTTGAATGGATTCAATTATCCTATCAAGAAGATCGCCGACTTCAAACCTTACTCCAAACTCATCAAGCTAGTACATCAAGCTACCAAAGCAGAGCGACAAGTGCAAGATGCCTTCAAGCATGCCAAGTACTCTTCGAAGAGCTACGGCTCCAACAACCAATCTTCAACGACTCCACCGACTTCTATGTCAACCAAACCTTCTACAAGCACCAGCGACAAGTCAAGTTAAAAGAAAACTTCGACAACCTCAAGTCTTCCTCCTGCTACAAGCAACTTCAAGCCCAGAGCTTCATCATCTACAACTCCACCAGATGAGACCATCAAGACAAGTTCCACCAAATGCTTCACATGCAGCAGCCAAGGCCACAAGTCCTTCGAGTGTACCATGATCCTCAACGACGACGGCACATACGACTCCATGTGTGAAGGGGAAATGGAAGCACTTGAGCATGTGGTTATGCACCGGCAAGTTAATGAAGATGAAGATGACCAAGTCTTTTGTGACAATGATTCGAGCCCCGCTCTCGTTGTTTCCAAGGTCTTGACCCTTCAACATTAACAAGACAAAGACCAAAGATGCCATATTTTCCACACCAAGGCGGGCATCAATGGATGGTCCGTGAAGGTCATCATCGACGAAGGAAGTTGCCACAACTTGGCAAGTGACGATCTATGTTCCAAGCTACAATTGGTCAAGATGAAGCACCCTTGCCCCTACAATGTCCAATGGCTTAGGGACTCCGGCACCGTTCAAGTCTCTTTCAAGATTGGAGCATATCAAGACACTCTGGAGTGTGATGTGGTTTCTATGTCCGTTTGCTACCTCCTACTTGGATAACCTTGGCAATTGGTCCGTGGTGCCATACAAATGTACGAACCAATCACTATAGCTTCAGGATGAACGGGACAGAGTACGTGCTACGACCGATGTCTCCAAGACGAGTGATCGCCGACAAGCAAGCAACCACCCATCATGGAGAAAATAGTGAGAGAGTGAACCACCAAAAATAGAGTGAGCGCCACAAGCCCAAATTGAGTACCTCCGTGATGAGCGACAAGAAAAACTTAGTATTATTCGCTACCAAAAGAAAGATGATAGAAGTGTGCGAGAACCCATCTTGCTGGTTTTGTTTTACCATTAATGAAATGTCTTGTACACCGGGATTCCGAGCTTGATCGGAGTGTCCCGAGATGGAGGATTGTCTCCGCGGATCGTGAGCTTATCGTTGGCTAAGTTGGGACACCCCTGCAGGGTTTGAACTTTCAAATGTCGTGCCCATGGTTATGTGGCAGATGGGTCTTTTTAATATCCGGTTGTAGTGAACTTGACACTTTAACTCAATTCAAATGCACCAACTGCGTGTGTACCGTGATCGTCTCTTTTCGGCGAAGTTCCGAAAGAGAACATGATGGGGTTATGTTTGAACGTAACTAGTTCAGGTTCACTTCTTGATCATTACTAGTTTGTGACATTTTGTGTAGTTTCTCATGTTTTTCTTTTATACGTAAGTTAGCCACCATACAAATGTTTAGTGTTTGCTGCAACTTCGTCACTTAACCATGCCATACCTATTTAAAATTTGATAGTCTTGATATCGAGGGTGATATGATTGCTGAGTCCCCATGGCTCACAGAATACTACAAACACAGTTGCAGGTACTGTTGAATCTGATGTAGGAGATGCCACTAAGCTCCAGTGGGAGTTTGATGAGTATCTTGGGAGTTTCTACGTTACTTATTCGGACAATCAGTAGTAGTGCCCAGTAGGGTCGATCGGGACTTAGCTTGGGTGGTTGTCTTTTATTTGTTTGATTTCTTCCATAGCCGGACTCTATGTTCATCTTGTATTATTGTATTACTTGATGATATTTGTGTGACATTGTGGCGATTGTATGCCAAAGCTCGTATTCTATCTATTAAGTACATGAGATGCACAAACATACAACAAGTCTCGCGACAATACCAATATGCACTTATGCCCCAAGTCGTGCCTCGACACGTGTGGAGTATAGTTGCATATTGGGCGTTACAAAGGTTGACAAGGTCTTTCGTTTGCACAACTGTGAGGAAGAGACCATGGCATCCCTTGAGTTCCAAGACTATGTCCTCATTTGGTGGGAGAAATTCATTGAGCGCTGAGAAGCAAGAGGTGAACCACCAATCACAACTTGGGATCAAATGAAGGATGTCATGAGAGCGCACTTTGTGCCAACATACTATAACCGCGACCTCTTCCAGGAACTACAAATCCTCAAGCAAGGAACAAAGAGCATTGAAGAGTACTACAAGGAAATGGAGATCGCCATGAAATGAGCTAATGTCATGGAAGATGATGAGCAAACTATGGCACATTTCTTGAATGGACTCAATAATCCTATCAGGAAGATCGCCGACTTCCAACCTTACTCCAACCTCATCGAGCTATTGCATCAAGCTACCAAAGCGGAGCGACAAGTGCAAGATGACTTCAAGTATGCCAAGTACTCTTCGAAGAGCTACGGCTCCAACAACCAAGCTTCAACGACTCCACCGACTTCTATCTCAACCTAACCTTCTACAAGCACCAGCGACAAGTCAAGTTGCACAAAAACATCGACAATCTCAAGTCGTCCTCCTACTACAACCAACTTCAAGCCCAGAGCTTCATCATCTACAACTCCACCAAATGAGACTATCAAGACAAGTTCCATAAAATGCTTCACATGCGGCAGCCAAGGCCACAAGTCCTTCAAGTGTACCAATGAGTGCACCATGATCCTCAACGACGACGACACATACGACTCCATGATTGAAGGGGAAATGGAAGCACTTGAGCATGTGGTTATGCACCAGCAAGTGAATGAAGATGAAGATGACCAAGTCTTTTGAGACAATGATTCGAGCCCCACTCTCATTGTTTCCAAGGTCTTGACCCTTCAACATCAACAAGACAAAGACCAAAGATGACATATTTTCCACACCAAGGCGGGCATCAATGGAATATCCATGAAGGTCATCATCGACGAAGGAAGTTTCCACAACTTGGCAAGTGACGAGCTATGTTCCAAGCAACAGTTGGTCAAGATGAAGCACCCCGCCCCTACAATTTCCAGTAGCTTAGGGACTCCGGCACCGTTCAAGTCTCCTTCAAGATTGGAGCATATCAAGACACTTTGCAGTGTGATGTGGTTTCTATGTCCGTTTGCCACCTCCTACTTGGATGACCTTGGCAATTCGACCGTGGTGACATCCACAATGTACGAACCAATCACTATAGCTTCAAGATGAACAGGATGGAGTACTTGCTATGACCTATGTCTCCAAGCCAAGTGATCACTGACAAGCAAGCAACCACCCATCATGGAGAAAATAGTGAGAGAGTGAACCACCAAAAATAGAGTGAGCGCCACAAGCCCAAATTGAGTGCCTCCACAATGAGCAACAAGAAAAACTTAGTATTATTTGCTACCAAAAGAAAGATGAGAGAAGCGTGCGAGAACCCATCAAGTGTCATGCACTATGTCCTATTGTGTGAGGATGACACAACACCAACTAACACCTCTCACTCTCTACCTTTAGTGTTGTCTAATATCTTGCTAAAATTCAAGGACGTTTTTCCCGATGAGCTACATCAGGGACTACCTCCACTACGAGGCATCGAACAACACAACGACCTCATACCCGGAGCCCCTCTTCCTAACAAAGCACCTTACCGCATCAACCCTAAAGAAACTAAGGAAATACAAAGGCAATTACAACAACTCATTGCCAATGGGCATGTGCGTGAAAGTTTAAGTCCTTGTGTCGTACCGATCATACTAGTCCTAAGAAAGACGGTAGTTTTCGCATGTGTTCTGATTGTAGACCCATAAATGCTATCACCATCCACTATAGATATCGTATTCCTTGTCTTGATGACATGCTAGACGAACTTAGTGGAGCCACAATTTTCTCTAAAATTGATCTTAAAAGTAGCTACTATCAAATATGCATCCAAGAAGGTGATGAATGGAAAACCGCTTTCAAAACCAAATTTGGCTTGTATGAATGGTTGGTCATGCCAATGGGTTTATCCGAAGCACCCGACACCTATATGTGTGTGATGCATTTTGTTCTTCGCCCATACATTGGCATATTTGTTGTGGTTTATTTTGACGATATTCTTGTGTTTAGAAAATCTCTCAAAGATCATGTCACCCATCTTAGAACCGTTTTGCAAACTCTTAGAAAAGAGTGCCTTTACGCTAATATGGACAAATGCCTTTTTGGTGTTGATAAGTTTGTTTTCTTGGGTTTTGTTGTGTCATCTAAGGGTGTTAATGTAGATGAAGCTAAAATCGATGCTATTAAAACTTGGCCACAACCAACCAACTTGCAACAACTGCGAAGTTTCCTTAACTTAGCCGGTTTCTATAGTAGATTTGTTAATGACTTTAGCACTATTGCATCTCGTTTACATGCCTTGAGTAAGAAGAATGCACCATTTGTTTGGGGACCATCCCAAGATACCGCATTTAATGAGCTTAAGAATTTTCTAACACATGCTCCTTTGCTTGCTTTACCCAATTTTCACACAACTTTTGAAGTTCATTGCGATGCTAATGGCAATGGTATAGGAAGTGTGTTAATGCAAGAGAAGAGCCCAATTGCTTACTTCAGTGAAAAACTTTCCGGAACGCAACTCAATTATCCCATCTATGACAAAGAGGTATATGCATTAGTGCGACTATTGCGTGAGTGGGAACACTATCCCCGCCCTCATGAATTTGTCATGCATATGGATCATGAAACGCTTAAATACCTTAAGGGTCAAACTAAATTGAATAAGCGACATGCCAAGTGGAATGACTTCACAGAGTCATTTCCTTATGTCATCAAGTAAATCAACGGTAAGGAAAATGTTGTGGCAGATGTTGTTTCCCGCAAGTGCATGCTTGTCGCTGAACATGAATTGAATGTCATTGGCTTTGAGCACATAAAAGACTTATATGCGCATGATGCTACTTTTTCTATCCCTTATGCCAAATATTTGACGCATACATCTTGGGAAAGCATCAAAGATGATTATCTTATGAGAGCTAACAAACTATGTATCCGCAGGTCTTCTCTTCGTTTGTTACTTTTGCAAGAATCTCATGGAGGAGGACTTATGGGCCACTATGGATTCAACAAGACATTTTCTATGCTCTCCAAGAACTACTTTTGGCCCAAGATGTTCCGCGACATCTCACACTTCACCAACCGATGCTCTACATGCCGCAAAGCTAAGTCTAAAGCTAAATCGCATGGTCTATATATGATACTTCCTATTCCGTATCACCCATGGGAAGATATTAGTATGGACTTTGTGCTTGGTTTGCCTAGAACTCAGAATGGCAAAGATTCCGTGTTTGTTGTTGTGGACCGATTCTCTAAGATGGCTCATTTCAAACCATGGAACAAGATAGACGATGCTTCACATGTCGCAAATCTTTTTTGTATGGAAATCTTGCGTCTACACGGTGTGCCCAAGACTATCGTATCGGACCGCGATGTCAAGTTCCTTAGCTACTTTTGGAAGACGCTATGCACCAAGCTCGGAATCAAGCTTTTGTTCACTTCGGCATACCATCCTCAAACTGACAGCCAAACGCATGTCACGAACCGGACGCTATCTACTCTCCTTCACGTGTTGATCAAGAAGAACATCAAGGAGTGGGAAGAGTGTTTACCCATCGCCGAGTACGCCTACAATGGAGCACGACACTCTACTACCGGCAAGTCCCCCTTTGAGTCGTCTACGGCTTCAACCCATTATCCCCATTGGACATTCTACCCCTACCACTACAAGAGCGCATCAACATGGACGCAAGTGCATGAGTGAGCTACCTCAAGAAGATGCATGAACATACAAGGCACACCATCAAACGCCAAGTACAATGAATTGCAACCAAGCTCAACATCAACAAGCAACCCATCATGTTCAACATTGGAGATCTTGTATGGATACACCTTTGGAAGGAACGCTCCCCCAACGAACGCGAGTCTAAGCTATGACCACGAGCCGATGGACCCTTCAAGCTGCTCGAGCGCTACAACAACAACACATACCAGATTGACATACCGCGTGACAAGTACTCTGTGAGTGATATCTTCAATGTCAAAGATCTCTCTCCCTGCCATGGTGACGAGGATTTCGATCAAGGTCAGATCTTTCCCAAGGGGGGAGATGATACGGAGCATCCTACGGTCATCCCATGGACCTACCTTCGTCTCCTATGACACCACATGGACCTATGACAAGAGCTTGAGAAAGGGCTATCGAAACTAAGGTGAAATCGCTCCTCTCCGAACTAACACTTTCCACATGTGAGAGATGGCTACTACCTCAAGCGGAAAACTCCATGCGTATTCAGGTACTTAGAGGGAAGCCATGGAGCAACTACACTCAACAACCAAGACGGCGAGGACACCAAGCGCAAGGACCAAGAGAAGAAGCTGCGTGAAGTTGACAGCCACCAGACGACCTGCCCCCATCGGATGTCCGACCCCTGGAAGCCTCACCAGCCAGAAGGCCAAGCAATAGATCTCTACAGCAACCGGACGACCGACGATGACCAAACGACCAACATCCTCCAGCCACCGGACGACCGGCCCCCACCGGAAATCTGACACCTGTGGGTCTGAGGGAAACGCCAGACGTCTGAGACCAACTGGATGTCCGACACCGACCGGAAATCTGGCACCAAGCCACCCGAGCCAAAACGGCGGACGTCCGACAAGTACCGGACGTCCAGACCCTTACGAGCTACCGGACGTCCGGTAGCTATCGGACGATCAACACTTGTCTGCGCACAGAGACTAGGTCCAAGGCCCATGTACGCCTTCGACCTCCTAGACTATAAATACTCCTTGTACTCCCTCTTTCTAGGGTTAGCATTGGTTTAGCTCATACTAGAGATAGAGATTTTCTCATCCATTTAGTTCTACTCCTCGGTGAGACCGCGGCTTCTTCGGAGAAGATCCATCCTTGGATTCAAGACCACTCACTTGAAGACCCCTCAAGGCCTCCTCACAGAGAAGAACTACCGCCTCTTATATCGTCCTTTGTTTGTTTGGATCTTGTATCACTCTTTATGCTCATGGATCTATCACATGTGTGATTGTTCTCGCTCATATGAGTGTTTTGCCCTCATGTTTTCCCCTCGTGTTCTTCGTAGGATTCCCTCCATTTCGTGAAAGATCAGCCCTAGGGTTTCCACCCTACATCAAATTGTAAGTAAAATCTCGTAGTGAGAGATAGATAGATAGATTAAAACACAGAAACAAATAACGGTAAATAAATTGTATCAAGGTATTTTTGGATTTATATATGATAAAATATAGACCCGGGAGCCATAGTTTTCACTAGTGGCTTCTCTCTAGAACATAGCATATGGTGGGTAAACAAATTACTGTTCGACAATTGATACAAAAGCATATAGTTATGACGATATTCAAGGCAATGATCATGTATATAGGCATCACATCCGAGACAAGTAGACCGACTCCTCCCTACATCTACTACTATTACTCCACCCATCTATTGCTATCCAGCATGCATCTAGAGTATTAAGTTCATATAGAACGGATTAACGCCTTAAGCAAGATGACATGATGTAGACAAAGTAAAGTCAATCAATATGAATAAACCTCATATTTTTATCGTTAATAGCAATGATACAAATTCGTGTCATGTCCCTTTTTGTCATTGGGATTGAGCAACGCAAGATCAAACCCATTACAAAGAACCTCTCCCGCAAGATAATTCAGTCCAGTTGACAAAACCAAACTAGATCGGAGAGAAATATAAAGCTAATAATCATGCATATAAGAATTCAGAAAAGACTCAAATAATATTCATGAATAATCTGATCATAAAACCACAATTCATCGGATCCCAACAAACACACCGCAAAAAAGGATTACATCGAATAAATCTCCAAGAACACCGAGGAGAAAATTGTATTGAAGATCAAAGAGAGAGAAGAAGCCATCTAGCTACTAGCTATGGACCCGTGGGTTTGTGGTTAACAACCCACGCATCATTGGAAGGGTAGCAAGGTTGATGTTGAAGCCCTCTGTGATTGATTCCCCCTCTGGCAGAGTACCGGAGAAGGCCTCCAGATGGGATCACGAAAGAATAGAGGCCTGCAGAGGCATAAAAAGTGTTCTGAGTGGCTCTCTGATGTATTGTAAATATTTGGGAATTTATAGAGCTGGAATTAGGTCAAGAAGGCTATGTGGCTCTGTAGGTCCTCTCCCGAAGCTTCGAGGGTCCCTTCGAGTCCAAAAAAAAACATCAAAAAGTTTTGTAGCATTTGGACACCGTTTGGTACTGATTTTTTGAAAAGCCAAAAACAAGCAAAAAACAGCAACTGGAACTGGGCACTAGGTTAATAGGAAAGTCCAAAAAATGATATGTAATTGCTAATAATTGCATAATAAACATCCAAGATTTATACTATAATAGCATGGAACAAATTGGTCAAAAAATAGCATGGAACAATCAAAAAATATAGATATGTTGAAGATGTATCAGACGTCATCACTTCGATCTATGATTTATCTTCATTGTAACTTCTTTGCATACCGCAGTGTTCACTGGACACCGACGTGGCTGATGCCTCATCCTGGGCCCCGTCCATAGACAACACCCCTTGTCCTAGCAAGGGTCCAAGCCTAATCACCTTCTTCCCGAAACTTTGTTGTTGCATTCACAGAAGAGGCCGAGGAAACCACCGAGCTCACTGACGACCCGGTATTGTTCAAGGTTGGACCGATAGACCCTCCACCCATGTCCGAAGCGGGTGGCAAGAATAAGACCCACACCCCCAAGGTGACACCACCGACGGTCGGGAGAAACACAGATGCCAATGAAGAGGTCAACTCCTCGGCTCACCAAGCGGAAGAGCAGCATCCTCTACCGTCTTCCACCACTCCAACCGTCTGGCCTTGATGGTCAGGTCATCCTCCACGCTAGCTCCTAGTTCGAAAGCTCTTCCACTACCACCACCATCATTTTATGCTGCCATGCTGGAGGTGCCAAAAAATTGTTAGAACATAACAACATTGTATCAAGTTTAAAAGGTCTAGCCACGACGATTTTAATGATGAAGAAGATTTTTGAATCAAACCCACAGGTTGACCTTCAATACATTTTGAAATTTCAAAATGAAGATAATCTAGTGTGATATCGGTTTTTTTCTTCTAGTATATATAAAGGGGTGTTCCTGTCCCTAAATTCATAAATGTTCCATCTATCACAGTTCACCGTTAGTATAGTTTAAAAAACTCATTGTTAGTATACATAAATCAATTTATATATTGTGTATAATTTGCTGAGGACTCAAAATAGCCATTGCATTTATTCGTGTATTTTGTTTTAGCAAAGACACCCAGAGGGCGTTCTATATTTGATAATTACAAATCTCCCCTCCTCCTCTTGGGTCGCTCGCGCGAGCGACTCTGGAGGCACCCGAACCTAGGCAGAGGCGGCCGATCTCCAGTCCCTCCCTGGCGGCCACCACCGGAGGTGGCGCCTATGCCTGTCCATCAGAGGTGGTGGGCGAGCGTGGTGCCTCCAAACAGCTTCCCTTCGCACGGAAGTGGGTTGTCCCCAGGGTTGCACGGGGTAGTGATGCGGATCTTCGCCGATGCACGACAGGAGGCGTGGAAGAGTTGCAGTCCTGGCGGAGATGAGCAGTTGTGTGGTTGTGGTGGTGGACGGGTGCGTGGTGTGTTGGTGGTGGTGGCGCGAGCTATTGGCAAGGATGGGGGTAGTGCTGAGATGGCTCGACCAGGAGGGAGTTCTTGGCGAGCAGCGAGTGGCCCGCCACCTGTGGGTCATGTGGCGAGCACTGGTGCTCTACCGGTGGTGTCGGCCTAGGTGTTGTCCGTGGTGGGAAGGTTAGATCTGGGCCTGGTCAGGTCCGATATGAGCCCGATGTGCTAGGGCTGTTGCAAGGTCGTCCCTTGAAGCACTTGATTGTCATTGTGGACAGTTTTGGCCCTTGTCGAAGTGTTGGGTGGCTATTGTTCTTCATCCAGGTCAAAGGTGTTTGTTGGGCCATGTTTCTCTCTGAAGTGTCTTCTATCGGTGATCTTCGACTTTGCAGCTACGAAGGCGAGGTGTTGGGGTGGCAGCGGTGTGAGGCTACTTGGAAGATGCTACACAAATCCTTCCGGTTGTGGAGAGTTCAGGTGATCGGATGAAAAATGTCCCAGCTTTTGTCGGGCCGATGGCGATGGCACATGTGGGTGTCGCCACCATCCTTGGAGGCGTCACCGAGGTGTGCTCGCCTTATCCTGCTCTCGTTTTGACTTGGCATAATCCCTGGGCAAAAGCCTTGATTTTTAGTTGGATTGGCACAATGGTCGCGTCCTCGATGTCGCTCCTCTGTTCGAAACATCGTGTTTGGGGACATGGCTTGGTTCATCATTGCTCTCCTCCGGTGTATGTCATGGTCCTATTTTGATCTTTGATGATGCTATGTACGCCCATCGACAGTGTCTTCCTCGCTTCTGATCAAGTCTTGCCATTCACTTGCCACGTCTCTTCGGTATTTGGGGTGAATGGTGTATCAATGAGCAAAGTCCAAGGGAGTTGGTGGTCTATGGAGGTGGCCTACTTTGGTCGAGATGTAGTGTTGTTCTTAGTTAGGATATGCCCCTTTTCTTGTAGTTTTGTTGGTCATAGGTGGTTGTATTTGGATTTTCCTGGGAGTGGTGTTCGTGCTACGCTCGTTGTTTGCCACGAGTGATAGTTTTCTTGTACTTGAAATTCTGCCTTCTATAAAGCTATGGTACGCCTAGACGTACTCTCGATTTTTTTGTGATAATTACCAAGGAAAATGGCAAGCAATACAATAGAAAGACAATAGTGCACAAAATGATCAGTAAAAATGAAATTACATCAAAAATCATACTACTCCCTCAACTGATCAATAAGGCGTGCACCCATCCCAAAATTCAACTTCAACCACAAAGTAGACTAATCAAACATGGGTTATATGTGATAAAACTTATATCATTGAAAATATATTGAAAAGAGGTTTTCAATGTTGTAATTTTTAAATATCCAAAATATAAATTATTAATCTAATTTTTGGTCAAACTTGAATTTTGAAAAGTTTGCATAACTTATTCGTTGGAATGGAGAACTAGTCTTCTTTGATTGTAATCCACCTGCCAAAACATGAATATTACAGTAAACCGTAGTAACCCTAAGAGAAGATGCAAGCATGTAAGAGACGCATGCAAACATACTCCTATAGAAATAACGGAAATAACTGATACTACAGCAGAAACTACAACTATACGTTGCGGCCCCACACGCAGCTTTGTTTAACAAGCATCACCCTTCCTTTCTTTTCAAATGCTTCCTCAATCAATCAACATCTGATATAGATAATGGAAACAATGAAGCAGATTCTTCATCTGTAGGTTGCAATCCGTATGATTTATTTTCTCGATCTGTCGGCTTTCAAGACCGCATTAGCCACGACATTACGACTTTCAAGACCAATATCCAGGTTCTAGAAACGAGATCATAAAAAGTAAAATTACACCAAAAATCATACTACCTACCTTCCTCCCTGGTATAAGGAATAGAGGGATTGGATTGGCGTAATGTGTTAGATGCATTATTGTGCCCCGAGGGCGAGTATATATATACTGAGTACAAGACTTGGAGGGCAAGATGCCTCCTAGAGATAAGATGAAAACAATTCCTATCTAATCTCGGACAATCTCTAAATACCAAATATATCTCTACCATCCCCCCACAGTCATAGTGGTATCATTGCAAACAACAGGAGCTATCATTGCAAACAACAGGAGCGTTGTGGATGGTCACACTGGAGAGAGTAGAAGCCGACGGCTGACATCCCCACCGCAGTCATGGTGGGAGTGGTGTGGATGATGTCGCGTCGCGGATGCGTTAACTATAGAGGAAGCCGGCGAGTTGATCAAGCAATGTGATATCCCTTTGTGCCATTGTCAACGGTGTCGAGAGCATAGGGTGGTGTATCCGTGGTTGAGCTAGCCGGGCAAAGGATGCTTTGGTCGATGTCGAGTCGGGGTGGCCGGTGTTGAGCAGGACGTCGTGGAGCCACATGCGCAAGGATGCACCGAGTTAGTCATAGGCGCATTGGTGTGGAAGTAGTGCTGAGACAAGACAAAGACGGTGTTGACAAGGCGTCGTGCCGGGTTTCCCAAGTCCGGGGACATGTCATGTACGATAACGAATCAAGATATCCTCTTGTCCCAGTAGAAATAATAGTTAATTTGTTGTTCCACTAGGAGAGAATTTTTCTAGGATTGTTTAAGAAATTTCCTTAATCGTCAACCCCTTGCCAATTGATTCTAACTTGTTTTATCGAGAGTAGAGGAAAATTGTGCAAAGGATTGTAACTCTGGGAATTGAGCTAGTTCCAATTTTGATTTTCCAACTACTTATTTCATGGCTTCAACCACGCATCGGTGTTGCCAGCACCGGGCATGTGTAGACGGATGAAGTCGATGTTTGAGGAGCCGCACCAAGCTTGCCATGCCCGGGGACACGTCGTGGACGAAGGCACGCGTAGGTGTTGCCAGCACCGGGAATGCGTAGACAGGAACCAACACAAGGAGTACACCATGTCAAGGGGGCTGGCAGAGAAGGACTCGATGGCGGTTGTGGCTTGAATAGGCATGAGGCCGATGTCGCCTGCGGTGGTCGGAGTAGATGAAGTGGTCGAGTGAGATCACGGTGATACTGGTGATGAACTGGTGCTAGACGAAGACGAAGAGGTGGACACCGGTTGCGGTGCCTAAGGAGGTAGCAGTGACAACGGAGGAAGAAGAGCGGCGACGGCTGCCAGACGGCGGTGGCAGCTAGGTTACGAGTGCGGCAGCAGTAAAAAGTGCAACTAATCCCCGTGTGGTTTTGGTAATTCATTAGAATATATAGCTCATTGAACTAATATCCATTCAATATAAATATTTCAGGATGTTCAATGATTGGCATGGCATGGACTAGAGATGTGGACCCCTAAATACTAAGCACAAAGATTGGCAAAAGCTCAAGACTCTTCATGTTTATTTTAGTGATCCAAGATCACATTGAATCCATAGGAAAGCTAATACTATTAAAAGGGGATGAGGTGTTGCTTAATGTCTTACTTGCTCAAGTGCTTATTGATATTGCCCCAAAACCCTCAACCACTTTCTCCATCCAAATATGCCCAAACCCTAAACTCCAACTCAGCCCCACCGATTCTTTCTATCAAGAGCCACGAAGTTCATATGACATAGCCACTACCAGAAACCCTAGCAGTTCAGTTCACCGATACGGATCTCGGTCTCACCGAGATGGCCTTTCCAACTCTGTTTTATCAGTTGCAATTATTTCGGTCTCACAGAAATAGCAATCGGTTTCACCGAGATGGCTTGACCAACTCTCTGTTGCTTTATTGCTTCACTTTGGTCTCACCAAGTTGATGCAATCGGCGCCACCGAGACGCGGTTTGCCCTAAGCACTAGCACATTCGTCCCACGGAGTTGTTCCAGTCGGTCCCACCGAGATTCCTAACGTTCACATTTTTGAACTGATCGATGCCATCGAGTTTATCCATTCGGTCCCACCAAGATGAGTCAAATTTGTGTAACGGTTGGATTTTGTGTGGATGCTATATATACCCCTCCACCCCGTCTCCATTTGTGAGAGAGACATTAGAACGTGCCTACACTTCTACCATGCATTTATTTTCTGAGAGAGAACCACCTACACATGTGTTGAGATTAAGAGATTCCATTCCTACCATTTGAACCTTGATTTCCAGCCTTTCCCAAGCTGCTTTCCACTCAAATCACTCTTCCACCATAGCCAAATCTGATAGAGAGAGAGAGAGTTGAGTGTTGGGGAGACTATCATTTGAAGCACAAGAGCAAGGAATTCATCATCTACACACCATCTATTACCTTTTGGAGAGTGGTGTCTCCTAGATTGGTTAGCTGTCTCTCGGGAGCCTCCGTCATGATGTGGATTTGAACGAAGAAGTTTGTGAATATCTACACGGGTGAGGCAATTCCTTCATGGGTGATGGCCAGGGTGGGATAGACAAGGTTGCTTCTTCGTGGACCCTTTGTGGGTGGAGCCCTTCGTGGCTCGCGCAGCCGTTACGTACCCTTCGTGGGTTGAAGTCTCCATCAACGTGGACGTATGATAGCACCACCTACTGGAACCACGCCAAAAATATATGTGTCTCCATTGCATTTTCCTTCTCCAAACCCTTCCCTTTACCTTCATAGGCAATGTTTTACTTTCCACTGTTGTACTCTTAGAGTTGCATGTGTAGGTTTATTGCTTGACTTGTGCTAATTGGTAAAATCTACCCACAACAAAAATTGGGAAAAGGATAGATTTTTATTTAGTCAATTAGTCTAATCATCCCCCCTCTAGACATACTTTTGATCCTACAACTGGTATCAGAGCTTTGGTCTCCATTAGCCTTCATTACCATAGCTTTGGTGATCATAGCCTTGGTTTCACAACCTAGGAGAGTATGGCGTCTAGCGAGGGAAATTACCACCGTAGAGGTCCTTACTTTGATGGTACAAATTTTAGTAGTTGGAAGCATAAGATGAAAATGCATATTCTTGGCCATAACCCCGCTTCTTGTGCTGTTGTGAATATCGGCTTGCAAGGTGATTTCTTAGAGGATGGTAATGAACCGGTTCGCAAAGCGACAACGGTGGAAGAAGATATTGCAATAAAATGCTCAAGCTTGCGATATTCTCTACAATGGATTATGCCCCGAAGAATTCAACAAAATTAGTCGCCTTGAGAATGCAAAGGAAATTTGGGATACTTTGGTTGATATGCATGAAGGTACGAGTCCATCAAGGAATCCTACTTGGATGTGCTTCAAAGTCAACTTGACAATTTCAAGATGAAGGATGGTGAAGGAGTCACCGAAATGTACTCTAGGCTTGCTATCATCACAAATGAGACCGCCGGCTTATGAAGTGAAGAGATGACTGATAAATTCATCATCAAGAAGATCCTTAGGGCCTTGGATGGAAAATATGATTCGGTGTGCAATTTGATCCGAATGATGCCCAATTACAAAGATCTCAAGCCCACGGAAGTCATTGGTAGAATTAATTGTTGCTCATGAGATGACACAGAAGGATAAGGAAGAGCTCCACAATAGGTCAAGTGGTGCTTACAAAGCTTCAAGTGATGCTCATACAACATCAAGTGAGAAGAAAGTCTCCAATGAAGAATCTATTATATATAAAAACGATTAACAGGATAACCAGAAAAAAGAGAAATACCTCTGTTCTTCATTAATCAAACATAGTGAAAATTGTGGACTTTATCAGTGTTGATCCTATGAATTACTAGGATGAAAAGTTGTAGACTCTCATCTGTAATTAGGCATGAAAATATTTATACTGATGTTTTCCATCTATGGTTGCCGATTCTTCCCCTATGGCCCTCCATAGGTACAAATTAACAAGAATAGTTCACTGATTAAGAGTTGATCCACTGCTACAAACATTTCATTACTGTCATATTTGACATCAAATCAGTGTATTTGGCAGAAATATTTGTGCTAGCACAGATGTCATCGAGTGGAACAAATTTGTCTGATTTATGTGAATAATTTCAGTAGTACTTTTTTCCTAATTCCTAAACTAAATCATGGCTGATTATTTCACTCAATGTGCTCTCGGCCTCCAGCCGTTGTTGTGATAGACGTTCCTATATCATATCGACCTTGCTACCGTATCCTCTGCTGGTGGGCTTGCATTCACAAATTCAAGCTTGGGTTCTAGAGAAGCCACCCAAAGGGAGCAGCAACCATATTCATTTTGCCATCCTTCCATGGCCCCCAATCCACCAATCATATGACAAACTTGAAGTTCACAGCAAGACCATAGTGCAAACATTTTTTGGGGGTATTTATCATCTTCCCGTGCATTTTTTCTTGTTGTTTCATTACCATGCATTAGATCTTCCTGACTCTGCATGTATGAATAAATTTGTACAATACAATTCAAAAATTTACTTGCAGATAGGTAGCCACATGGGCGATGACGTGAATATGTGGATATTTTATAATATTTCTTCAATACTTCGATTTTTTTAGATATTTTTAAGCAGTCCAGCTGAATAGTGTTATCTTGCTTAATGTTGCTTAATGTTGTTCGGTGTGGGGGCTCCATATCCTTGGCCCCTTCCCCCAAGCAATCGGGGGCTTTGAATTCTTGTTCGTTGCCATCAACAAGTTTACAAAGTGGCCGGACGTGACTGCCGTGAGAAAGGTGACTGCTCAGGCGGCTATCAAGTTCTTGAAAGAGTTGGTGTGTCATTTTGGAGTTCCGACAATGATCATCACCAACAATGACACCCAATTCATGAGCCATGCCTTCATGCAATATGTTCGTACCCTTGGATGCAAGATCTCATTCGCCTCTGTGGCACACCGCAGGAGCAATGGACAAGCTAAGAGGGCGAACGCTGAAGTGCTACGAGCACGGCTGGCGGTGGATCGAGGAGCTGCCGGTAGTTCTCTCGTCCCTCAGAATGACACCTAACCAAGCTACCGGGCAGACTCCCTTCTCCCTGGTCTACGGGGCAGAAGCAGTTATCCCCACAGAACTCATTTACGGTCCCCTCGAATGCTTGCCTATGATGAAGTAGCGCAAGATCAGCACCGGCGTGACGACGCTTTACTACTCGAGGAGAACTGTCTCCGGGCTGCTACGCGTGTTGCATGCTACAAGCAAGCCCTGCGTCGCTATCACAGCCGCAGGGTTCATGCCCGGTGTTTTGAAGAAGGTGACCTTGTCCTTAGGTGCGTTCAGTACACCAAGGGTACAAACAAGTTATCACCAAAGTGGGAAGGCCCTTACCGGATGGTATGAGTCACCAGACCCGGTGCAGTCCGTCTGGAGACCGGAGATGGCACTCAGTTGCAAAACTCATGGAATATTGAGCATCTCCATAAGTACTACCCGTAAGATGCAAGGCTGTCGGGCACTGCCCGGCAGCCACCCTTTTGTACAGGCCTTCCCTCAGCTGCATGTAACCCCTTGTACAAAGCTGGGGAGATGACCCCGTGTGTCACAGCCCTAGCTCTCGTATGCTCAAGGCTAGCTAGTCATGTGTGCATCATGTTTAAATTTCATTAAAAATTGAAATGGGGATTTGTGAAACCCTCAGAAATCATTCTTGGAAATGACCCAGAAAAAAATTGCTCCAAAAAGGTCCAAGAAAATGTTCATGTTACTCTCTGAAAATATTGGTTAGAGGTAAAAATCAAACCAATATTTTTTGGAGATCATAAATATTCATTTTGGCCATTTGGAATCAATCCAGTAATTATTTGCGTTGGATAAATATTTTTATATATACAAAATATTGTCCAATATTTCTGAATTTTGGCGATGGGCTTTGGAGTGGTCCAACTACTCCCTACAAAAATTTACAGAATAAAATAAGTTGATTTAGTATTTTACTAAATCAGAACAAATGTAAGAAAACTAGAAAAGAAACAAAAATGGAAAAACTTACCTGGCGCTTACCTGCAGCCCATCTGGCGCCTTAGCTGGCCCAGCGTTGTGTGGCCCAGCTGGACCAGCCCACCAGCGCCGTCGTCCTCCTGGCGCCAGTCGGCCAGGCGTGTGGCCGGCGCCGACGCCATGCCCGCCGCCGCCACGCCCCTCCACCCCTCGTCGCTCGAGTCCACCTCGCTCGCTCGGATGCCCTCTCTCTCTCTCTCTCTCTCTCTCTCTCTCTCTCTCTCTCTCTCTCTCGTTCTCCCTCCTCCCCTGGATCCTTCTATCTTGACCCGCCCGAGCGCTGCCGTCACCGTCGCTCGCCGTTGTCGTAGCTACCGCCTCCCCCTCACCCTCTCCTCGTGCTGAGAAGCTCCGCCACGTCTCCGTCTACCTCTCCGTCGAGCCACGTGACGCGGGAAGCCCTGGAGAGCCACCATGGACGTCGTCTTCATCTCTGGCCAACAGAGATCGTCTTCGCTGCCCCGCCGCCTCCAGTGCGTCCCCAAGCTCGCTGACGACGCCATCGAGATCGCTGTGAGCTTCTGCTCTGTCCCCCTCTCTCCGTTTCTCCGTTCTCGCGCCGTAGCCCCGAACCCCACTACGGCGGTAGCTTCTCGCTGCCGTCCATGTCGCCGCCGTCACTCAAGCCACTACAGCCCGCAACCGCATGCGTCACGATGTTCCTGGTGACGCCAGGAGGCCGTAGAGCCTCTCTGCTCGCTTCCCCGTGCACCGCAGCACGTCACCCGCACTTGGCCGTGTTCTGGCCGCCACCGTGATCTCTGCTCCAGAGAGCTCCGACCACCCCACGGTCTCCGCGTGTCCAAGTGGATGCGCGTGAGCCCGGGCTTCGCGTAGGTGGTCTCCGCCGCCCGAATGGTCGCTGAAGGGCGATTTCCGTGCCCCTCCGCCGCGTTCGGCCTCGCCGGTGGTTAAACGCCGCTGGGTTTGACCGGTTTGACCTCGCCGGCCCGTCAGGTGGGCCCCATGGGTCAGGTGATTAGCTTAGGGCTAATCACCGTTTAGCTAATTCCCCCTGACACTGAGATGTGGGCCCTACCCAACTAATTTGTAGTTAGGTTAGCATTAGTGTTAACTAACCCTATTAGTTAATTGTGACACTGACCTGTGGACCCCATACGTTAGGTTTGACCTGGTCAGCACCGTTGACCTGCTGACGCAGGCATGACGCAATGCTGACGCAGTTATTCTTTTCTGGTATTAAAACAAATCAGGAAATTCCAGAAATTGTTATAAACTTCAAAAATTCATAGAAATTCAACCGTAGCTCAGATTGAAATAATTTATATATGCAAAATTATCCGAAAAATTTAATCTACCCAACTGTACTAGTTTCATGCATGACAAACTAACTTATACCTGCTGTATAGGTGAAAACACATAAAGGGCATTTAAAATGCTTAAGTTTGGAGTTGCATTTGAATCTTTGATTCAAGTGAGCTCCATTGAACTTATTGCTAGTTGCATTAGCTCAAACAACATCACATCTTCATGCCATGTTCATGCATCATATTGTTGCATATTCTTGTGTATTGATTGTCGACACCGTTCCTTCTCGATTGGTCCTGCTTCGGAGGGTGCTCCAGAGTACCTGTCTGAGGAGCAGTGCCCCTGGTGATCTACCAGGCAAGCAAACCCCCTTGTTCATTCCGATACAATCCCAGTCTCTCGCCCCTGCTCTCTTTTATTGCATTAGGACAACAACGATTCACCTGCTACTTCATGTTGCGGTAGTTGAACCCATTCCTCTGCATGACCTGTCATTGCCACAGTAAATAGTTGAAACCCACTAGCATGTGTAGGAGTTGATTGAGCCATGTTGTGTTCCTACCATGCCATGCCTACTATTGCTTAGAGTTGTGTCAGGTCTGATTCAATGGGAATGAATTGGAGTGTCTGATGTTGAGAGTTAAGTGTGTGAACACGATTTGGTAAAGGTAGTGGTGAGAGGCCATGTAGGAGTACATGGTGGGTTGTCTCACTGGAACCGCCCTTAAGAAGTGAGTTTTGTGTATGTTGTCCAATGACTAGCTACTACCACACATTGGGTTCCGGTAACTCGACCCCTCTCGACTTATTAATCACCTCGATCTCTGTCGAGGAGTTGCAACTAGTTTCTGGTGTTTGTAGGTAGTGCTATTTTTCTACCGAGTGGCACCCGGCAGGATGGACTTGCGAAAAACTAGGAACCGTGGCTCGGTGTACCGAGTGGCACCCGTATGGTGGTCTCGGGAACCCTACACACATCATTTGGGGCCGTAGTGGAAACCTCGGCCGGACACCCTGCGGATGGAACCCGAATAGGTGATAAACCTAGACTAGAGTCTTGCATGGTTAGTCAGGTCGTGGCCGACACCCTCGCGAGGCTTCCGCTTGAAGGTTGCAGAGATACATGACATGTACATGGAGATAAGTGGCAAGAGCGTGTGTGAAGAAGTACACCCCTGCAGGGTTATCATGATCTATTCGAATAGCCGTGTCCTCGGTTATGGACTTCTTGGATGCTTACGTGGTACATAGACAACTTAAAGTGGATACTCTTAAATGCTCAAGACAAGTGTGAGTGCTATGGATGGACTTCTCGTAGGGAGACGGGAATGAATCCATAGTAGTGTATTGATGTGGTGATTATTGGAACCGTGTGCGCTTTCCGACCTCAAAGAAGTTACTCGTAGTTGTAGAACAGGATAGCCACTGAGTCAAAGCTGGCTTGCTGCAACTAAACCCCACATTGCCTTCTTGATACTAATGCATGTATAATAGGATCTGATGTAAGTCTTGCTAATTACCTTTGTACTCACGTCTGCTTTATATATGTTTTGCAGAGGAGACCTCGGTCTCACTAGTAGTTCCGCTTGGACTTCGACGAGTAGCTTGTTACCTCAGCTACGATCTTGTACCCTTGGGAGGGTCTTGTAGATAGTCAGGTTTCCCAGCCTTTTTCATTTGTAGTTGTCTATACTCAGACATGTTATGCTTCCATTGCTTGTATGCTCTGAATGATGGTCATGTGACCCCTGTTTGTAATAAATGCTATGTGGCTCTTTTGGGCCTTTATCTATATGAGTTGTTCAGTTATGCTGTGATGCCATGTTGTACAACACATAATTGCATGTTATGCGTACATGTAATGTGTATTGCTATGTGTGGGATCCGGCAACCTAGTTGTTTATCCTTGGTAGCCTCTCTTACCGGGAAGTGTCTCCTAGTGCTTCCACTGAGCCATGGTAGCTTGCTACTGCTCTGGAACACTTAGGCTGGCCGACATGTGTCCTTCTTCGTTCTTGTGTGTGTCCCTTCGGGGAAATGTCATGCAGTGTCTACCGGAGTCCTGTTAGCCTGCTACAGCCCAGATTCTCCAGAGTCCTGTTAGCCCAGCTGCTACAGCCCGGATTCACTTGCTGATGACCGACACGTTCTTTGCTGGATCATGTACGCATGTCCTTGTAAGTTAGTGCCACTTTGGGTTTACGACTAGTCATGTCGGCCCGATTTCTTTGTCATATGGATGCTAGCGACACTATCACATACGTGAGCCAAAAGGCACAAACGGTCGTGGGCCAGGTAAGGTGGCACCTGTGGGAATACCGTGCGTGCGGTCGCAAAGTGATATGATGCGTTACATTCTAGATTGGTGTGACTTAGGATCGGGGTCCCGACAGTCTTGGTATCAGAGCCTGACTGCCTGTAGGATTACTAAGCCAAACTGGTCGAACTTGAGTCTAGAAATTCTTTAGTTATGTAGGGGAATTGATTGTGGAAGGGAACGTAAGGTTCTTTTTACTCCTTATACCTCATGCCCTTCTGATCTGAGTCATCCTATCTTTCCTACGGGGTTAAGGAACTAGGTTTTCTCTTTCGTCTATTAGGATCACGAGTTACTACTCCGTAGTCTCTTAGGATTGGTTGATCAGAGTCATATTCCAGTTTTCAAGTATTTCCGGTGTAGTCTGTTTAGTACTATCACAGAACCTTGAGTGATGATGTTGAGTATGGTACTACCCCATCGTTTGCAGGATGTCTCATTTTGAGCATTTTACTGCCATTATGCTGCCGAAATTGTCCTAGGAGTTCGAGAGATACTAATTCCCTTGTGCTACATTCTCCATCCTATAGTTGATGATGATCCCGTCCTTGGTTTCGTTTTCCATGATGTCGCCAGATACCCGAAGTTCTGTTGCTCATAGCCTGAACCACAGAGTTGGTAGGGATGAGGATCCTCCCGATCAGTCTTCATTGGGAAAGTTCATGTTAGAGGTTGAGATGAACAAGCGTGAGACCAACCGCTTGTTGGCACAGATTTAGAAGAACACCACACATCGGCGTAATGAGTTGGTTTCCATTACCGACTTCATTGGTCTGAACCCACCCACCTTCCATCATTCCATTGAGCCACTCGATGCAGATGATTGGCTCCGTAGCATCACTCATAAGCTGCCTTCCACGAGTGTAGCTAAAGATGACAAGGTCACCTATGCTACATATCACCTGGAAGGTCCTGCTAGTCTTTGGTGGAAGAACTATGAGGCTATGCTTCCAGCTGGCCAGATACCTACCTGGAGAGATTTCACTGAGGCTTTTCGTGAGCATCACATTCCTCAAGCCCTCATCGATCGCAAGAGAGAAGAGTTCTGTAGTTTCACCCAGAGTAAGATGGTTGTTGATGCTTACAGTAGAGAGTTTGAGAACCTCGCACGCTATGCTACAGAAGAAGTGTCCACCGACGCCAAGAAGCAGGCTAGGTTCCGGAAGGGTCTCAACCCCAAGTTGCATCGTGATCTCCACTTGCACCATTGCAACACATTCCAGGCTCTTGTGAACAAGGCCATTAACGTAGAGACAGCTCAGCTCACTTACGAAGAGTCTCGTAAGCACAACCGTGGTTTGGGATCTTCCTCCAGTTCTAGTTCTCAGAAGCACCGGATTTGGGTTCCGAACTCCGCTCTTCCACCCGGATATTCACCGAGGCCATCTTATGTGGCGCCTCACCCAGTTCAGCAGTATGCTCGACCCAAGCCTGTTGGTAGACCGCCTTCCAATGCAGGTCCACGTCCTACTTCAGGGACTTGCTTCACATGCGGAGAGCCAGGACACTATGCAAGTGACTGCTCTCAAACCAACTATGCTCCACCCCTTCCTGAGAAGTCTATTGGTTGTGGTAAGCCATCATGCAAGATGATCAGTGTCAAGTCAGCTCCCACTGAACATGGATGCGTGCATCACGTCTCAGCTAAAGACGCTCATGATGATCCGGATGTTGTTCTTGGTACACTCCTTGTCAATTGCCATCCAACTTTGGTTCTGTTTGATACCGAGGCATCTCACTCCTTCATATCTGAAGGCTATGCTCGTTTGCACGACATATCATTTTGTGATATGCCAACTCTGCTTGAAATCCAAACTCCGGGGTCTAGATGGCAAACGACCAGAATAAGCCATGGTAATGGAATCCTTGTTGACAGACTTGTATTCCTTGCATCACTTGTAGCCCTCAAGTCTACAGATATTAACATCATCTTGGGTTTGGACTGGATGACAGCTCATCATGCCAAGATTGATTGTTACACCAGGTCTGTTCAGCTTACACACCCATCTGGCAAGATAGTCACTGTCTCCAGTAGAGTTGCAAAGCGTCAACTCTATTCTCTTAATGCCAGCCCTCTCCTAGACCTTGAAGATGTCCCAGTAGTCCGAGACTTTCCGGATGTCTTTCCAGAGGAACTGCCAGGCATTCCACCTGACAGAGATGTAGAGTTTCTCATAGATCTTATCCCAGGAACGGCTCCAATTTCTAGGAGACCTTACAAGATGGCACCCTTAGAGCTAGCTGAGCTTAAGAAACAGCTTGATGAGTCCTTGCAAAAGGGTTTCATCCGTCCTAGTTCTTCTCCTTGGGCTTGCCCCGTCGTCTTCGTCAAGAAGAAGGATGGTACGGACCGAATGGTTGTAGATTATAGTCC
The DNA here is from genome assembly GCA_021605205.1 of Aegilops longissima. Taxonomy (NCBI): domain Eukaryota; kingdom Viridiplantae; phylum Streptophyta; class Magnoliopsida; order Poales; family Poaceae; genus Aegilops; species Aegilops longissima. Next base: position 238,453,141 of record CM038679.1, read on the forward strand.
ATTAATTTGGTCACAATAAATAACAAGTATCCGCTCCCTAGGATCAACAACCTGTATGACCAGCTCGCTGGATCTAGAGTCTTTTCCAAGATGGATTCAAGGTTAGGCTACCACCAAATCAAGATCATAAATGGGGACATTCCTAAGACAACTTTTATCACTCGTTATGGCCAGTACGAGTACACCATTATGTCCTTTGGTCTAACCAATGCTCCAGCTACATTCTCCCACTTGATGAACTCGATCTTCATGGAGTACTTAGATAAGTTCGTCGTGGTTTACCTCGATGATATTCTTATTTACCCGAAGAATGAGGAAGAGCATGCCGAACATCTTAGACTTGTACTAGAAAAACTCAGAGAGTACCGCCTTTATGCCAAGTTCTCCAAGTGTGAATATTGGTTGCCAGATGTGACCTACCTAGGCCACGTGATCTCTGGTAAGGGCATTGCTGTCAATCCCGAGAGAGTTCAGGCCGTTCTTGATTGGACTCCACCTGAATCGGTTTAACAAGTTAGGAGTTTCCTTGGTCTAGCCAGTTATTGTCGCTGCTTCGTTGAGAACTTCTCCAAATTGGCCAAACCTCTCACGGAACTTCTCAAGAAGGATAAAAAGTTTGAGTGGTCCCCAAAGTGTGAGTACAGTTTTCACGAACTGAAAAGATGCTTGACTTCTGCTCCCATACTTGTGCCACCGGATTTCACTAAGGACTTTGTTATCTATTGTGATGCCTCATAACAGGGACTAGGTTACATTCTTATGCAGGATCGCCATGTGATTGCCTATGCATCTCGACAGTTGCATCCACATGAGGATAATTATCCTACACATGATCTAGAGCTTGCAGCCGTAGTCTATGCAATTAAGACATGGGGACATTACCTTCTTGGTACACGTTGCAAGATTTGCACCGATCACCAGAGTCTCAAGTATATCTTCACCCAAACAGATTTGAACCTTAGGCAAAGACATTGGTTGGAGTTGATCTCAGATTACGACTTAGGGATTACCTACACCCCAGGCAAGGGCAATGTCATGGCTGATGCGCTAAGTCGTAAGTCCTATTGAAACAATCTTATGTTGCAGCAGGGCCAACCACTTCTCCATGAGGAATTCAGTAAGCTTAACCTTCACCTTGCTCCTCACAGATTCTTATCTACCTTGGTGGCGAAGCCTACTCTTGTGGATCATATCATAGAAGCCCAGAAGCATGATACGGGGATTACCCTGATCAAGAGAAACATTGCCAAGGGTATTGCTGGTAGTTCCTCTTCAGATGACCGAGGTGTTGTTTTCTTAGGGAACCGCCTAGTGGTCCCCAAGAAGCAGCATCTTAGGCTACTGATTCTTAAGGAGGCTCATGAATCTCCTCTCACGATTCATCCCGGTAGTACTAAGATGTAATAGGACCTACGCCAGAGGTTCTGGTGGACTAGGATAAAGAGACAAATTGCTCATTGCTAACTGCGACGTTTGTCATCGCGTCAAGGCAGAGCATCAAAGGCCTGCCGGCGCCCTTCAGCCTTTAGCTGTTCCTGAGTGGAAATCGGATAAAGTTGGTGTGGACTTCATCACCGGCTTTCCCAGGACCAAGAAAGGGAATAATGCTATCTCCGTAGTCATTGATCGTCTCTCCAAAGTGGTGCACTTCCTACCTGTTCGAGAGAGTATCACTGCAAGCCATCTGGCTGACTTATATATTTATCGAATAGTGTCAGTTCATGGTGTCCCACTGGAGATCAATTCAGACCGTGGTAGTCTTTTCACTTCTCATTTCTGGGAGAGTTTCCATACTGCCATGGGAACCCATCTGTCCTTCAGTACCGCTTTCCACCCTCAGTCGAGTGGTCAGGTGGAACGGGTCAACCAAATTCTCGAAGACATGCTTAGAGCTTGCGTTATCTCATTCGATATGGATTGGGAGAAATGTATTCCTTTCGCCGAGTTTGCTTATAACAATAGCTATCAATCCAGTCTCAAGAAAGCTCCTTTCGAGATTCTCTATGGGAAAAGATGTCGAACACCTTTGAACTGGTCAGAAACCGGTGAAAGACAATTCTTTGGATCGAACATGATCAAGGACGTAGAAGAGCAAGTTCGCATCATTTGTTACAATTTGAAAACAACCCAGTCTCGTCAAAAGAGCCAGTATGATCGTCGTCATAAGGAAATGGCTTATGAAGCTGGTGACAAAGCTTACCTTCGGGTTACCCCTTTGAAGGGTACCCATCGTTCCGGTATCAAGGGCAAGTTGGCTCCTCGTTACATTGGTCCTTTTCGCATTCTCGCTAAACGAGGAGAGGTTGCCTACCAGTTGGAACTACCCCCACATCTTTCTCAAGTTCATGATGTCTTCCATGTCTCTCAACTCAGGCGTTGCTTCTCGGATCCCATCCGCGGAGTGGACCGCGAAACGCTTGATCTCCAAGATTACCTCACATACTGAGAGTACCCGGTTCGCATTCTTGATCAAGCAGAGTGTGTCACCCGACGTCAGAACATCAATTTTTCTCAAGGTTCAGTGGTATCATCATAACGAGAAAGATGCTATCTAGGAGCGAGATCGTCTTCGACTGGAGTACCCCACCTTCTTTCCATCGACCCCTGAATCTCGAGACGAGATTCTTTCAAGTGGGGGCGAGTTGTCACATCCCTAGTTCTGGTATGCTCAAGGCTAGCTAGTCATGTGTGCATCATGTTTAAATTTCATTTAAATTTGAAATGGGGATTTGTGAAACCCTCAGAAATCATTTCTGGAAATGACCCAGATAAAAATTGCTCCAAAAAGGTCCAAGAAAATGTTCATGTTACTCTCTGAAAATATTGGTTAGAGGTAAAAATCAAACCAATATTTTTAGGAGCTCATAAATATTTATTTTGTCCATTTGGAATTAATCCAGTAATTATTTGCGTTGGATAAATATTTTTATATATACAAAATATTGTCCAATATTTCTGAATTTTGGCGAGGGGCTTTGGAGTGGTCCAACTAGTCCCTACAAAAATTTACAGAATAAAATAAGTTGATTAGTATTTTACTAAATCAGAACAAATGTCAGAAAACTAGAAAAGAAACAAAAATGGAAAAACTAGAAAAGAAACAAAAATGGAAAAACTTACCTGGCGCTTACCTGCAGCCCATCTAGGGCCTCAGCTGGCCCAGCACTATGCGGCCCAGCAGGACCAGCCCACCAGCGCCGTCGTCCTCTTGGCGCTAGTCGGCCAGGCTTGTGGCCGGCGCACGCGCACGGCCGTGCCGCCACGCCACCAGCCGGCCTGTCCTCCCCCTCGTCGCCTGGATGCCCCGCGCGACGCCACGCGCCGCTCTGCACCTCTCTCTCTCTCTCTCTCTCTCTCTCTCTCTCTCTCGTTCTCCTTCCTCCCCGGGATCCCTCTCTCTCGACCCGCCCGAGTGCTGCCGTCGCCGCCGCTCGCCGCTGCCGTAGCTACCGCCTCCCCCTCACCCTCTCCTCGTGCCGAGAAGCTCCGCCAGGTCTCCGTCTGCCTCTCCGTCGAGGCACGCGACGCAGGAAGCCCTGGATAGCCACCGTCGCCGTCGTCTTCATCTCCGGCCACCGGAGATCATCTTTGCTGCCCCGCCGCCTCCAATGCGTCCCCGAGCTCGCTGACGACGCCATCGAGATTGATGTGAGCTTCTGTTCCATTCCCCTCTCTCCGTTTCGCCGTTCTCGCGCCATAGCCCCGATCCCCACCACGGCCATAGCTTCTCGCTGCTGTCCATGTTGCCGACGTTGCTCAAGCCACTGCAGTCCGCAACCGCATGCGTCACCGTGTTCCTGGTGATGCCAGGAGGCCGTAGAGCCTCTCTGCTCACTTCCCCATGCACCGCAGCACCTCACCCGCACTTGGCCGTGTTCCGTCCACCGCCGTGAGCTTTGCTCCGGCGATCTCCAACCATGTGACGGTCTCCTGCATGTCCCACTGGATGCGCGCGAGCCTGGGCTTCGCGTAGGTGGTCTCCGCCGCCCGAATGGTCGCCGAAGGGCGATTCCCGTGGCCCTCCGCCGCGTTCGGCCTCGCCGGTGGTTTGACCGGTTTGACCTCGCCGGCCCATCAGGTGGGCCCCGTGGGTCAGGTGATTAGCTTAGGGCTAATCACCGTTTGCCTAATTCCCCCTGACACTGACATGTGGGCCCTGCCTAGCTAATTTGTAGTTAGGTTAGCATTAGTGTTAACTAACCCTGTTAGTTAATTGTGACACTGACGTGTGGACCCCACGCGTCAGGTTTGACCTGGTCAGCGCCGTTGACCTGCTGTCGCAGGCATGACACAATGCTGACGCAGTTATTCTTTTCTGGTATTAAAACAAATCAGGAACTTCAAGAAATTGTTATAAACTTCAAAAATTCATAGAAATTCAACCGTAGCTTAGATTGAAATAATTTATATATGGAAATTAGAAAAATTCAATCTATCCATCTGTACCAGTTTCATGCATGACAAACCAACTTATATCTGATGTATAGGTGAAAACACATAAAGGGCATTTAAAATGCTTGAGTTTGGAGTTGCATTTGAATCTTTGATTCAAATGAGCTCCATTGAACTTGTTGCTAGTTGCATTAGCTCAAACAACATCACATCTTCATGCCATGTTCATGCATCATATTGTTGCATATGCTTGTGTATTGATTGTCGACACTGTTCCTTCTCGATAGGTCCTGCTCGAGAGTGCTCCAGTACTGCCCGAGGAGCAAGGCCCTGTTGATCTACCGGGCAAGCAAACCCCCTTGTTCATTCCGATACAATCCCACTCTCTCGCTCCTGCTCTCTTTTATTGCATTAGGATAACAACGATTCAACTGCTACTTCATGCTGCAGTAGTTGAACCCATTCCTCTGCATGACCTGTCATTGCCATAGTAAATAGTTGAAATCCACTAGCATGTGTAGGAGTTGATTGAGCCATGTTGTGTTCCTACCATGCCATGCCTGCTATTGCTTAGAGTTGTGTCAGGTCTGATTCAATGGGAATGAATTGGAGTGTCTAATGTTGAGAGTTAAGTGTGTGAACACGATTTGGTAAAGGTAGTGGTGAGAGGCCATGTAGGAGTACATGGTGGGTTGTCTCACTGGAACCACCCTTAAGAACTGAGTTCTGTGTATGCTGTTCAAGACTAGATACTACCACACATTGGGTTCCGGTAACTCGACCCTCTCGACTTATTAATCACCTCGATCTCTGTCCAGGAGTTGCAACTAGTTTCTGGTGTTTGTAGGTAGTGCTATTTTTCTACCGAGTGGCACCTGGATGGTGGGCTCGGGAACCCTGCACACATCGTTTGGGGCCGTAGTGGAAACCTCGGCCGGAGTCTCTGCGGATGGAACCCGAATAGGCAATAAACCTGGACTAGAGTCGTGCGTGGTTAGTCAGGTCGTGGCCGACACCCTCGCCAGGCTTCTGCTTGAAGGTTGCCGAGATACATGACATGTACATGGCGGTAAGTGGCGAGAGCGTGTGTGAAGAATTACACCCCTGCAGGGTTATCCTGATCTATTCGAATAGCCGTGTCCTCGGTTATGGACTTCTTGGATGCTTACATGGTACATAGACAACTTAAAGTGGATACTCTAAAATGCTCAAGACAAGTGTGAGTGCTATGGATGGCCTTCTCGTAGGGAGACGGGAATGAATCCATAGTAGTGTATTGATGTGGTGATTAGTGGACTCATGTGCGCTTTCCTACCTCAAAGAAGTTACTCGTAGTCATAGAACATGATAGCCACTAAGTCAAAGCTGGCTTGCTGCAACTAAACCCCACATTGCCTTCTTGATACTAATGCATGTATGATAGGATCTGATGTAAGTCTTGTTGAGTACCTTTGTACTCACGTTTCCTTTATTTATGTTTTGTAGAGGAGACCTCGGTCTCACTAGTAGTTCCGCTTGGACTTCGACGAGTAGCTTGTTACCTCAGCTACGATCTTGTACCCTTGGGAGGGTCTTGTAGATAGTCAGGCTTCCCAACCTTTTTCATTTGTGGTTGTCTGTACTCAGACATGTTATGCTTCCGTTGCTTGTATTCTCCGAATGATGGTCATGTGACCCCTATTTGTAATAAATGCTATGTGGCTCTTCTGGACCTTTATCTATATGAGTTATTGAGTTATGTTGTGATGCCATGTTGTACATCACATACTTGCATGTTATGCATACGTGTAATGTGTATTGCTATGTGTGGAATCCGACAACCTAGTTGTTTATCCTTGGTAGCTCTCTTACCGGGAAATGTCTCCTAGTGCTTCCACTTAGCCATGGTAGCTTGCTACTGCTCTGGAACACTTAGGCTGGCCGGCATGTGCCCTTCTTCATTCATGTGTCTATCCCTTCCGGGAAATGTCACGCGGTGTCTACCGGAGTCCTGTTAGCCTGCTACAGCCCGGATTCTCCGGAGTCCTGTTAGCCCAGCTGCTACAGCCTAGATTCACTCGCTGATGACCGACACGTTTGTTGCTGGGTCATGTATGCATGTCCTTGTAAGTTAGTGCAACTTTGGGTTTATGACTAGTCATGTCAGCCCAGGTTCTTTGTCATATGGATGCTAGCCACACAATCATATACGTGAGCCAAAAGGTGCAAACGGTCCCGGGCCAGGTAAGGTGGCACCCGTGGGAATACCGTGCGTGAGGCCGCAAAGTGATATGATGTGTTACATGCTAGATCGGTGTGACTTAGGATCGGGGTCCCGACACCGTGCAAGAGAAAATAAAGAAGCGCTGTAGGGGGAGGGGAAACTAAGATTGCATTCATGCATGAGCACACCGAGATCACTGCATAAGCATTTCATGAGCATTTGCATATGCATATAGATAGGATTGCATCCTACATTCATTATCATCTACATGGAGTTGCAGGTTCCTGCCCTGAACTTGGCTTCGACAAAGGATGAGAAGATTGCATGGCACAGCAATCCCCGACAAAGCCAAATAGATAAGTTTTACCTCTTGTCCATTAGTGTTCTGTAGGCTATGACTTTGCATGAGAAAACCTCGCCTCTCTTTTGAAACTTAGGTGCTCCATCCATGACTCGAATGTTGCTTCAGTCAGGATGGTCGCAATAGCCTTTGGTAAAAAGGAGCTGGCGAGGGGCTGGCCCCTTTGTCTGTTCCGCGGCAGACTAAGAGGGTGCCGGCAGGATATCCTACCGGGGAAAACTCGTTTATTTTTATTAAAGAGGTACTCCACCTCTGCATGGACATACACATGCACAGGTTCCCGGCAAGGTTCATCTTTTTCATTCATATGCTGATACAAGTACAAGCATTACAAAACACAAAGATGGACTCGAGAGATTACATTATTTGAATTTTTTTGGCAATTTCTTACAAGTTTAAGATTGAAATAGATAAGTGCCCCGTAACCCCTATTTTCATTTCTCTGCTCCTCCTGTCCAGAATAAAAGGAGCGCTTAGAAGGAGGGAGCAACGAAGAGATCAGTCATGTGGCCACCTGCTGTGACCCCCAGACGACACACTCCCAGGAGCTGCGCAAGGTGACGGCCAAGGTTTGTCGCCCCTCCCAAGGGAAGTGGGTGGGGGCAGAAACAGAAGCGGGATCACCCACAACGAGCATGCAATGCTACCGTTGTCTCGACAGGTTAGGAGGGGGCGTCTTCTCCGGTGTCAAACCCCAACTCCGCCATAAGGATCGCTTGAGGCGCGCCACTCCTCTCGTTTGTGGGCAGTAAGGTGCGCCTCTTGTCGACAACGGCCCCAAGACTTCCGGGAGGAGCAATTCTGGGTTTACCAATGATCTCCAGCCCCGCCTCCCGGCCGAGCCTCGAAGAGACCAAAAGATTCACCACGCCAAGGACCAGACTCACTCCCCGACTGCTAGCACCAGCATGGGGCAACAACGGCCCCAAGCAGGAGCCTGGGGGCTGACCCCAGGCTCCTCTCTTCGGCATCACCGATGGAAGCAGAGAACAAGTAAAGAAGAAGAGAAATCCAAAGATGGATAACTCTGCCTTCCTCCACCCCTCCTTTTATAGGCGGGACGAGGAGGGGGGCTGCCCCATCAACGGGTGACCACCGTCCTCCTCCGCCAATTCAAGGCGAGCGAACCCACCTCAAGATGCTCTCTCGTGCCACGCGCCTCTGTTACCTACCCCGGCGATGCATACAGCATATTGTCTCGTCGCTATACTATGCTTTCACAACTTGACTTCAAAATATTTGGTTTGGAGACCATCAAATAACAATATGTGCATGATGCTGATTTTAAAGATGTAATGGAGAATTGTAAAGAAGGAAGAACATGGAACAAGTTCGTTATTAATGATGGCTTTGTGTTCCATGCTAATAAGCTATGCATTCCAGCTAGCTCTGTTCGTCTTTGTGGTTGCAGGAGGCGCATGGAGGAGGATTAATGGGACACTTTGGCGTAAAGAAGATGGAGGACGTACTTGCTACACATTTCTTTTGGCCAAAGATGAGACGGGATGTTGAGCGTTTTGTTGCTCACGGCACTACATGTCAAAAAGCTAAGTCACGACTCAATCCTCATGGTTTATATATGCCTTTTCCTGTACCTAGTGTTCCTTGGGAGGATATATCTATGGACTTTGTTTTAGGTTTACCTCGAACAAAGAAGGGGAGGGGTAGCATATTTGTTGTCCTGGATAGATTCTCGAAAATGGCACACTTTATACCATGTCATAAAAGCGATGATGCTGTTAATGTTGTTGATTTGTTCTTTCATGAAATTATTCTCTTGCATGGTGTGTCAAATACTATTGTTTCAGATCTTGATACTAAATTTCTTAGCCACTTTTGGATATGTTTATGGGCTAAGTTGGGGATTAAACTGCTTTTTAGTACTACTTGTCACCCCCAAACTGATGGTCAAACTGAAGTAGTCAATAGAACATTGTCTACTATGCTTAGGGCTGTTTTGAAGAATAATAGGAAAATGTGGGAAGAATGCTTGCCTCATATTGAATTTTCTTATAATCGTTCGTTGCATTCTACTACTAAGATGTGCCCTTTTGAAATTGTGTATGGTTTCCTACCTCGTACACCCATTGATTTGTTGCCTCTTCCGTCTTCGGAGAAGGTTAATTTTGATGCTAAACAACGTGCTGAATTGCTCTTCAAAATGCATGTGTTAACTAAGGAAAACATTGAGTGTATGAATGCTAAATATAAACTTGCTAGAGATAAGGGTACAAAACGTGTTGTCTTTGCACCTGGAAATCTTGTTTGGTTACATTTGCGTAAGGATAGATTTCCTGATTTGTGCAAATCAAAGCTAAGGCCACGTGGTGATGGTCCATTTAAGGTGTTAGAGAAAATAAATGATAATGCATATAAACATGAGCTGCCTACAGATTTTGGGGTTAGTCCCACTTTTAACATTGCAGATTTGAAGCCCTATTTGGGTGAGGAAGATGAGCTTCCGTCGAGGACGACTTCATTTCATGATGGGGAGGATGATGAGGACATCAATACCATTGTTACACCCACAGCCCCTACTGCTACATATACTGGACCAATTACTAGAGCTCGCGCACGCCAATTAAATTTTCAGGTACTTTCGTTTCTTGGTAATGATTCTAATATTCATGAGAATATGATGCTGCCTAAATTGGATACATTTGTTTTGCTTACAAATGAAGGGCCTCGCATGGATAAGAGGGATGAACACTAGAGCAAGACCAAGCATGGAGAGGATGGCATGCACAAGGGGAACAAGAACAGAGTCACGAGTGATGATTTCAGGACTTTGAAGCCACCATAATGAGTGCATGAAGCCTTGGACGAAATATACAAGATGCCACTTCATAAATTTTGACCAAAGGCTATCCTAGGTGCTGTGTCACCTTATTATTGGGCCAGGCCCATGTAATTTTGAAATACATAAGTATAGGCTGTTTTTAGAGTCCGTATGTGTGGGGAAACAAGAGATAGGGTTGGTTTCAGACCCCTTACCAAAGGGCCACGAATTTCCCCCCTCTTCCTCCATATATATAGCCCTTAGGGCACCATTTAGACTTTGGGTGTTTTTAGATTAAAGTTCGCCATAGCTGCAACTTCGCGTGCATTTCGCTTGTGTTCAACGACTGCATAAAGGCGCCACAGTAACCCCACCTTGATCAATAAAGCTTTCCTCTTATATTTGCAATATCCAGATTGCAATCTTAGTTTCTTGCTTGTTCTTCGTTTGCCTGCAGGAAACAGACCTTCGTGGTCAGGTTGATCGTGCTCCAGCGTGGTCAATAACCTATCGAAGTTGGTTTAGCGATTCTTAAGGCGTGACGTCCTCGCCCGTTCGTAGTCAGATTGTCAAAGTCGACTTCCTCCAAAATGATAGCCACCATCTTATCGAAAGACGGGACACCTTTGCTTCTATCATCACTGGCTACTTGGCCTCTCTCAGCCTATTTCTCAGCTGGTCGGACGAGAGGGCCTTGCCCCTATATCAGCTGATGAAGAAGACGTCGTCGTTCGAGTAGAACGACCAGGCAGACGAAGCTTTTCGGGATCTCAAGCGCATGCTCTCCACCGCACCCGTCCTGGCCACACCGGCCGACAAGGAGCGTTGTTGCTATACATCGCCGCCACCTCGTGCGCGGTTAGTACGGTGCTGGAGGTCGAGCGCCTGGAGGAAGGCAAGATCTAGCATATCTAGCGCCTCATCTACTACCTGAGCGAGGTACTCTCCGCCTCCAAGCAGAACTATCCTCACTACTAGAAGATGTGCTACGACATGTACCTCACCACCAAGAAGTTGAAGCAATACTTTCAAGAGCATACCATTACCATGGTCAGCACGACCCCCATCAGCGAGATCATGGGCTACCGGGATGCCTCCGGCCGGGTGGCCAAGTGGGCCATCGAGTTGGCCAACGACACCATCCTCTATGAGCCCCGCACCACGATTAAGTCCAAGGTGCAGGTGGATTTCCTCGTTGACTGGACGGAGACCCAATACCTGCCGCCGTCACCCAACTCGACGCACTGGCGCATGCACTTCGACGCTCCAAGATGCGATCCGGCCTGGGAGTCGGCATCGTGCTATCCTCCCCAAGGGCGACCGACTGCGGTACGCGCTACAAATCCACTTCGCCGCCTCCAACAATGTCGTTGAGTATGAAGCGCTCGTGCACGGCCTCCGGCTGGCTAAAGAGATCGGCATCCGGTGCATCCTCTGCTACGGCGACTCGGACCTGATGGTGCAGCAAGCTTGTTACGAGTGGGATGCCCGGGACGCCAACATGGCCAGCTACCGCTTCCTGGTCTAGCAGCTCTCCGACAACTTTCACGACTGTGAGTTCCTTCATGTTCCCCGTGCGGACAACGAGGCCGCCGACACGCTAGCCAAGATAGGCTCCTCCCGACAAGCAATCCCATCCGACGTCTAGAAAGCACAAGTGCTCCCTGGGTGATTTTGCTAATTAATGTCAACATATCTCTTGTTGGACTAATGTTTTTATCTAGTGTATTTTAGAAAAGTTCAACAATGGCGTGGAAAGGACAAGAGGATGTGGAACCCCTTCAAGGTGATAAGGACATGCACTGGCTAAAGCTCAAGACTCTTCATCTTTGTTTTAGTGATCCAAGATCACATTGATCCATAGGAGAGCCAATACTATTAAAAGGGGATGAGGTGTTGCTTAATGGCTTGCTTGCTCAAATCTTAGGGATATTGCTCCTAAACTCTCAACCACCTTCTCCATCCAAATATCTCAAAACCCTAAACTCCAAGTCGGCCCCACCGATTCTTTCTATCCGGCGCCACCGAGTTCATATGACATAGCCACAGCCAGAAACCCTAATAGTTTGGTCACACCGATAAGGATCTCGGTCTCACTGAGATGGCCTTGCAAACTCCGTGTTATCTGTTGCATTGATTTCAGTCTCACCGAAACTGCAATCGGTCTCGAGATGGCTTGACTAATTCTCTGTTGCCCTATTGCTTCACTTTGGTCTCACCGAGTTGATGCAATCAGCGCCATTGAGATGAGGTTTTTCCTAAGCCCTAGCACATCAGTCACACCGAGTTGTTCCAGTCGGTCCCACCGAGATTCCTATTTTTGAACTAATCTGTCCCACCGAGTTTAGCTATTCGGTCTCACCAAGATGGGCCAAATGCATGTAACAGTTGGATTTTGTGTGGAGGCTATATATACCCCTCCACCCCTTCTCCATATGTGATAGAGCCATCAGAACAAGCCTACACTTCCACCATACATTTCCTGAGAGAGAACCACCTACTCATGTGTTGAGATCAAGTTATTCTAATGCTACCACAAGAATCTTGATTTCCAGCCTTCCCCAAGTTGCTTTCCACTCAAATCATCTTTCCACCATACCTAAATCTGTCAAAGAGAGTTGAGTGTTGGGGAGACTATCATTTGAAGCACAAGAGCAAGGAGTTCATCATCAACACACCATCTATTACCTTTTAGAGAGTGGTGTCTTCTATATTGGTTAGGTGTTGCTTGGGAGCCTCCGTCAAATTGTGGAGTTGAACCAAGAAGTTTCTAAGGGCATGGAGATTGCCTACTTTGTGAAGATCTACCGGAGTGAGGCAAGTCCTTCATCGGCGATGGCCATGGTGGGATAGACAAGGTTGCTTCTTCGTGGACCCTTCGTGGGTGGAGCACTCCGTGGACTCGTGCAACCCTTACCCTTCGTGGGTTGAAGTCTCCATCAACGTGGATGTATGATAACACCACCTATCGGAACCACGCCAAAAATCTCCGTGTGTTCATTGCGTTTCACACTCCAATCCCATCCTTTTACTCTCTTGCAATTAGCACGCTTTACTCTTTCTGTTGCATATAATCTTGTCATGCTTGCTTGAAATATAGTGTGAATGCTTAAACTTGTGCTAAATGTCAACCTTAACTTGAAGAATCTAAAAACTGCTACTTTTGCTTGTTAAGGGTCTAATCACCCCCTTAGACCCCTCTTCTCAATCCTTTCAATTGATATTAGATTTTTGGTCTCCATTGCTTTGGTTTAATCACCGTTGAAGGAAGATGGATGAGTCTACAATCAGGAGTATTAAACGTAGAGTCCCTATGCTTGACGGAGAGTTCTATAGCTCTTGGAAGAATGAGATGCTTGAGATTTTCAATGAATATGATTTGAACAAGTATATTACAAGCCCTTATGTGCCTCCTATTGATCCTTTGCATCCTACCCCCGATGAGTATCTTGACATGACTCGCAATCTTAGAAGTATTGATATTATCATTAGAGGACTGCCTAGAAATTTGCTTGTATGATTGCCTACCTTTGAATGTGCTTATATTATATGGAAATATCTTGAGGAGCGCTTTCCAAATTACTCCTTGAAAAATATGGATGAGATCCTTCAAAAGTCAATTGCTTTTCAAAATATGAACTCTAGTGATCCTAAGTTTGATGAATGTCTATTTGAGCTTCGTGACCTTATGCGTGCCAAAGGAAATGTTGGAGTCATTAGTAGCATCATTTCACAAACTATTAGAATTCATAAACATGCACATTGTCATGGTCATAAATCTGATGAATCACTTGCCCTAGGTGATGTTCAACTACATGATGACATTGAGCATGGATATTATGATGAAGATGAAGATAGTGACTTTGACCTTGAGGAGTTGAGGAGACATTTTGGTCTTATGGCTAACCTTCGTGGTTACATGGCCGTAGGGAAAGAATGAATTCTCGATAGTGGATGTACTGATCATATGACCAGAGACAAGGACACGTTCCGTGAGCTTGCTAAGAACAACGGCCCACGCAGGTATGTAACTTTTGGAGATAACTCCAAGGGTAAGGTACTTGGCCTTGGTAAGGTGGCCATTTTGAATGATAGCTCTATCCAAAATGATCTGCTCATTGAATCTCTTGGTTACAATCTCCTTTCCGTATCTAGACAACTTTGGTTTCAATGTTCTATTTACTAAAGTAGATTGCCAAGTGTTCCGTAGAGATAATCATAATATGGTCTTTACAAGTATTCATAGAAGTGATATATACATTGTTGATTTCACTAAGAGAGCTCAATCTCGTACTTGCTTAATTGCTAAATCTTCTAAAGGTTGGTTATGGCATAGAAGGTTAGGTCATGTGGGCATGCGAAATCTTGATAA